>OY992540.1:13086012-14500345 GCA_963921195.1 Pegoplata infirma
ATCGATAACAGTGAATTACCAATGAATTACCAATTATGAATTACCAATGAATTATAAATGATCATTCAATTCAATTATCAATGAATTGGTCTCAATGGTCTCCTTCTCCTTAACCCTGCAAACAAAACGATACGACATCGATTCGCCGGTTATATTGCCGATATGGTCAATTTTATTGCGGCAATTATCGAATTCGTATCGCCAGCGATACACCCTTCGGGAGAAACTGTTACCCGACGGCAATACACCCCGGCGATACGATAACATTTCGTCTCGGCGATAAAAGGCGATATATCGCCCTATTGTTTGCAGGTTTCAAAATTGAATACATGTCCCTGTTTCAAAATTATATATCTCTGTCTAAAAACCATAAAATCTGTTTAAAAATCTTACCTTAAACATATCGATATGCAAAGCAAATATATTATTAACCAAAGCACCTAATGCCGCAAATGGTGCTACAGCAGCAAATAACACCACATAACCAAATTGTATACACATTTGTAAATAATCTTCATAGGTCGATTGATATTGATCCAAACCAGCCTCATAAAAACATTGTTCATATCTGGCTACATCACTAACCAAAGAGGATTTCTCTTCGTCCACCTCTTTATGTAAATATTTAAAATATTTTTGACGTATAACAGCTAATAAAGGAATACCAATCTCCTGAGCTATACAAACCAACTAAAGGAATATAAAATATGTAAAGTTATAAAAAACTTTAAAAGTTAAAATTAAAAAAACTCACTTGAAATATTAACAACTGCATCATTAATTGATAATTTAATTGATTTAAATCTTGCAATATAAATGCTATATAAAATAATGAAAAGAAATTATTAACAATTTCAAATATCATTAATTTATTAACACGATGTCTATCATATTGCGAACGAGTACGATGATTTTCGGTATCAGTCAGAAATGTAGCCAATTTTTCATAGGCCCAAGAGAATATAGCTATTATTATTGATTGTACAATAACGGGTATATATAGAAGCCAAGAATCCGGACCAAAATCCGCCAAAACTTCGGCTTCAATTTGAAATTGATAAAGAGCAAAATAAGCTGAAGCTATAACACACAAGGCAACTACCGGATAGGAGACACAATACATTTGTAAATAAGTATAACGCATAGGACTCTGTACAATTAATTTGCCAGTAATAGGATCTGGTTTAAGTTTTCCTTTGTAATTAGTGCGTGGTTTATCTAAACTACTCATTTCAATGGTACCCCAACGATAAGAATACCCGGCACATTTACGTTTCCATAGTTCAAGAAAAATCTGAAATTATAGAAATTTTTTAACGAAATTATTTTTGTTCTTTTTTTTTTGCGAAATACTTACTGTAGTCCATATAACATAAAAACTGCATACTCCGGATATATTAAACTTCCAGAAATATTGTAGTATACCAAATATGGTGGGAAATATTAAGGCTTTTGTATAGAATTCTATAAAACCAAAATATAAACCAATACTAGAGCCAAAATAATTACGTATGTCCTCAATTGGCAGACTGCGTTTACGCCAATTGAAGGCGAATTTATCTAAATATTCCTGGAATTAAAAGAAAATTAATAAAATAATTTGAGATAAAGTTTTAGATTCCCTGAATTAATATAATAATTTTTGACCCCATGATCAAGTGTATTTATTTTCATATTTTTACTGGTTACGATGACCGTCTTCTCATTGAAGCGAAATCGACCAAAGGTGCTGGTGGGAAAAATTCCCAAATTCTAAAACATTTTTCCTACAGAAACATTCTCATATTCTGAGACATTTTTTTTTATAAAAAAATTCTCAGGTTCTGAGATATATTCTAAGATTCTGAGACATTTTTCCTACAGAAAACTTCTCAGACTCTGAGACATTTTTCCTATAGAAAACTTCTCAGATTCTAAGACATTTTTGCTATAGAAAACTTCTTAGATTCTAAGACATTTTTCTAATAGAGAAATTCTAAAATTCTGAGACATTTTTCTTAGACTTGCACTCAATCGTTCAATTGAGTGAGCGCTCATTTTCGTGTATGTCAGATAAAAGACCTAGTTCGTTCATCTAGTTCAATCGCTCTTTTGTGGTCTTCGTTCAGAAGTTCGTGAACGAATCATTTTGATCATGTCTGTTGGTCGTTCATCTAGTTCAAATCGGCCAGTTTTTGTTTTCGTTCAACAGTTCGTGAACGAATCATTTTGATCGTGTCTGTGTTTTGGCTTTCGTACAAAAAATACAAAAATATTGAATAAAAACATGAATTAAATAAAAAAACATATAGAAGTTTTGTAAAAAAAAAACATACATAAATGCTGAGAAAGCGTGCCAAAAGAGAAGAGGAAACTAACGCCTATTGACAAATTTAAAAAAAAAAAATTAAACGACCGAACTGAAAGATCAAAATGAAGTAATGACCAATTGAGCTAAATGAACGAAAAGACCTAAAAGAGAGAAAATGAACGAACTAAAACCGCTCAGTTAAGTGAATAGTTTAATTGAACTAGTTCGTTCGTGAACGACACAACTCTAATTTTTCTTATAGACAAATTCTCAGATTCCGAGACAATTTTCCCATAGAAAAATTATCAGATTCCACCAGTTTTCCAAAAAAAAATTTCAGATTCTGAGACATTTTTCCTATAGAAAACTTCTCAGATTCTAAGACATTTTTCTTATAGAATAATTCGCAGATTCTGAGACATTTTTCCTTAGAAAAATTCTCAGATTCAAAACCATTTTTCTGAGACATTTTTCATATAGAAAAATTCTCAGATTCTGAGACATTTTTCCTAAAGAAAAATTTTCATATGCTGAGACATTTTTCCTATAGAAAATTTCTCATATTCTGAGACATTTTTTCTATAGAAAAGTTCTCATTTTCTATCACATTTGTCGTATAGAAAAATTCTTATATTCTGAGACATTTTCGTATAGAAAAATTCTCTGATTCGGAATTATTTTTCGTATAGAAAAATTATCAGACTCTGAGACATTTTTTCTATAGAAAAATTCTCAGATTCTGAGACATTTTTTCTATAGGAAAAATTCTGTGATTCGGAATCATTTTTCGTTTAAAAAAGTTCTCAGATTCTGAGACATATTTTCTATAGAAAAATTCTCAGATTCTGAGACATTTTTTCTATAGAAAAAATTCTCTGATTCGGAATCATTTTTCATTTAGTAAAATTCTCAGATTCTGAGACATATTTTCTATAGAAAAATTCTCAGATTCTGAGAGATTTTTCCTTTAGAAAAATTTAAAAAAAAATCTCAAATTCTGAGAAACTTTTCTAGTAGAAAAATTTTCAGATTCTGAGACATTTTCCTATAGAAAAGTTCTCCTTTTCTATCACATTTGTCTTATAGAAAAATTCTTATATTCTGAGACATTTTCGTATAGAAAAATTCTCTGATTCGGAATTATTTTTCGTATAGAAAAATTATCAGACTCTGAGACATTTTTTCTATAGAAAAATTCTCAGATTCTGAGACATTTTTTCTATAAAAAAATTCTCAGATTCTGAGACATTTTTTCTATAAAAAAAATTCTCAGATTCTGAGACATTTTTTCTATAGAAAAATTCTCAGATTCTGAGAGATTTTTCCTTTAGAAAAATTAAAAAAAAATTCTCAAATTCTGAAACATTTTTCCTATAAAAAAATACTCAGATTCTGAGACACTTTTCCTGTAGAAAAATTCTGAGACATTTTTTCTATAGAAAAATCCTCAGATTCTGATACAGTTTTCTTACAGAAAAATTCTCAGATTTTGAGACAGTTTTCCTATAGAAAAATTTATAGATTCTGAGACATTTTTCAATAGAAAAATTCTATGTTTCTGATACATTTTTCGTATTGAAAAACTCTCAGATTCTAAAACTTTTTCCTATAAAAAAATACTCGGGTTCTGAGACTTTTTCGTGTAGAAAAATTTTCAGATTCTGAGATTTTTTCCTTTAGAAAAATTCTCAGACTCTGATAAATTTTTCCCACAGAAAGGTTCTCAGATTCTGATACATTTTTCCTATAGACATTTTTCTAATAGACATTTTTTATATACAAAAAATTCAGATTCTGAGACATTTTTGCTATAGAAAACGTCTAAGATTGTAATATAATTTTCCAATAGAAAAATTCTCAAATTCCGAGACATTTATTCTATAGAAAAATTATTAGATTCTGATACATTTTCCCTATAGGAAAAAAAAGTTTCCTAAAAAAATTTTATAAAAAAAAATTATCTTAAAACATTTAAAATTAATAACTTACAATATCATGAAGTGGAAACATATCATCAATTACACCATTACGAATATGAGATAACAACTCAGGCTTGATAACATCTTTAATTAATACTGGAGCCTCACAAAAACGTATAATATCATCTTCCGTCATACCGGGCAGCAAATAATCTGATATTGAATGATAATTGAATTTTTGCATACTACCCGTAATAGTCTTTTTAGTTAGCTCGGCCTCATCGGCTAAACGTAATAGAGTATCAGTGGAGGCAGTAATGTATAAATACTTTTCAATTTTACTAACCACTTCCAAAGTGGTTTGTATGCCAAATTGTTGAATAATCTTTTCGACATCTTGACATTGTTGCAACTTGGCTTTTTCGCCAAATTTTATGACAACATAAGTCTTAAAAGGAAATTATAAAGTTAAAAAATAAATGTTGGAATTAAAATAAGACACCGAAGGTGGTGTCACACCTTACCTTATCATTTTCTTCATCTTGCACATGCACAGATTGCTTTTGCAATGCCTTAATACTTCGCTGTCTACGAAATAATTGGTTTTGTATAATACTTTGTGGTCGTTTAGTTAATAAACTAGAACCTTTAATTAGAAATTTAAATAAATTAGTAATATTTTATAATGTATTCACAATTTTTTTACCTTTATTTGCATCATTTTCGGCCATTATTTAATATTTTCCTTTTTGCATTAAATTGTCAAAAAAGCTCTTGTATATTATCCGTCTGTCCACAAGTAAATTTTTTGGTAATAATTCTTCTATTTTTTTGGTCCATATACTGAAAAAAGAAATTGTTGATGTAGAACAAATAAAATAAGAACAAATAAAATAAATAGAAATATAAAATAAAAACAAACTAGATAAACCGGGTATTTTTTTTTTGTTATCACATGAACAATCAGCTGTTTTAGAAACGTCAACAAAAATAATTAACATGGTTGCAACTTTAAGTAGTAGAGATTAAAAAGGGATTAATTTTTATAATAATTACAGTACGCTGTCATTGAAATATGAACAATAATTTTATTTGCTAAAATGTACACGCAAGAATAAATCTGTGTCGGAGTGAGAAAAAGATATACCATAAATTTACCAAAAATATGCTAAAACTACACACAAAAAAAATCGAGGTAATATTACCTAAAATCATAGTATAACTTTATCTAAGTGCCAAGATAACATAGAGCCAAAGTAACTTTAAAGAAATGATATGTTCGAAAAATTAACTATGTTTTAGTAAATATTCCAAACAAACTTTGTAAACTTTACAAAGTTCAGCAGAGTAATAATTTATATATAAACTTTAGTAATTTATCAAAATTATTTTGTTGTTAAGCAAACTACAAATGATTCCACTCATATAATATTAAAAAAAAAATACAATTTATTATGTTTTATAAAAATTTTTTTTATTATAAATTACAATTGTTGATTCTGGGACATTTTTACTACAGAAAAATTCTCATATTCTGAAACATTTTTTCTATAGAAAAATTTTCAGATTCTGAGACATTTTTTCTATATAGAAAAATTTTCAGATTCTGAGACATTTTTTCAATAGAAAAATTTTCAAATTCTGAGACATTTCTCCTACAGAAAAAAAAATTGATAATAGCCTTTTTAATGATGATTTCGAAACAAAAAAAATTGTCGGCGACTCGTATTTATCGAGTTATCTTGACACCAGTGACGGTCCGTGAAGTTGTCACTGGGTGTTCTCTAATTTATAAAAACAGAAAATTTAAGTATAAAATTCATGTTTTCCTGGACCTAACGCGTTCCCGAGATAGGTAAAGATGGAATGTTTCTAGTTTTGTATATTTTTTAATGAGATGCAGCCCAAATTCTATTTTATTGTCATTTTGTTGCCTCACCACATCGACAATTAACAAAAAGCATTATTTCGCGAATAAATCTAGCACAAAAATTAATTTTGGATGCATGTCAATAAAAAAAATTAAAACTGAGGCTTTGTCTATCACGGGAACGTATTACCACAGACTAAATACAGACTCGACAGTAGAGTTTTATAAGAAAAAATGGGGAAAAACTAAGCGATTTTAGGAGTAAACACAGCGGTTTTTAGTCCGGTTTACGCTAACATGGCAACACTTTCTACGAATTAGGAGTGAGTGAAACAACAAAAACCGATCTGGCATCCATTTTTCTTATGGCGCGTTATATCAGTTGTCTCTTTCTAACCTAATTCGTAGAATAATTTGAAAATATTAACCATATGGTTCAGAACTACTTTTTTGACACCTGTCACTTATGTCGAGTCTGTATTAGTCTGTGGTATTACGTCCAGAAAAACATATTTTATATACATAATTTTTATATTTTAAATATGTAGAGAACACCCAGTGACAACTTCACGGACCGTCACTGCTCGACACAAAGTATATTGCTTATATTTTTGTGAAAATTTTCAAATTATTTTTTGTGGCCCACTGTTAAGAAAAACCAGAGACACGACAACTCTACTTAAATGTCAAACATGTTTTTCACAATTTTTCTTCGGTATTGTTTTTCTTTATTCCTCCATTCGTAATTGCAGTGATGCCAGATAAAGGGATGTGTCTCGAAACTGGGAATTTAAACTTCGGTTTGTAAGATTTTTTTAACGACTTTTTTCTTTTTAATTTATATGCCCAAATTTTGTACACGCAGAACTTTCGACAACGCAGCGCGTTGCGTTTTACTATGTGTTTCCCAGTCACAAAAAAAAAATAACCCTGACATACTGCTGACCCGCCCCTTAAACAATTGAGGATATCTTCAAACAATTTTTCCAAATGTACTCAGGGATAAGTCAGCAGTTGGTCAGCGAAGTCTAAAATCATTGATGGTGGCCAGCGATTTTGGTGGGCTCAGATGATTTTTCCTTGGTGACATTTCAAAAAATTGTACGAAGATGTCAGAAATTTTATAAAGGGAGTGTCAGCAAGATAAAATTCTTGCAATCTCATTTTTTTCGACAGTTTTTGTAAGCTATTAAATAAAATTTGCATGATATGGAAATCAATAGATTTGGGAATAAAGACATTTACGAAATTTTTTTGGGGATTTCAGTTTTCGAAACTGGGATGTGCCTTAATGTGTATATACCTGGCAGCACGGCGTACTTGTGATGCAATTGATTTTATTATTTATTTAACAAATTGAATTCCAATAGTGAAAGTGAAAAATTTAGATATAAAATTTTCATCACTGGCATGAAAAACACAATTATTATCTATATCGAAGTATAATATTAAAAATAATCAACAAAAATTAAAAAAAGACAAGCGGAAAATAAAGATCTATTCAAAAACTCTTCAATAAAACAACAACAGAATTATAAATAAAAAAATAAGATAAACACGCAAATTATCCAAAATTATTTTATATATACATCAAAGGTGTGTTAAAAAAACAATTTAACGAAAAACAACATACGAGTTTAATAAATAAATGGTCTAGTCTTTGGAGCAAAGTGAGAAAAAACTAACCTCAAATACAAATCGTATGGAATTTGGAAAGAAGATGTAGAACTTAATTTAAAAGGAGACGAAAAAAATTTAACAACAATTTTAGAGAAATATCATTAATTTAAGTGCAGATTATTAAGAACTCTATAAGCAACCATGTTAAGAGGTTTAGTACCAAGATGGTCGGACATACGAATATTTCCAGCACGTATGTCAACCACACAAAAGGTGATTTAAAAAAAACAAGTCATTAATTTTATATGCAATTAATTTTTAATTGTTTATTGTTTTTATAAAGGTGGTGATAATGTCTATAGCTGCCGGTGTTGCTTTACTAGGAGTTATGTCACGTTTTTTACGTAGACGTAAACCTCCACGTCCGCCTCGTCGTACCCGCCGTTATACTGGCAGACGTACGCGCAATAGTATGCGTAGTCCCAATGATATAATTTCTTTGGCTGGCTCAAGGGCTTCGGCACGTTCTGGAAGTCCTGTGGGTTCTACGGTAGCCTACTCGCAATCAGACCGTATGTCTATGGCAAGTGGTTCTATAGGAGCTGGTGCTTTAGTATCCACTAACCAAAGTCAAGTAGGTATAATGACAACACAACTAACAGCTCAACAGTTGGGTGTGATGGGAATGGAGGCACTCGATACCGTTATCAATTTCTGGGAAGATGCTTTGGCGGCTCATTATTCACCTGGTGGTGTTCCAGCACTTCTCACCACAGCTGAGGAGTCGGAATTTTGTCGTGAAATACAAAATCTTCTTGATATGGCCTACACTTTGCAGGAACAAAGTGAATTATTATTTCTGGATCAACGTTCGGTTTTATTTCGCGATGAACCGTCCATAGAAGAAGCCGAGGAGGATAATTGGCGTGCCTTGGAAGATGTTCCCGATGATGATAAACAATCACAACGTTCTAACAGCATGAGTCGTACTGGTTCTGATCCTAACTTTGATTCGGCAGAAAGTTTTGCTTCTGCTTTAGATCAAGTAGCTGATATGAGAGAATTTGAAGGTTTTACTGATATCGAATTCGAAGAATTCCCATTGTATCAGGCGGCCTTGAAACATCATGAGGAAACACCAATTCCATGTCGTACTATACGCACAGAATTGGTACATTGTTCGAATGAAACGGAATATTTGACTAAATTGCATTGTGTCCGTTTGGCTTTTCAATATCTATTTAAGGTAAAATTAATTTTTAAAGATGTTTTTGAAAACTTAAATTTAATTTTTACATTTTTTAAAATTTTAAGAGAAATTTACGAAATTTTCAGATTCTCATGGATTATTCCTAAAAAATAATTTCTATACTTTGAGAATTTTTTATATAGAAAAATTTTTAGACATTTTTTCTATATAGAAAAATTCACAGAATCTGAGACATTTTTTCTTTATAGAAAAAATTTTCAGAATCTGAGACATTTTTTCTATATAGAAAAATTCTCAGAATCTGAGACATTTCAGAATCTGAGACATTTTTTCTATATATGTGATCTAAGATCTTTTCAGATCCAATTTGATCGACTCAAATTACGGATCTGAGCCAATATATATGATCATATCTGAATTCAGATATGATCATATCAATATTTTTTACTCGAGTATATAGAAAAATTCTCAAAATCTGAGACATTTTTCTATATAGAAAAATTCTCAGAATCTGAGACATTTTTTCTGTATAGAAAAATTCTCAGAATCTGAGACATTTTTTCTGTATAGAAAAATTATCAGAATCTGAGACATTTTTTCTATATAGAAAAATTCTCAGAATCTGAGACATTTTTTCTATATAGAAAAATTCTCAGAATCTGAGACATTTTTTCTATATAGAAAAATTCTCAGAATCTGAGACATTTTTTCTATATAGAAAAATTCTCAGATTCTGAGAAATTTTTTTCTATATTGAAAAATTTTTAGATTCTGAGACATTTTTTTCTATATTGAAAAATTTTTAGATTCTGCGACTTTTTTTTCTGTATAGAAAATTTCTCAAAATTTGAGACATTTTTTTTTATATAGAAAAATTCTCAGAATCTGAGACATTTTTTTCTATATTGAAAAATTTTCAGATTCTGAGACATTTCTTTTATATAGAAAAATTCTCAGAATCTTAAACATTTTTTCTATATAGAAAAATTCTCAGAATCTGAAACATTTTTCTATATAGAAAAATTCTCCAAATCTGAGACATTCTCAGAATCTGAGATATTTTTTCTATATAGAAAAATTTTTAAAATCTGTGACATTTTTTCTATATAGAAAAATTCTGAGACATTTTTTCTATATAGAAAAATTCTCAGATTCTGAGACATTTTTTCTATATAGAAAAATTCTCAGAATCTGAAACATTTTTCTATATAGAAAAATTCTTTGAATCTGAGATATTTTTTCTATATAGAAATTTTAAAATCTGTGACATTTTTTCTATATTATAGAAAAATTCTCAGAATCTGAGACATTTTTTCTATATAGAAAAATTCTCGGAATCTGAGACATTTTTTCTACATAGAAAAATTCTCATAATCTGAGACATTTTTTCTATATAGAAAAATTCTCAGAATCTGATACATTTTTTTTTCTATATAGAAAAATTCTCAGAATCTGAGACATTTTTTCTATATAGAAAAATGCTCAGAATCTGGAACATTTTTTCTATATAGAAAAATGCTCAGAATCTGAGACATTTTTTCTATATAGAAAAATTCTCAAAATCTGAGACATTTTTTCTATATAGAAAAATTCTCAGATTCTGAGACATTTTTTTATATAGAAAAATTCTCAGATTCTGAGACATTTTTTTATATAGAAAAATTCTCAGAATCTGAGACATTTTTTTCTATATTGAAAAATTTTCAGATTCTGAGACATTTTTTCTATATAGAAAAATTCTTAGAATCTGAGACAAAACTCTCAGAATCTGAGAAATTTTTTCAATGTAGAAAAATTCTCAGAATCTGAGGCATTTTTTCCATTTAGAAAACTCGCAGAATCTGAGACATTTTTTCTGTATAGAAAAATTCTCAGAATCTGAGACATTTTTTCTACATAGAAAAATTCTCAGAATCTGAAACGTTTTTTCTACATAAAAAAATTCTCAGAATCTGAGACATTTGTTCTACATTGAAAAATTCTCAGAATCTTAGACATTTTTTCTTTATAGAAAAATTCTCAGAATCTGAAACATTTTTCTATATAGAAAAATTCTTTGAATCTGAAATATTTTTTCTATATAGAAAAATTTTTAAAATCTGACATTTTTTCTATATAGAAAATTTTCTCAGAATCTGATACATTTTTTCTTAGACTTTTTCTACAGAAAAATTCATATTTTGAGAATTTTTTATAAAGAAAAGTTTGCAGATTTTGACACATTTTACCTATATAGAAAAATTCTAAGATATTTTTCTATATAGAAAAATTCTCAGAATCTTAGACATTTTTTCTATACAGAAAAATTCTCAGAATCTGAAACATTTTTTCTGTATAGAAAAATTTTTAGATTTTGAGATATTGTTTTTATATAAGAAAAATTCAGATTCTGAGGCATTTTTCCTTTAGTTTTACAGATTTGTGTTAATAATATTTTTCTTTTTATTACTTTAAGGATCCAGCAATTGGTCAATGGGTCATTGATACGGGTAGACAAATACTTACAGATCTACTCTGTTTGGGTGACAAAGATACCAAAGAATTTTTAGTTGGTTATGAAGATATGATTAACTATTTACAAGATCCTGCCAATTGGGAAGATATACAAAAAGAATTGGAATTGCGTAATGTTAAAGCCATGACATTTTATGATATATGCTTGGATTTTATAATACTCGATTCATTTCGTGATTTGGATGCACCACCAGCAAGTGTAATAGCGGTGGTACAAAATCGTTTTCTATCAAATGGTTTTAAAGAAACTGTAAGTTGTAATGCAAATATTTTAAAATTCTTTAAATTTAATACAAATTTTACTTTTTTAGGCTCTAACCACTGCGGTATGGTCTGTTTTAAAGGCTAAAAAACGTATGCTTAAATTTCCAGAAGGTTTTATGGCACATTTTTATGTTATCTCCGAAGAACTATCGCCTCTTATGGCTTGGGGTTTCTTTGGTCCCAATGAAAATTTAAAAGATGTTTGTCATTATTTTAGAGATCAATTGTTGGGATTTTTAGCTGATATATTCAGTTTCCAAAAGTGTCGTTATACTACACTGGAAGATTTTTCACAAGATGTTTTAGATCATATGAAAACTAGAGTTAATAATATTAGCGTTAAATTTAGTCAATAGATTTTAAGAACCTAAAACTAAAAATAATCAAAACTTCCTTTTCTTAAATAGAATATAATTTTTTATAATATGTATAAATTATAAATTGTTTCTTACTAAATTAAACCCCATTCGAAAATATTTTATAAGAACAAGAAAATTCCATTTGTTTTTTGAAAATCATCATTTATGTTTCTAACGAAAAGAAAAAAAACTTCTTAGAAGTTGTCTCAAGAAAAAGGCAAAATAAGTGTGTTCATTAATTAGAGTTAAGAGTGAGACTTGTAATTGGATTTGTTTTAACTTTAAATGCATTTAAATTTAAGTTTCTTTTTATACATACATACATTTATATTGAGTAAAAAAATTAATAGCTTTAACTGCAGATTTCCTTAAAGTTTTTCAGTTTTTATTTTTTTTTTATATATAAAACGCAATTTGAAATTCTTTCCATATTGTAATCTTTATATTGCATATTGTATTTTTGATAATATTGTTGACTTTTTTTAATAATATTGAAAATTATTATAAACAAAATATAAACTTTTAAAACAAAAATTGATGATTGAATTTTGAAAACAAATGTTACCTTATTTTTACATTTATTTTGTTGGTTTTTTCTAGTACAAATAAGTTTGCAATTGTTATTTTTTTACTATAAAATACACTATAATTTTTTTAGCTGTAAGTTTTTACTTTAATTTTTTTAGCAAATTAAAGTTTGTTTAAATAAAAATTATTGTTTTTTTCTTTTGTTTTTTAACATCAAGAAATACTTAATAGTTTATAATAGGTTAATTATTACAACAAAAATCATCATTAAATGAATATTTTGTAAATAAACATTATTACAAAACAATTATTTATGGATTTACTAGCTGGAGTGCCCGGCGTTGCCCGGGTTGACTTAGACATGAATATCTAAATAGCATATACCCGGAGCCATCTGTAGGATTAATACTTAAAGCAAGGTTGGCAATCGATACCCACCCAGAATAACGGTATTTGGCTATTGTACTGCAACCAATAAAGATATGGGCATTTTTAAAAGCGTTTATGAAAGTCGATGAAATTTCTAGTATTTTTGATGTGTTACTTCGTGTTTGTACCGGTTGCTTTTCGAAATATAGGCCAATACCTTTATAATACCGTTTGAAACGGTATTTTAAAGGTATTGGCCTATAAAACGCAAATGAATCGGTACAAACACGAAGTAACACATCAAAAATACTAGAAATTTCATCTACTTTCATAATCGCTTTTAAAAATGTCCACATCTTTATTGGTTGCGGTACAATAGCCAAATACCGTTATTCTGGTTGGGTATCGATTGCCAACCTTGACTTAAAGATATGTGAAGTCTCCCTTCTCTCTTAAATTCCCTTTGCTAAATCCGCCGTCGAACTGGACGTTTGCTCAAACAAACAAAAATCCCTTAAGTTCGATATAAAAAAAGTGTTGCAATTTGGCGATTTTCAGACTAAAGCTAGCGTTATTTTTCATCTGGCTGTAAAAAAAAGTTTTTTTGTGGATTATCGAGAAATCCAATGACTTAATTTGCTGAGAATTTGTTTTTAATACTTTTAAAGCTATTTCTTAAATAATAATGCCATAATAATTATAAATTGATATGAACATTTTTTCAAAATTTATTAAGCGCTTTTTCGATATGAAAAGTTAGCATTATTTGTCAAACCAACAATGTTAATTTAACATCGTATTTTCCTCGACTAACAGTCTTCGTACCTTCTGTTATTAAGTTCGAAAATTTTAAAAGTGGGAGGCAAAAGAGCGTGATGCAAAAAAAATATTTTTTAGCAATGTTTTTTTTTTGGTAAAAAATTTGTAAAGCGAGATTATAGTTTGCATGACTCACCCGTGAGCGTAATTGAATCCTGCGTGAATCATGCGTATGGGTGGGCAATTTTTTGTACTTTCTAGCACGGGAATAGTGAGTAAGCGTGAGTAACAAAAAAAGTGTGTAAGTGTTTAGTGAGTGATTCCATTATTGTTTGCGTGAGCGTGACTGAGCGTGAGTCAAAACCCACTCACTCTTTCAAAAAATGTTGTAGTAAAACATAAAATTAAACAAGAAAGTTGTAGCGGTCAAGACCGACCATATGATACCCTACACCAGTGTTTTCCGGAAAATGGGTCTCAAGTCCAAACATGGACCGATTGGATCTATCTTTTGTAAGATCTTTATTTAGTGTAGAAAATACACACAGATCAAATTTTAGTGGAATTGGTTTATTTTTTTGCCAATAGAATCGGTCGAAATTTTTATATGGGGGACTAAGTCCAAAAATGTTCCAATTATATTCCCATTTGATTAGGTTATTAAAGTACACGTGTAAAACCTAAAAATACAATTTTTATTAAATATTTCCATTTATATGAATTTTGAGGAAATTATTTGGATATCGGGAGGGTGGTTTGTATGGGGACTACGAGAAGGACTAACCCGATTCCTTTTAAATTCGGAACGAAGATTTGTGCATACAAAATTTGATTACCTGTTAAATTTCAAAGCAATATCTGTTATATTACGGTTATTAGAGTCATTTAACCCTAATCCAAAGGAGGCGTTTGTATGGGGGCTAGGTCTTAACATGAACCGATGTTTCCAATTTCGATAGGCTTCGTCCTTGTGCCAAAAGATGCTTAAGTTTCAAATTTAAAGTCAAAATCGACTCAAAAAGTAATTACTTTCATTTGATTTTTTTCTGTAAGTACAGATCGAGCACGGGCTCTAATTATATTTGTTATAAGGGTTCAAGTTGAAAAAATGCAGAAGAAAAATTGAATTTCTAAAAATTGTAGACATTTCTGGTATTTCCTATACCGGTTTCAAACACCCCAGTTAGTGTCATCTTCAGTAGGATTTTAAATGTCGTTTGTCTTGTTAATGAAAACTGTTTTTTATATATGGGGCATTCCATGCCAAATCACTCACTTTTAGACCCGACCCCTTTCGATTTATTTTATTTTTGGATATGTTTTAGTATTTATTAAATGCAACTCGGAGACCAATTTTCAGCCTTTTATTTCAAGATGGTGTTGAGTAATCAATTTTTCAAAATGGCGATTTTCTCAAAAAAATTAAAAAATTAAAATTTTTAATTAATTTTGACCATTAAAAAATATAGATATTTTAAAAAAAGTTGGACAACGTTTTGTTGGTATTTAAATTTAGTTTTAGAAAAAAAATATGAAAAAATTATTCGAAGTAATTATCACTTTTTTTTTGACGTTTAAAAATTAAAATCGATTTTTTGAAAAAGTCCGAAACCTTCGATTTTTTTGTAAAAAACTATAAAAATTCTACTCTTAATTACGCAACTTTTAAGCCATAATTCGAGATGTGATCACAATTCTTTCTATTTTTTTTTTAATTTTTAAAATTGCACCTTTAATTTTTTGGCTCCGATTTATTTTATATAGTGTTCCAAAAAAAATAAATTGGTAGATATTGACCCTAACTTACCCTAGATATATTCATTTCGAGGCAAAAATACGTTTTACAAAAATTTAGGACGATCGGAAATGGGTAAGGCGTTTTGCATGGTCCTTGAAGTTTAAAAAACGGATTACAAGGAAAAATATGATTTTTTTTCTGTTTTCGAAATTTTTTTGGTATTTTAAGTTAAGTTTTAATTCAAGTGATTACAGAATTATGATGTGGAGTAAAATGCCTTTCTAATAAGGTACTAAAAACTAAAATCGGTTGAAAATCAGCCAAGTTATTACAACTTCCCCAGGCATCTAACGTATGGCAGACCACTTGATTAAGCAATACAATCTGATTTTTGTAATTCATTGAAATTTTCTATTGTAATAACATTTTTTTATTCTTCAAGTTCAAATGTATTTAGATAACAAGTATTTTTCATATTGTGTTTTTCTAACATGTTTTAAATTAATGCTAAAAATGCCTGCATTTTCAACAGCCATCTGAAATCTCGATTTAAAAAAAAATTTTTTTTTTTTGTTTTAAAATTTGGAAAAATTAAAAAAATATTACACTAAAACATTAATAATGAAAAAATGTTATTACAGTAGAAAATTTCAATAAATTTAAAAAAGGGACTCGTATTCTTTAATCAAGTGGTATGACACACGCTATATGCCTGGGGAAGTTGTAATAACTTGGCTGATTTTCAACCGATTTTAGTTTTTAGTACCTAATTAGAAAGGCATTTTACTCCACATCATAATTCTGTAATCGCTTGAATTAAAACTTAACTTAAAATACCAAAAAAATTGCGAAAACAGAAAAAAAATCATATTTTTCCTTGTAATCCGTTTTGTAAACTTCAAGGACCATGCTAAACGCCTTACCCATGTCCGATCGTCCTAAATTATTGTGAGACGTATTTTTACCTCGAAATGAATATATCTAGGGTAAGTTAGGGTCAATATCTACCAATTTATTTTTTTTTGGAACACCATATAAAATAAATCAGAGCCAAAAAATTAAAGGTGCAATTTTAAAAATTAAAAAAAAAAATAGAAGGAATTGTGATCACATCTCGAATTATGGCTTAAAAGTTGCGTAATTAAGAGTAGAATTTTTATAGTTTTTTACAAAAAAATCGAAGGTTTCGGACTTTTTCAAAAAATCGATTTTAATTTTTAAACGTAAAAAAAAAAGTGATAATTACTTCGAATAATTTTTTCATATTTTTTTTCTAAAACTAAATTTAAATACCAACAAAACGTTGTCCAACTTTTTTTAAAATATCTATATTTTTTAATGGTCAAAATTAATTAAAAATTTTAATTTTTTAATTTTTTTGAGAAAATCGCCATTTTGAAAAATTGATTACTCAACACCATCTTGAAATAAAAGGCTGAAAATTGGTCTCCGAGTTGCATTTAATAAATACTAAAACATATCCAAAAATAAAATAAATCGAAAGGGGTCGGGTCTAAAAGTGAGTGATTTGGCATGGAATGCCCCATATGTATGTGAATATTTATAGTTTCTACAGAATAAATTTTGACAGTTTCCAACACTACAATTCTATTTCTAGCAATCTCAACCTCACCTCGTACTTTCTTTCAACTTTTTTGTCTCTTACATTATTTCGCAAAGGTTACCAACATGATCTGGAATTGCAGACACAAATGAAGGAATTTGCATTTTCTGTTTCGGAGACGTGCCTAATGGCGACATATTTTGTCAGTAATTTTATTTCACTTTCATTCGGCATTGGAACCATTGAGGCTCATTTTTGTTGTTGCACAGTGTAATATATACCTCTAATGTGGTCTCCGACCGATATTTCAATGCCGGTCATACGGTATGACAATGTGAGTATACCCCAATACTGTGGGGGCAGGGTATAAAAACTGAGTTCAATATGCTTGTCGTGCTGCATCTTATAAACTATATTTTAAATAAAATTATATTCAAAGTTCAGGAAACGATTATTCCACAAATAAGAAACAAGCGATTTTGTAGTTTGTGACGAAAAGCTAAAAAAACATGCATGTGTAGTTGAAGCTTTATTGTGTTCAAGCGAAAGGAAACAGAAAAAACAGCATTGCCAGATACAAATTTTTGTGAACAGTTTATCAAGCACTGTTGCCAATTTGGTGTTTTTCCCGCTAAAACTAGCGTTTTTATTTTGTGTCTAGCGGGGAAAGTCATTTAGCGGGCAGCTGGAAATCTAGCGATTTTTATCAGCCACAACTTAACAATGAAAAAAAAAAATTCACACTTTTAATTTTTTGTTTTTATTAAAGAGAAGTTTAGATGAGCGGACTTGTAGAGCGCCCTGTCAAAAATTAACAGAATTAACAAATGAACAGTGCATGTGAATAAGGACGAATATACCGTTTTTATAATTTTACAAATGACTATTAAAACGCAGGAAAGGGTTAAAAACTAATATTTTTGTGAACTTTTTTGAATTAATGGATTAATGCATTATGCAAAAATGTTTAAAAATATTAGTTTTTAATCGTTTTTTGAGAGAAAATCTAATAAAGAAAGTAGAGTTATCATAAGTACTTGTTATGTTAATTCATAATGGGGAACATGAAGAGGCCTCGAACCAGAATAAACTCTGTTTCATTGCAGTATTTAATTTCCTTAAAACAATTATACAAATTTATTTAAATCACAATTTTGTATTAACTGCGTCAATATAATGACGATTTTTTTACTTGTTTTCTGTTTCAAGCAGCAAAATTACGTAAAGTCAGGAAAAAAAAGTTACTCACGCCAAGGAGTATCAATACTAAAGAGATCTGA
Source organism: Pegoplata infirma (assembly GCA_963921195.1). Taxonomy (NCBI): domain Eukaryota; kingdom Metazoa; phylum Arthropoda; class Insecta; order Diptera; family Anthomyiidae; genus Pegoplata; species Pegoplata infirma. The sequence goes on from OY992540.1 coordinate 13,104,297, forward strand.
ACTCGCTCTTCTTCTGTTAAAGCCGCTCTTAAATTCCCTTTGCTAAGTCCGCCATCGAACTGGACGTTTGATCAAACAAAAAAAAAAATCCCTTAAATTCGATATAAACAAAAAAAAAGTGTTGCAGTTTGGCGATTTTCAGACTAAAGCTAGCGTTTTTTTTTTCATCTAGCTGTAAAAAAAGTTTTTTTTGTGGATTATCGGGAAATCCAATGACTTTTTATTTGCTGACAATTTGTTTTAAACACTTTTAAAGGTATTTCCTAAATAATATTAACATAAAAATTATAAATTGATACATTTTTTTTAAATTTATTAAGCGCTTTTTTTATATAAAAAGTTAGCATTATTTGTCAAACCAACAATGTTAATTTAACATTATCGTATTTTCCTCGTCTAACAGTTTTCGTACCTTCTGTTAAAAAGTTCCAAAATATTAAGAGCGGGAGACAAAGAGCTTGCTCACGCACGCTCACGTAAGAAAATATTTTTGCTATAATAGTGAAATAAATTTCACTCACGATCACGCGTGAATCACGAAAAATTCGTTACATTTTTTCAAAAACGTTATTTATTTTCCCTTTTTGAAGATTTTTTTCCTGATTTAGCGGGTTTTTGTCAAAAAAAGTTGGCATCAGTGTTATCAAGTATCCGTTTAGTAGAGCTCTCAACCCATTGCCTATACAAAAAGAGAAAACTGTAGTGTTGCCAAAAGAGGTTTTAATACAAAAAAAGTTTTTCCGTTATCAATTATTTTCTTTGTACTATGTTCGTTTCACAACTTTCGGTAAATTGAGCCTAAACAACTTAAAAATATAAACAAAGGAATTTTTCTAAAACATTTTCGTAAAGGTGCATAAGTTGTTCGTGTTCACGTGAAAAATCTGTGGTCAATCGACCACTGATCAATAGTATAGCTTTATGGGGTCCCTGACCGATATTATAAAGATTTTAATTTCTAAAAAAAAACTAAAAAACTTATATTTTTTTTATAAAATAAAATAAATGAGCAGCCAGGATTTTTTTATATTAAAACCCTTTTTTAAAATAAAAATCAGGACCTTTTTCTAAGAGTATCCAAAAAATGTCCATTCAAGTTTTGAGTTGAGGTGCTTAGAAATGAATTCCTTCCGATACCATTTAAAAAAATATTTTTTAATTTTGATTCTGAGAATTTTTTAGCAGTTGAGAACATTTTCTCATAAATGGTTAGAACTGAAAAACACTTTCGTTGCAGGTATAGATTTTACCTTTGCAATTTTTTTTTAAATTTAATGTGGTTCCTTTAAATTAAATGTGGTTCCTACAGGAAATCATTAGATTCATATAATTTTCTGCAACAAATTCTGGGGGGTGATTTGCCCCCCCAGACAGGCCTATCTACGCCAATGTGAATATATTACATTTTCACAAGATTTTGGATTAAATTGCAAATTGTTTAATATTTTAACAAATTTTTGTAGCGATTTTATCGTAGCTGGGCTATAAAAACACTTACAAATTTACATTTTTACACTCAAAAAAAATGTTTTTTATTATAAATTATATTTTTTTTTTACAAAAAAACTGAAAAAAATTTGAATTACTACATAGACAAGTAAAAAAAATACGTTTTTGTTAATTTAAATACAATTATTATTTTTTTTTTCTTAAATACAATATTATAAAATTATATATAAAAAACTTTTTTATTTAAAAAATATAAATACATTTAAACAAAAAATATCTCGTTATGAAATTCTTACTTTTTTTTCAATAATTAAAACTTAAAACTAGTTTCTTTTTCTTAAAACTCTTTGCAAAATTGTACTTTAGTTAGTACAAAATAAATAAAGCATGAAATGCTTTTTTTGAATTCTATTTTCAAAAAAGTTTTATTTGGAACACCTAATTTGTTATTTTCTTAAAATATTGATTTAAATGCCACGATAGGATCGGTGAGCCAAGAAAGCACTGATAAAGTATAAAACGCTGTTTATCAAACCCAAAATAGCGGCTGCCATTAAAGTATCATCTCTCCGGTACATATCAGTGACACCAATTAGGAACATAACAAAAGCTACCAAAAGTAAAATGGCGGCAACACTGTGATAAATTAATTCCTGAAAATTTTAATAAGAAATATTAATTTAAAATTTTTATTGTTATTTGAAAATTAAAAAAAAAGCGGGTTTAAAATTTGAAACAAGCCTAGTTTGAAGACAAAACTGCAAGCTTTAACGCTTTAAGCCTATGGCAAAGCCCCTAGCTAGTCGGTGTCCCTTTTTACAGGGTGAATATAGAAAATATAGATTTTTTTTAAGCGCGATTTTCACAAAATTAAGACGTCATAGAAACTTTTAGTACAGGTTTTAGCTGTACACTCAGAAAATTATGTAAGTTACTAAATGTTAGTTGTTTGTATATTTTACAGTAGTTAGTTGTTTTCAACTACAAAGCCAGTTGTTTTTGTATGAAAAATATCAAACAACTATTTCTGTTAGTTATTTTAAGTCGTTTTTTTGAACAACTAACAAAAAAGTACTCCAATGTAGTAACAGTTAATTAAAGTAGTTAATTATATTTTTTATCTCTGAAAAAATTTCAAAGTTTTTTTTCCAAAAAAAAAACTTTTTTTTTTATTTTTCACATCTTTTTTTAAAAAAAAAAAAAAAATTTGGTCTTAATTTTTTTTTATTTTTTTCTGAAAAATTTTTTGAAAAAAAAATATATATGTATTGTTTATTTTATTTTTACTACATATTAGTTGTTTTGACTACAAATGTTAGTAATTTTTACTACATAAGTCAGTTGTTTTTTGTCAGTTAAAATAACTAACATTGTTAGTTGATTTAACTGAAAAAGTAGTTGACCCCAAAACAACTTACAAAGAAGTTATTTTAACTGACATTTTCAGTTGATTTTACTAACATAATTTTTTGAGTGAAGAATATCAAAGTAGAGCTGGGCGTGTGAGTGGATTTTGGCACTCACTCACGCAACAGTAACAATAATCGAATCACTCACTAATCTCTCACGCAAATTTATTGTTCACTCACTCACACTCACTCACTAATCACATGTGTAAAAAATGTTGACGCCCACGCTATTAAATTTTCTTCCAAAAAAAAAACTAATAAAAATTTTTTTTTTGGCAGGAAATAAAAAAAACAAAACTCGGCTGTGTCAAGTTTTGTATACCCTCCAAAATGTTAAAAAAAGTTCCAGGGTCGGAGGATGTGGTGGGGGCTGTGAGAGAAACCTCTCCCTAATTTTTACTAATTTTTACTAGTTTATTTATTATTTATTTTAACGGGCCAAAAAAAAAACTTAATTTCCTAGTCCCTTCGGTCCTGGTGCAGTACTCTGAACTTCTTCTTGCATAAACATATTTCATTTGTTTAACAAAAATAAAAAAAAAAACACGTTAAAAAATCATGTTTTTCAGAGGTTGGTTTATTTCCTCAAGGGGAACTTTTTTCCCCTGGTCCGATTTTGCCCATTTACGAACTTAACCTACCTAGAACCATAACACATATTCGTGCCAAATTTCAGGAGGTTAACTCGTTTATTTTGGACTTCATCGTGCCATTTACAGACAGACGGACGGACGGACATTCACAGAATGTCTTAGAATCGATCATATATCAATAATATACATACTTTATGGGGTCCCCGAGCGATATTTCGATGCGTTACAAACGGAATGACAAAGTGAGTATTGTGGTTGGAGGGTATAAAAAAACAAGTAAAAAAATTATTGTCGGTCAAGACCGATCATATAATACCCTACACCAGTGTCTGATTGGATCTATCTCTTGTAAAATCTTTGATTAGTGTAAAAACAAACGAAATTTGAGTGGAATATGCTGGTTTTTGTTGTCAATAGACCAGTGATGCGCATACACATACTATAACATTTATGCTTGTGTGGGTAGTAGCAAGCGAAAAGTTAACAAATTTGCTCAAGCAACAGAATTGTATAGTATATGTGTGTTGACAGCGCACAAGCAGCATTTTGTAGCCTATTCCCGCGGGAATAGAAATTACAAAAATGCCCATGACTGCAATAGACCGATTTAACTGAATGTCAGGTGCAATTTTTATATGAGGACTAAGTCCAGAAATGGTCCAATTATTATCAGATTTGATAGCTTACCAAATCCACGTTTATGTGAACTTGGAACCCATTTTCCGGGAAACACTGGTGTAGGGTATTAAATGGTCGGTTTTGAGTGACTATAATTTTCTTACTTGTTTTTTTTTTTAGTTTTGTCAATTATTATGGCTCCGACACAATGTCGGTGTACTCTGTACTACAGAGTACCATATCTAACAAGTAAGAAAGTTATAGTCGGTCAAGACCGACCATATGATACCCTACACCAGTGTTTCCCGGAAAATGGGTCCCAAGTCCAAACATGGAACGATTGGATCTGTCGCTGTTAGATCTTTATTTAGTGTAGAAAACACACACAGGTCAAATTTTAGTGTAATTGGCTTATTTTTTTGTCAATTGACCGATTTAACTGAATATCGGTCCAAATTTGTATATAGGGGACTAAGTCCAAAAATGGTCCAATTATATTCCGATTTGATAAGGTTACTTAAGTACACGTTTAAAACCTAAAAATAAAATGTTTATGAAATATTTCCATTTTTATGAATTTTGAGGAAATTATGTGAATATCGGGAGGGTAGTTTGTATGGGGACTACCAGAAGGACTGACCCGATTCCTTTGAGATTTGGTATGATAGTTTGCGCATACAAAATATTATTACCTGTTAGATTTCAAAACGATATCTATTATAATACGGTTATTAGAGGCTCTTAAGCGAAATTCAACAGGGGCGTTTGTATGGGAGCCAGAGCTTCGAAGGATTTCATTCCGTAATTCGATTTGTCATTCTGAGTGAAAATTTAATGATTGCATTCTCCAATCAAATTTTAGCGAATTGAATGAATTCACTTTAGACTCATTCGATTTATAAATATCGAATGCATTCGTTTTATTTTTCATTCGACTTTCAAAAATCGAATGCGTTCGATTTTTTTTCATTCGACTTATAAAAATCGAATGCATTCACTTGCGAATGCAATCTATTTTCTTTTCATTCAATTTGAAAAATCGAATGGCTTATTTATTCATTACATAAAAAACTTAAAAAAACTAACCAAGATAGAACAAAACGGAGCCAATTTTTTGTCCATAGTATCGCTAACACTCTTCACATTTTGTTTGTCGTATAGGCAGTTAATATGTGCATTTTTAAAATTTTCGGGAACACCAAATTTTTTGGATTCAAAATTAGAGCCCATTAAGGTCATCGTATGTAAAGAAAGTAGGCGATACTATGGACCAAAATTTGGCTCCGTTTTGGTCTATATATTTAAAAAATCGATTGCATTCGCAGTGGAATGATAAAAAATCGAATGCATTTGATTTTTGTAAATAGAATGAACAAGAAATCGAATGCATTCATTTTTGTTCATTCAATCGAATGAATTCCAAGGACTGCATTCAATATTGATTTATGAAATCGAATGCGTTCACTGACTATGCAAATTGAATGGATTTTTTTTAAAAATTCATTCGAAAAGGATTTCATTCTTCGAAGCTCTGATGGGAGCTAGGTTTTAAAATGGACCGATTTTTTCCAATTTCAATAGGCTTCGTCCTTGGGCCGAAATCGAAAATTGCGACCTGTATCGTGCTTAAACCGATAGATGGACAGACGGACGGACAGACGGACGGACGGACGGGCATCGCTAAATCGACTCAAAAAGTAATTCTGAGTCGATCGGTATGCCTAAAGGTGTGTCTAGGACCAATATTTCGGGTAGTTACAAACATCAGCACTAACTCAATATACCCTGTACCACAGAGTGGTGTAGGGTATAAAAATAAAGATAACATCATACAAAAAATGTGTAAGTGCGAAAGAGAAAGGAACAAAATCCACTCTCTGGCACAGAGTACTCCGTCATTGTGAATTCAGCTTTTTCAGGCTCCGACACAATGTCGGAGTACTCTGTACTACGGAGTACGATCGCTAAGAAATAGAGACGACATCATACAAAAAATATGTAAGTATGAAAGAGAAAGGAACAAAATCCACTTGCTGGCACAGCGTACTCCGTCATTGTGAATTTAGCTTTAGGGGCATGTCACAGACGCAATTCCGTTCGGAAGTGAAATAAGTGGTTTACTCGTAAAACGCAAAGCAAATATTTTTTTTTCAGAATGAAACCACTTTTATGCGATTCAATTCCACTTTGATTTTTGAAAGTGATTTCATTCCGAAAAAATAATATTCGTTTTGTGTTTTACGAGCAAACCACTTTTTTTCAAATCCGAACGGAATTGAGTCTGTGACATGCCCCTTAGTCTCAATCTTTTTAATTGTATAAAAAACTAAAAAAAAATTAACACTTTGCAAAAAAAACCTTAAGAAAGTTTTCTTGAAAAAAAAATTACAACAAACTATTTCTGTATAGTTGAAATTCAGCAAACTTAATGAGTAAAAACGCAGTCAAATTTCCGACAGAGATTTTAATAAAAATATCCATTTTAGCAGAAAAGTCTGCTGAAAGTTTGCTTAATCAAAATGAAAGTCGTTTTACAGATTTTTTTACAGAGTTTTTTTTATTGTACTCTATCTCCAATTTGTAAGAGCGCTCCCATACAAACATACATTTTTAAAATAATATTTTTTAAAACAATATTTTTTTTAATTCAAACTTTTCTGAACACACCTACCCTCTATCTTTAACCCTTAAGGCGGTGCCCATTAATTTTTTTATTAACTAGCTGGCCCGGTCCGCGTTGCTGGCCCAAATATAAGATAAGTGTTATATTTCGTCTCGGTTCAAATTTATAGCCCTGCAAAAAATGTAATAAATTTCTTGGCTTAGAAAAATTTGTGGGCGTGGTTTTAAAGACCCGATTAGGCAGATAATCATCTTCAAATTATATTTCAGAAACTAAAAAAATAAAACTTTGCGAACTGTTTTTTATAGTTTTTCTGAATTTTCCATTTCTCGGGACACTTTTCTCATTTAAATTTCCTTAAAAACCTACCCAGCAAAATTTTCTGTTCCAAATAATCGGTTCCAGAACGCATCAAACTACCCTGCAACCGGTTCTACTTAACATTCCGGAATCAATGATTTTTGTTTGAAATTGTCCCGAAAGCAATCGTTTTTTAAAGCAAGTAGTTTTTTTGAAAAATAATTTTACATAGAAAATTGTGTTGTGATTACCGTAGAATATATTCAAGAATCTATTGAACCAGGAACTTGTTCCAAAAAATTTTCCTGGGTAATTAGAACTATAATTAATATAAAAAAAATCGTTTCGGTCATAATTGCCGACATATTAAGACAAAACTGAGCGTTAAGGGAGGACAAAAATTAGTTCCGTAAAATCCTTACTTGGACTATAATGATCATTAAAAAAAATTACCTTATCAGGCCAGTCGTTCTCCGATTTGAGATGTATTGAAAAAACTGGGAGTGGACAAATTTTCTTTCAGTAAAAACCTTAGTTGTACCATCACGAACGTCAACAAATACTACTAATAGCCAAACCAGTCCTGCCGTTCATCTATTTTAGATATATCGAAATAAAAGTGGGCGTGAAAAAGGTTTATTTCCGTTTAAACCTAAGTTGGAATATGACAAACATTAAGACATATCGATCCAGCCGTTCTCAGATTTCAGATATATCGGAAAAAGGAGGCGCAAAATTCGGCGTGATTAATTTGTATTCCGAAAAAACCTAAGACGAACATTTAAAAAAAAATATTATCCAAATCGGTCAGTTCTCAAGTGATGCGATTACCAACGAACTACATTTGATTTTTATTTATATTTTATTTTTCTTTAGATCAAATTTTATATATATCGAAAAAAAGAATGGGCGTAGAAATGGAAGATTGTTCTTTCCGAAAAACCTTAGTTGTATTATGACGAACATTTAAACCAAAATTAGGCAAATTGATCCAGCCATTCCATGATTTAAAATATGGGGGTTTTCGTGTCAACTGACACAACTTTTGAAACCGATGTCTTCCGATCGGGATGAAATTTGCGCCAAGGTTAGTCCTATTGGATAGTAGACAGACACAATTTTTCAGCGAGATCGGTCAAGGACTCTCTGAGTTAGAGGGGGTCGAAATTTGACATTTTGGCCAAAGAGGGGTTTATTCTCATCCATGTAACTTCTTACCTATTGTTTTTAGCAAAATGTGTTCCAAAGAGTTTAGATAGCTATTTCTTCAGTCTTTCGAAAAAAAATTATAAAAAAAATAAAAAAAAATTTTTGGATTTTTTTTCTTAAAAATCTAAAACTTTTTTGACTTTTTCCTCAAATTGGGCCCTTTTTTTTTTTTTTTTTTTGATTCAAAAGAAAGCTTAGGTCTTTGCCTTTAAGAGCTATGGGGTCGCTTAGTGGGATGCGAGTGGGATATCTATGAAAAAATTATTTTTTTAACTTTGGAACACAAAAAACGGTTCTTCAATTTGCACTATTAGGCGTGGGATAGCTAACCAGTTTTCGATTTCGATCCGCGATACCCTCTAATTTTTATAGGTTCGAAAAAGAAAGCACGAGCCAAAAAATAAGGGCGGTGGGGTGGGGCCATATGGCCCCTCATCGGGGTCAAAGTTGGGCGTAAAGAGGTAAAATCCTCAAAAATCCCCAAAACTGCACTAGAAACGCCCCTGGAAGGGTGCAATGTGAGACGAACCTCCAATAATTTTCTGCCCCCAACATTTTTCTTGAACATACCTTACCCCTATTTCCACTTCCTATGGGGGCTCCCACACAAAACATTTTTAAAAAATTTTATCCTACCATTTTAACTTACCATAAAGTGCCCCAAGTGGAGCCAAATGTATGACCGACCCCCATTATTTTATTAATTCCAACATTTTTTGCGAACACACCTACAATGTATCTTTAACCCTTAAGGTGGTCCCCATACATTTCTTTTATTTTTTATAAATTTGTTTTATTAAACCAGCTCCTACCGCCCCTTCCGTGCCTCCTAGAGAGGCAAAAATTAAGACCAACCCCCATTATTTTTTAGTTACCAACATTTTGTCCGAACATAATAACACCCTATCTCCACTCCTTAAGGGGCTCCCATACGTTATAAAAACATGTATTTTTAAAAACTAATAAAAAAAAAAAATGTATGGGGACCCCCTTAAGAGTTGAAAATAAAGGGTAGGTATATTCTAAGAAAATGTTGGAGATGAAAAATTATTGGGGGTCGGTCATATATTTTACTTCCCTAGGGGCACCCTATGAACAGTTAGAGCGGTAGGAGCAAATTTTATAAAAATGTCATTTTGTATGGGAGCCCCCTTAGGAAGTGGAAATAGAGGTTAGGTACATTCAAGAAAAATGTTGGGGGCAGAAAATTAATAGAGGTCGGTCTCACATTGCACCCCTCCGTGGGCAGTTCTAGGGCAGTTGTGGGGCTTTTTGAGGATTTTAACCTCTTTACGCCCAATTTTGACCCCGATGAGGAGCCATATGGCCCAACCCCACCGCCCTCATTTTTTGGCTCGTGCTTTCTTTTTCGAACCTATAAAAATTAGAGGGTATCGCGGATCGAAATCGAAAACTGGTTAGCTATCCCACGCCTAATAGTGCAAATTGAAGAACCGTTTTTTGTGTTCCAAAGTTAAAAAAATAATTTTTTCATAGATATCCCACTCGCATCCCACTAAGCGACCCCATAGCTCTTAAAGCCAAAGACCTAAGCTTTCTTTTGAATCAAAAAAAAAAAGGGCCCAATTTGAGGAAAAAGTCAAAAAAGTTTTAGATTTTTAAGAAAAAAAATCAAAAAATTTTTTTTTATTTTTTTTTTTAATTTTTTTTCGAAAGACTGAAGAAATAGCTATCTAAACTCTTTGGGACACATTTTGCTAAAGAGAATAGGTAATAAGTTACATGGATGAGAATAAACACCTCTTTGGCCAAAATGTCAAATTTCGACCCCCTCTAACTCAGAGAGTCCTTGACCAATATCGCTGAAAAATTGTGTCTGAACTACTATCCAATAGGACTAACCTTGGTGCAAATTTCATCCCGATCGGAAGATATCGGTTTCAAAAGTTGTGTCAGTTGACACGAAAACCCCCATATATATATATCGGAAAAAGTGAGCGTAAAAGTAGGCGTGGACAATTTTTCTTTCCTTAAAAATCTTTTGCAGACTATAACTAAATCCGTCTAGCCGTTATAGTTTTTTCGATACATAGAAAAAAGTGGGCATGGGAAATTATACTATCTGTAAAAACCTTAGTTAAATTAGGGCGTGGTCAATTTCTTTTTTCGTAAAAAGATTTTAAATAAATTGAAAAAGTGGACGTAAAAGTGGGCGTGGTTGATTTTTATTTCAGTTAAAACTTAAATTGGATTACTACGAACATTTAAATAAAAAATTACCCAAATTACCAGCCGTTTTCCGATTTTAGATAAATCGAAAAAAGTGGGCGTAAAATTGGGCGTGGCCAATTTTTCTTTGCGTAAAAGCCTAAACTGGACTATGCCGAACATTTCAAAAAAAATTGTCCAAATCGGTCCACCCGTTCTCAACTGATGCGGTTACCAACGAACGACAATTGATTTTTATTTATATAGATTTGTTTGTTTTTAATCAGCTTTTCCCGGTCCAGTGGTGCATCCTAACATTTTTCAAAATGTCCGATTTGACCCAAATATTGATTACTTTTTTGAGACCTTTCATAAGCGTCGCGTCTGCTTAGTCTGTGACTCTATTGTCACAGACTAATACAGACTTGACATAAGTTACAGTTGTCAATAAAGTAGTCCTTGACCATACAGTTATTTTTTTCAAATTATTCTACGAATTAGGTTAGAAAGAGAAAGCTAATATAACGCGCCATAAGAAAAATGGATGCCAGATCAGTTTTCATTGTTTCACTCACTCCTAAGTGGTAGAAAGTGTTGCCATGTTAGCTAAAAACTAGCTATAGTCTGTGCACAGACTAAATACAGACTCGACAGTAAGTTTTATAAGAAAAAATGGGGAAAAACTAAGCGATTTTAGGAGAAAACTGAGCGGTTTTTAGTCCGTTTTACGCTAACATGGCAACACTTTCTACGACTTAGGAGTGAGTGAAACAAAAACCGATCTGGCATTCATTTTTCTAATGGCGCATTATATTAGCTTTCTCTTTCTAACCTAATTCGAAAAATAATTTGAAAACATTAACCATATGGTTCAAGACTACTTTTTTGACATCTGTCACTTATATCGAGTCTGTATTAGTATGTGGTCTGTGGTTAAAGAACACTTTTTTGACACCTGTCACTTATGTCGAGTCTGTATTAGTCTGTGGTAAAAGTATAATTTTTCTTAACCCTCTAATGTACCAATTTAGGTTTCCGATTAAATATTACTTTTTAATTTTTTACTTACATAAATAGTTTTCGCTATTATTCCTCCCGTACTCAGTGATGTTAAACATGACAGCAGTAGACAGAACGTTCCAATCATAAATGTACAAGCCATTAAAAAGGCAAATACTTGCCCATTGACGCCACTATTGAAGACACTTCTATTTGATTGATAATAACTGAAAATACCAACTACGGCAGCACCAATGAGCTGAAAATATGTATAAAAAATAAAATTATAAATTAAATTAAAAACAAAAATAAATTACCAATTGGAAAAGTTTCAAGAGACCAGGGAAGGACTTCAAATAACCAGTATTTAACACAATATAGGAAGTGTTAGTGGTGCTAGTAGTAGTACGGGTAATGGTAACAGAGTGAGACATCTTGGAGTGAGATTTTTTTTAATAACAAGGAATAAAATAATAGGATGGTTGAATTCTGAAAATGATAAAAAAAAAATTAAATTAATATTTCAAGCATAATTTTTTTAAAATAAATTTCCGGTTAACAAAAACAAACTTTAAATAGGTCATGACTATAATAAATAATAAATTACCTACATACATATATAATTTTACAAGGCAAACATGTTCCAATTCAATGAAAATTAAATTATTTGTACTACTACATAGTACATGAGAATGAGACATTCGTTAAAATATTAAATTTACTTTTAAAATATGTAATAAACAAAATCTGTTTAAGATCTTTAAACAATAATTCGTCATAATGAGTAATACACAGTTGAAGAAATTTTGTAGTAAAAATCGTAGATGAACGTTAATTTAAATTCATTCACAACACGCCCGTCTCTAAAACTGTATCGTTAAACTCAAAAACATATATTACTTATAGGTAATTAGTAGATTTACTTATTTGTTTGTTAACTGGAGTTAACTTATTTTATGATATAAGATAACCTCTCAGACTGCATTACTCAATGCTCCGTTATAAAATAATTCTCCGTTAAATTTAACTTTTTCACACAGACTTTGACATAAGATTCTGTTATACTGACAGTTAGCTGCTAACAGGATATTGAGTAAGGGTTGCAAAATGAGAACATTAAAATTGTACCAACGAGGTCATAAAATTGTACTTTTTTGAACCCAATTGTACCAAATCCGATTTTTTATGCAAAATGTTAAAAAAATTATTAAAAATGTATTATACCTATTCTGTAGTTGGGGGGTATAAAAATAACCTCGAGCTAGAATAAACCTACTCAAAATATAATATTTTAAAGGTCGAATAAAAGTTATTCAGAATTCAGAAAATCTTAAAAAGCCGGAAATTAAAAAATAAACAAGTGAGAGTGTTAAATTCGTCTGTGCCGAATCTTTTTAACCTCCAACACAGCGATGCCAATTTAGCGCGTTTCGCGCTAGATTTAGCGCTTTCGGACTACTTTTTGAGTCGATTTAGCGATGTCCGTCCGTCCGTCTGTCCGTCCGTCTGCCCATCTATCGGTTTAAGCACGATACAGGTCGCTATTGACTTGAAATTTGAAACTTAAGCATCTTTTGGTCCAAGGAAATTGGAGAAAATCGGTCCATGTTAAGACCTAGCCCCCATACAAACGCCCCCTTTGGATTCGGCTTAAATGACTCTTATAACCGTATTAAATTATTTTATTAAACATATTAATAGATATCGCGTTTAGATTCAGCAGGTAATCAAATTTTATATGCACAAATCACCATTCCAAATTTCAAAGGAATCGGGTCAGTCCTTCTGGTAGTCCCCATACAAACCACCTTCCCGATATTCACATAATTCCCTCAAAATTCATAAAAATGGAAATATTTGATAAAAAATTTATTTTTAGGTTTTAAACGTGTACTTTAGTAACCAAATCAAATCGGAATATAATTGGACCATTTTTGGACTTAGTCCCCCATATAAAAATTTCGACCGATATTCAGTTAAATTGGTTTATTGATAAAAAATAAACCAATTCCACTAAAATTTGATCTGTGTGTGTTTTCTGCACTAAATAAAGATCTAACAAAAGACAGATACAATCGGTACATGTTTGGACTTGGTACCCATTTTCCGGAAAACACTGGTGTAGGGTATCATATCGTCGGTCTTGACCGACTATAACTTCCTTACTTGTTTTTTTTTTTAATAGAAATAAATTTGTTTTAAAATTATATTTGTCCCAATTCACAACAGGGAATTTTAATTGCGGCAATTTTTGTGTTTCTCTTTTGAACTTGCCGTATATGTTCACAGACTGGCAATTCCAAAAAGAAATGTGAAAATACTCTATAGAGTGAGAGTTGCGAATGAAAAAACAAAACGAATTGCCAGTACGAGCAAGTTTTTCCCCTTTCCATTCCTCTTACCTCTCTCTCCTATAAACTAAGAATTGCGGCAATTAAAATTGCCCTGTCTAAATTGGGACTTAGCAATTTTTTTGACTTATTCTGTGAATAGGTCAGATGATTTTATAAAAACTTATAATAAAATAGTTAAATTAACAAAAATTTTTTTGCGCTTTTTTGGCGCTTTTTACTTTATTTAAATTTAGCGCTTTTTGAGTCACTGTTTTGCGCGTTTTGGCTGTAAAAAGTTGGCATCACTGCTCTAACACGTTTAAAAAAACAGTGGCGTCTTTTTTTTTTTTTTGGGGGGGGGAGGGTTCGGTGGTGGGAGACAACCTTTCTGGGTCCAACTGCAGAAATTTGAACTTCTTTTGACATAAAAATGTTTTGTTTGCTAAGCAAATGTACCTATAAAAAATGGAATTTTTCAGAGGTGGGTTTAGTTCTTAAGAGATAAACTGTTTTCCCCCTGATCCGATTTTGCCCATGTTGGAACTTAACCAGCCCAATACCATAAGACATACTCGTGCCAAATTTCAGGAGTCTAGCTCTTTTACTTTGGACTGTATCGTGTCTTCCACAGACGGACGGACATCGCTATAATGTCTTAGAATGGATCACTGATCAAAAATATATATACTTTATGGGGTCCTAGACCGATATTTCGATGCGATACACACGAAATGGCAAAGTGAGTATACCCCCATACTGTGGTTGGAGGGTTTAAAAAAAATCTGGGAAATTTAAAAATTCAAACTTAAATGTCAGGAAAATTAAAAAAAGTTCTGCATTAAAAAAACAGAAAAATTTCAGAAAATTAGAAATAACATAAAAACTGGCGAGTGTGCAGGGTATTTTTGATTCGAAACAGCATTCTGACTTGTTTTTAATTCAAAATATATTTTGGTCGTGTTTTAATTTTATAACTTTTAAGCCGCATTCATAAGGTTAGAGCACTCCAATCTGTGGAAAATTGTATACCTTTCACTTTTTGAGATTTCATATTTTTGAATTTGACTTTCTTTTTTGAATTCACTTCAGAGTCAAACATGTTAACAGAGCCTATTTTAACCGTTAACAGAGAAAAAATACATCCTGTGAGAGTGCCAACACTAATAATGTCAATCAATAAAAAACAAAACAAATATTAAAAATTTTTAAAAAATATTATTATTTTTAAATTAAAGAAATAATTTAACACAGTAAACCTAGATTATTTTCGGAAATTATGGAACTCCTCTCTACATTTTGCACAGTTAACGTTTCAATCTGTGCTCAAGAGTGGAGTGACTCCAACATTTTGAACGTAGCTTTCAAATTTTTAATTCATTTTGCTGCAGGATTATATACACTGTAAAAATAGTTTAAATGTACAAAAATGTGACTTCATTCATTCAAAGCATGCACTTTAAAATATAATTCTTGAATATTTTTACATTTCAAAACTTTTTGATGGAAAACATTTTGTTTAAAATGATTTTCTTTCAATATACATATGTACAATTTTAATATATTTTTTTTTTCGAATTTTAACATTTAAGTATATTTCACATGTGTACACTCACACAGCATACTAAAATTAACTTGAGAAATTATGTACGAATTTTCCGAAATGTCGAAATTATATACAACAGATTTTCTTGCCTTAGACGTAATGAAATTCATTGCTATTTTTTTAGCTTTAAGTAAATTTTTATTTGAAATGTGTTGACTAATATACGATGCTACTATAGTATATACAAACTCTGTGTAATTGATTAAGTTTTTTATTTATTTATATTTTTTTAATGTTAATATTTGTTTACTTTTTTTGTTTGTTTTGCTGTGACTTATCAAGGAGGTCATAAAAAACAATCATGTTTTTTTTTTTCTTCAAATTTTGCGGAACATATTGTAAACAGGTGAAAAATTTACTAAAATCTAAAGTGTTTTAAGAAAAATTTCAATATTTTATAGGTAAAAAGTTATACATACATATAAAGATTTTTATAACGAATATTTTTTTTCGGCGGTAGCACAGACTAAATAGACGCGACACTTACGGCAGGTGTCAAAAAAGTAATATTGAACCATTTATTTAGTTTTTTTAGTTTGTTCTACTTTTTGTGTTAAAAATAGTAAATTTATAATCGCGCCATAAGAGAAATAGATGCCGATTTGTTTATATGGTTATATGGTTTCATGCACTCATCAAAGGAAAAAAAGGTTGATGTCCCCGTTTTTTGTCATAAAATCCTACTGTCGTGTCTCTTTAGTCTGTGGTGGTAGCATAGACTCATACAGACACGACAGCAGGGTTTTATTACACAAGTTCTACACGTACCAGAAAAGCATAGATTTTTCTGTTAACAAACGTCAGTTATTTTATGTTAACGCATCGTAGACATAGTTGTTAAGCATTTTCCCTTAACAATTATGTTAGAGATCAATCAAAAAGAAATGTCTACAGTATTATTTAAATTAAATCGATGTAAATACATTAACAAAAAATCAAGTGACATTTGTTAACAGAAAAATCTATGCATTTCTGGTACGTGTAGAACATGTGTTAAAAAGAGATTTTTTCATGAATTTTAAGAGATTTATGTCAATATCGGGAGGGTTGTTTGCATGGGGACTACAAGTGGAACTGGTTCGATTTCCTTCAAATTTGGAATGATAATTGTGAATATTTGCGAAATATGTTTACCTGCTAATTTTCGAAAGGCAACCTATTTAAATTTGTTCTTGCAATTGTTAAAGATATTAACTATTGTTAAAAGTTGTTACAAGAAAAAAAATTTAAAATCTTAAAATTCTAAAGAATATCAAATTTTTAAAAATTGGGTGAATGGTGAAGTCGTATTCGAGTATCGAGCACATTATCTTTTCTGGTCCCCTTGGGTCAAATTCAGGTCGATGAACTTTATATTTCATAAAAATGTTTAATTTATTGACCAAATACACAAATAAACTATGTAAAAAATTCTGTTCTTCTGGGGTAGTTTTAGTTTTTCTTTCCCCTGGTCCGATTTATCCATTCAAAACTTAAACAACCTACGACCATTAGACATATTCTGGCCAAACTTCAGGCATCTAGCTCTTTTATTTTGGATTCCATCGTGACCTCCACAGACAGACGGACGGACATCGCTAGAATGTCTTAAAAACGATCAGTGATCAATAATTTATATACTTTATGGCGATCTTAGGCCAATATTTCCATGCCTTATACAAAGTGAGTGTACCCCCATACTGTAGTTGGAGGATATAAAAATTAAAAAATTTAACATACGATTAAGGATTACTTTTTTGACACCTGTCATAAGTGCCACGTCGGTTTAATGAACTAGAGATGGGCACATGAGCAGATTATATCGTGATTCACGCGTGAGTGTGACTGAATTCAATTTTACTCACGTGATTGTGAGTGGAGAAAAAAATTGCGTGAGTGTGAGTAAGTAAGATTTTTGCGTGAGTGAGTGTGCGTAAGTCGATTTTTTTGCGTCAGTTTGCGTGATTTATTTTCTTTTCATATTTCCTTTCGTACCAAAAAAAGCAAAAACAAATTTTAAAATTTGGCTTAACTTAAGATTTCGTCCCGAAAAAATCAACAAAAAAATGTAAGATTTTGCTGAACTTCAAATTTTGCTGAAAATTTTGAAAGATTTTTAAAATTTTAAAAGATTTTTAAAATTTTTTGTATAAATAAGAGTTTCGTGAGTGTGAGTGAAGCTTGAGTGATTGCACGTGAGTGTGAATTGTATTAAATTTAGTCACGCGATTGTGAGTGAGTGTGAGTAGAAAAAATATGCTCGTGAGTGAGTGTGCGTGATTCAGAAATTCATGTCGTGTCTCTAGTATTAACTCCGTTTTAGTTAATATCAATTGTCACTGTAAAGCCTAAAGCTGCCCATTCACTTGCAATATTATTGTTCAACTTTTCAAATTGTACAATAATATACCTTGTGTGTATGTAATATTTACGGTTGTGCAATATATTGGAGAATATCAAAACACTTTTGATATTTATTGTACAAACAAGAATACTGCAATATATTTTATCAGTGTGTTGTCTATATTGTACAACTTTTATTATGTTATGTTTATGTTTATATCTTGTACAATATATTGGGTTTAAGTATTGAGCAATTTTATTTGCTGTGTAGGGTAAAACGACAATAATATTGTAAAATAATTTTTTTTAAGTTGAGCAATTTTATTGCAAGTGAATGGGCAGCTTAAGTAGTACTCTGTTTTTCATGGCGAAAATTTAACTTAAACTTTGAACGCCTCAAATCGTAATAAAAAATATATAAATATCCAACTTTTGATAATTCTAAAAAAGAAACTATCATAACAAAACTAAAATGTCACTTTTTCACGTCAATTTAAACAGTCTTGTGTAATAAATAATAAATATGCGTGAAAACTTGCTACTATTTTTATACCCTCCACTCTAGTGATAGAGGGTATATATAAGTTTGTCATTCCGTTTGTAACACCTCGAAATATTGGTCTATGACCCCATAAAGTATATATATTTATGATCCTCGATCGATTTTAAGTCGATCTAGCGATGTCCGTCCGTCCGTCTGTCTGTCTGTCCGTAGAAAACACGCTAACTTTTGAAAGACTTTACAGAGGCTACTGAAGTTTGGCATATATGTTTGTCATTTACCTGGTCAGGTTGGTATTGCAATCCAGCCAAATCGGTCCAGTGGTTCAAAAGTTATGAACAAAAGAGTAAATTTCGGCAAGGGTTTTTCGCGAATTTACGTAAAAAACATGATAACTTTCGAAAGACAATAATTTGACTGCTGAAGCGTGGCATGTATCTTTGCCGTTCCCCAGGTCTGTTTGGTATTAAATTTCAGCTCAATCGGTCCAGTGGTTCAAAAGTTATAAGCAAAACCCTGAATTTCAGATTAGTTTCATCTAAAATGCCACGTGTTTTAACAAGTTTTAAAAGCATTGGTGGTAACTAAACAATGCTTTTCAAACTTGTTTAGTTTTAATAGCATTGGTAACTTAAAAATTACACTCAAAAAAAATTTTACACAAAAAAAAACAATTAGTTTTTTTTTACAAAAATGACCATATTTTGTGTACATACGTACGTGCATTCACTCAGAAATATTTTTACAGTAAAAAAACATTACACTCGAAAAAAATTTTACACTCAATAAAAATTTGTATTTTTTTTTTTTTTTAATGACAAAAAAAGAGTTTTTTACTCAAAATAAAATATTTCTAATCAAAATTGTTAATTTTTCACGTTAAAAAATGTACTATCCTTTAAAAAAAATGCATTGTTGAGGGTATTCATAGATTCGGCAAAGTCGAATTTAACTTTTCTACTTGTTTTATATGGAGTTTGATGCATGTAAAGATAATGGAGTAAAGATGCATGTTTTGTTTGTGTTCACGTGAAAAAATCTGTCAAACTCCATATAAAAAAAAAAAAAATTTTTGGCAACGCGGCTCTAATGTGGGGAAATCTATTAAACTTAATAAAGCATAAATTTTACAATAAAATGGGCATTTTTAATTTGTTATGATTGTTTCCTTCTTTTAATAATTCAAAGTTTTTGTTTTTAATAGTTTTTATTACGATTTTATGCGTTTTAAAAATTTTCACGTGAAAAACAACTTACTTAGCTTTACGTGAAAAATTCGTTTAAACCCCAATAAAACAAATATTTTTGGAAACGCGGCTATAATATTGTGGGGATATCGTTTAAACTAATTTTGAGTATTTAAAACCGTTTCTTTTAATATTAATAAAGTTTTTGTTTTTAATAGTTTTTATTACGTTTTTATGCGTTTCAAAAATTTTCACGTAAAAAAAAAATTAATTGGCTTAAACAAATAAATTTTTTTAAGTGTAAAAAAGAGTTTGAATATTTTTATTGTACCTAATTTAAGGTTATTGCTTTATACAAAAAAAAAAAACCCTAAAAATGTTACCTAAAACTAATTTAAATATACATAACATCACCAGAAACAAAACAGGAAATTGTCCGAATTTAAATTTATTTATGAACAAAGAACCACCAATACCCAAGAAAAAAAAAATTAGAAAAGCAAACGCACCCTCTTCAAATGGAATTCCATTTACATATTTTTTTTATATTGTGAAGTTTTTTTTTAGATTATTTTCAAATAATCTTCTATAAAAATATTTATAAAAATTTTAAAAACCACATTGAAATTATGTACATTCATGTACAGGCGGGAATGAGTTTAACAAGTAAATGACATCATATCATTTATTTTAAGATAAAGTTATAAAATTATTCTAAATTCATAAAAGTTTTTAAGCAATAATTAATAAGCAAATATTAAAAATTCTTTGAATAAGAGGCTTAATGTAAATTAATAAACAATTGATTTAAACTCAAACGAAATTTTTTATCTACAGCAATAAATTTAATACTTAATATTAATATTTTTTAAATAAATTTTAAATGGTTAAATCGAAAATAACTTTTACAACAATTTTCTATATTATTTTAAAACGTTTTTAAGCACGTTTTATATTTTTTATGCCATGTTTTTTTTCAAAATTATATCGCTCTGCTTAGGGAGAGCGAAATGACGCCTCTTTTTAGGCGTGGATATAAAAAATATAAATAATGATAATGAATAAAAAATAAATTAATTAAGTTTATTTTTTATGGTACACGAAATTGGAATTTCGTTTTTTTTTCACATTTTAGAGGTTATGAAAGATTTGGCACCGCCGAATTTAACGCTTTCTCTTGCTCATTCTGGCTCTATCCTTTAATATTGTAAAATGACAAAGAATTTCAAATAAATCTTTCACAAGACTTTTAACAATATATTATAAAAACGATATTATCACAACTTAATATTTACTGAAAATTTTATTTAAAAAATTTGAATTTATTATTTGAGTAATTAAAATGCATTACCATACCATAAATTTCAATGACCTTTTTTATTTTGGATAAGGTCTGAATAATTAAAATAATTTAAAGAGCATACATATTTTGAATATTAATTATTATTAAAAGTAAAATCAAATTTATAAAAATAAAACAAAAATGTTGCATTAGCAGTGATTCATTTTTTTTTTATTTTGGAAAACATTTTAGAGCATGTTAAGGAGGGGAAGAACCATGAATTGTTATAGATAAGAAAATTATTTTCAAGAGTTTCAAAACATCTTGTACATATTTCAAAATTTAATGATAAAAATGTGTAATTAGATCAATTGGATATTTTATACACTCAAATAAAAAATAGGTTGGTTAATTAACAATATTTTTTTTCTACAATTTCAGTTTTTTCTGTGTAACACGTAGGAACTTTAAAATTTTCTGAAAAAATGGGCCCGCAATAAAATATCAAAATTGTTACTGAAAATAAATCAAAAAAAAGTCTATTTAGGGAAAATATTGAGTGAAATGAAAGAAGCTTGTACATATTCACAGAAAGAATTAAAAACGAATTTCAATCAACAATAACGCGGATTCAATTAATTTTTTAATTGAAACTCCTCCGATAAAGGAAATTGTTATATCAATCATCAAATTGTAGGTGATTAATTGATTTTTTTTTTCAATCAATCACTTTTTAGATTTTGATCGAAAATTTGATAAATTTTTTATTTAAAGTCAATTAAAATAATGATTGAATTTTAAGCTTATGACAAAATTATTAAAACATTCATCTTGTTTGCTTTCCAATATGTTGTCAACAATAAAAAAAAAGTAAAACCCGGTTATTGACTCATTTAAATTTTGTTGATCAATAGAATTAATTGAATTTGAATTTTGTTGATCAATAGATTTAATTGAAAGTTTTTAACCAATAACTTTTTGTGTGTATATAACAAATAGGCTGAAAAGTCCGTAGGATAATGAAAAATTCACATGATTTTTGGAAGTACCAACCTTCAGATGACACCTGTCAAAATTTTATGACAATTCTTTCATTAGTAAACAAGTTACAGATGTTTTATTGACGCTACTTTTGCGATTTGGAAACAATGGATTCAAATCAACTTCGTGTCTTGATTTATCATTGCTTTTTAATAAGAAAAAAAAAACGCCGTTCTAGCCAAAGTTTGGCTTGATAAGTGTTATTCGGACTCTGCTCCATTAAAACAAAAGTTAGAGAAGTGGTTTGCTGACTTTAAACGTGGTCATACAAACACCGATGATGCCGAAAGCTTTGGCCACAGAAAAAAATCGTTTTGGCAGACCGTAAAGTGAAGTTCCATGAGATAGCTGATACCTTAAACATATCTAAGGAATGTGTCGGCTTTGTTTTATATGAACATTTGTCCATGAGAAAGCTATTTTCGAAAAGGGTGCCGCGTTTGCTCTTTCACTAAGACAAAGCGCCGTGTCATAAGTCGTTGGTTACCATGGTCAAATCGCACAAATTACACTTTCAATTGGTTTCGCACCGTCCAAATCCCCCAGATTAGGCTACAAGCAATATTTACCTGTTTTCAGACCTAAAAAAAAAAAAAATACTCGCTAGAAAGAGATATTGTTCGAATGAAGAGGTGATGGCCCAGAGGCCTTTTTTGAGGCCAAAGATAAATCGTTTTAAAAAAAGGTATCGAAATGTTAGAAATGCGTTGGAGTGATTTTATCGCTCTTGAAGAAGACAATGTTGATAAGTAAAGTCGAGGTCGATAACCCTGGGCACGTGCTCCGTGTGCCCCATAGAAAAGATTAGAGGGTACGCAGTGTTGTATTTGATGTATTTTCAAATTTGGTGGCAAAATGCTTGTTCTTCCTTATCTCACACGTATTTAATATTAATTTAGATTCTTTATTTTTAAAAACGGTATTTGTCTTTTATTTAATTAAATCTGTGGCAAAAAGGAATAAGTGCATAAGTGTTTTTATACTACTTTTCAGGAGAGCATTTTTAAGTTTTAATTTCAAATACCAAATCTGTGTTTACAAATTTGGACATTTTGGGCATGTAAATATCTCAAGCATTATTATCGACACAATCTTCGCTACTTTAAAAGATGATATATAGAAAGACTATGGAGATATCGGATGAAAACCATTGATGTTGTTATTGCGTTTTTCAAAATTACATTTTAATCTGAGCATATGTCGAGATATGCAGTTATGTATCCCTGTAAAATACATTTTAGCATCTTCAACGATTGCTGATTTTAAAATAAGGAATAAAAACATAACTCAGATATGCTGTTACGATTTTTATTTTTCCTTTAAGAAAAAATGAGTTGTGGAGTTCTGAAATCAATATCTCAGAAAGTTTTAGTCCGATTTTCATAAAAATTTGATACAATACGAAAATGTATAAGGAGATTCCGAAAATGCAAAAACACGTTTTGGACATAACTCGACTTATGTTGTTATGGGTTTTTGCCACAGAAATTAATTGTTTATTTTGCTTTATTCAACGTTTTTTTAAAGATGATACGCA
Organism: Pegoplata infirma; assembly: GCA_963921195.1. Taxonomy (NCBI): domain Eukaryota; kingdom Metazoa; phylum Arthropoda; class Insecta; order Diptera; family Anthomyiidae; genus Pegoplata; species Pegoplata infirma. The sequence goes on from OY992540.1 coordinate 13,127,473, forward strand.
GTATTGATAGTTTAAAAACTTTTTTTCTCTCTTTTGTTGTTTGATTTGTTGTTGTTTTCTTTTATGTTGCATTGTTTTTATTAAACGTCAAAAGTTACATAAAGTGCTGTCACTAATACTTATTCAAGCAAAATACGACTCTGTTTCACTTCTATTTTTTCTATGGTGTGCCCTCATGGCTAAAAGGGTACTGTAAACAAATACAAAAATGTCTGATCATACACTCAAAGAAAAAGCTTCATTACATTTATGAAAACTGTCATAAATATAATGAAAATCTTCATTAAAGTTCGTCCAATGTAACAGTTTCATAAGTACAATAAAACAATTTCATAATTGTTCATAAGGTCAATATTTATATAAATTTTTAATATATTTATGAAAGGTTTCATAAATATAATGAATAAAATTTCATCAACTTTTATGAAACTCTTCATAAATATTATGAATGTTTCATAAATACGATGAAACAGTTAATAGATTTATTTTTTTCTTAAATATTTGATCATATTGGGAAACTATTTCATAGTATTTATGAACCAATTTATTGGTACTATGAAATAGTTCCATAACTATAATAAAATACTTAAAAAATAGGGGGGCCCTGTGGGCTAGTTGGTAGTGTGCTAGCCTATGAAACAGGGGGTCGTGGGTTCGATTCCCACCAAAACCCTTGGTCGATTTCGCTACAACGAGACGACGGTCATAGTTACCAGTTCTCGGTTAGGTTAAAATTATTTAAAATGAGTTGTAAATAAAAATTGGAAAAATAAATAAAAACTGATCATTGGATCAATTATATTAAAATTATTACTTAAAAAATAATAATATTTTTATGAAATGTTTCATAGTATTTATGAAACATTTCATATCATAATTATGAAACAGTTACATTGGACGAACTTTAATAACAAGTTTCAACTATATTTATGAAAAGGTTTCATTGTATTTATGAAATGTTTCATTAATATAGCAAATGCATTATTTTTTTAGAAATAAAATAGATGATATTTACATTGCAAAAACTAAAATAAGGAATTGAAATTTTAAAAATCGTCCTCAGGAGCTATAATTGTTTTGCACCAATTTCTTATTCATATTATAAAAAATCATATGACACGTTTATGATTATTTTTATGAAATCATGAAATTTTATGAAGTTCATTTCATAGACTTTTTTCATAAAACTTCATTTTATTTATGGTTTCATAAATTTAATGAAATTTTATGACAAAAATATTTATGAAACCATGTCATAAATATTATGAAGCATTTTTCTCTGAGTGTATATTCCAGATAGTCTCAACTTGCGGATATAAAATATATGAAGCTGATATGAAGAAGTATGAAGTAGATATGATTACATCCATTCATATGTGATCCACAAGAAAAATTTAATCAAACTTTTTTAAATGGTTTTTCTACGTGAAATTATTTGAGTTCCTAATATTTTGGAAATAGTAATTTATGGATTTGGCGAAGTCGAATTTTATTTAATAACGTGTTTGCAATTACTTTAAAATTTAAAAATAAACATAAAAAACTTTCAACTTCCTCTCACCAAGGATTTTCTTTTATCACTACAAAAAAAAAAATTAATCATACGCAATGTAACCTTGTTTTTACATTCATATTTCTCATACGACACATGCCATTTAAAAATTGTGATTTTTTCCAATTTTCAATATTGATATAGATTTACAAAATATCAGAAATAAACCAAATTAATTTTAAAAACAAATGAGATCATCACAAAAAAGGCAATGAAATATTGAATACACAGAAGTTGCCTACATAAAAATTAAAAACACACGTTTTACTTGTTAAAACAACGTTATTAAAAAAAACGCGCCTTTACAATTTTTTTGTATTTTAAAAAGTTCCAAAATGAAAAATACAATTTCTATGAAAACATACAAAAAAAAAAATTGGCAATAAGTAGAGCAATAATTAATTTTTTAAATAAAAACACAAAATTTTGTTTATTATTTTTAATGGTGGAAAAAATTGTATACATAGATTTTTGGTACATATATATGTATATAAATCAGTACCACACCCACGCACCAAAAATTTTCAAAAAAAAAAATTCAAAATTTTTAATAAAAATTATTTATATATTTAACTAATATATAAAAATTAACGGAAATTTAAAAATAATTGATATTTTTTTCTTAATTTTTTTTTAAATTTGTTTTATAACTTAAAATTTCTTACTTTATTTTTAAATAATTTTTTTTTTTTTTAAATTTTTTATATATTTTTTCACCGTTAGTTTTTCTAAGGACGTCTTAACACGCGTACGTTTAACTTTAAACTGACTGAAATTGAAACCGAAAATTCTTAAACAAAAAATTTCGTTTTCAATACGATTTTTTTTTTCGTTGTGCTTTACTACGTTGTTTTTTTTTCATTTTGTTTTGAAAGTATAGTAGGTATACTCAACAGTATATGACGTCATATATACAATAAGTCAACACTATAAAAGAATTCTAACAAGTTGCTGCTTTTTTGTATAGAAAATGTAAACAAAAATTGTCTGAACAAAAAAAAAACTGTCTCACTTTATAGTTTTAATGCTAATTTTTCTAAAACCGGTATAGTTTTAAGAGCGTCAAATGAAATTCTTAAATTATGACATCAATAATTTTTGATGAATTCTTACCTACTCTCACTCTTTTGTTTTTGTTATGATATCAACCAAGTACATTTGAGCACCAATGCATTTTCATTGATAACATTCTATCAAAGTCTTTTATGACTCACTTACTTTTTGTTTGCTTCAGCATACAGTTAATGATTAAAAAATGACAAAATAAATTAATTTGTAATCATACATTCTGAAAATTGTTATACTCTCTGCTAGGGTTTGTCGAAGAAAAAGTTGAGCCAGTTACCCCCCACCACACTAAAAAAATTATTTTAGTAAAATCAACTAACAATGTCAGTTAAAAAAAATTTACACTCAATTTTTTTTTTACAAAAATGACTTAAAACTATTTTTTACTCAAAATAAAATAGTTCTAGTTAAAAAAAGACTGTTAAATTCGGCTGTTTAAATTTTGTACCATCCAACACGTTAAAAAATAAACAAGTAAAAAACTTAAATTCGACTTTGCCGAATCTCCACAACGCCTTTTTGAAAGGATAGTACATTTTTAACGTGAAAAAAATTAACAGTTTTGATTAGAAATATTTTATTTTGAGAAAAAAAAAATTACTAACTTTTTTTTTGAGTGTAAAACTTTTTTCGAGTGTAATGCTTTTTTTTCTGTAAAAATATTTCTAAGTGAATGCACGTACGTATGTACACAAAATATTGACATTTTTGTAAAAAAAACAAAAATTTTTTTTGAGTGTAAAATTTTTTTGAGTGTAAAATTTTTTTCGAGTGTAATTTTTAAGTTACCAATGCTTTTAAAACTAAACAAGTTTGAAAAGCATTGCTAAGTTACCACCAATGCTGTTTAAACTTGTTTACCACGTGGCATTTAAGATGAACCCAATCTGAAATTCAGGGGTTTGCTTATTAGTGTCCGACCGAATACACCTTTTTTGGCCGAAGCCGAAGCCGAATATTCGGCCAAATTTTCACTATTCGGCCAAACCGAAGCCGAAGCCGAATATTAAAAAAAAATGTTTTGAGTTGCAAAAACACTTAGTAAAATATTTTTGTGGCTTACTAATGTGATTCAAAGTTAGTTTAGTGCAGCGACAGGCAAACACATACCATCATATTTTGTCTTTGTGTGTGTAACATGTAGCACTCTCATACTCAATGCACTTAAAGAAACTTATAGTAAAAATAATAATACATTTAACCATTTAAAAAATAAAAAAGATAATAAATGACATTGGTTAAAATGTCTAGCAATGTAATATTTAGTGAATAGTGACAAACTAAGCATTCTGGTTTACCAAAAAAATGTTCCTTAAACAAGAATTTGACATTAAAATTCTTTATTCATTATTTCTTTAAGTATATTTTAAGCAAGAAGAGAGGAGGAAATTGTGTTTTTTTGATTTTGTTTAATGGGTGAGAGCATGTAGGTGTGAGAGAAAAAACGCCGCGTAGTGCTTTTGCCTGTCGCTGGTTTAGTGTGTTTTTCAACACGTGAGCACAAATATTATACAATTATTCGCAATTCGGCCTATTCGCCAAAATTGTGGCCGAAGCCGAATAGTGGCCGAATAGTGCTTTTTGGCCGAAGCCGAATATTCGGTCGGACACTATTGCTTATAACTTTTGAACCACTGGACCGATTGATTGAAATTCAATACCAAAGAGACCTGGGGAACGGCAAAGATACTTACCACGTTTCAGCAGTCTCATTATTGTCATTCGAAAGTTATCGTGTTTTTTATCTCATAAATTCGCGAATAACTTTTGAACCACTGGACCGATTTGGCTGGATTGCAATACCAACCTGACCAGGTAAATGACAAACATATATGTCAAACATCAGTAGCCTCTGTAAAGTCTTTCAAAAGTTAGCGTGTTATTAATATTATCATTATTAATCATACTTTCAATATTCAGTGAAGGACAACACTGTAAAATCAGACTTTAAATATTTAACAAGTAGAAAAGTTAAATTCGACTTTGCCGAATATATGAACACCCTCCACAATGCATTTTTTAAAGGATAGTAAATTTTTTAACGTAAAAAATTAACAATTTTAATTAGAAATATTTTATTTTGAGTAAAAAACTCTTTTTTGTCATTTAAAAATAAAAGAAAAATTACAAATTTTTTTTGAGTGTAAAATTTTTTTCGAGTGTAATGTTTTTTTTACTGTAAAAATATTTCTTAGTGAATGCACGTACGTATGTACTCAAAATATTGTCATTTTTGTAAAAAAGAAACTAAATTTAAACTAAACAAGTTTGAAAAGCATTGTTAAGTTACCACCAATGCTTTTAAAATTTGTTAAACACGTGGCATTCAAGATGAAACTAATCTGAAATTCAGGGGTTTGCTTATAATTTTTGAACCACTGGACAGATTGGTCTGAAATTTAATACCAAACATACCTGGGGAACGGCAAAGATACATGTCAAGCTTCAGCAGTCTTATTATTGTCTTTCGAAAGTTATCGTGTTTTATATTTCGTAAATTCGCGAAACACCCTTGCCGAAATTTACTCTTTTGCTCATAACTTTTGAGCCACTGGACCGATTTGGCTAGTTTGCAATACCAACCTGACCAGGTAAATGACCAACATATATGCCAAACTTCAGTAGCCTCTGTAAAGTCTTTCAAAAGTTAGCATGTTTTCTACGGACGGACGGACAGACAGACGGACGGACGGACATCGCTAGATCGACTTAAAATCGATCGAGGATCATGAATATATATACTTTATGGGGTCCTAGACCAATATTTCGATGTGTTACAAACGGAATGACAAACTTATATATACCCTCTATCACTAGAGTGGAGGGTATAAAAATACAGTGGTGTGGGGAACACCTTCCCCCCGCTATAAATGTTTACACAAATTATTTGTTTATGATATTTACGCTTAAATAATACATTTTTATCGTTTTTTTTTAATTATTTTCTATAACGGCGGCCTAAAAAAACGAGTTTCCTAATTCCCTTGATCCAAGTGCAGGTCTATGAGCATAATATGGCATAAACATGTTACATCTGTTGAGCAAAAAATTAAAAAAAAAACTAGTAAAAAAATTGTCTTTTCCAGGGGTTGTTTTAGTTCTTCAAGGGGAAAATTTTTTACCCTGGTCCGATTTTACCCATCTTCGAACGGACGGACACCGCTAGAATGTCTTAGATTCTATCATGGATCGATAATAAAAATAGTTTGTGGGGTCACGGAATGACAAAATGAGTATACTCCCATATGGTGGTTGGAGGGTATAAAAATGTTTTAGGCATTCTGCGGGGTATTGGTGGATTCCGCCTCGAATTTAATGTTTTTACTTGTTACAGTTACTATGTTACCAACATGTCATTTTTCGTAAATAAAACCGTATACTAAACCAATTTGCACACTAAGGGCAGGGTCGCCAGTTTTTTTTTTTTTTTGATGCCATCCTCAACTTAAAACTTCTCATCCCAAGAAAAAATTTTTCTCAAAATTTACTACTCGCAAAAAAACTTGCAACCAGGGGTGCCAGATGATTTTAATGAAAAATCGGCATATTTTCAAAAAAAATCGGCATTATCGGCACTTCAATTTAAAAAAATCGGCAAAAAATCGGCAAATAAAAAATAACTATTTTAAATACAATAAAACATATTTTTAGTGACAAAAAATAGCAAAATAGAACAATTTAGCATTAAAGGCAAACGATAATTCATACGATATAGCCTAAATTAAATTATAATTAAAACTTTTCAATACTGCACTAATATTACGTTATATTTTCAGCAAAAAACTAAAAATTCTGAATAATTTTTATTAAAAAGTAAAAATTGTTTTATTCGACCTATAAAATATTATATTTTAAGTAGGTTTATTCTAGCTCGAGGTAATTTTTTCCTTTACTAATTAAAAGCATGATATTCTCTAGAATAATCTTCAAGAAAATTATTTTTCTGTTTAAATTTATTTATGTTGGTGATATTTGCAACACTTAATCGACAAGTGTTGGAATTTGTCAGATTCCAATGTCAAGAACTACAAATAATTCCAGCAAAAACAATTTGAAAAATATTTTTTTTTCACTTTTTTCAGAGCTTCCCGATTTTAGGGTAAAAAACACAAAGACATTTTCTAACAAGCTCAATATCTGTTTGTGTTGATATTGACTCTAAAATACAACTGTTTTGACCCCTGCGATAAGTAAAATAAAAAAAATAAAAAAAACGCTCCACTCTAATGAACATGCTGTGTTTTCTACAGACAGACGGACGGACATCGTTAGATTGACTTAAAATCGATGGAGGGCCATGAGTATGTTCACTTGTGGGGTCCCAGAACGATATTTCCTGGTGTTACAAACGGAATGACAAACTTATATACATAAATCCTCTTATCAACTAAGGGGTGGGTATAAAAAGTGACAGTGTTTTTAGAGCTGATCAAAAAATCGGCATTTTTGGAGCAAAAATCGGCAAATCGGCACTTTGATAATTTTGAGGCAAAAAATCGGCAAATATGGCAGCCCTGCTTGCAACCCATTAAGTGCTTTTGAGTAATTTAGCCAATTTTTCAGAACAAACCCTTGGTTAACTTACGCACAAACACTTGGTGGGTTGTATTTTACCATAGAGGAATAAAGTAAAGAGATTGTAATTGGTTCAACTCTCTTTTTTCTCTCTCACGCGAAATCTGTCTGGGATCAAGTAAAATTTTTGGTTTTTTAAAGTCATGAAATTTGTACTTTATTTGCACTTTTGATATTTTTTTTTAATTATATTGAGTCATTAACATTTTAAGAACGTAAATTTCATAAATTTGTTTTGTTTAAAACAATATACTTAAAAGTGTTTTTTTTTAAGAAAACAAAAAGCCTTTTTTCAATTCCTCTTTCAACCTTCATTCTATTAATCCCATCCAGTTAAAGTTATTTCTCACGAGAGCCACGAATAGCCCCTGGGGGCTAATTATGTAACTTGATAATCGTCAATCGTCATCTTTAGCTCATTATTCTATTACCATAAAATGACTCTATATGGTAATGGAATAACGATCGAAACGATACGATTGTCAACTATCAAGTTACATAATTACCCCCCTGATTTTACACAGAAACTTGGCTAAAAAGTGTATTTTGTGTGTTGAGCGAACATGACTTCATCATGACTTTTTTTACAGAAAAAACTAGTGAATTTTGTAAGTTTTCCATAACAGATTTAAAGGATATACTATAGAAAATGTATGAAAATCTACAATTTGGTTTAAAGAAAAAGGAAAGCATGATAACTTGATATTACTACGATCCAGGTTTTGACAGACACCATAAAAAAATTAATTTTTTTCTTTATAAATCTCACAAAATTCCTACGTTTGCAGTTTTTTTGGATGATCAAAAATAAAGTAGAGTTCATTTTACCGATTTTAGCATTATTTTATGATTGATGTATTTAAAAAATAATTGCTTATCTAAAATATTTCATCCCCTGAAAATCCCCGAAAAAATCTGTGTCATCCCCATGAAATCAACAGATCGCCAAATCAAATTTTTCATCCCCAATTTCCAAAAAAAATCCCCTATTTGGGGACAAAACCCCTAAACTGGCAACACTGACTAAGGGGGAAAAACGTAGTCAAATCAAAAATGTTCATACTCATTTTTAATTTCTCTAATTTAAAAAGAAAATAATATTGGAATTTATTTAAGTTAATATTGATTCCGGGCTAAACGGGGATATTTTTATTTTATTAGTTAAATTATTCTGAACAGTATCTGTGAATTGACTTAGGGACTCTAAATGAAATAGGGATTCTAAACCTGTTCCTTCTTTTATTCGGTATTCAAAATAACCGGTAACGAAGTTCTGGGCGGGCATACTAGCCATACATAAAACCGTTCGTTTTTTAGATGTATCGAATAAAAATAAATATTAAAAAAAATATTATTTGGAATTTTCATTGTCACTGACTGTTATGATTTTTCTATTTAAATGTTTACAACTACTACACTCAAAAAAACTTTGTAAAATTATAAAAAAAAATTTGTAACTTTTTTTTTTGCTACCTCTTATTTGACAAGAACTCCTTGTAATTTTGCAAGCTTTTTACCAATAATTTTGTAATTTTACAACTGTTTTACCAATAAATTTGTAAATTTACAAATTTTTTGACTTAATACAACTTACAAGGAGGTTTCGTGTTTATACTAGAATTTTTGCTACCTCCTATTTTAAGAGCATTCCTAGTAAAAATAACAAGTTTTTTCGTAATTGTACAAGATTTTTACCAAGAAAACTGTAAATTAACAACTTTTTAGCGCAATACTACTTACAAGGAAATCTCGTGAATCTACTAGATTTTTTTTTGTAAAAAAATTTTTAAAATTTGTAAAATTACAAAAAAAAAAATTGTAAAATTAAAAAAAAAAATGTAAATTTCGATCGAAAATTTTTTTTTAAAAAACAAGAAAAACTGTCAAATATTGGTAAAATGGGTTTACGAGACTTTTTCTAGTAATTTGACAAGGTTTTTTTTTTTGTGTGTACACAATAACTTGTATGAGTTATAAACAAAGTACAACAAGTATTGGGTGGGAGAGTTTTATTATTTTTATTTTTTTATAGAAAGTTTTTGTTTAAAAAAGCTTTTATTATTTTTAAATATTTCATGGACAGGGTGTGCCATATATAACGTTTTAAAACCAAAAGTTTATTGTTAAAAATTTAAAAGAGAACGTTTTTTAAAAACAATTTTAAAGCAAAATTTGATTTGAATGTCTTAACATATTTTGTTAATGATATCATTTTATTGTTTTTTTTTTTTTGTAATTATTTTCTCTTCGAGCTTTTTTAGTTTTAGAGGTCCTTTAGAAATTGAATTGTTTGTAGATACAAAAAAAAAATAACGAATTTAATACAGTCAATTATACACAGAAATACATAAAATGAATAATTTATGTGGAGTATATTTTTACCAATATAAATTGTGGTTTTTCTAAATTTAATAAAACCCTCTTATGCTTTGAAACTTTAAACATATAGGTACTTAACCAATTATGTAAGTAAAATCATCTGAACATGACTGTGGAAACGACTACTATGTTAGTTGTTTCGGAAGCAACTACATTTTCAGTAAAAGCAACAAATTTGTTCAAAGAAAAAACTTAAAAACAAGTAGAAAAGTTAAATTCAACTTGGCCAAATCCACACTGAAAAAAAAGCTTCGTGAAAATAATGAAAATTGACATAAGCTCAATGAAAAATGACTCGTTTTCTACCGAAGACAGGTTTCATTTGATCAATGAAATAATGAACATATTCGAAGAACTGGATTTAACCGTTTTATAAAGTTTTTCATGATATGAATGAAAGTATTCATTGATTAAATGTGGAAATCAGTAGATACACTCAAAAAATTATGTTAGTAAAATCAACTGAAAATGTCAGTTAAAATAACTACTTTGTATGTTGTTTTGGGGTCAAATACTTTTTCAGTTAAATTTGTAGTCAGTTACATTTGTAGTCAAAACAACTAAAATGTATTAAAAATAAAATAATCAGTATATATTTTATTTTTTTTTCAAAAAAATTTTCAGAAAAAAACTTCAAAACCAATTTTTTTTTCAAGTTTTTTTTTTTTTTTAAAGTTGTGAAAAATAAAAAAACGAAAATTTTTTTTTTATTTTTTGGAAAAAAACATTGAACATTTTTCAGAGATAAAAAAAAAATTAACTACTTTAAATAACTCTTACTGTTAATTATGTAAGTTACTACATGTTAGTTGTTTGTATATTTTACAGTAGTTAGTTGTTTTCAACTACAAAGTCAGTTGTTTTTGTATGAAAAATATCAAACAACTATTTCTGTTAGTTATTTTAAGTCGTTTTTTTTGAACAACTAACAAAAGAGTAATGTAGTGTAGTAACAGTTAATTAAAGTAGTTAAATTTTTTTTTTTGTCTCTGAAAAATTTTCAAAGTTTTTTTCAAAAAAAATAAAATTAAATTTTGGTTTTTTTTATTTTTCACAACTTTAAAAAAAAACTTTGAAAAAATTTGGTCTTCATTATTTTTTCTGAAAAATTTTTTGAAAAAAAAATATGAATATATTGATTATTTTATTTTTGCTACATGTTAGTTGTTTTGACTACAAATGTAAGTAGTTTTTACTACATAAGTCAGTTGTTTTTTGTCAGTTAAAAGTTGCGGTCAGGTTGGTATTGCAATCCAGCGAAATCGGTCCATTGGTTCAAAAGTTATGAGTAGGGATGAGATTTCCATGCAAATGCATGTTTTTTGTCGATAGTCTAAAAACGATATCGACCAATTATCTTTCCGAATCAAGAAATTTGCGTTAAAATGGCATCGGTTTGTTTTTGCATATTTTGCATATTTCGGTGAAAATGCATATTTTTGCATATTTTGGTTTTAAATGCATATTTTGTGCATATTTCCAACTTTTAAGTGCATATTTTTGCATATTTTGGCATAAATTAGCAAAAACACAAATTGAAATTTATTTATTTCAAAAACTATTTTAAAAATTTATTTTGGATGTAAGAAAAATATTTTTTTTTTCTTTAAAATTTTTTTATAGATTGGTTATATAAAGTTTTAAAATGTTACTATTTAAACCCGGCGTTACTTTTTGCTTTTAAATCAGTTTTTCCTATGAAAACAAGATTTTTATTGCACACATTTTATTTTTTAGTGCATATTTTTACGTTTTTTAGTGCATATTTTGAATTTTTTAGCGCATATTTTAAGCGCATATTTTCGATTTTTTAGTGCATGAAAATCATATCCCTAGTTATGAGCAAAAGATTGAACTTCGGCAAGGGTTTTTCGCGAATTTACGAGCATATATATTTGTCGTTCCCCTGAGCTATTTCATATCGAATTTCAGCCAAATCGGTTTAGTGGTTCAAAAGTTATTAGCAAACCCGTAAATTTTAGAATCGCTTCACCTTAAATCCACGTGTTGAAAACCCGTTAAACATGTTTTAAAAACATTGGTCAGTCACAAAAATATTTTACAACGTATTTTTGTCACTCAATAATATTTTTACACTAATAAAAAATACACTCGAAAAAAATTTTACACTCAAAAAAAAAATTTAGTAAATAATTTTTTTTTTTTTTTCAAAATTAGTAAAAACAAGTAAAAAAGTTAAATTAGGCCTTGCCGAATGTAGTGATACCCTCCACAATTTCAAAAATATTATTGCAAAAAACATTATTTAAAAGGAATTTACTTTTGAAAAAAAAAAAAATAATTTTTAAAAAAAAAAATTTCCGCGAAAAAAAAATCCGCGATTTTTGTCTTTTTTGTCAAAAAATATGTTCGTCCTTGTTTAAATACCATTTGGTGTTCAATTATGTTCACATATGTCAACCAGCAGGCGAATTAAGGCATTTTGTATTTTTAGGTTATGTTGAATGTACTGAAATTTTTGAGGTGTCCTTAATTTTCGTTCATAACTTTTGAACCGCTGAACCGATATCGCTCAAATGCAATACCAAACTTCTCAGGAGAACTTCTAATAAATATGTTAAGTTTCAGTCATCTCTGTCCAATATTTTGTCCGTGATCACCATTTCCACAGACAGATGGACAGACGGACATCGCTAGAATGTCTTAGAATCGATCACTGATCAACAATAATATAGTTTATGGGGCCCAGACCGATATTTCGATGAGTTACAAACGGAATGACAAACTTATATATACCCTCTATCACTAAGTGGAGGGTATAAAAAAAGGTTTTTTACACAAAATAAAATATTTCTAATCAAAAATTTTATTTTTTCACGTTAGAAAATTTACTACAACTTAAAAAGGACATTGTGGAGGGTATTCATAGATTCGGCCAAGTCGAATTTAACTTTTCTACTTGTTATCATTTTAGTTGTGTCATTTGTTTTTGCTAAATATGTAAGTTGTTTTTTGAATATATAGGACATTTTTATTTTTAACTGTTAAAACAACTACATTTTTTAATTGTTTTATGCTGAAAATGTTGTTGACCCCAAAACAACTTACAGAATAGTTGTTTTTTAATTTTAATCATCTGATTTTACTCACATACTGAGTGTATGGTTAAAGTTTCAAAGCATAAGAGTATTATTATTATTAATTTTAGAAAAAACCACAATTTAGATTTGTAAAAATAAACTCTACATAAATTACTCATTCGCCACAAGGTCCGATAAAGAAACTAAAATTAAAACTATATTTAACAATGTGTTTTATAAAATCTTTTCTCCGGAAACTTAGGATTTCGTACAAACTCCTTATGACTCATTTTACAGCATTTTTTTTTTAAAGGAAATAACATCATCTATTTAGTTTTATATACTCCTTAAAGTGGTTTGTTTTTGAAATGACTCAACTATCTTTTATGCTTTAACTTTGTAGATTCAAAGTCTAGCCAGCAATAAAAGTTTATTCAACTTTGTTATACTAAGTTTTTATGGAATGAATTTAATGTGTATCCTTAACACTCCTTGCAAGACAATGTAATATCTATACATACACTCAACCAATTATATAAGTACACTCAAAAAAAAACCTTTATTAAATTACAAGAAAAACTTGTAACTTTTCTTTTTGCTACCTCCTTTTTGACAAAAATTCCTAGTAATTTTACAAAAAATGTAAAATTTCGGTAACAAAAAATTAAAAATTACAAAATTATTGGTAAAAAATTTTTTAATTTTTTTTTTAATTGTTACCGAAATTTTCCATTTTTTTAAAAAAGTAAATTTATCAAAAATCTGGCCACTTTTGTTTTTTTTTTTTTTTAATTTTTTTACAGTTTGGATGTTTGTCTATCCACACAAAAAAATTCAGACATGTGTTTTTCGTTTTTTTTCGAGAAAATCGCATTTGAACATTAAATTTCATAACAATTTAGTAATTTGTTTGTATTTTCTTGTTTCAACGTAGCGTATGAATAATATTTATGCAAATATTCAATACTCATTCGCAATGTTAAAACAAGAAAATGCAAGCAAATTACAAAATTGTTATGAAATTTAATGTTCAAATGCGATTTTCTTGAAAAAAAAAAAACGAAAGTCTGATTTTTTTGTGTGGAGAGACAAACATATAAACTGTAAAAAAAGTGGCCGGATTTTTGATAAATTGATTTTTTTGTGTGGAGAGACAAACATCTAAACTGTAAAAAAAGTGGCCGGATTTTTGATAAATTGACTTTTTTGAAAAATGGAAAATTTCGGAACTGGTTCTGAAAATTTTTCAAAAAAAAAAATTTTTTTTAGCTCATACAAAACTATATAAATTGTTAATTTTTGAGATAGTGGTGCATTCCGTTTTAATTTGATAAATATTTAAACAAGGCAACTCGACACAAATTTTACCATTTTTCCAATATTTGACCACCAATTGAACCAATTGAAAAATCAAAAACGCAATTTTCTTACTTCCATATAGGGCTATTCATACAACCTAATCAGAAATTCACGGGACATATGTTTTTCTGTAACTTGCCAGACACCCTCAAATTTTAGAGTTATTGTCAAAAAACGTTTTTTGAGACTTTTCTCAGACTTAAAAAATTATGTTAGTAAAATCAACTGAAAATGTCAGTTAAAATAACTACTCTGTAAGTTGTTTTGGGGTCAACTACTTTTTCAGTTAAATCAACTAACAATGTTAGTTATTTTAACTGACAAAAAACAACTGACTTATGTAATAAAAATTGCTAACATTTGTAGTCAAAACAACTAATATGTAGTAAAAATAAACAATATATAATTTTTTTGTTCAAAAAAATTTTCAGAAAAAAAAAAATTGAAGACTAAATTTTTTCTAAGTTTTTTAAAAAAAAAAAAAAGTAAAAAAAACGAAATTTTTTTTTTTTGGAAAAAACTTTGAAAATTTTTGAGAAATAAAAAAAAAATAAAATTAACTACTTTAAATAACTGTTACTACATTACAGTACTTTTTTGTTAGTTATTAAAAAAAACGACTTAAAATAACTAACAGAAATAGTTGTTTGATATTTTTCATACAAAAATAACTGACTTTGTAGTTGAAAACAACTAACTACTGTAAAATATACAAACAACTTACATGTAGTAACTTACATAATTTTCTGAGTGCACTAAACCTTGTGTAATTCAGAAAATTTTCAACCGATTTTAAATTTTTTAACTGTTTTTGATAGAAGAAGGATGGGGCTTTCCATGTGTGTGAATTGGTCTATACATATAAGAAAGATATTTATTGATTTTTTCAATAAAATCTAATTTTTTTTTGTTATTTTTTGAAAATTTTTCGAGTTTATCAATTATTTTTTGCTATAGTTCGTTTAACAACCTTTATATATTTATAAACGTATTTTTAAAGAAAATTTAATTCTGAATTCGATAAGCTTTATCCTGAAGAAATCGGATAACAATTAGCAGAGTTGTGATAATTTTTCTAAAAAAGAAAATTAAGATTTTGCAGGAAATCCCGTTCAGATATTCCAGGCAAAAAAAAAAAAAATAAATTTATCTTAAGAGGTCATGTACAATATTTTTAAAGGTTTTTGGCGGTTAATGATGCGCGACCTCTTAGTATGTTCGTTTATTTTTTATTTTTTTTGCCTGGGTTATCCGAACGGCAATTTGAAGCAAAATCTTAATTTTCTTTTTTAGAAAAATTATCACAACTCTGTCAATTGTCATCCGATTTTTTCGGCATACAGCTCATCGTACACTAAGAAAATTATGTCATTAACTGTTTGTAGGTTATTTTAAAAAGTAATCAGTAAAGTCATTTTAAAAGAAAAATCACTTATTTTATAAAGGATTTAATTTTTTTACTGTTTCTGTAGTTTAAAAAAAATAATTTACTGTATTAAAAACGAATTTTCTGTTACATTTAATTTCGGCAGTAAAAAATTTCTTCTATAGTTTTACTGTTTTTCAATACAAAATAACTGAATATTCACTAGTTTTTTAATGTTTTGGTTAGTCATTAAATTAACATTTAAAATTGACTGTAATGTGTTTTTATTTTAAATGAAAAAACAGTGGAATGGTTTTTAAATAAAATTTCATTTGTTTTAAGTGAATATTCACTGGAATTTACCTACATAATTCTTTGAGTGTATTCACAATTAAATTTTCTTTAAGAATATGTTTTTAAATATAAATGTTGTTGAACAAACTATAGCAGAAAAAAAATCGATAAACTCAAAAAATTTTCAAAAATTAACAAAAAATTAGATATTGTTGAAAAAATCAATACATATCTTTTTTATATGTATAGACCAATTCACACACATGAAATTCCCTCTCCTTCTTCTATGCAAAACAGTTGAAAAATTGAAAATCGGTTGAAAAATGTCTAAGTTACACTTGGTTTAGTAAGAAAAGTCCAAAAAATCGTTTTTTGACAATAACTTTAAAATTTGAGGGTGTCTGGCAAGTTTGAGGGGCATTTTTGTGATCTTTTCGAAGAGACCTACAATCTTAACTACCTCATTTTAAAAGTATATTCGATTTTGTGTTTTTTGTAGCACAGTGTTATTATTCGAAGTATCTACTTATAATTCGAAGATTTCATTTGTAATTCGAAAATTCTACTAGTAATTTTAAAATTCTACTATATTTGTAGTTTGAAGATCCCATTTGAAATTCGAAGATTCCAAGTGTACTTCGAAGATTCTATGTGTAATTCGAAGATTCTATGTGTAATTCGAAGATTCCAATTGTAATTCGTAAAAGATCAATTGTAATTTAAAAGAGATCAATTCGAAAAAGATCTATTAAAATTCGAAAAAAAAACAATTGTAATTCGAAAAGATCAATTTTTATTCGAAAAAGATCAATTGTAATTCGTAAAAGGTCGATTGTAATTCGTAGAAGATCAATTGTAATTCAAATTGTAATTCGAAAAAGATCAATTGTAATTTTAAAGATATAAACTGTAATTCGTAAAAGATCAATTGTAATTAGAGTTTTTCTTTTCCCGGACTTTTTCATTTCCCGGGAAAGCGGGATTCATTTTTAAATTTCCCGGGATCCCGGGAATTCCCGCAAAAACTAAAAACCCAAATTGTTTAACAAAAAAAAATATATGAAAACGTTATAAATGCGATTACACTATTTAAAATGTTTATTAACACCATAAAAATCTTATTTAGTACCTTTAAAACAAAACAAAAAATAAGTTTCGAGAAAAAAAAGAACAATTTTTGGTACACAGTTTTTATAAATAAAAAGGACCAAATATTTCGAAGTCTTTTAAAAGTTTTTTTAAGGGAATATGTTATTTCAAATCGCTATATCTGATTTAATAATAAAAATTCATCATTTATTTTAATTCATTTCAGTTCATTATTACAATTGATCCTCAACGCTTTGCCTCTAAAACACAATGAAACTGATTCAGAGGAATTTCTCAATTATGTCTTTGAAACTGAATGTAACTGTTTCAGAGAAATGAAGTTATAAGAAATTTACAAAAAATATTTAAAAAATAGAAACAAAAAATTATACTGTACATTTTTCTAATGCAGGTCTCAGAAAGAAATTTTTTAGCTTCTGATAAAAAGTATCAGGTTCTGATAATTACCCAGCAAAATTTTCTGTTCCAAATAATCGGTTCCAGAACGCATCATATTGCCCTGCAACCCAGTATCAATGATTTTTGTTTGGAATTATCCCGAAGGCAATCGTTTTGTAGAGCAAGTAGTTTTTTTTTGAAAAATAATTTTACATAAACAATTTTGTTCTGATTACCGAAGTATATATTCAAGAATCTATTGAAGTAGGAATTTCCTCCAAAAAATTTTCCTGGGTATATCTTATCGAAGATTATGATATTGTGAGACTTTTTTCATTTCGTAAGTCTCAGATTTTATGACGTTTTTTAGTTAGAAGGTCTCTCTTGGAATACTTTTTAAGCCCTCCTTGTCCCTGCGTACGTTTCTGTCATTAATTATCAAGAATTTTAATAAAATCTCGAAAAAATCACATACAAAATAATCAACAGAAGTCGAAAAATTAACAATTTTGAAGAAATGAAAATTCCCGGGAATTCCCGCTCCATTTCCCGGGATTTCGGGATTGAAAATTTACGGGAATTCCCGGGAAATCCCGTCCCGGGAATTCCCGTGAAAAACTCTAATTGTAATTCATACAAGATCAATTGTAATTCATACAAGATCAATTGTAATTCGAAGCTTCCCATTGTAATTCGAAAAATATCAACTGAATTTCCAAAAATTGCCGTTTTGGGCATTTTTGCCTACACATAGCTAATGAACCCGATGTGATAGCGACTAAAAAATAAGTCGAGGGTAAAGCTTAAACATTGATATTTAAAATGCATAACTCATTTGATAAGTCGCTTAACCCTAAGGGTTAAGGCGACCAAATGAGTTCTGTGTCTTAAAGAGTAATGTTTAAGCTTTACCCTCGGCCTTTTTTGGAAGTCGCTAGCACATCGGGCTCATTGTGTTGTCAAAAATGTCAAATAATATTTTAAAAAGATCAATCACATCATACATTTCGCTATAAATAAAAAAATGGCAGGACGTTTCGAAGCGTGATAGGGACGTCTTGATACAGCCTTTCGCCATAAATGTCCAAATGGGTAATTAACCAAACTTAACCCGCCTATGACATATTCGTGCCTGTGGTTGGAGAGTGTACAACTTTTCTTTCAAATTTAGTTACACGTAGGGTTGCCATTTCCATTTTGAGAAAAAGAGGACGCCAACCTCAAAAAAGGAGGACATTTGACCCAAAAAAGAGGACAATTTTTTTTAATAAATTAATTTAAAAAAAGTAAACTGCATTTTTATAAAAAAAAATGCATTTTTATTAAGGAAACAATTTTCATTTCCATTAAAAAAATCACAAAAATACATAAAAGAAAATCTTTAGATTTTATTTCAGAAAGTACCAATTATATTTCAAAAATTTTCAATTTTAAAAAATGTTTAACTATATTTCCAATTATATATGAGAAATATTCATTTTTAATTCAAAAATGTTTGGTTAATTTAAAAAAATGTACAATTATAATTCAAAAATTTTAATTGTATATCAGAATTTTCTATTTGTAATTCATAATTTTCTAAATGATTTCAGAAAATTCCAATTGTATTTTAAACATTTCCATTTAAAAATTTTCTCAATGATTTTAAGAAAATTACTTTTGAATTTAAATAAATTCAATTGGAATTTTAGATAATTTAATTGTATTTCAGAAATGTCCATTTTTATTTAAAAATTATCTAAATGTTCAAATTCTGATTAATTTTTATTAAAAAATTAAAATTGTTGTACTCGACCTTTAAAATATTATATTTTAAATAGGTTTTTTTCTAGCTCGAGGTCATTATTTCCTTTACTAATTAAAACTATGATATTCTCATATAATAATTTTCAAGAAAATTATTTTTCTGTTTTAAATTTATTATGTAGGTAATTTTTTGCAAGACTTGGTCGACACGTGTTTTGAGATGATGATCGTGATCTTACTACGATGGTACAAATTTCGTCTTCTAATTCCCAATGGAAATAGAGTCGAATATGTATTTTTATTTTATTTTGATCATTAACGATTGTCATTAAAGACTAGGGTTCGACCGAACAGTTCGGCCAAAAAACGTCATTTAATCAAAAATTTGGTATAAGGAAGTACTTTCAACCACTTTTTTTATATGGGGTAGGATTGTTGGCGCAATGGAAGACGATTCTGAGTGTAAAATTTAAGAACGAGCACGAAGTTAAGCCGCAATTTCGAAGTTCGGTAACCGAACTTTTTTCAATTCGGCCGAACGTTCGGTTACCGAACATCTAAATTATTGCTTAAGTTCGTTTTTATTTTTTGCTAAATAATCTTGACAATGGGATTAGACAAATCCCGAAACACGTGTCAATTAAATCTTGCAAAAAATGACCAACATAAATAAATTTAAAACAGAAAAATTTTTTCTTGAAAATTATTATATGAGATTATCATAGTTTTAATGACCTCGAGCTAGAAAAAAACCTACTCAATATATAATTATCTAAATGCTTTTAAAAAATTTTTATTTCTATATATCAAAATTTTCTGCAAAGCATTTGAAAAATTTTGAATAGAAATATAAATTTTTGGAATTTTCTGAAAAGCATTTAGACATTTTTGAAATATAAATGAACATTTTTTAAATTAGATTGGAAATTTCTGAAACGGATATTTCTGAAAAGCATTTAGAAATTTTTAAAATACAACTGGAAACTTTTGAAATACAATTTGAAATTTCTGAAATACAAATGGAATTTTTGGAAATTCAAAGGAATTTTCTTAAAATTAAGTATTATATTTTTTAAATTTGTAATGGAAATTTTTGATATACAAATATTTTTTCGGAGAGCAAACTTTAAGACACACAACAGCTGATAAGAATTGATGTTAACGTAGTTATTTTCGCACTACCTAGAGTGAATTTTTACTCGAAATATAATTAATTTGAAGCGTTTTTTTTTTAATTTTTGTGCGTTTCGTTCTCAAAAAGTTGACATTACTGCTGATAAGCGAAAATATGGCGATGAAAATAATTCAAAAGTTTAAAAGTAATAAAAAAAATGTTATCGGGTAAAGTGCAAAAAGTAGGACAACCCCGGACACTTTCTAAAAAAGAAGTAGGACTGCCCCGGACGCCCTAAAAAAGAGGACGGTGTCCGGGGAAAAGAGGACGGATGGCAACCCTAGTTACACGGAATAAGATCAATGGAAATTCGAAAATGATCAGGGACTCTACCGTTTTTTATGTAATTCGAAAAATGGTACGAATTCGGAAATTTAAAACTTTTCGAAACAAAAAAAAATACATTGTCCCAATAAACCAAACGATACCGTTATGATAACGAGGCAATAGTGTTTTCGTTCTTAACGTACCTTTCCTTACAATATCGTTTCTCCATAAAAATAAGATATCGTTTTCGCTATCATTAATTCGAGTCGTAACGATAGTAAAATCGCCATTTTCCAGAATTTATGGAAAAACTATCGTTATTCCAGGCGATAACGATATTGTTTTAATATAAATATGTGATATTGATTTCGATATCGAAATTTCCAGGAAAAACAATAGCAAAGTCGTCTAAAATTCAAAAATGGTATCATAATTTTAATGTAAGGTTAAACCGTAATCGGTATCATACTGGTGAAACTATTTTCGCTAATACTTATCGTTATTTGGTTAATTTGGGTCTTAAAATTTTTTAGTTTTATATTTTAAATTTTTGCAGAATAAGTTTGCGACTAAAAATAAAAATTCGGTTTCAATATTTCCGAAACAAAAATTCTGTTCGAACCGATACCGCCCAGTTGAATTTGGAATTTTAATTGACCTTTTTCGAATTTCAATTTTATTGATTTTTGAATTTCATTAATCTTTTTTAAAATTTTTTTAGCTCTTTTTCGAATTTCAATTGATCCTTTTATACCCTTCTAGTTGAAATATTGGTCTGGGCCTCATGAAAAGTACGTTTATTCTTCGATCGATTTAGCTATGTCCGTCTGTCTGTTGAAATGGCAAAAATATGCCTGTTTGGTATGGCATTTAAGCGAAATCGGTTAAAAAGTTATTTTACTTTAAACTTCCATTGATCTTTTTTGAGTTTGATGTTGTAGAATAGCCGTTTAACATTTATTGAGAACAAGAATTAATTAATCTAATTCAACGCTCAGCTTTCTCTCTTAACCACTTTATCAATTATATATATTTTATTTTAATTAATTTTGAAATTTATACTTTAAATTTTAATTTTATTGTTATAAGTAAAATGTTATCAATTCCCATTTAATAGGATTTCTTATTGTTTCTCTAATAATGAATAAGTCTTGTAAAAATGCATTATTTAAAAGCTAGAACGGAAAGTTGAAGACTAACTCAACTATATTACCATTATTAGGGTATCAATTTTATTAGTATTGAGTTCAAAGTTAAACCTAAATAATAAATGAAATTAAAAGAAGAAAAACTGTTTTAATTAAAGATTCTAAAACCTACGAGACTTAGTTTCGCGTGCAGACTTATGAGGACAACGTTAAGGAAACTGAAATAAAAGGAATTAATTTCCATTTCAAATGAAACAAACAAAAAAAAATATGAATTTTTAAATGAAGTTCTTAGAAGAATTTAATCCAAACCATCATCAGCAAAGTCAGGTTTCTTTGGAGCTTCTTTGGGTTCGTCGGCTTGTGGTGGTGGAGTAGAACCAGCACCATCAGCAGCACCAGGGAATCCGCCAGGGAAACCAGGAACACCACCGGGGAAGCTGTGTTTGACAACATCGATAAGTTTAGCAATTTTTGGATTAGATTTATATTTATCAATATTTGCTGGATTCTTAGCAATATCCTGAAGAGCGGCCATGACCTCAGGATCATTCATGCCAGACAACAAATCACCCATGTTCATGCCGCCACCACCAGGGAAGCCACCGGGAAAACCACCAGGGAAACCACCTCCAGCAGCACCAGGAAAGCCACCAGGCATGCCAGCACTAGCAGAAGATTTTTGTTGTTGTTGGGACTGTTGCTGACGGGCCTTTTGACGTCTCAATTCCTCAGCTTTACGCTCACGTTCGGCCTTCTTACGTTGCTGTTTCAAACGATGTTGTTCAATTTTCTTAGCATTTGGATTGACTTCGCGTAACCATTCATCAGCTTCTTCATCGTAGTCTAGTTTACAGGCTTGACGTAAATCTTTAGCAGCTTCTTCCCAGTTGCCCAACAAACGATTAGCACGTCCACGGAATTTATAAGCAGCCGCAGAATCACAATTGATTTCCAAAGCCTTATTGCAATCGCGTATGCAAGCGTTAGGTTTTTTAAGTTTCAAAAATGCCTGACCACGTTTGGCATGGAATAAAGCATTACCTGGATTAATTTCAATTGCTTGAGTATACAAATCAATGGCTTCTTGGAATTTCTGTTCACTATAAGCGGCCGCTGCTTGTGAACGTAATTCAGAAGATTTATCAACTTCTTCTTCTGTAGGAGTTTTGGAAGAATCGCCCATAGGTTGGTCGATATCAGTATCGGGTTCGATGACACCTAAAACAAAGTGGGATGGAGATGGAGTTTTTTTTGTAAGTTATAAACAATAGAGAGAGTAATAAATTCCCGAGTTTGGGAGTACTTTAATTATACAAATCGTTATAAAATTAGTCTATTGTTTGAGTGATCACTATAAATTTATTTTAGTTAATCAAAAAAATCTTAGTAAATTTCAATCTACGGAATTCCCTGAATTCCCCTGAAAAACAATTAATCAACCTTATGCTAGTCAAGATATTGAGGGCAAAGACTACGAACATCGTTTTTTCTACCCTTCAAACTTGTGTAAAGTATCGGTCTATCGGACATAGGGGATTAGAAAATAAAGTTATTTTTTCGGTCCGCCTTCTTTTTGGGCGTGGATATTAACAATTATTTTAAATAATAATATATAATTGGTTAGAAAAAAGCATAATTGATGAATTTGAAAACATTTATAGCGAGGGGAAAGGTGTCCCCTAACACTTTTCCCAAAAAGCGCCTCTGACAATTTTTTTTTTTTTTTGTAGGAGGTAACAGAAATGGAAAGGGTACACTCAAAATATTTTGTAAGAAAAAACTTTCGTTTTTCCTTTTTAACAACGGACTAATATTTCATTTGAAACAACATACTCTTTCAGTTATTGCCTTAACCCTTAGAGCACCAATCGTCTTTCAATGATGCCTTATTCCTTAGTATAGGAATAAATCGTTTTTGGGGAAAAATTCCTTATTAAAAGACAAATGGTTCTCTGACGGTTAAAGCGACCTATAAAATGAGTTAGTGATCTCAAAAAACAATGTTTAAACTTTACCCATGACTCATTTTAAAGACGTCAGCACATCGGGTTCAACCGCTATGAGTTGTCAAATATGTATGATATGTCCAAAAACACGACTTTTTTTAAATTTAAAATTTCTCAAAAACCTGATGTAATGGAAAACTTTGGAGACCGGATGTGTGACCAGGAGAATAAATGAAATCATGTGTATAAGGGGCGTTCCATTAGCATCAAGTTTTTTTTATATAAGTAGCGGAAAAAATAGTTTTTGAGGAATAAGACATCATTGGGAGAAAATTGGTGCAATAAGTTCTTCATCTTTAAGATCAATGTTTACCCGACGTATTGTTAAGTCGCTATCACATCGGATTCATCCGCTGTAAATTGTCAAAAATTACCAAAATGGCGATTTTTCTTATGTTGACCCCAATTTTCTCAAGAACCTGATGTGATGGAAAAGTTTGAATACTAGATTTGTGATCACTTCGAATACCTTGGCGTAAAACACTGTTTTAACAGAGAATGCTTTCTCGAGGGACCTTCGTCCTTGTGCCAAGCATTTTTTGTGGATAGTCGCGCAGCTCTGAAGGCCTTAGAATTAAACACTGTAAAATCGGGAATAGTTAGGAATTGTATACGATCCCTTCGTCGAATCAGTCAGCACACAGTCAAGCTAATCTGGCTCCCTCTACATAGTGGGGTCGCTGGGAACGAATTGGCTGATAAATGTGCAAGAAAAGGGTCGGAATCGGTGAGGGAACGTGTAGAATCTGACATCTCGGTTCCTATAGTTGAATTGATAAACGAAATTGAAAGGATATCTGAGAATAGAATGAGGGATAGATGGATACCACTGATTACGTGCAGGATATCGCAAACCATGTGGCCACTGTCAAATCCTAAGAGGACAAAAAGTTCTTCTTACTTTTGGCAAACGGGCGGTTAGCCTATTAGTAGCAGTACTTACGAGACACTGTATAATTGGCCAAATGGCCTTGCGTATGGATATTTCTGATAGGGACTATTGTAAAAGTTGTGGGGAAGTGGAGGAGGAGGAGTCAGTGAAGCACTCGCTATGTGAATGTCCGGGTCTGATTAAAAGCCGCCTTAAGCATTTGGGGCAAAGATTTTTCGATGACCTAGATTGCCTAAACAGTGTCTCATTGACCTTTCTAGCCGAATGTCTTAGAGAATCGGGGTTGGTTTAAAAAGTAACAAAGTTTTTTGCATCAGAGGGGAGAAGGGAAATGATAATTAGGGGAATCACAATGGGCCTTATGGCCTCCTAATGAATTCGCCAAGTTGGCGGACGCCACTCCAACCTAGCTTAACCTTAGTGATCACTAGAGCATTTGCAATTAACTGCTTAAAGTTGCGTCCCAGTCGCATTAAGTTTTTTTTTTTTAATGTTTAGTAGTGTTTTCATCAAATTACTTCTAAAAACGGTGTAGATGTCTCGGAAACCATTCACACAAAAAAAAATTTTTCCATGAACGATTTTCATAGTATTTATGAACAAATTCATACAATTTATTACTTTTTCATAATATTTATAAGCTTTTTCATAGTATTTATGAAAAATGTTAAAAATTCTTAAATTTCACATATTATGATTTATTCATAAATACTATGAAAAAGTTTATAAATATTATGAAAAAGTAATAAATTGTATGAATTTGTTCATAAATACTATGAAAATCGTTCATGGAAAAAAATTTTTTTGTGTGTTTGTACGAAAATGATTAAGTTTTTCCTATTAAATGTAAATCTCCCGACATATATAAAATAAAACGAGTGTCCAGATCAGATCTTACGACAATAGCAAATAGATGTTATATTTGTTAACCCCACTTTTAACCAAAATAGCTTAAGTTACCCTAATGTTTTTTTCGTAAGTCTCTTCTAAATATTTTAAAACAAACATTTTTAAATCTTAAATAATAAAATTTATTTCGAATTAACAATACATTAAAATAAATTAAATTAAATCATTCTAAATATTGAAGATGTACCACTACTACTACCATGTGGTAAATTACTGCTATCATATAAATTTTGAACTGTTGTTTGAAAAATGGCTCTAGGGTTTATGGTAGAAATTGCAGCTGTCGCCGCCGCCGCTGGATCAACAAAACTTGCCGCCAAATGTTGTGCAGCAGCGGCCGTGGCAAAATTTAAAGATTGTTGAAAATGCAGAGATGATGAAGTCGTAGATTGATTAACATTATTTGAAGAATCCAATGAAGAACATGAAACAGTTGAGTGATGAGCAAGTGCTGGGCCAATGGAGTTTAAACTTTCTGCTGGGTTGATATGTCTAATATCTAGAATATTACCTTTGGCATCTAACCAACAGCCACCAGGTTCTTCTCCGTTATAATGTGATAAGTTGGGATTAATATTTAGGAAGCCACGAGCTTTTTTTGGATCTTTGTGACATAAAAATTGTAAACGAAATTCTTCATGGAATATTTTATAATAGTAAAAAATGGAAACTGGTTTTTGATGTTTCGCCTCGCATGTCTCTTTATAATTCTTGTACATTTTTTTAATAGACAGTGTAGCGTGAAGACAACGTAGTTTTGACTTTTTGTTTGGCGCCCAAGTAGGGAAGGAATTAATATGATCTAATAAGCCCTTTTTACGTTCTGGATTAATTTTATGTATTAGATGTTTACCTCTACCATCTACTCCCGTATAGTTTCCAGTAGTTTTATCCGCATGTTTTATTGCATTTTCTATAAATTTACGATTAATACTTAGAGTGTTCATCATAAAATGTTTACAAACTCTTCGATTTTCACTGTGTATGCCGGAACGTAAATAGAATTTAGTTTGATAGGCTCGGGTAGGACGATTTGTTTTACGATATTCTGGTGTTATGGGTGTTTCCACATCTTTAGTTTCTATGCGTGCTAATATAAAATCTTTACGTCTTTTAAAGTCCAGTGACCAAAAATTATCACAAATTTGTTTTCTTTCGGTTTCATTGAAATATTCATGACACTTAAATGTACAACGTATAGCACAATTAATGGGTCTCGGAAATCGTTCCCTCTCTGGTTCACCCGGCTTTCGACGTGGAGTTTTTCTTTTGGGTTTAGAATCGGTTAAATTTCCAGTTTCTGGATCTAAATATAACTGAGGTTTTTGAATTCTTTCTGCAGCCGTTTCCAAAGATTTATGTTCTTCTTTCTTTACGATGGGTCTAATCAATTTTTCCTGTTCTAGTTCATAACCATCGATAGCATCTTTAATTTCATTATTACCTAAACCTAAAGTACCTTGGAAAAATTTACGACATACTTTAGTTAAATCATCGGAGGTGGAAGTGGTGATATTTTCACTGCTAGTATCCTTATTTTGATAACATTTTAAGAAATAACAGCAATTAGTGCCACGTTTTTTATTTCTTATACGTGATAGTAAACGTTTTTTGGTATGTTTTCTTATAAAATTCAATTTTTCATCTTTACTTAGGTTTCTATAATAATCATAGATATCATTTCTTTGATGTTGAGAAAAGTTCTGAAGACATTTTAGTTTGCAAGTGTCTAGGCAATTAAAAAAGCGGGGAACATTTTTCTTCTTACGCCCCTTACTTTTGAGTTTAGTTAACAATATAAGTGGTTCATCTTCATCATCGTCTTCCTCATTACCATCGTCTTCCTCATAATCTTCCTCCTCCACTTTCTCTTGATATTTCTTACCTTTTCTGGTTCTCATTTTATATTTTTTATCTTCTTCCATTTCATATTCTTCAGTATCAGAATCAAAATAAAATTCTTCATCTTCTTCTACCTCATATGGGGTTTCTATATCATCCTCCATCATATTTTGATCCTCTACCTCTTCTTCAATTTTATTTTCCATAATTTCACACTTAACTTCTACTTGTGGTGTATATAGTGGATCATTTGGATCCATATTTTCAATTTTCTCTTCTTCTTGTTGTTGATTTTGATCCTCACTCAAATTTAGTTCCTTTTTTATTAAAAATTCTTGGGATATTTTAGCTTTTCGTTTGGCTTGAGTTTTCTTGGCTTTTGAAATAGTTTGTTTGTCTTTTGAATATTTGGAGGATTTTTTAAGTTTAACTGTTTTTTTCTTTGTAACAGTTTTTGGAGGTTTCTCGTCTAGGTATAGAACATTGGGTTCTAATATTGTGAAGTTGTTGGCTGCAAGCATATGGCAAAAAGCACATTATCAAAATTTCGGAGATATTAATTGATATTTGCTTTTTTTTAGTTTTTGTTAAAAAATTTTTTAAAAAAATACTTAAGATTTGTAGGAGTAACACACACACTAAAAACATTTTAATAAAAACAGGTAAAAAAGAATAAATTCAACTTGGTCGATTCCCTGAACACGCTAAACAATGCACAAAACATTTTGAGTATAAATAAATTTGAGTCCAAAAAACACTTTTTTGTGATTTGTGTTTTTTAACATAAAAAAAATTTGTACAACAATTTTGTCTAGAAAATTTTATTTTAGTTAAATTTTTTTCCATTTTTTATATAAAAAAAAAATATTTTTGCAGTAAAAACAAGAATAAAAAGTAAAACTCGACTTGGCGGAATACACAAATGTAAAAAAATTTTGTCTAGAATGATTTATTAGGTGTGTTCCAGAACTTTCCAGGTAAAGTTCGGTAAAATGAGAGAAAATCAAAAACGGGAACGCAAAAAACCACATTTCAAGCCCGAAATAACAGAAAATGTAAACAAACCAATAACGCTAAAATATTTTCGTAAGAAAAATTACTTTAAACAAAAAACAAATTGTAAAAGTTTGTTTTTTGTATTGAAATAACACATTTCCTTGGTTTAGTTCTTTATTTAAATTTCCAATTTAGCTTCACAAAAAAAACAGCTGCTTTTTCAACATCTGATTGTTACCAATTTACCCGAAAAAAAGTGCGGGTAAGTTCGGTAAAATGAGAAACTAATTTATTCTCTCAAAAACTCTCTCATTTACCCAATTTTTGCGTACGGGAACGCTTTTCGGGCTGGTTTGGGTAACGTTGTGGAACGAACCTATGATGAGCAAAAAAACTGTTCTCAGACATTTTTGTAAATAAAAATTTTTTTGAGTGTAAATATTTTTCGATCGGAAATTTTTTTTAATGTATAAAATCTTGCTTGAGCTGCAAAAACGCTTAGTAAAATGTCTTTGTGGCTTACTCATGTGATCAAATTTTGTTTAGTGTGTTTTTCAACACGTGAGTAAAAATTTTATTCAATTATTCGGTATTCGGCCAAAAATGTAGGCGAAGCCGAATAGTGCTTTTTGGCCGAAGCCGAATATTCGGTCGGACACTATATTATTGATCCATGATCGATTTTAGTTAAACCGATTTGAAACTCCTACACTCAAAAAAAAAAACTGTAATGTTAGCAAAAAAAAGCTTGTAAACCTACAAGAAAATTTGCTGATTTTGAACCCACAATTTTTTTGCTAAAGTTAGCAAAAATGTTTTGCCAATAATTAGTTAACTAAATTTTTTTTTTTTTTAACTTAGTTCATACACATCTGAGAACCCCATTGGGTTCGGACCCGATAGGTCCAGACCCCGATGGGCCTAGACCTAGTTAGGTTCCTTTAAAATCGTCATAGTTTTTGATCCAAAATTTGTGTCCGTTTCGCTCTACCTTGCTTAGTTTTTGAGATACGTGATTATAGGGGACCACTGAGGTCTTGAGAATTAAAAAACTCGATAACTTCAAAAATATTACTCGGAGAGCTTTTGACTATTTTGCGGTCTTGTTCTACGTGTTGAGAGCTACAAAAATGCTCTTGGACTTTTTGTTGTGTCGGCAATATTTACCGAGATATGAGCATTTTAAAATTTTCGGGAATGCTAACTTTTTTGGATCCAAAGTTAGGGCCCATTAGGGTCCATACATGTGAAGAGGACCGGCGATACTATGGAGAGCCCGAGAACCAAAAATGGCCTCCATTTTGCTCTATCTGGCTTAGAATTTTTTGCTAACATGCTTATCTCAACTAAAAATTTGATAAAAGTTAGCTAACTAGCGTTAGCAAAAAAAAAATTAGTAAATCTACTAACGTATTTTTTTGAGTGTAAGATATTAAATTTTGACATCCGACAAATCAGAAAGATCGTGCAGCTTCCTAGATTCCAGTGAAGCAAGTCTCTGATCAGAAAGTGCCGGACAATGGCAGATTAGGTATGATAGTTTTTAACTCCTCATTCAATCAAATCCGTCAAGTCATTTGACGGCACATTCAACCGCTCTGCTTGCTTTCCTATAAGACAGTGATCGGTTATTACAGCAACCACTGTCAAAACTCTCCTCTTAGAAGCGATATTAGCTCATTTGTGAGCTTCTGATTAAGAGAAGGTCAAATCTGTCTTAAACGTCCATCTATGTGGTCATCTCTGGTTAGTCTCTGTCACGAAACAAAGCTGTATATTTTACTTGCAAGTTTCTAGAGGCATACCAACACATTTCAATTGAAGTTTTCAGTATCGCAAGCTCATGGGCTTTGCAATTTCTTAGAATGTCTCTGTGCCCTGGGACCCATATGAGTCGTACGTCAAACTGCTTGGCCATCTCATTTAAAGACGTGCGGCAGTTAAGGGCAGATCTAGTTTTCAGAAACATTAGACTCCAGGAACTTGACCGCGGCTTGACTGTCAGAATAGATTTTGACAGCGGTTGTAGGCAAGACATTGCAACTCAACCAGTTAGCCACTTCCTTTATTGTCAGCATCTCTGCCTGGTAAACACTGCAATGATCCAGCAATTTTCGAGCCAGGCTCAAACCATGCTCTTCCGAAAAGACTTTAAAGCCCACTTGTTCGTGTAGCTTAGATCCATCTGTGGGGCTCCACTACACGGAATGCCTCTCATCCAAGACTCCATGTATGGTATCATAGTAGTAAAGTCGCACTCAAAAAGGCTCATAGAAGGAGGACAGTCCGCATTTTGTGGTATTGTTGTCTTCTTCAAGATCGTGCTGTGGCCACAATCTGTGCTCTTCCATAGTAGTGTGCTATTCAGTCGAATTGTCGACGTAGCCGCTTACTACCTACCCAATATGACCAATGATATTTAGTGAATGAGTATTTATAATGCAGCTGTAGGTGTAGTGGGAAAAGCACCACTGATACACATTGACGCCATTCTCTGTATCCTCGTGGTAAAGACACAGTTCCCCTCTGCCTCTAAAGCAGGCCACAATACAATGATTCTATACAGCAGAATTGGATGTACCACTGCTTTATAAATCTAATGAACGACTTTAGGCCTAAAGCCCCATCGATTTCCAATGGCCCTTTGGATGGCACAATTGGAGCGGCAAGCGGTTTTCCGCAATTGTCCTCATAAAAATAGAATTGAATCTAGTTTGGCGGAAAAACGCGGCGGTTTTTTGTTTTTATACAAAACGTGTGTGAACAGTTGCGGAAAAACGCTTCCCGCTCCAATTGTGATTATTCTCTGAGAAGGCGGTTTCAGTGGCGTCCAGAGAAATAGGATCAAAAGCAGGAATCTTATTTCTCCATGTAAATAAGACAAGCTCTGTTTTATTTGGATTAACTTCCACACCACAGTGTCTTCCTCATTTAGAAAGATCTTTCAGAGAACCCTGAAGAATGTTTTTCGATGTTGGCTGCAATCGCGACATCGTTAATATATGCGACAACATGAAAACCACGTGCTTCTAGAAAGAGAGCAGTATTGAATTCAGTGCCGGGTTCCAAAGAAGCCCCCTATTGACATATCGAGATATGACAGACGCTCCCAACTCAAACGTTATACATACGTCTCCTAGAAAGTAGATTTTCCAGCATTTACACGATCCCACGCTACACTCCCAGACCAGACAATTCCACATTTATCGAGTCTAGGATGACATTAAAATCCCCCTCTACATAAAAAAAGGTCATCATAATGGCGATCCCTCGATGGTACCAACCAGCACATGAAGAGCAGTTTTCTTGATCTACCCTTGCTGTATGCATGTTGCCTAGTCGAAAGCAACCACGGGTCAATCAATGGAACGAGTCCATGATTCGTTCCATTGTTTTTAACAAAAGGGAAGAAAGACTAATTGGTCTGAGATCCCAGCTTCGGGATAAAAATGACTCTGGTATCACTCCATTTTAAAAGAACATGCGACCAGTTTATGCCTGCCGTGTAGATATTATACAGCCAATGAGCTTTATAGTCCGATACTTGCTGCATCTCAGCCGGGATTATACCATCAGGTCCAGGGGATTTATAGGGCCTAAAGCTTTTAATCGCCCAGATTTTCTGATGATTGCGTGTAAGAGCGTTCTAAAGCTTGGAATTACTCGAATAATGCGTGTTTAGAAGGAGATCCTGCGACTGCCCACTGGAGGTAGACCACACCCAAGTAGAATCCTTCGGGTATCCCAGGGTGCAAGGAGAGTAAGCCAGAACTTTGCACAGCCTGGATGCCTCATAAACGTCTTCTATGTTTTCACAGAAGTTTTAGGATATGCTATCGGAGAGGATAAACTTGAGTTTCGGTTTGAACGGAAATTTGAGATCTTAATATATCGTAAATCAGAATATAATGACGGCGGGATATATGTTGACACTAAAAGCCTCAACTGGTATACTGACGGATTGATAATTACCTCTAGAGTAGGAACTGATGTTTACGCACCAAACACGCGGATCTACGAGCTATGAGGAGGTATCGTACAGCTTTTCAGGCGGAAATTTAGGCTATTATAATATGCGCTAGGGTTAATATGGCAAAGGGTGTGAGGGGAACTCATTTTTCAATATTCTTCTTTTAATAATGCTTAGGTTAGGTTGGATGGGCGTTCGCCAATTTGGCGAATTCACTCGGAGGCCATAAGGCCCATTGTGATAATAATGCTTACAAATTTAGCTATTTTTAAAGTTGATTTAACGCGGTTTTTTCCAATGTTGCCATTTTGGAACTTTCGTGTAGCTCAAAATAGTTATAGCTCGCCGAATTCTGAAAATTCTTCAACATTTCTTAAAATTTCTCAAATTTTTAAGTTTTTTATACAGTTTACTCGTTTTTACATTCGAGATTTTATTTTATTCTTCAATTCTTTAAATTAAATATATTCTTCTATTAAAGCTATTTATAACTTGTTTTCAAACCGAGTCCACTCTCATTCATTAAAACACGTATTAAACACGTTATTTGACAAGTGAAAACAGGGAATTCGCTACTTCAACTATTGAAAAACAAATTTTCAGTAGAAAAAAATACAAGAGTTATTTTTGATACAATTTTTGATTATATTTTATTTAAAATTATTGCAACTTAAATTAAAGCATTCTAAACATAGAAGATGTACTATGTGGTAAACTATCATAGATACTTTGATTCAAATCAAGTCGAACTAATGAAGAAGTTGGACAAATAGCCCTGGGATTTGTAGAGTTATCAACAAAAGTAGCCAACTGATGAGCAGCCGCTACAGCAGCTGCAGAAGCATAATTTAAATGCAAAGAAGATGTAGATGGTTGAACAATATTCGAAGTAGAATCTTGTGAAGAATTTGAAAGTGTTGAAGAATTAAGCTGTGATGGTTGCTGTTTAAACTGGGACTGCTGTTGTTGTATTGAGGTCATACATTGTGCTGGATTGAATAATCTTAAATCTAATTTTTCACCATTAGGATCTATCCAAAAGCCACCGGGTTCCTCTCCGGTATAATGTGATATATTGGGATTTTTCTTTAACAGACCATGTCCTTTTTTAGGTTCACGATTGGCTAAAAATGCTAAACGAAAGTCTTGATGAAAGAATTTAGTGTAGTTATGTATAGAAACTGGTTTTTGGTCAGTTCCAGCACATTTTGTTTTATAATCTTCATACATTTGCTTTATGGTCAAAGAAGAATGAAGATATTTCGATTTACTTTTTTTGTTTGGTATCCAAGTGGGATAAGTGTTAATATGATCCAGTATGACCTGTTTACGTTCTGCGGAAATTATATTACCTGGAGGATGTAGACCTCTTCTATCTTCACCTGTATAATAGCCAGTCGTTTTATCAGCAAATTCTAGGGCATTACCAATAAAAGTACGATTCGTACAGAGAGTTTGTGTCAAAAAATGCTTACATACTCTCTTATTTTCACCATGCATGCCATTGCGTAAAAAGAATCGTGTATGATAGGAGCGTGGGGGACGATTTGATCTACGAAATTCTGGAGTTGTTTGTGTCAGTATTTCTTTAATTTCCATATGTTCCAATACATAATCCTTACGGCGCTTATAGTCCATGGACCAAAAAATGTCACAAATTTGTTTTCGCTCTTCTTCGGAAAATTGCATATGACATTTATAAATGCAACGCTGGGCACATTTAATAGGTTTGGGAAAATGTTCCGGTACGGGGTCTCCTGGTCTACGACGTGCCGCCTTTTTCTTAGGTTTTTCTTCAGAGGAGGTTTTCGTTTTCGCTTTTTTATCATTAGGATCAATAGTAATTAAATTTCCAGTTTCTGGATCTAAAATTTGTTTGATTTCTTTTGTATTCTCTTGTGTTTTACTTTCTTTATAGGCTTTTATCATTTCCGTTAGAATTTGTGTATCTTGTTCAACTTCCAAATCATAACCCTTAATGGCTTTTTTAATATAATGATTGGTAATACATAGAGTAGCTTCAAAATATTTACGACAAACTCTTATTAAATCTGAAGAGGAAGGTGATGATTGAGGGGAAGATTCCTCGGCGGTGTCCTCTTTCTTTGTATAGTCCTTAAAGTAATAACAACAATTATTACCGCGTTTACTGCCTTTTACACTTTTCATACGTATTAATCGCTTTGACTTAATATGTTTACGAATGAAGGTCAATCTTTCGTCTTTATTTAGATTCCAATAATAATCACACATACGTTGACGTTGTTCCTCGGTAAATTTCTCGTTACAATGCTGTTTACATATTAAACGACATTGTACCTTACGTGGTGCTTTAATTTTATCTTCAGCTTCTTCTTTGATCTGTTTGCGGGATTTTTTACGTGTTGTAAGTTTTATCAAGGGTTCATCTTCGTCTTCATCAGTTAGTTTTTTATTTTTCTTCGGTTTTTTCTCGAATTCATCATCGTCATCATCCTCATCTTCATCATCATCTAAATCGTCATTTTGATAATCTGATTCACTGTCTGTATTAAATATAAAATCTTCTTGATCTTCTTCGTCTTTTTCCATTTTTTCTTCATTCGGCTCAAATTTTATTTCAACTTGCGGTGTATATAATGGATCATTTGGATCCATATTTTCAAGCTTTTTTACGTCTTGGTCCAGGCTTAAATTAAATTCCTTTTTAACTTTAAGTCCTTTGGCAACTTTAGATCTTGTTTGTTTAGCTGGAGTTTTTTTAGCTTTAGAAATTGTCTTCTTCTCTACTGCTTTTTTGGGTGATTTTTTGGATTTTGCTGCCCTTTTGTTTAAAATAATTTTTGGTGGCTTCTCGTCCAGATATAGAACAACGTTGGGTTCTAAGTTTGTTGTGTTGTTGGCTGGAAGCATATGGCAAAAGGCACATTATCAAAATTTCGGAGATATTAAGTGAAATTTGATTTTTTTTTGTAGTTTTTTTATTAAGAAAAACTATTTAAAAGATACTTAAGATTTGAGAGAGTAACATTTAACTAGAAATTTAGAAACAGAAAAATCTGTTTTGCTTTTTAAACACATCAAAAAAAACGAATAAATTTCATTTAAACTTTTATTTTTATGATGTAACTGTGGCAATTTTAGGGTTAATTTTTAGTGGGCCACAGAATAGTCGTCGCAACATAAAGTCGATATTTCGACATTTTTCATTTTTTCATTCAATTTCTTAAAGTAGACTTTTCAAACTTTTTCCAATTTCAAAAAAGTCGATTTTTAAAAAGTCGAATTTTCTACTTTACGATTTGCTTAAAAATTCGACTTTTTTCCAATTAAAAATAGTCGATAACAAAATTCGACTTTCGATTTATAGATCCCTACGAAGGATTTTCACAAGGTTGGGTAGAGATTTTTTTATCTGGGAAAAAGTGAAAATTCATAAAGTCGAAAGCAAAACTCAACTTTTCAAATTTTAACAACATAACATAATTACATACTTGGTCTAGTAATTGACTAAAAAGTGGTATTCGCCCAATATACTGGCGCAGTCGTCGAATAAATTTTGACTTGTTTTTCCCTAAAATCATTAGTTTCCGAACGACTATAGTGGATTTCGTCTTTTTTATACAAAAAGTCGATTAATTCACTTTTCGACTATAGAATCCTACAACAGAATTACATAATTGGTCTTGTAATTGGCTAAAAAGTTTTTTTCGTTCAAAATATACTGGCGCAGTCGAATTTAAATTTAACTTGTTATTCCTTAAAATCATTAGTTTCCGATCGACTATTTGACTTTGGCCAAAATACACTATTCTGCCGGTATTTACGCCATATTTTCGGCCGAATACCGAATAATTATAAAAAAAAATGTACTAAAAAATACAACTGTAGTAAGTTTTTCGACATATAACAAATTTGTTTTTATCACTAAAATAACATTTCAGCAGTGTAACAAAAAAATTTTACAATAAAAAAAAAAAAAAATTACAATAAAAAAAAAAAATTACAATAAGGGTATTCATTTCAGAGAATGTAAAAGTGGAAAAATGAAAAATGTAAGATTCCACTCTCAATGATGTGAACGGGTACATAAAAAAATTGTGATAAAAAGTTTCCAAAAATAATTAAATTATTCAACGAATGAACCAATTAACTTATAAATTACACTTTTTACTCATTTTGACAATTTTTTCTTGTTGTTTAATTCTTAATTTCTATTATTATAACCAAAATTATTTGTATAAATATTTTCTTTTAAGAAAAATTTCAAACACATGTTCAATAAGGGCTGCCGAGGTAGAATAAACTTAAATAACAGTAGCATATTTTGGTACTTTTTCTTTAATTAGTAATGAATGGCAACGCTTAAATAATTGGAAAAATGTAACTTTTTACTCTGATAATTTTACACTTGGATATAGGTTGTTTAAATTGCAACTTTTAAGTGGAACATTTTTTCATGTGTTTGTTGTAATAAAAAGTTACATTTTTCCAATTTTTCATTTTTACAACCAAAAAAAAGCTGAAATGAATACCCTTAATAAAAAAAAAATTACAATAAAAAAATAACATTACATCAAAAAAAATTTTACTCTCGAAAAAAATGCATAAAAACCCTTTTTTTTTTGTAAATGTTTTCTAGACAAAATTACAATCGTTTAAAAAGTTTTTTTTAACACAAAAAATTTGCACAAATCCATAAACGAATTTGTAAACTCACATTGCCATTTAGTGTGTAAAGTATCGAAATATAGGTTAAGGTCCCCTAAAGTATGTATATCAGTAATCGATTCTATCGATGTTCTTCGGAAACTCCTGGAGTTTGCCACGAATATGTTATACGGTCTTGGGCTGGTTAAGTTTGGAAATGGGCAAAATCGGATCAGGGGAAAAAAGTTCCCCCTTGAAAAAATCAACCAACCTGTTAAACAACGGTATTTTTTACAGGTATTTTTGTACTTTTGCTAAGCAAATGCACCATTTTTATATCAGAAGATGCAGTCGGACCCAGGGGACTAGAAAATGTAATTTTTTTGGTCCGTCCCCTTTTGTGGGATAAAAAATAATTGAAATAATAAACTTATTTAACTAAAGTGCAAAAGGCATACGAAAAAGGTGTACCCCCCACTACAAAAAAAAATACTCTCCTAGATTTTTTTAACGTGTTTTAGGGTATAAAAGGTTCGGCACGGCCGAATTTGACACTTTAACTCAATGGTTCTCAAACGGTGGGTCGTGACCCCCTAGGGTGTCGCGGAAGAGTTTCAGGGGGGTCGCGAACAAATTTTTTAAAACCTTAAATTTTGGTAAATTTAAAACACATTTTTTTATTGTTGTGTTATAAAAATATACAAATACTTTTAGTAAAGAAAACATTTGATCCATCAGTTAAGGTCCCTCCGTAATCACTGTGCAGTTGTTAATTTCTCGGGATGCCCAACACTTATTTGTGAAGTGTTTTGGCTGAGTCTGGGATCTGACAGTTCGTTTTCTATTAACTTTTCGATGCTGATTCCGAATATGGGTTCCAAATTTTTCTAGTACTTTAGGTTTTTGAGAAATTAAAGGCAAAGTTCACAAAAGCGTATTCTTAATAAGAATATTCTTAATAATAAGAATTTCTTATGCATTTTAAAGAGCTTTGTTTGTGAAATTTTCGGATGCGTCTGGGATCTGACCACTTTTTTCTATTTACTTTTTAATTGATTTCAAATCTAGATCCGAATAACGGATCTAGATTCGTGATCGAATAAAATTTCGATCAATACCAAACATCGGTACATAATTTTGAAAAAAGAACAATCATTACTCCAAATTTGACTTTAAATGCTTTCTTAGTAAACATTTCTTCATTTCTGATCAGGTTTAACTGGAGTTTTTCTTTTATTTTCGGAAATAAAAAATCGATGAAAATAGTAAGTTTCGATATAAAATGCCGTAGTTCGGGACCTGGTTTTCAAATTTTTGAGAAAATTGAGGTCAAGTTCACAAAAATTGTGCTTTTTTTATTTTTTAGAAGTTTTTTACTTAAAATTTCGGAATGCGTCTGGAATCTGACCACACGGTTTCGATTAATCTTTCAATACTGCTTCTGAATTTGGTTTCCAAATTTTTCCATTACTTCATGTTTTTGAAAAAACTGAGGTCAAAGTTCACGTTAATAATTTTTTTTTTATGTTGGGGGGTCGCGAAAAATTTTAAATATTGAAAAGGGGTCGCAAAGCAAGAGTTAGTGAGAAGCTCTGCTTTAACTAGTTATTTTATTTTTTAAATTTGTTACATATTGTAGGGTATAAAAATTCGGCACACCCGAAGTGAACAATCTCTCTTGCTTTTGTATTTTTGTTAAACAAATGCAACATTTTAATGGCAGTAAAAGTTCAAAGTCCTGCACTTGGACCTAGAAGATAAGAAAGTTTTTTTCTGACCCATCCCCTTTTGTGGGCGTGGATTAGTGCCCCCATTTTCAAGTTCTTCGTATTTCCAGGAAAACCGGTATTCCCGGTTCTGGATATATTCCCGGGAATTCCGGTATTCCCGGTTTTGAACCTGGTACCGGCTTTTAAAAAATGCCAGTATAAATTACACTACTAAACATCGAAAATGCGACTGGGACGCTACCTTATACATTTGATTACTATAGTTCTGGTTGTCAAAAATCTGGTCGCCAAACTTTTCCATTACATCAGGTTTTTGAGAAAATTGGGTTCAAAGTTCAAAAAAATCGCCATTTTTGGTTTTTTGCCAACTTATTGCGAATGAATCCGATAAAAGGTCGACTTAAAAGTAAGTCGAGGGTAAAGCTTAAACATTACTCTTTAGGATGGGCACCAATTGTATTCGGAAAGAAACGCTTTTGAGGGAAAAATACCTTGTTAAAAGACAATTGGTGCTCCAACGGTTAAAGCGACAGATCGAATGAGTTATGCATCTCAAAGAGCAATGTTTGGGCTTTACCCTTGACTTATTTTTAAGTCGGCAGCACGAATTGTCAAAAATGGCCAAAACGATGATTTTTTTTAACTTTGACCTTTATTTTCTCAAAAACCTTATGTGATGGATAAGTTTGAAGACCAGATTTGTGATCACTAGAAAAATTGCAAACTGTACAAATTATTTTTTAAGTTCAGTAGTGTTATTATCTTAATTAAATTTAGTAATTACAGCATTTATAATTATTTAAATATAAAATTATTTCAAAAACATGTCGACATAAGATCTACATAATATTCTTAAATTCACATAAAAAAGAAAATGGTGTATTTTTTATATATTTTGTATATTTTTTGGTAAAAAGAAAGAATAAATATTTTCATAAAATGCTACATAAGGTGCGTACCGGTATTATCGGGAATACCGGTAATTCCGGTATTCACCAACCATTGTATTCCGGTTAATTCGTTTGTGTTATTGGCCCTTAACCGTGTTAAGCATCAATTCAAGTATAAACAAGTGAGCAAGTTATAGTCAGTCAAGACCCTACACCAGTGTTTCCCGGAAAATGGGTCTCAAGTCCAAACATGGATCCGATTAGATCTATAACTTGTTAGATCTTTTTTGGACCATCCGGTCTATGTAAGGAGTCTTAAACTCCGCCACCTCTAACATAGATCTTTAATTAATGTAAAAACGAAACACTAATCAAACCAAATTTGATTTATTTTTGTTTTAATAAATAACTTAAAATTGTTTTGAAAATTAAAAAAAAAAATAATAATACCAAGTTAAAGCATTTTAAACATTGAAGATGTACTATGCGGTATATTATCATACAAATTTGGATTAAAACCAAGTCTAGCCAACGTTGATGGTTGACAAACAGCTCTAGCGCTTGTTGCAGGATCAATAAAATTTGAAAATGGATAAGTAGTAGCAGCGGTGGTACTTAAATTCAAAGAAGACATTGTTGGTTGTACAATATTAGACGATGAATCTTGTGATGATGTCGAAACTCTTGTTAAATTATGCTGTTGCAGTAGAGGATGTTGGAATGTATTAATACTTTGAGCTGGATTAAATAATCTTAAATCCAATTTATCACCGTTGGGATCTAACCAAAAACCGCCAGCTTCTTCTCCGGTATATTTTGATATATTGGTATTTCTGTCTAAAAATCCATTTCTTTTTCTAGGGCCAGGAGTGGTTAAAAATGACAAACGAAAGTTCTTATGAAATGAAGTATAGTAATAAAATGTGGAAGCCGCTTTCAGCTGAGCTCTTAAACACAAATCTTTATATTCTTCAAACATTTTCTTAATTGTAAGAGAATGATGAAGATATTTTGTTTTACTTTTTTTATTTGGTACCCAAGTAGGATAAGATTTTATATGATCCAGTAAGGCCTGCTGATTATCTTCCCCGATTTTACAAGTTGGATTTTTTGAACCTCTTCTATCGCTACCGGTATAGTAGCCGGTAGTTTTATCAGCAAATTCGATGGCATTGCTTATAAAATTACTACTTGTACAGAGAGTTTGTGTAAAAAAATGTTTACATACTCTTTTTTTAGTGCCATGAAGGCCAACACGCAAAAAGTATCGTATTTGCTGAGTACGAAGGGGACGATTTGTTGTACGAAATTCTGGTGCCGTTTGTGTCTCAATTTCCATTTTTTCTATATGTTCCAGTACATAATCCTTACGTTGATTAAAGTCTCTGGACCAAAATATATCACAAATTTGTTTACGTTCTTGTTCGGTGAATATCTCATGACATTTAAATATACAACGTTGATAACATTTAATGGGTTTTGGCAAATGTTCTACGGTTAATACTGATTCTCCTGATTTACGACTTTTGCGACTTTTCCTGGGTTTCTGATCAGCTGATGTTAGTATTTTAGTTTTTTGATTTTTATCTTTAGGATCAATTATTATTAAATTTCCTGTTTCTGGATCTAAAATTTGTCGAATTGCTTTCGCCTTTTCTTGTAGTAATTTTTCTCGGCTTTCTTTAGATTTTTCTGCAAATATTTGTAAATTATTTACCACTTCCACATCACAATCCTGTAGGGATTTTTTAATATAAGAGTCGGTTATGCATAAGGTTGCCTTAAAATATTTACGACAAATTCTTGTCTCATTAGATTTATCACCATCATCATCTATGGTTGAACAATCTTTTAAAAAATAGTTACGATTTTGTATGCATTTATTAGTTCTTTTACATTTTTTACGACTTATACGTGTGGATTTAATATGTTTGCGTATAAAGTTTGATCTATCCTCTTCTTTAAGATTCCAAAAATTG
This sequence comes from Pegoplata infirma, assembly GCA_963921195.1. Classification (NCBI taxonomy): domain Eukaryota; kingdom Metazoa; phylum Arthropoda; class Insecta; order Diptera; family Anthomyiidae; genus Pegoplata; species Pegoplata infirma. The sequence goes on from OY992540.1 coordinate 13,168,776, forward strand.
TCAAAAATGCGTTTACGTTGTTCCTCGGTAAATTTGTCATAACAATTTTGTTTACATGTTAATGTACAAGCTGTCTTATATGGTGCTTTAACACTTTCTTCTCGTGATTTTTTCTTATATTTGAGAGGTCTACCTTTTTTACGTTTAAGCATTATTAAAGGTTCGTCTTCATCATCATCAGTTATTTCAATTTTTTTTAATTTACTTGCAAATAATTCATCGTCCTCGTCATCGTCATTCTCATTGTCGTCAAATTTGTAATCTTCATCATCATCATCGAAATCGCCATCTTGATCTTCTGGTTTATAGTTCGGCTCAAAATTCTCTTCCTGTTCGCTTTGTATTTCCATCTTTTCTTCAGTGTCTTCATTTAATTCACATTTCACCTCTACTTGTGGTGTATATAATGGATCATTTGGATCCATATTTTGAAGTTTATCGTCATCTGTTGTGTTGTGTTTTGCTCCAGTTATCGAAAATTCTTCTTTTACTATACATTTTTGTTGATGTATTTTGGATATATTTTTAAGATTTTTTAATTGCTTTTTAGTTTTTGTTATTGTTTTTCTAGTAGATTTATTTTTTAAGGATTTTTTAGTTGCTGCATTTTTGATTTTAACAATTTTTGGTGGTTTCTCATCTAAGTACAGAACATTTGGTTCTAACAATGGAATGTTGTTGGCTGCAAACATATGGCAAAAGAGGCACATTATCAAAATTTCGGAGATATATATATATTTTTAAAAGGAGTTGATTTTGTTTGTTTAAAAATTGCTTTATGATTTTACAGAGGTTTTCTGGGAATACTAAAAAAACATCAATATTTTATCATCGAAATTAATGTTTTATTCCCCAAAATTAGGGAAAAATACCGGTTTAACTAGATCGGAATTGGAGAAATGTTGTACCAATTTTTATGATATTTTGTTAAAATTAAAAAAAAAATTTAAACACATTTTCTAAAGTACATTTTCTAAAGTATCAGTACCAGATTCGTTCAACTGTTGACAAGTGTGGACGTGTTTTAATTTATCTCCGTGCTATTAATTGAATTTTTGAAATTGTTCGTAATAGGTATTTTTGTAATATTTTCATGACCACATCCAGGAAAATGAAAATATGGACACAAATGATACCGATTTAATTCGAGGCTCTGCCTCACCGACTGGTGCTGGTCCTAGCACTGGTCTTAGGGTTGCGACCTTGAAGTCCGACCTTGATTCTGGTAGGGGTGCTCAGCCTAATATTGGTGGTAAAAAGAAAAAGAAACTTAAACCATCAAAGGTCAGGCACAACCAGAGACGGCTTTGTTTGAAAATAATTAACAGACTAAGCCAACTTGATGGAACGAAGCTCTCCGAACGTGAGAGGGCGTCGCTATCATGGGCGAAAGGAGTCATTGAAGAACAGGACAAACTTTCGGCAATGCGCGCATCTGACAAACAGAGCGCTGTTTCGGCCTCGTCATCGAAGTCTGGTAAAAGGTTGCGCTCGCCCGACGAGAAACCTTTACCTAAGAGATCTAAGGTGACCGGCAACGTCTGGACTCAGTCTTTTAGTGAAGTGGTTAAAGGTAACTTCGTTAGGGCTGTGATAAACAGGCAAAATGGGGATTGTAGTATTCCAAGGGACAAGTGGAGTTTAGTTGAAACTAAACTAAATGAAATCTACTATAGGCTCCTTGAGAGTATGCCTGATTTTCTACCTACTACTGTCAACGCAGGTTGGTATCAGGGGCGAGTAAAACTCGTTGCTTTTGGGAACGAAAGATCCGCAGCCGTGTTTAAGGTTGCCATTAGCCAAGTGGGAGAGTTATGGCCTGGAGCCAGACTGGACGTTGTGGAAAAACATGATATCCCCTCGCAACCCAGAGCTCATGCATGGATCCCAATGGCTACAAATGACACTGCGGTGATTCTTAAGATGATAAAAGTCTGCAATCCTGACCTTCCAACTCAGAATTGGCAAATTGCCAGATTGGGTGAGATGGAGGGCGCTCGTCGTCAAGCAGTGGTCTTGGTTAATGAGGAATCGCTTCCGCTTTTAGCCAGGACTGACGGCATTATTAGATTTGGATTTTTTCATATAAGAGTCAATGTCTACAAGGGCGACCAGAAGACTATTTTGGACGCAGACAAGCCAGTGGCAGAGTCGGCTGGGGAGGAGAATCTGGAAAAGGTTGATATTCAGCTGGCCGATTCTAGGCTGATGGGAGATGCATCTGGCATTTTTGAAACCGAATCTGGTAACGAATGCGACCTCTGTGATGGCATGGAGGATAAAGCCGATGCCACGATGGGTGACATTCAGGACGAGGCCCATGCAGTGAGGAATTCGGAGAGTTCTGTTGCCTCCGATTCAGAACAGATGGGATATATATCTGGCTTATTCGAAACCGAATCTGGGGACGAATGCGACCTCTATGATAACACGGAGGATGAAGCCAATAACACGGTGGTGGAAAGGATGGTGGAAAAAAAGCAAAATGTTGCGGTTCCTACAAATAAACCTCCATCACTGTAAAGCAGCCTCAGCTGCACTCTTGCTGCGCCTGACGACAGGAGCAGTTGACTTGGTTTTTATCCAAGAGCCCTGGGTGCGGGGTGGCAGGGTTTGCGGATTGAAGACCCCTGGGTTTAAGTTGGTGGTTGCCAAAGGTGAGGGCTCACCAAGAGCCTGCATCTTGGCAAAAAATGGCTTAAATATATTCTTTTTATCAACTTTTAGTGATATGGATGTTACAGCGGCTAGCTTAGAGCTTCATGGGAAGTCTATTTGGCTCGCCTCTGCGTATTTTCCTAATCCGGGGTCAATACCCCCGGAGAAGGTTGTCGGTCTAATTCGGGAGTCTGAATCTAGGGGACACCAGTTAGTAGTGTGTTGTGATGCTAATGCACATCATTCGATATGGGGAAGTACAGACACAAATGATAGAGGCGAATCACTTTTGGAGTTTTTGTTAAGCACTAACCTGTATATTTGTAACAAGGGTGGTGAACCAACTTTCGTTACAAGTACGCGGCAAGAGGTTCTTGACGTAACACTTGTATCAGATACATTGTCTGATAGAATTGATGACTGGAGAGTTTTGGAGGAGCATTCTTTCTCAGATCATCGCTACATTGAGTTTTTACTCAGGGAGCGTGCCCCGGTTGAGACAGTCTCTAGAAATCTGAGGAGAACAAACTGGGTGAAATATAGGGAGACTTTTTCTTTGCTTTTGGATGAAGTACCCTTATATAAACCACATAGTTTGGCGCAAATTGACTGTCTGGTTGACCATATAACAAATGTTTGCAATAGGTGCCTGGATGCGTCTTGCCCTTCTGCAAAGCCTAGAGGGAAAAAAAAGCCACCTTGGTGGTCAAATGAGTTGCAGACGAGCAGAGATTCCTGCAGAAAGCTCTTTAATAAGGCTAAATTTTCAAGAGCGGACGAGGACTGGTCTGCATACAGGCTGCAACTTAAGAGTTATAAAAAGATGATCAGAAATGCAAAATGTGATTCTTGGAAAAACTTCTGTGGAAACATAGAAGACGTTTCTGAGGCATCCAGGCTGCGCAAGGTTCTGGCTTCTTCTCCTTGCACCCTGGGATACCTGAAAGATCCTAATGGGGTGTGGTCTTCCTCCAGTGGAGAGTCGCTGGATCTCCTTTTAAACACGCATTTTCCGGGCAATTCCATGACGCCGTTTCAAGCTTTGGAACGTTCTGACGCCCAAGCATCTGAAATTGCTTCGGAAATAATAAATATGCCAACATTAATCTGGGCGATAAAAAGCTTCAGGCCCTATAAATCCCCGGGACCTGATGGTATAATCCCGGCTGAGTTGCAGCAAGTGTCGGACTATATAGCCCCGTTGCTGTATAATCTATACACAGCATGCATCAACTGGTCGTACATTCCTTTAAAATGGAGGGATACCAGAGTCGTATTTATCCCGAAGGCTGGGAAAAGTTCCCACACAGCTCCGAAGGATTTCAGACCAATTAGTCTGTCTTCTTTTTTGTTAAAGACAATGGAACGAATGATAGACTCATATTTGCGTAGAGTGATTGACCCGAGGTTGCTTTCGACAAAGCAACATGCATACAGCAAGGGACGATCAACGGAAACAGCTCTTCATGAGCTCGTTGGTACCATCGAGAGATCGCTTTCGGTAAAGGAGTACACTATGGTGGCCTTTCTTGATATTGAGGGGGCTTTTAATAATGTCATCCCAGAATCGATAATATTGGCATTGTCTGGTCTGGGAGTAAAGCGTGAAATCGTTTTAATGGTGGAAAGCCTACTTGCCAGTAGACGTATAACGTCTGAATTGGGAGCGTCCGTCATATCTCGATTTGTCAATAGGGGCACACCACAAGGAGGTGTTCTTTCGCCGCTTCTTTGGAACCTGGCACTGAATTCAATGCTACTATCTCTAGAAGCACGTGGTTGTCATGTTGTCGCATATGCTGACGATGTCGCGATAGCGGTAAAGGGGAAGCATCTGCCAACATTGCGGGACATTCTTCAGGGTTCTCTGAAAGACCTGTCTAAATGGGCAAGAGACTGTGGTCTAGGAGTTAATCCTAGTAAAACAGAGCTTGTTTTATTTACAAGGAAAAATAAGATTACTGCTTTTGATCCTATTTCTCTGGACGGTACTGAAATCACCTTCTCAGATGGAGCCAAGTATCTTGGAGTATTTCTAGATAGGAAGCTGAATTTCAGGCGTAATATTGAGGAACGGGTGAGAAAAGCAACGATTGCTTTGTATTCCTGTAAAAGGGCCATTGGAAAACGATGGGGTTTTAGCCCTCAAGTCGTTCATTGGATCTATACAGCAGTGGTGCGTCCAATTTTGCTGTATGGAATCATTGTCTGGTGGCCTGCTTTAGAAACAAAATCGAACTGTGTCTTTATCACGAAGGTACAGAGAATGGCGTCAATGTGCATCACTGGTGCTCTTCGTACTACACCTACGGCTGCATTAGAAATCCTCCTTCACCTGATACCCTTGGACATATTGGGTAGGCAGTATGCAGCTGCGTCGGCAATTCGACTTAATAGCACGCTGCAATGGAGGAGCAGCGATTGTGGCCATAGCGCGATCTTGAAAAAGATAACAATACCACAAAATGTGGATTGTGCTCCCTCTTTGAGCCTCTTTGAGCGCCACTTTACCACTATGATACCATCCAGGGAGTCTTGGATGGGGGATACTCCGGGAAGTGGAGCTACCATAAATTTTTACACAGATGGATCGAGGCTGCACGAACAAGTGGGCTTTGGGGTCTATTCGGAAGAGCTTGGATTGAGCCTGGCTCGTAGGTTGCCAGATCATTGCAGTGTCTACCAGGCAGAGATGCTGGCAATAAAGGAAGTGGCTGACTGGTTGAGCTGCAATGTCTTGTCTACAACCGCAGTCAACATCTATACTGACAGTCAAGCCGCGGTCAAGTCCCTGGATTCAATGTTTCTGAAAACAAGATCTGCCCTTAACTGCCGCACGTCTTTAAATGAGATGGCCAAGCAGTTTAACATACGACTCATATGGGTCCCAGGGCACAGAGACATTCCAGGGAATTGCAAAGCCGATGAGCTTGCAAGACTAGGAACTACCTTACAGGTTCCAACAGAATTGGAATGTGTTGGTATGCCTCTAGAAACTTGCAAGCAAAACCTACGGCTTTGTTCTGCGACGGAGACTAATCAAAGATGGGCAAATGGATGGACGTGTGAGACAACACGACTGATTTGGCCTTCTCTTAATCAGGGGCGCACAAGTGAGCTGATATCGCTTCCAAGAGGAGAGATTTCAACGGTGGTTTCTATAATTACCGGACACTGTCTTATAGGGAAGCACGCAGAGCGGTTAAATGTGCCGTCGAATGACTTTTGCCGAAGTTGCATGGATGAAGAGGAGTTGGAAACTATCGAACACTTTATTTGCCATTGCCCGGCACTTTCTGGTCAGCGACTTGCTTCACTGGGATCTAGGGAGCTGTACGATCTTTCAGATTTGTCGGATGTCAAAATTCAACATCTAAGGAGTTTCATAAGAAGCTCAAACTGGTTTAACGACAGGGACTAGTAGGGAAACCTATTACGATCCCGTGGTATCACAATGGACCTCAGAGTCTACGTGTGTTGACGTAAAACGTCAGCAGCCACTTACAACCTAACCTAACCTTCTAAAGTATTTTTGCCTCCTAAACACGAATTTGACATCAGGAAAATCGTATCAAATCGCCTTCTCGAGATATAGGCATTTTCAATTTTTATGGGCCAAATTTACTTTAGAAGTCTGTGTAAAAAAAGCTGATTTTTGTAGTGTAATTAACGAAAAAAATACAATTTCGGTCAGGCAAGTATTTCGGTTCCAAAACTGACATTAAAAAATAATTTTGAAAATAGTTTTGGGCAGCAAATTAAAGATGGCTCAAAGAAACTTCACAAAATTTGAAGAAAAAAATAGCTAACAAACAATTTTATTCAAAATATGACACAAAAATATGCATTTATAACAAAATATGTAAAAATAAATATGCATTTTCTGTAATATATGCATTAACGAATCGATTTGAATCACGAAGATATTTGGTTTATGATGTTCTAAGGCTAACAGAAAAAATCATGCATTTCATTTAAAGTCCTCTCCTTGGTAGAGAATATCCTTTAACAAAGGATCAGAGATGGAAAAAAACTTTAGTACTTTTTTACTTCCAAAATACCGCTGAACCCCCATGACCGATTAAGTACAATTTTTATAACGTTATTATAGCTTTGTTTGTTTACCTACTACAATTTACTATTTTTTACTCAATTTACTACTTTTGCTCAAAAACCGTTCGAGTACACATAAAAATAGTAAATGTAGTAATCAATTTAAGAGAAAATTTATTTCTCTTTTACTTTATTTTTACTACAATTTACCGGAAATATTTCAATGCGTAAGTATGGAAATTATGTCAAAAAAAAATTATTGACAAATTTTTATAGTATTTACAAAAAAATATTTTGAAACAAAATATAATAAAAAGCATAATCTATTCAAGATGAAAAACAACAATAAATCCAAATAAATATGCAGCCGGATACATGTGAATAAATAACAGGAAAATCCTTAGACCGTCTAGCGATGTCCGTCCGTCTGTAGACACCATGAATAAGTCTAAGCCAATGGCTAGACTGCTGAAGGCACAAATATTGCATGTCATATATTACTGGAAAGGTTTTGTTTATAAACGGGCAAAATATGAATGATTTCTCTTTAAGAACCAAAATAGTTCTAGAAAAAAAAACAATTTTATATCCTCCAACCACAGTATGAGGGTATATACCCACTTCGTCATTCCATGTGCAACGATAACCGTCTGTCCGTCTGCGGAAGATTTGATACAGTAAAAAAAGTGCTACCCTCCAAAAGTTGGCACGAAAAAGTGGCTCAGAATCTGAGACTTTATCTACAGGAAAATGTTTCAGAATCTGTGACTTTTTCTATAGAAAAATGTCTCAGAATCTGAGACTTTTCTGTAGAAAAAATGTCTCAGAATCTAAGACTTTTTCTATAGAAAAAATGTCTCAGAATCTGAGACTTTTTCTATAGAAAAAATATTTCAGAATCTGAGACTTTTTCTATAGAAAAAATATTTCAGAATCTGAGACTTTTTCTATAGAAAAAAATGTCACAGAATCTGAGACTTTTTCTATAGAAAAAATGTCTCAGAATCTGAGACTTTTTCTATAGAAAAAATGTCTCAGAATCTGAGACTTTTTCTATAGAAAAAATGTCTCAGAATCTGAGACTTTTTCTATAGAAAAAAATGTCTCAGAATCTGAGACTTTTTCTATAGAAAAAATGTCTCAGAATCTGAGACTTTTTCTATAGAAAAAATGTCTCAGAATCTGAGACTTTCTATAGAAAAAATGTCTCAGAATCTGAGACTTTTTCTATAGAAAAAATGTCTCAGAATCTGAGACTTTTTCTATAGAAAAAATGTCTCAGAATCTGAGACTTTTTCTATAGAAAAAATGTCTCAGAATCTGAGACTTTTTCTATAGAAAAAATGTCTCAGAATCTGAGACTTTTTCTATAGAAAAAATGTCTCAGAATCTGAGACTTTTTCTATAGAAAAAATGTCTCAGAATCTGAGACTTTTTCTAAAGAAAAAATGTCTCAGAATCTGAGACTTTTTCTATAGAAAAAATGTCTCAGAATCTGAGACTTTTTCTATAGAAAAAATGTCTCAGAATCTGAGACTTTTTCTATAGAAAAAATGTCTCAGAATCTGAGACTTTTCTATAGAAAAAATGTCTCAGAGTCTGAGACTTTTTCTATACAAAAAAATGTATCAGAATCTGAGACTTTTTCTATACAAAAAAATGTATCAGAATCTGAGACTTTTTCTATACAAAAAAATGTATCAGAATCTGAGTTAAGTTCGGAGATGGATAAAATCGGAGCAGTTGAAAGTTCCACCTTTATGTCTCATGGATTGGATCAGTTGGAAGTTCCACCTTTAAAAACTAAGACAACTCCAGAAAAACACAATTTTTTATGTTTATTTTTTTATTTTTGTATATTTGTCTAATAAATGAAACATAGGAAATTCATCGACCTGAACTTTTACCAAGTGGATTAAATGTGATTTTTAGCGTTTATAGAAAATTTCTTCTTCTTTTTGGTATAGATTCTTAAAATGTCTTCAAAATAAAATTTTAAAATATATTTTGAAAATTTGAATTGTAAATAAATTTTACTATTTTTACTACTTTCCGTTTTTTTACTTTTTTTGGGTTTTCGACATATTGAGTAAAATTTAAAAAAAATCTCTTTTACTACAAAAAAAGTAAACAAACAGACCTTATGTATTTGTTTAATAAAATCTTAAAGAATTTTAAAACATTTACCGATTTTCATTGGAAAAATGCTTTTAAAGCTTTAAATTAAGCTTTTTTAATCTACTCTGATTTTCTTTTAAACAAAACAACATTCCAGCTATTATTAGAGTACTTTCCCAGTGTTAGAAATAATAACCCTAAATAAGTTTTACCAGCGCTTTTTTACAAACAAAAATATAACTATATTTTTTGAAAATTCAGACACAAATTTTTTTTTGGGAAATCCAGAAATCTTTAAAAATGTTCTTAAAAAAAAATTTGAAAACTTTTTTTTTCTCAAACTGTTTTAATCTCAAAAAAATGTTTAGTTTAATTTTAAAATTAATATCTCGAAAACTGTTCTAATTTTGGACTTCATTTTCGGATTCAGCGCAAAATCAGGTGAGCCGATTTAGGCATATCATTTTAGCATTTCTATATCCAAAGACTTAGCTCCCACTTTAAATTTGGTTTGAATTTAATGTTTAAAAATAAAACAATCTTAAGATTTTTCTTTTATTAAACCTTAAAATTTTTATTAAAAATAAAAAATATTAAAAGTTTAATTAAAGCATTCTAAACATGGAAGCTGTATTATGTGGTAGATTGTCATATAAATTAGGATTTATATCAAGTCTAACCAATGATGAAGTTGTACCAATAGCTCTTGGATTTGTTGAAGGATCCATCAAATTTGCCAGTTGATGAGCAGCAGCTGCAGTTCTATAATTTAAAAGTTGCAAAGACGAAGAAGACGTTGTTGGTTGATCGATATTGGAAAAATAGTCTTGTGATGATACATTAGACGCTCTGGCAGATTGAGGCTGTTGAACTAACGGATGTTGGAATGAACTTATACTTTGAGCTGGATTAAATAATCTTAAATCCAATTTTTCTCCCTTAGGATCTAACCAAAAACCACCTGCCTCTTCACCGGTATAATGTGATATATTTGGATTTTTGTCTATGAAGCCGCATCTTTTCTTTGGCACAGGAGAGGTTAAAAATAATAAACGAAAATTCTTATGAAATGTTTCATAGAAATAATCAGAACCCACCGATTTGTGCTGAGCTTTTAAACATATCTCTTTATACTCATGAAACATTTTCTTAATAGTTAAGGAATGATGGAGATATTTTATTTTACTTTTTTTATTTGGTAACCAGGTAGGATAGGAATTTATATGATCGAGTAAGACCTGTTGACGTTCTGTACCTATTCTATTGGATTGATCATGTTTACCTCTTCTATCATCACCTGTATAATTACCCGTAGCTTTATCAGCAAAGTCAATGGCGTTTTTAATAAAAATACGTGTTATACAGAGTGTTTGTGTCAGAAAATGTTTACATACTCTCTTGTTTTCACCATGCAGACCAGTACGCAAATAGAATCTAGTTTGGTAGGAACGAGGTGGACGATTTGTTGTACGAAATTCTTGTGATATGTGTGACTTAGTATCTTTGATTTCGATACGTTGCAATACATAATCCTTACGCCTTTTATAGTCCATAGTCCAAAATGAATCACAAATTTGTTTTCGTTCTTGTTCCGTAAATATCTCATGGCATTTAAATATACACCGTAGAGAACATTGAATAGGTTTAGGAAAATGTTCTGGTGCTGGCTCTCCAGGTTTACGACGTTTTTTTTTATATGTCGTTTGAACTTTTTTATTAGGATCAATTGTAACTAAATTTCCGGTTTCTGGATCTAATATTTGACGCACAGTTTTTGGTTTTTCTTGCAATAATTTTTCTCTGTTAGCTTTAATGCTATCCGTTAAGATCTGTATATCTTTTGCTATTTCCAAGTCATAACCTTCTATGGATTTTTGAATGTGTTGATCTGTTAAACATAAAGTTGCTTCAAAAAATTTACGACAAACTCTTATCATGTCCGAATCAGTATCATTAGTGTCATCTTTAGATGCACTGTAATCCTTTAAATAATAGCAAAATTTATTGACACGTTTATTAGCTGGTTTATTTTTAATACGAATTATATGTTTAGATTTTATATGTTTGCGAATGAAGGCAAATCTATCTTCTTTTTTAAGATTCCAACAATAATCACAAATACGTTTTCGTTGTTCCTGGGTAAATATTTCGTAACAATTTTGTTTGCATAATAAATTACATTTTTTGAAACGGGGATTCCTTACTTTTTTATGTGTTAGCATTATTAATGGTTCATCTTCGTCATCAGTTATTTCAGTTTTTTTCGGTTTTCTTTTCATTAATTCATCTTGATCGTCATCATCATCACCATAATCACCATCATCCTCATCATCGTGTTCATCGTATTGATCATCTGGTTCATAATCTTGATCAACATTGTCTTCTTCATCATTTTCAATTTCCATTTTTTCTTCAATGCTGTCGTATAGTTCACATTTAACTTCTACTTGTGGTGTATATAATGGATCATTTGGATCCACATTTTGAGATTTTCTATCTTCATTTTCTTCCTGTTTTGCTACATTTTTCGTATATTCTTCTTTAACTATTAATTCGTGTTGTTGTGTCTTTGATTTTTGCTTCTTTGTTTTTTTCTTAGCCTTTTTGGATGTTTTCTTTTTACTGGATTTTCTAGTTGGAGCGGTGGATTTTCTAATGTTAACGATTTTTGGTGGTTTCTCGTCTAAGTATAGAACATTTGGTTCTAACAATGCAAGGTTGTTGGCTGCAAACATATGGCAAAAGAGGCACATTATCAAAATTTCGGAGTGAATTATTTTTTTATTTATTTTATATTGTATTTGGCCACTATTTAGTTTTAAAACAAATTTTAAACCAATAATCAAACCATTTTATTTTAACAAAAAAAAAAAACACATTTTTAAAAAATAAAATTTTAATAAAAATGTAATTACAGCGGTTAAAATTTAAAATGTTAAGAACAGAAACATATCGCCAAAAATTCAGAAGCGTTTTTTTGGGGGCGCTCAATGGGGGGGTTGGGGATACCTTCCCCATCGCGATAAATGTTTAATAATTTATTATGCTTTTTGAACTTTAGTAATACCATTTACTCATAATTTTTTTGATTTTTTTAAATCCACGCCCACAAAAGGGGTCGGACCAAAAAAACTAAATTTTGTAGACCCCGGGGTCTAAGTGCAGGACTTTGAACACCTTCTGATATTAAAAGGTTTCATTTGTTTAGCAAAAATGTAAAAAAAGCTATAAAAAATGGCGTTTATTTTCATTTATTTAACAAAAATACAAAAAATGCAAAAAAGTGTTCTTTTCAGAGGTTGGTTCAGTTTTTCAAGGAGGAACTTTTTCCGATTTTACCCATTCACGAATTCAACCTGCCTATAAACATGAGACGTATTTGTGCCAAATTTCAGGAGTCTATCTGTTTTATTTTGAACTTAATATATACACTTTATGGGGTCCCCGACCGATATTTCCATAATATTTTTGACATTGAAAAGGCAAAGTCATACAATTTCCTTCAAATTTACCCAAAAAGAATTTTTTTAATGGAAAATAAAATTTTTTTGTTTTATTTTTACAAAGTACGGTAGAGTTGTTCGCGTCAACTGTTCAATTGATCTTTTCCGAATTACAGTTTATCTTTCACGAATTACAATTGATCGTTTTCGAATTACAATTAATCTCTTTCAAATAACAATTAATCTTGTTTGAATTACAGCCTTTTTGAATTACAATTGATCTGTTTCGAATTACAGTTAATCTTTTTGAACTACAAATAAACTTTTTCAAATTACAGTTGTTTTTTTTTAATTACAAATAGAGTCTTCGATTAACATCGGTAAATGGTGTAATCTTAATAGAAATTGTGTTTTGGATTTAATTAGCCCCTATAATTCCGACCCATGTTTTCTGAATTCCAAAAAAGTTTTTGAATAGAACTATTTTTTTTTTTTTTTAATATTTATTGTAATTAAATCATTTTAAACATGGAAGATGCACCTTGTGGTAAACTATCATACAAGTTAGGATTTAAATCAAGTCTTACTAACGAAGATGGTGGGCAAATAACTCTAGAATTCGTAGACGGATCAATAAAATTTGCCAATTGATGAGCAGCTGCAGCAGTTCTATAATTTAAAAGTTGCAAAGAAGTAGAAGACGTAGTCGGTTGATCGATATTTGAAGAAGAATCTTGTAAAGACAAAGAATCTCTACGTGCCAAATGTTGTTGTTGCAATAAAGGATGTTGGAATGTATTTATACTTTTAGCTGGATTAAATAATCTTAAATCTAATTTTTCACCTTTGGGATCTGACCAAAAACCACCCGCCTCTTCTCCACTATAATGTGATATATATGGGTTCTTTTTTAAAAATCCACTATTTTTTTTAGGCTCTGAATTGTTTAAAAATGATAAACTTAAATCTTTGGGAAATGAATTATAGTAACAATGTGAAGAAACTGGCTTATGCTGAGCATTAAGACATTTATCCTTATAATCAAGAAACATTTTCTTAATACTTAACGAATAATGAAGATATTTTGTTTTACTTTTTTTATTTGGTACCCAAGTGGGATAAGAATTTATATGATCCAGTATGATCTGTTGACGTTCGGCTGATAATTTATTATGTGGTTCACGTCGGCCTCTTCTATCACTGCCTGTATAATAGCCAGTATTTTTATCAGCAAATTCTATGCTGTTGCTAATGAAAGTATCCGTAACACAGAGAGTTTGTGTCAAAAAATGCTTACATACTCTTTTATTTTGACCATGTAGGCCAGTACGTAAAAAGAATCTAGTATGGTAAGTGCGGGGTGGACGATTTGTAATACGAAATTCCGGTGATATGTGTGATTCGATTTCTTTTACTTCGATACGTTCCAGTATAAAATCTTTACGTCTCTTATAGTCCATAGACCAAAATGTATCACAAATTTGTTTTCGTTCTTGTTCCGTGAACATCTCATGACATTTGTGTATACATCGAAGAGAACATTTAATGGGTTTAGGAAAATGTTCTGCTGCTGGATCACCGGGTTTACGACGTATACGCTTTGTCTGTGGTTTCTGGGCTGACAATTTTTTGGTTTTATTATTAGGATCAATTGTTGTTAAAGTACCTGTTTCTGCATCTAATATCTGTCTCACCGTTTTTGTTTTTTCCTGTAATAGTTTTTCTCTTTTTTCTTTTATCTGATCCGTTAAGACTTGTAAATCATTTGCCTCCTCCAATTCATAACCCTCGTGAGCTCTTTTAATATCACGATCTGATAAACATAAAGTTGCACCAAAATATTTACGACACACTCTTATCAAATCAGATTTGTTAGTATCATCCAGTGTAGTATAATCCTTTAAATAATATAAATGACTTGTTCGTTTTTTAGCTTGTTTTCTTATTTTAAGCGTTAAACTTTTAGTTTTAATATGTTTTCTTATAAATTCCAATCTATCATCTGTTTTAAGATTCCAACAATAATTACAAATACTTTGGCGTTGTTCATCGGTAAATTTCTCCCAACAACGTAGTTGACATAATCTACTACATTTTCGTTTGAAAGGTACTTTAATACTTCCTTCAGCTTCTTCATCTTGTTTAAGGCGATATTTACGAGGTCTTTTTCTAGAACGGGTAAGCATTATTAAGGGTTCATCATCGTCATCATATTTGCCATCATCATCTTCCTCATCGAGATCATCGTATTGATTATCTGGTTCATAGTCCTGATCAAAAGTATCTTCTTCATCCTTTTCAGTTTCCATTTTTTCTTCAGTGCCTTCATATAGCTCACATTTTACTTCTACATCCTCTGAACATAATGGATCATTTGCATCAATATTTTCAAATTTTTGACTGTCGTTGTCTTCCTGTTTTGATGCATTTTTCGAATATTCTTCTTTAACTATAAATTCATGTTGTGATTTAATTTTTTTCATAGTTTTAACCTTTTTGGTTGTTTTCTTTTTACTGGATTTTTTCGTTGTAGCGGATTTTTTAATGTTGACGATTTTTGGTGGTTTCTCGTCTAAGTATAGAACATTTGGTTCTAACAATGGAATGTTGTTGGCTGCAAACATATGGCAAAAGAGGCACATTATCAAAATTTCGGAGAAAATTATATTTTTTGTTTATTTTATATTGCATTTGCCCACTATTTAGTCTTTGGAGTATTTGTAAACAAAATCATACCCTTAAAATGTAAAAAATGATTTTGGCAGGGGTGACTTGTTAGTCTAGGACACTTTTTTTTCGCAATAAATGTTAGCAAATTCGTTTATTTGGATATTTAATGTTTAACCCTTTTAATTAATGAGGCCGCTTTTTGGCGGTCTTACTATTTGTGTTGTAACTTTTGATAGGCATGATTTACAAACAAGAGAGTGGTCGATTTTCTCTTCTTCATTGTCTATTTTCTTTTCAAATTCACCTTTAGAAAATTTATAATGAAAAAAATATACACAATATAAATATGTGCAAGGTTAGATTTCAAAAACTAGCGATGTGCCAGTACTTTGAATACAAAACTTACAGTATTTTCAAAGTTTTTAAAAATTTGTCAAGTTTTTTTTCCAAAAAATTCAATCAAATGTTTCGTTTTCCTAAAAATTAATGATTATTTTTTACCCCAGTCTCCAGACTAAAGGCTCCGACACAATAATGTCGGAGTACTCTGTACTACAGAGTACCGTCTCTAAAAATAGAGACGACAAAAAATGTGTAAGTGCGAAAGAGAAAAGAACAAAATCCACTCTCTGGCACAGAGTACTCCGACATTGTGAATTCAGCTTAAAATATAAAATAAAATACATACAAGTATTATTTACATTTCCAAAATGTCGTAGAAAATCGATCACAGATTAAAAGTATAAACACTTAATGGAATAAAAAATGAAGTTATAACCTATAGGTTAGAAAATAGTCTAGCAAAAATATCAAACAATTATATGTTATTACTAGGGATGAGATTTCCATGCAAATGCATGTTTTTTGTCGATAGTCTAAAAACGATATCGACCAATTATCTTTCCGAATCAAGAAATTTGCGTTAAAATGGCATCGATTAGTTTTTGCATGTTTTTGCATTTTTAGTGAAAATGCGTATTTTTGCATATTATGGTTTTAAATGCATATTTGGTGAATATTTTCAAATTTTAAGTGCATATTTTTGCATATTTTGGCATAAATTAGCGAAAACAGAAATTAAAATTTTTTTGTTTCAAAAACTATTTTAAATTTTAAAAATTTATTTTGAAAATAAGAAAATTTATTTTTTTCTTTTGAATTTCCTTTATAAATATTTTTAATTTATAAAAAAATCTTGCTTATATAAAGTTTTAAAGGTTACTATTTAACACGGCGTTATTTTTTGCTTTTTAAGAAGTTTTTCCTATGAAAACAAGAAAGAAATTGCACACATTTCATTTTTTTGTGCATATTTTTAGGTTTTTTAGTGCATATTTTGATTTTTTTAGCGCATATTATAAGCGCATATTTTCGATTTTTTAGTGCATGAAAATCTCATCCCTAGTTATTACTGTGTGATGACGCAAAAGTGGACACCGAAATCACAATTTTCTTCTTCAATCAAAATAACAAAAAACTCATAAATACACTGTGGATTTAAACTTTGTTTTATAAAAAAATAAATAAATTTTATTAAAAAAATGTAAGAAACTCAAATTTCAAAGTTCAAGAAACTTTAATAAAAATTATGGTAAACTATCATATAAATTAGGATTCAAATCAAGTTTAACTAAAGACGATGACAGAAATCTAGAGTTCGTAGATGGATCAATAAAATTTGCCAATTGATGAGCAGCTGTCGCAGTTCTATAATTTATAAGTTGCAAAGAAGAAGTAGACGTAGTTGGTTGATCGATATTTGAAGATGAATCATTCGAATACATAGAATGATACGGTTGAAGTAATGGATGTTGGAATGTATTTATACTTTTAGCTGGATTAAATAATCTTAAGTCTAATTTTTCGCCTTTAGGATCTGACCAAAAACCTCCCACTTCTTCTCCGGTATAATGTGATATATTTGGGTTCTTAGTTAAGAAACCACCTCCTTTTTTAGGCTTAGGATTGGCTAAAAATGATAAACTTTCTTTGTGAAATGTGTTATAGTAACAATGTGATGAAAATGACTTGACCTGGGCTTTAAGACATTTTTCTTTATATTCAAGAAACATTTTCTTAATACTTAAAGAATGATGAAGATATTTTGTTTTACTTTTTTTATTTGGTACCCAAGTGGGATAAGAGTGTATGTCATCCAGTATGATCTGTTGATTTTGTGCTGGTATTTTACAATGTGTATTATTATGTTTACCTCTTCTGTCATAGCTTGTATAATATCCAGTATTTTTATCAGCATATTTTATGGCATCGGTAATAAAAGAACGATTAGCACAAAGAGTTTGTGTCATGAAATGCTTACATACTCGTTTATTTTCGCCCCGTAGGCCAGTACGTAAAAAGAATCTGGTATGATAGGTACGGGGAGGACGATTTGTAATACGAAATTCTGGAGCAGTTTGTGTTTCAATTTCTTTTATTTCTATACGTTCCAGTATATAATCTTTTCGTCTCTTATAGTCCATAGACCAAAAAGTATCGCAAATTTGCTTTCGTTCTTGTTCCGTAAACGTTTCATGACATTTGTATACACAACGTAGAGCACATTTAATGGGTTTAGGAAAATGTTCTGGTACTGGATCTCCTGGTTTACGACGTATACGCTTTTTCTTTGGTTTCTGTGCAGGGGCTTTTTGTGTTTTATCATTAGGATCAATTGTGATTAAAGTACCTGTTTCCGAATCTAAAATTTGTCGCACTGCTTTTTTTTCCAGCAATAACTTTTCTCTATTTGCTTTTATCTGTTCCGTTAAGATTTGTATATCTTTTGCCACTTCCAATTCATAACCCTCGAGGGATTTTTTAATAAAATGATCTGTCAAACATAAAGTTGCTTCAAAAAATTTACGACAAACTCTTATTAAATCAGATTCGTTTGAATCATCCAGTATAGTATAATCCTTTAAAAAATAACAACAATTATTCATGGGTTTATTAGTTCGTTTACTCCTTATGCGTGTTATACGTTTAGATTTGATGTGTTTTCTTACAAAAACCAATCTATCCTCTTTTTTAAGATTCCAACAATAATTACACATACGTTTGCGTTGTTCCTCCGTAAATTTCTCGCAGCAACTTTGTTTACATAATGAACTACATTTCACTTTACGGGGTGCCTTTACTTTTTCTTCTTCATATTCATTGATGGGATATTTACGAGGTCTAACTTTACTACGGGTAAGTTTTATTAAGGGTTCATCTTCGTCATCAGTCATTTCAATTTGTTTTGGCTTTCTTTCAAACAATTCTTCTTTATCATCATCATAACTGTCGTCATTATCAAGATCACTATATTGATCATTTGGCTCATAGTCCTGATCAAAATTATCTTCTTCATCGCTTTGTATTTCCATCTTTTCTTCATTGTCTTCATACAATTCACATTTTACTTCTACTTGTGGTGTATATAATGGATCGTTTGGATCCATATTTTGAAGTTTTTGATCCCCCTCTGGTACCTGTTCAGCATTTGTTATTATTAGTTCGTCTTTATTTATATATTCTTGTTGTATTTTAGTTACTTTACTTGATTTTAATGATTTTTTCTTAGTTTTTTTTAAAGCCTTCTTTTTTGATGTTTTCTTTTTAGTTGAATTTTTAGCTCCTTTTTTGATGTTAACAATTTTTGGTGGTTTCTCGTCTAAGTATAGAACATTTGGTTCTAATAATTGAATGTTGTTGGCTGCAAACATATGGCAAAAGAGGCACATTATCAAAATTTCGGAGAAAATTATATTTTTTGTTTATTTGATATCACTATTTTTTGTGTCTGTTTATTAAACATAATCTTCCAATTGACGTTATCGAAAAAACTTAAAAAAAACTCTACTTCCCTGCATAAACTTTGTTTTTTTTGAATCAGGAAAATAAAAAGTTAAATTTTTCTTAATGACTTTAAGCAAACGTACTAAAAAAAACTTTTTAAAGTCAATATTAAAAAAAAAAATATATAAAAATTGATGATAAGAAACGTAGAAATGTGTAGTTTTATGAAATTTTGGAGAATTATTCACAATTAAGGTAATTCTGCTGCGTATTAAGGTTATAAAAATAAATATTTTTTTTTTAGTTTTTGGGGACCGCGCCTACAAAAAGGGCGGAAAAAAAATCATTTCTTTTCCCCTTAACATTATTTTAAGGTTATGAGCTCCCTCTCGCATCAAAAAATACAAAACAACGTTTCACCCTTAACCCTTTTCCATTTAGGCAGACAACCCAGTCGGCAAAAAAAATCACCCCTTATATACTGCTGACTTTCCCTTTTTAAAATTGCTCACATCTTCATATAATTTTTCAAAATGTCCCCATTGACATGTCAGCAGTTAGTCAGCGGTTGTTTAAACGAATTGTTGGTAGGCACCGATACTGGTGGACTCTGCTGACATGTCATTGGGGACATTTTGGAAAATTGTATGAAGATGTCAACGATTTCATAAAGGGAGAGTCAGCAGTATGTCAGGTGTGATTTTATTTTGCCAACTGGGAAATTTTAAGCCACAAAAAAGTCTCAGGGGTGTGCCTGCATTTTTCTTTCTACTTTTTGTGAAATTAAGCCGACCTATTTGTGCCGATCCAGACACATAAACTTGCATTTGGCCACAATTTATTTTGAAGAGTATTTTGGACATCGAAACTATTTCTTTTATAAGCTCCAAATGTAAAAAAATTGACAAGAGGCGTTTTGAGGGTGGGTTGATTTTCGTCGGTGACACCTTCCTTTTTGCGAAAACTTATTTTTGATATTTACGTTAAAGTAACATAAATGTTTTGTTATAGCCACGCCCACCAAAGGGGACGGAATAAAAAAAAATTATTTCTAATATGCTTTTTCTAATTCCAGG
The DNA here is from genome assembly GCA_963921195.1 of Pegoplata infirma. Taxonomy (NCBI): domain Eukaryota; kingdom Metazoa; phylum Arthropoda; class Insecta; order Diptera; family Anthomyiidae; genus Pegoplata; species Pegoplata infirma. The sequence goes on from OY992540.1 coordinate 13,188,577, forward strand.
ACTTTAAACTTGTTCTGGTAAAAAAATATTTCGTATGTTTTACAAATGGATATTCTAGCAAAAATATTAAACACTAGAATATGAAATCATGGCCTTAAATAAATCCACATTCAAACACTGATAAAAACACTTTGAACTACGCCGATTAAATACAAAAAAAGCATTTATTAATAAAAACTTTATTGCAAATTTAAGAAATTTAAATTAAAACTTAAAGAAACTTTTATAAAAGTTATGGTAAATTATCATATAAATTAGGATTTAAAAATGACGCTGATAGAATTCTAGAATTTGCTGTTGGATCAATAAAATGTGCCAATTGATGAGCAGCTGCTGCAGTTCTATAATTTAAAAGTTGCAAAGACGACGAAGACGTAGTCGGCTGATCGCTAGTTAATGAAGAATCATGTGAATACATAGAATGATGCTGCTGTTGAAGTACTGGATGTTGGAATGTATTTATACTCTTAGCCGGATCAAATAATCTTAAGTCCAATTTTTCACCTTTAGGATCTGACCAAAAACCTCCCGCTTCTTCTCCGGTATAATGTGATATATTTGGGTTCTTTGTTAAGAATCCGCATCCTTTTTTAGGCACAGGATTGGCTAAAAATTGCAAACTTTCTTTGTGAAATGAATTATAGTAACATTTTGATGAAAGTGACTTGTGCTGAGCTTTAAGACATTTATCTTTATACTCAAGAAACATTTTCTTAACACTAAGAGAATAATGAAGATATTTTGTTTTACTTTTTTTATTTGGTACCCAGGTGGGATAAGAATGAATGTGATCGGTTATGATCTGTTGATTTTCTGGTGATATTTTATTATGTACATTATTATGTTTTCCTCTTTTATCACTGCCTGTATAATAGCCAGTATTTTTATCAGCAAATTCTATGGCATCGCTAATAAAATTTCGACTTGCACAAAGAGTTTGTGACAAAAAATGCTTACAAACTCTTTTATTTTCACCTCGGAGGCCAGTACGTAAAAAGAATCTGGTATGGAAGGTACGAGGAGGACGATTTGTAATACGAAATTCTGGTGCTGTTTTTGTCTCAATTTCTTTTATTTCAATACGTTCTAGTAAATAATCTTTACGTCTATTATAGTCCATAGACCAAAAAGTATCGCAAATTTGCTTTCGTTCTTCTTCCGTGAAGGTCTCATGACATTTATGTATACATCGAAGAGAACATTTAATGGGTTTAGGAAAACGTTCTGGTTCTGGTTCTCCTGGCTTACGACGTTTACGCTTTATCGTAGGTTTCTGTGCTAAAGGTTTTTTTGTTTTATCATTAGGATCAATTGTTATTAATGTACCTGTTTCTGGATCTAAAATTTGTCGCACTGCTTTTTTTTCTAGCAATAACTTTTCCCTATTTGCTTTTATCTGATCTGTTAAAATTAGTGCATCTTTTGCCATTTCCAATTCATAACCATCGACAGCTTTTTGAATATAATGTTCTGTTAAACATAAAGTTTTTTCAAAATATCTACGACAAACTCTTATTAGATCAGATTCGTTAGGATCATCGAGTGAAGTATAATCCTTTAGATAATAACAACAATTAATTGTGCGTTTATTAGTTTTTCTACTCGTTATACGAGGTAACTGTTTCGATTTGATGTGTTTTCTTATAAAATCCAATCTATCTTCTCTTTTAAGACTCCAACAATAATTACATATGCTTTGCCTTTGTTCTTCAGTAAATTTATCGCAACAATTTAGTTTACATAATAAATTACATTTCATTTCAAGGGGTGTCTTTACTCTTCCTTCTTTGATGGGATATTTTCGAGGCCTACCTTTACTACGGTTAAGCATTATTAAGGGTTCATCCTCGTCATCATCATCATCATCATCAGTTATTTCATTTCTTTTCAGTTTACTTTCAAACAATTCATCTTTTTCATCATTGGAACTGTCGTCATCATCGAAACCACCATATTGATCATAGTCCTTATCAAAGTTGTCTTCTTTATCGCTTTTTATTTCCATCTTTTCTTCTATACCTTCTTCATAAAGTTCACATTTAACCTCTATTTGTGGTGTGTATAATGGATCATTTGGATCCACTTCTATTTTCTGTTCAGCATTATTTGTTATACATTCTTCTTTAACTATATAATCCTCTTGTATTTTAAGTACTTTACTTGGCTTTTTTGATTTTTTCATAGTTTTCGTTAGAGTCCTTTTTGTGGGTTTCATTTTAGTTGAAATTTTAGCTTCTTTTTTGATTTTAACAATTTTTGGTGGTTTCTGGTCTAAGTATAGAACATTTGGTTCTAACAATGGTATGTTGTTGGCTGCAAACATATGGCAAAAAATGGCACTTTATCAAAATTTCGGAGAGTTTGTTTTTTGTTAATTTTTTTTACACCTTGTTACACCGAAAAAAATCCATGCAACATTTTATAAAATAAAAGTGTATGTATATTTTATAAAAATAAATTTAGTTTACATTTTTAAAAATTTACGAAATTAAAAAATGCTTAGAAATTAAAAACTTTTAAAAAAAGAAAAAAAATAATAAAACTCGTTTCGGACAAAATGCACAAATTTAAAAAAAAAAAATTTTGAATGTAAATTTTTTCAAGCGGAATTTTTTTTTTAAGTGTAAAATTTTTTTTTTGTTGCAAAAACACTTAATAAAATGTTTTTGTAGCTTACTAATGTGATTCAAAGAAAGTTTAGTGTGCTTGTCTTTACGTGATTACAAATTTTATACAATTAATTGGTATTCGGCCATATTTGGCCAAATAGTGCTTTTTGGCCGAAGCCGAATATTCGGTTAGACACTTAACATTTGTCATAGAAAATAAAATGTAAAAAACTAAAAAGAATTGACAAAAAAATGTTTGTCTTTTATTCTGGAAAATTTTCAACCCTTTTTAAATATCTGTGGAAAACAATAAGACCTCTGCTGTTTTTCACAACTTTTCAATTCACATGAAATTTTTCGAATCATATGAAATCAAATTCGATGTCTTGTTGTGTCCGTTTTCATTCAAAATTGAAATCAGAAAACCAAAATTTAAAAAATGTAATGAAATAAATGCATTCGTTTTACTTTCACCAAACTTTATGTGAAACAAAACAAAAAAAAAATCGGAAGTAAAATCAAGAACAGCAAGAAATCGGAAATTTTCATTTTAAAATTTTTTATGTGAATTATTTTTTCTGGAACAGCGGCCTTAATGTGGGCCTTATTTTGTTTTTTTTTTTTTTATTTTCCAAAATCGGAACCCAGTTTTGCGTGAGGTTAGGATAAAAAAATGTAGACAAAAATATTATTGATCGGTTGTGAGAACGAAGTTGGTACAAAATGGAAAGAAAAAATAATCGGTCAAACGGTTTTCAAGCTGCTATCGCGATATGAAATTTGTATTCTTGCATTCAAAAAATTTTTAAAAAAAAAAAATTTTTCCCTTGAGAATTTTAAAAAATTAAGACGAATTTTCATTTAAATTTAATTTTAACCAGATTTGATCATCTATCCCTTGGCGCCTTTGATTAAAATTCCGGATTGATTTATTTTGATTGCAGGGCACCACGGGTTAAAATCATCCAATTTGACTCAAAAAAAATTTCGTTTCAAGCTCTATGAAAGTATCAGGGAAAATAAATTTTAAGATTAAAAAAAAAAAAAATCTTTAACGTAGATTTTTTCGGCCATTTTTACAAAATTTCAAATCGAGATATCGAAAACCGTTCGACTGAATTAAATATATTTTTTTTTTTCAATTCTATATTAATAGACAAGCTCGAGGCCACAGTTGTTTTTTAATAAATTTTTAAATTTTATTAATGCAATATTAGATGTAAACGCGAATAGTCGTTGTTTGTTTGATTATTGTAACTCGTTTTATTATTCCTGATGATGCCATGCAAATTATGGAGAAATATTGAAAATAATAATTAATAAAATTTAAAAATTTATTAAAAAACAACTGTGGCCTCGAGCTTGTCTATTAATATAGAATTGAAGATATAAAGGTCGAATAAACATAATAAGATTTTATATTTTTTTTTTTGATATTCGTGTTCAGAGCATCAAAATTAATAAATATGATGTATCGCAAGGTACATTAATTTTTTTTACCCCAACCTCACAGAAAAAAGCTAAATAAGGTCCACCTTAAGCGGCCTAAAAGATTTTTTTATAGTACATATTATTAATTATACGTAAAATGTACAAAACATTTGAATTATTTGGCGAACATTTTGCGCGAAATAAAATGTTTCTTTACATTATTCGAAAGGATTCGTGTATATTACGCTTGGATTTTTTTCGGTGCAATCTTAAAAATATCGAAGTTCAATTAGTTTTTTAATATTTTTACTAAAAAAATTTATAATCTATTTTATGTAAATTGACGTGTCTCTCGGTGAAAATTTGTCTTAAGAACTTTGGAGCCCAGACGTGCTTAAAAATAAAAAAATAAGGTATTCAAAATTTTTCACTTGACCTATTACAGCGAAAGGAAAAAATTAAGATATTCAGAAATTAGGCACTTGACTTGGTAAAGTGGCAATACAGAGTTCGAATACAGAAATTTCAAATTATATAAAAAATCATGCCGTCGTAATATTATAATATTTTTTATGTTTTTACGTTATTTGGAGTGGGGCTGAAAATATCTAAATAATGTTGCTAAAAAATTTTTTTTTTTAATTATTTGGAAAAGAATATTCTCTTCGAAATCATTTTGCTTTTAATTAGAGTTACGCGCCCAGCAAAATGTTTTGTTCCAAATAATCGGTTCTAGAACGCATCATATTACCCTGCAACCGATTCTACTTAATATTCCAAAATCAATGATTTTTGTTTCAAATTGTCCCGAAATCAATCGTTTTGTAGAGCAAGTTGTTTTTTTTTTTTTAATTATTTAAAATAGAAAATTTTGTTCTGATTACCGTATATAATATATCCAAGAATCTATTAAACCAGGAATTTGATCCAGAAATTTTCCTAGCCGGTAAAGGGTATTTTTTACTATTAAATTGAAATTGACGGCATACTAATCACCAGGGCAAGGGAGTTCATGTAAATACATGTTTGTTGTCGTTAGCCTGAGAACAACTTAAAGTATTTATCTTTGCGAATCATCGAATTTCCTTAAAAATGGCATTGATTTGTTAGTGCATATTTTTGCATATTTTGATGAAAAATCATGTTTTTGCATATTTTGGTTAAACTACATATTTTCTTGCATATTTTTTAATATTAAAAAAAAAATATTTTTTTTGTTGTTTTGTGAATATTGTGACATTTTTTTCATAAAAATACTTTTGATAAAAAAGAAAAAAAAATTGCATCTAAAAAACTGCACTAATAATGAGATAAAACTAGATTTTGTTTCGTATTTTTCCCGTAAAAGGGTCCTAATAGCGCATAGTTTTGGGAACAAGCATTTTCAAACTAGAAAAATCCGAATTCGGGACGCGCTATTTGAAAATATTTACACTAGTGTAGAGCAAATTTAGCTTTTTTCGAATTTCGAAAACGTCGCCAGGAAGGTTGCCTTTAAGGGATGATTTTAACACAAAAATATTGGACATGTACGACAAAAATGAAAAAAAATTTTTCGTATTATTTAATTTGGCCTTTAATGAATTTCGAAATTAATTAAAAAATATTTTTCGAAGAAAAAAAATTTTTACGGACAAAATTTTACCACAAAAAAAATTTACCACAAAATTTCTTTCTTAGTAATGTCCGACTATAGAGTAATATTTTTTTTTTTTACTTTGTTCGGAGGTTTCCGATTTTCAAGTCAAAAAAGGAACCCAAAGCCATTGTCCTGCAGGTCTAATATTTTTGTGTGTTAATATCGACCCTCAAAGGCAACTTTCCCGACCCCGACGTTTTCAAAATTCGAGAAAAAGCAAAATTTGCTCCACTTTAATTTACACGTGCATATAAATATTTTTCACAATGGGACTGAACTTTATGTTTTAAAATTTTTTTATGAACAAATATTAAAATAAATCCATTTTTAAATGCATATTTTTTTAGTTTTTACTGCATATTTTTAAATTTTTGATACATATTTTTAGCGCTAAAAACGCGATTTTTAGTGCATAAACTTCCTTGCCCTGCTAATCACATTAGAGAACAGCACTACCGGGGTCGGTAATACTGTGTTCTAATGTGATTTACATTGCTATCAATATCAATCCAATACAAAAAAGTGTAGTGTCATATACCCCTAACTCTCAACCACTTTTTCAACAAATAAATATTTTTTGAAAGGATTTTTATAAAAAAGTAATCTTTTGCCACAATATCAGGCAGGGCTAAAAATTTAAACTGAATGCCAATAGTAAAAACTTGTAAATTCTTACTAGGGTTCTAAAGTCGAAAAGTCGAAATTGACTTTTTTGTTCTTTAAAAGACGAAAAGTCGACTATTGCTTTCGACTTTTTTCGATTTTTTTTTTATGTTTTTTTTTACTTTTGCCAGATGAAAATAATTTCTTTCTGAAAAAAAAAAATAATTTAAATGAGAGCCGAGTTTAATAACAACTGAAGCTATTGGTATAAATCGAAAGTCGACTCTTTTGCTTTCGATTTTTTCAACCTTTTACACATTTTCGATTTCTTAGACTTTTTTTAACCTTCATTACTTTGGTACACAACATTGATAAATAAAATACAACAAAAAAAAATAGCAAAACTAAACTTTTATTTACAAAAAAAAAAATACTTTTCAAAAGTTGTAAAAGATCGAAAAAAGTTAAAAACTCAAAGAAAGTCGAAAAAGTCAAAGAAAGTCGAAAAAAGTCAGTCGCAAAAAATCAAAAAGTCGAAAATTCGACTTTTTAAAATTTGAAAAGAAGTCGAAAAGTCGAAAAATCGACTTTTTTTAAATTGAAAAAAGTCGACTTTTTGTTGCGACTATATAGCCCTAATTCTTACTAGACTATTCATAATCAGTAAATTAAATCTAATAATCACTAATATTGCATGAATATTTGTCAAATAAACGAAAACCTCAAAAAATGAAGAAATTCGCGAATTTAAGGGCTTAAGATGAAAAGCTTTAAACCAAATTTGCATAAGAAATTGCTACAAGTCATATCTTTGTTTTCCATGCCATGCAATTTAAAAATCATTAACTTTGCAAATTTTTTTGTTGAAAAACTGGCTCGAAATCAGCAAATCGTTAACGACATTTTGCAAGAAAACTGTACCATACATCGAAAAACGGAGTACGCCATTCGAATCAGCATGTCTGAAATATATAGAAACCTTGGTCACACCTCTTGTTTTCTAAAATAGTGGTTAGTTTTGTCACGCTGTGTAAATTTTGTGGTTTTCAAACATAATATTTAATATCTCACCAATGGCAAAACTTTCGTAAAAATCAATTGAAATTCGAAGATTTCTTTTGTAATTCGTAAATTTCAATTGAAATTCGAAGATTCTACTTATAATTCGAAGATTCTACTTATAATTCGAAAATTCTACTTATAATTCGAAGATTCTACTTAAAATTAGTTAGCTCCAATTAAAATCTATTTAAATTTCGTAAACTCCAATTAAAATCTTTAACGAATTACAATTGATCTGTTACAAATTTCAATTCGAATTTAAAATTTTTTAACTATACAAAAATTAAAAATTTTAAAACCGCTAAACAATCAAATTGTTTTATAAATTTCCAATTGCAGTTACTGTAAAATTTGTCTTTCTCTGTATTACTCAATGCTCCGTTATTAAAAAACTTTCCGGTAAACATAACTTTTTTTATACAAAATTTAACATAAGGCTCCGTTAAATCGACAGCTATCAGCTAACTTGACATTGAATAATCCGCCCTTAATGTATTTTAAACAAGAGTGTAAAATTTGTCTATTCCAAATTTCATCATACCCTCCAAAATTAAAAAAAAAATGACAACGTCCTTTCGGAGGGTGTTGATCGGCAGGGAGACCACTTCCCAATTTCATTAATTATGGTATTTACTGTTAACTAATACAGTCTTGCCCTTATTTTGTATAATTTTCAAAAACCACGCCCCAAAATGTGGGCGGACCCTAAATGGCATTTCCTTATTTCCTTGGTGTAATTGCAGGTCAATAAACTTCATTATGTCATAACAAATATTTCAATTGTACAAAAAAAAGTATGTAAAAAATTGTTTTTTCGATTTTTTTTTTCAGTTTTTCAAGGGGGTATTTTTTCCCCCTGATCCGATTTTGCCATTAAAGAACTTAACCAGCCTATGACCGTAAGACATTTTTGTATCAAGCTTGAGAAGTCTGGCTCTTTTGGTTTGAACTGTGGTTTCCAGATACAAAATGTCTTATGCCCTGTTCTCACTTACAGCTAAAAGATAATACCATAGTACCGGTATTCCTGGTTTTTTGCATTACCTGCAAATTGTATCAGTTCTCGGTTCTTAAATAACTCCCGGCATATGTCCCAATTTACACGAAGCGATTTTTTTTGCCGAAAAAACAGAACGAAAAAAGGGGAAAACGGCAATGGTAAGGAAGTTTTAAGTCTTTAGATTTGACATTTCTTTTTGGGATTGCTAAAACAGTATTACCGTAAAAAATTGCTTCGTGTAAATTGGTACTTTTCAGAATTTTTTAAGGAAATTCCATTTGTAGCTTAAAATTATAAATTTAATTTTTTAAAATACCCACATTCCTGTAGGTGGGTCGGTTTTTTTTTTTTTTTTTTGGACTTAACAGGGGTCCATTCCCCCTAAATTTCTATTTAGTTTTTTTCGAAATTCCTAAGGGCTTTAATTTTTTTTTTTTTGTGGGACCTGTAAACTGCAGTTTTTAATTTTCTTAAACATTTCTAATAACCATTATTTTAAAAGCAGATTATTTTTTCAATAAAATTACCTATTTTTGGTCAAACTTCACGTATTAACTTTTTGTATAATGTATAAAATGCATAATTCATGTCAACAATGTATTGTTGACGTGTAAATTAAAATAAATGTAAATATTCTTTTACACATACCTTCCATATCCAATTCAACTTCAGACTCTTCAGATTCTGCTTCCATTTCAGGTGTTTCATCTTCTTCATCTTCCTCTGGTTCAGCAGCCGGAGGAGGAGATGGTTTTGTTTCAGATTTTACATCACCACCAAATGGACATTTTCTACAATTGAGGTAAAAAAAATGAAATAATCAATACACTAAATTATACACACACACACACAAATGCAAAATAAAAAGCATGTCATTGATTTTTTTAGCGTAGACTTACCCTCCGGCCGGCATTTGGAAATCGCCATCTGGTACTACACCACCAAATTTTTCAATCAATTTTTTCAAAAAGTCCAATTGGGGCAAATTTAAGATATAAGGATTTTTTTCAACGAATTGAACAAAAGATTTCAATTTTTCCAAATCCTCAAGTGCAATCGGGGCCGCCATGTTGTTTTTTTATGGTTTTATTAAAAAGGAATTTAATAGTTTGTTCTGATACTTTTTAAGAATATAAAACAATAGAAACTTTGTTTTTGTAGTATTTTAAAGAAAATTAATAAAATTCACAATTTTTTATGGCTTTTTTAATGGCAAATTATAATAAAAATTCCAGAGCCTTCTTCAGTTCTAATTTTTTTTCTTCTATTGATTTTTTGATTGAAACAGAGAACGAAGCCGATCGGCTAACATCCACGACTTAGCCGCCGCCGATGTTTTTTTAGGTACTCCAGCCGCCGCCGGTTTGCTCGGCTTATAAGTCCCAATATAGACAGGGCAATTTTAATTGCCGCAATTCTTAGTTTATAGGAAAGAGAGGTAAGAGGAATGGAAAGGGGAAAAAACTTGCTCGAACTGGCAATTCGTTTTGTGTTTTCATTCGCAATTCTCAATCTGTCGATTATTTTCATTTGACAAATTGACAGTGTGAGAACATAAACGGCAAGTTTAAAACAGAAACATAAAAATTGCCGCAATTAAAATTGCCTGTTGGGAATTGGGACTAACAAATTCGCATTAATTTTTTTAAACATGTTTAAGTACTTAAACATGTTTATGTACCTTAATACCAAATTCGCATTCATTTTTTTAAACATGTTTAACCACTTAAACATGTTTAAATTTAAACTTGTTAAGGTACATAAACATGTTTAAGTGCTTAAACATGTTTAAAAAAATGAATGCGAATTTGGTATTACAAGTTTAAATTTAAACATGTTTAAGTGGTTAAACATGTTTAAAAAAAATGAATGCGAATTTGGTATTATATGGCGTTCACACTTGCGACCTTAAACAAGTTGTTCAACAAAACACCAGTAACAGAATAAAAACGTAATGGACACGGAACAAAGATTTTTTTAAACATCTCACCCTTTCCTCGACTACAGCCGGCTAAGAGCCGCCGCCGACAATTTCACGTCGGCTTCGTTCTCTGGATTGAAAATTGGGTTGTTGTAACAGTATTGCCAGACAAAACTAACGCAATTAGTTGCATTTTTGAAAAAAACTTGTCAGCACTTGCTGTTGTCAATTTAGTGCTTTTTTATTTTAAAAAAGCGACTTTTTTTTGCGTTTATTGAGCAAAAGTATTTTTGTGGCTACACGCAAAAAAAATCTGTGTCAGAGTGAGCAAAAATCTGGCATAATTTTACCAACAATATGCTAAAACTACAACCGACGAAGTAGTTTTCGCAATTTAGCCAAAGCACTTATGTAAAAAATTTTTAAGAAAATGCTAATGGTATTTAAGCAAAAACTTGATAAAATATACCAAAAGAAATATGGTGAAATATACCAAAATTATTAAGGCGTGATTAGACGAGAGAGAATTCCCCTAGATTTAAAGTAAACAACAACTCTGTTGTAACTTTTAAAATTGGAATGTCAAATTAAATTTTATTATATATTTTTTATTTACTTTAATTCGGTTTCCAATCTACAAATTATTGACTAATTGTGCTAAAACAAATAATAATATAATGAAAATGGTAAGCAAAAACAAGTATTAAAGAAATGAGATTTGACACAAAGTCAAAAGTATATTACCACAGAGTTGTGTTTTACTTTAAATCTACGGGTTTTCTCTCCCGTCTAAACGCGCCTTTAGAAAAGGTGACTAAAAACAATTCTAAAAATTACCACACTTTTTTTTATTAAATTTTTGTAAAAATTTGTATATTTGTTGAGTTTAAAATTTTCACAGAATAAATCCATATTAATATAATAAATGTTGTGTAGGATTTAATTTACCACCGACCAACTGGCCCTTTTTGTACAATTTTCTCCAGTGACTGCTGCCTACGCTTTTTCTTGAAGGATCCACTATAACTTTACGAATTTATTTAAAAGCATCCTGTAAAAATAGAAAATTATTACAAAACATAAATTTTTAATTTAAAAAACTGGTAAGCCAGTTTCTTGGTATAGAGGAACACTTATGTTGTCATTCCATTTGTAACTCATCAAAACAGGTCTGGACTCCTTTGGCTTTGCGTTTTTATTTTTTAATTTTATAACTAAAGGCAGGACTGGTGCCCACGCTCTTTATTGTAGTGAAGGATTCGCCACAGCTTCAAAAATTTATTTATATAGTTCCCTGTAAAAATAGAAAATTATTACCAAACACTAATTTATAACTAAAAATTTATTAAACCTTATTGGTGTCTTCGGAAAGGGGGTATACCCACTTTATCATTCCATTTGTAATTCATTGAAACAAACGTCTGGGACTCCATTGGTTTTGCTAAATAAATGGTGTTTTAAGTTATGACAGCAAAATTAACTTTAGCATTTTTTTTTGTCTTACATTTATTTATCTTTTAAAAAACTAATAATTTATTTTTATTTATTAATTTATTTTAATTTTATTTATCAATTTCCCTTTTACGTTTTTATAACACAAAAAATAAACGAAGCACGCACACAAAAATACAAAATGAAAATGGCGGTCTGTATTTGTTTTTTCTGTTTTCTTTCGATAATTTTTTTTTGCAAGTAAATTAATTAAGTTACTTTAAAATTGACAAGCATAATTTTAGCAAAAATTTGATAAAATGTTATTTTGGTATGATTGCTGAATCTGACACAGATTTTTTTGCGTGTAGTATTGCCAGCAAGTTTTCCTTAAACTTGGCAGCACTATTTTATTATTTTGATTGTCATTTGTCAATTTCAAGTTAACCGCCCAAAAGCAACAACAAATAAACAAAACATTTGGTAATTACTATTTTTTTTGCAAAATTTTAGTTTTCTTATAATTTTTTATATTTTTCTAGTACAATGCCAAATGTAACAGATACCTTAAAACGTTTAGAGGAAAAACTTGAAGATCTTCAACGTGATACCAAATTTTGCGTTAACAACTATGACTATCATCATCAAAACAATGAACATGAAATTCTACAAAAAATGCAAGATATACTAAAAGAATCTTTCCAAGATGGTCAAGACTTTTTTAATAACATGAACAATGTAAGCAAATTAATTGAGACGGCAAATAAAAAGATTTCCAAAGCAGATGAAATGTTAAAAGCCTTAGGCGAACATACCAAGAAAGTGCATTTCTCAGACTCTACAGGTAATTGTCCAGCCAGTAGTCATAGTTTTACTGAAGATGATCAAAAGCAATGTGATGATTTACTTGAAAATAAAGAAAATAAAAATTAGACTATTTTTGGGTTATTTAGAAAGAAAAAATATACGTATTTGAACAAATCTTTTGACAAAAATGCATCCAAGTCAAGTAAAGTGTGTTTACATTTTTGAGACACTATTAAATTATTGGTGCGTTTGCGCATGATCTCTGTAACCATGAAAGCTATCTAACCCGTGACCGGTGAAAACGGGACATATCACTAAAATGTTTATTCCGTGACAGGTGAGAATTGGCCTTACCGTGACGATCTAGTACATATCAAAATTTTTTAAGTCCCGAAAAAAATTTAAAGTCCCAAACATAATGATTTTGGCGTTTTTGAGTAAAAAATTTTAATAAAAACAATTTTTGACAAATTTTCTGTATGGCAAAATTTTTTTCTCCGATTTTTAAAGTCCGGACATTTTTTTATTCTACTAGGCCTAAAACTTATGTGGTAACAATTTGAGGCCAATCGGAATAACTTAACCCGTGGCGCCCGGTCATAGATCATTTGGGTTCGTGTGACATATCAAAAACCGGTCACTTTACTTGCACGGACCCTAGACTTACAAGCGAGTTCTTTTTCTCCAATCTTTCCTATATGCAAGTTTCGGGAAAATCGGTGTATCGATCGGTTGGTCGATTTTAAGTCGATCTAGCAATTCTCATCTGACTTGGAAATACTGTTTTTGAAACTATTTTTGTTCTTTTCTCCGTCAGATGTAGTAATTTTTAAATTGGTTAAGTAGATTAATGCATAAATATTCTTAAGGGTAGTTGTTAATGTAAAACTGTATTAATATTAACAGCCAACGATATATAAGTTTGTCATTCCGCTTGTGACTCTTCGAAATATCGGTCTGGGACCCCATAAGTTATATATATTATTGGTCAGTGACGGATTCTAAGACATTCTAGAGATGTCCGTCTGTTTGTCTGTTGAAATGGCGATCACGTCCAAAATTTTACACAGATATGCCAAAATCTTGACATATTTACTTGTTGTTCCCCTAAGCAGTTTGGTATTGCATTTAAACGAAATCGGTTTAGCGGTTCAAAAGTTATGAACGAAAATGTAAGGACACCTCGACGTTTTTGGTACATTCTACATAACCTAAAAATAAAAAATACTTTAATTTGGCTGCTGGTTGACATATTTGAGCAGATTTTTATGCTTTTAACAAGAGCAAACATATTTTTTACAAAAAAATTGCGGATTTTTTTTTACTAAAATTTATTTCGCGGAATTGTTTGGCCATTTTTTTTTAAACCCTCCAACCACAGTATGGGGGTATACTCACTTTGTCATTCCGTGTGTAACGCATCGAAATATCGGTCTAGGACCACATAAAATATATATTTAATTGATCAGTGATCGATTCTAAGACATTCTAGCGATGTCCGTCCGTCAGTCTGTAGAAGACACGATACAGCCCAAAATAAAAGAAGTTTGGCACGAATATGTTTTATATTCCTAGGCAGGTTAAGTTCGGAAATGGGTAAAATCGGACCAAGGGGAGAAAAGTTCCCCTTTGGAAAACTAAACCAACCTAAGAAAAACCGCATTTTTTGAAGGATTTTTTGTACTTTTGCTAAGCAAATGCAACATTCTTATCTCAAAAGAAGTTTAAAATCGCCAGGGGAAGGTGCCCCTAACGTCTCCCACCAACCCCTCCCCTCCCAAAAAAAACCCGCCCCTGGATTTTCTTTATATTGTTTTTTTACATTTTGGAGGGTATAAAAGATTCGGCACAGCCGAATGTAACACTCTCACTTGTTTTCAAATAATTTTGTTTACATTGTGGAGGGTATCAATACATTCGGAATGGCCGAATTAAACTTTTTTACTTGTCGAATTACTATTAGAATCTTTTGAATTACAAATGAAATTTTCGAATAACACTGTGCAACAATTTTAGGATCATGGTCTGGGAGGTGGACCAGGCCTACATAAAATGATAGTGTTTGGTTAGTATAGTAGAACCTTCAAAGGGTTTGACGCTGTGTGGGTACAGTCGATTTTTATGGCCCACTGATTTTTTTAATTTTTTTCTCCAAGGGGTTTAAAAAAAAGTCGAAAAAATAATATTTATGTTACTCTGATCCTAAAATTGAAGGTGCCCTGCAAACAAAACGATACGACATCAATTCGCCGGTTGTATTGCCGATACGATAAATGTTATTGCGGCAATTATCGAATTCGTATCGCCGGCGATACACCTTTCGGCAGAAACTGTTACCCGACGGCAATACATCTCGGCGATACGAAAACGATTCGTCTTGGCGATAAAAGGGCAATATCGCCAGATAATCGTATAAACGAAAAATAATAGATTTGTATGTATCGCCGGAATATCACCAAAATGATAAACCGGCGATACAGCTATATCGATTCCCTGAAGCTGAAAATAGACATTATTTTTTTCATTCATATTTTGGTCATGATAACAGGACTAAAAACATTTGCATTGACCTGAAAAATATATCCGCAACATTCGCTGAATTTTTTATTTTATCTTTGAACAAACATTTGTATTTTTCGGTCAAATTTATATTCTTTCAAAGATTTCTTCTTGTGCTTGATAAATTATTTTATTTTAAAATTTTTCAAAAAATTTTTAGAAAAATAAATTTTTCTTTCACACCTTTCTCAATTCAAACCATATATAACATGATTAAAAAATTATAATACATAATTATAATTAGAGCCTGAGCTCAACTCTCTTTACAGAAAAACAAAAATTTGAAAATAACGACTTTAAGTCGGCCTAAGTGGCAATAATAGTATCTTTGGAAAGTGGCAACACCTAACATTTGTGTCTACAAAATATAGACCATGTTCTTGCAAGGTTGCAAAATAAGTACTTAGATCAGAGTTGATGAAGGAGAGGAGGACGAATGATGATTACTAAAAAATTGAATTTATTCACCATAATGCAATTTTACCTTCTTCTGTACGAAAAAACAACAGCAACAACCACACAAGAATTGAAAAACCATGATTTAGTTGATACTTGCTTAACAGCCAACTTAGCGTATCGGTCTAGAGTGATCGTACCTAAGAGGCAGTTAATAGCAAAAACATTACAGATTCATGGGTTCAATCCTTGGCGGCTGCGATCTGTTAATAATTTTCACATATAGAATATAATTGACTATTAACTGAATAAATTTGACATTAAAAGTTTTTCTGATGATTATAATAACTGGAACCTAGTAAAAAACGAACCAGGATGTCTTAAATTTTTAGAAAAATAAATTTTTCTTTCACACAGAAACATAGAGGCGAAGGCGTCAAAAATTGAGTTGTCAAAGTACAACTTGTATACATGTATTTGTTGTCAAAGTACGACTTGTAAACATGTATTGTGTGGTGAATTCACATCGACAACGTACGTGTGAGAAATTAGAAAAAGATAGTGATATTATTTTTTCTTTCACCTTCGCCTCTATGTTTCTCTATGATTCAAACCATATATTTTATTTTAAATTGACAAAGAAACACAAATTTTCAATATTTTTTTTGTTTATCGCCAAAATATCGTTCGTATGTAAAAACGGCGATATAATAAAACTACTACTTTGATTTTTTATTGAAATGATAAATTTTCATATCGCCGCAATATCTTTTCGGCGATATATCGCCCTATTGTTTGCAGGGTGTCTTCAATATAATTTAAGGAGGGTTATTTTTCTAGAACATATTAACCCTCTATCTGCTCTGTATTTGGGTCATTTTAGCCCCTTTGTTAAGTAATCAAGGTTAGCTGGCAACTAAAACAAATATCGCATGTATTTTTCGTTTAATTTCCAAAATTATAAACGAACATACGTAATTCGCTAAAATTCAACCCTTTCTCCTTCCTTTGCTGTTGCTCACCATTAAATAAAACAGCTGTCGGTAATTTCAATTTATTAAAATTAATTTAAACAGAATAGAGGAGTAAAGTACATTCACGTATACAAACAAATATTTAATTTCATAATGAATGAATGTTCTATAGTTGTGTGTGAATAAAACTCGAATATTTAACACTTAACAACTATTTATTATTATTTATTTTAATTTAATTGATATCAAAAAGAATTTACATTAGTTTTATAAAAAGACTAGAAAGCTACATGTGTAGCAGAAAAGACAACGCGAGGAATTAATTTCTGTTTTCTTCTGTCAACTCGTTTGCCTATATCTGACGCGTTGCCAGACTGTTGGTTTTGTAAATTAGGCAGGCTCGGTGCTGCCACATCCACTCCCTCTCCAGTGACAAAGTCAGGATCTGATTGGAACGATATTTCTATAGGCGTTGGACTACGTTGCGCAACATTTGTGGCTGCTGGAAGTTGTGGAGCAGATGATGCACTTTGAGGAGTAAAATTTGTACTTTGTTGATCAGGTGGTGTGTTTGGAATTTCTGAAGTTATGTTTTGTTGAGTATCATTTATGATGAAAGCTGGTTTTAATCTGTCTGCTGACACGTTTACATCTTTCTCCTTAATTCGAATGGTGTATAATCGATCTGAAAGTCGCTTTACTACCTTGTAAGGACCAGTGTAGGGTGTCTGAAGAGGTTCTCGGACAGCATCAGTACGTAGAAAGACGTGAGTGCAATCATGGAGATTTTTCAAGATAAACATCTTGCCTTTATTGTGATGAGCTGTTGGTGTAGGGCGCAGAAGATTAAAATATTCTCGAAGTTTTTGTAAAAATTCAGAAGAATCAACAGGATTATCGGCTTCATCAAAAAAATCATTCGGAAGACGCAATGAACCACCATAAAGTAAATCGGAAGGTGATGCTTGAAGATCTTCTTTGAATGCGGTTCTAAGTCCAAGTAGGACAGTCGGTAGTATATTAACCCATGATACGTCAGGATGACACATAAGAGCAGCTTTGAACGATCTGTGCCACCTTTCGACCATGCCGTTGGATTGAGGATGGTAGGCGGTTGTTCGTGAACGCTTTGAACCAGTAAAATTAACGAGTGATTTGAACAAACCGGACTCAAATTGAGTACCCTGATCAGTTGTGATAGTCTTAGGACAACCAAAACGAGATATCCAAGTTGACCAAAATGCTGTTGCGACAGTCTGAGCAGACATGTCCTTCAACGGAACGGCTTCAGGCCATCGAGAGAATCGGTTGATCATTGTAAGGCAATATCTGTAACCCTGTACAAGTGGCATCACTACGATGTCTAAATGGACATGGTCAAAACGATTGTCCGGAACATCGATTTTATTCGGCAGTAATCGGTTGTGCCTTGTAATCTTTGCCCTTTGGCAGGACAAACAATTTCGAGACCAATTAATGATTTGTTTTTTCATTGCAGGCCATACGTATTTTTTTCGAATTTGTTGAAGAGTGGCTTTGCCACTTGGGTGAGACAGATTGTGTATCACATCAAAAATCTGTTGGCGAAGTTCTTCAGGAACATATGGACGTACATATCCAGTTGATACATCGCAGTATATTGATGTAGAATCAAAATGAACGATTTGAAGATTCAGAGAATTATTACCTTCGAGTAAAGTTTTTAACTCTTCGTCTACTTCCTGAGCTGATTGAAGAACTTCCATTGAAATTGTTGATGGCATTGAAATTGCGTTAAGACGAGACAGTGCATCTGCCACTGTATTTTCAGGACCGGACAAATAAACCATTTCAGTTGTAAACTGTGAAATGAAATCAAGATGTCTTAATTGTCTAGGCGAAGCTTTCTCCGGTTTTTGAGAAAATGCATAAACCAGTGGTTTATGATCAGTCTTGATAACAAAATGCCGTGCTTCAAGCATGTGACGGAAATATTTCACGGCTTCATAAATCGCAAGCAATTCCCTGTCGTATGTGCTGTAATTTTTCTCGGCTGACGATAATTTTCGAGAAAAGAATCCGAGAGGTCTCCACGTATTATTAAATTTTTGTTCAAGGACAGCTCCAATAGCTGTGTCAGAAGCATCCGTAATAAGAGCTAGGTCTGAATTCGGTGCCGGGTGTGCCAGCATTGTGGCTTCACCAAGACTACGTCTACAAGAAAAAAATGCATCTTCAGACTCAGGCGTCCATGGAACTTTTCTTTTGTCGTTTTTCTTTGAGTTAGTTAGAAAATCATTTAGAGGCGCTTGTAATTGTGCTGCATGAGGAATGCATCGCCGATAATAATTAATAACACCGAGAAATCTACGAAGTTCGCAAATGGTTTCAGGTTTGGTGTAATTCATAATGGCAGTGACACGATCAGTGGGAGGTCGGCAACCACTTCCATTAATTATGTAGCCAAGGAACTGTACCTCTGACTGACCAAAATTGCACTTGTTAACGTTAATTGTTAAACCATAATGGCGAAGGCGTTCAAATACTTGTCGTAAATGGCATTGATGTTCATCGGCAGATTCGGACATAATAATGATGTCGTCAATGTAACAATACACAAAATCAAGGCCCCTTAGCACAGAATCCATAAACCTTTGGAACGTCTGCGTGGCATTTCGTAGACCGAAGGGCATAAATAAAAATTCTACCAAACCAAATGGAGTACAAACGGCTGTCTTTTGAATGTCTTCATGGGCCATTGGTATCTGGTAGTAGGCTCTAACAAGATCAATAGTTGTAAAAATTGACTTACCATGTAATCTTTCAGAAAAGTCGTTAATGTTGGCTATAGGGTACCGATCCGGAACTGTTTGTGAATTAAGTTTTCGGTAATCACCACATGCTCGCCATCCACCAGTTTTTTTAGCTACCATGTGAATTGGACTGGCCCATGGACTCTTGGAGGGTCGACATATGCCATGATCCAATAAAAAATCGATTTCGGCTTTTGCTGCAGCTAGTTTATCGCCAGACAGTCTTCGTGGACGATCAGCAATTGGTTTGCCTGTAGTTTCAATATGATGAATAACTATTGCTTCAGCATTAGGTTTACGAATTAAAGTTGTTGTAATATCAATAAATTCTGCAAGTAATTTTGAAAAATTATTATTTGTTGTTGTAGATAATGTTGAAATGCTAAAATCTTTAGTTTCACGAATTTCACCACCGCTTGTTAAATTTGTTGTATTATCAATTAGACATTTTCGTTTGAGATCAATGAGTAAATTGTAATAACTTAAAAAGTCGGCCCCAAGTATAGGCGATTGAACATCAGCAATAATAAATAACCATTTGAGTTCACGACGGAGACCCAAGTCTAATTTAAAAACACAATGCCCATAAGTCTGTATTTCACTACGGTTTGCAGCGAGAAGCTTAACTGTGGTTGGCGTTAATGTTGCTTTGATTAAAGATGGGGGTACCACTGATACCACTGACCCTGAATCAATTAAAAAACGAGTGTTCGTTGATTTGTCGAAAATATGTAGACGGTTCTCCTCTATAACGTTATTATTGCCGCTGTCGCCAACCGAGTTGACTGACGACAGCCCAATTAGTTTTCCGAATTGGGTTTCCAGCGGGGACAATTTGGCTTACAGTGTTGCGCTGCATCACCAAATTTTGTATGATACCAGCACAGTTGTGTCTCAGTTGAATTCTGGTGAGAATTCCGTGAGCGGCTACGAGATCTGGATCGTTGCCGTTGTCCACCTCTATTGTCGTTTTGTTGTAATTGAATTTTTTTAACTTCATCCGTTAAACTTTTTATTGCTTGGCAAACATCTGCAAAAGTCATTTGGGGAGAAACTGCATCCACTGGAACACTTGCATCAAAACGTAATGGTGCTACAGATACGGAACTTGCCGCATTGTAATTAGCATCGAGCATTTTGTCAGCCGTTTCGGATAGTTTCTCCAAATCATCGTCTTTCCATACGGATAATATGGGACGAATTGAATCTGGCATTTTGCCCAGAAACAATGTACGAATAATCTCCTCATTATGTCTACCCGGAGCTAAACGCTTCATAGTTGATAAAATTTCAGAAGGTTTCTTACCTGCAGTTTCACAGCCCTGCAATAAACGTCGTAGCTTTGATTCTGACGTCTCAGCAAATTTTGCAATTAGACGCTCCTTTAATGTCCCAAATTTATTTACCTGAGGAGGATTTGTTATCAGGTCCTCAATTGATAAAAGTATTTCATCTTCAAGACGTACAGAGACAATATCAAACTTGTCCGAGTCAGATGTGATGGTACACAAAGCAAATGATCTTTCAATTTGTGCAAACCACAAATGCGGATTGTGTTTGTTGAATTTCGGAATGTGGACCTTCTGAAGATTTGATCTGGATGCGTCGTTCGCATTTGCTTGAGACTCTCGGAGAGTGTTGACTTCATGTTGTAAAGCTTGCATTTGTGCTAACACATTATCCATCTCGGCCATGTGAATGTTACTGGTGTCGAAATATTCAATATCCTCACCACCTGATGAAGTTTCCTCGTCGTCGGCTGATTTTCGTTGCCTTAAGTTGTAGGGGTGTTTGTTCATAAGCAGAACTTGTTTTGCTCGAACAAAAATCAACAAGCTATTTGCTTGAAAAAACGTTAAAAATTTAAATTCGATGCTGCTGCGCTGCTTTCAGGAGAAAAATTTTCAGCTTCGTTGTGAAATTTGTTAAAATTTCTGTTTCTCAGAATTTGCGTAAAATACGGAGTCACCAATATAGTTGTGTGTGAATAAAACTCGAATATTTAACACTTAACAACTATTTATTATTATTTATTTTAATTTAATTGATATCAAAAAGAATTTACATTAGTTTTATAAAAAGACTAGAAAGCTACATGTGTAGCAGAAAAGACAACGCGAGGAATTAATTTCTGTTTTCTTCTGTCAACTCGTTTGCCTATATCTGACGCGTTGCCAGACTGTTGGTTTTGTAAATTAGGCAGGCTCGGTGCTGCCACAGTTCTTTCAAGCCCCAAAATTCAATACGTGTGATGACACCACACCACACAATATACATACATATAATCAGAAGCAACAGCAAAAACAACAACAAAATTCGCAATAAACAAAAATTTTTGCATCACTTGTTTTCTCCTCGAATTGTGACAGGGTGACATTGACTGGCCTCCTTAATTTACCATCCCAAACAATACAACATGCGAAATTATAGTATTTTTGTTTTTTTATACATACACATTCCTTGAAATTTTGCAAATTCTCATTTTTTCATTTGTTATTGTAGACGAGCCCACTTTTAATTTAAACTATTGGAAATGTGTTATACAAACTGTTATACTACTAAAAATAAACTTGTTTAACTTGAAAAATTTCCAATTTTTTTATCTTGGAATAGTTTTTGTTATGCTCTTTTTTCTTGTTTGCTTTTTTTTTTTGGTAATTTTCGTCCTCTTCCTCTTTTTTAATTCTCTTTCAATTTTAGTATATCCTTTATACACTCAAAATTAATTATCGGTCAATTCAGCACAAAAATTAGCAATGCCGCATAAAAAATTAATTGAATGTCAGCATACTCGGTTTAATAAATCGGCGAAAAATTTGCTGAGTTAGCAAATCAAGTTGTCAATTAAGAGAAAATATGACTCCTAGGGCCATATTACGAAAACTAAGTAAGATACACCAAAAGGAACATCATTTTTATTTTGAGTGTTTATAAATACATATATTATTAATATCCTTATTTCATAATGTTATACAATCAACCATTTAACAACCATCCAAGTAATTTCTATATTCATTTCTTTTGCATAGTAAAACTCATATGTCTCATTCAATATTGTTTTAAACAACGTAACATTAATGACCGCTAAAGATTCAGAAAAAACCAAGAGAACAAGAACAAAAAGGACACCGTCAAGGGCATATGATTTGAAAAATACAACACACACACACAAACAAACAACTTTTGTATGTAATAGAAAAAAATTGTTAAGCGCGTGTTGACTGTTCTTTTGTCTATTTTCGAGAGGGTATGGAAATATAAACGTGCCCCTCTTTACGTATCTTAAACAAATATATATGTAAAAATTGCCTAATCAGTTTTGAGTACTTAATGCTTGTATAAAATTATAGATTTTATTGATTTTTAACTGTTTTTTTTTTTTTTTAATTTACATGAAACTTTGGGGGCTTGTAAAAACTATAGAAATTGCGAAATTCTATAAGGAATTGCTAAAAAAGAATTGTTTTTATTAAGTTTCTTTTTGCGACAATATTTAAAAAATGTTTTATTTAAACAATGAACAATTTGATTTGCGGGCATCATATTTTTTTTTTTTTTAAGTATTTAGGGGACAAAAATAATGCCAGTATTTTTTGAAAAAATTTTTGCTCCTTGGGGTGGTTCAACGCATCTGAAAACGCTCTGCTGAGCAAAGGGCATTTTGAGCTTAACAAAACGGTACAAAAATTTCCGTTCTATTCCGTTAAAAAGCTATAAGCTTTCTAATCACGTTATTAAGAATTTTAAACTCAATTTTCTCGAAAAAATTACGTGATAGAAAAAATTTAAAACCATATTCAGAATCATCATCAAAATGTTAATTCAAAACGAATAAAAAAGAAGATCCTGGAACATCATACACAAATATTACAGAAAAATTCTCTCAATTATGCATAAAAAATTATCTCAAAAACCTGGAAAATTTTGGAAAACAGGGGGTCTACTGCGTAATTCGAATCGAAAGAAAGCGTTCGAATTCGGAAATTTTTAACCCTTTAAAAACAACATAACCGTGTATGTAAATTTTTATACTTTTCTCTTTTTACATTGTCTGGAGAAGCGCTTACAAGTTCCAAGTAATTTTTCTTAAATAAAAATATTTTTTATTACATTATTTTAAAAATGAAAATTCTGTTCGAATCGATTTTCGTTTCGATTTGAGTTACGCAGTAGACCCCCAGATTTGGAATCAGCATTGAGAGGTTAATCGAAAACGAGGGTCAAGATCCGTGACACGTCAAAAAAATGTTCAAATATTGGCTAATAAAAATTTTGTTATTATAAAAAAAAACTTTGAGACCTTATAACTTTTTAATGGTGCACGATAAAAAAAATATTAAAAAAAATATTAAAAAAAAAAACAATATTTCAATCCCCTGCTGTGGGTTTTTGGAACTGTTTTTAAGTGTTCAAAAAATGTAAATTGTATTAATTTTTGCTGTAAAATCGACTGGTGACATCAGATTTTTTTTTCGTTACAGAAAAAACAGCTCAAAATCCGCGTTTTCAGATGCGTCAAAAAAATACCGTCATTCCTTTTTCAAACAATGCCAATGCCCGTTAAGGAATTGGTAGCATTACTAATGCTAATTGTGAAAAAATTAATTGGCTTTAATTAATGCCTTAATGAAAAAAAGCATTGACATAAATTCCTCTTCACATAAATTTTGAATCTAAAAAAATAGCACTCCCGAAAATTTAAAAATTCACATACTCCCGACAGAAAACAAAATTCCAAAAATGTTGGTCCATTTCGCCCATTGGATCCAGGCCCCTAGGTTCCTAAAGGTTCGCCATAGACTCAAAATGTTGGTCTGTTTAGCGTTATCTTGCTTAGTTTTCTAGGTACTGTAATTTATGGGCCCAATAGGGTCTTGAGAATTTAAGAAACTTAAATACTTAAAAAACTATTGGTCTGAGGTAGGGCTTCCAATCGGGATTGGTTTTTCTAAATCCCGGGATTCGGGATTGAAGAAAAATTTTCGGGATCCCGATTTCGGGATCCCGGGATTTTCAGGATATTGTGAATCCCGGGATTCACGGGATTTTTTGGAAACTTTCGGGATTTTTCGGGTTTTTCAAAATTTTTTTGTATTTTAAAATCCACGCGTTCGTAAAGATTAGCAAAGTTGTGAACTTCAAAAAAAGTTTGGGATTCCTACTGTCAAGAATATCCGTATGTCAAAAGCCATTTACGGCACTGATGCCATTTTACCCTTTTTTTGGAATTATCTTTTGCTTTTGTGACCTTCTTAAAAGTAATTCCTTTAAAATATTTTTCCTTAAAAAAGGCTCTTCGGAAATGCGCATTTTTTAAGAAAAAGTATTTAAAAAAATTACCTCTAAGAATGTGAAAAAAGCAAAAGAGAATTCCAAAACAAGTGAGAGTGTTAAATTCGGCTGTGCTGAATCTTTGATATCCTCCTACATGTTAAAATAAAAAATAAAAAAAATCAGAGGCGTTTTTTGGGGGGGGGCTCTGTAGGGGTGGTTGGGGATACCTTACCCATCGCGATAAATTTTAACTAATTTATTTATGCTTCTTGAACTTTAGTAATACCATTTACTAACAATTTTTATGATTTTTTTTAAATCCACGCCCACAGAAGGGAGCGGGCTAAAAAAAACTTAATTTTGTAGCCCTCGGGGTCTAAGTGCAGGACTTTGAACACCTTCTGACATAAAAAGATTTCATTTGTTTAACAAAAAGGAAAAAAAGCTGTAAAAAATTTAGTTTTTTGAGACGTTTTTTTAGTTCTTTAAGGGGGAACTTTTTTCCCCCTAATCCGATTTTACCCATTTCCGAACTTAACCGGCCTATGACCATGAGACATATTTTCAGGAGTCTAGCTCTTTTATTTTGGACTGAATCGTGTTTTATACAGACACACGGACGGACATTCATAGAATGACTTAAAATCGATCATAAGACCAACCGATATTTTTATGCGTTACAAAGGGAATGACAAAGTGAGTATAACCCCATACTGTGGTTGGAAGGTATAAAAAGGGTAAAATGGTATCAGATATTTACGGTCCTATGCTCCTTGTAAGAGTAAAAGTAATAAATATAAAAGCCCTTATGTCGATCCACCACTAGTTTTTAGAATTTCTTTACATTTCGCAAACGTTTCACCTTTTTCTATAACAAAAACATGCTCACTGACGAACTTTTGTCGAATTTTTTTTTTTATTTTGTTCCACAAAATTCATATTTTATACAAATTATTTAAAAAAGTCTAAAAATATTGAAAAAAAAAAAATCGTGATCCCGAAAATCCCGGGATTGAAAATCAGAAATCCCGAGATTCGGGATTTCCCTAATCCCGAAAATCCCGGGATTTCCGGGATCGGGATATCCCGATTGGAAGCCCTACTCTGAGGGCTTTGGAGTATTTGACGAACGAGTTCTAAAAACGAAGAGCTACAAAAATGCGTTTGGACTTTTTGTTATGTTGGCAATATTTACCGAGATATGAGCCTTTTAACATTTTTGGATTCAAATTCAGGACCAATTGGGGTCTACACATGTGTAAAGGATCGGCGACACTACGCATATTTTAAGAACCAAAAATTACCTCAAATTCTGTTACATTTTTCCTAAGTATAAGTAATTTTTTTATACGAAAAATGTCATGTTCACAACAATTTTTTCCAAAGAAAATTTCTCCAACATTTTAAGAAAATCGTGGTCCAAAATCACAAAATAACTTTCGGACATTTTCAAGAACTTTTCATATATAAATTCTGATTAATTTTTATTAATAAATAAAAATTGTTTTATTCGACCTTTAAAATATTATATTTTGTGAGGATGTTTATTCTGGCTCGAGGTCATTATTTTCTTTACTAATTAAAACCATGATATTCTCATAGCATAATTTTCAAGAAAATTATTTTTTGTTTTAAATTTATTTATGTTGGTCATTTTTGCAAGACTTAATCGACACGTGTTTCGGAATTTGTCAAGATTCCATTGTCAAGATTATTTAGCAAAAATAGAAACGATATACTACAAAGTAGCAAACGAGTCTAATGACAAATCGTTTGTGCACAAACTAAAGCATTAATACATATTCGACTCTATCCACAATGTGAATTAGAAAGACGAAGAAATTGTACTATACTAGTAAGTGACGATTGTCAATAACCAACAAAAATATTTAAAACATTTTACATACGATAGTCCATTGGACTACAACAATATGTTTTTTGTTGTTGTGAATGAAATTATACCATTATTAGGGCTATTCATCACTATGGCGTGCCAACCATTATGTTCAAATTCTGATTAATTTTTATTAATAAATAAAAATTGTTTTATTCGACCTTTAAAATATTATATTTTGTGAGGATGTTTATTCTGGCTCGAGGTCATTATTTTCTTTACTAATTAAAACCATGATATTCTCATAGCATAATTTTCAAGAAAATTATTTTTTGTTTAAAATTTATTTATGTTGGTCATTTTTGCAAGACTTAATCGACACGTGTTTCGGAATTTGTCAAGATTCCATTGTCATATATATTTTTTGGACACGTGTGGGATGTGACAACTCGTTTTCGATTTATCTTTTGAAGCTAATTCCAAATCTTTTTTTCAAATTTATTCATCACGTCAAGATTTTGAGAAAATCTAGATCAAGTTGTCGAAAAAAAACTTAATTTATAATAAATGCTTTTCATCCGCTAAAAGTTTTTTAAAATGGCCAAAACACGTTTTTTTTAACTTGAACCTTAATGTTCCCAAAAATCTGACATGATGGAAGAAAATTGGAAATCATATAAGGAATCTGCATCCTAAATTAGACTTTAAATTTTGTAATTTTTCAAAATCCCGAAGACATTGAAATTATCAAAAAAAAAATTTAAGGATATTTTATTTGTGATATGTTATCACGCAAAATATGAATCTGAGTTTAGTAATTTTGATATCAAATTTAAACCCACTATATGTGAGGGTTGTACAAATTACAGACAATTCGTGTTAAATTTATTAAATAGATCCAACCCTGAATTTCATTATACACACGTTTTATTAAATGACCTATGACACCGTTAGTAAAATTTAGTGTATTTGTATTTTGTGTTTTTTTTGTGTTTTTTTTTTGTGTTTTTTTGTAAATAATAAGAAATTTGTTCAATCAGAAAGAGTTTCATGACCTTTTACAATGTTAAAATTCTAAATAAAATTGCCCGTCTAAGAAAATAAATGTTGGGTTATTGTAAAACAAGCCTCTAATTACGTAAATATAAATAATATAAATAGAATATAAATATTTTTTTTTTCAATAGAAAAAATTATAAATAATATCAAGTGTTGAATAGTGATTTATACAGTGTAATAATAATTTGCGGTTATTAGTCAATTACAAATGATAATGTAAAATTACACAAAACATTAAGCCTTTTCATAAGACGTTTGTCAAACAGTTGAAGGAAAATTTATTACAATTCTTATTAAAATTTTTAAGCATTCGGAATTCATTGAGGGCCTTAAAAGGTATTTCTGTTTTTCAAAAAATCGACCAAGTAAAATTTTTTACAATTCATTCCAAACTAATAGAGCTAGACTCTAGAAGTTTAATACGAAGATATCATGTTGTTATAGGTTGATTAAATTCGGAAATGGAAAAGATCTTAGCAGGTGGTGAAAAGAATTGGAGATCAAAAATTCGGATTTCTTCTACTGTATTTAAAAAATGTTAATTTTTGCTTGAGTCATTGGAAAAATTTGTTAATAACTGAATATAAACTATTGGAACATTTTTTAAATGTTTAATGTTTGAACTTAGAAAAAATCGACTTAAAAATATTTTTAAAAAATTTTCTAAAAAAGGTATTTAAATAATTTCAGTATCCATTTCGACCCTCGTGGCACATTTAATATTTAATCAATCTTGACGCCATTAAGCTTAAATTAGAGCTTGAAAAATTACCTTTTATTTTACTACACCGAAAACACTATGGCTGAGTTTTTGAGTTGTAAAATTTATTGGTTTTAGGTTTAAACTGAGTTAAAACCACAAATTCTGTTTTTGAGATGTGGTTTATTTTAAGTTTAACTCACCAATAATGGAGAGTTAAACTAAGGTACAAAAATGCCAAAAAACACCTCTGATTTTCAAATGTGCTGGTTAGTATTACCATATTGTGGTATTTTATTCGAAAAAATGTGCGATGATGGCAACT
The DNA here is from genome assembly GCA_963921195.1 of Pegoplata infirma. Taxonomy (NCBI): domain Eukaryota; kingdom Metazoa; phylum Arthropoda; class Insecta; order Diptera; family Anthomyiidae; genus Pegoplata; species Pegoplata infirma. The sequence continues at coordinate 13,216,993 of OY992540.1, forward strand.
ATTCTAATTGGAAATAAGGCATTTGGTATGGCAATACCGCGTTAATCGACATTTGCTAAAATTGAACTGAAAAACAGAATGCTTGGTTAAACTTGGTTTTATTTTTATAAAGTTTAATAAAACTCCCGGTTAAACTAAGTTAAAGCGATATGTCAAAAACGCAGCCTATGTGGTACAACTTCGAGGCCAATCGGATTAAATTAACCCGTGGTGCCCGGCGATCAAAGTTTTGGATTTTTGAAAATCTTTTAAAAAAAAAAAATGTCTTGACCGATTTTAAAATTTTTAATATCAAAAAAATGTTAAAATCTGTCAAATATCGCCGAGTTCGGATATCGCTATTTGAAATTTTCAATGAGTGGCGATTTTTTCCGACGGTCAAGAAATTTAAAATAACAAATAAAAATTATACTCACTTTTTTTATAAAAATCACTTAAAAAAAGTTTTTTTTTACTCAAAATAAAATTTTTCGAGTCAACATTTTTATACAATTTTTTTTACGTTAAAAATTACCAATTTTTTCGATATTGCGGAGGGTATTTATAAATTCGCCCAAGTAGAATTTAACTTTTTCCTTTTTTTTTATAAACTCTTATCATTTTGTAATTATTTGCGTTTTGAAAATAAATGTTTTTACTACTAAAATAGATAATTTGTTATTATATGTACCTACATACATATATAATTGACTTGATATTATAAATCGATATTTGATATGTTCTTATTTAATCATTGGGCTTAATTTATTGTTTTTGTTATCATTTCAATTATTTGATATTCCAAAACACATTTAATTACAAAAAAAAGTAAAAGGAAATAAGAAAATTTTTCATTTTTTCGATAAATTTAACTACGTTTTAAGAAAATTCTTACTAAAAAAAAGTGAACTAAAAAATAGCAAAATTAACTAAATTTTGAGAAAAAATTGTAATGATTTGGCGCCTAATTTTTTTTTGTTTAGTTCATATATTTTTTTTTAAATAAGAAAAACAATTTCAACTACACCATTTACAGATGTAATTCGTAACAGATCAATTGTAATTCGAAGATTCTACTTGTAATTCGAAGACTCTATTTGTAATTCAAAGATTCCATTTGTAATTCGAAGATTCCATTTGTAATTTGAAAATTCTATTTGTAATTCGAAGATTCCATTTGTAATTCGAATATTCCAATAGTAATTCGTAAAAGATCAATTGTAATTCGTAAAAGTTCAATTGTAATTCGTAAAAGATCAATTGTAATTCGAAAAAGATCAATTGTAATTCGTAAAAGATCAATTGTAATTCGTAAAAGATCAATTGTAATTCGTGAAAGATCAATTGTAATTCAAAGATTCCATTTGTAATTCGTAAAAGATCAATTGTAATTCGTAAAAGATCAATTGTAATTCGTAAAAGATCAATTGTAATTCGAAAAAGATCAATTGTTATTCGAAAAAGATCAATTGTAATTCGTAAAAGATCAATTGTAATTCGTGAAAGATCAATTGTAATTCGTAAAAGATCAATTGTAATTCGAAAAAGATCAATTGTAATTCGTAAAAGATCAACTGTAATTCAAAAAAATCAATTGTAATTCGTAAAATATCAATTTTAATTCGAAAAAGATCAATTGTAATTCGTAAAAGATCAATTGTAATTCGTAAAATATCAATTGTAGTTTGAAGATTCCAATTGTAATTCGAAAAATATTAACTGAATTTCCATTGATATCTTCGAATTACATGTTAATCTTTTCCGAATTACAATTGATCTCTTACGAATTACAATTGATCTTTTACGAATTACAATTAATCTTTTCCGAATTACAATTGATCTTTTACGAATTACAATTGATCTTTTACAAATTACAATTGATCTTTTCCAAATTACAATTGATCTTTTACGAACTACAATTGATATTTTACGAATTACAAATGGAATCTTCAAATTACAATTGATCTTTTACGAATTACAATTAAAGGGCTTATTGTAAAAACTCGATAAGCAACATTTCATTTTATAGGGGTTTTTACTAGAAAACTTTTTAAATAATGTAGATAATAGTACTTTTGCAGATCTTTTATTCTCAATATACTTGTACGAAGGGTTAAAGCAAGACTTCTTCCAAAAATCTGTCAACGGAACATCAGCAGAAGGCGAAAAACACGAAAAAATAAAATGTTGCTTGTCAAGTTCTTGCAGTAAACCCTTCAATTGATCTTTTACGAATTACAATTGATCTTTTGCGAATTACAATTGATCATTTTCGAATTACAAATGATCTTTTTCGAATTACAAATGATTTTTTACGATTTACAATTGATCTTTTACGAATTACAATTGATATTTTACGAATTACAATTGGAATCTTCGAATTACAATTGGAGTATTCGAATAACAAATGCAATCTTCGAATTACAAATAGAATCTTCGAATTACAAATGGAATCTTTGAATTACAAATGGAATCTTCGAATTACAAATGGAATCTTCGAATTACAAATGGAATGGAATTCGAATTACAATGATCTTTTACGAATTACATCTGTAAATGGTGTAGAAACTGGGAAACATTTTATTATACTTAAGTTTATACACTTTTCATTTTCCTCGTAGTTAAGAAAATTTCTTATTTTTTTGTTAAATTTAACTAAATTTTAGAAAAATTCATGAACTATTTTTAAAGAAATTCATGAACTATTTTTAAAGAAATTTTTTCCTAAATTTTAGTTATGTCTTTTTTCAGTACATGAACTATTATTAAAGAATAATTTTTGCCAAAATTTACTTAAGTAAGATGAACTAATTGGTAGTAAATTAGGTCCTGTTACCGAATTTTTTTTAAGAAAAATTTTTTTAAGACAAGATTTTTTTAAAAAAATTAGGAAAAATTTCTCTGTTGGTAAGAATTTCTTGCATGTCTAAGGAAACTCTATTTAAGGACTTAATTTTTTATGTCCTTACAGTTAAAAAAATTCCCAATTTAAAGTTAAATTTTACTAAATTGTGTGGAAAATTAATAAATTACTTTTAGGAAATTGTGTCCCAAAATTTAGTTTGATCTTTTTTAGGTGTAATTTTTGGGACTACAACAATCTCTCAAAATCTGAAATAAAAGTTTCTAAAAAAAACACGTAGAAAATCAATCTATATTTCAAAACCTTTATATTAATTACAAAAAAAAAAACGCAAAACATTTGCTTAATAATAACACTGTGCTACAAAAGACCAAAAATAATTTATGCAGGGGTTCTCATATGATAATTCGGGTTGGTTGGAGTCCATAGAGTACTGATATACTCATAGTTTTTCTGGATCACTTCGTTACGTACGTTTTTTATTGGCAAATGTGTTGAAAAACGGAAATTCTTAAATTACAATTTTAAAAAATTATTACTTTGTTAGTTTGCAACCGATTTTCGATTTTATGGATTTGTTTTAAAGGTATAGGTCTTACCTTTCAAACAAAACAAAAATATTAAAAATCGATCAAGAATTGGCTGAGCTACGATCGCTTAAGTAAAAAAAAAACGTATTTTTTCAAAAATTTGTCATATTCTTTACCCTCTAAGCTGAAAGTGCATCATTAAACAATTTTTTTGAATTTTTTGTAAAAAAGTATAGTAAAGTAGCTTTCCAAAACACCAAAAAACATAACAATCGGTTTAAAAATGAATGAGTTATGCTAAGTTTTGTGATAGGGCATTTTTAAATTTTTTCAGAAGTGAGCGTGATTGAAAATTAATTTTACTCACGTGGTTGTTAGTGAGTGTCAGTGTGAGTGGAATAAAAAAATGGGCGTGTCAGTTACTTCCAAATCCTATTTATAATTTTTTGGGTTTGTTTAAATAATATCAGTGTTACTTCTTAAACAAAAAATATTGTGAATCGGTTGAAAACTGGCTAAGGTGCGCTTGTTTAATTAAAAAAACTTTTTTGAAGAGTTATACCTGCAACATTTTTATGACAAAAAACATTTGACATTTTTGAAACGAAATTGGTAAAATTGTGGGATCATTTGATGAAAATTTTACCTGTTTATAAATATACGTATGAGGCATTCCACACCAAATGTTCAGCGAAAAAAAAAACATGTGAACCGTAAATTTTTAAATGGGTTGTATGGATAGCCATGTGAGGCATTCCACACCAACTGTTCCACTACAGAAAAACCATAGTGGTTTCAATGGGATATCATTTGCAAAGTATTCGCTCTTAGGGTACTAATAAATAACAAAAATAAAATTTAAGTTTTTTTCAAAAAGTGGGCCTTGTAGGCGCGGTCAAATACTAAAAACATCAAACTTTTTTGCCTGAGTATTTATTCACGATCACGCACGCTAATGAAAGAAAAAAAAATATTCAAGCACGATATTTTATTTTACTCACGCTCACGTGAACATCGTGACCGTAACTTATTTTTTTCTACTCACGTGTGCGTGAATGAGCGTGAGCAAAATAAAATATCGTGCGTGACTAAATTTTTTCTTTCATAAGCGTGCGTAATCGTTATTAAAAACTCACTCACGCTACCACCGCCTCTTAAAATATTTTTTAAGTATTGATATTACTCATACGCACACGTTTTAAATACCATTATTGTATAAAATAAGCGTGTTGCAATTTTTGAATTTTGATTTTTCGAAAACAAGACAAAACACATCTCTAAAAATTTCAGATCAGATAGAAAATTCCTTTAACTTTTTTTAAAAAAATAAAAAACAAATAAAATTGCGGCATGTTTTTTGATAAATAAAGTTTAAGTTTAAATTTAAAAAATTCAGAACTTCTTCTGAAAATGTTCCAATTTTCATTTTCTTAGCTTTTATTGATAGCCCATTCAGCTTTTATTGATAGCCCATTTAATTGTTAGCCCATTCAAAAATCTATAAACAGCTTTTGTCTTTAAGACTTTACTGTGTTTCATTTAATTTGCATAAATATTGAAGTAAAGATGCTCAGGCAAAAAAGTTAGATATTTTCAATTTTTGACCACGCCTACAAGGCCCACTTTTTGAAAAAACTTAAATTTTATTTTTGTTATTTAATAGTACCCTAAGAGCGAATACTTTGAAAATAATTTCATATTGACACGACACAACTTTTTTTTTTTGCTGAACATTTGGTGTGGAATGCCTCATATATGGAGCTAAGAAAATTACGTTTTTGGTTGTTCAATTTTTCAAAAACTGGGCTTAGGAGGCGTGGTCAAATATTGGAAAAATGGTCAAGTTTGTGTCAAGTTGCCTTGTTTAAATATATATCAAATAAAAACAAAATGCACCAAAATCTCAAAAATTTACATTCTTGTATAGTTTTGTATGGGCTATCGATTAAACTTTTTTTGGAAAATTGTCAGAACCCGTTCTGAAATTTTCCATTTTTTTAAAAAGTCAATTTATAAAAAATCCGGCCACTTTTGTTTTTTATTTTTTTTTTTAATTTTTTTTTTTAAGATTAGATGTTTGTATCGGCTATCGATTAAAATTTTTTTGGAAAATTTTCAGAACCCGTTCTGAAATTTTCCATTTTTTAAAAAAGTCAATTTATAAAAAATCCGGCCACTTTTGTTTTTTTTTGTAATTTTTTTTTTTAAAGATTAGATGTTTGTCTAGCAAGATTTTTTTAAAAATTAAGAAAATCTATAAAAAAAATTAAGAAGTAGAAAAAGTAATTTTTCTGATTTTCAAAATAAATTTTAAAAATTTAAAATAGTTTTTGAAAAAAATTAATTTCAATTTGTGTTTTTGCTAATTTATGCCAAAATATGCAATAATATGCACTTAAAAGTTCGAAATATGCACAATATATGCATTTGAAATCAAAATATGCAAAAATATGTATTTTCACCAAAATATGCGAAAACAAATCGATGCCATTTAATGCAAATCTCTTGATTCGGAAAGGTAATTGGTCGATATCGTTTTTAGGCTTTCGACAAAAAACATGCATTTGCATGGAAATCTCACCCTAGTTATATAAAAAACTTTTTTACCCGGGACCCATTGAAAAATTTTTGTACACAATTTTTTTCTCACTGAACATTTGGTGTGGAATGCCTCACATGTATATTTATAAACAGGTAAAATTTCCATCAAATGATCCCACAATTTTAGCAATTTCGTTTTAAAAAAACATGTTTGCAAGCGCACAGCTTTTTCTGTCATAAAAATGTTGCAGGTATAACTCTTCAAAAAAGGTTTTTCACTTAAACAAGCGCACCTTAGCCTGTTTTTAACCTATTCTCAATATTTTTTTGTTTAAGAAGTAACACTGATATTTTTTAAACAAACCCAAAAAATTATAAATAGGATTTGGAAGTAACTGACACGCCCATTTTTTTATTCCACTCACACTCACTAACAACCACGTGAGTAAAATTAATTTTCAATCACGCTCACTTCTGATCATGTGTGAATCACGCACAAATCTAATTACGTTCCCATCTCTAGTTTATATGCATATGCGCATAAAATTACTACTAGTAACAAGATTTATGAATAATGCTTGAATTACAAGCGTTTCTGAAAAAAATTAAAAATGTCCTATCACAAAACTTAGCATAACTCATTCATTTTTTAACCGATTGTTATGTTTTTTGGTGTTTTGGAAAGCCACTTTACTATACTTTTTTACAAAAAATTCAAAAAAATAGTTTAATGATTCACTTTCAACTTATAGTGTAAAGAATATGACAAATTTTTCAAAAAATTCGGTTTTCTTTTACTTAAGCGATCGTAGCTCAGCCAATTCTTGATCGATTTTTAATATTTTTATTTTGTTTGAAAGGTAAGACCTATACCTTTAAAACAAATCCATAAAATCGAAAATCGGTTGCAAACTAACAAAGTAATAATTTTTTAAAATTGTAATTTAAGAATTTCCGTTTTCCAACACATTTGCTAATAAAAAACGTACTTAACGAAGTGATCCAGAAAAACTATGAGTATATCAGTACTCTATGAACTCCAACCAACCCGAATTTTTATATGAGAACCCCTGCATATTTTTGGTGTAGCACAGTGTAATTAAGTAAAAACAGATATTTTAGAAAAAACGTATAAAGTATTATTTACTTTTTAGTGCATGACCATAATTATAATTGAATATTGCAACTTAAATAGTAGAAAAAAAAAATTAAAGTGAAAATTGAATTGAAATTGTTTATCAGTGACAAACAACTTGTACTTGCTGGTAAACAAAATTTAAAACTGTTATTGTTTTGGAGGAAATTCTTTACAAAACTATTTTACAAAACGTGATTAAACGACGACCGGAGAAAAAAACAACTGAATTTTGTTATTTAGCACTAAGTTTATTAAAAACAATAACAATATAACAAAAAAAAAAAAATAACAAAACAAACACGAAATTATTATTATTTCGAAAAACAAAATTAACCGCTAAAACATTTTTTTTTATATAAAAAAAAAAAAACAAGTAAAAAAATTATAGTCGGTGAAGACCGACCATATAATACCTTACACCAGTGTTTCCCGGAAAATGGATCTTAAGAAAAAATTACGTATTTCGACCAAAATTCATGTCCGAATTTTTTGACCAAATCAAGCCCAAAAATTCGGAAATTTTGCGTACTTTACTGGAAAAATATTTAAAAAATTTCGAAACCGCGATTTTGGTCCACATATTGATTTTTAAATTCAGAAATTATCAATTGCAATTTTTCCATTCTTTAAATCACATCGCTTAATCGACTCAAAAAGTGATTCTGAGTCGATCGGTATGCGTGAAGGTAACTGCCCAATATTTCGGGCAGTTACAAACATCTGCACAAAGTTATCATGTCCCACAGAATAGTGTAGGGTATCAAAATAATCATACCCAAAACAACAAATTACTAATAATATGATGAATGAATTTTGCGATACCCAGGTTTTTTTTTGTTATCTGTACGAAAAAAAGTTAAAACGTAAATTGTGCACTTTTTATATGTAAGTTTAATTGTGCAGTTAGAAATTGCACATATTGTAACAGAACTTTAATAAATTAATTATTTTTCAAGAGAATTATGTACACTCAAAAAAATATTAGAAGTTTTACTATTTTTATAGAATTTTTCTTTTTCCTACAACTACACCATTTACAAATGTATGTCGAAAAGATCAATTGTAACTCGAAGATTCTAGTTGTAATTTAAAGATTCTATTTGCAATTTAAAAATGTAATTTGTAGTTCGAAGATCATACTTTTTATTTGAATATTCCATTTGTAATTTGAAAATTCTATTTGTAACTACACTCAAAAAATTATGTCATTAACTGTTTGTAGTTTATTTAAAAAGTATTTTTAAAAGAAAAAACATTTGTTTGATGTTCAGATTTTATTAATGACTAATTCTGTCCTTTGTTTCAAAAATAACACACTAAAAAATAAAGACTTTCATTAACATTTAATCTTTAAAGTCATTTACTTTTGTTCTGTAAGTAAAAACTACTGATTATTCTTTAAATTTTTAATGATTTGTGTAAGTAATTTTTTTTTAAATTGTTGGTATTTTTTAATGAGATATCATTAGTTTTTACCTACACAAGTAGGTTATTTTTTTGTAGAAAAAAAAATTTAAAAAATTATTTATAGAAATATAAAAACATGTTTGTATCAAGCGACTTTGGCACGATGGGTAGAGTGTCTGGCCAGAATGTAGTTGATTGCGGGATCGATTCCCCAAAATTTTATTAAAAATTTAAAAAAAATATTTCAATAGAAAATTGTAAAAAATAACCTACGAAATCATTAATTTTTAATGTTTTGGTAGGTTATTTTTTTGGAATTTGTTGGTAAAAATTACAGAACTATCATTAATTTTTAATGTTTTCGTAGGTTATTTTTTTCGAATATGTTATTAAAAAAGAGTGAAAAAAACGTAATTTTTTAATGTTATTTATTTTAGAAAATTTTGTCAACAGTAAAAAATAAATGTTGATGTTTGTTAAAATAAATGAATAATTACTGGGGTGGTTTTCAATTGTTTATTCACTTGTTTTAAGTGTGTTTTTCATTTGTTTTTGCCTACAAAATATTTTGAGTGTAGAAGATTGAAATTTTAATTCGAAAATTTTTTTAAAAACTGTCATAAAAATAAATCATTACTAAATTCTTTCAAATATCTGCCCTACCTATTGTATATGTAAAAAGATACAATATCTCTTTGTAACAGTTGCGGTCATGTAAATAGTAGCGGTTGTGGTTGGATAAGACAAAAATAAAAAGTATGTATTACAAATGTAAAATACATTTTTAGATGCTTAAGCACCGTATCAAAAACAGTGCCTTAAGAGAATGTACAGACTTGTTATGCCAAAAAAATCTTGACATTTCTTCTTTAAAATTTACCAATTACCCAAAAACAAAATTAAAAAAATATAAAAAAAATATCCGAAATAATATTTTTTTACCCCTCAATTTTGTAAAACGCAACGCGCCGCGTTGTCAAAATTTCTGTGTAATTTGTTTTTGTTACAACAACAAATTGTATTGAAATTTTGACAACGCGAAGCGGCATTTTACAAAATAAGGCCATTAATTTTCCTATTTTTTTTAAGTTAAATTCGGCTTTTTCGAATGTATGGATGCCCTCCACAATGTAAAAAATATTATTGCAAAAAACTTTATTTAAAAAATAAATTACTTTTGAAAAAACAATTTTGTTTTTAAATTCCGCGAAAAAAGTTTTTTTAATCCTCTAAAACTTTGAAGTCCTTTTAAAAGGAAACAGGATCATGAAAAGAAAAACTGTAAATACAGTTTTACTACATTTAGTCTCTAGTTTTAAACGTTTACTATCCAGTTCGTGTTTAACGATTTTTTTTTTTAATTTTTGTCGGACGGTGTAATATACATATAAAAGTGTATTTTTCTAGCTGGTTTATTTTGTGATTTTTTCCGACTTAAATTCGCGCTGTTTTATATTATTTCGTGGTTTTTCTAATGTATTACAATTTAAAATTTTGTGTGAGAAAACTATAGTTATAAGCAGGGAAACCAAAAATATGCTCTAAAAAACACGTTTTATGCGCTTAAAAAATGCCCTTAAAATCTGAAAATATGCTTTAAAAACAATAAAAATATGCTTTTAAAAAAAAATTATGTCCCCTTTTTTGCGGTGTTTTTTACAATTTGTTAGAGAATAGAGCCTCCAAATACCGTTATGTGCGGTAGTTAGAGGGTTAAATATATTCAACAAAAACAGTTGCCTTAAAATTTTCCGATATAAAGCAAGAACAGGCAAAAGGGGGAATCAATCGTCAAAATTACGTAATTGTTGAAAAAAACATCCTTGTTGGAAAATTTTTTAAAATAAATGTTGTCATATAAAAAATGGAAAAAATGCTCTAAAAATTAAAAAAAAAAATGCTCTAAAAATGTAAAAAAATGCTCTAAAAAGTGAAATAATGCTCTAAAAAATGAAAATATGCTCTAAAAATATGCTCTTATGCTAAAATATGCTCTTAAACCTAAAATATGCAAAAATATGCTCTTAAGGCTAAAATATGCAAAAATATGCTCTAACAAATCGATGCCAGATTTCTTAAAAACTTCTGAAACGGATAAATACCTTACCCATTTATCGATCAAATGCACAGTAAAAAACATGATACTGCATATTTTTGGTTTCCCTGGTTATAAGTAATATACTTATAAGTAAAAACCGTAAAATGTGTATTTTTCTACCTTGTATACTACAATCACGTAAATTAAATAAAATTTTAGTGACGCTTACACGTGACTCCACAAAAATTGTTATTAATGAGCATTAATAACAATTCATTAATTTAAATTTCAGGTTTCAATTTTCCTTCATTTTCCAACTGCTATTCCACATTTAAACAATGAATACTTTTATACATTTCATTAAAAACTTCATAAAACGTTTCAAACAAGTTCTACCAATATTTTCATTATTTCCATTTAAGTTTTTATTGAAAGAAACTTTAATGACACCAGTTTCGTTGAGCAAATGAAACCAGATCATGTTGGTAACCCTTGCAAAATAATGTAAGAGACAAAAAAGTTGAAAGAAAGTATTAAGTGAGGTTGAGATTGCTAGAAATAGAATTGTAGTGTCGGAAACTGTCAAAATTTATTCTGTAGAAACTATAAATATTCACATATATAAAAAACAGTTTTCATTAACAAGACAAACCGACATTTAAAATCCTACTGAAGATGACACTAACTGGGGTGTTTGAAACCGGTATAGGAAATACCAGAAATGTCTATAATTTTTAGAAATTCAATTTTTCTTCTGCATTTTTTCAACTTGAACCCTTGAAACCTGTTTTCGTTTGAAACCGTGAGTTATTTTTTTCATTAAGCTTATGACAATTTTCATAACTTTGACGAAGTTTTATTTTCAGTGTTGTGCTATTATATTACACGGTACTGCTTACACTATGAAAAAATTTTATTTGCTTAAGAAAAAATTGAGTTATTTATGTATTTGTTAAAAATAATTTATACGTAGGTAAAGAATATGGAAATGCAAATTTTGCATTTTTCGCTGTAAGATCAAATATGACAAAATACTTAAAATATGGAAATTGCGACTTAGTATTTGTGTTAAAGATACTGTTTTCTTTAAGAGATTAAAAAACATTTAATTGTTTTTTTTTTTTTTAATTATTTTTTAAAATTTGATTAAATTTTAGCCAAACTTTATAGAACTATATTGCCACTTGTAGACTTCCTATAATCCAGACAATAATTCCCAACAATCCAGAAAAAAAAATTAAATTTTTTAAATACAGTAGAAGAAATCCGCATTTTTTTACCTTCAACTCATTGGACCACCAATTTTTTGTAAACAAAGAAAATTTTTTATTATTCTTATATCTCATTACTAGGGATGAGATTTTCATGCACTAAAAAATCGAAAATATGCGCATAAAACATGCACTAAAAAATTCAAAATATGCACTAAAAACTCTAAAAATATGCACTAAAAAATAAAATGTGTGCAATAAAAGTCTTGTTTTCATTTGAAAAACTTTTTAAAGAAGCAAAAAATAACACCGGGCTTAAATAGTAACATTTAAAACTTTATATAAGCAGGGTTTTTTTTCAGAAATTAGGACAATCTATAAAAAAAATTAAGGCTTAAGTCAAGTTTACCTCCACCCATCCAAATCAGATGAAACTTTGAGAATCGAATAAGGACTTCATTCTGAGTCGAGTGGTACTACTTTTGTCGGGGGCAAACGCCCACAAGAGGGTGGGCGTGGCCCTAAAGTTAAAACAAAAATAGCAATTTTCTCAAAAACTACTTAACATATATGGTTGATTTATGGCTCAAATTAAAGCTTATTTCAAGGCCTTTCTTTTGGTGTGCAAAGATGGGGGTTGCCATAGTTGAAAGTGTGAAAATTTTAATTTTTGAAAATTAAAAAAAAAAAAAAATTACTAAACTACGGATTTCTTGACTTTGCATCGATTATATGGTATGTTTTTTATGGAACTAAATTAAAGCTAAGGTCAAGACCTTTCCACTGGTATATAATGTTCTGGAGTTTTTTTTTTATTTAAACCTTTTTTTTTCTATTTAAATGTAAACCACTCTATTTTTAAAAAAAAGTATATGCGATTGTAAATAATAAAAAATAAGGTTATATTAAGGCTTATTGTATTGCTTATTTTAAGATCTTTTGGTATGCAAAAAAAGTGAGTCACAAACCCTATGGGGATTATGTCCATTCCTTGTTGGGATTACGACCGAACTTTTTTCGGTCATAACCGCCAGTCCAAAGCAATTTTGATCATAACCGCCAGTCCAAAGCAATTTTGGTCATAATCCCCGTTTTCTGCAGAGAGGGTGGGTTTAATGCATGGAGTTTGTAATCCCTAAGCCCGGCCGAAGGCCGGCTACGCAGAAAACTTTTAAGTAAAAAAAAATTCTTCTAATTTTGGGGACTATGACCAACTAGTATAGAAGACATAATCCCCATAATGGGGATTATGGCCATATGTTACGTGGTCATTATGCCCATAAATCTGGGAATTATGTCCGTTTTTTATTGAAATTATGTCCAATTAATTTTCGGTCATAGTCCCTACTATCATTATGGGGTTTATGACCGAAATGAATTTGGTCATAATCCCCATAACGGTAATGGGGATTATGTCCGTGGGGATTATGTCATGTCATCCTTTTTGCATACCAAAAGAAAGGTCTTGAAATAAGCTTTAATTTGAGCTATAAATCAACCATATATCTTTAGTAGTTTTTAAGAAAGTTCCAAAAAACGGTTTTACCTTTAGGGCCACGCCCACCCTCTGGAGGGCGTTTGCCCCCCAAAAAAATATTTTTTTTTGAACTCAGTGGGGTCAGAGGTCAAAGGTCAAAAAATTTCAAAATTTTTCCATGGGTGGATGTAAACTTGACTTGTTCCAAAATTAAAAAGCAAAAAAAAATTCTTGTTTTCAAAATAAATTTTTAAAATTTAAAATAGTTTTTGAAACAATAAATTTCAATTTGTGTTTTAGCTAATTTATATCAAAATATGCAAAAATATGCACTTAAAAGTTGGAAATATGCACAATATATGCACTTAAAACTAAAATATGCAAAAATATGCATTTTAACCAAAATATGCAAAAATATACAAAAACAAATCGATGCCATTTTAAAGCAAATTTCTTGATTCGGAAAGATAATTGGTCAAAATCGTTTTCAGACTATCGACAAAAAACATGCATTTGCATGGAAATCTCATCCCTACTCATTACTATACACTAAGATGTACTAAAATTAATAAACAATAAAATATTTTCTTTGTTTCTAAAAAATTAGTGTTCAAAAGAGTTAAAGGCCAAAAAATGCGGATTGTTTCTACTGTATTAAAAAAATTTAATTTTTTGTTTGGATTTTTGAAAAAACTAGCGGATAACTGAATATGAATTATTGGGTCATTTTTTAAATTGTTAATGTTTGAACTTAGAACTAATGAACTTAGAAATATTAAGAAAAAATCTAAAAATATCTATAAATAATTTTATTTTCCAGCGCGACCCTTGTATCTCATTTAATATTTGCTTAATCTGAAAGCTATCAAGCTTAAATTAAAGCTTGCTAAATTTCCTATATAACATTTTTTTAAAAAATAGTCGATTGATAATAATCAGGTGTATTATTAGGTTTGTTTTTTGCAGACCGGATTAAGATTAGGACTAACTATATTTAGTTAAAAAATGGGTCAAATCAAGTCCCGATTTTTATACCCTCTACTTATTGTTAGTGATAGAGGGTATATATAAGTTTGTCATTCCGTTTGTAACTCATCGAAATATCGGTCTGGGACCCCAAAAGTATATATAATCATGATGCCCGATCGATTTTAAGACATTCTAGCGATGTCCGTCTGTCTGTCTGTGGAAAATGTGATCACGTCCAAAATACACAACACAGAGGTGACTGTTATTAAACATATATATTTTAAGTTCTCCCGAGAAGTTTGGTATTGCATTTGAGCAATATCGGTTCAGCAGTTCAAAAGTTATGAACGAAAATGTAAGGACACCTCAAAAATTTTAGTACATTCAACATAACCTAAAAATACAAAATGCTTTAATTCGGCTGCTGGTTGACATATGTGAACATAATTGAACACCAAATGGTATTTAAACAAGAACGAACATATTTTTTGACAAAAAAAGAAAAAAATCGAGATTTTTTTTACCAACATTTTTTTTTTAAATTTTTTTTTTTTCAAAAATCTAAAACTTTGACCGAAGGGCGCTACGGGATAAAATGATCGGATTTGGCTCAAATTAGATTTAAATGAAAGATTGTCTTAAGCTCTATGAAATGGCCGAGGAAAAAAAAATTGTGATGTTTTTTAAAAAATTTCTTGAACGTAGGAAAAAACCGCCATTTTTTGCAAATTTCAAATGGTGATATCTCGAAAACCGTTCGACCGATTTTATTTTTTTTTTATATTCGTGCTCACCGCATCAAAGTTAACAAATATGATGTGTTGAAAAAAATTTAAATTTAAATTTTTTTTTTTTTTTTAATTTTTCAAAAATCCAAAACTTTGACCGCCGGGCGCCACGATCCGATTGACCTCAAATTTGTACAACATCCGTTTTAGTCCTAGTAGAATAAAAAATGCCCGGACTTTGAAAATTGGAGAAAAATTTTTTTGGCCATACAGAAAAATGCCAGTATAATGTGCTCCCATATTAGTTTAAATCACTGTAGGATCCTTATGAGAAAGTATTTTTAACCTTATGAGAAAGTACTTTTTAAAAAATCCGTTGTTAAGTGAGTACAAAATTTACTTTTGGTACTTTTACTATTCCCTGATGGGGTACTTTTTTCAGAAGGTTTTTTTGCCAAAACATTCTGGTAAAAGTACTTTTTAGTAATTCCGTTTCTTAGGGGATAAAATGGGTAAAAAAGTGTACTTTTAGTACTTTTTATATTTCCTGAAATAATAGTCCCAGAAACTTAAAATTTGGAATTTAGAATACTTTGGTGAAAAATAAATCTGTAAAAAATAAATTTTTTAGGACCTTCAGGTCTAAACAAATGAATAAAACTTTGTGAGCAACAAAATGTGATAGATTCTAAACCAGAGTCAAATTCAGCGCATCAAAAACTTTTTGAAAAATGTGTGGGGGGCAATGTTTGTGGGACAATGCATTAACAAAGTTCACTAGAAATAAGTTCAAATAACAGGTATATTTTTTTTTAAACCGAAATATCTCTTAAGGCCCTCGATTTAATACTCGTTTGGAGAATTTTTGACACATTGCCGTATACACTTTTACATATTGTAATATGCTCAGGAAGTTTTTCTTTCAGCCGAACTGTGAACAGTGTTTACAAAATAACAAAATACCCCTGCAACTAAACTTAAGTTTTAATTTTTAAACGAATTATTTTCCTATTCTATTTTCTTTTTTCTAATGACAAAATATCTAAAATTTGTGATCAATATTGTAAATCAATGAAACATTTGTTTTTATATGATCATGAAAAAAAAGACGCCACCGACAGCAAATTGACTTTCTACACTTGTTTTTTCATTTTTATTTAAAATGTTCAACTTACAACAAACAGAAGCAAATAAATAAAAAAAAATAGCTTTTAAATATTATGAATTAACACACGCGACACAAAACTACTTAAAATGTTTTCAAGTGCAACGGACAAAAATGTTACAAAATAAGTGTGAAAATAAATTTTAAATAAAAACTACAACAAAAGACAAATAAATAGATCATCTAGACCAGCGGTTACCAACCTATGGTACGCGTACCACTAGGGGGTACGCGAAACTGTCCGCGGGGGTACGCAAAATTTTAGTAATTTGGACATTCGTTTTAGATTAACCTTTCAATGCTGGTTCCGCATCTGGCTTCAGGTTTTTATGAAAGTTGAGGTCAAAGTTCGCAAAAAACGTATTTTTGTGTAATTTAGAGAGCAATTTTGCGATATTTTTGGATGATATTTTGAGATCTGACCACTTGTTTTCGATTAACCTTTCGATGCTGATACCGAATATGGTTCCCAAATTTTTCTATGATGTCAGGTTTTTGAGCAAATTTATGTCAAAATTTATGCATTTTTGTGACGGGTTGTGATAGAGTGGAAATTTTGGTACCATTTTGTTAAATTTAAATCGAATCACCTATCAATTAAAGTGCAAAATCGCAGACATGAAAAATGATACTTTAAATCAACGGCTTCTTGGCCTCACCTACGACAAAAACAGCGACTACTCACTATGGAAGATAACCAAGAAACTAAAAGCTCCTGTCATGCAAAAAATTCCTATAAAAAAAGCAGATGAAACATGGGCAAAAAGTAATGCTGATAAAGCACAACTTTTTGCTGACCATTTAAGTAATATATTTATTAGCTCCGAAAATACACCCGATGAAATTATAGAGGAATCTATACAAGATGATAACCCTTTCGAGGAAATAACTGTCACAGAGATACAAACTGAAATAAATCTGTTAAAAAACAAAAAATCTCCTGGGTATGAATTAATAACAGCTGAGCTTTTAAAACAATTATCAAACAAAGCACTTTTAAAGCTATGTGATACACTCTAAAAAGTCCTTGTAAAAATACTACTATAAAGTGGGTAAATTTTTATGTAAAATAACACACAACGCCTAAAATTGAGCACCAAGTGTTTAAAATTTTAGTTTACACACAAAAATTTTAATATTACGCACATTATATAGTATTTTGTGAGTTTATAAATATATTTTTAAAATTATAAACACAAAATTTTTAAAATTACACATTTAATGTTTATTGTAAACATTAAGTGTGTAATTTTCAATATTAAATTTTAAATGCGTAATGTTCAACAATTTTAAAATACAAATTGTCAAAATAAAATAAAAAAGGAAAATTTAACCAGAAAATTTTGTTATGCTCGCAATTAAACTAAAATAACGCGAAAAAACCATAAAATGAAAACAAATAAATTAAAAAAAAGTGAAAATATTAACCAACGCGTTGCTGATCAAAGACACAAAAACAAACCCGATTTTTTTAAATTCGTAATATTTATGAAAAATATACATTGCATTTTTTCTTAAATATTTGCAATTATAAATCAGAAAGGTAAGTACCACAAATGTCTAGGATTTTTTGAATTATTCTTTACAAAAATGTGTGGATATCAGAATCTGAGAATATTTTTTGGAAAGAAAAAGTGTCACAGATTATGAGAATTCATCTACAGAAAAAATTTTTTCAAATCCTTAGCAGATTCTGGGAAGATTTCAATAAAAATTTTTTGATTCCAACAGATTTTTTTCTGCAAAAAAAAATTTACCAGTTTCTGAGAATTTTTCTATAGAAAAAATATTTCTGATTCTGAAAACTTTTCTATAGAAAAAATATTTTTGATTCTGAAAACTTTTCTATAGAAAAAATATTTCAGTTTCTGAGAATTATTCTATATACGAAATATCTCAGATTTTAAGAATTTTTCTATAGAACAAAAATATATTCTCATATTCAGATTCTAAAACTTTCTGTAGAAAAAAAATCTCAGATTCTAAGAAATTTTCTATAGAAAAAAATATCAGATTCTGAGTAATTTTCTGTAGAAAAAATATATCCGATTCTGAGAAATTTTCTATAGAAAAAATGTATCAGATTCTAAGAATTTTTCTATAGAAAAAACAAATCAGATTCTGAGAATTTTTCCATGGAATAAATATCTTAGATTCTTAGAATTTTAATATAGAAAAAATATCTTCGATTCTAAAAATTTTTCTATTACAAAATATCTTAGATTCAATTTTATAATTTTCCCAGATTTGGAGAATTTTTCTATAAAAAAAATATCTCAGATTCTAAGAATTTTTCTATAAAAAAAAAATATCTCTAAAAAATATTTTAAGAATTTTTCTAAAGAAAAAATATTTTAGATTCTGAAAATTTTTCATAGAAAAAATTCTTTAGATTCTGAGAAATTTTCTATAGAAAAAATATCTCAGATACTGAGAATTTTTCTATAGAAAAAATATCTTAGATACCTAGAATTTTTCTATAGAAAAAGTATTTTAGATTCTGATAATTTTTCTATAGAAAAAATATCTCAGATTCTAAGAATTTTTCTTTAAAAAGATATAACAAATTTTAAGAATATTTCTAATTTTTAAATATTTTAGATTCTGAAAATTTTTCATAGAAAAAATTCTTTAGATTCTAATAACTTTTCTATAGAAAAAATTCTTTAGATTCTGAAAAATTTTCTATAGAAAAAATATCTCAGAATTTTACAAAGAATTTTTCTATAGAAAAATTATCTCAGATTCTGTCTCAGATTCTGACATATTTTGTAAAGAAATATTATCTTGAATTCTGAGAATTTTTCTACAGAAAAAACTTCTCAGATTCTGAAAATATTCCCTTGTATGATTTAAATATCAAAAATATCTCGTAAATAATGTGAAATTTTTTTATACTTGCAGTTTGAGACAACAACTTATGATAAGAAAGTAAAGTTCCAACGAATTCTCCACTCATTGCGATTGTCAATTCTTTAATTTAACAAATTTTATCTTTTATTTGGTTATTGTAACGTATTATTTTTCATTTGTTATTAATATTTAGTTTAAGTTACGAATAATTTTATAACCCCAAAAAAATTTGTATTTAAATTATAATTTTTGAATATTATACATATTTCACTATTATACCCGTTTTCATTTCAGTTTAAATAAAAACTATAAAAATAATAATAAAAATGCATTTTTGGTTTTATTTGTCTATAGGAATAAATTTTTTAGCAGGTTGTTAAAAATTAGGCACCTTTTATGTAAAAGAAAACATTTAAGATGCAATTTTAAACATTTTAAATCTATTTATGAGCACAAGTAAGCTAAAATTACACACTTTGTGAGTATTGCCAGAGAATTTTGAAAGCAGTTCATTTGTAGGTTTACACACAAAATGTTTACAACTACACACTTTGTGTGTAAATTTAAACACATCGAGTATTTTTACCCACTTTATTGTAGGAGAACAGTTACCTACAATAAAGTGGGTAAATTTCAACAAAAATTTATAAGAGTGTATTTTCAATGCCATAATTACTCTACAACACATCCCAATCCATTGGAAGGTTGCGGAAATAAAGATGGTAATTAAACCAGGCAAATCACCGTACGAAATTACATCTTATAGGCCAATCTCACTTTTACCCCAACTATCGAAACTCTTTGAAAAATTGTTATTAAAAAGAATTAATATTATTCTTAACCAAAAAAACATAATACCAAACCATCAATTTGGGTTCAGAAGTAAACATTCCACTATAGATCAAGTCCATAGAATAACTGATGCTATAGAAAGAACGTTAGAGGAAAAACAAGTTTGTTCTGCAGTCTTCTTAGACGTATCACAGGCTTTTGATAAGGTATGGCATAAAGGCCTTTTAGCAAAAATAAACAAAATATTTTCACCTAATATTTGTGAAATCCTGAAATCATATCTTACTGATAGGTATTTCTATGTGAAACATGAAGATGAACAATCCTCCCTCAAACCCATATTAGCTGGGGTACCCCAGGGAAGCGTTTTAGGTCCACTACTATATCTAATTTACACCTACGACATGCCCATTCCAGAGAATAGCATAATTGCTACCTTTGCAGATGACACAGCTGTATTAGCTATAGATAAAACAGAAGAAAAATCTACAGAAAAATTACAAACTGCAATTACATTAATTTCTGAATGGACCAATAAATGGAACATTAAACTAAATAACACCAAATCAACTCACACAGTTTTTACTAATAAGGCAATCAAAAAACTCCCCGTCCAACTATTTGGTAACGTAATTCCCTACTCGAACACTGCAAAATATTTAGGCATGACTCTTGATACGAAGCTAAGATGGAAAGAACATGTCAAAAAGAAAAAAAACGAATTAGAAATTAAGTACCGTCAAATGGACTGGCTAGTTGGACGAAAGTCAATTCTCTCTTTAGAAAATAAACTAATGTTGTACCAGCAAATACTCAAACCAATCTGGACTTATGGTGCACAACTCTGGGGTTGCGCAGCACCGTCTACAACTGCTATAATACAGCGTTTTCAAAACAAAGTTTTAAGAAATGCAGTCAACGCACCATTTTATATTAGAAACACAGACATTCATAGAGACTTAGCCGTGGATTCAGTTTCAGCAGTGTTGCCATAAGAGAATTTAGAAAAAATGCTAAATGGCAGAAAAAAAAGTGCTAAAATGCTCTACAGACAAAAAAAAAAGTGCCAGATGTTTTTTTTCATTTATTAAATTAACAAATAATGATTTTTAACAATAACTCTAGTTTACAACGAAAATGCACACTAACTGCGTCTACATATTTTTTTTAAAGCTACACTTAAAAATTTTATCGAAAAAATACTTCTAATAAATTTTTTAGCGTTTTTTGGAGTTATTTTCACTGTTTTCCCTATATTTTGAGTAGTGTACCTCCGATCTACTCGTGATAAAAACCAAATTATAGTTAATCAAATTTGCAACAAACTTTACACAAGTTACTTTCCCATATGTTCAATAGTTTACGCGCGATAAACAAATATATTGTAAAAATTCAGTTTTTTTTTTTTTTTTAAATCATTTGTTGATCAAAAAACTCATTTTTAATTTTTTTTTAACGAATCGTTGCAAATTAACAAGATTTTTTATTTACCTTCAAAGCCTGAACATATACAAATATAACAAAATGGGTTTCATAAAAATCTATGGGCAATCACCAAAGTTATAATGAGTTTTTTGAAACTACGCATTTTTTTTTGTATTTCAAATACAAGAATAAAAACTGGGTTAAATACCATAGTATTTTTTGTGTGTATTTTCATATAATAAGTCATAACTTCGGTGATACCCCATAGATTTTCATCAAACCGACTTTGTTATCTTAGTTAAGGATCAGGCTTAAAAAAACCATAACAAAATTTTTTGTTACGGTTTCAATAATTTTTTATTTTTTTATTTGTAAACTAGTGTAACCGGTACATATATTTTCTTGACTTCAATTTGGTTTTCTGAGCTTTAATTTTTTTCTGAATTTCGATTGCGTTTTCTTAATTTAGACTGGGTTTTCTGAATTTCAATTGGGATTTTTGAATTTCAATTAAAATCTTCTTAATTACAATATGGATTTCTGAATTTCCAATGATTTTCTTAATTTTGATTGGATTTTATGAATTTCAAAAAGGTTTTCTGTTTTTCAATTGGGTTTTCTAAATTTAAATAGGTTTTTCTCAATTTAATTTTTCTAAATTTCGACTAGGATTTCTAAATTTCAATTGGGTTTTCTGAATTTTAATTGGTATTTTTGAATTTCAATCTTTTCTTAATTTCTATCTGGATTTTTAAATTTCAATTGGGTTTTCTGAATTTTAACTGGGATTTCTAAATTTGAATTTATATTTTCTTAATTTTTGAATTTCAACTTATATTTTCTAAATTTTTGAAATTCAATTTATACTTTCTTAATTTCTTAGGATTTCTGAATTTCTAATTGAAAATTAGGCGCCATGAAAAAGTCCCAAAAAAACATTAAATAATTTCCACACGATGTGGGAGTAATTTCATTACACAGGTGCAAAGAAAGCGCTGCAGGCTAAAAAATTTTACGAGAGATTTAAAAAAACAAATTCAAATGTAAAAAAAAATGCTAAAAATGCTAAAAAATTTTAAAAAAGTGCTAACTTAGCACTTGGCACTTTTTTCCAAAACTTTAGTGCTAAGTCCAAAAATAAAGTGCTAGATCTAGCACTAAAAGTGCTAAAATGGCATCACTGAGTTTCAGTCACAATACGAAAAATTGCAGAATCGCATATGAACAGAATAATATGCCATACAAATATAGAGGCATCAACTTTAGCAAACAACAATGGCACTACTCGTCGCTTAAGAAGGATTAAACCTTTTGAACTTCGTGGCCTAATTATAGATTAAAAGAATATAATATCCATAAAGACATCTTACTTTATTATACACATTGAATCAAATCAAACTGCTTGTTAGTTTTAAGTAACTAGTTGCATTGTAAATAAACAATAGTCATAAATAAAATTGTTTAATAAAAAAAAAAAAAAAAAAAAAAAAAAAATTTTGTTAAGCTCAAAATTACATTTCACTGTATATACGAGGGTGTTTCATTCGAAAAGTCACGGAATTATTGGTCTGCTCTCGTATTAAAAAAAACAAAAACAAATAAAAACATTATATTTCCGCCCCCTGTGATGGGTTTTTGGAACTTTTTTTTGAGAGTTCAAAAAACTCCGTTTTTTTTAATTTTTGGTGTAGAATTGCAGGTGAAATCGGATTTGAAATATTTTCAGCCGTATTTGCTCTGCAGAAAAATAAGCTCAAAATTCGCGTTTTCAGATGCATTGAACCAACCCAAGGAGCGAACATTTTTTTTAAAAAAATACCACCATTGTTTTAATCTCCCCTAAATCCTTTTAATCTCCCCTAAATGATTTCAAAATTAACTCTTATTATTTTTATGTTCAGTTTTTTTTAACGAAAACAAAAAACTCGTTAGGGGTACGCGGCTGATAAAATTTACAATTAGGGGTACGCGAGCCAAAAAAGTTGGTAACCGCTGATCTAGACGAAAAAAATAAATAAAAATCAAACTTATATAGGTAGGAAGCAGAGCTGTCAGACAAGGGGATTTATAGTAAAAAAAATGGGGATTTCCACTTTGGCGTGCGGAAATTTTAGGGATTTGTAAAAACTTGTCAAATTTTGTTAAAATATTTTTAACAAAACTACATATTTTGATAGAAAAGCATGAAATATTTTTTGTATTGTTGAAAGCAGAAAAAATATTTCGCTAAAAAAATACGAGGAACTTTTTTAGTGAGTTAAAAAAATAATTTATTTATATCAAAATTTCTTTTTTTGTTTTTATACCCTCCACTCTGGTGATAGAGGGTATATATAAGTTTGTCATTCCGTATGTAACACATTGAAATATTGGTTTAGGACCCCATAAAGTATATATATTCATGATCCTTGATCGATTTTAAGTCGATCTAACGATGTCCGTCTGTCTGTCTGTCTGTCTGTCCGTCCGTCTGTCTGTTGAAATCACGTTTTTGGCAATAATCCGGAACCGATTTGGGGTACCAAAAGTTGCGGAATTTTCCTAGGAAGAAACTGATGTATTTTTTTTGAAATCGGTTAAGTATTTTAAAAGTTATGAGTGAATTTCTGAAAAAATTCAAAGTTGTTTTCAACATAACCCTAAATTAACTCATATTTTGCGTAGATACATTACAAAGAATACGGAAATAAAAAAAAAAACGGACAAAAAGAAAAAAATCTTTACAAAAAAATTTTATAAATTTTTATAAGAGGTACTTTTTATAAAAGGTACTTTTTATAAAAGATACTTTTTATAAAAGGTACTTTTTATAAAAGGTACTTTCTATAAAAGGTACTTTTATAGAAAGTACCTTTTATTAAAAGTACCTTTTATAAAAAGTACCTTTTATAAAAAGTACCTCTCATAAAAAGTACCTTTTATAAAAAGTGCCTTTTATAAAAAGTACCTTTTATAAAAAGTACCCTTTATAAAAAGTACCTTTTATAAAAAGTACCTTTCATTAAAAGTACCTTTTATTAAAAGTACCGGAAGTACACTTTTTGGTAATTTTTTAGTTCCTGAGGTATAAATAAAAAAAAAACTTTTGTTTTTTAAATCATTACATTGGTGGAGGGTATTTAAAGATTCGGCACAGCCGAATATAGCTTTCTTACTTGTTTAGTTTAGAATGTTTTGAAAAGGCTAATTTTTGAAAAAGTTCCAAAAAAGTAGTTTGTATTAAAATTTTTTTTATTTTTTATCGTTTTCATGTAGAATTTTAAAGAAGAACTAAACTTTTAAGAGTATATTTTCCATTTTATGCTGCATATTTTAAACGCATAAAACCGTTTTGTTGGAGCATAGTTTTGGTTTCCCTGTTCATCATATTGTTTAAACATTTCTTTAATATCTTAAAAGATTTTTAAATTTATATCGTAGAAAAAATTTCTTATTTTTTTTATATAAATTGCAATAATAAAGAAAATCGATAAGTTCATTGTTTTATTGCAATTATTTACACTATATTCAGAGACCATAAAAAGATGTGTCGCAATTTATTTATATTGTTATTTTTTTTTTTTGTGCTTTAATTTACTCAATTATCGTTTAAATTTTTTTTATTTATATTTTTTTTATGGCAAAAATGCCATGTATTATAACACTTTTTGTTATTGTTTTATGTAGTTTTATTCAATTTATTTTTTATGTATGATTTATTTATTTTTTTTTAATTTTCTGCTGCTTCAAACTAATAGAAAATTATTGGATTTTTTTTTTTAAATATGAGTCTATGTAGAATATAATAGGAAAATTCATAGCAGAAGTGCTTAAACAAAACCAAGAATTTTTAAAAATTTTTCTTGAATTTAAAAATAATTTTAAAAAATTTAAAAATCACTCAAAATCGAACAAGTTTCCTGTAAAAAATTTTTGAGAGATTTATGTGAATATCGGTAGGGTGGTATGGGGACTACAAGAAAAACTGGTCCGATTTCTTTAAAATTTGTGTAGGGTGTAAATAATGTGTTTTTTTTTTTGAGTTTTCATTTAGTTCATCAAGGGGGAACTTTTTTCAGTCTGGTCCAATTTGGCCCATTTACGGACCAGTAACATAAGACATATTTGTGTCAAAGGGGCGGGGGATGGTGTTAACTCTTTTGGTTAAAAAAAATCAGTGGTTTGGCAGTGCTATTTCTTTGGAACCGTCGGCAATCTCTGTCTGTTTAGTGTATTAATTCTTAAATATATCTCCGTGCCCTCAAGTGTTAATATATACCCTGCAAACAATAGGGCGATATATCGCCGAAAAGATATTGCGGCGATACGAAAATTTATCATTTCAATAAAAAATCAAAGTAGTATTTTTATTATATCGCCGTTTTCTCATACGAACGATATTTTGGCGATAAACAAAAAAAAAAAAATATTGAAAATTTTTATTTCTTTGTCAATTTAAAATAATATAATTTATCAAGCACAACAAGAAATCTTTGAAAGAATATAAATTTGGCCGAAAAACACAAATGCGCGTTCAAAAATAATATAAAAAATTCAGCGAATGTTGCGGATATATTTTTCAGATGAATGCAAATGTTTTTAGTCCAGTTAACATGACCAAAATATGAATGAAAAAAATAATGTCTATTTTCAGCTTCAGGGAATCGATATAGCTGTATCGCCGGTTTATCATTTTGGTGATATTCCGGCGATACATACAAATCTATTATTTTTCGTTTATACGATTATCTGGCGATATTGCCCTTGTATAGCCAAGACGAATCGTTTTCGTATCGCCGGGATGTATTGCCGTCGGGTAACAGTTTCTCCCGAAAGGTGTATCGCCGGCGATACGAATTCGATAATTGCCGCAATAACATTTATCGTATCGGCA
The DNA here is from genome assembly GCA_963921195.1 of Pegoplata infirma. Taxonomy (NCBI): domain Eukaryota; kingdom Metazoa; phylum Arthropoda; class Insecta; order Diptera; family Anthomyiidae; genus Pegoplata; species Pegoplata infirma. Next base: position 13,242,982 of record OY992540.1, read on the forward strand.
ATACAACCGGCGAATCGATGTCGTATCGTTTTGTTTGCAGGGTATATTTAAATACAAATATATTTGTGACGTTTTTTATAAAATAAATATATATTTTTTTATTCAACATTTATTATAAAGTGTCTGGCGTTCTCCAATCGTACGTATTTATATATAAAAGTCGTATTCTTATTAAATAATTCAAAATAAACAAATTCTATAGAATTGACGTTATCATTTTTTTTTTGTTTGAACGCTTTTTAAAGTTTTTTGACTTTTTTTCAAAATCAAAAATAGATTAAAAATAAAATTTCATAGGTCAGCGAAAAATAAAAAAAAAATATGTAGGCGGTTTGTTGACTTACATTTTTTTTTATAAAAGAGCATAAATTTTTGTTTTCAATAAATGTTTCAAATAAAAATTTAATAATGAATTTAAAAAAAATATAAACAAAATAAAAATCAGACTTTTTTTTTGATGAAAATAAACAAAAAAAAAATAAAATATAAAGAAAAAATTAAATTTATTGATAATTTTTTTTTTTAAAATAATTTAAACATTTCAACTCATTTAACTTGGAAACAAAATGGGTATCTTCCACATTTTAGATTCAAAATTAAAGCGCATAGTGGTCCGCAGATGTGTAGAGCTAGGCTATTATACGGTATACAACGAAAACACTTATAAAAACAATATTAGGTCTATTCGATTACCTTACTACAATCTACTATTTTTTTCTCATTTTACTACAGCTGGAAATTTTCAATACAAAAAGTAAACAAACTTCCAGTTGTAGTAAAAAATTTTAAGAAATTTGGGTAATCGAATAGACCTATTGTTTATAAAATTATGAAGATTTCAAATTTTTAAAAAAAGTTCTACAAAAAATTTTGAAAACTATATTTGAATGTCCTTTTTTGCTGAGAAGGACACTATGGATTTCCAAAAACAAAATTTTGTATTAAAGTTTAGAATGTCCTTTTAATGCTATTAAAATTTCAGAGGGGTGTTTTTTCGTATTGTTAAGCAATAAATTTTCAAAGTTTGTTTAGAAAGCCAAATATTTGATTTTTTTCCATGTGAAATCGGACACTTTGAAATTTTTTTTTTTAGATTTTCCCAATTTATTTACAGTTTTTAGTACCCTTCGAAAACCCCTTCGTGGTAAATTTTCAGATTTTTTTGCTGACCCGTTCAAAAGATATTGAATTTTTAAAAATTGGTAGTTTGCTCCTTTACTCAAACTTCTTTTACTCATAAATTTTTCAATAATGGTCCAAATTTCAATTTTTTTTTTTTTCAAAAATTTTGTTTTTTTGCGTACTTTAAAAAAAAAAAAAAAATCTTAAAAGCGCTCTAGTATGCGATTTTTAAGTTTTGAAACTTAAATCTCATGTTTGAAAATGTTTGTACTCGATTTTTTTTAAATTTTTTTGTGTAAAACTTCTATCGATTCTACAAATTTTTTGCCCAGGAGGATCGTGAGATAACGATTATTACTATTTTTTTAAATTTTTTGAAAAAAATTTATTGTAATTTTTCAACCTTAAAATCATTTCTACTGCTCCAATGATGCGTTATAGAGGAGTCTTTTATAAGACAGACCCCCATTAATTTTTACGTCTAAACATTTCTTTGGAACAAACTAATACCCTATCTCAAATTTCTAAGGGGGCTCCCACACAAAACGACATTTTTCAAAATTTGCTCCAACCGCTCTAACTGCCCTAATAGTGCCCTTAGAGCAACAAAATGTATGACCGACCCACAATATTTTTTTAGTCCAAACATTTTCTCTGAACACACCTACCCTCTATCTCTAATTGTTAAGGCGGTCCCCATACATTTTTTTTTATTTTTTGTAAATTTGTTTTATTTAATCAGCTTCTACCGGTCCAATGAGAGGGGTCATTAGTGAGACCGACCCCCATTTATTTTTACCCTACAACAGCGGTTACCAACCTATGGTACGCGTACCACTAGGGGGTACGCGAATCTGTCCGCGGGGGTACGCAAAACTTTAGTAATTTGGACATTCGTTTTGGATTAACCTTTCAATGCTTTTTCCGCATCTGGCTTCCAAAATTTTGCATAACGTATGGTTTTTAAGAAATTTGAGGTAAAAATTCACAAAAAAAATTATTTTTGTGGAATTTAAAGAGCATTTTTTGCGATATTTTTGGATGATATTTTAAGATCCGACCACTTGTTTTCGATTAATCTTTCGATGCTGATTCCGAATATGGTTCCCAATTTTTCTATGATGTCAGGTTATGTGAAAATTTATGTCAAAGTTCTTAAAAAATGTGTTTTTGGGAAATTTTGAGACGGGTTGTGATAGAGTGGACATTTTGGTACCACTTTGTTAAGCTCCAAAATATCTTTCATTGTATATACGACGGCGTTCCATTTTGAACTTCTTCTGAGATAAGAATGTTGCATTTGCTTAGCAAAAGTACAAAAAACCCTGCAAAAATGCGGTTTTTCTTAGGTTGGTTTTTCCATTTTCCGAACTTAACCTGCCTAGGAATATAAGACATATTCGTGCCAAACTTCGGAAGTCTAGCTCTTTTATTTTGGACTGTATCGTGTCCTCTACAGACGGACAGACGGACATCGCTAGAATGTCTTAGAATCGATCACTGATATATACTTTATATATATACTGATATATACTTTATGGGGTCCTAGACAGATAATTCGATGCGTTACACACGGAATGGATGGTATAAAAATGGGGAAAAAACTAAGTGATTTTAGGTGAAAACAGAGCGGGTTTAAGCTAGTTTTAAGCTAACATGGCGACACTTTCTACGACTTAGGAGTAAGTAAAACAATAAAAACCGATCTGGCATCTATTTTTCTTATGGCGCGTTATATTCGTTTTCTCTTTCTAACCTAATTAGTGGAATAATTTGAAAAATTAATCAATTATGTCGAAGGTGTATTAGTCTGTGCCCATACTGTGGTTGAGGATATAAAAACTGTTGTGTTCGTTTTAAATTCTTTTATTGATCTCGTTTTTGTAATTAAAAATCAATAATATTTATTTAACAAATTTTTTTTAAGTAAAACGCAATTCAGAGTTGTATTTCTTGAACGCAATTGATTTTAAAGTATTATGTTTAAATATACATATATATTTTTGTTATAAAAAACTTTTTAGCTCGTTTTAAATTCTTTTAATGATTTTGTTTTTGTAATTGAAAATCAATAATATTTATTTAACTACTTTGTTTTTTGACAAAAACACAATTCGCAAAACGCAATTTAAAGTAAAAACAACAATTTTTTTTTGGGCCTTAATTACGCTGTGCAACAAATTTTGGGACAACAAAATTAATGAAGGTCAAACCTGCCTGAGGATATCAAAAACATAGTTAATTTTTTATGGCCTACTGAAGTTTTTTATTAAAGGCGTTTGAAATACCTAAAAAATTTAGTAAATGTGCTTTAGAAATTTATGGCGGTTATTTTTGTAGAACATTTCTATTTCATTTAGACTGGATTACTTAATATTCCGTGATAAAATAACTCTTCGTTAAATTTAACTTTTTAATACAAATCTTGACATAAAGCTCCGTTGAATCGACAGTTAGCAGCCAAATGGGACATCCGCCATTAAAGGTATAATTTTAGTTCTTTAATTCCGATTTCACTAAGTTACCTAAGAGTCTTTTGTAATTTTAAATTACAATAAAAAATCTAGTACCGAACAATGAACGGAAATGGATACTATATGGAATACTACTATTACCCAGTTATAAAATATCCGCTAACAGAATTAAAATTATTTGTCGGTTTGTGTTATTATCAAATATTAATTGTTCTAACTAATTTTAACCAACTTGTTTATTCCGATTTTTTTTGCGCTCTTTTTTTTATTTGCAATTTTATTTTTCAGTTTGTTGATAAAAAATTTTAAATTCTTTTTATTTTTTGTTTGATAAAAAATTAAATCAAATTGAAATTTATGACCTGATCTCTTATTGAAACGGTAAAGAAATAATAGCGGTGTTGCATCACTTGAGAAGTCCGGTTTGAGAATAAACTTATTTTATTGAAATTCAAAAGAAACATTTAAAAAAGTGTTTTTGATTTAATTTCAATCAATCAACAGAAATAAAGAACACAGCGGCCTAGTTAGTACTCGTAATAGAAATCTGTACAACATTGACCATCAATTTGTATTTAGGTTGCCATTTTTTAATTATTCAATAAATTGCAATGTCGAAGTTCCAATATTTTTTTTATATTTTTTTGTTCCTCCTCTTAGAGGTATTATGAGTTTATGATCTAGTTTGTAACAATTAAAAAAAATGAACTAACAAATTAAAAAATGAACTAAATTTAAAGAAAATTAATAATGATTTACCCAGTTGGCAAAATAAAATCACCGCTGACAAGTGGCTTTTCCTTTATGAAATTGGTGACACTTTCATACAATTTTTAAAAATATCCATAATGACATGTCAAAAGTTTGTCAGCAGTACCCACCAGTATCGGGAGCCACCAACAATTTGTTTAAACAACTGCTGACATGCAATTGGGGATATCTTGAAAAATTGTATGAAGATGTCAGCAAATTTTTTATAGGGAGAGTCAGCAGTATGTCAGGGGTGATTTTTTTTGCCGATTGGGTAGCACTACAGATTTTTTTCATATTTCGAAATAATCGGGAAAGCGTGTATGAAAGTTAAAGTCGGTCAAGATCGACCATATAATACCCTACACCAATGTTTTCTGGAAAATAGGTCCTTAGTCTTAACATGGACCCATTAGAGTTTTTTTTGTTTGATCTTTAATGAAAGTAGAACACACACAATCCAAATATGATAGAAATATGTTTTTTATACCCTACACCACTCTGTGGTACAGGGTATAATGAGTTTGTGCTGATGTTTGTAACTACCCGAAATATTGGTCCTAGACCTACCTTCAAGTATACCGATCGACTCAGAATCACTTTTTGAGTCGATTTAGCGATGTCCGTCCGTCTGTCCATCTATCGGTTTAAGCACGATACAGGTCGCAATTTTCAACCAATTGACTTGAAATTTAAAGCTTAAGCAAGGACCAAGCACAAAGCCTATTGAAATTGAAAAAAATCGGTCCATGTTAAGACCTAGCCCCCATACAAACGCCCCCTTTGGAGTAGGCTTAAATGACTCTAATAACTGATTTTTAATAGATATCGGTTTTAAATTTTACAGGTAATCAAATATTGTATGCACGAACCATCATTCCAAATTTCAAAGGAATCGGGTAAGTCCTTCTGGTAGTCCCCATACAAACCACCCTCCCGATATTCACATAATTTCCTCAAAATTCATAAAAATGGATATTTTTGATAAAAATTTTATTTTTAGGTGTTAAACGTGTACTTTAGTAATCAAATCAAATTGCCATATAATTGGACCATAAATTTCGACCGATATTCAGTTAAATCGGTCTATTGGCAAAAAAATAAACCAATTCCACTAAAATTTGATCTGTGTGTATTTTCTACACTAAATAAAGATCTAACAAAAGATATATCCAATCGGTCCATGTTTGGACTTGGGACCCATTTTCCGGAAAACACTGGTGTAGGGTATCATATGGTCGGTCTTGAGCGACTATAACTTTCTTACATGTTTATTACATGGTTTTGAAATGTCAGAAAATTAAATTTGCATTGTTTTATATTAACTCGTGGCTTTACTTATATTATGTATTAAAATTTAAGGATATATTAAAATTTTGTGTGAGAAAACTGAATAAAATACTCGTATGTATAAAAATAAAAAAAAAATGTGAAGTGTATTTTTCTAACTTGTTTTTTCATTTTTCATACTTTTTATAGGAAATTTAAAATGATCCTTTTTTATTTTGTAGAGCAGAAAAAGTAAAGGGACACTTTTTTTAGCGGCCCAAATTCATAGGGGGTGCAAATGAGGGGGTGAAGAAACGGCCATTTTTCAGTTTTTTTCTTTTATCTCCTATATTATACAAAGAAACCTACACTCAAAATAAATTCTCTGTTCAATCAGCAGAAAAATCTGCTGGAAATACGCCCATTTTGAGCAATATGGTAAATCTGCTGATTTTAGCAGACACGGTTTGCTAAAAATCTGTCAGGATTATATAGGTATCGATTTTGCGATGTCCGTCCGTCTGTCTGTCCGTTGAAAACACGCTAACTTTTGAAATACTTTACTGAGACTGCTGAAGTTTGCCATATATGTTGATAATTTACCGGATCAGGTTGGTATTGCATTTCAGCTAAACCGGTCCAGTGGTTCCAAAGTTATAAGCTAACGAGTTAATTTCGACATGGGTTTTTCGCGTATTTACGAGATAAAAAACACGCTAACTTTCGAAAGACAATCCTGGGTCTGCTGAAGCTTGGCATATATCTTTTCGTTGCCCAGGTCTATTTGGTATTGAGTTTCAGCAAAATCGGTTTAGTGGTTCAAAATAGAGATGGGCGCGTGAGTGAAATTTGACTCACGCACGGTCACGAAATAAAAATATTGCTAACGCACGAAATTTCTTTATTTTTGTGCTTGAGTTTACGCACGCTTACGTGAGTAATTAAATTTTTTTTACGCTCACGAGACTCACGAAATTAAAATAAAGTATTTTTTTAAACTTTTTTTGGATTTCTTGCACAAAAAAATTTAAATTCCTAAAAACTATCATAAACATTTATTTAAATCACAATTTGGTATTAATTACCATCTTAATTCAATATGATGACAATTTTCTTATTTCTTTTCTGTTTCAGACAGCATAAAACAATCACGCAAACTCACGACTAAAAAATACTCACGCACGCTCACGCACGAAAATATTTTTTCTTATCACGCGCACTCACGATCACGTGAGTAAAAATAAATTTCACTCACGTCCACGTGTATTTCAAGCGTAAATCACGAAAAATTCGTGTCACGCACGCATCTCTATTTCAAAAGTCATAAGCATAACTCTGAATTTGTTTTACCTTAAATTCACATGGTAACTTACTAATGCATTTAAAACTTGGTAACTTACCAATGCTTTTAAAACAGGTTTGCCAATGGTAAGTCACAAAAATATTTTACAACGTCTTTTTGTCACTCAAAAATATTTTTACACCAAAATTAAAAAAATTACACTCAAAAAAATTGATTTTTTTTAACAAAAATTACAAAAACAAGTTTTTTACTCAAAATAAAATACTTCTAATCAAAATTGTTAATTTTTTTTACGTTATAAAATGTTTCTATCACTTAAAAAGGGCATTGTGGTCCCTAATGCCCTTTTGGAGGGTATTTATAGATTCGGCAAAGTCGAATTTAACTTTTCTACTTGTTAGTGTTCTATTATAAAAAAACATGACAATTTACAAAATCAAATTCAATTGATATTGAATGGACTAAATACACAAATTGATTAGTATTTTGATGTCTTAAAAAGTTGATGAAGAAAAATTAAATAAAATGTTGTGGAATTTTTTCGGGATTGAAAGACTTTAAAATGGAAATTTTAAATAAACAAGTGAGAGTATCTAAATTTGAAGAAAGAAATTAAATAAAGAAGTTCGAATCGCGGTACAATTCGAAACTATCGTTAGAAAAGTAGTGGATACATAATCAAGATAGACGAAATATAGTAGTGGGAACCCCCAGATATGAGCATAATGCAGAAGAACAGTGTTCGCTACTTAAGGTTAAAGTCGTTTTCGACGAGTAGCTCATTTTTAGTTAATTTTTTCTGTTATTTAAAGTCAAGTATTTAAGGATCGAACAACAATCAAATTGCGTCGCTCAAGACGTAAAAAAAAAAACGAAAACAAACACATTCAAATTGAAATTTTTACGTCCGTTTGATTTAGGTACCTCACATTTAAATTGTTAAACTTACGCGACGTAATTTGATTCTGGTTCGACGCTTAAATATCTTGATGTTACCAAATTTGACGTGTTGAATTTTAATTATATTTATAATCTTAATTATGTACTTTTTTTCCACAATCACATACAATTTATCAGTTTTTGTGTTTTAATCAGAGACCATAACCGTTATGAGATTTATTGAAAAAACTCAAATTTAACTGTTCAAAAATATTATTTTGAAATAGAAATTTAAAATAACAGTTTCAAAAAATTTATATAAATATCTGTCCAAAATAACAGAAATAAAAAACTTTTATTTTTTTTTAACTGTTATCAAATACTCTTTGAGCCTTATAAAATTTGATATATTTAAGTAAAACTAAAATTATCGCATACAAAAGAATCCTATTGATAGATAATACCTCAATTATTGGTTTGAACATTAAAACTTTGATTGATTTGAATACAAATAACTGTTATAACAGTTATTTAAAATAAATAAATGTTATTTTAAACTTTTTGAACAAAAAGTTTTTAATTACTGTTATTTTATACTTTTATTGATAAAAATCAAAAAATAAAAGTTATTGCAAATTTTAACACGGGACATCTCTAGAAGTCTTTCCATATATATAATGCATATTTTGGACAACATTCGTTTAATGATTTTTTTAAAGCAAAATAACACATATAACTGTTTTATTTGGTCTCTGGTTTTAATGTCGAAATGAATTTAAATTTTCCATTACACAAATAACTTTGTATGCAATTGAAATCGACTGAAAAAAAAATTCCCCACTTTAAACTGATTTTCAGACAATAATGGCACGGCGACAAACCACAAAAGTTTATGATTATTCTAAATGCATTGTTATTTTCAACTTAATGTGGTACTTTTTTTTCCAATGTACACCCGAAAAAAAAATATTAGTCGTACAACAATGTTTGCAACACATTTTTTTACTTTAAGCCAACACTTAGGGGATGCCCCCTACTAATGCAATGCATTATGTTTGTGTTAGGAAAATAGGTTATGATAAGAAAAAAAGAGGGAGTAGTGTTTGTGGACATTTAGTTTGAATTTTTCTATATTATAAACTCCGGGGAGTTTATTCCACATACGGCTAGTTTGACCGATAAACGAATTTTCTCTGTAATGCGTTGTGCGATATATTGGACAGTCGTCAACAAACGGATGTGATCTGCTGTACGAGTACTACGGACATGTTCCCGCATCTCAGGGATGAGTTCGTCTATCGCAGCTGAACACTTAACGTGGTAATGTACAACCCACATTCCGACGATTCTCCAATGAGTTAATAGAGCTGTCATTTATGAGCTTCAATGCACTCTTTTGCACCCGATCCAGAGTTTTAAGGTAGACCTTGAAGCACCTGCCAAGTTATGTGAGTTGTATTCCAACTTCGGTCGGATATAGACGGTATAAATAGTGAGATCAGACCAAGTGAAGTAATTTTTACACCGTTTAAGGAAACCAAGCCACTTGAATACTTCTTACGACACTTGAAAAACATGTTGGCTCCAAATAACACTACATTGGATTTTCATGCCTAGAACATCAAGAGTGTCTGATTCCTTAATTGCTATACTACCCATTAGAGCACCCACAAAATGTATGGGATGTGCAAAATTGTATTTTTTATCGCTCCCCGCTCATTTTCGGTTGAGTTGGGATTAAAAAATAATATCTATCCAGAAATTGGACTTCTAGGTTGCAAACAGGCCAAGCAGTTTGAACTTTTGACCTCAAAAATGGGCTAAAAAACCTTTATAGATTAATTTGGCTGTAACTCTTAAAATAAAAGTTTTTCGCAATTAACTTTCATAACAATTTTTTTGTAGAATCAAAATGCAAAGATTTTTCTCTCATACTGTTTTGACCTAAATATGTCCGATCGCGGTGTTTTAAGCTGTTAAAGTCGAAATTTGGGTCTGAACTTTTTTTAAAAAAATTCTCGTAAATTTTTAAATTGGGGAAAATTTGAGCTCCTTGCACAATTCACTAGGGTATTGAATGTAGTTTTCCAAAAAATTTTTTTTTGCAAAAATATATCGACTGTTCCATGAAAAAATCCCAAAGTTCTACTCTGAATCTCATTTTTTTACAATTCAACCTCAATATAGGTGAATACTCACTTTGTAATTCCGTGAGTTTCGCACCAAAACATCTGTCTAGGATTTCTCTAAATATATATGGGGTATTCAGTGCCAAATTGGACACTTTGAATTTTTTTTTTTACATTTTTTAATTATTTTTAAATTTTTTTAAAACCGATTAAAACCCCCATCCAAGTTTGTTTTCAAATTTTTTTAAATTACCCGTTTCAAAGATATGGAATTTTCAAAAATAAACTATCGTTTTCCGTATTTTTATCATAACAAATTCAAAAATGGTCAACATTTTTTTTTTTAATTTTTTTTTAATTTTTGTTTTTTTTATCAAATATTTCTGTAAGTGTTCTAATATGCCATTTTTAAATGATTGCTCTCTTTGTATTGTTGTTTTCAATCTTTTCTTAAAATTTTTTATTTGATTTTTTTTAATTTTTTTTTTTTAATTTTTCGTGGTAAACTTAATATTTTCTTAAAATTTTAAGCTTAAGTAGATCGTGGGATTTTGGTAATTAATATATTCAGCGGTTTTTGAATTTTTTTTTTTTGTTTTCCAATCTTTATTAAAACACTTTAAAGAAAATACTAAAATTTCAACAAATTATTTCGAATTTGGACCATTTTTAAAGAAGTGAAGACAGAACAAAATCGTGTTTTTTTTTTTAATTCGATATTTTTTGAACGGATTGTCAAAAAAGATGTCAAAATTTACTTGGAATGGGTTTTTAAAGGGTACTAAAAAATTGAAAAAACATAAAATTAAAAATTTTCCAAGCGTCCGATTTGGCATGGAATACCCCATATACACCATGTGAAATCTTAGACTCATCTTTCGATGCGTAAAACATGCAATGACAAAGTGAGTACACCCTCATAAGGTAGTTGGAGGTAAAAAAATTGTGGTTCAGGGTATGATTTTGGCAATTTTTCATGGAAGGGTCGATATATTTTTGCAAAAAAAATTTTTTGGAAAACTGCATTCAATACCCTATTAAATTATGTAAAGAGCCCAAATTTTCCCCAATTTAAAAATTTACGAGAATTTTTTTAAAAAAAGTTCTGACCCAAATTTCGACTTTAACCGCTTAAAACACCGCGATCGGGCATATTTAGGTCAAAACAGTATGAGAGAAAAATCTTTGCATTTTGATTCTACAAAAAAATTGTTATGAAAGTTAATTGCGAAAAACTTTTATTTTAAGAGTTACAGCCAAATTAATCTATAAAGGTTTTTTAGCCCATTTTTGAGGTCAAAAGTTCAAAGTGCTTGGCCTGTTTGCAACCTAGAAGTCCAATTTCTGGATAGATATTATTTTTTACTCCCAACTCAACCGAAAATGAGCGGGGAGCGATAAAAAAAACAATTATGCACATATGGGTGCTCTACTACCCATGGATACAGATGACGCTGATTCTACAAGCCGTCTGTGGGTCAACTTTGGGTCTTACGAGCATTAAAATGGACCTTATTCGCAAGACCCCACTCGGAGATGGTCGTATGGTCATGCTTGAGTGTGTCATTCATGTTCTGTCTCATATATTAAACCTCAGTAAAGCTTGGTTTTTGATTGAAGGAAATTTAATGACAAATGTTGCTGTCATCTGCAAAAGAATAAATGGGATTGAAAGTTAGACCTGAAAGGTCGTTAAGAAAAATAAGAAAAAGTGTTGGAGAAAGAACAGAACCTTGCGGTATCCCTGAATTCAACTAAAACCCATAGTACGGTCTCTGAGAAAGCTCGATATAAATCGAGAGAAATCACTACCGACACCAAACGGAATAAGCTTCGAAACGAGTGCACCGTGCTACACACGATTAAACGCTTTGGAAATGTCTAAAGCAACCACATTGCTTTCACCAAATTGGTGAATAATAGAACGAATCCAACGTTAAATTTAGCCTAGATGTGGCTGAAGTTAGTACACAAAATTTTCACGAATGTACAACGCAAGGCCCCGATGAGAAAGAAAAAGGGATAGAAATTGATATTTGGAAATCCTGCGGATCAGCATCTCCTACTACCTGGGCTCGAATGATCGAATGAAATTTCGATACATACAAAACTTTAGTACCAATTTAAAAATAAAAGAATAATAATTTCATTACATTTAACTTTAATTTGCTCTATGGGCACAAAGTACTTCATCCCCGATTAGGTAGAATTGGCGTCAAAAATTTATCTTAGAAAATAAAAAAAGGATTTAGATAGCAAAATTTCGATATCGAATGCCCTGATTCGGGCCAAGAGTTTCAGATAAGGTAAAAACCTCCGGCCGATGAAATCGAATGTGGGCGCATACAAAGATGAAATTTGCCCACAGTCCTCGCATGTTGCAGTAATCTTAACGAAATCTGTCAGTCATAATAAAGAAAAATTCAAATTAATTAATACTGGAGCAGCGACGATTTTTTTTATAATTATTCTGTGATAAAATAAAAATAAATTAAACAAGGGAGAAAATTATAGTCGGTCAAGACCGACCTAATAATACCCTACACCAGGGCTTTTCTGAAATTTGGTCCCAAGTCCAAACATGGATCCGATTGGACCTACCTCTTGTTAGATCTCTAATTAGTGTAAAAACACAATAACGAAATTTGAGTGAAATACCGAAATTGAAAAACCCATTTAACAGTATATCGGTCAAAATTTGTATATGGGGACTAACAATAAGTCCAGGAATGGTCCAATTATAATCAGATTTGATTTGGTTATTAAAGTACACGTTTAATACATACGAACATATTATTAAATAAACACTTCAAATTTTCATGAATTTTGAAAGATTTTTGTAAAAATCAGGAGGGTGGTTTGTATGGGGACTACAAGTAGAACTGGTCCGGTTTGTTTTATATGATATGATAGTTTGTTAATATGAAATACGTTTACTTGCCAAATTTCAAAAGGATACCTATTATATATATGATCGGTATACTTGAAGGTGGGTCTGGGAATAATAATTGGGTAGTTACAAACTTCATCAAAAACTCATTATACCTTGTACCACAGAGTGGTGTAAGGTATAAATATATCATTAATTTCCAACTCTTTTATTTAAATGAAAATTTTAAGAGATAAATTTAAAGAAAATTATATTTATAATTGTCAATTTTAAATTAAACATCTTTGATTTGAACATGAAAACATTTTCAAATCAATGTTCTTTTGTTTCCATTTTTTAAATGAATATGTTGACTTCTGTACCGGTTTTATTATAAGTTTTAAGTTTTATTATACTTAGTGATAGAGGGTATATATGTATAAGTTTGTCATTCCGTTTGTAACTCATCGCAATATCGGACTGGGACCCCATAAAGTATATATATTCATGATCCCCGATCGATTTTAAGACATTCTAGCGATGTCCGTCAGTCTGTGGAAATTGTGATTACGACCAAAATACTACACGGATATGACTGAAACTTAACACATTTATTGGAAGTTCTCCTGAGAAGTTTGGTATTGCATTTGAGCGATATCGGTTAAGCGGTTTAAAAGTTATGAACGAAAATGTAAGGACACCTCAAAAATTTTAGTACATTCAACATAACCTAAAAATACAAAATGCTTTAATTCGGCTGCTGGTTGACATATGTAAACATAATTGAACACCAAATGGTATTTAAACATGTACGAACATATTTTTTGACAAAAAAAAAATCGTGGATTTTTTTTACCCAAAATTTTTTTTTGCGGAAATTTTTTTCAAAATTTTTTTTTTTTTTAAAGTAATTTCCTTTTAAAAAAAAGTTTTTTGCAATAATCTTTTTGAAATTGTGGAGGGTAATACCCTCAGGGTATCACTACATTTGGCAAAGCCGAATTTAACTTTTTACTTGTTTTTTTTAATACGGTACAATGGACTATTTTAAGTCTGAGCGCCATGGACTTGCCTAAAAATTTACCTATTTTTAGGCTTGTACAACCCACCCTCAACTCAACTCAACTTGTTTTTAAAATAAGATTGTTTTTGCTTAATTTGAAAATGTATATTTTTCTTGGTGTACACTCTAATCAATTTTCATGTAAATTTACCCTGTTTATAGTAGGTAACTTGTCTCCTACTATAAACAGTGTACAAATACATGTTGTGTTTAAAGTGATAGACACAAAGTATGTAAACGTACACATTTATGTGTCTACAAAATGCTTCGCAACAAAAATGTTTCAGGAAAATTTACACGTTTTGTGTCTAAATAAACATGTTTATTTAGTAAACTTAAAGTAGAAATGCCTGGAAATACATGAAAATTATGTACATATACATTGAAATTGCTTTTTATAAAACCACCCTAACTTTTCCATATTCAAACATCAAAAAACAATAAATGCATTTTTATATATTTATTTAAAATAAAAAAGGCTAATGAAGGCTTAAAACAAACGTATTAAAATTAAGTAAAAAAAGCTAAAACAAATAAAAAAATTAATTAAAAATGTAACCAAAAACATCTTTTTCTATAGAAAAATCCTCAGATTCTGAGACATTTTTTACAGAAAAATTCTTGTACAGAAAAATTCTAAGATTCTGAGACATTTTTTCTATAGAAAAATTTTCAGATAATGGGATATTTTTTCCATAGAAAAATTCTCAGATTCTGAGACATTTTTTCTATAGAAAACAGATTCTTAGGCATTTTTTCTATAGAAAAATTCTTAGATTCTGAGACATTTTTTCTACGGAAAAATTCTCAGATTCTGAGACATTTTTTCTATAGAAAAATTCTCAGATTCTGAGACATTTTTTCTATAGAATCTGAGACCTTTTTTCTTTAGAAAAAGTCTCAGATTCTGAGACATTTTTTCTATAGAAAAATTCTCAGATTCTGAGACATTTTTTTTATAGAAAAATTCTCAGATTCTGAGACATTTTTTTTTATAGAAAAATTCTCAGATTCTGAGAAATTTTTTTTATAGAAAAATTCTCAGATTCTGAGACATTTTTTCTATAGAAAACTTCTCAGATTCTGAGACATTTTTTCTATAGAAAAATTCCCAGATTCTGAGACATTTTTTCTATAGAAAAATTCTCAGATTCTGAGACATTTTTTCTAAAGAAAAATTCTCAGATTCTGAGACATTTTTTCTATAGAAAAATTCTCAGATTCTGAGACATTTTTTCTATAGAAAAATTCTCAGATTCTGAGACATTTTTTCTATAGAAAAATTCTCAGATTCTGAGACATTTTTTCTATAGAAAAATTCTCAGATTCTGAGACATTTTTTCTATAGAAAAATTCTCAGATTCTGAGACATTTTTTCTATAGAAAAATTCTCAGATTCTGAGACATTTTTTCTATAGAAAAATTCTCAGATTCTGAGACATTTTTTCTATAGAAAAATTCTCAGATTCTGAGACATTTTTTCTATAGAAAAATTCTCAGATTCTGAGACATTTTTTCTATAGAAAAATTCTCAGATTCTGAGACATTTTTTCTATAGAAAAATTCTCAGATTCGGAGACATTTTTTCTATAGAAAAATTCTCAGATTCGGAGACATTTTTTCTATAAAAAAATTCTCAGATTCTGAGACATTTTTTCTATAGAAAAATTCTCAGATTCTGAGACATTTTTTCTATAGAAAAATTCTCAGATTCGGAGACATTTTTTCTATAGAAAAATTCCTAGATTCTGAGACATTTTTTCTATAGAAAAATTCTCAGATTCTGAGGCATTTCTTCTATATAAAAATTACCAGATTCTGAGACATTTTTTCTATAGAAAAATTCTCAGATTCTGGGTTATTTTTTCTATAAAAAAATTCTCAGATTCTGAGACATTTTTTTTATAGAAAAATCCTCAAATTCTGGGACATTTTTTCTATAGAAAAATTCTTAGATTATGAGACATTTTTTTATAGAAAAAATAACCCAGAATCTGATAATTTTTCTATAGAAAAAATGTCTCAGAGTCTGGGAATTTTTATATAGAAGAAATGATTCAGAATCTGAGAATTCTTCTATAGAAAAAATGTCTCAGAATCTGGAAATTTTTTCTATAGGAAAAATGTCTCAGAATCTGGGAATTTTTCTATAGAAAAAATGTCTCAGAATCTGAGAATTTTTCTATAGAAAAACTCTCAGATTCTGAGACATTTTTTCTAAAAAAAATTTGAACGCTGGGTGCCACGGGGTAATAAAATCCGATTGGTCTCAATTTTATATCACAACAGTTTCACCGGTAATTAAATAAAACTTTGACTGGACACTGGGGAGAATCAAAATTAAAAAAATGTCATGGTTTAACAATTGTTTAAACGATCAATTTTTGTGTTTCTCAATTTAAAAAAAAAAAAAAAACATTTTGCGGGTACATTTTGCATGAAAAAATGGTGTCCTTCGTTACTTTTACTTTAATGTTTTACATCACACAGGTCACACTATGTTTCCGTTTTTTATAAGATGGAACCTTCACTCAGAATATTATGTAAGTTACTACATGTTAGTTGTTTGTATATTTTACAGTAATAAGTTATTTTCAACTAAAAAGTCAGTTGTTTTTGTATGAAAAATGTCAAACAACTATTTCTGTTAGTTATTTTAATTAGTTTTTTTGAATAACTAACAAAAAAGTACTGTGATGTAGTAACAGTTATTTAAAGTAGTTAATTTAATTTTTTTTATCTCTGAAAAATTTTCAAAGTTTTTTTCCAAAAAATAAATTTTTCGTTTTTTTATTTTTCACAACTTTAAAAAAAAAAAAAAAACTAAAAAAATTTGGTCTTAATTTTTTTCTGAAAAATTTTTTGAAAAAAAAAAAATATTTGTAGATTTTTTATTTTTACTACATTTAAGTTGTTTTGACTACAAATGTAAGTAGTTTTTACTACATAAGTCAGTTGTTTTTTGTCAGTTAAAATAACTAACATTGTTAGTTGATTTAACTGAAAAAGTAGTTGACCCCAAAACAACTTACAAAGTAGTTATTTTAACTGACATTTTCAGTTGATTTTACTAACATAATTTTTTGAGTGTTCTTTATCAATTTATGTAAGTTTTGGAGTGGTTTTAGGTCCACCTAATGATGCTCCCATTAATTGCCGCTTTTAACAATTTCTGTAAACAATATGTTAAATAAATTAGTTTTTAAATTGAAATCCATATATTTGGTGGAAAAAATTTACCTTTTAAAATAACAAAATCGACCTCTTATTTAGTTTATCTTAACATTTTGTTAAACGCTTTGAATGGTAGAACAAAAACATCCAGAATTTCTTTAATTTTTGAATATTTTTCCTTGTTTTATTCGTTTTTATTTAAATTTCCAAAATAATGTTTTTTTTTTAAATCAAGTTTTGACAATTTCAACAATACTTTGCTAATATGTACGATTACATATAATGTGTTTGAAACAAAATTTTACATAGAAAAAATGTATATTTAAAGTGAAAGTGTCTGTTATCTGATAAACATGTTTCACAACACACAATGTACTATTCTTTATGTGTAATTCTTTACAAATAAACACAACCTGATTATATTTACGCCTTTTCTGTAAATATACATGAAAATTTACTAACTTAATAATAGTAAAGTTACATGCATTTTTTAGAGTGTAGTAAACTTTTTATACTAACAATGAGCTATAAATTTGAGTGTATACATTTATTTTTATTAATATATATATTTACAAATTGATTCATATAATTTTGCTTTTAGTATATATTTCTTTTAAACGACTATATATAAAAATGTATTTGAGATTAAAAAACGTGATCCGAAAACCTCGTGCCTATAAAAATAATACACAAATGACTGAAAATGTGATAGATATTTAAATACTTGAATCCATTAGCAGCAACCAACTATTTAAAAGTAGTGGGATTTCAAAAAAAAAAACTTTTGTATGAAATTATTAAAAATAAAATATTGATATCAATATACAAACTGGTTTAGGATTTTATTTTATTTAAATTAATATAAAATTAGTTTAATGATTAACTGGAAAACTATTTAATTGATAGTCATTAAATGTTGGCATAAATTTGAGATCACCTATATTTATAAAAAGAAATGCGTTTAAAAAAAGAACCGTGTTTCCTTCCGTTTTTTTATAAGAATACCCAGAAAAAATTGTCCGTTCCAAATAATTGGTTTCAGAACGCATTTTATTATCCTGAAATCGATTCTACTAAGCATTCCAGAATCGATGATATTTATTTGAAATTCGAAAGCAATCGTTTGTTAGAACAAGTAGTTTTTTTTTTTTAAAAATTTTTTTTACATTAAAATATGTTGTTGAAATTACCGTAGAATGTGTTCTAGAATCTATTGCAGTAGGAATCTGTTCAAAAAATTTTCCTAGGAAACGAAAAAAATAACTTTAAAATATATTAAATTTTGTTACCCCTTGGTATGAGGCACTTTTAAAAAATATACATTCTGTTTAAAGATTGTCCTCTCTCTTCATTTAATCAAATTTTCAGAGATCACCTTACCAAACAACTTAATTAACACAGAATTGATATTCTTATTTAGCATAGACGTCATTTAAAATTAAAATAACCACCATTTAAGAGTCGGGCAGTTTTTACGATTTTTAAGAAATCGACATTTGAATTTATTAAAACAAAAGTATATGTAGGTAAATTTTGGTAAAAACGAACAAACGATTCCCTACAGCAGGATTCCCAAAGTTTCCTAAAAAGTATTATTTAAAAAAAATATAGTACTTTTTTAGAAACAATGGATTTTTTTAGAAAAGAGTACATTTTTACAACTTTTGGAAAAAGTATCTTTTTTAAAAAAAAAAATACTTTTTTTTAGAAAGTACATTTTTTAGAAAGTACATTTTTTAGATTTTTTTTTTTTTCAAAAAAAGTAGTAAAAAATTTACTTTTTCAAAAAAGTAAATTTTTTCTTACAACTAAAGTACTTTTTTCCAAAAAAGTATTTTTTATACCCTCCAACCAAAGTATGGGTTGGAGGGTCATTCCGTGTGTAACGCATTGAAATATCGGTATAGGACCCTATAAAGTATATATTTTATTGATCAGTGATCGATTTTAAGACATTCTATCGATGTCCGTCCGTCCGTCTGTAGAGGACACGATCCTGTCCAAAATAAAAGAGCTAGACTTCCGAAGTTTGGCACGAATATGTCTTATATTCCTAGGCAGGTTAAGTTCGGAAATATGCAAAATCGGACCAAGGGGAAAAAGTTCCCCCTTAGAGAACTAAACCAACCTAAGAAAAACTGCATTTTTTGCAGGTTTTTTATACTTTTGCTAAGCAAATGCAACATTCTTATCTCAAAAGAAGTTCAAAATCGCAAGGGGAAGGTGCCCCTAACGTCCCTTACCAACCCCCCTCAAAAAAAAGACGCCCTGGATTTTTTTTTTATATTGTTTTTTACATTTTGGAGGGTATAAAAGATTCGGCACAGCCGAATGTAACACTTTCACTTGTTTATATTGATTTTTTTTTTAAATATTGGAGAGTATAAAAGATTCGGCAGAGCCGAATGTACCACTCTCACTTGTTTTTTCTAAAAAATAAAAAGTATATTTTAACAAAAGTTTTATTTTTAACTTAAAATTTTCTATACATTTTTTGAAAGTCGATTTTAAAAACAAAAACAATTTGTATGGAAATAAAATTAAAATTAAAAGTCTATTTTTGTGGTAAGGCTAACTATATTTTCTTAAATAATACTTTTTTGAAAAAAATACCATTTTTCTAAATAAGTACTTTTTCCCTAAAAAAGTACGTTTTTTCTTAAGGGTTCTATAGTACAGTACTATTAGTACTTTTCTAAAAAAGTACAATTTTACCAAGAAAGTGATATTTTTTCTAAAAAAAGTGTTGTTTTCTTTAAAAAAAAGTACTTTTATTTTTAAAACAGTACTATTTTTTTCTAACAAATTACTATTTTTTCTGAAAAAGTACTATTTTTTTCTAAAAAGTACTATTTTTTCTAAAAAAGTACTATTTTTTTCTAAAACAAAGTACCTTTTTTCTTAAAGATTCTATAGTACTTTTCTAAAAAAGTACAATTTTACCAAAAAAGTGATACTTTTTCTAAAAAAAATTGCTTTTTTTCTTAAAAAAAATAATTTTTTTAAAAAAGTGTTTTTTTCTAAATATAAAGTACTTTTTCTCTAGTTTTCTTCAAAAGGTACTATTTTTCCTAAAAAATTACTACCTCCGTTCCGAAATATTTTTAACATTTCTATAGATTTTTTTGTCCCAAAATAAACTTAACATTTTATTAAGCAGTGTTTAAGTCGAAATAATACAAGATAAAGTTAAAAAAACAATCTTATACTAATCTCGTGTACTAAAACTGTAACAAAATTAATTAAAAATATTTGCAAGATGTCCCTATTGCATCCATAATGCATTTATTAAAAACCGTTAAAAGGGCCTCTAGCGTAAAATTTCTTATTTCATACGCCGCATTTTGTAATAATTTTCATCTTTTCGACCATAGTAGACACCATGCCTGTTTGTAACGTCGAAAACAAGTTGTCTCATTTATCTGGATGCAGTTTATTGCATCCATTTTGCACGTGAATTGAAAAATTGCAAAGCTATAAAGAATTTTTAAATTATTGATATGTCACGATATGTATTAACGAAAAAAACAAAGCTTTTTTAAAAAATCCTCCATAATCCCAGCCAAAATATAGAAATGTTAAGATTATTTTGGGACGGAGGTAGTACTATTTTTCTAAAAAAAAGTACTATTTTTTCTAAGAAATTAATATTTTTTCTAAAAAAGTACTATTTTTTTCTAAAAAATTACTATTTTTTTATAAAAAAAGTACTATTTTTTTCTAAAAAAGTTATATTTTGTCTAAAAAAGTACTATTTATTCTAAAAAAATAATATATTTTCTAAAAAGTATTTTATTTCTTAAAACAATTATTGAAAAAAAAACATCTGAAATGTGACATGAGCCTAGGGTTGCCAGACGGCCGGGAATGGCCTGGATTTTCCAGTTGTTTTGGGTCTGGTCCAGTTTCCAGTTAAACTATAATTAATCCAGTTAAAAAATAATTTCTTTAATTTTAACAATTTTTTTTATTTAATATATTTTACATTTTTTTTGGACTACTTTTTGAATGAAACCTAAAATTTTTTCACTACTTTTAATAAATAAATAAATTTTTGCATGAATGTTTCCCTTGAGATCTTCGATGATCTGAGGATTGATTCGTGAAAATTTTTCTTTTCAAATAAACCCAAAAATAAGTCCGAAGCGGTCAAAGCTGCAGATGAGGGCCAGTTATTGTCGTCCTTTTTTGACATCGCACGTCCAGGGAATTTTAACTGCCCACCTAGATTTCCATATTTGACCACTACGGACTTATTTTTGTGGGGTTATTTGAAAAGAAAAATTTACGCTAGCAATCATTAGACTATTGACGACCTCAACATCAACATTTCGAGATGATCAAATATGTAGTGGAAATGCTTAAAATGGGACACATTTTGCCCTGGCCAATAAATGCAGCCATTTGATTGATGTATTCGAAAAGAAGTCAAAATTATCTTACTTTTAAAAATCGTTCGATTTGTTTTAAGTTATCCAAAAAAATCCAGCTTAATTTTTTCCATTTTCCAGTTATTTGACTTCTAATATCTGGCAACCCTACATGAGCCCATAACTGGCACACGGCACATTTCAGATGTGACATGTGTCACACTAAGGCTGCGTTTTTGACATATCGCTTTAACTTAGTTTAAACGGGAGTTTAATTAAACTTTATTAAATTAAAACTAAGTTTAACCAAGCATTCTGTTTTTCAGTTCAAGTTTAGCAAATGTCGATTAACACGGTATTGCCATACCAAATACCACATTTCCACTTAGAATAGTTGCCATCAGCGCACATTTTTTCCAATAAAATACCACAACATGGCAACACTAACCAGTATATTTGGAAATCAGAGGTGTTTTTTGACGTTTATGTACCTAAGTTTAACTCTCCATCATTGGTGAGTTAAACTTAAAATAAACCACATCTCAAAAACAGAATTTCTGGTTTTAACTCAGTTTAAACCTAAAACCAATAAATTTTACAACTCAAAAACTCAGCCTAAGGCACATTGCACATTTCAGACGTGCCATGTGCCGATAACAATGCACATGACACATCTGAAATGTGCTATGGTATGTCCACATGACACATTGATAAAAGTGATGTGCGGCACATGTGTGTGTCATTCCTGACCCTGTTTAGATTGCAGTAATTTGAAAGAGTTGTTTTTTTAAACTTCGCGAATAATGCATTTTTCTGCTGGTACCATCGTGTTTGTCTTAGGCTAAGACTCTTATATAAGTTTTACTTACCTTTATTTGGTTTACCATTTATCGAAGGTTACTTCGGTGCAAATAGTTTCCTCATGGGCTCTCTTTAATGTGAGATAAGGCTGTGTCTGTTATATTTCCCTTCTCTACAGCGTATTTACTACAATAGGGGCATAACTCATAAAACTTAATTTTTTAATTAATGATGCAGATTTTTTTGTATAAATAATCTTTATATTGTGTAAAAAATTCGTATTAAAAACTTTTTTTAATGAAAACCCATTTTAGTTCGATTGATTGTAAAATCCGTTTTTTAAGTTATGTCACTATTGTAGTAAATGGGTGGTATACTACCTCAGCGTTTGTGGGGTATGAATAGTAGTTTCATTGAACAAATTAAACTCGTTTAAATAAGACTATTTAAGTTTTTTTTTTTGGTTTTTCTCATATATTTAAATTTATTTACGATATTTTTTTTTTCATTTATTCATTTTACTAAATTCCAACGTTTGTTATTTTATTTTATTTGTTTAATTTTTTTTTCTTAATATTTTCTGTATACATGTATAATGCAAATTTTTAAAACTTACATATTTTTGATGATTATATGTATGTGAATGCTAGAAATTATAAAATTAAAAAGAAAAAAATTCCAAAAAATATATAAATTTAATAAAAAATATTATCTTTTTTTGAAAATTTCTCTTGGAGGATTTTACAATTTAATAGAGTGTGAGGAGAGAGAGAGAGAGATAGAGAGAGTTATTAAGAGCATACAGCTGAGATTTTATTAAAGTGTTTTAAGTTAATATCATTTTTTGGATAATTTTTTTCTTTTTTTTAATAATTTTTGTTAAATATAATAATCAACAATATGAAAATTTTTCGGGTTTTTTTTAATAAATATTTTTTTTTATTTATTTTAATTTTATTTCAAAATAGGTAATTGTTTTAAAATATAATTGTAATTTTCAACAATTTTTTTTTTAGTTTTTATTTCGTTTTTAAAGTGGCTTGTTTTAACAGTTTTCTTTAGAGATTGTTTTTAAGGATATTTTTTCTTCTAAAAAGCTTTTGCTTAATAATTTATTTTAAACTTAGGTGGTAATATTTTAAGCTTTAAATATATATAATATTTTTTTTTTTTAATATTTTAAATATTTTTCTTCATTCATCTATTTTGTTTTCTCATTTTGTTTTAGCCACTCTATCAATTATTTTAAATTACACAACATTTAATTTTGAATTATTTTCTTTTTTTTTTTCAAAACCAAAACTCAACAAAAAAATTCTTAAAATTTTGTAAAAAAATATAAAAACAAATAATACATAATTAAGGCCAATTTTAAAAATTTAAAAAAAAAATTTATAATAAAATTTATTGGTTTTCCTTTTTGTTTATAAATATAAATTAAAGCCAATTTAGTTTTTAGATCTAAAATCTAAAAATAACAAAAATATAATTAAAAAACTAATTTTAAAGCTAAATACTACTATAAAAAAAAATATTAATTTAAAAAATATATTTATATATAAAATAATTCAAAAAATAAATCAACTTTTGTTGTTGTACTTAAAAAAAATAATAAAAACAATATATTTTTGTAAAAAAAAAAAAATCATTTTGATTTTGTTAAAAAAATCAACAAAAAAAAGAATGCGCTTTTACAGGAAAAACAAAATAATTTGGAAAAATTTCATGTCTTTTTTGAGCTTTGTGTGAAATACAGAAGTACCAATTTTTTTTTTAATAATTTAAAATCAATACAATTTCTTTTCTTTTTAAAAAAATCTTTATCAAAATAAAATTTAGCAAAACAAGAGAGTTTTTTGGTTACAAATGTAAAGAGTGAGTTAAAAAAAGAGATTATTTTTTTCAAAAAAATTAAATTCGTTTCTTTGTAACTTTTTTAAGAAATACTGTTATAGTGCTGGCTAACTTGAAAAAGAGCTTAACTACAGTTAATACATTTTAGACCAAAG
Organism: Pegoplata infirma; assembly: GCA_963921195.1. Lineage (NCBI taxonomy): Eukaryota > Metazoa > Arthropoda > Insecta > Diptera > Anthomyiidae > Pegoplata > Pegoplata infirma. The sequence continues at coordinate 13,267,194 of OY992540.1, forward strand.
TATTGAAAACTTTATAAATATTTTAAAAATTATTTTCCATTCTTTTATAAACAAAGTATATTTTACAGTTAAGCTTCTTTCTTTTATTAAACCACTGATATTTTCATTTTAATTCTTTTAATTTATGTTTTTTTTCTTATGTTTTCAGGTACTGATTTGAAAAAATCATATAAAATCATATAAAGCTTGGATATTTCAAACTTCAAAAAACTGGCAATTAACTATTGTACTCAATAAATACCGTTTACAGTTTAACATCTATAACTTTTCAACACTCTTAATCAGTAATTAATTTTTGTTCTCAATAAATACTCACTACACTTTTAATAATTACTTGGTGCTACGCAAAGAACTCTCTTATGCCATCTCATATCTTAGAAAGGTAAGCGCAAACTTAGTTTTTTTTTTAATATTATTATCTTAATACCTTGTTTCTGTTTTTTTTGCAGATACATTACCGGATTTATTGTGGCTTTTTCTTAGGTACATTATCTTCCCGACAAGCTACAGCCGCAACTAAAGCCGCTCCACGACCGGAACCATCTTCGGATAACATTAAATCAAAAGAGATACCAGGTTTCACCAACTGTGTAATCTTTTCCACCATTAAATTGTGGAACTTGGGATGGAAACGATAAACACTGCCATCAACGCCTACTGTGACCAGAGGTTCATTCATTTTGTTGATTAAGGTAGCTATACCACAGGATACCAAATGGGCAGCTCTCTTGGAAACACATTCGCATATGTAACGGACATTGGCACAGTCATCATCGGTGGAATTGTTGAGACCCAATTCCTCCAATACCAAACGGCAATTAGTATACACACCCGGTTCGTCAGCCTCAATTTCCGAAACATATTTCGTGAAAAATTGTCCTCTTGTCATGAGGACATCGGAATCTTGACCCTTAAACAACACACCAGCTTTGACCATTTTCACAATGACTAGACGCACCAATTCACCCATATACATGCCAGATATCATTTTTTCAAATACCTGTTTGCCTGGATTTATAGAATGACTATCGACTTCATCGTCAAATTCAGTGCGTACAAAGTCCAAAGCACCATTATCTCCAAAAGCACCCCATTCGGTGTTGATAAGGACATGAGGCTTACCGTTGGCTCCTCCATCAAACATTTCAGCTTCTTCTACACGTTCTACATAGCAGGCATTGGAACCAGTACCCACAATCAAACCAATTTTACAATTGTGATTTTTCCACGCACAAGACATCAACGTACCCGTTGTGTCGTTTAATATAGCACACACATCTATTTGTACATCACCTCTTCTGGCTATGGCATCTTTCAGCAGTTGGACAACATCTTCATTTACCACACCAGCACAATTGAAACCCTTAGTCCAAGTTACCAAAAGACCTTTTGTAAGGCCCAATTGTGTTAAAGGGAAGGAGAATGTGAAACCCAATGGCAGGCGCTCCTTATATACATTGTGTTCATTCATGAAATTTGCCAAACACTCAGCGATATGATCGAATAGTTGTAAACCCGAACCCAACATTATGTGCTGGGGTATGGCGTAGATACGAGATTCCATTTGGAAATCATGATCTTCCTTCAAATGAATCAGCAACACTCGGAAATTAGTGCCTCCAAGGTCAAGTGCCAAAAATTTGCCACGTTCATTGCCGTTGGGCAAATCTTGCACGTAAGTTACAAAACACTTTACATTCGCCTTCTGGTGAGTATCCTTGGACAAACCTTTTTTTATTTCATGCAGGATACGATAGTTAAGCTCGTTGATCTGTTCGTCCGTTAATATCAATTGCTGACATAACTCGTGCACCATTTTGCGTTTTTCCGCGACACTTGCACTGGCATACGGTGCTGTCGTTGTTGGCGTATTTGTGGTTTTGTGGCTGAAAATGTCATCGTCTGCCACAGAGGCGGCGGACGCTAAAGACTGTGAGGTAGCAGCAGCTTTGTCTGTCTCATCTTTAGATGTGCTGCAGTGACAAGTCATCTGCGAAGAGCCATTAGTTTGTGAGGTTTTCGTGCTATTCGTATTATTATTATTGTTCACTGTACCGTTGGGCAGTTGCGATTTGCAGCAAGAGGTGGATGCGGTGGTGGGGCAGGATGATGAAGCAGATGTTGACGTCTGTTTTTTGCATGCAGAACTGCAACAGCCATTAGTTGTAGATGTTTTCAAACAACAATCTTTATTTATAGATGCATTTTGCATGGCCACATTTAAATCTTTATCCATTTTGTTTCTATTTTGTTTTGTTTAATTTTATTTTAATTTACTTTGTTGTATAGTTTTTAATTTGTTTTCAACAAAAAATTGTTTCAACAAATTTTTATTATTTATTTTTTTTTTCTTCTCTATCTGTTTGTCTGTTTCACAAAGATTTTCCGCCTTATAAGAAATCGACCGTTTCGTTTAAATGCTTACAACGGAATCAATTCCAAAAACTCTGTTAAGGTTTTTTGTATAGATCGACCACTTGAAACCAGCCGTAGTCGTCTCGTTGCTGTAGTAGTTAATAATCAATCGGCTTTTTAAAATATTTTTATTATAATATTTTTTTTTTCTCCAAATTGGTTTTCACTAGTAGTAGTTGTGTATTATATGTCTGCTCTGGTTCAGAGCTTTAGTATAACTTGACGTTGTTGTATTTTTGAAGGAACCTTGAAGGTCAAAATTGACAATTTATTAGTAAAAATACTGGAAAGTTGTTTTTAGATATATATAAATGAGTGTACTATTGTGTACATGTTAATTGTACTATATATATATGTATGTGTGTAAACGTTTTGTATTTTTACAAGAGAGATTGTTTTTTTTTTCTTTTATTCATGTCGTGTAAAAAGAAAATGTGAGAGATAGAAGTGAGATAGATTTTTTTTTTAGAGTTGCCACTTGAGATTGATTTTCAATTACACAAAATGTAATAAATTAATGTTGCAACACAGATTCATAAAAAAATGTTAATACCCTCCAAACACTGGGTTTAAAAATCGAATTAGGGGGTAAAAAGTTTCCTCTTAAAGAACTACACTAAAAAAATTATTTTGTTTTCATTATTTTGCTTTTATTTAACTTATGAAGGAATTCATAAGCTTAATAAAATATTCGTATTAGGAAAAAATTTCATAAAATTTGCTTAATTAGATTTCATAGTTTCATTAAATTTTGTTTATAAAACTTGTTGTTTTTTGACACCTGTCGGGTTACGTCTGTTTAGTCTTTATTAAAACGCGCAAAATAAGACACTGAAACCTGATCAGAGCGGCACAAATATCTTTTGTGTTTTTTAGACTTTTTATACGAAATTTAAAATGAAATGTAATTGATTAATTAATTAAACATTTTCTGAAATTCGCGTTTTTTTATATTACTTCGTAGTTTTGCATACATATGTAATAATATTAAAGGATATAGAAAAATTTTGTATGAGAAAACTGAGAGAAATCTATAAATAAAAAAAATATTTTACAGTGTACATTCTAAATTGTTTTTGTAATATTTTAAATTTAAAATAAGTAGTGAATTATTATTTGTTTTATATTTTTAATAAAATCTGCACTGTTTTTTATTATTTCGTAGTCTTACTTATGCATTATTATTATTAAAGGTTGGAGTAAATTTTTTTGTGAGAAAACTAAGTGAAACACATAAAAAAATGTAAAAGTGTATTTTTTCTACAATGTATTCTACAACCACGTAAATAAAATAAAATTTCTGTGGCGGTTACATGTGACACACCAAAAATTTTAATTAATGAACATTTTCATTAACTTCAACTTAAGGTTACAATTTTCCTTCAGTTTCCTAATGCTATTCCACATTTAATCAATGAAAACTTTCATTCATTTCATGAAAAACTTCAAAAAACGTTTCAAACAAGTTTCATTATTCCCATGTAAGTTTTAATTTAGTGTAAACCAGAGCCACCCATTTCCCGGTTCTAGGTATTCCCGGTTCTGGTACTGGTTTTCCAGTTCTCGATACATTCCCGGGAATACCGTTCCTGATCCTGGAACCGGTTCTCAAAAAACAACAAAATACTTAAACATAAAATACACACTTAAATTAAGTAATTACATTATCCCAGTTGGCAAAATAAAATCACACCTGACATACTGCTGACTCTCCCTTTATGAAATCGCTGACATCTTCATACAATTTTTCAAAATGTCATCAATGACATATCAGCAGTGTCCACCAGTATCGGTGGGGTGGCCACTAACAATTCGTTTAAACAACCGCTGACCAACTGCTGACATGTCATTGATGACATTTTGAAAAATTGTATAAAGATGTCAGCAATTTTATAAAGGGAGAGTCAGCAGTATGTCAGGTGTGATTTGTTTTGCCGACTGGGATTTTAAGCAGTATTTAAGAAATAGTTAGTTGTTTTTGTAAAATTATTTAAAAAAATGTTAATAGTTTCATAAAAAAAGGAAATGGTGTTTAAAACACATTTTGTATTTTTCGTATAAACAGTCTCAGGAATACCGGTAATATCGTCAGAACCGGAACCGGTAATACTGGAAATTTTTAACAAAGCAGTGTCCACCAGTATCGGTGGGGTGGCCACTAACAATTCGTTTAAACAACCGCTGACCAACTACTGACATGTCATTGATGACATTTTGAAAAATTGTATAAAGATGTCAGCAATTTTATAAAGGGAGAGTCAGCAGTATGTCAGGTGTGATTTGTTTTGCCGACTGGGATTTTAAGCAGTATTTAAGAAATAGTTAGTTGTTTTTGTAAAATTATTTTAAAAAATGTTAATAGTTTCATAAAAAAAGGAAATGGTGTTTAAAACACATTTTGTATTTTTCGTATAAACAGTCTCAGGAATACCGGTAATATCGTCAGAACCGGAACCGGTAATACTGGAAATTTTTAACAACCAGTACCATTTCCCGGTAATGCCGAGAACCGGGAATATCGGTACTACGGTACCGACCGTACCCCTAGTACAAACTAACGTCTGAAAGATCGCAATTTTTCACAGTTTTTTTTTTATAATTTTGCTAAGCAAATGAACGTCAGAAGCAGCTGGATCCAGTGGACGTGTATAAAAAAAATAAAATAATGATAAAATTGTATAAATATTGTGCAAAATGTATAACTAATGAACGTTTGTTGTGAGGGGAAAGGGTTCGCCCACTCCCATCACTGACATAATTAAATTTCGTATAAAAAGTCTGAAAAAATCACAAAAACAAGTTATTTTTTCGTCGCTTATAGATTTCACTTAGGCCTCTGTTCTGTCTTTCACAACTTTTCATATAGAATTTTTCGAATCACATAAAATCGAATTCGGCGTTCATATTTTCATTCGAAGTTTAAATCTAATAACTGAAACTTAGAAAATTATAACGAAAAAAGTGCACTCGTTTTAATTTGATCAAACTTTATTAATGTGAAACAAAACAAAAAAATTCGGAAGTGAAATCTAGAACATCATAAAAATTCGGAAATATTCATTTTCTCATATTTTTATGTGAATTTCTTTTTTTCGAACAGCGGCAATATAAAACCGAGCGGATTTGAGTTAATATAAACTTAATAATTTTCGTTTTATTTTAAATTTTGTATAAAAAGTCTGAAAAAATCACAAAAACATTTTGAAAAATACACTTTCACATTTTTTCGTCACTTATAGATTTCACTTAGGCCTCTGTTCTGTCTTTCACAACTTTTCATATAGAATTTTTCTTATCACATAAAATCGAATTCCGCGTTCTGCTGTTAATATTTTCATTCGAATTTTAAATCGAATAAATAAAACTTAGAAAATTATAACGAAAAAAGTGCACAAAACAAAAAAAAAATCGGAGGTGAAATCTAGAACACCATAAAAATTCGGCAATATTAATTTTTACATATTTTTATGTAAATTTCTTTTTTTTCGAACAGCGGCCATATAAAACAGAGCGGATTTAATTTTCGTTTCATTTTAAATTTTGTATAAAAAGTCTGAAAAAATCACAAAAACAAGTTAGAAAAATACACTTTCACATTTTTTTGTTGTTTGTAGATTTTAGGCCTCTGTTCTGTCACAACTTTTCAATTCATATAAAATTTTCTGAATCACATAAAATCGAATTCGGTGTTCTGTTGTTCATATTGTCGTTCGAAGTTTAAATCGGTTTAAATCGCTACAAAATTATAATGAAAAAAGTGCGCATTTGTTTACTTTGACCAAACTATATTTTTTTTTACTTTGAGCCAACACTCAGGGGATGCCCCTACTAATGCAATGCATTGTGTTGGTATTAGGAAAATAGGTTATGAGGAGGAGGAAAGAGGGAGTAGTGTTTGTGGACGTTTAATTTGAATTTTTCTAGGTCGTAGATGACTGGGAAGACAACTGCGGGAAGTTTATTCCACATACGGCTGGTTCGACTGAGAAACGAATTTTCTCTGTAATGCGTTGTGCGATACATTGGACATTCGACTACGAATGGATGTGATCTACTGGATAGACGAGTACTACGAGCATGCACCCTCGTCTCCAGAAAGAGTTCGCCTATCTCAGCTGAACACTTACCGTGGTAATATCGATAGAACAATGACACACAACCCACATTCCGACGATGCTCCAATGAGTCAATAGAGCTGGATACCCTACTGTCATTGATGAGCTTCAACGCACTCCTTTGCACCCGGTCCAGAAGCTCCAAGATAGACCTTGAAGCTCCTGCCCAGATATGGGAGTTGTATTCCATTTTCGGTCGGATATAGGAGGTATAGATAGTAAGGAGATCAGACGTAGTGAAGTAATTCTTGCACCGTTTTAAAAAACTAAGGCACTTGAATGCTTCTTTCGACACTTGAAAAACATGCTGGTTACAGCGAACATCACATTGAATTTTCATGCCTAGAACATCAAGAGTGTCTGATTCCTCGATAGCTATACCCCCCATGTAAACAGATGACGTTGATTCCACAGACCGTCTGTGGGTCAACATACAACACTGGGTCTTACGAGCATTGAAATCGACCCTATTAGCAAGACCCCAACCAGTGATCGTCGAAAGGTCGTGATTGAGTGTGTCATTCATGTTCTGCCTCATAGCTTCAACAAACTAAAAAAAAAAATTGGAAGTGAAATCTAGAACACCATAAAAATTCGGAAATATTCATTTTCTCATATTTTTATGTGAATTTCTTTTTTTCAAACTTAGTTTTATCACACAAAATAAAAAAAATCAGAAAAACAAATTCGTGCCGCTCTAATCAGCTGTTTTTTATTTATCTACATTTTGCGCATTAACTATAGGCACACAAAATTTTACTATATCCTTAAATCTTAAATAATAAAATAAGTCCCAATTCACAACAGGCAATTTTAATTGCGGCAAAACACTGACAATTCTGTTCGGCAATTCCAAAAAGAAATGTGAAAATACTCTACAGATTGAGAGTTGCGAATGAAAAAACAAAACGAATTGCCAGTACGAGCAATTTTTTCCCCCTTTCCATTCCTCTCGCCTCTCTCTCCTATAAACTAAGAATTGCGGCAATTAAAATTGCCCTGTATAAATTGGGACTAATTGTAAGTCTAAAAAAATCACAAAAAAATTCGTGCCGCTCTAATCAGCTGTTTTTTTTATTAATCTACATTTTGCGCATTAATTATAGCTAAACAGACGCGACTCGAGAGGTGTCAGAAAAACAAGTTTATAAACAAAATTTAATGAAATTTTTTAATGAAACTATGAAATCTAATGAAGCAAATTTTGTGAATGAAAACAAAATAATGATTTCGCATTATTTATATCACGACGATTTTCTTTTTTAGTGTAAAAAACAAAAAAGTTGTTTGGCGGCAGTGAACTGGCGCAGTCTATATAATTTCTTAGCAGTCAAATATATAATTTCTTAGCATTGTAAGAAATTATATATTTTTTCTTGACAAACTGCTACAGTTCACTGCAACATTGCTTCATTGTGGTTCTGTCTTTACATTGCAGCTATTCCAACAACTACTACACTCAAAAAAAAATTTATTTCATGGGACAAGTATTGTTAAAATTGTACTCTCGAAAATTATTGTAATATTACAAGACTTGCCATAAAATTGATTTTTAAATTTACAATTTTTTTTTTTTTTAATTTTTAAAATTTTTTTTAAGTTTTCATCTTTTTAATGTTGTTTTTACTAAAAAAAATAATTACACACAAAAATTTTTTTTTTCCATGAACGATTTTCATAGTATTTATGAACAAATTCATACAATTTATTAACTTTGTCATAATATTTATAAACTTTTTCATAGTATTTATGAAAAATTCATAAATTTCACATATTATGATTTATTCATAAATACTATGAAAAAGTTTATAAATATTATGAAAAAGTTAATAAATTGTATGAATTTGTTCATAAATACTATGAAAATCGTTCATGGAAAAAAAAAAATTTTGTGTGTATAAACCCAATGTGTGTAATTTTACAAGTTTTTTTTTAAACTTATTCATTCAGAAATTTTTTATCAGAATGTTGAAATTTTTTTTTTCTTCTTAAATTTAAACTGGCAACTCTACTAAAAATCTATTTCTCTTTTTTCTCCAGTATTCTTTCCAAAATTTTTTTTTTTACATTGGAAGTTTTTCAAATGGTTTACACACATATGTAAAGATATACACAAAAATATTTCCAAATATAATTTATGGTAGATATACTAACCTGCCTACTTTTCTTGTATGAATCGTATGACTGTATAACAGTTTTAGCGCTTATGAATTGAGTTTGTATCTGGAATGTATTTTATTTTTGTTTACTTTTTTTATTCTTCTTCTGCTTTAAGGGGGGTGTGTTGCAAGTTCACTCACACGAATATCTTTTCGTTTTTTTTTTTTTGCTGCTTAAGTAAAAAACGGGGCTCGTCTCTGATTTTTTTTTTTATATTTTGTATTGAAATACCACCACTCTTCTGATAAATATTGCATTCACAATCACATTTACTGTATGTAGTTTCTGGTTTTGGTAGTACAATTTACGTGGACACACGAGACCAAATTTTTTTTTTTATATGAAAAAATTCGTATTGGGAGTAATTGTATTTTTAAATACACTTGGTTTTTGTTGTACGTGCTATAACTCACACCTTTTTTAATGTTAATTTCAAGATTTTTTTATATTTTTATATTTTTACGGTATGGAATTGTTTTTAGTATGTATATTACAAGTTTCTATTTGATTTTGTTGTAAACTTGTTTTTGCATAGATTTTTTTTACTTTTTTTTTTAAATGATTTAAGTTTAATGCGTTTCCGATTTTTTGTTTTTAAAACTTTACACGTCTATTCAGTTGAATGCACCGCTTTAGACTGAAATGAAAAATATAAAATTTATTTATTATAATATTGTTTATTTAGTTATTTATTGTCTCTACAGTTGGTTAATTTTATTTATTTTTTTTATACTTATTGCTAATGCATTTTTGTGGAGGCATATACTGTGTATATGATTGTTAGTAAGTGTATGAGAGGGAAAATTGTCATGTCATTTTTATGGAAATATAACAGAGATACACTGAAAGAATTAAACAGGCCAACAAAATTTGATTTTAAACATTGAGACTAAAAAATTTTGTAAATGCGATGTTATTTCTTTCCGAATATAGCAAAAATCGTGTTTTATGGAAATTCTGAAGTTAGATTATATAAGGCTAGGGTAGAGGTGGCGGAGTTAAAGACTCCTCACATAAACCGGATGGTTCATAGCGAAACCACAATAATTCCTCAGCGACGCTGATAAAACGTTTTTGTCCTCATCGCAAATTGTATTATTTGCCTTGGGTCGACATTCGAAATTGGGTCGACATTTTCGAAGCTCTCGAAGTCATGTCTGCCCAATATGAGCAGTCGGGTTCTGGCCAAAGCAGGACATTGGAAAAGAATATGTTCGACCGTTTCCTCAGAGTAAGGTTCATCGCACATTCTACAGCTGGCATCGGAAAGAAGCCCCATTTTCTTTTTATAATAAGGCAGTGCCCGGTGTTCACTCCAGTGAGTATACGGTAGTTCCATCGGGTAAGTGAGAGGAAATGATGGCGTTCCCTTCGGAGCGTTGGAGTCGTTCGATCCACCGTTTTGGTGAGAGTAAGGTGGTTGCTCTGGATATTTCCAAGGCATTCGATTGTGTGTGGCACGATGCACTCATATCTCAGCTTAATGCCTTTGGTGTCGGTAATGACTTCTCTCGATTTATTTAGAGTTTTCTTAGGAACCGATCTATACGTGTTGTTATAGATGGTTTCTCATCGGATGAGTTTCAGCTTCAATCAGGGGTACCGCAAGGTTCTGTTCTTTCTCCTACCCTTTTTCTTATTTTTCTTAACGACCTTCTAAGTCAAACTTCAAATCCGATCTACTCTTTTGCAAATGACAGCAACATTTGGCATTCATTTTCCTTCGATCGTAGGCCAAGCCTTGTTCAGGTTGAGGAAAAAAGGCGGATTATGAATGACACACTTAATCAGGACCTGTCGACAATCTCTGAGTGGGGTCTTGCGAATAGGGTCAAGTGTAATGCACGCAAGACCCAATGTTGTATGTTGACCCACAGGAATGTGGAATCACCAGCGTCATCTGTACAAATGGGTGGTATAGGTATCGAGGAATCGGACACTCTTGATGTTCTGGGCATGAAAATTCAGTGTGATGTCCGTTGGAATAAACACGTTTTTCAAGTGTCGAAAGAAGCATTCAAGTGTCTCGGTTTTTTAAACCGGTGTAAGATGTACTTCACCTCATCCGATCTCCTAACTATTTATACCACCTACATCCGACCGAAGATGGAATACAACTCCCATATATGGGCAGGGGCTTCAAAGTCTATTTTGGAGCTTTTGGACCGTGTGCAAAGGAGGGCGTTGATGCTTATCAATGACAATAGGGTATCCAACTCTATTGACTCACTGGAGCATCGTCGGAATGTGGGTTGTGTGACTCTGTTCTATCGATATTACCATGGTAAGTGTTCCGCTGAGATAAGTGAACTTATCCCTAGAGCCCGAGTTTTTGTTCGCAACACTCGGTCGTCTAGTAGATCACATCCATTTGTTGTCGATTGTCCAGTTGATCGCACATCGCATTAGAGAGAAGGTTCGTTTATCAGTCGTACTAGCCGTATGTGGAATAATCTTCCAGCGGAGGTCTTCCCAGCTTCTTTCAATGTAGATAAATTCAAGTCAAATATCCACAAACACTACTCCCTCTTTCCTCCTCCTCACAACCTATTTTCCTGATATCAACACAATGCACTGCATTAGTAGGGGCATCCCCTGAGTGTTGGTTCAACGTAAAAAAAAAAAAAAAGATTGTAGCATGCCCACAATCTGATACTGATCTCTCCACTTTCTGTTAGCCATTGCAGTGTTTTGAATGTCGCGTAGCGATCTGAAGTGCTGGATTGGTGGATCAATATGTACAGAAATACCAATACCATCAGCACCTTGTTTCGCCAGTAAGTGATCCTTGTTTCCAGTCCCTAAGTTGCGCTAAACATTTTCTTGCATACGTAGAAGGCGTTGTATGCTTTCTTGATCCTTTCATCCTTGTTTTGTTTCCATGATAGTTTACTGTCTAAAATGATTCCTAAAAATTTCGCTTGGTTTGACAAAGGAATTCTAACTTCGTTTATCTAGACCTTAAACGTCTTTATTTTGTACTTGTTTGTAAAAAGTGCCATTTCTGTTTTTTCCGGTAGTGGTGAAAAAACACCACCACCTCACGACACGATAGCAACCGACCTATCCATTTTGTGATACATGGGTTAATCAATTCCGTCTCCATTGCGTTAATTATTGACTCCGTACCGACATTGTTGAAGGAACCTTCAACGTCCAGAAAAGCGACCAGTGTGAATTCTTTATCATAAATTATATAAAGTGCACCTCAAAATTTGAGCCTCACATTCTTGTTTTGAGATTTGGATTTTTGTTGTTAATTCTGTCGGCTTGTGTTATTTATGAATAAAATTAAAGTCAGCCAACGAAATTTTTTTTATAAGAATGATTTTTTTTTTTTAAATTTATGAAAATGTGATACATTTTTCATAAATATTATGATTTTCTGATAATAGAAAATTCATTAGCTCACTTTTAGTTAACGATTTCATTTTATAAAATAAATAATACCAACTCGGTCAGAGTTCGAGTCCCAAAAATTTATTTATTATTTTTTCATATTGGACAATTTGATCAATAGCAGATTTTAAAGAATCATTGTTCGTCAATCAATCAAACCAAACGTAATATTTCATATATTTACTTATGTACAATGAGATGAGTAACTTAAGTTACTTTTTTTAAATTAAAAAAAAAAAAATTTAAGTCTATTATTTTAATAAAAAGTCTATTATTAGAATATCATAAATAAAATTTTTTGTCCTCGAACTAGTATATACATTAGGGTGGTTTTTTATTTTATTTTTTTTGGAATTTCGAGGAGCGCGCAGCGGATTTTTGTGCCATTTGATGTTAAAATAATTGTGTAAAAATTTGAGCTAAATCGGATAAGATTAACCCGAGGCGCAAGAAGGTCAAAGTTTCGAGAAAAAGCCAAAATGGCCAAATTTTGAAAAAACTTAATAAAATGTAAATTTTGTAGAAATAAAAAAAATAAAATATTTTTTATTTAACTTTCTTGCAATAATACTCAGAAAAAATTATCTTTACTTTTTATGACGGCAGTAACACTTTCAAACATGAAATACAAAAATTACCATGCATTTTGGGGGGTACTTGAAATGAGTGTTTTCGATTTTTTGAAAATTTTATTAAACAAAAAAATTAAATCTTACTATTCTAAAGCAATGGATTATTAAATACATCCTAAGGCTTAAATATTTAAAAAATTGGGGATATCCACCGACTCAATTTTTTTTTTGGAGCCATTTGACTCCTTGAAATCCGCAAAACTCAAATGACTGTAAAAAAAAATTGAGTCGATGGAAATCCCCAATTTTTTAAATATTTAAGCCTAAGGATGTATTTAATAATCCATTGCTTTAAAATAGTAAGATTTAATTTTTTTCATTAATAAAATTTTAAAAAAATCGAAAACACTCATTTCAGGTACCCCCCAAAATGCATGGTAATTTTTGTATTTCATGTTTGAAAGTGTTACTGCCGTCATAAAAAGTAAAGATAATTTTTTCTGAGTATTATTGCAAGAAAGTTAAATAAAAAATATTTTATTTTTTTTATTTCTACAAAATTTACATTTTTTTAAGTTTTTTCAAAATTTGGCCATTTTGGCTTTTTCTCGAAACTTTGACCTTCTTGCGCCTCGGGTTAATTTTATCCGATTTAGCTCAAATTTTTACACAATTACTTTAACATCAAATGGCACAAAAATCCGCTGCGCGCTCCTCGAAATTCCAAAAAAAATTAAATAAAAAACCACCCTAATATACATATACAGTGAATTTTTATTTCGTTGTATCATTTGGTAAAAAAAAAATTAAAAAAATACATTTTATAAAATAATACCCTACTAATTCTTTCAGTGTATTGCACTGAATATTTTTGGTTTACTTAATAAATGCGACTTAACAATTCTTAGGAATTTTATTTGTAAAAATTTTGTAATATGTAATTATAATTACTAAAATATGAAACATTTTAATGTTGAGCCATAATTTAAGAATTGAATAATTGTAATTTCGATTACAAAAAAATAATTACATAATTTTAAGTAATCGCACATTAGTAATAACACAGCCCCACAAAACAAAAATTCTGACCCAGAAACTAGTCCAACTAATTATTATGTATTTTGAACTTCTGAATTCGATTCCGCCATTAGAGTTGAATTTAATTTTTGGCGTTTCTTGTAACCTTACAAGGAAAATCCGCAAAGAGCACCCACATTGTCTTTAAGGCTGGATTACTCAATGCTCCGTTATAAAATAACTCTCCGTTAAATTTAACTTTTTCATGCACATTTTGACATAAGGCTCCGTTAAATCGGCTGTTAGCAGCTAACTTTTAATTGAGTAATCCGTCCTAAATAGTTTCATTTTATTACTTAACCCAGTAAAAAATTGCTGTTTTATTTCTGAATATCAAATTTTACCGCTTTTTTAAATGGTCAGTACAATTTTAAAGGTGTACTTTGGTAACTTACTTTTACCTGAATATATACAGGCCATTTTTGGACTTGGTCCCCCACATTAAATCGATCTATTCATACAAAAAAAAAAAACTGTAATGTTAGCAAAAAAAGCTTTTTTGGTAAAGTTAGCAACAATGTTTGGCAAAAATTAGTTAACTGAATTTTTTTTTATTTCACCTTAGTTCATACACATTTGAGGACCCATTGGGATCGGACCCGATAGGTCCGGACCCCGATTAGGTTAGACCTAGTTGGGTTCGTCATAGTTTTTGATCCAAAATTTGTGTAATCTATTATTTTAAGTGTTGGTAACAATAATAAGCCAATTCCAATAAAATTTTGTCTGTGTGTGTTTTCTACACTAATTAAAGAGCTAACAAAAGAAAGATCCAATCGGTCCATGTTTGGACTTGGAACCCATTTTTCGGAAAACACTGGTGTAGGGCATTATATGATCGGTCTTGACCGACTATAACTTTCTTACTTGTTTTAGTATACCTAAGTCTATAAAAATGAGTAGGGATGAGATTTCCATGAAAATTCATATTTTTTGTCGATAGTCTAAAAACGATATCAACGATAGTGTAAAAACGATATCGACCAATTTCCTAATCAAGAAATTTGCGTTAAAATGGCATTGAATTGTTTTTGCATATTTTGATTTCAATGCATATTTTGTGCATATTTCCAACTTTTAATTGCATAAAGAGTGTCCGGTAATTATAGAAACCACCGTCGAAATCTCTCCTCTTGGAAGCGATATCAGCTCACTTGTGCGCCCCTGATTAAGAGAAGGCCAAATCAGTCGTGTTGTCTCACACGTCCATCCATTTGCCCATCTTTGATTAGTCTCCGTCGCAGAACAAAGCCGTAGGGTTTGCTTGCAAGTTTCTAGAGCAGCGGTGCGCACACACATACTATAACATTTATGCTTGTGTGGGTAGTAGCAATTGCTACAATTCGCTTAAGCGAAAAGTCAACAAATTTGCTCAAGCAACAGAATTTTATAGTGTACGTGTGTCGACAGCGCACAAGCAGCATTTTTTTAGCCTATTCCCGCGGGAATAGAAATTACCAAAATGCCCATGACTGTTCTAGAGGCATACCAACACATTCCAATTCTCTTGGAACCTGTAAGGTAGTTCCTAGTTTTACAAGCTCATCGGCTTTGCAATTCCCTGGAATGTCTCTGTGCCCTGGGACCCATATGAGTCGTATGTTAAACTGCTTGGCCAATTCATTTAAAGACGTGCGGCAGTTAAGAGCAGATCTTGTTTTCAAAAACATTGAATCCAGGGACTTGACCGCGGTTTGACTGTCAGTATAGATGTTGACTGCTGTTGTAGACAAGACATTGCAGCTCAACCAGTCAGCCACTTCCTTTATTGCCAGTATCTCTGCCTGGTAAACACTGCAATGATATGGCAATCTTCAAGCCAGGCTCAATCCAAGCTCTGCCGAATAGACTCCAAAGCCCACTTGTTCGTGCAGCCTCGATCCATCTGTGTAAAAATTTATGGTGGCTCCACTACCCGGAATGTCACCTATCCAAGACTCCCTGGATGGTATCATAGTGGTAAAGTGGCGCTCAAAGAGGGAGCACAGTCCACATTTTGTGGTATTGTTATCTTCTTCAAGATCGCACTATGGCCACAATCGCTGCTCCTCCATTCGCGCTCCCTTTCTAATATTTCAAATTTCTCGCGAAATTTGAGAAAATTAAAGTCGGTCCAGACCGACTATATTGTACTCTAGACCAGGTTTTCTTGAAAATGGTTCCGAACAGGGACTGATTGAATTTTTTTAGATCTTTAATTAGTGTGGAAAACACACAAAAGCGAAAATTAAGGGAAATAGGTTTTTTTACTGCCAATAGACCGAATTTACTGAATATCGAGCGAAATTTTTATATGAGAACTTATTGTAAGTCTAAAAATGGTCCAATTATAATCAGATTTGAAAAGATTACCCAGGCAGAAACTGCAAACCGTTCCACAGAAAAAGTCTCGGCAGAGCACTATTTTTTGTGTATAAGGTAGTATGAAAAAAGTGCTTTGCAAGCGATTTGCCAATGTTTTCTATTTAAATCCGTTCATAGTATAATTTGTAATTAAAATTTATTAATTTTTATAACAATTTATTGGTCCTTGATAGTTATATGTCACTTAGACACAATGCCTTTCACAAACTTGACATCTTTTATGTAAAACAGCTGTTTCTTTTGTGAGGAAGTGTCTTAAACTCCGGATACATCACATGTGAAATGTCACTGGGTCCATCCCTTTGGAACACAACACGTTTCGGTTCAATACATCACTTTTTTCGGGACTTTTGCTAAAAGGTTAATCTAGGACTATTATTTCGGGTAGTTTCAAACATAAGCATAAACTCATTATACCCTGTACCACAGAGTGGTGTAGGGTATAAAAATAAAACCAAAAAAAATTTTTGTCTGGGACTTGAAAAACTTTTAAACATTTTTCGGGACTTAGAAAATATTTCAAAGTATGTCCAAAAATTCTAATAAATTAGTCAATCAGTTTTTTATCCTAATTTAATAAATTTCTTTATTCAAATAAACACCAAAAACAGTTGTGTCTTCGGGACTCATACAATTTAGATACGTCCCATTTTTTTGTTCTAAAAGTGCTTTAATAGTACCATATTTTTTGTTTTTAAAGCGCTTTAAAGGCGTCTTTTGATAACACAGGGCAACACTTTTTTTTTTGCCCGGGTTCTGATAGCTAATTTTGGGTAATTGGGGTACGCTGATTTCAAATCTGCCTTCCGTTTTATTGGGTCAGCTCTAGTTTTCAAGATATAGCCTCAGGAAACTTTGAAAATAGGCTATTTTTGGCATATTTGTGAGTGCATATTTACCAACACTGGTCTTGTATTAAAAAAGTGAATGACGATTTTAGGTATGTTGGATATGCTGATTCCAAAAATGCCCTTCGTTTTTTTGGGTCATCTTTAATCTTTGAGATATTGCTAAAATAAAATTTTAAAATTCTCATTTATGCCAGAATTCGATAAAAAAAAAATTTGTAGTTTCATGTTATAAGAGAGGTGCCACGCACCTTAACCCAATCTTGCCTATATTTTCTACAAAGTTAAGCAAACAAAAATTAGCATCCAGTACTCAAATTTGTTGAAAAATATTTTTCAGGAGCCAAATCAAAGCAGTTAGTTGTTTTGGATTACATGGGATGTGCCACGCCCACGCCACCTACCCACACCACACATTCCTTAGAACAATTCCCAAAATCAAGTAAGCATATGATGTAAATATTAGGTTAATCACAAAAGTGGTTTGGCTGGAATGATGGAAAGAATTTTTCGAAATTTACTTGCGTCATAACTCGAAAACTAAAGCTGTCAGAAAAAAGTTAATACCAGTTTTGGAAACCTCGCATCCAATTTAGTTAAGTTCGTGATTAAAACTCTAAAATAAGTGTTGGAAATTATAGCCTTGCAAAATTGGTAAAAAAACGCACCTTTTTGACTCTTTAACAGCGATTTGCTCGCGAACGCGAGCTGATGGAAAAAATCGGATAACAGATTCGGAATCAGCACACTAAACTCCATATAAATCAGTTGTCAAATGTCAGGCAAATTGAAAAAGGTAATTTTTTGTGACCCTGTGTAATAATATGGTTACGAATTTATAACTTTTCCTTTAAAGAAGTGCTATCAAATATATGATGTTTTATAATTAGTTTGAGTCACTGTACAAAAATTATCAGCCTTACCACAAGAAAATAAAATAAATTTAAAATGAGCTTGTAATTTAATTTCCATACAAATTGTTTTTGTTTTTAAAATCGACTTTCAAAAAATGTATAGAAAATTTTAAATTTAAAATAAAACTTTTGTTAAAATAGACTTTTTATTTTTCTATGGTACGGGCCTATCATTTTCCTGTTCGACCCTCGTAACACATTTATTATTAACTCAATCTGGACGCTATAAAGCTTAAATTAAAGCTTAATAAATTACCTACTAACAAAACGTATAAAAAAATTGCTCGTTTGATAAAAAAGGTGTGGTATTTTAAATTTTGTCTTTACCAAATTGCATCTTCTATAGCACTATGTGAATACTTTTGACCGGCACTGTATGTTTGGTTATGTTTTGCACATTGGCGAACAAATCTTTTAAGCGGGCGAATCATTTATAAACAAACAATTTTCCAGCTATACTCGATATGATACGACTTTTTACCAAAATTTACACCCGAAACAAACTATTTAAAGATTTTCGTTAGAATTTCAGACTTAACTTTAGTATTTCTTATCAAAAGAAACTAAACATGAGTACATTTTTTTTCTTATCATCAGCGGAAATTGTTTAGAAATATATTTTTTTTTGTTAAATTAAGCATTTACCGTTCCCCTCGAAACTCTAGACAATTTAAACAGTGACATAAAAAAATTCAGTAATGAATCATTATTAGGCATCTCGTGTCTGATACTTAAATTTTGACATTTCAATTAAGCACAACAAGGCACGTGTAGAAATTTAATTATTATTTTATTCAACAAACTTTAAACACTTGTTTAAATTTTAATTAAGTAAAATTAGGGTATTTTTTTAATTATGTCTCGTTATGGCGCACTGAAAATAAAATCCCCTCACAATATTTCGCAAGTTAATAATAAATTTACAATAAAAATGCACTTGTGTTTGCCAAAGATATAAAAAGAATTACTCACAATTTTTTTATTTTAATTTACACTGAAAAATATTTTATATCTTGTAATATTTGTTGTTTGTATTGTTTATTTTTTGTATAACTATTTTTTGAATTTTTTATTGAAATTCTATTAATATTTTTTTTTAAATAATTTTTTTATCTTTTTTCTTGTTGTGTTTTCAACACTCAACACCGCCACTATTTGCGTATGAATGTTGTTTAATACGAAACAAACATCAAATTTAAGAAAAGACCTCGAGTTTTCCCAAAGTCTACGTATAAATTTTTGTTGTACGTTTTTTTTTTTTTTTTGTTTTACAACACAAAATGTTAAATATAATAAAAAACCCACACACTCGTAGTAACTATAGTCTCGTCATATACATACATATGCATATGTATTTCCAGCTCTGGATGATGGTGTGACAAGTACATTTTTTCATACTCTCAGTAAACAGTACACACCTCTTTCTCTTAGTTTATTTTGCTGCCAGATACGAGTATGTTTTCCCAGAAGCTTTTATTAAAATTGGTATTTGGGAATAACAAGCAAGCAAGCAAAAAAAGCTAGAATAGTGGTTTTTATTAGTATTATTATAATTAGTTGTAAAGTGTATTGGAGGCGTATACTTAATTTTGTAATTACCTTTAAATAACAATCATACGCAACGGTGCACATCGGTTTAGTTTTGATAATTCGGCCATTTAGTAACTACTGGACCGAATGCAGCGAAATTCATGCGGTTATGGCTAAAGTAATTTCGAGTTCTGAAGCTGGACTCCACCTGTCCAATAAGGGCACTACTAGAGGCCCCTAACCCTAAAGTGGGACACATTTAGTATACAAAAACTTTAAATGCTTTAAAATCAACAACTTCAAATGCGTGTAAAAAAATGTAAAAAAACCTAGGGTTTTGTTATGGAAAATGTTAACTTTCAGTTGCTTTTGGTTTCATCCTATTCCAATTCGGAAAGTTCGATTTGATATCACTGTGTTATCATGGATAATCTGAATACAAAAGTCATCGGGCTACGATTTAAAAACGCCTACTATGATTAAAAACCTACTTAACGTGGCAATTATTGTTGCGATCTTACGAATAGGATTTTTTCCACCAAGTTGGAAAATTTCTCAGATTAAAATTATTCCCAAGCCAGGAAAAAAAGTACCATCCTTACTTAGACGTATTAGTTTGCTAACATGCCTGTCAAAGCTTTTTGAAAAAATAGTTCTTAAGAAGATAAAACAGTCCTGGATAACCAGATTATAATCCCAGATAGTACCGTTTTAACCATTATGGAACACTGGGGACGTAGTCAGGCCCCCGGCCTAAGGGGTCCCGAAATGCCAAATAATTTTCTTATATGAAAATTGAGCAACGTTTTTATACCCTCCAACTACAATATGGGGGTATACTCACTTTGTCATTCCGTGTCAAAATATCGGTCTAGGACCCCATAAAGTATATATATTTATGATCAGTGATCGATTCTAAGACATTCTAGCGATGTCCGTCCGTCCGTCTGTAGTTAACACGATGCAGTCCAAAAGAAAAGAGCTAGACTCCTGGCATTTGGCACGAATATGTCTTATGTTCCTAGGCAGGTTTAGTTCGTAAATGAGCAAAATCGGACCAGGGGAAAAAAGTTCCCCCTTGAAGAACTAAACCAACCTCTGAAAATTTCCATTTTTTTACATGATTTTTTCATGTTTTTGTTTAACAAATGCAACATTTTTATGCTACATGAAGTTCAAAGTCCTGTATTTGGACCCAAAGAATTAGAAAATGTCGTTTTTTTCGGTCCGCCCCTTTTATGGGCGTGGAATAATTTTTTTTTTTTTTAAATATTGATAGACTTGTATTTCTTTAGCGCAAACAGCATAAGAATGAATTTGTAAATACATATTCCCCCAAAAAAAAGAAAACGCCCCTGCAATTATTTTTTTTGCATGTTGGAGGGTATAAAAGATTCGGCACAGCTAAATTTAACACTCTTACTTGTTTTTTATTTGTTTTTAAAGAAAATTTCACATTTTCTTTCAGAAAAATTCTCAGAATATAATAGATTTTTCTTATACATCTGACAAGGGAAGTATCTCAACCCTTATGAACCGCCCCTGCATTTTTTTGCATGTTGGAGGGTATAAAAGATTCGGCACACTTAAATTTAACACTCTTACTTGTTTTTTATTTGTTTTTAAAGAAAATTTCACATTTTTTTTCAGAAAAATTCTCAGAATATAATAGATTTTTCTTATACATCTGACAAGGGAAGTTTCTCAACACTTATGAACCGATTTGCATGAAACTTAAAATTTATATAAAAGAGACGATTTTAAGGTTGGGGTGTCTCGGCTTATCGGCCATATCAGTGTTTAAAAATTTCGTTGTCCCTTATGAAACAATGTGGACCTCCTCGAAAATTTCGATAACTCCCGAACTAACAGGAATATCCTCTAGAGCTAAAATACGTATCAACTTAAATTTAATTAAGATTATTTCGAATTCATATGGACATCGTAAGTCTATGTCTTCATATAAATACTTCCCAAAATTTACACATTTTCATGAAAAAAGTATTTAACGAAGCCAAAATTTTAAAAGGTTATGCCACTGTTGGCTTGGCATTAAAAAAACCTTTCTTCTCGTATGTAAACATCATATAGTTTCCTAGAAAGAAATGGCTGAAAAATCCAAAAAACACCTTTTTCGCCATTTTTGACCCATGTTTTGAACCCCTAAATCCCCGATATGGACGATAAGCCGAGACACCCCAACCTTAGAATTGTCTTTTTTATATATATATTACGTTTCATGCAAATCGGTTCATATGGGTTGAGAGACTTATCGTATGCAAAGTCTGAGATTCTGAGACATTTTTCCTATAGAAAAAGTACTAGATTCTGAGGCATTTTTCGTATAGAAAAAGTCTCAGATTCTGAGACATTTTTTGTATAGAAAAAGTCTCAGATTCACAGGCATTTTTCGTATAGGAAAGTCTCAGATTCTGAGACATTTTTCGTATAGAAAAAGTCTCAGATTCTGAAACATTTTTCGTATAGAAAAAGTCTCAGATTCTGAGGCATTTTTAGTATAAAAAAAAGTCTCAGATTCTAAGGCATTTTTATATAGAAAAAGTCTCAGATTCTGAGACATTTTTCGTAGGAAAGTCTTAGATTCTGAGGTATTTTTCGTGCAGATAAAGTCTCAGATTCTGAGACATTTTTGGTAAAGAAAAAGTTTTAGATTCTGGGACATTTTTCGTATAGGAAAAGTCTTAGATTCTGAGATATTTTTCGTGTAGATAAAGTCTCAGATGCTAAGACATTTTTCGTATAGAAAAGGTCTCAAATTCTGAAATATTTTGCGTATAGAAAAGGTCTCAGATTCTGAGACATTCGTATAGAAAAAGTTTCAGATTCTGAGACATTCGTGTCGTATGTAAACATCTTAGAAAGAAATGGCGGAAAAATCCAAAAAAACACCTTTTTCGCCATTTTTTGACCCATGTTTTGAACCCCTAAATCCCCGATATGGACGATAAGCCGAGACACCCCAACCTTAGAATTGTCTTTTTTATATATATATTACGTTTCATGCAAATCGGTTCATATGGGTTGAGATACTTCCCTTGTGAGACTTTTCTAGGATTCCGAGACATTTTTCGTGTAGATAAAGTCTCAAATTCCGAGACATTTTTCATATTAAGGAATGTTCTCAGAATGTTCTTAGATTCTAAAACATTTTTCGTTAAGAAATTGTCACAGATTCTGAGACATTTTTCGTATAGAAAAAATTTCAGATTCTGAGACATTTTTCATATTGAAAAAGTTTCAGATTCTGAGACATTTTTCGTATAAAGTCTTAGATTCTGAGATAGAAAAGGTCTCATTAAAACCAAATTGTTCTACACAAATATCATGGTTTTAATAAGTAAAGAAAAATGACCTCGAGCTAGAATACTTTTTATTTTAGTTTCTTTGTCTTAAAACAGGTAATAACATAAGTTTAATTTGTACCAAAAAAATATTTTTTGTCATGCGACCAGGGCCCCGCCATCCCTTAAAGTGACCCTGATCCCAGACATTAATTGGGATTCCGTGAACAACATGAAACTATAGAGCAAGTCAATCGCTTAACTGGAGAAATAAGAAAGTTTTTTTATAGATAAAAAATATTGTTCTGCAATTGTTCTTGATGTCGCTCAAGCTTTCAACAAAGTTTGATATGAGGCTGTTCCGCCGGGAAGTGTTCTTGGACCAACACTTTACTTAATCTACACTTGAAATTTACTAATGTGTGATCGTCTAACAATATTAACATTCGCTGATGATACAACCATTCTTAGATCTCATGGTAATCCTGCTGTAGCTTCATGGAACTAAATAAGCATCTTAGACATGTGGAGACGTTACTGGAGAATGTGCGTATACGAGTAAACACCCTTAAGGCGCGTTTAAACGGGAAAGAAACCCACTACATTTAAAGTAAAACACAACTCTGTGGTAATATACTTTCGACTTTAAAAATTGTTGTGTCAAATATAATTAATTTTGTTATAACAAAACCGCATCACGCCCTTTGCCCACAAACATCAAAGGCACGACTCTTACCTTTTAATTATGTAAAACGCAACGCGCCGCGTTGTCAAAATTTCTGTGTAGTTTGTTTTTGTTACAACAAAAAGTTGTATAGAAATTTTGACAACGCGGCGCGTTGCGTTTAACAAAATTGGGCCACTAATTTAGCAAAAAAAATTCAGCATGTAAAATCCCTCGATGGAGATCGCGTTTTTTCTTTCACATTTTATGGATATTACAAAAAAAAAAATAGTGAAGGATTAGTTTAAGGATTGCAATATTTTTCTGGCAACATTGTTTCATATCTAGTATTATGCTTTTAATACTCTTTTTTTTTTGTAAATATTTTTAACTTAAAAAAAATACTCTTTTTCGCAATATTCATAAATTTGACATTTCTATGTACACTAAAATACTTCAAACCTTACTTCCCTACTTACGCTTCGTTTCTGTGTCTACTTTTTTATATACATCCACTTTTAGAAAGGGGGCTCGTCTCTTATTTATAAATATCGTACACACATCACATAATGTGATAGTGGTAGTGGAATTGGGTAAATGTATGTTTTTTTTAAGTTTGCTTTTTGCTTAATCTTAAAAATTGATTTATTTTGTACATCTCCTTAGTGTTCGCTACTTCTCTACATGACCAAAAACATTCATTTATCACTGCCTCTCTCTCTCTTTCTCTCTTATCCTTGTACCCCCCTCTGTCTATAACTAGTTCACTTTTTTTTTGTAAAATATTCCATGGCGGTTTAAATATTTGACCCGAACCTTACAGTACTTTGGACTTTGTTAAAAATATTTTTCGTTCATATACAAATATTTGTTTTATTTTTTTTTGTAATTCACTCACTAGTTGTTGTAGTTTAATACTGTATGTATAAGTACTTAAGTTAAGATTGTCTACTTGGAAAAAATATAGGTATATAATTTTTATATATACACATGTATTTTTATACATACATATATATTTTTAAAAGCATTGACGTCACACGTCAGTGTTATGAAGTACACCCCATACTTAGGGGAGAAATGACGTATTTCAAAGGTCGTTATTTTAACCCATTCTGTTTTATACGTAATAGCAAAAAATGTAAATATTTGTTATAAGTTATTTTTAGTAAAACTAAAAAACTAAAATATGTATGTTTTTTAAATTAACAAAAGAAATATTGAAAAATTTTGACAGGGGCCTTTGGGGGGGAGGTAGGGTTCGGTGAGTTGGGGAACCCCTTTCCCCTCGCGGCTTATGTTTAAAAGTTCATTTAATTCTGCTTTGTATTATAATTTTATTAATATTTAAAAATATTTTTTTATCCACGCCCTCAAAAGGGGGCCGGCCAAAAAACTGAAATTTGTATCCCCTGGGTCCAAGCGCAAGACTTTAAACTTCCACGAGCATAAAAATGTTTCATTAGTTTAACAAAAAAACAAAAAAAAAACTCTTAAAAATTGGCGTTTTTCAATGGTTCGTTAAGTTCTGCAAGGGGGAACTTTTTTACCCCTGGTCCGATTTTGCCCATTTCCGAACTTAACCTGCCTAAAACCATAAGACATACTCGAACAAAACATGAGGAGTCTAGCTCTTTTACTTTCGACTGTATCGTGTTAACTACAGATTGATGGACAGACGAACGGGCGGACATCGCTAGAATGTCTTAGAATCGATCACTGATCAATAATATATATAATTTATGGGATCCCCGACCAATATTTCGATGCGTTACACACGGAATGACAAAGTGAGTATACCCCCATACTGTAGTTGGAGGGTATACAAATTTAATAATTGCTTTAATGCAAAAAAAATAAAATTTATACAAAATATGACCTTAAAATATGCATTTATAGCGAAATAATAGCAAAATATGCAAAAATATACATTTTAAGCAAAATATGCACTAACGAATCGATGCCATTTTAAAGCAAATTCTTTGATTCGCTAAGATATCTTGTTTATGCTGTTCTATGACCAAAGGGGAAAAACATGCATTTGCATGAAAGGCCTCTCCTTCCTTATCACTAGGGCAAGTACTTTCATGAAAATGCATATTTTTACTCAGCACTGTAAATATAACATAAATTAAATATCTATCCGAATCAATGAATTTGCAATAAAATGGCATTGATTTGTAGTTGCATATTTTTGCATATTTTGGTATAGATGCATATTTTTGCATATTTTCATATAAATTTGCCTTTTTTTAAATTTCATCAATATTTTTTCAAAACTTCCCTAGAAAAATTTAAATTTCTTTTAGAAAAAATATACTGATTTATAAAAATCGTATTCTGATGCATTTTTTATAGAAAATTGATTCTTGAAGTATAATTTTAAGATTCTGAGAAATTTTTCCTATTTAAAATGTTCCAATTCTGAGATATTTTACTACTCGTAAAGAAATTTTTTTTTGAATTTAAGATTTTATTAGAGGAAAATTGCGTTTATATTTAGAGTTAGGGTAAGGTTGAAAATCAGAAAATTTCAAAAAAAAAATTTTTTTTTTTAAAGAACAAAAAAAGTTTTTAAAAATAATTCTGATTTATTTTTATTAATAAATAAAAATTGTTTTATTCGACCTTTAAAATATTATATTTTGTGAGGATGTTTATTCTGGCTCGAGGTCATTATTTTCTTTACTAATTAAAACCATGATATTCTCATAGTATAATTTTCAAGAAAATTATTTTTTGTTTTAAATTTATTTATGTTGGTCATTTTTGCAAGACTTAATCGACACGTGTTTCGGAATTTGTCATGATTCCATTGTCAAGATTATTTAGCAAAAATAGAAACGATATACTACAAAGTAGCAAACGAGTCTAATGACAAATCGTTTTTGCACAAACTAAAACATTAATACATATTCGACTCTATCCACAATGTGAATTAGAAAGACGAAGAAATTGTACTATGTTAGTAAGTAACAATTGTCAATAACCAACAAAAATATTTAAAAACATTTTACATACGATAGTCCATTGGACTACAACAATATGTTTTTTGTTGCTGTGAATGAAATTATACCATTATTAGGGCTATTCATCACTATGGCGTGCCAACCATTATGTTCAAATTCTGATTTATTTTTATTAATAAATAAAAATTGTTTTATTCGACCTTTAAAATATTATATTTTGTGAGGATGTTTATTCTTGAAAAATAGTTTGTTCTAGAAATAGATTGTATATATTTTTTTTCTTTAATAAAATTTTTAACTTCCGAAATATTCAGTGACTCAAAGAAAAAACTTCTCAAGTAAAAAATATTTTACTAATTAAAAATTGTTTCCACTCAAAAAAACATTTGTATGAATTTTCGAGAGCCTTAAAGTATTTGACAAAGCCTAATTTATGTTGACAAATTTTTTTTTAGTAAAACAATAATTTTTAGATGTATATTTTTGAAGTTTTTAGAGCATATTTTGGATTTTTAGATCCATATTATAGGCACATATTTTCGATTTTTAGATGCATGAAAGTACTTGCCCTACTTATCACTAACTTGCGACAATTTTTATATAAAAACACCTGTCACTTTTGTAATAAAATATCTCAAGGAAAACAACCCGTGCCGTTTGTTTTTTTACTCTAAAACGCCAAAAAAAATATACAAAATTCGGTGTCCGCGACATAGAAATTTTTTTTCAGATTTTAGAAAAAAATTTATGCCCATTAATTGAATGACATTTTTTCTTTAACTTTTGCCCGGGCAAATTTTTATTCTACTAGACCTAAAAATTATGTGGTACAAATTTAAGGCTAATCGGATTAAATAAATCCGTGGCGCCCAGCGATCAAAGTTTTAGATTTTTAAATTTAAAAAAAAAATTAAGTAAATTAAATAAAACTTTTTATTTTAAAAACCAAAACTTCTATCGAAGGATGCCAAGGGTTCAAAATATCGTATTTATATATAATCCTTGAAATTCCTATCAGAAACATAGGGCCTCAATAATTGATCTCCATCGATTCCTATCCTGTGCTGCACTTTTGGCTTCATTCCACGTTATACCAGCAGTTTGAAATTTGGCTTGCACTTGGCGTCTCCATGTATTAGGGCGACCCCATATTCTTGCTCCCTGTGTATTATACACTCAAAATAATCACTCTGTTAAATTACAGAGATACTCAGCTGAGCCAGCAGAAATTACCATAGATTTCCAACCAGCAAGATTTTTTGTTATTTTACGAAGAAAACTCTGTAAAATGATTTCGATAAAAAAAAAACTGTAAATTTACAGAATCATCTGTAAAATATTGATAAAAGCGACCAGAATTTTACTATTTTGTTAACTACTTATTTGATTTCTGATCAATTTCTCTTTCCTTAATGTGTAAGTAGTGTTGACAATTGGAAAATGCCACCGAGAAAATTTCTCCGCTTTAATGCTTCCAAATTGTAAATTAACTTTTTTTATTTTTGTGAAAATTACGATGTATTTTACGAGTACCTCAAATTTTACCCGACATCCTCGTAAAATTTACCAAGTTTTAGAGTTTTGGCAACTCTGTATTGTGCATGATAAGTTGTGTTAATATCGGTCGCTTAGAGAATAATTAAATTTTTGTGTTTTAAATTAATTATTATTGTAAAAAGTGTTTTAGTTACAATACTAAAAAGTTTTATTAGTGTTTATTGTGTTTTTTTATACAAATTAAAATATATTTTCGACAGTAAATCAGTGTATTAAAATAATATTAAAATACTGTTGCTGTTTTTATGTACTGTGTTTGTTGTTATAATTTGCATTCCCTTTTGTGCTTTATTTGTTTTTAAACGTTGCCAATACAGTGTATTGTAAATAACTACTTATTTATTTTTTTTTACAGTACATTCTGGATAAGTAAGGTCAAATTTTATTTTCATTTAAACTATTTTAAATTTTTGTGAATTTTTTGTGAATTTTTGTAACTAATTTTATTAATTTATTGGTGATGGAGAATTTCAAGTGCTTAAGTATGTTTTGTACTATCACTAAACCTGCACGAATGATTTCTTGTTGGTTGTGTGAAGGGTGTTGCCATGTAGCGTGTGCTGGTCTTACGGGCCGTGATGCTGATATCTTGAAAAAGGATGGTATTCATTGGCGTTGTGTGAAGTGTAGAAAAGTTAGTGTAGATTTTTTTAGATTTTTCAAGGGCGTAAACTCCGAAATATTGAAGCTCGGCAATGATCTCTCTGATATTGTCGTACGCTTTAATAAGTTCGGGGCTATGGTTTCCGAGTACGTGGAGTTGGATAAGGTGTCGATGGCGGCATCCGTTCCCTCTCCGAGGCGTAAGAAACCGGCAAACTCTGTTCCGTCATCAGATGGTTCGGATTCGGGCACATCTTCAATCAAGCCAATTGAGGAGGGTCCACTTCCGAGTGTTTCTGATGGGGAAGTACCAACGAAGTCCATAACGACTTCGGATGACCCGGTTAAGGAATCTTCCTCAGCTTTACCGGCTGAGAAAGATCTATCGCAGGGTATTTCGGGTGCGGAGTCAAATGGTTCTCCAATTGGCTCTCGGAGTTTTGCAGAGGTTGTAGCACGTGCTGCAGAGGAACCTATGGATACTGATGCATTAGGTCTTGCTGAGGCGGCTGGTACTACTTCTGGTTTACTACTTTCTTCGGGTCGGATTTCTGGTGTACCAACTTTAGGTGAACAATCTTCTGTTGTAACACCTTCTGTTGTTCCACTAGCTGATCCTCTACCATCTGGCTCTAGGCCTAGGGACTTGGCTGTTGTTCCCCCGAGAAAGACAGTTTTTGTTTCCCGCTTATTGCCGGATACGACGGTCGAGGAGGTGAAATTTTATATTAAGTCGAGAATTGATGTAGATGGTTTGATATCTCCCTTTAAAATGAAGGGAAATTACTCAGATAGGTTGTCGTCCTTTAAGATAGTGGTCTCTAATGAAATATTTGAGATCATTATGAAGAAGGATTTTTGGCCTCAGGGCGCATTTGTTAAGGAGTTTGTTTTTCGCGACTATGGTAGAGACAGGAAGGTGGTTAGTCTATCATCTGTAGCGGATACGGCTTCAAAAAACTGATTAGTGTCAATAGTGCTTTGGGCATATGCTACCAGAATGTTAGGGGCTTGAACACTAAATTGACTAGGTTGTTTGTGGACAGTTTTAATTTTGACTACCAGGTAATCACATTTACGGAAACGTGGTTAAATGGTAGGATATTAAATTCTGAGATTTTGTGTAATGATTTTAGGATTTATAGGAAAGACCGCGTATGCGAGGAGGTTGTTGGTAATTCAAATATAAGTGGTGTTGGGAAAGTTCGGAACGTTGACAAAATTAAAAAGACTGAGAAGATTGAAAAGATAAAAAAGGGTGGCGGTGTTTTAATAGCTGTAAAAAGCTGTTTACCATCGGAGGAAATTGTATCTGATAAATTCGTGAAAATAGAGTTTGTTGCAGTTAGTATCAAATTTGGGCAGAAATCTATTTTTGTTACTTGTTCTTATATTCCTCCTCTGTCTGATTCATTAGTTTATGACACTCATTTGGATGCTATTGGATTTGTTGTTTCTAGGATGAAGAATACTGATTCTATAATTGTTTTAGGTGATTTTAATTTACCTTACGTCTCATGGCATTCTTTGCCTGATACACAGTCATTAATTCCATTGACTTCAGATGATATTTCGCTAAAATTTTTATCTCCACTGACTGATTTGAATTTATTTCAATTGAATTATGTTTTAAATTCCAAACGTAGAACTTTGGACTTAGTTTTAGTTACACTCAAAATAATCACTCTGTTAAATTACAGGGATACTCTGCTGAGCCAGCAGAAAATACCATAGATTTCCAACCAGCAAGATTTTTTGTTATTTTACGAAGAAAACTCTGTAAAATGATTTCGATAAAAAAAAAACTGTAAATTTACAGAATTATCTGTAAAAAAATGATAAACCCGAAAAGAATTTTACCAATAAACTCTGTAAATTTACAATGTTTTAGTTAAATGCTTTTTATAAGTTCAAAATTTTACAAAAAAACTCTGTAAATTTACAAAGTTTTAGTTAAATCCATTTTATGAGTAAAACTTCTCTGCTTCAAAACAACAATTAAAATAAAAAAAAAATAAACTAATTAAAATTTAAATTTTGTTAAATTTGTCCGCTTTAATGCTTCCAAATTGTAAATTTACTTTTTTATTTTTTTGAAAATTACGAGTTTTTAACGAGTAACTCCAATTTTACAAAATTTAGTTTTTCGGTCACAAGAAAATACAAAGCATTTTTTTTTAATCTGTATTTCGACAGATAACTTTGTCAAATATCTGTCGAATTGAGATTACAGTCATTTTACAGAGTATTTAACAGAATAATTATTTTGAGTGTAATGACCCATCGTTATGTGAAGTGAGTAGAGTTGATCCCGTATCAACTCCTGAGGATTGTTATCACCCAACTCTAGGTATTACTTATTCGTTTCCTTTTGGGACTTTGCCATTATCTGTTTCGTCTCACAGAAAAGTTTTTTGTTTTGAGCGCGCGAATATTGCGAAGTTAGATTCGCTTCTTTCAAATGTTAATTGGTCGGCATTTTGCACTGATATTGAAGGGGTGCGTGATTTTGATAAAAGGTTGAATATGTTTTATGAAATTTTGTTTCACTGCTTTTTGGAATCAGTTCCAAAAATACAGATTCGATCTGAAAATGGTCCCCCTTGGGGGTCTAGGCTTTTATCTAAACTGAAAAATGTTAAGAGTAAATGGTTTAAGAAATATAAAAAATCGGGTTCTAATGTAGATTTTAGTAGATATTCAGTGGCTAGAAGTTCGTTTAATGTGGAATCTCGTAGGGCGTATGCAATTTATTTAGATAAGGTTAGGGAGAATTTTAAACGTGATCCTAAATCTTTTTACCGCTTCGTTAAGTCAAAGCGGAGTTCTTCAACTTACCCCACAGTGGTTAAATTAAATGATGTTGAGTTTTCAGATGATTATTCAATTTCGAACGCATTTGCGGATTTCTTTGCTACTACATACTCTGATAGGGAGTATGACTTGGACTCTCTGTATCCGTTTGAGATTCAGAGAGCAAGCTCTCTGAGTCTTCCTTTATTGGACGTAGCTTCTGTTCACTCAAACATGAACAAGTTAAGGATTACGTATAGCGCTGGTCCCGATGGGGTTCCGGCCTCTGTTTTAAAATTTTGCTCGGGGACTCTGTCAGCCCCATTGACCTTTTTGTTTAACTCTTCATTGAAAATGGGTTACTTTCCTTCATTTTGGAAGAAATCCTTTTTAATTCCGCTACATAAATCTGGGAGTGTTGTGAACGTTTCAAATTATCGGGGAATTGCTAAATTGAGTGCAATTCCTAAACTATTTGAGAAACTTGTCACTGATATTGTGTCCTACCATGTATCTTCAATTTTAGTGCCATGTCAGCATGGTTTTCGTAAGGGTCGATCGACTAATACTAATTTGCTTCAATTTTCTACTAATATCATTAGTGGTTTTACTTCAGGTCTACAGACTGATGCGATTTATACTGACTTCAGTAAAGCATTTGATAAGGTCAACCATAATCTTTTGCTATATAAGTTGAGTGTAATTGGATTTAATGGTATCGTATTGAAATGGTTATCTTCATATTTGAGAAATCGTGAGCAATGCGTTCTTTTTAGGCAGACACATTCTAGATTTATAAGTGTTGCTTCTGGTGTCCCACAGGGCAGTCATCTCGGTCCTATCCTATTCTTGTTGTTTATAAATGATCTCCCATCTTCTATTATTCATTCTAATATTTTGATGTTTGCTGATGATGTTAAGCTTTTTCTGTCTTACAGTTCTCCTGTTGGACAGGTATTGCTGCAGCATGACTTGAATAGATTTTACAATTGGTGCGATTGTAATCTCATGGAGCTGAACTTGAAAAAGTGTAAGCACATGACATTTGCTAGGTCGAAGTTTTTGACTTCTCAGTACTTATTAAATGGTTCAATTTTGGAATCGGTTGATTCTATTTTGGATCTTGGTATTCTTTTAGATAGAAAGTTGACTTTTAATGCGCATGTGGAGACTATGGTAAATAAGGCCTATGGTGTTCTTGGATTCATGAAACGCTGGGCGAAGGAATTTTCTGATCCCTATATAACGAGGCAATTATTTACTTCATTGGTAAGACCAATTTTGGAATTTGGTTGTATTGTTTGGGATCCATATTATGCAGTTCATAGCAAGGTAGATTTATACAAGGTAAGATCCAATAACCTCACTTTTCCTCCATAGTAATTTTTTTGACAAATTTGAAAACAATAATATTTACGAATTTTCAAAACGAAATAAAAATATTTTGTTCGGCATAAATGACTTGACTACACTTTTTATGCTTAAAAATATTTTAATTTTTTTTAAGTATTGTAGTGGAAAATAAAAGAATTTCGTTTGAATTTCAATATTTTTTTATAATTTAGTTGTTTTCTAAAATTTAAAAGCCTTAAAAAGCGTTTAAATTGGTTAATGTGTGCACTGAACATTTAAGTCGTTTTTGCCGACTAAAATGATTTTGAAAGAAAATTGTTTTCATTTACGTCACTAAAATATTACCTTTTATAAATCTACCTTGGTTCATAGTGATATGATTGAATCCGTACAGAAACAATTTTTACTTTTTTGTCTTAGGAACCTCAACTGGGGTCCGGACTATAGCAATCTTCCATCATATAATGCAAGATTGGCGTTGATAAAACTTCCTACTCTGAAGAGTAGACGTATTATGTTAAATACTATGTTTATTTTGAAGATTATTAAGGGCGAAGTTGATTCTGAATTTCTTGTTGGGAAGTTGTTTTTTAACGTCCCTTTTCGGCCTACTAGATATTACAGCTTTCTTTATATTGATATTTGTCGCACGAATTATGCGTGTGCAGATCCTATTCGTAGGATGTGTACTGATTTTAACTCGTTATACAGGTTTGTTGACTTTTCGGAGAATTATGCTCTTGTGAAATCAACTATTTTGACATATTTGAATAGATTGCGTGACGATGATTATTTTAATTTCTTTGAACGTTTATAGTTAATTTAGGATTATTAATACTAAATTATCTGTAGAAATTTTGTAGTTGTAGTAATTGTATATAAATGTATTTAGTGTCCATATAATAAACCGACTGATGACTAAGAGTTTGTAGTTGGTTTATTACTATCCTTACTTATCCAGCCTAATCCGCTATGGTTCGGACCATGGTGTGTACGTGTTCCCCCGTCATGGGAACGAGCCCTCTCGGTCGGTTGGGGCGGGTAAGTGTGAGGTGGGACCGTTCGTAAAAAAAAAAAAAAAAAAAAAAAAAAAAAAAAAAAAAGACGCTTTTTAAAGAGCAGTTGAAATATTTGGGAGTTTTTTGAAGAGTTTTTATTTAAAAACTGTATTACAGAGCAATAAGTAAAATTACAGTTGAAATTTAGTATTTTGGTTACGAGAAAATGTATAAAATCTGTTTTTTAAAAAAAAAACTGCGTTTATTATCTGTAAAAAAGAGATTACAAAGTAAAAAGTAAAATTACAGATAAAATTTCGTTTTTCGGTTACAAGAAAATACAAAGTATATTCTTAAAATCTGTATTTCGACAGATAACTTTGTCAAATGTCTGTCGAATTGAGATAACAGTCATCAAGGGATTTCTTATTGATGTCATTAAATGGCTTACGTAGTGGCTTTTCAAGTTTTGGTGTTGTTGATGCATAGTTTAACCTCTAGTCTATCTCCAATGAGATTCCAGGTTTGATCTGATAACCACGGTTTCTTTTTATACCCTCCACTCTAGTGATAGAGGGTATATATATGTAAGTTTGTCATTCCGTTTGTAACACCTCGAAATATTGGTCTAAGACCCCATAAAGTATATATATTCATGATCCTCGATGCGATGTTCGTCCGTATGTCTGTCTGTTGAAAACACGCTAACATTTGAAAAACTTTACAGAGGCTCCTGAAGTTTGGCATATGAGGAGTTCCGGCTAAGACTTAAATTTTGAGGTGAAAAAGATGTGATTTTTGTTTTGATGGCACATCGATGAAAGTTGGCATAAATATTAGTAGCTATTTAAGAATAAGAAATTCGTTCGCGTCAATTAAATCGCGCAAGGGGGTCAAAAGTTATGGCGGTTTTAAGATTTAGCGGTTTTAAAAAATCTTAAAAATATTTTAAATATTTTTTTTCTACACATTTGTTGCATGCGTTATTAAAACATGCCAGATTATATCATTTCTTCTAAAATATATGATATGAATTTAAACCTTTAATGACCAAACGATTTAAAAAAAAATATCTAAGTACCTAAAATCGCGATTAATTCGCGGTAAAAGAAAAGTTTCACAATTTTTTATAACATATTTAGGCAATGCGCGTTGGTTTTACTGAAAAAAAAATCACGGAAAATCGTATCATAGTACCAGTGTTTAAAAAAATCGGTGATGCTTTTTTATAACAAGAAAATTTAATATGTTCCAAAAAATCTATAATCATCAAAATATGTTAACCCGCCTCTGATTTTATGATGACACATCAAGTGGGCTTTCATTTAAAAAAAAATTCATCCGATTTCGTGTAAAGCCTTGGATGTGCCAGATCAAAACAGGTTTAGATAAAATCATCGCGCTTTCCGCTCAGAATGGCTTAAAGTAAAAAGTCAAAAAGCAAATCAGTTCTACTCGTTAAGGCACGTCTTTTGTATTAAAATGAACATGATGCATTAATTGCTACAAAAAAAAATTGGAAACAGATTTGCAAATTTCGCTCAATTTTCAAAAATGCCATAAAATTTTTGCAATTTATTTTTTATAAACCCGCCAGTGATTTTTTTATGAAAACTCCTAAAAAACTCGGTTTACGCAAGAGTCCAGCAAATTTCGAATGAAACCGCGAATGTCCTCGCAAAAAACTGGTATTTTAAAAAAATTACGTTTTTTCTTTCGAACTTTGATCTGCTGAAACTCCTTAACTATTCGTGGCACATTAACGGGATTAATTTCGAAATGTTAAGAATTACAACAGCTACCAACTCTACACTCAAAAAATTATGTTAGTAAAATCAACTGAAAATGTCAGTTAAAATAACTACTTTGTAAGTTGTTTTGGGGTCAACTACTTTTTCAGTTAAATCAACTAACAATGTTAGTTATTTTAACTGACAAAAAACAACTGACTTAAGTAGTAAAAATTACTAACATTTGTAGTCAAAACAACTAATATGTAGTAAAAATAAAATAAACAATATATAATTTTTTTTTCAAAAAATTTTTCAGAAAAAAAATTGAAGACCAAATTTTTTCAAAGTTTTTTTTTTTTTTTAAAAAGTTGTGAAAAATAAAAAAAAACGAAAATTTATTTTTTTTTTTTTGGAAAAAACTTTGAAAATTTTTCAGAGATAAAAAATAAAATTAACTACTTTAAATAACTGTTACTACATTACAGTACTTTTTTGTTAGTTATTCAAAAAAACGACTCAAAATAACTAACAGAAATAGTTGTTTGATATTTTTCATACAAAAATAACTGACTTTGTAGTTAAAAACAACTTACTACTGTAAAATATACAAACAACTATCATGTAGTAACTTACATAATTTTCTGAGTGTAGTTCAACTTTTTTCATTTTATAGAGGGGGCCGAAATCCCTGATCAAAAAACCTCGAAAATTTAAAAACTCTTAATTTTTGGTTTCAAAACTTAACCGTCTTATAACTTCTTACCAAGCGATGAAGCATCTATCAAGCCAACATTAAAATAATCTTTTATATGTACTGACTTTGTATTATGCCGGAAAAGATTGAAATATAAGGAGAACTTAAAAAAAAAATGCGAAAGAAGGTAAAAACTATGGATTATTTCAAGCCATTTTTATAGATTTTTCAACTTTAACCCTCTGTAATTTTTACGGATAAAGTGGGGTAATCCTTAAACATTGCTCATGCCTTTATGATACTTGCTTGTTTCAAGTTACTTGTTGCTGCATTTATTAGGGTTTTTCTATGGGAATTTCGATAAATTCAAAATTTTTGGTTTAAGTTATCGAAATTTTTATAGAAAAACCCTAATAAATGCAGCAACAAGTAACTTGAAACAAGCAAGTATCATACGCACTTCAGTGATGGTTCAAGGTCTTGTTTACACAACTGCATTTACAGTTTTTCTAAATTCCAAAAACTGCCGGTTTTTTTAAACATTTATTTCAGTTTCACTGAGTTGAAATTTAAAAAAAATTTCAAGATATGTTGTTTACCTGTCAAGTTGGTATTGCAATCCATCGAAATCAAAAGTAATAAGCAAAAGAGTGAATTTCCGCAAGGGTTTTTTGCGAATTTACGAGATAACACACACGCTAACTTTCGAACCACAATTCTGACGGTACTGAAGCTGGCATATTTACTTCTTGTTCCTCTGGCCAAGTTCGTGTTCAGCTAAATCGGTCAAGTGGTTCAAAAGTTATAAGCAAAACCCTGAATTTCAGATTGGGTTCACCTTAAATTCACGTGTTGAAAAAACCGAGCTTTAAAAAAAAAAAACAAGCTTTAAAAACATTGGTAAGCATTCAGGCCATCTGATCTCAATAAGGCCGAGTAAGAGTAAGTTATAAGTATCTTTCCACTTCACGTTCACACTGGGCTAGTTTGGAAGATTCTGATAAAGTAAGTCCGTTCCATGGTCAAAATCGTTTTCGCGTTTTCATGCCAATAGTCGTCATCATAGTTTTCGGTGTTTGTTCATTTATTTTGGTTACAATAATCCGTTAGATTTTCGACGAACAGGTGATTAGCCCATGGAATTCTAGGCTGTGGCTGGGGCTGCCAGCTGATGTCTCTAGTCAAACGTTTACCACACATAGATGGTGGGAAATGATCATAATTGGCTCAAATTAATTTGAAATCTCAAAGTTTGTCCCAAGTGTTATGAGAGGGCCAATATTTTTTTTTTTTTTAATTTCTTTATTGTGGAAAAACCCCCAATTTTTGCATATTTCAAAAAGCAATATCTCAAAAAACGTTGGACCGATTTTAAAAAAATTTTGATATTTGTCAAGTTTAGCGTTTTATATTTTTTTTTTGGCAAAAATAGTTTTTAAATTGTTCAGATTATTTCTTAGGGCCTATCAAATCTCGTTCAAACGAGATTTCACCTCAGGTGTGAATTTGGTATTAACCTTATTTTATTTTTAAATTTCCAATATTCCAAAATTTAATAAATTTTTTTAATTTTTTTTCAGATTCTTTAAACTTTTAAAAAGTTGTAACAACTCAAATGACACTGAAATTACTTACAAAACCTCTACTAAAACACACTCTACGAGAGGTGAGTTTATAATTTATGTTCTCTTTTTTTTTTTTTGTACTTTTATTATAATATTAAAATTTATTTCGTCGTTATTATTTAAAACAATTTCCACAACAACAACTAACAAAATAATAAAAAAAACATTTGTTTGTTATAAATATTTTTCACGTGACATGTTTCTCGCCTTTCAAACAAACGTATTAAATAGTAGAAAAAATCGTCTTAATTTATGGAAATACAAAAAGAATAATCGTCACTACTCCCACTCATCATACCAGTCTGTCAGTCAGTGTCGTCTGTTCATGTGATTATCTCAATTGTTTGAAATTTGCGTGTTTTCCTCTTTGATATTTTGCCAAAATAGTATTGAGGATTATTAATTAAATATTTTTTTTTTATAGATATTAAAAATTTATAACATTATATACAGTGGCCACCAAAAGTCTTCGTACGACAGAGTAGAAGTAATTCGTTAACTACAAAGTTAAAAATAATAGACCTAATTATTATCAATCAAGTATTTTTCTAAAAAGTGCTGTGTAGGTAATTTATCAAGCTTTAATTTAAGCTTGATGGCGTCCAGTTTGAGTAAATATTATGTAAATACTTGTTTCATAATAACACAGTGCAACAACCAAAATCGGAATGGGACAAAACCAAAAGCAAATTAAAGTTGAAATTTCCCATAACAGCGCAAAATTTGGATACCTTTAAGAACATAACCAAAAAAAGAAATTCTTGAACTTCCTTACAATGTCCGTTGGTATCCTTGATCGTATCGAGTCCGAATTTCTTGCAAGAGTTAGATAATTTTATTGGGAATACGAATAAAAAAATAATAACTTTAACATACACTTTTCCAATATTAAAAAATTTGTCTGTTTTGAGGGCTTGGCCCACAAAAAATGAAAATGCCTATATCTCGAGAAGCCGATTTGATTCAATTTTTCTGATGACAGATTCGTGTTTAGGAGGCCAAAATACTTTAGAAAATGTACTTTAGAAGTCTGCAAAAAAAAGTTGATTTTTCTTGAGTAGTGTAGTTTTTGTTAAGATAACTTTAGCAAATGAAAACTTTTTTGGTCAAATTCATCAACGGAGTACGCCATTCGAATCAGCATGTCCGAAATATATAAAAGTGATGGTCGTAACTCTTGTTATTTTTGGGTCTACCGCAGTATAATTTCTTAAAAACTGTATACGTGGCGAATGCTTAATATTGTATTTGCCTTTAAATGACAATCATACGCAACGTTGCACAGAGGTTTATTTTTAATAATTTTGCTATTCAGTAAGTAGATACATTACCGTGTATAGCTAACATAATTTCGAGCTTAAGTTTGGACGTTGGACCCCACATGCCCAATAAGGGCAGCACCAGGGGCCCCTAAAGTTGGACATATTTTGCATACAAAATGTTTAAATGCTTTAAAATCACCAACTTTAAATGCGTGTAAACGAAATCTACCCCTGAACTAAAAAAAAGCCTTGAGGATTTTGTTTAGGGTTACCAGATTTGAAATATGGAATAACAGTACAATTGGTCTCAAAAAACAGTACATTGCAAATAAAAACAGTACTTTTTTAAAAGTCTTATTTTATATCAAACTACAAAAACTTAGCCCTTTTACCCTGATTTCAAACAGATCTCAGCCAAAACGAGCATAAAAGGTTGTTAACAGAACGGTGGAACATTTTGGGTAAACCGTTTCCAATTTATTCTATTTTTTTATCAGTGTTGAAAAAAATTGCGATTGACTTTTTGGAGCATTTGTCTTAGTTGCCACGATATCTTACTTGAAAAGCTTTTGTAGTCTATGCTTTCGCTTAACTAAAACACCGATCTTCCTATCAAAAACATATGAAAAAATCAATAAAACAGTGTTTTAATTAAAATACGACTTTAAAAAGCAAACGCGAAAACGGTATTATTACACTTAAACGAGGGCCTAACTAAATTTTGGGAAAATGTTTTTTTTCACAATTTAGTAAAATTTAATAAAAATTTTTAAATTTCTTTGACATAATTTGCAACCAATTAGTTCATCATATTTATCTTATCATATTTATCTTAGAATTGATAAAGTTTTTTCTTCAGGTTTAGTAAATTTTATGCAATTTAGGGAAAATTTTTTTTTTTTCAAAAAATGTTTCAAAAATTTCAAAAACTGAGCCAGAAAGAGCAAAAAAGTGTTCATTTTCAATTCTAAAAATCTCTAAAGATTCTCCGGTCCTCTTTCAATGTATGGACTCCTCAATTTGAATCTAAAAATTTGGGCGTTCCTCATTTCTCAGAAAATATTGCCGAAACAAAAAAAAATGCCAAATACATTTTTGGAGTTCTTTACACGATTAAGACCCTTCGTGTAATAGTTTTTTAGTTATCCCGTTAAGATTCTAAAGACCCTTTTGAGCCCTTAAATTCCCGTATCCTAAAAACTAAGCAAGGTAGAGCGAAAAGGGTAAAGATGTTGAATCAAAATCTATGACGATCCTTAATAGCAGCGATGCCAATTTAGCGCTTTTCGCGCTAGATTTAGCGCTTTCTGGCCACCAAAAAAGCGCAATTTTTAAATCTAGCGCATTTTTAAAAAATGCGCTAAACTGGAGCGTTTTCACTTTTTCATTTAGCGCTTTCTTTCTACAACTAATCACTGAGAAAAAATGCATATTTTACAACAGAAACGTCCTAATAACAGTCTAAATTCCATATTTTTCACGTAATTGTTGTAGTACATCCAACGAAATGTAAAACTTTGTTAAAAATTAAAAAAAAAAAATGTTTTTTATAATAAAAACCAGAACAAATTTAGTTTAAAAATTTTTTTAGCAATTTTTAGACTTATTCTGCGAATTGGCCTGATGATTTTATAAAAATTTATATTAAAACCGTTAAATTCAAAATAATTTTTTAGCGCTTTTTGGCGCTTTTGAGTCACTGTTTTGCGCTTTTTGCCTGTAAAAAGATGGCATCACTGCTTAATAGACCCAATGGGACTGGGCCTAAGTTGGTCTGGACCCATGGGTTCCGAACCTAATGGGGTCTGCCCGCAATCGGAACTTTAAATGAGATGTACTCCATAAAATAATTTTTTTCCCATTTTCTCACACAAAAAATTATTGGCTAAACATTTTCAATTAAATGTATTGATCAACAAAATTTAAATGAGTCAATCAATGTTTTGATTAAAATTTTTGCTATTTTTTGTTACAAATTTTCAACATATCAGATTTTTTTTCGCTTTAATTTATTTGAATAGATTAATTCAAAAATATACAAAATAATCGGGCTTTACTTTTTTTTATTGTTGGCAACATATTGGAAAGCAAAAAAGATGAATTTTTTGATAATTTTGTCATAAGCTTACAATTCATTTGTTAAATCTATCATTATTTTGATTGATTTTAAACAAAAATTTGATCAAATTTTTGATCAAAATCGAAAAAATGTTTGATTGAAAAAAATTTCAATCAATCACCTACAATTTGATGATTGGTATAACAATTTTTTTAATTGGAGGAATTTCAATCAAAAAATTGATTGAATCCGCTAGTGCTAGTTTTTTCTTTTTCTTATTTTTCAGAAAAATTTAGATAAAAAGAAGGAAAACATGGCAATGGAGCTAAATCATTATTAAATTTAGTTAAGTTTTCCACTTTTTAAATAATTTTTCTTTTTAAGTATGGTTTAAAATTAAATTGCATTTAGCTCCTTTTTAAAAATTGAATTAAATTTTTGTCATATATGAAACATTTTTCGAAAAATGTTACATTTTGGTGATAAGTATAAAAAAAACAGTACAAAAACAGTACACGCTTTAAAAAACAGTACTTTTGCGTACTGTGTGCATAAAACAGTACTTTTTATAAAAAACAGTACATGTACTGTTTAAA
Source organism: Pegoplata infirma (assembly GCA_963921195.1). Lineage (NCBI taxonomy): Eukaryota > Metazoa > Arthropoda > Insecta > Diptera > Anthomyiidae > Pegoplata > Pegoplata infirma. The sequence goes on from OY992540.1 coordinate 13,308,793, forward strand.
ACAGTACGAATGGCAACCCTAATTTTGTTATATAAAATGTCAACTTTCATTTGCTTTTGGTTTCATCCCATTCCGATTCGGAAAGTTCGATTTTGTTTCACTGTGTAATTAGATCTATTATTTTTAACTTTGTCGTTAACGAATTACATCGTGCGTAGACTTTTGGCGGCTACTGTATGTGTGTGTGAATCATTTTGTTAAAGAATTTTGTAAAGAAAAGAACTTATCGAAAATGAGTGTAACCCATCAAATGACCTAAAGAAATCATCTTTATAATGACCTTTAAAAATATACATACGCTAAGAAAAAAAAATTCAAATCAAGCGAAAACGATCTCATTTTTAAAATAAAACAGTGACAAAATCAACAAATTTTGATTCTTCTTAAACGACCTTTTAAAAATGAAATAAAACAGCATTAATTTGAAAATGTTTTCATGTTCAGATCAAAGATGCACATAATCAGATTAAAATGATAATCATGCTTATTTTAAAATTGTCAATTATAAATTTAATTTTAATAAAACACGCTGGCTTAAAAGTTATGGGCAAAAGAGTGAATTTCGGCAAGGGTTTTGCGCAATCTTACGAGTTAAAAAGCACGCTAACTTTCGAATGACAACTCTGAGGCTGCTGAAGCATGACATGTATATTTGGTGTTGCCCTGGTCTAGATGGTATTGAATTTCAGCAAAATCGGTCCAGTGCACAGTGCCACATTTGGCCAATCTAGCACGACAACAATAAAAAAAAGTTCCCCGATTTCCATGATACGGAAATAATCATATAAGATCGATAATTCTGTTCGTTTCTAACAAGTGGGTGCATAAAGTTGCATCTTGTAAAATCCTGTAACTAGTTATTTCGCATAAATTAAGTCGAGTTTAAACTGTTGTAACTTTTGAACAAAAAGAGATATTTATCCACTCTTTTTTGGTAATTTTAAGGGATATTTAAATGCTTTAAGTCATATCTTTTCATTTGTTTTTTTAACAAATTTTAATATTTTTAGTAAATTTTTAACAATATAAAAATTTTTGAAAAGAAAATTATATATTTATATTTTTGATGGAATAGAACTTTTGTTTTTGGTCCGTATTGGTCGCCGGACTTTTTCAGATATATTAACCAATATTGTACTTATTCAACAGCTAACTTTTGCGTCCGTCTGCGACGCGACTACAGTGGGGCGATATGTAAACCTTGTTTTTACTTATTTTTTAAACATATTTTAAAAAAAGTAGGCGTGGCAGTTGTTTGACCGCCCACTTTTTTTGTGATATTATTTCTACATTCATTAAGATTATATATACCAAATTTAAAGAAATTATAACAAAAGCACAAATTTTAAAACAAGTGGGCGTGGCACTTAACCGGCCTCCCACATTTTTCATAATGTTATTTTCGAAGTCAAAACGAACATTTATACCAAATTTCACGTCAATATAATTAAAATTGGATTTTTGTCGTCCTAGATTAGCCAAAAGTTCTGGGCAAAACCGTGCAATTCAGATTCATTACACCTTAAATTCACGTGTTGAAAAAAACCAAGCTTAAAAAATAAGCTTTAAAATCAATGGTAAGCCACAAACTTATTTTACAAAGTATTTATGTCACTCAAAAATATTTTTACACTAAAAAAAATGTACACTCAAAAAAAAATTTGGCAATTTTTTTTACGAAAATGACTAAAAAAAAAAGTTTTTACTAAAAATAAAATATTTCTAATCAAAATTGTTAGTTTTTTTAAACTTATTGTGAAAATGCCCCGTGGACTTGACAATCGTTTTTAAAATTAAGCACGTGAATACATAATATACATTCATTCAAAAAAAAACTAAAACAAATTTATAAATAAAAATATTGTAGTATTTTTTTTAAGGCCATTTTAAAAATACTTCCTATCATTCTTCGTATAATAAATAGACAAATCAAAAAATGTTTAATGGCCTTTAAAAATCTCACCTATAAATAATTAAAAAAATATACATATATCGAGGACTTATATTCAAATAGTGCTAACTGCAATTTTCTTGAAATTAATTTTTTTAAACTATCAGTTTATCGATTTAGTTCTTATCATATTAATTTAAATTAAAAAATATTTTTAAAACTATTATAAAAAAATGGTTCATACTAGGCCGGCGATTTTTATGCAAATGCATGTTTTTTTTCGGTAGTCTAAATATTATATCAACCACTTTTTTTTTACCGAAATTTTCATTAAAATGGCATCGAGTTGATATTGCATATTTTGATTAAAATGCATATATATTATCCTAATTTGTAACTGTTAAATGCATACTTTTGCATAATTTAGCAAAAAAAAAATATTTTTTTTTTTTTAGAAAATTGAATAACATTTTTTATTCGCACATACAATTTTATGTTTTTATGCAATTTTTTGATTTTATAATGCATATTTTTTAAATTTTAGTGCATATTTTTGATTTATGCCCTAGTTTTAACATTTAAAATTAACTAAAATCAACAGTTTTTTGGCTTCCCTAAAAAAATATATGTTGCAGATAGCACTTTTTGAATATAAGCTCTTGATATGTTTATAAAACAAAAAGAAATGATAAATTCACTTACCTTTTTTTTGGTTAAGATTTTTGTTTAAAAACAAACTTGTTTATATTTATTAAAATATATTTGTCTCAAATAACAATATTAAATAATAACTGCGTCTTTTTTGATTGATTGTTGATGAATAACTAAAGTCCAATCATAAATTATTTAATTAATAAAGATGAGACAGTTAAAACAATATTTGATTTTTCTTTAACACATTTGAAATCTTGGAAAAAAATGTATTAAATCACAAATGTACACTCAAAAGAAAAACTCTGTCAAAAAATCTGTAAAACGACTTTCAATTTGATGCAGAAATTGATTTCAAAGTGTTATTTTTTTGTTTTTTGCAATCGAAACGATATTTTTAACAAAATTTTTTAACATATTTTTTAAAATATTTTTAGCAGATTATTTTGTAATTTTACAGAAATAATTTGCTGTCATCCTTTTTTCAAGAAAACTTTCTTAAGTTTTTTTTTTTTTCAAAATGTTATTTTTTTCGTTTTTTATACAAAAAAATAATTGACAAAACTAAAAAAAAAATAGCAATATAATGCTAATTTTAGCAGATTTCTTTGCTGTTTTTACAGATTTCTCTGCTGATTTCACCTAGATAATCATGACAGATTTTCAGCAAACCGTGTCTGCTAAAATTAGCAGATTTCTCATATGGCCCAAAATGGGTGTATTTTCAGCAGATTTTTCTGCTGATTGGACAGGGAATTTATTTTGAGTGTAAGAACCTTTTAAACTCAGATTACAAAAAAATATTCAATAAACACCCGGTGTCAAGAATTGTTCAGTTGTAACCGGTATCAATTCGATTTATTAAATTACACAATGTAACACGGTTTTTGTGTCTGATTATTAAACATAATTTTCCAATTGATTTTATCGAAAAAAATTAAAAAAAAGGGGAAAAAAGTGTAAATTTTATTTTAAAATAATACAATAAATTTACCTTAATAAAAGATAATAAATATGCAAACATTAATCTGGGCTTCAGACCCTATAAATTTCCTGATCCTGACGGTATAATTGGGTGAGATGCAGCAAGTGTCAGACTATAAAGTTCCTTGATTCACCGTATGCATAAACTGGAGGGTTACCAGAGTCGCTTTTATCGCGAAGGCTGAAAAATACTCTCACACAGCTCCGAAGGATTTCAGACCAATAAGTCTACCTCCCTATGAATTTCGATACAATCTCGGAGTGGAGACGGGCCTGCGCCTCTTTAAGTTTGCCACTCTGCAGTAGATTGATGTGTTGATCTACGGCCGATTTCTAGGAGCGAAGATCAAACCTCACTTGTCTTACCTCCAGTGCCGACATATCTACGACGCTAGCATGGTTTCATAAGTTTTAGCCCTGGAGGTGGGGTCGTGATTTTGGACCTCGCCTTGTGATACACCCTGTTTATTTCTCCTAAATCCTGATCTACAACCCCCTGAACTTTACATATGACTGCCTCCCAGCCATGTAGTTTGCCATCTTTTGTGGTCTGCCTTTGGAAAATTCTCCCTAAGCGAAGGGAGAAGAGCAGATTCTAGCATCTTAACAACTGGGGACAGTAGGGTTATATTTCTGTAGGAGATAATAATCTTCCGAAGCTTCTATTTATCTGCAATCACCAAGGAGTTGACACAGGCTGAATATTTTTGCCATGTTTGCCAATCATTTCTCCTTCACGTGTTTGAGTAATATAATAAATATAAATAATAATAGTTTTGATCACATAATCAATTATATTTATTTATTCTTTCTATTTATTTACAACTCATTTTTAATAAATTCCACCTAACCGAGAACTGGTAACAATGACCGTCGTCTCGTTGTAGCGAAAAAACCAAGGGTTCTGGTGGGAATCGAACCCACGACCCCCACGTTGAAAAGCTAGCACGTTACCAACTAGCCTACGGGGGCCCCGTATAATCATTGCAAGGCCGTTTGCCACTGAAGGCTTACGTTTCCCTAAAAGGTTTCGGAGAAATCTTCCAGGGTGATCTCTACATCTTTTGTCTGAGGTGTAATCTTCCTTTGGATGCCTTGGTGATCCCTGTTGGGTCTGGCTGGCATGTTGTCACTGGGCTATTTTTTTTTTAAGTTAAATATTAGGCGTAATATTGAGAAACGGAGTAAAAAGGCAATCTACATTAAAAAAAAAAACTGTAATGTTAGCAAAAAAAGCTTGTAAACCTACAAGAAAATTCGCTGATTTTGAACCCACAATTTTTTTGGTAAAGTTAGCAAAAATGTTTTGCCAAAAATTAGTTACCTGAAATTTTTTTTTCAACTTAGTTCAGACACATTTGAGGACCCCATTGGGTTCGGACCCGATAGGTCCATCCCCGATGGGCCTAGACCTAGTTAACTTCCTTAAAAATCGTCATAGTTTTTGATCCAAAATTTGTGTCCGTTTCGCTCTGCCTTGCTTAGTTTTTGAGATACGTGATTTTAGGGGACACAGGGGTTTTGAGAATTACAAAACTCGATAACTTCAAAAATATTACTCGGAGAGCTTTTGATTATTTTGCGGTCTTGTGCTACGTGTTGAGAGCTACAAAAATGCTTTTGGACTTTTTGTTGTGTCGGCAATATTTACCGAGAAATGAGCATTTTAATATTTTCGGGAATGCTAACTTTTTTGGATCCAAAGTTCGGACCCATTAGGGTCCACACATGTGAAGAGCCCGAGAACCAAAAATGGCCTCCATTAGATAGAGCAACTATCTGGCTTAGTTTTCGAGATAGCGCCATTTTAAGTTTTTTGAAAATTAAAAAAAATTTACCATTTATTTTTGCTGATATTAGCAAAAAATCTTGTAAAAATGTTGTCAACTCAATTTCAAATCTTAGCAAAAGAAATTAGTTCAAAGTTTGTTTAAAATTGCTAATGTGCTAAATGAAGTTTACAAGAATTTTTGCTAACATGCTAATCTCAACTAAAAGTTAGCTAACTAGCATTAGCAAAAAAAAAATAGTAAATCTACTAACGTATTTTTTTGAGTGTATATTGGAAAACGGACGTAACAAAGTTTCAGCTGCTGTAAAATTACATACAAATAGTGTCAAAAAAAGACACACAACTTTTTTGAAATTTTGTTACATAAGAGGTATTCAGAGTCTTGTTTCCACCCCTGGCAATGTAGCAAAAGAGTACTTCTTTCAAAAAATACATGTATTTTGAAAAGTAATTTTGAAAAGTGCTCTTTTACAACCAGTGCCAGGGCTGGCAAGCAAGACTCTGAATACCACTATAGTGTTATTTAAATAAACATTATCACTTTTCATCAAATATAAAACCTTAAAGAATGTCATTAAAAATGTAAATATTTTCAATATCAACATTTATTATGTCTGGTCGTACTTTTATTTAAATAAAATTAAACAAAAATAAAATAATTACAGATTATAATTTTTACAAATTGAAATTTGTTTTATCAAAATGTTTAAAATTGACTTTTTAACCTTAAAACAAGTGAGAGTGTAAAATTCGGCTGTGCAGAATCTTTTTTACCCTTCAAAATGTAAAAAAAAAATTTAATTTTCAAAAAAAAAATCGTTCACTCACGGCATAAAGAAAATTTAAAATACTAAAATTTAATATGACAACAATATCTCGAAAACTAAGCAAGACACAGAGCTTGGAAGGATTTCATTCCTTAGTTCGATTTGGCATTCTCAATGAAAATTTAGTGATTGCATTCCCCAATCACATTTAAGCGACTTGAATGAATTCTTTTTGGACTCATTTGATTTATAAATATCGAATGCATTCGATTTATTTTTTATTTGACTTTCAAAAATCGAATGCATTTGATTTATTTGTCCATAGTATCGCTAACACTCTTCACACTTTTTGTCGTGTAGGCAGTTAATATGTGCATTTTTAAAATTTTCGGGAACAACTTTTTTGGATTCAAAATTAGAGCCCATTGGGGTCATCTTATGTAAAGAGAGTGGGCGATAATATGGACCAAAATTTGGCTCAGTTTTGGTCTATCTATTTAAAAAATCGATTGCATTCGCAGTGGAATGATAAAAATCGAATGCATTCGATTTTTCTAAATCGAATGAACAAGAAATCGAATACATTCATTTTTCAATGTTGATGAATGAAATCGAATGCATTCACTGACTATGAAAATTGAATGGATATTTTGGAGAATTCATTCGAAAAGGATTTCATTCTTCACTGATAGAAAAACGCTTCATATCAATAATGAATGGAATTCATTAACGTTGGTTCATTGCAACAATGAAATTTTTTATATGCTGAATGAAATTTCATACATATTGTGCAAGATATTCATTAATTTTGATTCATAAGATTTCGTAGTTTCATTAAAAAATTTCATTAAGTTTTGTTTAAAAAATTTTCTTTTTTTTGACACTTGTCGTGTCGCGTCTGTTTAGTCTGTTAGTTTACGCGCGCAAAAAACAGCTGATCAGAGCGTGATTTTTTCCAAGATTATTTTTACGAAATTTAAAATGAAATGTTGTTGATTAATTATAAGTATATATTAAACTCACGTTGTTTTAAATTATTTCGGGGTTTTACTTTGTATTAAAAGTAAACGTTATAAGTAGTAAAATTTTGTGTGAGAAAACTGAAATCTATAGATAAAATAAAAAATATGTGAAAGTGTTTTTTAAACTTGGTTATTTTGTGATTTTTTCAGATTTTTTTTACGAAATTTTAAATAAAAACTAAATTATTAATAAACTAATTTTTGTGATGTTTTATATTAGTTCATGGCTTTAATTATGTATTTCAAGTTAAGGTTGGAGTAAAATTTTGTGCGAGAAAACTAAGTGAAAACATTTTTTTATTATTTTTAATTCTATAAAAAGATCTTTACAATTTCATACATATATTTCATTTTAAAAATAAAAGTAACATTTATTCAATGAAAGTATTTCATTTCAAAAATAAAAAGTAGGGTTTATTCAATGAAAGTATTTCAAAAGAATTAAATACTTTTTTCATTAATGTAATGAAAAATTTTCATAAAATACAATTTATATTTTGTATGAAAAATTTTCATTAATTTAATGAAACTTGTTCTTGCAATTACATTTTATGATACATATTTCATTAATTCAATGAAACCCTACATAGGTTCCTTTTTAACGTCATTTTTCATAACATTAATGTAGATTTTCATTATTGTCATGTACAAATTTCTATCAGTGTTTGAAGCTTTGTTGAAAACTATCGATCACTTTATCTGCCATTGTCTGGCACTTTCTGGTTAACGTCCGGTAGTTTTACAACGGACCTAAAACGTCAGCAGCCACTTACAACCTAACCTAACATATTTACTTCACTGAAAAAAATAGCTTCGTGAAATTAATGAATATTGACTTAACCTTAATGAAAAATTACTCACGTTTTCAACCGAAGACAGGTTTCTTTTGATTAATGAAACTGGTGTCATTAAAGTTCCTTTCAATGAAAACTTGCATATAAATAATGAAAATATTCGTAGAACTTGTTTGAAACGTTTTATGAAGTTTTTCATAAAATGTATGAAAATATCCATTGATTAAATGTGGAATAGTACTTGGTAATGAGCGTATGATAATTGCTTTTTACAAGTAACTAGTTGTTAACTTTATTAAGGTTTTGATATGGGAATTGCGATTAATTCATGTTGGTTAAAGTTATCAAAATTTCCATAGAAAGCCCCTAATCAAGTTAGGAACAAGTTACCTAAAAACAGCACGTATCATACACCCATAAGTGAAAATTTGCATTATTAACAATTTTGGTAAGTCACATGTAACCATCACTGTAACCGTCACTGAAATTTTATTTAGGCGCATTTCACAGACTCAATTCCAATCGGATTTGGAAAAAAGTTGTTACTCCTAAAACGCAAAACAATTTTTTTTTCGGAATGAAATCACTTTCCAAAATCAAAGTGGAATTTAATTGCTAAAAGTGGTTTCATTCCGAAAAAAAGTATTTGCTCTGCGTTTTACGAGTGAACCACTTATTCCACTTCCGAACGGAATTAAGTCTGTGACATGACCCTTAATTGCACACTTTTTATGGTTTTCACTTAGTTTTTACACACAACAAAATTTTACTCCAAACTTAAATTGGTCTGAATTGTCATATAAGATAAACTATAAAAGACAAAAACGCGATGACTTTAAAAACAAGTGCTGCCAAAACGTAGCAATGGAACAACACAAATTACCCTACATTTCATCACAAAATTTTAATGACTTAAAAAACTATTTTTCTGTTGCAAATTATATTATATTTTATAAGAAACAGTCAAAAGAAACACTTATACGGAACTTTTCACTTGTAATTTCAATTAGATATAACCAGCATAACACACACACAAGTTTCAATAACAAAGCAAAAAAATATAAAATTATTATATTTTATTAGAAAAAATTTAACACACATGTAAAAATTACAATTAGACTAAACACGCGTGGTGTAATAAAACGTCGTATGTTTTTGTTCTGTTTTCTTTCTCTTATTCGCAACGCAGAGTTGTATTTAGTTCTAAAAAATCTTATGATATTTTTTAAATGAAATTTTGAAATCTAATGAAACAAGTTCCATAAAATTTGTTCATAACATGCATGAAATTTCAATCAGCTTATGAATTCCTTCATTTAATTAATGAAAACAAAATAATGAATCCGTTTCATTAATATCAGGAAGGTTATTTTTTTCAGTGTTGTTGTTGCTTCGAGAAGTTTGGCACAGCTTTTCAGAGATATCGGTTCAAAAAGTTATAAGAACTTCTCAGAAATTTTGCTACATTCTACATAACCTAAAAATAGAAAATGCTTTAATTAGGCTTCTGATTGACATTTGCGAACATTATTAGATTGATACCGAAGGGTATTTAGATAATTATAAACATATTATTTTCTAACAATTTTTTTACCCCAAAATTCTTTATCACCTAAAAAAAATTTCCGCCGAATTTTTTTTACAATTTTTTTTCAAATAAAGTTTTTTCTAACAATCTTTTTACATTGTAGAGGGTACCCATAAATTCGGCAATGTCGAATTTAACTTTTTTACTTGTTTATAGGTATTTCCACTTATTTTATCAATTCTTTTTTTTTTATTTGTTCAAAATCAATAATTACAACAAGATAAAAACCTTAAGTGTTTCTCTTGAAAAAAAAGACAAGAATAATTTTTTTGGAATTTTTATACAAACTCCAACTTGAGCTGTTTTTGTAGTTTAAGCCGCTCTTCGCAGAAGTTTACCTCTCCAAATAAGTACGAAAAACCCATATTCATGCAATTACAAAAACAATATCAAGTCACACGACTTGTTGCTGGTGAATAACGTGATTTGATGGTGTATGCGAGTATTCAGACTTGTATTTCATTGCTCTTTCACAGAACATATTTATTTCTGTGGAGATTTGACAAAAGCATTTACTTCGATTTAAGTTCTTTTGTTAAAAATATATTAAAATCGACTTTTTCGTATCCAACAAACACTTTTTCCATAATTTTTTTTAAAGATCTCAACAATTGGAAATATCAGGTTATCAGATCTCTTGAAAAATGTTGAGAAAATCGTCCAGTTCTTACCAATTCAGTCTCTTAAAAAAAGCTCGAAAAATATTTTTTAAAAAAAATAAGTGCTTTTGTCAAACGTCCACAGATTTAATTTATGCTAACGTGTCAATGACTTAACTGGTAAATGGTAAATGCATCAAAAATTTACACCATTTTAAAGATTTTTATTTAAAAAAAAATTTAAGGATCACATGATATTTAGCAATGTGCACATCTGAAATGTCCAATGTGCCTGAGTTTGACACACATCACATCTGAAATGTGCCGTGTGCCAGTTATGGGCTCATGGCACATTTCAGATGTTTTTTTTTTCAATAATTGTTTTAAGAAAAAATAGTACTTTTTAAAAAAAATAGTACCAATGTGCCATGTGCCAGTTATGGGCTCATGGCACATTTCAGATGTTTTTTTTTTTCAATAATTGTTTTAAGAAAAAATAGTACTTTTTAAAAAAAATAGTACTTTTTTAAAAAAATAGTATTTTTTTTAGAAAAAATGGTGCTTTTTAGAAAAAATAGTCTTTTTTTGGAAAAAATAGTACTTTCTTAGAAAAAATTGTACTTTTTTAGAAAAAATAGTAGTTTTTTAGAAAAAATATTACTTTTTTAGAAAAAAATAGTACTTTTTAGGAAAAATAGCGAAAGTACTTAAAAAAATGTACTTTTTAGGTAATTACTATAGTACGTTTAAGAACAAACGTACTTTTTCAGGAAAAAAGTACTTATTTAAGCAGGTTTTACATTATCACACTTTGTATAATGAATTTTGTATAATTTACTTTTTTTGAAAAGTATAACGTATCAGAAAATATTTTGAAATTTTTCAAAAAATAATATTTTGCTTTCGACTTTTCAATTTTATTGTGATTATTTAAAATTCAAACAATACAATACAATAAATTGAAAAAAGAAAATTTATGATTTTGTGTGTTTTGCTAATTAAAATTATATTGCGGGTCATATTTTATATTTATTTTCCATCTTACTATAATATATATAATTTAAAAACTAAAAAGAAGTATTTTAAACTTCAGAAATTAAACAAAAAATCGCCATAAACAAAAATCCGTCCCTGTGTGGCACAGTCCGCGAACAAATTCTGTTTGCGTTTTCATGGTTTTTATTCTGCCGGAGACATTTTTATTGCATAATTTATACAAAAATAAAACACTTAATTGATATTTAAAAGAAAATTCTATGAGTTTTAATGATTTAGTTAAAAAAAAAAACACAATTTTCTATAAAAACGCGCCAAAAAAGATGTCGAACAAAATTTTATGAATCTGGCGTCGAAGACGAATTGAGGAATACGTCGAATGTCGACGATGACGAAAAAACATATGTTTTTCGTCTGTATCATCTCCAACGTATTCAGGAATACCAAAAATTACCTTCGTCGCGTTTTAAACGCGTTTATGACAACAGGAATAGCCCCGATTATTTCGTCATTTTAATTATGTAAAATAATTTGAGGTTATAGAAAATGTTAGTGTGAGAAAACTTGTTTAAATGGTTGTTCACTCTTGAGTGGAAAAAATCGGTAGAAAACTTTTTTGTAGGAAATTTCCTCAAAAGTTTTCTATGAAGGGTGAAAACCGCTAATATAGTACTTGTTACAAAAAAAATCTTTTTTGGAAAAAAGTACTTTGTAGACAAAAAAGTACTTTTTAGAAAAAAAAATGATTTTTTAGAAAAAAGTACTTTTTAAAAAAGTAAATTTTTACTACTTTTATAGAAAAAAAGTACTTTTTTTTACAAAAAAAGTACTGTTTTACTAGTTTTTTTTAGAAAAAAGTACTTTTTTACTGTTTTTTTTTACAAAAAAAGTACTTTTTTCCTAAAAATAATTACATAATTAAGAAAAAAGTAAATTGTTTACTACTTTTTTAGGAAAAAAGTGCTTTTTCTAAAAGAAGTACTTTTTCTAAAAAAATTTACTTTTTTCTAAAAAAAAAGTACTTTTTCTTAAAAAGTACTTGTTTCTAAAAAAAAGTACTTTTCTTTAAACACAATTAAAAATGGCTGCGAAGTTTGTACTCTTGTCCAAACTTTGAATCACGATAATATTTTGCTGTATAAATAGGTGACAATTTTTTCCAGAGCTCAAATCAGTACACCCATTTTTTCCAAGAAAAAAATCTGTAAAGTTTTGCATAGAAAAAAAAATTATGACGAATGTTTTCAGCTATCAAAAATTTAAATTACGAACAATTGTAGCTGGTAGGAGTCAACTAGTATTGCAGTAAAAACAACTGTTAAAAACAGCTGACAATAACATTTGTAGTTATTTTACAGAAAACTTAAAGAAATATTTTATTTTTTCAGCAATTTCGGCAGATTCTGAGGATTTTTCATTTTAAGAAACCTCCCAGATTATGAGCACATACATATTTATTAAAAATCTTTGATCTCGGATTTTTTTTGCAATGGGAAAAAGCTCAAACTTTTTGTATATTTTTTAGAAATAAACGCCCTTAAATTCTGACGACTTTACCAAATCGAAACATCTCAGCTTCATTTGGATTCATTTTAAATGTAGAAAATCAATAATTTCGTGAACTTTTGCCTAAAGGAAACTGATAAGACACAGTGCAAGATCCTTCGAATTTGTGCAAAATTAAACAACTCAAACCAAACTTGTATAAAACTTCTCTGATTCCTTATTTTATGGAATTTTATAGTTTTTGTAAAGAATTTTTAAATAAAATTATTTTTTTATGTTAAAATATTCAAAAATCAGTACATATTTCAAAAAATCAGTACAAATCAGTATACGCTTTTTTGATCAAAACATCAGTACATTTGATCAAAACATCAGTACATGTACTGATTAAATCAGTACGAATGGTTCTCAAAAACTCTCTCATTTACCCAATTTTTGCGTACGGGAACGCTTTTCGGGCTGGTTTGGGTACCCGCGGGCACCCGCGGTAACGTTCTGGAACACACCTATAGTCAAACTGAGGGGCGTCCTTCAATTTTTTTAAAATTAGACACCAGCCTAAAAACATTAAAAAATATTTTTGTGCAAATTTCAGGAGTTTTTTCTCAAAGTTTTAAATTTTTGCAATTTAAAAAAAAAAAATAATTTAAAAAAACAAAAATTTTCCAAATAAAAAAAGAATAACTAACAATTAGTTTTTTTTTTGCAAAAAATGGTGTAGTTTCTGATTTCTGGTTTTGAGCAAACAAATTTAAAAAAAAAAGAATTAAAAACTTAAAAATACAAAAAAGAACAAAAAAGAACAAAATGGAAAAAATCAAGACAAACAAATGTGTATGTACATTAGGGCGGAGTAAATTAATTTTTTATCGAATTTCAAAAACGTCGGGGTCAGGAAAGTTGCCTTTTAGGATCGATATTGACACACATCAAGTAGAAAAGTTAAATTCGACTTTTTCGAATTTATGAATACCCTCCACAATGCTCTTTTTAAGAGATAGTAAATTTTCTGACGTGAAAAATAAACAATTTTGATTAGAAATATTTTATTTTAAATAAAAAACTTTTTTAGTCATTTTTGTTAAAAAAATATACAAATTTTTTTTTGAGTGTAAAATTTTTTTCGAGTGTATTTTTTTTTAATGAAAAAATATTTTTGAGTTACAAAAATACTTTGTAAAGCAATTTTGTGACTTACCAATGTTTTTAAAACTTGTTTATTGGTTTTTCAACACGTGAATTTAAGGTGAAACCAATCTGAAATTTACGGGGTTTGATAATAACTTTTGAGCCACTGGACCGATTTTATTGAAATTCAAGGCCAACCAGACCAGGGGAACAACAAATATATTTGCCAAGCTTTAGCAGCCTCAGAATTGTCTTTCTGAAGTTAGCGTGTTTTTTATCGAAAAAAACCTTTGCCGAAAAACCTTTGCCGAAATTTACTCTTTTGCTTTATGGGGTCCAATATTTAAACCAATATTTCAAGCTGTTAAAAACGGAATGACAAACTTTTATATACCGTCTATCATTACAGTAGAGGGTATAAAAAGAAACCCAAAGACATTGCCCCACAAGTCAAATATTTGTTGGTGTTTATATTAACCTTAAAAGGCAACTGTTCCGACCTGACGCTAAGCGAAAAAAAAACGTCTCCATACATATTTGATCTGCCCTAGTGTAAAATATACATACATATGAATTATTTTATAGTTACTGAAGAACGAGCCCCTCTTTGTTTTTAATTGAAAATTGCGGTTTTGTGTTTCTTTTGGGAATTAGTTTTAAAGGGTCACTTTAGGCTTTCAACACGTGATTTTTATGCCAGATTTTTTTTAATCATGTTGCTATGTTTTACTCAACAAATTTTAAATATACATACATATTTTTTTAGATTAACATAAATTTTATGTTTATAAACTAGTTTTTGAACTTTATAGACATTCTTATCATCTTATTAAAATTGAAAAGAAAAATTTTTTGTGTAAGCTTAGCATGGTCTGGCTCTCGCGCTATCATGCTGATTATTTAAAAAAAAAATAAATAATGCCTGAATTAATGTTAATTAGCCGCCAATGGCGACAATAACATTACAATCTATAAATTTTGCCTGCAGACAATCTAAAAATGTAAAATACAAAAGTACAGCCTGATTCTAAGTAACCGAGTAAAAATGGATTTGATATCTGATCAACTTACATATATAAAGTTATGTATGATTGTATATAATTGTATGTAATAACATCTGATCAGATCAAATTAGTTGTCGAATTTGTCCCAATATTGGCCATATTCGAGACATAATTTGATATCGATTTTGACCACCCGAATAAAAAAAAGTTATATGACGCAATATTTAATTATATATGAACAGATATGCTTTTATGTAAATCCATATTAATTTTGATCCGAAAATTGGCGGATCGAATATTATACGATTGTATCAAATTCTATTATTTTTGATAAAATAATATCAAATTTGATTAAGTTTGATCCCAAAAATTGGTCTATCTAATTGTATTAAATCATATCTTATCTGTTAAAATTAGATAAATTTTTATATAATTAGATGAAATCTGGTGAATTTTTTTGGAATTTTAAACGTGAAATTAGAAATTATTTTATCAGATTGGATACATTATCAATTAGAAGAGTTTTTATTGTATTCTTCGGAATTTTTTCGGGACTTAGCAAATTATTAAAAATTTGTCATTTTTTTCTAAAATCATTTTTAAGGGATTTAAAAATTCCAAAAAATGTTTGTGTCTTAGAAAATTTAAAAACTTTTTTTCGGAACTTAAAAATTTTTCAAAAAAAAATAAAATTTCTCCTAAAAACATTTTCAATGATTTTTTTACTCCAAATGACTTTTTTACTCCGGGACTTTGGAAAATTTTCATAAAATTTTTTAGGACTTGAAAATTTTTTAATTTTTATTTAATTGTCCGGGACTTAGAAAATTTAGAAAATTTTTTTCGGGATATAATTATAAATAAAATCATATATCTTTTTATCTGCCATATCTAAAAATTCCCGACATTATATGTCATATCTAATTTCATATAGATCGGTATGTAAATAGATATGAATATGTATGTTATCATATTAAAAAATAAGGAAAAATACAATGCTATATATAAACTTATATGTCCATATCAATGTTCATGCATAACCATATATAAATATAAATAATTATATAATAGCATATATGATTATATCAGATCTTTTTTACTCGGGCATCCTCGAGTAAAAAAGTTTTGATATAATCATATATTTTTTAATATAATAATACATAAGTTGATCCATCATTTGATCCCAAAAATGAAGGATCCAAAAATATATGATTATATCATATAAGATCAAATTTGATATAATAATATCCCAAAAATGGAACGGTAAATTTCATCTAATTTGATATTGAAGATCATATTAGATCTAACAAGATACAAGATAACAGAGTCACATATACAATCATATATAAAAGATATAAACAGGTCAGATAAGATCTAATCCATTTTTACACAGTAAGGTAGTATTAAATGGAGATGGGTGTGTAATACCAAATTCGCATTAATTTTTTTTAAACATGTTTAACCACTTAAACATGTTTAAATTTAAACTTGTTAAGGTACATAAACATGTTTAAGTGCTTAAACATGTTTAAAAAAATGAATGCGAATTTGGTATAAGTGAGTTTTAGATTTCAATTGGATATGGTTCAGTTGTAGTTCGGGAGTCAGTCATTCTACATCAGTTGGCTGTCCGGAATTTAGATTAAAACGTTTCGATACATTTTAAACCATATACTCAATTTCCCTCTTACTTTCTTTTCCTGCACATGATTAAAAATCATTTCCTCAGTGTCATTATAATTTTGATAATTTCGCTACATTTGTTATTGCATTTTTTTTTATATTTCAGTGTAGTCTATAAAATTCTCCTATAGTTCAATGATTTGTTGGTAATAAAAATTGATGCGACTTTCTTATCAGTTTAGTTTTGGGATTTCCAACAACAAAATATACAATGAAATGCTCAAAAGTCAATCCCACTTCTAGAATACAACTAATTTTCAAGACTAAAAACGTGATAAGCATTTTTTAAAAATTATCAATTACCGGGACGATTTCTTTTCATGGAAAATGTTGTTGGTGGGACCATGAAAATTATCTACACACATAAGTACTTGAAATATATATTTTTTTGGAAATACAAAAATGGGTGTGTTTCTAAAGTTAAACAAACGTGGTTTTGGTATACCCTCCACTTGTTGATAGAGAATATATATAAGTTTGTCATTCCGTTTGTAACTCATAAAATTTTGGGATTTCACAAAATCTTTTTTAAATTTCAACTCAATGAAACTGAAATAAATGTTTAAAAAAACCGTCAGTTTTTGGAATTTAGAAAAACTGTGAATGCAGTTGTGTAAACAAGACCTTGAACCATCACTGAGCAATGTTTAAGGATTACCCTACTTTATCCGTAAAAGTTTCAGAGGGTTAAAGTTGAAAAATCGAAATATGTTATAAAAATTGTCTATCAGTCTCTTGAAATGGAGATCACGACCAAAAAGAGATAACTGTTATTATGACATATTAACTTGTTGTTTTAAGATGTTTGTTATTGCATTTAAGCGATATCGGTTTAGCAGTTCAAAAGTAATAAAGGAAAATATTTTGGAGTTTTGAAAAAATTTTAAAAAAATATGCCTTGCGACACATTATAATTTTTAATTTTGGTGCGCTGAAAAAAAATTAAAAAAAAAAAAACATAAAAATCGGTCGAACGGTTTTCGAGATATAGCTATTTGAAATTTGTAAAAAATTGCGGTTTTTTCCTACGTTCATGAATTTTTTGGAAAAAAAAACTCAAAATTTCTTTCCCTTGACCGTTCCATAGAGCTTGAGACTGTCTTTTATTTAATTTAAGCCAAATTTTTAAAAATTATTGGCTTTTGGGTTCTTTTGATAAAACAACCATGTAAGTAATATTTGTTCTGGTCGTTTCTTGTAAATTTTATGTTATTTATTTGTCTTTTTAAAATAAATATTTTTGTTGATCTTTTAAATACCATCGTGGTTATTGATAAGCCATTATTAATGGTTTTAATCACAGTGTTGTTTCGTAGAATTAAGAGTCATTAGTTTGCAGCCATAGAGAAACATAGAGGCGAAGGTGAAAGAAAAAACAATATTGCTATCTTTTTCTAATTTCTCACACGTACGTTGTCGATGTGAATTCACCACACAATACATGTTTACAAGTAGTCGTACTTTGTCAACAAATACATTTAAACAAGTTGTACTTTGACAACTCAATTTTTGACGCCTTCGCCTCTATGTTTCTCTATGTTTGCAGCCTTGAAAAAAACTTCTATGAATGCAGACGGATCTACTTCAATCCCAGTATAGTAAGGAAAATTACAGTAGTCTCCTCATTTATGCTAAAACAACTACACATTTTGACACACTTAAACGAGAGAGCGTATTGGTATTTCTGTACACATCGATCCTCCAATCCAGAACTTCAGATCGCTACAATAGTTCTGCTGGTCAAAATCCGGTCTACAAACTTTTCAAGTTTTTTGAGAAATATGAGTTTCCAAAAATGACCGTTTTGGAAACTCATAGCAGATGAACCCTATGTGATGGCGACTTTAAAATAAGTCGAGGGTAAAGCTTAAACATTACTCTTTAAGATGCAGAACTCATTTGGTCAGTCACCTTAACCCTTTGGGCACCAATTGTCTTTCAATGATGTCTTATCGAAAAAAAAAACTTTTCGGGGTAAAATACCTTATTAAAAGACTATTAATGCTCCAACGGTTAAAACGACTGATCAAGTGAGTTATACACTTACAGGGGAAGTATCTAAACCTTTATGAACCGATTTGCATGAAACTTAAAATATATATAAACTAGTGCCTACGGTCAGTACCGTAGTACCGGGATACCGGTATTCCCGGTTCTCGGTATTTCCGGGAAATGGTACCGGTTTCCCGGTTCTTAATTCATTCCCGGTATTCCCGGGAATACCGGTATTCCCGGTTCCGGTTCTGACGGTATTCTCGGGACTATCGGTATGTATATTTTGTACAATTAAAATATTTTCTTTGCTTTTACCAAAAAAAAAATACAAAACATGTGAAAAACACCATTTCCATTTTATTTTTTGAATTTAAGAAAAAAAGTTACATGATTTTTAAATAATTTTACAAACACAACTAAATATTTCTGAAATACTGATTAAATAGTGTAATTTAAATATTTTATGGTATAGTATTGTTTTGGTTTTGGAGAACCGGTACCAGGATCAGAACCGGGAATACCGGTATTCCCGGGAACATATCTAGAACCGGGAAACCGGTACCAAAACCGGGAATACCGGTTTTTTCGGGAATACCGAGAACCGGGAAATGGAGAGCACTAATATAAACAAGTAAAAAAGTTTAATTCGGCCTTGCCGAATGTATAGATACCATCCACAATCTAAAAAAATATTTTTTGCGAAAAAAAATTTCTTTAAAAAAAAAAATCGCGGAAAAAACTTTTTGGTGAAAAAAAAATTCCGCGATTTTTTGTAAAAAAAAATAGGTTTGTACTTGTAAAAATACCACTCTGTGTCCAATTCTGTTTACATATGCCAACCTAAAGCATTTTGTATTTTTAGGTTATCTACTAAAATTTTCGAGGTGTTCTTACATTTTCGTTCATAACTTCTGAACCGCTGAACCGATTTTGCTCAAATGCAATACCAAACAACTTAGGACAACAACAAGCAAATGTGCTAAGTCTCAGTTATATATGTTTAATACTTTGGCCGTGATCACCATTTCCACAGACGGACATCGCTGTAAGGTCTTAGAATCGATCACTGATCAATAATATATATGCTTTATGGGGTCTCTGACCTATATTTCGATGAGTTACAAACGGAAAGAGGCGAAAGGTTTTTTTAATACCTATCCAGCGGTAATATAACGTTGTCAACCTTGGGGGTATTTATATGACGACATATACCAACGATATTCATATGAATACGAAATAGTCTTTATTAAATTTAAGTCGACACGTATTTTTGCTCAAGACATATTACTGTTAGTTCGGGAGTTATCAAAGTTTCCCGAAGGTCTACATTGCTTTATAAGGGAACATTGAAATTTTTTACACTGATATGGCCGATAAGCCGAGAAACCCCAACCTTAAAATCGTTTTTTTTTATATATATTTAAGTTTCAGGTAAATCGCTTCATAAGGGTTGAGATACTTCCCTTGTTAGAAAATTTATTGCAGTTACTACATGACGGTCATTTGTGTTGTAAGTAGTAGTTGTTGTTTTCAACTACAATTTCAGTTGTTTTTGTATGAAAAATTTCAAACCACTTGTTTTTTGTAGTCATTTTAAAAAACAAATAATTTACTACATTGTAGTAACAGTTGTTTTATGTAGTTGTTTTAAGTCTATAAAAAACTTATAATTTTCTAGAAATTTTTAGATAATATCCAAATAATTTTAACCATTTAGAAGTTTTTTTGTTAATAAAAAAATTTAGACAATTTGAGTTACAATAAAACAACTGTTATTTGAAGTAGTTTTTACAGTTTTTTGTAGAAATTTTTTCACGTGAACACGACCAGCTTAAAAAAGGTCTGTACAATTTAAAAAAATGTTGCTTAGGTGTTTATGTGTATTGCTGCAACATATACCGGGTTATTTTGCCGGTTTTTCACCAGCGAACAGAATACCTCTTCAGCGAAATTTTTACGCTTTTGTAAAGCGAGTGTGAAATTTATGGGTTTTCTTCTTTATATGGAGTTTGACAGATTTTCACGTGAAAACCGAGCAACTTACCTTTAAGCTAAGTAAGTTGTTCACCGGTAAAAAAAAAATGTTTCGAAACATCAATGAATTTGTAGCGAAAATTTGACAGTCATATGTTTGGTTATGTTTTGCGCGTCAGAATACATAAAATAACTTTAAATAATATTTTTGGTAATTTATGTGATATAATTAATGTTTACAGTCCCAAACACTTATAGTTACTTCATTTTACATCTGAAGGTGGGTAAGTTGCTCGGTTTTCACGTGAAAATCTGTCAAACTCCATATAAAAAAAAACATAAATTTCACACTGGCTTTACAAAAGCGTAAAAATTTCGCTGAAGAGGTATTCTGTTCACTGGTGAAAAACCGGCAAAATAACCCGGTATATGTTGCATCAATACGCATCAACACTATAAGCAACATTTTTTTAAATTGTACAGACCATTTAAAAAGCGGTGAAATTTAACATTCAGATGTAAAATGTAGTAATTATAAGTGTTTGGGACTGTAAACATTAATTATATCACATAAATTACCAAAAAAATATTATTTAAAGTTATTTTATGTATTCTGACGCGCAAAACATAACCAAACATATGACTGTCAAATTTTCGCTACAAATTAATTGATGTTTCGAAATATTTTTTTTTCACCGGTGAACAACTTACTTAGCTTAAAGGTGGGTAAGTTGCTCGGTTTTCACGTGAAAATTTGTCAAACTCCATATAAAAAAAACGTAAATTTCACACTGGCTTTACAAAAGCGTAAAAATTTCGCTGAAGAGGTATTCTGTTCACTGGTGAAAAACCGGCAAAATAACCCGGTATATGTTGCATAAATACGCAACAACACTATAAGCAACATTTTTTTAAATTGTACAGACCATTTAAAAAGCGGTGAAATTTAACATTCACATATAAATTGACGTAGTTATAAGTGTTTGGCACTGTAAACATTAATTATATCACATAAATAGACAAAAATCATCAACAAAATTTTAATTTAAGGTATTTTATGTATGCTGATGCGCGAAACATAACCAAACATATGACTGTCAAATTTTCACTACAAAAAAACTGATGTTTCGAAACATTTTTTTTCACCGGTGAACAACTTACTTAGCTTAACAATTTAAAAAAATGTTGCTTATAGTGTTTATGTGTATTGCTGCAACATATACCGGGTTATTTTGCCGGTTTTTCACTAGCGAATAGAATACCTCTTCAGCGAAATTTTTACGCTTTTGTAAAGCGAGTGTGAAATTTATGGTTTTTCTTTTTTATATGGAGTTTGACAGATTTTGAGTAAAAACAGAACAAGGCCCAAAACAATGACGGGGGACGGCGACGTCAAAATATGTCATTTGTTTGTTCGGTGGTGCTAACTTTTAATAAAACTAGAGTAATTTTACGGAAAAAATCGCTTATCACATAGTCAATGTGATTAAGTTGGCACTACTGTACGTTTGTTACACCATTGTGAATGAAAAAATAAAAAATTGTTGTGAAAATGCGGCAACCCTGGAGTGTGAGAGGGAGGGAAATTGAGAGAACCCGTAGATAAAATAAAAAAAGTTTTAATTTTTTGTAGTGCCGGTCACGGTTTTTAACTGTCAAATCGTATGGAAAAAGTCGTGCCGGGCTTGTTCTGTTCAGACCTTTTCACGTGAAAACCGAGCAACTTACCTTTACCTTCAACATAGGGGTGAAACAAAAGAGTTTCACACATGTGAATGTATTAGTGGCAGCACGCGCATGTAACTTTTGACGTTTCATACAAAACATAAACAAACAACGAAAATACAGATGTAAAAGATCACACGTACAGGCACACGTATTCTTGGCAGAGAAGCTAATTTAGTAGTATTTTGTATGCGTCCATATTGAAAGTACCAAAATAAGCACTCGTGTTGCATGTCTATATGGTCTGTGCCTTCAAGAATTAATTCGGTTACCTTTGAGCAATTACTTTATAAATGTGCACCTCTATATTATGCTCAGCTGTTGTTTTTGTTTTGCGATAAGAAAATCCATAGTTGTATAAAAAAGCACTAAAAAAACATTCCTTTAAAATTGTTTATACATATGTTTATAAACATCTGCTAGCAACATGGGTAAAGTAATAGAAACAGTGGCCGATGGAATTGCCATCGAAATCCTTGATAAAACTGCAATTATAACTGGTAAATATCTTAAAAACACCATGGAATGAATAATTTTAAACAAACTGATCCATAACACCAATAGGAAAAGGCAATGAACTACATTTATATAGAAACTATCAAAGTAAAGAAAACGTGGCTGTGGAGCAGCAGGTATTGGACATAAAACTTCATAATAAAATTCATGGCATAAGAAAGGGAGAAAATACAAATGATGGCACGTTGCTAGTTTATGGTGAAAAAGAATTTGTTGTTGTAAAATATACCCCAAATTACAAATTTCAAGAATTCTTTAGAGCTGAATTAACCGATTGGATAAGCTCAGGATTGTTTATCAGTGACGAACAAGAATTTGTATTACTAACAGCCCATAGTATCATATTACGTTTCGAGTACAATGTAACTGATAAGGAATGTACCTTAAAAGAACGTGTATCATGTTCGGATAAATCCACTTTATATTGTGCGCATCTATATGGTAACACATGGAATGATTTGGTCGTATTTGCTGGTAATGCTTTTGGTGAATTGTTAATATGGCAACCATCTTATAACCAGGCAAATGATGAATTAAAACCTAAAGAGTCGCTACTTATACATCGTATTTCAGCACATAATGGTGTCATATTTTCAATTGATTATGATCATGAAACCCGTTTGTTAATAACAACCAGTGATGATCGTGCTATTAAATGGTGGAAGGTAACATTTACAATTGATGAGCAGAAAAACTTATGCTGGAATGACTCTAATCTTAAGGCAATGGCTAGTGGTTATGGTCATGTAGCTAGAGTCTTCCAAGGACGTATTATTAAAGAAGGTAGGTTTAGGATAAAGAAACTTTGGCATATGACCAGAATACCGAAATCACTCCCAGCATAATAAAACTTTGTGTATCGACTAAGGGGTCTTTCCTACGTCGCGTGAACTTCTGACTATGGAGGGGTCACGCCTTTTTTCGAGTGGGCGGGCCTTCAAAGTTAAAACGTTTTTCTTAAATATCTTAAAAAGTACTTATCCGATTTGGATGAAATTAGTATCATTCGAAAGCTTAAATAAATTCCTTTCGAACATTTCTTAACATGAAGAAATTTCATTAACCCTTTAAGCGCCAAAACGCGATTTTAAGTTTTTATTTTTTTTAATTTTCAAATATCTCAAAAATGTTACGTATACACGGCCATAAAGAGTGCACATGGGTTTGTAGCTAAGGTCCTAAGCTTTCATTTAGACTTTTATTCGACTCTCTAACTCTTCTAACACCAGAGATATAAGGGGTTAAAGTTTTGGTGCAATTTTTTTTTAACTTTTTTGCAGCAGTTTTCTAGTTTTTACATTTGCTTGAATATCTAAAAAAGTACTTATCCGATTTGTTAAGCTCCAAAACACAACTTTAAGTTTTTTAATGTTTTTAAATGTATCGTATATAAGGTCATAACCCCCATTCACATTATGGGGAGTATGTCCAAAGCAATTTTGGTCATAATCCCCGTTATCTGCAGAGAGGGTGGGTTTAATGCATGGAGTTTGTAATCCCTAAGCCCGGCCGAAGGCCGGCTACGCAGAAAAACTTTTAAGTAAAAAATTTTTTTTTTTTTAATTTTGGGGATTATGACCAACTTGTATAGAAGACATAATCCCCATAATGGGGATTATGGCCATTTGTTACGTGGTCATTATCCCCATAAATCTGGAAATTATGTCCGTTTTTTATTGGGGTTATGTCCAAATAATTTTCGGTCATAGTCCCCACTACCATTATGGGGATTATGACCGAAATGAATGTGGTCATAATCCCCATAACGGAAATGGGGATTATGTCCGTGGGAATTATGTCATGTCACCTATAAATTGCAACGAAAAAGCTAAAAAAATAGCACAAAAACTTTAACCCTTTATATCTCTGGTGTTAGAAGAGTTAAAGAGTCGAATAAAAGTCCAAATGAAAGCTTAGAACTTTGGCTACAAACCAATGTATACTCTTTATGGCCTTATATACGTAACATTTTTAAGATATTTAAAAATTAAAAAAAAATAAAAAATTAAAATCGCGTTTTGGCGCTTAAAGGTTTAATGAAATTTCTCCTTGTCAAGGAATGTTCGAAAGGAATTTGTTTAAGCTTTCGAATGATACTAATTTCATCCAAATCGGATAAGTACTTTTTGAGATATTTAAGAAAAACGTTTAAACTTTGAAGGCCCGCCCACTCGAAAGAGGGCGTGACCCCTCCAGTTTGACTGCACATTTTTGCTCTGTGAGATCAAAGGTTAAAAGTTAAAAAATAAAAAAATCGCAATTTCGGTAAAGTGGTTGAGTTCCGAAACTTTTAACAAAAAAATGTTACAGCTATTAAGATATAAAAATCTACTGGGGGCGTAATTATGTAACTTGATAGTCGTCAAATTATCGGGAGCTCATAATTCTATTACCATAAAATGACACTATATGGTAATGGAATAATAAGCAAATGATACGATTTGACGATAATCAAGTTACATAATTAGCCTCCTTGAAAAATTTAACAATTCTGTAAAATTTTTCCTCTACACCATTTCCAATTGCATTTTAAAAATTTCCAAATGTATTTTAAATTGTATAAATGTATTTTAAAATCGTCCAAATATATTTTAAAATTGTCCAAATAAATTTTTAAATTGTCCAAATTAATTTTAAAATTGTCCAAATGTATTTTAAAATTGTACAAATGTATTTTAAAATTGTCCAAATTTATTTTATATTTGTTCAAATTAATTTTAAAATTGTCCAAATGTATTTTAAAATTGTCCAAATACATTTTAAAATGGTGCAAATTAATTTTAAAATTGTCCAAATGCATTTTAAAATTGTCCAAATATATTTTAAAATTGACCAAATGTATTTTAAAAGTGTCCAAATGTATTTTAAAATTGTCCAAATGTATTTTTAAATTGTCCAAATGTTGTTTAAAATTTTCCAAATGTATTTTAAAATTGTCCAAATGCAATTTAAAATTGTTCAAATGTAATTTAAAATTGTCCAAATGTATTTTAAAATTGTCCAAATGTATTTTAAAATTGTCCAAATGTATTTTAAAATTGTCCAAATGTAGTTTAAAATTTTCCAAATGTATTTTAACAATTTCCAAATGTATTTTAAAATATTCTATGTATAATTCCAGAATATTTTTAAAAAACATTTGGAAAATTTTAAAATGCAATTGGACAATTTTAAAATACATTTAGAATTTTTTTTTAAATATATATGGACACTTTTAAAAAACACTTGGAAAATTTTATACTACATTTGGACAGTTTTAAAATAAATTTAGACAGTTTTGAAAAAAATGGGAAATTTTTAAAATACAATTGGGCAATTTTAAAACACATTTGAACAATTTTAAAATACATTTGGACAATTTTAAAATACATTTGGACAGTTTTAAAATACACTTGGAAAATTTTACAATACATTATTTGGATAATTTTTAAATACATTCCCGACTAAAAATAAATATACAGGTCCATATATAATTTGAAATTGAGCCATATATAATTTAATATGGCACAACACTTATTTGGATAAAATAAGATGATGAAATTGGTGGATCAAAATAGCTTAAAATTTGTTATATTAGATTAAATATGATCGTTTTTGATCCGAATATTGGGTTTATCTAATTTGATATAATTGTATATAATTTTATATCATAAGATAAAATATGTAGAATTTTGCATAAAATATTTTTTTTATCTCAAAATTTTCAAATTTATCCCAAGTTTTTTCGGGAAATGCAAAAAAAAATTGCCAAAAAAAAAAAAATTGTGGCCGGGACTTAGAAATTTAAAAGAAAAAAACAAAATTTAAAAAAAAAATTCCTAAAACTTTGTTAATAAATTTTTACTTCAAAACGCAAAAAATGTACCAAAAATATTTTTTATCCAGGACTTAGAAAATATTACAAAACTTTTTCAGGACTTGTAAAATTTTTCAAAATTTGGCAAATTTTTTTTTTTTGTTTAAATCATTTTTAATGAAATTCTTAACTCCAAAACGCAAAAATTATTTGTGTCTGGAAATTTAAAAAAAAATTTCTCGGGACTTAGAAAACTTTTTTCCCCGATTCGGAACCATATATATATGTGTATCTCATCTTGTATGAGGTCAGACATGGTGTTGTATATCATATATTTATTTATCTAATATTGTATGAGGTCATTCATGGAGTCATATAAAATATTATATGCAACATCTAATTTAATAAAGCTTTTTATATTGTATGTGGAGCAACACATGATTCGATATCCTTTTATATGGCACCATATTAAATTTTGGGTGTAAAACTTAATACACGATACATTCACATATAATTATGTAAAGTACTGTGTATGGCCGTATATACATATATTAAATAATATGTTACTATATCTAAACTTTTTTAGTCGGGTTTGGACAATTTTAAAATACATTTGGACAATGTTAAAATACATTTGGAGGATTTTAAAACTAATTTGGACAAGTTTAAAATATATTTGGACAATTTTAAAATACATTTGACAATTTTAAACTACATTTGGACAATTTTAAAATACATTTGGACAATTTTAAAATACATTAAGACAGTTTTGAAAAAAATTGGAAATTTTTAAAACACAATTGGGCAATTTTAAAACACATTTGGACAAATTTAAAATAAATTTGGACAATTTTAAAAAAAATTTGGACAGTTTGAAAATACATTTGGACAGTTTTAAAATATATTTCGAAAATTTTACAATACATTATTTGGACAATTTTAAAATACATTTGGACAATTTTAAAATACATTTGGAAAATGTTAAAATACATTTGAAGGATTTTAAAATTAATTTCGACAATTTTAAAATATATTTGGACAATTTTAAAATACATTTGGACAATTTTAAAATACATTTGGACAGTTTTGAAAAAAAATTTGGGAAATTTTAAAATACAATTAATCAATTTTAAAACACATTTGGACAATTTCAAAATACATTTGGAAAATTTTAAAATACATTTGCAAAATTTTAAAATACGTTGGACAATGTTAAAATATTTTTGGACAACTCTAAAATTCATTTGGAAAATTTTAAAATTAATTTGGACAATTTTAAAATATATTTGGACAATTTTAAAATACATTTGGACAATTTTAAAATACATTTGGACAATTTTAAAATACATGTAGACAATTTTAAAATACATGTAGACAATTTTAAAATGCATTTGGAAAATTTGAAAATACATTTGAACAATTTAACACACATTTGGACAATTTAAAAATACCCAGACAGAAAAATACAAACGGGCCAATACTGGCTCAGTAACATAAACGGTGGTACAAGCATTGCCAGGACGTAGAATTTTTTGTATTTCAGTACTTACCCGGTTACCCAAACGATAACTCTGATCTACGGTTGGCCCAGACGTTTAGACAGCATCGTAGAAGCACTGTAAAAACCAAAAAAACAACGTTGTCCCAATACTTCAAATACAAAAAAAATTGGTATTTATTTTTTCAATGCAATACTGGCATATTGAATGGAAACGATTTAAAATTGAATGTTTTAGCACTTTGCTGTGACATCCCAGCTAGGGTTTTCTTTTTTTTGTCTTAATGGACTTTATGATATGTTTTACTTGTTGCCAAATGAAAAAAATATCTTTTCCAAAAAAAATACAACGATTGCTCATAATCTTAACCACATAGCGGATGAGGTAATTAATACAAGGTCCACAATACCAGAGTTTTCAGCTTTTTAAAATAGCCAAGGGTATATTAAATCACTTATAAATTAACCAACCAATAATATATGTTTATTAAAGTGCTTATTAAAGTGCTAATACTTGATATTTTCAAGTTACTTGATGCTGCATTTATTAGAGTTTTGTAAAAAATTTCGATAACTTCAACCAAAAATTTTGAATTGATCGTAATTCCCATATAAAACCCGTAATAAATGCAGCAACATGTACAACATTAAGGGCGGATTAGCCGCTAACTGACGATTTAACGGAGCCTTATGTCAAAATTTGTATGAAAAAGTTAAATTTAACGGAGAGTTATTTTATAACGGAGCATTGAGTAATCCAGCCTAAGTAATGGTAATATAATGATGGTAACGGAAATTTTTAGTGCTGAACTGATAAATAGAATATTTACAAAACAAATAGTTTAAGTTCACACCAAAAAATGTAAAAAATAATAATATTAAGCGGTAAGTTTTTTTGTAATAAAGTACTGGTACAGCACTTTTAGGGTTGTTATTTCCAACACTGGCAAAGTACTCTATTTTCAGAAAAAAGGTGCTTTGCCAGCACTATATTTTTTGTACCGCTGGTAATTTCTGGCTGGGTACATTTGGAAAATTTTAAAATACAATTGGAAATGGTGAAGAAAAAGTTAAGATTCTTATACATTCTTGCTATACAAAAAACCTGTTTGATATATCTTTTCTATAGAAAAGGTTGAAGATTCTGAAATATTTTTCCAATTGAAAAGTTTTTAGATTCTACAATAATATTCTATAGAAAAATTCTTAAATTTCGCAATATTTTTTTAAATAGAAAAAAATTTTACACTGCATATATTTTCCCCATATAAATACTCAGATTCTGAGTTTGCTATAGCAAAAAATACTCAGATGCTGAGACTTTTGCCTAAATTCGAAGAATTTCTTCTAACAAAAAGAAAACTGGTCAAATTTAAAGACTTTTTTTAAAGAAAAATTATCAGATTTGGTTAAATTTTGTCAGAATTTGAATAACAAATCCCATATTCTGAATAATTTCTCTAATAAAAAAAAATACCCAATCAATTTATAAAAAAATTTATTTCATAAAAAATTTATTGTTTTATAATTTTAGGCCACAACATTTATGCATTAAGTGTTGGTGAAGATTCATATTTTTGTCTATGGCATAACAATGGCGAACTGTTGTTTAAAAGACGTCAACAATATGGAGCAACTATTTGGAATTTTGTATATGATAATAATACAAAAACCATCTACACCATAGGATCAATAGGAAATTTAGTAGCTTATGGCTTAAACGATATACTACAAGAAACTCAACAGCCTCAAAATAATATGATACTGCCTCAAGTAACGGAAGAAAACCCTACAGAGTATATAGCAAAAATTAAATTTATTACTGAAGATCAATTAATAGGTATAAGTAACCAAAATCGTTTGATGAGCACTAAAGTCAATGGAGATTATAATAGATCATGGCAATCTATAGATATTGAAATAGATTTTAAATGTACTGTCATGGAAGTATATGAAAATCAAATAGCCATTTGTGGTTTTAAACGTATGATTTTAATAGAATGGCAAGAGCAAACTCAGAAATTTACAAAGTTATATGACCAACAAGTACTAAATGGTGTTATTAGAACTTTTGTATTTTTTAACAAACATCAATTTCTAATATGTGACGATAAAGGAAATTGTTTGATATATGTGGATTCTCTAGATAAACAGAGACATTTAGAATTACCAAAATGTAAAGAACCCTGGTTAACAACAGCTTTATTACTAGACCAACAGCAGCATTTGCTGATAAGTAATAGACTAGGAAATTTATTGTTATATAAGCTGTCGGAGGACAATATCAGCTACACGCTGCAAAATATTTTAAAACATCCTCATGGTAATTATGGAGCTACAAATCTTCAATATTTGGAAACACATGAAAACTCTGAAATAATACGTTCTTCGGGACATGATGGAGCAATCAATTTGTTCTCAATAAATTATAAAGATTCTACTATTAAAACATGTTCGCGTCAAATAATACCAGTAGCCTGGGTAGAACATTTGCAGAGGTGGTATAAAAATCTAGATGTATTTCTAGGATTTAATGACAACCACTTTGTAGCCTGGTGTCGAGAATATGATTTTCTTATACAACTGCCCTGTGGAGGTGGTCA
Source organism: Pegoplata infirma (assembly GCA_963921195.1). NCBI lineage: Eukaryota > Metazoa > Arthropoda > Insecta > Diptera > Anthomyiidae > Pegoplata > Pegoplata infirma. Next base: position 13,339,305 of record OY992540.1, read on the forward strand.
TAGATGTTGGCATTTTATTATAAACCCCATAGACTTTCAAATCTCTTTGGCCTTTATAAAAAATAAAAGAGTACGTTTTTATAAAATGCCACTAATAAACAAAGAATTAACCAACTTACCGGTTGCTAAAAGATGGCATATCTCACCTTGTAATATTATGGAAATATTACCAGGAGATGTAAAGGAATCTCCTATTGCTGTAACTGCTGGAGATGATAACCTTTTAAAAATACATACTTTCACTGATGAGAATGGTCTTCAAGAACAAAAAGAATTACACCATCATATTTCGAATATTAGAGCCTTAAAAGTACTTTCTATTAATAATAATGAATTTCTTATATTTTCTGGTGGTGGTAGAGCTCAACTATGTATAACTAAAGTTCAAAGAAAAACATTTCATATTGAGGAATTAGTGAACTATACTTTAAAAGCAGAAAACGATCAGATATCAAATAACAATAAATCCTATAATTTTAATCCTGAAACACGTTTAATGTCGTTAGATGTTAAGCCAGTTAGTAATAGCATATATCATCTATATATTGCTTGTTCAGATGGTTACATCAGACATTTATCATTCAATTTATTTTCTCTTCAACTGGAAATATTATCAACTTATTTTTACAACAAATGTATTTTACAAATTAAATATATACCTGAAATTGATTTTGTGCTAACAGCAGCTACAGATGGTTTAATAAAATTATTTGATGCTGATTTAAAAAAATGTCTTCATGAGTTACGCCACCATTCTAGCGGCATTAATGGATTATCTATTTTATACAGTTCTTTAACTAAAACTCTTCAAATTCTCTCGGGTGGTGATGATCAGGCTGTTACCTATTCAAAATTGTCCTTGGAAAACTTTAAAGTTTTAAACACTTTTCATAAACCTTATCTACATACGGCACAAGTATGTGCTAGTGCTATAAGTGCCTGTGGTGAATTTGGCTTTACGAGTGGTGTTGATCAAAATCTTTATAAATTGAATTTATCTACCGGAGAAGTGGTGAATAGTTTTCACTCATGTGTTGCCGATATTAAGGGCGTAAGTTTAGTTAATGATGATATTTGTTTGTTATATGGATGTGGTTTACAAATTTATGCATTTAATATTTGATTTTGTTTATAATGTTAATCGTTTTTTTTTTTAACTTTTGCAAAAAATCTATAATTACAATTTTATGTTTTAAAAATATGTTTGTTTTATTAAAAAAGGGGGTTTATATTACACTCAAGGCCGTCTTAAGTTATGGCCAGATCCTTGGGTTCACAAGAAGAAGACAAGACTTTTTGTACGATAAATGTCTCAGAATCAGAGACTTTCATTATACGAAAAATGTCTCAGAATCTGAGACTCTTTCTATACGAAAAATGTCTCAGAATCTGAGACTCTTCCTATACAAAAAATGTCTTAGAATATGGGACTTTTTCTATACGAAAATTGTATCAGAATATGAGTCTTTTTCTATACGAAAAATGTCTCAGAATCTGAGACTTTTTCTATACGAAAAATATCTCAGAAACTGAGACTTTTTCTATACGAAAAATGTCTCAGAATCTAAGAATTTTTCTATACGAAAAATGTCTCAGAATCTAAGACATTTTATACGAAAAATGTCTCAGAATCCGAGACTTTTTCTATACGAAAAATGTCTCAGAATCTGAGACTTTTTCTATACGAAAAATGTCTCAGAATCTGGGAATTTTTCTATACGAAAAATGTCTCAGAATCTGAGTTTTTTTCTATACGAAAAATGTCTCAGAATCTGAGTTTTTTTCTATACGAAAAATGTCTCAGAAACTGAGACTTTTTCTATACGAAAAATGTCTCAGAATCTGAGTCTTTTTCTATACGAAAAATGTCTCAGAATCTGAGTCTTTTTCTATACGAAAAATGTCTCAGAATCTGAGAATTTTTCTATACGAAAAATGTCTCAGAATCTGAGAATTTTTCTATACGAAAAATGTCTCAGAATCTGAGAATTTTTCTATACGAAAAATGTCTCAGAATCTGAGAATTTTTCTATACGAAAAATGTCTCAGAATCTGAGAATTTTTCTATACGAAAAATGTCTCAGAATCTGAGAATTTTTCTATACGAAAAATGTCTCAGAATCTGAGAATTTTTCTATACGAAAAATGTCTCAGAATCTGAGAATTTTTCTATACGAAAAATGTCTCAGAATCTGAGAATTTTTCTATACGAAAAATGTCTCAGAATCTGAGAATTTTTCTATACGAAAAATGTCTCAGAATCTGAGAATTTTTCTATACGAAAAATGTCTCAGAATCTGAGAATTTTTCTATACGAAAAATGTCTCAGAATCTGAGAATTTTTCTATACGAAAAATGTCTCAGAATCTGAGAATTTTTCTATACGAAAAATGTCTCAGAATCTGAGAATTTTTCTATACGAAAAATGTCTCAGAATCTGAGAATTTTTCTATACGAAAAATGTCTCAGAATCTGAGAATTTTTCTATACGAAAAATGTCTCAGAATCTGAGAATTTTTCTATACGAAAAATGTCTCAGAATCTGAGAATTTTTCTATACGAAAAATGTCTCAGAATCTGAGAATTTTTCTATACGAAAAATGTCTCAGAATCTGAGAATTTTTCTATACGAAAAATGTCTCAGAATCTGAGAATTTTTCTATACGAAAAATGTCTCAGAATCTGAGAATTTTTCTATACGAAAAATGTCTCAGAATCTGAGAATTTTTCTATACGAAAAATGTCTCAGAATCTGAGAATTTTTCTATACGAAAAATGTCTCAGAATCTGAGAATTTTTCTATACGAAAAATGTCTCAGAATCTGAGAATTTTTCTATACGAAAAATGTCTCAGAATCTGAGAATTTTTCTATACGAAAAATGTCTCAGAATCTGAGAATTTTTCTATACGAAAAATGTCTCAGAATCTGAGAATTTTTCTATACGAAAAATGTCTCAGAATCTGAGAATTTTTCTATACGAAAAATGTCTCAGAATCTGAGAATTTTTCTATACGAAAAATGTCTCAGAATCTGAGAATTTTTCTATACGAAAAATGTCTCAGAATCTGAGAATTTTTCTATACGAAAAATGTCTCAGAATCTGAGAATTTTTCTATACGAAAAATGTCTCAGAATCTGAGAATTTTTCTATACGAAAAATGTCTCAGAATCTGAGAATTTTTCTATACGAAAAATGTCTCAGAATCTGAGAATTTTTCTATACGAAAAATGTCTCAGAATCTGAGAATTTTTCTATACGAAAAATGTCTCAGAATCTGAGAATTTTTCTATACGAAAAATGTCTCAGAATCTGAGAATTTTTCTATACGAAAAATGTCTCAGAATCTGAGAATTTTTCTATACGAAAAATGTCTCAGAATCTGAGAATTTTTCTATACGAAAAATGTGTCAGAATCTGAGAATTTTTCTATACGAAAAATGTCTCAGAATCTGAGAATTTTTCTATACGAAAAATGTCTCAGAATCTGAGAATTTTTCTATACGAAAAATGTCTCAGAATCTGAGAATTTTTCTATACGAAAAATGTCTCAGAATCTGAGAATTTTTCTATACGAAAAATGTCTCAGAATCTGAGAATTTTTCTATACGAAAAATGTCTCAGAATCTGAGAATTTTTCTATACGAAAAATGTCTCAGAATCTGAGAATTTTTCTATACGAAAAATGTCTCAGAATCTGAGAATTTTTCTATACGAAAAATGTCTCAGAATCTGAGAATTTTTCTATACGAAAAATGTCTCAGAATCTGAGAATTTTTCTATACGAAAAATGTCTCAGAATCTGAGAATTTTTCTATACGAAAAATGTCTCAAAATCTGAGAATTTTTCTATACGAAAAATGTCTCAGAATCTGAGAATTTTTCTATACGAAAAATGTCTCAGAATCTGAGAATTTTTCTATACGAAAAATGTCTCAGAATCTGAGAATTTTTCTATACGAAAAATGTCTCAGAATCTGAGAATTTTTCTATACGAAAAATGTCTCAGAATCTGAGAATTTTTCTATACGAAAAATGTCTCAGAATCTGAGAATTTTTCTATACGAAAAATGTCTCAGAATCTGAGAATTTTTCTATACGAAAAATGTCTCAGAATCTGAGAATTTTTCTATACGAAAAATGTCTCAGAATCTGAGAATTTTTCTATACGAAAAATGTCTCAGAATCTGAGAATTTTTCTATACGAAAAATGTCTCAGAATCTGAGAATTTTTCTATACGAAAAATGTCTCAGAATCTGAGAATTTTTCTATACGAAAAATGTCTCAGAATCTGAGAATTTTTCTATACGAAAAATGTCTCAGAATCTGAGAATTTTTCTATACGAAAAATGTCTCAGAATCTGAGAATTTTTCTATACGAAAAATGTCTCAGAATCTGAGAATTTTTCTATACGAAAAATGTCTCAGAATCTGAGAATTTTTCTATACGAAAAATGTCTCAGAATCTGAGAATTTTTCTATACGAAAAATGTCTCAGAATCTGAGAATTTTTCTATACGAAAAATGTCTCAGAATCTGAGAATTTTTCTATACGAAAAATGTCTCAGAATCTGAGAATTTTTCTATACGAAAAATGTCTCAGAATCTGAGAATTTTTCTATACGAAAAATGTCTCAGAATCTGAGAATTTTTCTATACGAAAAATGTCTCAGAATCTGAGAATTTTTCTATACGAAAAATGTCTCAGAATCTGAGAATTTTTCTATACGAAAAATGTCTCAGAATCTGAGAATTTTTCTATACGAAAAATGTCTCAGAATCTGAGAATTTTTCTATACGAAAAATGTCTCAGAATCTGAGAATTTTTCTATACGAAAAATGTCTCAGAATCTGAGAATTTTTCTATACGAAAAATGTCTCAGAATCTGAGAATTTTTCTATACGAAAAATGTCTCAGAATCTGAGAATTTTTCTATACGAAAAATGTCTCAGAATCTGAGAATTTTTCTATACGAAAAATGTCTCAGAATCTGAGAATTTTTCTATACGAAAAATGTCTCAGAATCTGAGAATTTTTCTATACGAAAAATGTCTCAGAATCTGAGAATTTTTCTATACGAAAAATGTCTCAGAATCTGAGAATTTTTCTATACGAAAAATGTCTCAGAATCTGAGAATTTTTCTATACGAAAAATGTCTCAGAATCTGTGGCTTTTTCTATACGAAAAATGTCTCAGAATCAGAGACATTTTCTATACGAAAAATGTCTCAGAATGTGTGGCATTTTCTATACGAAAAATGTATCAGAATCTAAGACTTTTTCTGTTCGAAAAATGTCTGAGACTTTTTTATACGAAAAATGTTTCAGAATCTGAATTTTTTTTTTAGTAAAAATGTCTCAGAATCCAAGACTTTCGGAAAATAATACGAAAATGTGAAATTTTCTTCCGATTTCGATATTCAACGAAAACCTTTTTTTCGACCCACTCTATTGTTAATAGTTGCCTTGGTAACCATAATTTTTGCTAACAAAATAAATAATAAAATATATTCAATTAAAAACATTTAAAAAATCACTAAAATTTTTTTAGTAAAAAGTATTTCTTAATGGATTATACCGAAGAAGATATAGTATGCCAGTCCTCGGGTAGTACATTTTTTGATGAAGTAATTGGTCACATAGAAGACATTGTTTTAAGTGAACAATTTCAATTATTGCATGAAAACTTTTTGCAAAAATATTGGTCACATTTTGAAAATACCGAAGAAAATAAATTGGAATACATGGATATATTTGAAGATTACACCAATACGTTTGAGACATTTTTCGTGGATGAATTAAACAAGCGTATGAATGATTTCGATATGGAAAAATTTGCAGAAGAATTGAAGTGAGTTTTTTAAGAGTATAACATTTTATTGTCTAATTACAGAATTTTTTTTTTAGTGCCCATGCAACTTTAGAAGATACTTTGGGTTTTGGCGGCTCTGAAATTTTTGAACTACTACATTCGTTTAGTAGCTTTCAAACTTTTAAGGAACTTATGTTAGATTATCGCTGCAAAATGGAGGGCCACGTGCAACATTTAGATTTTGATATTTTAATAACAAAACCATTAAATAATTGTTAAGATAATATGGACTTAAATTCTACGATAGATTTTAAATTAAAATTTTTAATTAATATCGTATTTTAAATTTATACAATCCGAAGTCACCTATCCCGTGACTAATGAAAATGGGACATGTTACTAAAAGGTCTTTAAATGCTTATCACATGCAGTGTTGCCATTTTAGCCATTTTCCGGCTAGATTTAGCTCCTTTTGAACTCGTTTAGCCGGAGAAAAATGCATTTAGCTCTTAGCCGTTTTTTTAGCCATTTTCGAAATTATTTTAGCAGTTTTTTAGCCATTTTTAAGTTTTTTAATTTAAAAGTCATTTTTAGTGTTTTTTTATACAAAAATAAAGAAAAAGTTGGTTGTTTGTTAGTACAGATCAAGCACAGGCTCCAATTCTATTTAATCTAAAGGTTTTAGTTAAAAAATGTGGAAGAAAATTTAATTTATAAAAATTACAGTCATTTCTGGTATTCCCATAACGGTTTCAAACACTCCAGTTATAGTGTTATCATCAGCAGGATTGTTAATAAGGAGTGAGATCATAAAAATGTTAACACACATAAAGTTAAATAAAAAACAGACTACTGAATTTTAAGACTTCAAACCAAATTTTTATTAAATAAAATTTAATACAAAATCATAACAAAAAAACCGCATGGAACTCTAACCACTACGAACAAAGTTATCCACTTTTTCCGGAAACCCTCCCATTAAGGCTTTTATGGTAGTTTCTGTCACCTTTTTAGAGCAGGTGGTCCATCTACGTTTGAAATCTTGCATGTCCTGGGAGACCTTTTTTGTGCCCTTTAATTCTTTTTTAACAAGAGCCCAATATCTCTCCACTGGCCTGAGCTCCGGGCAGTTTGGTGGATTTGCCTCTCTTGGTACAAAAACCACATTATTATCATTATACCACTCCAGCGCTTTCTTGCTGTAGTGACAAGATGCTAAATCGGGCCAAAAGTAAGTGGATACATTGTGCTGACTCAAGAACGGAAGAAGTCTCTTCTGCAAACACTCCTTGATATAAATTTCGCTGTTTATAGAGCCAGATGTCACAAATGACTGGCTTCTTTGGCCGCAGCTACATATGGCTTTCCATACTAGGAATTTTTTGGGGAATTTCGTTTGCTTTTTTGACCGAAATTTTTCCGCAACATTTCCTCGAACATCGGAAACATAAAATTCTTGACCAGGGAGCTGCGCAAAATCAGCCAGGACATAAGTTTCGTCGTCCATTACACAACAGTTGTATTTTTTTATAAAATTTGATTTCAATTTTCTAGCTCTGGTTTTGGCCTCCAAATTTTTGAAAGCGTTTCTATCGGGAACTTTTTGAACTTTGTAGGACTTTAGTCCCGCCTTACGTTTCACTTTACGTACAAAAAAGTCTGAGCATTGGGCTAACCGAGCTGTTTTTCTGCCAGATGTGTTAGGAGCTCTCTTAAGGATGCTTTTAACTTTATATGCCTTACCAATGTTACGATAACCAGTCGTTGTTCCTGTTCCCGGCTTCCTTTCAATTGTTAGGTGTTCCAGATACCTTTTTACCACTTTTGAAACTGTTTGGCGGCATACATTAGTTTCTTTGGCAATTTTTTTGTATGTCCATGTTTGGTTTTGTTGAAAATATTTAATTATTTTTGAACGCACTTTTCTTTCATCGTCCATTGTGTAAAAAATTGCAAATTAAAACTCATGATGTAAATTAATTTATTAACTGACATATTTTTAAAATGTAAACTGCCGAAAAAAAAAAAATTTGGAAGCTTTACACCAAAGTTGTAGGCAAAAATGTGTGTTAACATTTTTATGATCTCACTCCTTATCGGTTTGTTTTGTTAGTAGGTACTTGTTTTTCATATATGTATATGAATTTTAATTAGTTCCAGTCTGGAATCGAACAACGGATATTTTTGTCATATTCATACCATTAACATTATACTAAATCTTCGACGATCTAGCGATGCCAGTTTCTCTGTTAAAAATACACTAACGTCCGAAACTCAACTTAAAGACTGGTTGCTGAATCTTGGCATATACATTTTTGTCATTCTTCATGTCAGGTTTCAGCGAAAGCGGTTGCTGGAGTAAAAAGTTTTACCTAGAATTCACGTGTTGAAAATGCGCCAACTTCCAAAAGAAAGCCAAAAAAATATACGCAGTGCTTTTTTATTATAAAAAATTAACTAAAAAAATTTTTCGCTCTCAAAAAAAAAAAATAATTTGCACTCAACAAAAAATTTTACCTCATTTTTTTTAAACAAAAATAACTAAAAAACTTTTTTTTTTTTTATTTTTGCATTTAAAAAAAGGTAAATCATTGGAAAACTGGTTTGAACTCTAGTTTTTATCTAGAATAAGTCAAAATCGTACCAAATATATAACATAAGATCTCTTTATTTAATTTTAAGTGTAAAACTGAAACGAAAATTTTAGCCTTTTTTTAGCCATTTTTTAGCCGTTTTTTAGCCGTTTTTTCGAATGAATTTAGCCGTTTTTGACTACCAAGTTCTGGCAACACTGATCACATGACACATGAAAATTGGACTTATCACTTAACTGCCTCAAAAATACTTTTAAAAATTTTTAGTACCGAAAAAACTTTTTAAAAAATTTTATTAAAATTGATTTTAGAAAAAAAAATTTTTTGGAGTCCCGAAAATTGTCCGAGTCCACACAATTTTTTTGACTTTTGGAGTAAAAAGTAATAAGTCGAAAAAATTTTTTTTTGCCCAGTCACATGTCACAAGTTATATTCATCTGTTTGAATTTTGTCACGAATATGTGTTAAGCCATACTTATTGTTAGTTTAGAAGTGAGGTAGAGCCTTATGTGATTCTCAATATGAAAAAAACAGTGTATATAATTTTAAAATTTTTGTGTTCTTCATACGCATTAAATTTTTCCATAAGACTTAAAAGTAGAGAGACTTAAACAAAATCTGTATGTTCTGAATTTCTCTACCTCGCTCTACTTTTTAGGATGTCACAATTCAATAAAAATTCTTATTGAAAATCACATATGGCTCTAACTCACTTCTGAACTAACTGTGGTCATAGGCCGGTTAAGTTCCGAGATGGACAAAATCGGACCAGCTGGAAAAAATTTCCCCTTAAAGAACTACACCATTTCCAATTGCATTTTTAAAATTTCCAAATGTATTTAAAAATTGTCCAAATATATTTTAAAATTGTCCAAATGAATTTTAAAATTGTCCAAATGTATTTTAAAATTGTCCAAATATATTTTAAAATTGTCCAAATGTATTTTAAAATTGTCCAAATGTAGTTTAAAATCTGCCAAATGTATTTTAAATTTTTCCAAATATATTTTAAAATTCTCCAAATGTAGTTTTAAATTTTCCAAATGTATTTTAAAAATTTCCAAATGTATTTTTTAAATTTTCCATACGTATTTTAAAATTGTCCAAATGTAGTTTAAAATTGTCCAAATGTATTTTAAAATTGTCCAAATGTATTTTAAAATTGTCCAATTGTATTTTAAAATATTCCAAATGTACTTTAAAATATTCTACATAGAATTATACATAGAATATTTTAAAATACATTTGGAAAATTTTAAAATACAATTGACCAATTTTAAAATACATTTGGAAATTTTTAAAAAACATTTGAAAATGTTTAAACTACATTTGGACAAATTTAAAATAAATTTGGACAATTTAAAAATACATTTGTACAATTTTAAAATATATTTGGACAATTTTAAAATGTATTTGGACAATTTTAATATTAACTTAAGTTCAAGTCCAATTGGACAATTTTAAAATATATTTGGACAATTTTAAAACTAACAATTTTGGACAATTTTGAAATATATTTGGACAATTTTAAAATATATTTGGACAATTTTAAAATTCATGTAGACAATTTTAAAATATATTTGGAAATTTTTAAAATATAGTTTAAAATTTTTTTCGGAAATTAGAAAATTTTTTAAAAATATATTTTTATTCTAAAAGCATTTTAATTCTTTTTTAAAATTGATTTTGAAAAAAAATGTGCCTTTTTGAAAAAAAATTTCAGGACTTGAAAATTTTTGGTATGTCCAGTGACCAGTGAAATTTTGTCAGCCGAGCAAAAACAGGGATACGTTTCTTTCGCAAAAAAAGTGATGGGAAAGCTATAAAATCATCCAATTTTTTGGTTTTTGCCAAAGGAGGTTTGTTAATTTTTTTATTTTTTTAATTTTCTAAATCTGAGAATTTTTTAAATGTCTCAGAATCTAAGACTTCTTCTTTACGAATAATGTCTCAGAATCTGGGACTTTTTTCGCACAGAAAAATTTTTAGATTCTAAGAACTTTTTTCTTCAGAAAAAGTCTCAGATTCTGACAGCTTTTACTATAGAAAAAATCTCATATTTTAAAGCATTTTTGAGATATTTTTACTATAGAAAATGTCTCATATTATTAGATTTGTTCGTACTGAAAAAATTTTGAATCCGAACTTTTTTCAATAAAAAAAGTCTCAGACTTTGAGAACTTTTTCTGTTTAAAAAAGATTCAGATTTTGAGACCTTTTCCTTAAAATAAGTCTCAAATTCAAAGATTTTGAGACCTTTTTTGACAGATTCTTTTTCATAGAAATTTTCAGATTATGTCACATTTTTCCTTTAAAAATTTTCATATAAAAACTTTCAGATTTTTTTTCTATGAAAAATTTTTGGTTTCGAGATTTTTTTCTTTCGGAAATTTTTTTAGAAAATTTCCTTTTTCCTCCTTTCTTTTCTTCTTCTTTTTTTTTTCTTTTTGAAATTTGGTCTGGGGGGGGGGGAATTTCCCCTCCCCCCCCCCCTTGAACCCGCGCATGCCGGTGACGGAATAAGATTTTTGAGACATTTTAATGATATGTCATAGAAATTTTCAGATTATGTCACATTTTTCCTTTAAAAATTTTCATATAAAAACTTTCAGATTTTTTTTCTATGAAAAATTTTTGGTTTCGAGATTTTTTTCTTTCGGAAAATTTTTTAGAAAATTTCCTTTTTCCTCCTTTCTTTTCTTTTCTTTTTTTCTTTTTCTTTTTGAAATTTGGTCTGGGGGGGGGGGGGAATTTCCCCTCCCCCTCCCCCCTTGAACCCGCGCATGCCGATGACGGAATAAGATTTTTGAGAAATTTTAATGATATGTCCCTTTTTTACCCGTCAAGGGATATGAGATTTCAGATCGACTGATAACCGTTCACTTTTCCGGTATATTCACGATTTCGTCTGTCTGTTGAAAACACGCCAACTTAGACAGCCTCGTCAGGCTGATATTAAATTTCATTAAAATCGGTCTTAGGTTTAAGAAGTTATGAGCAAAACCGTGAATGGGTTTCACCCATATGTTGCAAAACATGCTAACTACAAAAAAAAATGTTTATCTCAAAAAAAGTTTTAAGTCAAAAAACTTTTTAAACTTTTTTTTTCAAAATTTACTAAAAAAAAGTTTAAAAATTTTTTTACTTAAAATAAAATTTGCTTAATAAAAAAAAATTTTTTGGTGTTCTAGATTTCACATCCGAATTTCTTTTTCGTTTTGTTTCACATAAATAAAATTTGGTAAAAGTAAAACGAATGCATTTTTTCCCTTATGATTTTTTAAATTTTAATTATTTGATTTCAACTTCGAATGAAAACGTGATCAACAAAACTCTAAACTTGATTTCATGTGATTCGGAAATTTTCATGTGAATTGAAAAGTTGTGAAAGACAGAACAGAGGCCTAAGTAAAAATTTTAATATATTTTTTTACCTTAAAAAAAATCGAATCGTATTTTAGGCAATTTGGACTGTATTCATGGATTTGGCCAAGTCGAATTAAAATTTGTTTCATTTTTTTCTATTTTGTAATGCTTCGTAATTAACTAACGTTAAGCCTTATCCTTAAAGTAAACCTTGGTCTTTTTTAGCTTATTTAAACATAATTATCCTGAAAAAAATTAAAATGTCTCAATAAATTTCTGTTTTTTTAATATTTATTTAACATCATTTGAAATGATTAATTTTTGTGTTTTATTATATATACATACATCCAGTAAGTAGTTAATTGATAACATTAACAAACTTTAATTTAGGCTATTTTCAAATATTTGTTGATTTCAACAACTCGACAAATCCTTGCAATTAACCCCTCTACATCTTCTAAAAATGTTTTACAAAATAACGAAACAAAAAAAAAATCATTTTTAAAAGTTGTGTTGGGGTGATTAACAGCATACTCTACTAAACTCGAATTATAAAAAAATAAACTTATTAGAATTATTAGATTTATACATTCACCTTAGAATCATGTGAACAAGAAATAAATTGAGTCAAAACTATTCGAGAACCAATCATCTTTTCCTTTTAATAAGCACGTGTAGAGTTTTAAAAACTCTCTGGGGCTATATGTTTGGTTTAAGTCAAATGGGTGGGTGTTTAAAAAATTTGATTCCTTTTTTGTTTCTTTAAATATTTTCAATTCTTCTGAATCAACAAGCACTGCAAACTTGTTTTAACAATTATTTATTTTTTTGTTTTAAATTTGCAGTGTAAAGGATAAAATCATTTATCTTGTTGTTGTTTTTCTTGTTCCTTTTCTGCCTTGACTGCGGCACGATGGGCTTTTTTCTCTTCATACATACGAACAAATTCATCTTTAGTAGGCAAGGGTTTGATATGTCCTTGCTGCACTAAATATTTAATAGAAACTGTAGTACCACCTAGAAAATGATAGTATTGTGTTAATTTATGTATTTACAAAATAATTGTGATTTATAAACTAAGGGCCAGTTTACAGAAGGCGAACGCTACACACGAACGAAAATTTTTCATGTATTTTGTTGTTGTTACAATAACAAAACACATGTAAAATTTTCGTTCGTGTGTAGCGTTCGCCTTCTATAAACTGGCACTAACTTACCTAAAGTGACCGCATAACGTACGGGAGTTGCTACTTTATAGCATACATAAGCTATAGCCCAGTGTCCCAAGCTTGAGTTTTGAACTTTTTCAATTATCGTTTCACTTAGGTGCACATATTGAAGAAGTGCGGGTACATCTACACCACTGAAAGAAGGAAAAATAATTATTTAACTTTTTTTATAAAAGAATTTTTGGTTGTTATTAATAATAAATAAAAATTCTTAGACTCTGATACATTTTTTCTATATAGAAAAATTCTCAGATTCTGAGACATTTTTTCTATATAGAAAAATTCTCAGATTCTGAGACATTTTTTCTATATAGAAAAATTCTCAGATTCTGAGACATTTTTTCTATATAGAAAAATTCTCAGATTCTGAGACATTTTTTCTATATAGAAAAATTCTCAGATTCTGAGACATTTTTTCTATATAGAAAAGTTCTCAGATTCTGAGACATTTTTTCTATATAGAAAAATTTCTTAGATTCTGAGACATTTTTTCTATATAGAAAAATTCTCAGATTCTGAGACATTTTTTCTATATAGAAAAATTCTCAGATTCTGAGACATTTTTTCTATATAGAAAAATTCTCAGATTCTGAGACATTTTTTCTATATAGAAAAATTTTCAGATTCTGAGACATTTTTTCTATATAGAAAAATTCTCAGATTCTGAGACATTTTTTCTATATAGAAAAATTCTCAGATTCTGAGACATTTTTTCTATATAGAAAAATTCTCAGATTCTGAGACATTTTTTCTATATAGAAAAATTCTCAGATTCTGAGACATTTTTTCTATATAGAAAAATTCTCAGATTCTGAGACATTTTTTCTATATAGAAAAATTCTCAGATTCTGAGACATTTTTTCTATATAGAAAAATTCTCAGATTCTGAGACATTTTTTCTATATAGAAAAATTCTCAGATTCTGAGACATTTTTTCTATATAGAAAAATTCTCAGATTCTGAGACATTTTTTCTATATAGAAAAATTCTCAGATTCTGAGACATTTTTTCTATATAGAAAAATTCTCAGATTCAGAGACATTTTTTCTATATAGAAAAATTCTCAGATTCTGAGACATTTTTTCTATATAGAAAAATTCTCAGATTCTGAGACATTTTTTCTATACAGAAAAATTCTCAGATTCTGAGACATTTTTTCTATATAGAAAAATTCTCAGATTCTGAGACATTTTTTCTATATAGAAAAATTCTCAGATTCTGAGACATTTTTTCTATATAGAAAAATTTCTTAGATTCTGAGACATTTTTTCTATATAGAAAAATTCTCAGATTCTGAGACATTTTTTCTATATAGAAAAATTCTCAGATTCTGAGACATTTTTTCTATATAGAAAAATTCTCAGATTCTGAGACATTTTTTCTATATAGAAAAATTTTCAGATTCTGAGACATTTTTTCTATATAGAAAAATTCTCAGATTCTGAGACATTTTTTCTATATAGAAAAATTCTCAGATTCTGAGACATTTTTTCTATATAGAAAAATTCTCAGATTCTGAGACATTTTTTCTATATAGAAAAATTCTCAGATTCTGAGACATTTTTTCTATATAGAAAAATTCTCAGATTCTGAGACATTTTTTCTATATAGAAAAATTCTCAGATTCTGAGACATTTTTTCTATATAGAAAAATTCTCAGATTCTGAGACATTTTTTCTATATAGAAAAATTCTCAGATTCTGAGACATTTTTTCTATATAGAAAAATTCTCAGATTCTGAGACATTTTTTCTATATAGAAAAATTCTCAGATTCTGAGACATTTTTTCTATATAGAAAAATTCTCAGATTCAGAGACATTTTTTCTATATAGAAAAATTCTCAGATTCTGAGACATTTTTTCTATATAGAAAAATTCTCAGATTCTGAGACATTTTTTCTATATAGAAAAATTCTCAGATTCTGAGACATTTTTTCTATATAGAAAAATTCTCAGATTCTGAGACATTTTTTCTATATAGAAAAATTCTCAGATTCTGAGACATTTTTTCTATATAGAAAAATTTCTTAGATTCTGAGACATTTTTTCTATATAGAAAAATTCTCAGATTCTGAGACATTTTTTCTATATAGAAAAATTCTCAGATTCTGAGACATTTTTTCTATATAGAAAAATTCTCAGATTCTGAGACATTTTTTCTATATAGAAAAATTTTCAGATTCTGAGACATTTTTTCTATATAGAAAAATTCTCAGATTCTGAGACATTTTTTCTATATAGAAAAATTTCTTAGATTCTGAGACATTTTTTCTATATAGAAAAATTCTCAGATTCTGAGACATTTTTTCTATATAGAAAAATTCTCAGATTCTGAGACATTTTTTCTATATAGAAAAATTCTCAGATTCTGAGACATTTTTTCTATATAGAAAAATTCTCAGATTCTGAGACATTTTTTCTATATAGAAAAACATTCAGATTCTGGGATATGAGGCATTTTTTTATATAGAAAATTATCAGATTTTTAAACATTTTCCTATAGAAAAATTATCAGATTTTGACACATTTTCCCAAGTTCAAAATGATATTGAATCGAATTTTTAAAGTTTTAACTCATAAGTGTGCGAGATATTGGAAGCTGTGCTGGCAGAGTGGACATTCATCTACGATATCTAATGTGCTAATTATTTTTATTTTTATACAAATCCCATCCGCTCACCTTTTTGATAAATAATAAAAACCGCATAACCATCCCGCTGATGTTACCACATGGACTGGTATCAACACATACCAATATTTCTTATACATTAATTTGAATTTAGCAAATAATCCCAAATTGGAGGCTTCACCAAATAAATCCACTTCAGATATGGCTGCAGATTTTGTATCAGACTTATTGGCTAGATCCGGTGAATTCTTTGTGCCAAACTGGCAGAGTGTGTTGTAGATGGGTGCACAGACATGTGTTTGCAATTGTGGTAATAACAAATTGTTTTGTTTAAAACAATCCCTGTTGCTATAAATTGTACCCAGGTGTGCTGTGCTACTGTTACGTATAAACGCTGCTGTGGAATATTGCGCTGCACGTTTCAAAGACCATAGCTCTTGTGTTTTTAGTGGTTTTTGCACCCTCAGGAAGGGTGTGCTGTTGGATTTTAATACATTAGTAAATATTTTTAATGTGTTCATGATGTTGACTTATTTTTTGCACATTAAAATTTTGAAATAATTTCACTTTTATTAAAACAGATGTTATTTTTCTCTTTTTTTACATTTTTTAATTCATGCCTTGCTCTTGCTCAGAGAAACAAGTTGAGTCGAAAAAAGTCAGCGGCGGCGGATAAGCCAAATATTGTCTGCGGCGGTTCAGCCGATGCATTTCATTGGCAGAAGCCGATATCAATTTTAATAGTGAGTAACTTTCTCATTCCGTGTGTAACGCATAGAAATATCGGCTTAACTGCAGTTGAAGGACACCGATCTAGGACCCCATAAAGTATATTATTGATCGGAGATGAATTTTAAGGCATTCTAGCAATGCCCGTCTGCGCTATTTCAAAAATGTTGGCACGATCATGGCTTACGATGATAGGCTGGTTAGGATTGTAAATGGGCAAAATCGGACCAGAGAAAATTATTTCCCCTTCAGCGTCCAACCTGAATCAAATTACGTCGCGTAAGGCGTAACGCCCAATAAGTTTTCGTTTCTAATATTTAAATGTGATGTACCTAAATCAAACGGACGTAAAAATTTAAAATTTGATGTGTTTGTTTTTTTACGTCTTGCGCGACGCAATTTGATTCTGCTTCGACCCTTAAAGCTAAATTAACCTCTGAAAAACGTCATTTACTTATAGGTTTTTTATACTTTTGTTAAACAACTGAAAAATTTGTCAGAAAATGTTCAGTCTTGCAATTGGACCCATGGGAATTAAAAAGTAAATTTGTTAACATTTATGACGAGGGGGATGGTGTCCCACAAAGCCCCCGCCGACCACCCTTTTTGTATATTTTGTGTTTCTTCACAATACATCAACAAGCAGCAGACAGCAAAATTTTTACATGTATTTTGTTGTTGCCGCAACAAAAAAAAAATTTTGCTGTCTGCTGTATTGTGAAGAAACACTTTATTTTAATATATCTTTTTTAAATATTTTTTTATTGGATCATTTAAAAGTTACAATGATCCAGTTGATTCGGCGGCGGCTTACTCTTATAAAAAGTAGGCGGCGCGGTTGAGCCGGCTCTGCGCTACTCGGCTTGGATCTCTGCTCTTCCTAATTGGCCAAATTTACTAAATTAATCAAACCGGACATGGTTGTTAAAGAAAGTACTTTATTTCACATGATTGTAGTAAAAGTTAGGTACTGTATAAATATATTTCAAAAAAATCGTTACAGTTATCAACGAAATTCTAGAAAATAACAGTGAGCGCTGTAAGTTAATCACCGTTGAAAAAAAGTCTACAAACATTTTAATTTGTAGTGAAAAATTATTAATGACATTTGTTTAGGTTTTGCATATCAGCTGTTTTGGCATCCAAAAAAATAACTTGAATTTAAAAAAAAAAAAAAAAAAAAAAAAAAAAAAAAAAAAAAATAGGCGTAAATCGTAAAAAACTGAAAAAGGTCAATTTCCCCCCATACAAATCGACCCCCCCTAAAAATGAGTTTGGGCCGCTAAAAAAAATACGTGTCGAATTAATTTTCGTTCCTAACAACATATCCAAATTTCATGAAGATCGGAGGGTGACACCAGGGAGACTTCCCTTGTAAGTAATACCCTATTCACACTTACAGTTTTAAACCGTTTTTAGCAATTATTTTTAGCATTTTCTGTCATTATACTGTAATAGAATAAAGAAAGTGCTAATATAAATAAAATATTGCTGCTAAAAACGATTTAAAACTGTAAGTGTGAATAGGGTATAAGTTACTCCGATTTCACGTTAATATCTGATTAACTGCACTCAAAAAAGTATGTCGGTAAAATCAACTACAAAAGACAGTTGTTTTGACTACATTTTGTTGTTGAAAAGGCGTCCACTACATATTACGGTAAAAACAACTGAACATGTTGTTGTTTTTAACTATTGATTTTCAACTACAAAATGTAATAAAAACTACTACAAAACTGTTTAATACAGTTGTTTTTACAACAATTGCCTGAAATTTTATTTAAAAAATTTCTTAAACGTTTAAATGATTGATATTTATTTATTTAAAAAGCAATACAATTCAGTTGGTTGTATAGAATTTCGACATGATGACAATTTTTTGGTGTATTTATCTGGAATTATAGAAGAAAAAATATATATTAATAAAATGTTAAACAAAATGAATTGATTGTATTTACCTTTGTTTTTTTAATAGTTTGTTTCAAATTTCCACCGCTTCTGATCAAAATTTGTCTGGAATAAAAAAAAAAAAGAAATGCTTTGGTAGAATTGATTTATAAAAAAAATAATTAATTTGCAATGTTTGAAAAAAGTATGTACCTCTTCTGTTGTGTATACAAAGAAAAGAAAGATGGCACGCAGGCAACCAAGCCGACAAAAAATTTTTTGTTTTTTTCCGATTGGTTTTTACGCACGCTTATGTGAGCGCTGTATTATACATACTTGCTATCTCATTTATCCACTTATTTTCTTTGGCTCAAGAATATTTTTCCAAAAACATATCTTTTGTTATAATTAAATTTAATAAATTGTAATTTCATTTATTTAGATATTTTTTATTTGGTATAAAAATAATTCCTTCCGCATCCCGCACGACCAACTCGTTCGACACATTCGTTTGGAATAAAAATTTCTAGAAAAAACGAGTTTTTAGAAAAAAACTAAAAACAACTACATAAATCAACTATTGCTACAGTGTAGTATATTTTTTGTAGTTATTTTTTGAAACTACTACAAAAAAAGTTGTTTGAGATTTTTTCATACAAAAACGACCGAAATTGTAGTTAAAAACAACAGCTACTACTTACTACATAAACGACCGTCATGTAGTAACTGCAATAATTTTCTAAGTGTGCACACAAAAAAAAAATAAAAAAATTGTGCCAGTTTGTGGTTTAATTACAACCTATAAAGTGGTTTTGGATAACTTACCAAAGTTTTTGCTCTAAAAAACTGAGGTAAATTATCCAAAACCACTTTATAGGTTGTATTATCCCCAAAACGGACACAATTTTTTTATATTTTTTTTTGTGTGTGCATATAAAAAACATCATGTTTTCACTGGCTTCATACAAGCCTAAATATTTCGCTGAAAAGGTATTCTGTTCACTGATGATAATCCCAAAAAATAGCCGGATTTATGTTGCATCAAATTACATCAACACTATTATAAACATGTTTTTAAAAGGTACGGTATGTGTTCCTCTAACTCCCATTGGAGCATAGGGCGCCTTAGCGATTCGTTAGCAATTTGTGATTCGGGAATGTGGGCTGCTAACCCTCGTCCCCTAGATTGGTGATAGGGCTGCTATCTACGTGTCCAATCCCACGATGCAACCATGTTTCAGCGGTTATCGCCTACTATCCTGAGACGTCCTTTCGACCATTCAGGATACATGGACACGGACCATTTAAAGGCCTGTAATTTGTTCACCAGTGAAAAAAAACTGTTTCGAAACATTTAAACAAAACACACTCAGAAAATTGTGCAAGTTACTCCATGTTAGTTGTTTGTATATTTTACAGTGTTAGTTGTTTTCAACTACAAAGTCAGTTGTTTTTGTATGAAAAATATCAATCAACTATTTCTATTAGTTATTTTAAGTCGTTTTTTTGAATAACTAACAAAAAAGTACTGTAATGTAGTAACAGTTATTTAAAGTAGTTAATTTTATTTTTTTTATCTGTGAAAAATTTTCAATGTTTTTTTCCAAAAAATAAAAAAAAATATTTAGTTTTGTTATTATTCGACCTTTTTTTATTAAATGTTTTTATAAATTAATATTCGAGCTCGAGGCCTAACGATTTTTATTTTAAATTTTTATAAATCCAATATTTCAACTTCACGCAAAAAAAAACTTGTGTCGGAGTGAGCAAAAATCTGGCATAATTTTACCAAAAATATGCTAAAACTACAACCGACGAAGTAGTTTTCGTAATTTAGCCAAAACGCTTATGTAAAAAATTTTGAAGAAAATGCTAATGCTATTTAAGCAAAAACTTGGTAAAATATACCAAAAGAAATATGGTAAAATATACCAAAATTATTTGAAAAGCTGACTAAAAATAATGCTAAAAATTACCACATTTATGCTAAATAAATTTTCAATAAATTTTTGTAAAAATTTGTATATTTGTTGAATTTAAAATTTTCACAGAATAAATTCATATTAATATAATAAATGTTGTGTAGGATTTAATTTACCACCGACCAACTGACCCTTTTTGTACAATTTTCTCGAGTGACTGCTGCCTACGCTTCTTCTTGAAGTAAAGGATCCGCTATAGCTTCACGAATTTATTTAAAAGCATCCTGTAAAAATAGAAAATTATTACAAAACATAAATTTTTAATTTAAAAAATTGGTTAACCCCATTGGTCTCTTGGCAAGGAGGAACACTTACTTTGTCATTCCATTTGTAACTCATCAAAACAGGTATGGACTCCCTTGGCTTTGGGTTTTTAGGTTTTAATTTTATAACTAAAGGCAGGATTGGCGTCCACGCTCTTTATTGTAGTGAAGGATTCTCCATATATATATATATATGTTCCTTTAACTCCCACTGGAGCATAGGGCGCCTAAAAAAAAAAAAAAAAAAAAAAAGGATTCTCCATAGCTTCAAAAATTTATTTAGCAGTACCCTGTAAAAATATAAAATTATTACCAAACACTAATTTTTAACTAAAAATCTATTAAATCTTATTGGTGTCTTCGGAATGCGGGTATACTCACTTTATCATTACATTTGTTATTCATCGAAACATACGTCTGGGACTCCATTGGTTTTTCTTATTGAATTGTGTTTTAAGTGATGAAAGCAAAATTAACTTTAACATTCTTTTATCTTACATGTATTTATTTTTTAGAAAACTAATTATTTATTTTTATTTACGTATTAATTTATTTTTATATCAATTTCCTTTTTACGTTTTTATAACACAAAAAATAAACGAACAACGCACGCACACAAAAATACAAAATGAAAATGGCGGTCTGTATTTGTTTTGTTTTTTTGTTGTTTTCTTTCGATAAATTTTTGTGCAGGTAATTTGCGTTATTGAGCAAGCTACTTGGTTATTTTACATAAAAAACCAATTATGTTACTTTAACATCGACAAGCATAATACCAAATTCGCATTCATTTTTTTAAACATGTTTAACCACTTAAACATGTTTAAATTTAAACTTGCTAAGGTACATAAACATGTTTAAGTGCTGAAACATGTTTAAAAAAATGAATGCGAATTTGGTATAATATTAACAAAAATTTGGTAAAAATTTTTTTTTGGTATGAAAAAAGTTTTACCAAGTAGGATTACTCAATCTTACACAGATTTTTTTTTTGCG
The DNA here is from genome assembly GCA_963921195.1 of Pegoplata infirma. NCBI lineage: Eukaryota > Metazoa > Arthropoda > Insecta > Diptera > Anthomyiidae > Pegoplata > Pegoplata infirma. The sequence continues at coordinate 13,360,794 of OY992540.1, forward strand.
TGTTTCTTTGAAAGTCGTCAAAGACAAAGTCGTTAGTTGAAATATTGGATTTATAAAAATTTTAAATAAAAATCGTTAGGCCTCGAGCTCGAATATTAATTAATAAAAAAAAATAAAAATAAATTTTCGTTTTTTTATTTTTCACAACTTTAAAAAAAAAAACTTTGATAAAATTTGGTCTTCAATTTTTTTTCTGAAAAATTAAAAAAAATATTTATATATATTAATTACTTTAATTTTACTACATGTTAGTTGTTTTAACTACACGCAAAAAAAAAATCTGTGTCAGATTGAGCAATCCTACTTGGTAAAGTTTTTTCATACCAAAAAAAAATTTTAACCAAATTTTTGCTAAAATTATTCTTGTCGATGTTAAAGTAACATTATGAGATTTTTATGTAAAATAACCAAGTAACTTGCACAATAACGCAAATTACTTGCACAAAAATTTATCGAAAGAAAACAACAACAAAAAACAAACAAATACAGACCGCCATTTTCATTTTGTATTTTTGTGGCGTTGTTCGTCTATTTTTTGTGTTATAAAAACGTAAAAAGGAAATTGATAAAAAAAATTAAAATAAATTAATAAATAAAAATAAATAATTAGTTTTTTAAAAGATAAATAAATGTAAGATAAAAAAATGCTAAAGTTAATTTTTCTGTCATAACTTAAAACACCATTCATTTAGCAAAATCAATGGAGTCCCAGCCGTATGTTTCGATGAATTACAAATGGAATGATAAAGTGAGTATACCCCTATTTCGAAGACACCAATAAGGTTTAATAGATTTTTAGGTAAAAATTAGTGTTTGGTAATAATTTTCTATTTTTACAGGGTACTGGCAAATAAATTTTTGAAGCAGGACACCAGTCCTGCCTAAAGTTATAAAATTAAAACCTGAAAACGTAAAGCCAAGGGATTCTAGACCGGTTTTGATGAGTTACAAATGGAATGACAAAGTAAGTGTTTCTCCATACCAAGAGACCAATGGGTCTTACCAGTTTTTTAAATTAAAAATTTATGATCTGTAATAATTTTCTATTTTTACAGGATGCTTATAAATAAATTCGTGAAGCTATAGCGGATCCTTCACTTCAAGAAGAAGCGTAGGCAGCTGTCACTGGAGGAAATTGTACAAAAAGGGCCAGTTGGTCGGTGGTAAGTTATATCCTACACAGCATTTATTATATTAATATGGATTTATTATGTGAACATTTTAAATTCAACAAATATACAAATTTTTACAAAAATTTACTAGAAAATTTATTTTAGCAAAAATGTGGTAATTTTTAGCATTATTTTTAGTCACCTTTTCTAATCATTTTGGTATATTTCACCGTATTTCTTTTAGTATATTTTTTCAAGTTTTTGCTTAAATAGCATTAGCATATTCTTCAAAATTTTTTACATAAGCGTTTTGGCTAAATTACGACAACTACTTCGTCGGTTGTAGTTTTAGCATATTTTTGGTAAAATTATGCCAGATTTTTGCTCACTCCGGCACAGATTTTTTTTTGCGTGTATACAACAAAAAAAGTGAAGAGTGTTAGCGATACTATGGACAAAAAATTGGCTCCGTTTTGCTCTATCTTGGTTAGTTTTTTATGCAATGAATGAATAAGCCATAGTGATAGAGTAATCCATCGACCGTTTTGTAGATCTGGCATCACCAAAGATAATTGGAAAATTCTGGCAATGCCAAACTAAAGTTCAAACGCAAAGCAAAGAGAGACAAAAAACAATCTGCATTCTCACTGTAAAACTGGTATCTTCCATCTCGCTCACATTTCGATTTGTGATAAAATTTCGTAAACAATACCATATGGTTTTTGTTTACTACTTTTTCAAACGCCATTTGTTGGACTACTCTATGACTCTGGAATAAGCCATTCGATTTTTCAAATTGAATGAAAAGAAAATCGATTGCATTCGCAAGTGAATGCATTCGATTTTTAAAAGTCGAATAAAAAAAAATCGAATGCATTCGATTTTTTAAAAGTCGAATATAAAATAAAACGAATGCATTCGATATTTATAAATCGAATGAGTCTAAAGTGAATTCATTCAATTCGCTAAAATGTGATTGGGGAATGCAATCACTAAATTTTCACTCAGAATGACAAATTGAATTAAGGAATGAAATCCTTCGAAGCTCTGATTTAAACTAAGTAAGTTGCTCCGATTTCACGTGAATATCTGATAAACTGCATATAAAAAACATCATGTTTTCACTAGCTTCATACAAGCCTATATATTTCGCTGAAAAGGTATTCTGTTCACTGATGATAATCCCAAAAAATAACCGGATTTATGTTGCATCAAATTACATCAACACTATTATAAACATGTTTTTAAAAGGTACGGACCATTTAATGAACAGAATACCTCATCAGCGAAATTTTTACGCTTTTGTAAAGCTAGTGTGAAATTTATGTTTTTTTTATATGGAGTTTGACAGATTTTCACGTGAAAACCGAGCAACTTACCCACCTTAAAGCTAAGTAAGTTGTTCACCGGTGAAAAAAAATGTTTCGAAACATCAATTAATTTGTAGCGAAAATTTGACAGTCATATGTTTGGTTATGTTTTGCGCGTCAGAATCATAGAAAAAAATAGAAATGAAACAGAGTCGTATTTCGCTTGAATAAGTATTAGTGACAGCACATTATGTAACTTTTCATGTTTAATAAAAACAATGCAAGATAAAGGAGAACAACAACAAAGCAAACAACAAACGAGAAAAAAAAGTTTTTAAACTATCAATAGTGCGTATTATATTAAAAAAACGTTGAATACAGCAAAATAAATAATACATATAATTAAATGAAAGACAAATTCCATTTTTTATAAACAAAGAATCTAATTTGATATTTGATATTAAATACGTGTGAGATGAGGAAGAACAAGCATTTTGCCACCATATTGGAAAATACATCAAATACAACACTGCGTACCTTCTAATCTTTTCTATGGTCAGAATACATAAAATAACTTTAAATAATATTTTTTGGTAAGTTATGTGATATTATTAATGTTTACAGTCCCAAACACTTATAATTACTTCACTTTACATCTGAATGTTAAATTTCACCGCTTTTTAAATGGTCTGTACAATTTAAAAAAATGTTGCTTATAGTGTTCATGCGTATTGATGCAACATATACCGGGTTATTTTGCCGGTTTTTCACCAGTGAACAGAATACCTCTTCAGCGAAATTTTTACGCTTTTGTAAAGCCAGTGTGAAATTTATGTTTTTTTTTTTATATGGAGTTTGACAGATTTTCACGTGAAAACCGAGCAACTTACCCACCTTTAAGGTAAGTTTTGCATGGAGTTTGACAGATTTTCACGTGAAAACCCAGTAACTTACCCACCTTAAAGTTTGACAGATTTTCATGTGAAACCCCAGCAACTTACTTACCTTAAACAAAAAAAATTAATAAATAAAATAAACAGTTATTTATTTTTTTAAAAAACAAATTAAAATATTTTTGTTATTCCACCTTTGATTTTAGTTTTTTTTTAGAAAAATTTATTATAGTTCATAAAATTCTTGTAAGTAAAATAAATACATATTCAGGCATTTATAAACACAAGGTAGTAAAATATCTATTCCAAAAAAATTAACTCTTTGTTTTTTTTACATTCCAGTAGGTGGTTCTTACAATACAATTGTATTTTTCTGCACCATTTTGTATTATTTATTATTTTAATACCACCTCAATCACATGCAAATTACCTTGTATTTTTAATGGGAAAACTTCCCCAAAGCACCCGCAATCTTTTGAATATTTAGATAGATTCTGATTTCAATTTTCATTACAAATATGCAGTTTTTTTTTTTTATATAAAACATGTGCCTCTAGAAATACATGCAGAATCATTTTACTATTTGGGGTTGGCATATTTTCTTTAGACACAAAAAAAAGTTCGTAAAATTATAAATTTTCTAGTAATTTGAATTGGCCAGCTTTTTTTTAGAAAACTTTTAGTTAACGTTAGTAATTTGTTGGTTTACTTCTGATTCGGAATTTATTAATTTTCCTTGTATTAAAAATATTTTTTAATCTATATTAAAATTGTCTGTAATGATTGTTGATGTTAACCTAACTATAATTACAAAACGGCTTTTCTAAGATTTAAAAATAAAATTAATTTTTGTAAATTGAAAGTTCTAAAATTTGTTTGACAAACTTTTTTCGAGGGTAGATGTTTTTCGTTAACAAAATATTTTTTTTCACGCGATAAGTTTGAAATTGAAAAAAAATAACAACTGTATTGTTTATATTCAATATCGTATTTATTTTACAAATCATGCGTTTTATTTCTCTGGTTTTGGGTTTGGAGGAATGTTTTTGTTTTTCAAAAAAAAAAATAACACGTAGTAAGATTAATATTGAAAAATAAATAAAACTTTTTAAAATCTTTAATATGTAATAGAAATATGGAAATTTTGTAATCAAAATTTTTTTGTTTTAATATTCTTTGAGCATTTTTTTCTACAATCTATAAAATTATGTCGATAGTGAGGCGTTTGCTACATACTACGGTAAAAATAGCAGATAATGTTGTTGTTTTAAACTATTGATTAACAACTTCCAAATGTAGTAAAAACAACTACAAAAAACGGTAACAACAACCTGTGCCAACAACCGGGTTATTTAACGGGGTTTTCATCAACGAACAGAATACCTCTAGATAAGTAAGTTGCTCGTTTTTCACGTGAAAATCTGTCAAACTCCATATAAAAAAAAACATAAATTTCACACTTGCTTTACAAAAGCGTAAAAATTTCGCTGAAGAGGTATTCTGTTCGCTGGCGAAAAACCGGCAAAATAACCCGGTATAGGTGGGTAAGTTGCTCGGTTTTCACGTGAAAATCTGTCAAACTCCATATAAAAAAAAAAACATAAATTTCACACTGGCTTTACAAAAGCGTAAAAATTTCGCTGAATAGGTATTTTGTTCACTGGTGAAAAACCGGCAAAATAACCCGGTATATGTTGCATCAATACGCATCAACACTATAAGCAACATTTTTTTAAATTGTACAGACCATTTAAAAAGCGGCTCGGGCGCAGATATCTCTCACCGTATTAAAAAAGCATCCCAAACTTTCGGCCAACTCAATTACGTATGGAAATCATCCACACTCTCTCGTGGTGTCAAAATTAAACTGTTTAACTCGAATGTTCGTTCTACTTTGTTGTACGGCTGCGAAACATGGAATGCGGCCCCCCAGACATTCAGGCAATGCAAGTATTTATAAACCGATGTCTGAGAAAAATACTTCGGGTGTATTGGCCGCAAAGGATAACCAATGAGAGGCTCTGGTTCAAAACGCAGCAATCTCCTATAACCATTGAAGTACGTAGACGAAAGTGGAACTGGATAGGTCATACAATAATAAAAGCCCATCCACACATTGCTAAAAGTGCCATAGAGTGGAATCCACAAGGTAGTCGTAGAAGAGGACGTCCAGCCCATACATGGAGACGACAAGTCATAGCTGAAGCAACAACTCTGAACACCAGTTGGAGCGAAGTGAAAAATATTGCGATGGACAGATCAAAATGGAGAAGTTTTGTTGGGGCCCTATGCTCCTTATAGGAGCTTCGGGAACATATATATATTTAAAAAGCGGTGAAATTTATCATTCAGATGTAAAATGAAGTAATTATAAGTGTTTGGGACTGTAAACATTAATAATATCACATAACTTACCAAAAAATATTATTTAAAGTTATTTTATGTATTCTGACGCGCAAAACATAACCAAACATATGACTGTCAAATTTTCGCTACAAATTAATTGATGTTTCGAAACATTTTTTTCACCGGTGAACAACTTACTTAGCTTATATGTTAAATCAACACACATCAACACTACACTCAGAAAATTATGTAAGTTACTACATGTTAGTTATTTGTATATTTTACAGTAGTTAGTTGTTTTCAACTACAAAGTCAGTTGTTTTTGTATGAAAAATATCAAACAACTATTTCTGTTAGTTATTTTAAGTCGTTTTTTTGAACAACTAACAAAAAAATACTGTGATGTAGTAACAGTTATTTAAAGTAGTTAATTTTATTTTTTTATCTCTGAAAAATTTTCGAAGTTTTTTTCCAAAATATAAAAATTTTCGTTTTTTTTTTATTTTTCACAACTTAAAAAAAAAAAAATCTTGGAAAAATTTGATCTTCAATTTTATTTTTTTTTTCAAAAATGTTTTGAAAAAAAAATTATATATTGATTATTTTATTTTTACTACATTTTAGTTGTTTTGACTACAAATGTAAGTAGTTTTTACTACATAAGTCAGTTATTTTTTGTCAGTTAAAATAACTAACATTGTTAGTTGATTTAACTGAAAAAGTAGTTGACCCCAAAACAACTTACAAAGTAGTTACAAAGTATTTATTTTAACTGACATTTTCAGTTGATTTTACTAACATAATTTTTTGAGTGTATAAGCAACATTAATTTTTTATAAAGCTAAGTAAGTTGTTCACCGGTAAAAAAAAAATGTTTCGAAACATCAATTAATTTGTAGCGAAAATTTGACAGTCATATGTTTGGTTATGTTTTGCGCATCGTTATACACAAAATAACTTTGTTTTACAATTTTTTTGTAATTTTTACCCATTTATCTAAATTAATTATTGTTTACACTGCAAAGAACTTATAAATGCTTCATTTTATTTCTGAATATCAAATTTCACCGCTTTTTAAATGGTCCGTACAATTTAAAAAATTTTTGCTAACCCTAGTAAAAATAAAAATAAAAATCATTATAAATTTATACAAATATATCTTTTTATACATACCGAGATCTTATTATATTTAATTATATAAAAAATCAATCAGATAAGACCAAATTTCGTATCAAATTATATAAAATTTGATATAACTCCCAATAAAATTTTATAAAATTTGATACGAATTTTGGTCTTATCTGAGAAATTTTTTATATAATTAGATAATTTTATGTGAAATTAAATATATTTGTATCAATTTATACATGGATATATAAAAACCATTTTTACTAGGGAATGGTGTTGATGTGTATTGCTGCAAATTTGTGTTTTTTTATACGGAGTTTGACAGATTTTCACGTGAAAACCGAGCAACTTACTTACCTTAACGTTCTGTCAAACTCCATATAAAAAAAAAAACATAAATTTCACACTGGCTTTACAAAAGCGTAAAAATTTCGCTGAAGAGGTATTCTGTTCACTAGTGAAAAACCAGCAAAATAACCCGGTATATGTTGCATCAATACGCATCAACACTATAAGCAACATTTTTTTAAATTGTACAGACCATTTAAAAAGCGGTGAAATTTAACATTCAGATGTAAAATGAAGTAATTATAAGTTTTTGGGACTGTAAACATTAATAATATCACATAAGTTGTTCACCGGTGAAAAAAAATGTTTCGAAACATCAATTAATTTGTAGCGAAAATTTGACAGTCATATGTTTGGTTATGTTTTGCGCGTCAGAATACATAAAATAACTTTAAATAATATTTTTTTGGTAATTTATGTGATATAATTAATGCTTACAGTCCCAAACACTTATAATTACTTCATTTTACATCTGAATGTTAAATTTCACCGCTTTTTAAATGGTCTGTACAATTTAAAAAAATGTTGCTTATAGTGTTGATGCGTATTGATGCAACATATACCGGGTTATTTTGCCGGTTTTCCACCAGTGAACAGAATACCTCTTCAGCGAAATTTTTACGCTTTTGTAACGCCAGTGTGAAATTCGTGTTTTTCATATGGAGTTTGACAGATTTTGACATGAAAACCGAGCAACTTACCCACCTTAAGTTAAGTAAGTTGCTCGGTTTTTACGTGAAAATCTATCAAACTCCTTGTAAAAAAAACATAAGTTTCACACTGGCTTTACAAAAGCGTAAAAATTTCGCTGAAGAGGTTTTTGGGACAGGCTAACGGTTAATCTGCATTGAAAGTTTGGACATTAATGTGTGTTTTCTCTTTTGTTCTTCCTATATTAATTTCAAGATTTTTTTTTCTATTAAAGTTTAACTTTTGCTGTGCTATTACCAAAAATAATCGACAGCCAATAGTTTACACCTTTAATATCAATTAAAATTATTGAATTTATTTGTTCGCCTTTGTAGAATTTATAAACAAAATTAAAACACACACAAATGACTGAAAGCAATAACATTGAAACGAACAAATGTTTAAGCAAATAAATGAAATCATAAAATTTTATAGTTGCAAATTTTACACCATTTCCATGGAGTTTGACTGATTTTTTACACATGAACACGAACAGAATAGAATATACACCTAAAAAATAATTTAATAATTTTTTGTGAATAATTTGAATTTGTTATTTTTTTATATGTAGTTTGACAGATTTTCACATGAAAACCGAGTTATACCATATTCGCATTAATTTTTAACTAGTTTAATTACACTACTCTACACGGTTTTTGCACAGACATGTTGAATAAACTTTCTAAAGTATTTTGGCTTCCTAAACACGAATTTTCCATCGGAAAAGTTGTATCAAATCGTCTTTTTGAGATACATATAGGCATAAAAATATGAATAACTTTAACATACACTTTTCCAATATTAACAAGTGAGAGTGTTAAATTCGGCTGTACCGAATCTTTTATACCCTCACCACGTTAAAAAAAAAGTAGGGGCGTATTTTTTATTTTGGGAGGGGGGTTCGGCGTTGGTAGACAACCTTTCTGGATCCAACTGCAGGACTTTGAACTTTTTCTGACATAAAAATGTTTCGTTTGCTGAGCAAAAGTACAAAAAAACCTATAAAAAATTACGTTTTTCAGAGGTTGGTTTAGTTCTTAAAGGGGGAACTTCTTTCCCCCTGTTCCGATTTTGCCCATGTTCAAACTTAACCAGTCCAACACCATAACACATATTCGTATCAAACTGCTGGAGTCTAGCTCTTTTATTTTGGACTGTATCGTGTCTTCCACAGACAGACGGACGGACATCGTTAGAATGTCTTAGAATCGATCACTGATCAATAATATATACTTATGGGGTCCTAGACCGATATTTCTATGCGTTACACACGGACTGACAAAGTGAGTATACCCACATACTGAACACTCAGAAAATTATGTAAGTTACTACATGTTAGTTGTTTGTATATTTTGCAGTAGTAAGTTGTTTTCAACTACAAAGTCAGTTGTTTTTGTATGAAAAATATCAAACAACTATTTCTGTTAGTTATTTTAAGTCTTTTTTTTTTGAATAACTAACAAAAAAGTACTGTAATGTAGTAACAGTTATTTAAAGTAGTTATTTAAAATAGTTAATTTTCTGAAAAATTTTCAAAGTTTTTTTCCAAAAAAAAAAAAAATGTTTTTCACAACTTTAAAAAAAAAAAAAAAATTTGAAAAAATTTGGTCCTCAATTTTTTTTCTGAAAAATTTTTTGAAAAAAAAATATATATTGATTGTTTTATTTTTACTACATGTTAGTTGTTTTGACTACAAATGTAAGTAGTTTTTACTAGAGATGCGCACCAATCACGTGATTACCGTGAATCACGTGAATCACGCGTGAATCACGTGATTCGTGAGTAATTTTATTTTCTACTCACGTGAGCATGCGTGATCGTGAGTAACAAAAAAAAGTTCGTGCGTGATCGTGCGTGAGTAAAATTGCTGCGTGATTTTTTCGTGATTTTAATTTTTTCACCGTTTTTTTGCGGTTACGTTTTTTTTTTTCATTTTTTTAAGTTCTTTCAAATAAATTAATAAATTTAAATTTAATAAGTTTTTTGAACAATTTTAAAAAAATTTTGCTCCACTGTTTGAATTGACTTAAAATTTGCCATAGCATATTTCATCCCGAGTAAAAATGTTTAGATATAATTATATCTGACAAGATATGATGATATATATTTATGTCTTATACAATATCAAATTATATATGAAGGGTTTACTGCAAGAACTTGATAAGCAACATTTTATTTTTTTGTGTTTTTCGCATTCTCCTGATGTTTCATTGACAGATTTTTGTCAGAAGTCTTGCTTTAACCCTTCGTACAAGTATATTGAGAATAAAAGTTCTGCAAAAGTTCTATTTTCTACATTATTTTTAAAGTTTTAAGGCAAAAACCACGATAAAATGAAATGTTGCTTATCGAGTTTTTACAATAAGCCCTTCATATAACCAGATATGTTAGATCTGTTGCTATATATAACGATATCTTGTATCATATCTGGTTATGTCTTCTATCATATCTGTCGCTAAGGCAAGATTTATATCCATATCAACTATAAACTCAATCAAACAAATAATTTTTTTTTTAAATTCGATTTTAAATGAATATCCTCTATTTTTAAAATCTTCGTAATTTGTATTTCTTTTAATACCAAATGAAAACAAAATTGAATATGCAAATACAAAAAAAAATATATTTCGAATTTTCTGTCAAAAAAAAAATAACAATATTTTAAATTAAAAAAAAAATAGTGGCCGTATTCATTTTGGAAAAAATATAAAATTTTTATTAAAATACAGAAAAATTAATTTAAATTTATCTCTGAGATGTGTTTAACGTTAATGTAAGTATTTTTGCAATAACCACGAAAATAAAGAAATAAAAATATTAAAAATTTCTTTCAATTTGCAGATTGTTTCAAAATTGTGAAATGCTCTTAAATTCAATATCCAAATTTTGAGTACTATGGAGAAACAAATTGAGCATATTTTCCCAACACATTAGATGCCTTTAACAATTAGTGACAAACATATAATGCCAATGAAATCGGAAAAATTTAAAAAGGATTCGTTTTTTAAAATTCAGCTAAAGTTTTTTCTTATTATAAATATTCATGGATATTGTTTGTATAGATGGTATGTACATTAGGGTCGCACGATAAAGACTTTTTCGAATTTCGTCGATCGCCAGGCAAATTATCGTTCGTTTTGGTCTTAAAAACTGTATGTATGTATGTATTTTAAGCCAAATCGGACAAAATTGATCCTTTGGGGTGTTAAAGTTTTGCCATAAAAAATGTTTTTCCCATAAAAACCAAATTTTTTTAAATTATTTCACTTGATTAGCTTTTTAACGATTACAAATTTTATTTTAGCGGGGAAAAAAATAAATTATGGCCCTTCGGTGTCCTGCTCTAAATGTTCTTTTTTCGAAGTCAATTTTAAAGCGGAGGGTTTTATCCCATCAAAATTAAATTTTTATTCGTTAATAAACTAATCAAGTAAAATAATATTTAAAAAATAAAAAATCTAAAAAAAATGTTGGTTTGTATGGGGAAACATTTTTTTAGGGTAAAACTTTTACCATCCAAAGGCTCGGGTTTAAAGTCATTATTCGTGCCACCCTAATGCACATTTATCCCAAATTCGAGAAAAAATCAGATTTTGGGGTATATCTAAATACCATATTACATGTGTTTGTATAATTTTTAAGGGCTCATTTGGTCTTCATGTAACTGTAGTTTTTTTATTATTTTATTATATTTTAAAAGATTATTATCATTTTATTACTGAATAAAATCGAATTTTTACAATTTTAAATAAAAATGTGATTATTATTTGTTGTTAACAATATAAATTTTTCAAAAATACCATATTCCCATATGCAACTATGTCAATTCTGATCTTATAAGATCAGAATATATATGGGCCAAATGTCGGATATAACGAGATCTAATTTGATCAGTTTGTATCAGAACTGATATAATTAGATCGGGTCAATTTCCGGATCTAATAAGATCTGATTATATATTGATCCAGATCTAAATTGATATGGTGCAATATCAAAATTTTTACTCGGGATATTTGGATTTTCAAAATTCAGTATAGTTTTCGAATTATCGGTCGAAGTTCGACTGATTTAGCAAAAGTGAGATAATCTTATCCCTGTTAAATTTTTTAAAACATCCCGAGTAAAAATTTTGATATTGCACCATATCAATTTAGATATACCCCAAAATCTGATTTTTTCTCGAATTTGGGATAAATGTGCATTAGGGTGGCACGAATAATGACTTTAAACCCGAGCCTTTGGATGGTAAAAGTTTTACCCTAAAAAAATGTTTCCCCATACAAACCAACATTTTTTTTAGATTTTTTATTTTTTAAATATTATTTTACTTGATTAGTTTATTAACGAATAAAAATTTAATTTTGATGGGATAAAACCCTCCGCTTTAAAATTGACTTCGAAAAAAGAACATTTAGAGCAGGACACCGAAGGGCCATAATTTATTTTTTTCCCCGCTAAAATAAAATTTGTAATCGTTAAAAAGCTAATCAAGTGAAATAATTTAAAAAAATTTGGTTTTTATGGGAAAAACATTTTTTATGGCAAAACTTTAACACCCCAAAGGATCAATTTTGTCCGATTTGGCTTAAAATACATACATACATACAGTTTTTAAGACCAAAACGAACGATAATTTGCCTGGCGATCGACGAAATTCGAAAAAGTCTTTATCGTGCGACCCTAATGTACATACCATCTATACAAACAATATCCATGAATATTTATAATAAGAAAAAACTTTAGCTGAATTTTAAAAAACGAATCCTTTTTAAATTTTTCCGATTTCATTGGCATTATATGTTTGTCACTAATTGTTAAAGGCATCTAATGTGTTGGGAAAATATGCTCAATTTGTTTCTCCATAGTACTCAAAATTTGGATATTGAATTTAAGAGCATTTCACAATTTTGAAACAATCTGCAAATTGAAAGAAATTTTTAATATTTTTATTTCTTTATTTTCGTGGTTATTGCAAAAATACTTACATTAACGTTAAACACATCTCAGAGATAAATTTAAATTAATTTTTCTGTATTTTAATAAAAATTTTATATTTTTTCCAAAATGAATACGGCCACTATTTTTTTTTTAATTTAAAATATTGTTATTTTTTTTTTGACAGAAAATTCGAAATATATTTTTTTTTGTATTTGCATATTCAATTTTGTTTTCATTTGGTATTTATACTATGTTTAGACCAAACAAAAACCAAGTTGTTTTTGGCAAAAAATCATTTTAGAAAACCAAACTGTTTACACCGAATAAAAAGAGTTTTTGTTTGTCAAATCAAATTAATTATTTTCTAAATTCACTAAAAAACACGAAATTATAATAGCCACACGTTATTAAAAAAATTAAATTACACATTTATTTACTTTTTTAAAAGATTTGAATATTAATTTCATAAAAAAACAAATATTTTTATTTTGACATTCGTTTTTACCAAAAGAAAATTGAAAAAAACATTCACACTGAATTAATAGTAGCATAGACCACAACCTAAATTCTAGTTTTTGTTCAGTTTTAGTTGGCAACGCAGTTTTTAAATTGTATGGAAAATTTATGTAGTTTTTGCCAAAAACCAAAAAAATATTCAAAAACAAGTTGTTTTCGTTGGTGTAAATACCGTATAAAAGAAATACAAATTACGAAGATTTTAAAAATAGAGGATATTCATTTAAAATCGAATTTAAAAAAAAAAATTATTTGTTTGATTGAGTTTATAGTTGATATGGATATAAATCTTGCCTTAGCGACAGATATGATAGAAGACATAACCAGATATGATACAAGATATCGTTATATATAGCAACAGATCTAACATATCTGGTTATATATAATTTGATATTGTATAAGACATAAATATATATCATCATATCTTGTCAGATATAATTATATCTAAACATTTTTACTCGGGATTTCAAAAATAAAAAAATAAAAAATTTCTAACGGAAAATTATGCGAACCTAGTACTCAAACCAGAATAGCTTTTGATCCCCCTCTGAATTTTGGATATGTTATACAAAACATTTTGAACGAATTTAAAAAAATTCGAAGATGTGTTGTTTTAAAGTTTTTGCATTTTTGATACTTTTCTTTAATAAATCCTTTTGCATTTTAAATTATTTCCAAAAAGCACAAGACTTAAGCTCTCATATGAGCCAAGAATTGTGAAAATCGGATAATTGGTTAAAAAGTTAGAACATGTTTTATGTGATGATATGTTTTTCTAATTTTGCAAAAAAAAAAGTCGAGGTTTGACCTGCCATAATACGATCAGTAAACCGAATTTAAAAAACGATAGAAAGTTCCACTTTCATAGGTATGTTGGCTATCTATGTGCCAATTTTCAATTAAATCTGAAGAAACCATTCCCAAAAACGACTAAAATTGGCTCTAAATATTTTGGAACTGCCCTTTTATAATTACAAAAACATTTGTAAATTTAAATAAATGTTAAAAACATAAAAAACATGTCATCAAATTTTTTTTTATTTTATTTTAATTCGTGAGTATTTCGTGAACGTGATTACATCGTGAGCGTGATTAAAATTGTTTTCTACTCACGTGAACGTGCGTGAGTGTGAGTACAAAAAAAAATTTCGTGCGTGATCGTGCGTGACTAAATTTTTTTTTTTCGTGAGCGTGCGTGATCGTGATTGAAAAGTCACTCACGATCCCATCTCTAGTTTTTACTACATAAGTCAGTTGTTTTTTGTCAGTTAAAATCACTAACATTGTTAGTTGATTTAACTGAAAAAGTAGTTGGAGGGTATAAAAAATTTGTCGGTTTTGAGGGCTTGGTCAAAAATCAAAATACCTACTTATATCTTGAGAAGGCGATTTGATACAACTTTTCTGATGACAGATTCGTGTTTAGAAGGACAAAATACTTTAGAAAATGTACCCTAGAAGTCTGTGCAAAAAAAGTTGATTTTTGTAGAGTAGAGTAATTACTTGAAAACTGTAGAAGTGGCGTATACTTAATTTGTAATTATCTTTAAATAACAATCATACGCAGTGGTGCACAATGGTTTATTTTTCATAATTTGGTTTTTCAGTAAATAGGTACTGGATTGATTGCAGCGATTCATACCGGTTATAGCTAACGTAATTTCAAGCTTAAGTTTGGACGCTGGACCCCACATGGACAAAAACTTTAAATACTTTAAAATCACAAATTTTAAATGTTTGTAAAAAAAATCTAGCGCTGACCTAAAAAAAATACCTTAGGGCTGGTAACTTATCACAAGATAATCAATGATTAGTGCTAATCTATGTTTCCAAATGTCAAGTTTATATGGAAATAATCAATGATTAGTGTTAATCAATGATTAGCATTTGATAAGTTACCAGCCCTTAAGGATTTTGTTATGTAAAATGTCATTTGCTTTTGATTTCATCCCATTCCGATTCCGAAAGTTCGATTTTGTTTCACTGTGTTTTTAAACGCTATACAACCCTGATAAATACAAATTAACCACAGCTAATAAAAAATTTAACAAATTATTTGTATAACTTAAATGGTAATTTATTAAAAGAAATTAGAATTAAACATTTACAAAATCAAAAAATTAAAACAAGTCAATTGTTTAGTTAAACAGTAGATGGGGATGGCATTGAAAAGAAAAGTTCAACGTCATTTGCTTTTCAACAAAAAAAAAAAAAGATAAGAAACGAAAACAAACAAATTTATTTTAAAGATTTATTTATTTTTAAAAAAAGTTAGTATTTTTTTATTAAAAAAAGAACAAGTCGTACACATTTGTATACAATTATTTTTTGTTTCTCCTATAGACTAAATTTTATTATTTCCTGTTTTAATTTTCTTTCTTATTTGATGTTTCAGTGTACCACATGACGTATGAGTAATAGCAACTAACTCATGGCGTATGAGTATTTTTTTGTTTGTTTATGGTGCCGAACCCATACGCACCATAGTCGGTACTTGCAAAGCATCCAATCTTTGCAAACGTTTACGTTTTGTTTCTATTAACGTTACTGGTGTAATTTGTTGTTGTAGTATAACCGTCAACGGTGGTTCACAGTGGCTGGGCACTGGTGTATTTATTACTGCCTGTACCAGTGTATGTGTTGCATTTGTTCCGGTCACTCCTGGCATATGATAAATGCCAGTCTGTCGAAATAATTTCTGTCTTATACTTGGTCTTTTTATGCGTAAATCTTTGGTAGCATAATGTGATGATTTTTTCGAACTATTCGATGATGACGATGTACTATTGTAGCCGTCACTATTTTTACCGTTTCTATGTTTTCGATTTTTACGATGATCATTGCTCTTAAGAGTTGCACCCGTTGTACCTTTATGTGTTAGTGGTAGTTGTTCTTTATTGATTTCATTTTCATAGTGCAAAAATGTATCAGTTGAAGTTTTTCTATCGTGAGATTTTTTAGTTTTTGTTTTAGATTTAGCTTCTAATTCTTGTTTGTTCTTTGCAGCTACTTCTTCCAAATATTTTTCCTGTAATGGAAGTTAAAAGATAATGGAAGAATAAGAATCGAAAAGTTTAAATCAGCATTCAATTAGACTGAAAAAAAAATTAAACTAAACAAAAGTTCAAAATTGGGGTCCCCAAATTTACTATATATTACAAATATTAAGGCCGGGTTAGCCATAAAACGTAACCGTAGCGTAGACTCTATACAATATTCCGTAAGCAAAAATAGTACATAACATTTTTATTTATGTTTTGTTTTTTTCCAACGCATGGTATTTTATGTCACGCTAAAACGTAGAGAAAACCTGTTGAAAATAGGTTCGTTTTATGGCTAACCCAGCCTTTAAGCTGAATTCACAATGACGGAGGACTCTGTGCCAGAGAGTGGATTTTGTTCCTTTCTCTTTCGCACTTACACATTTTATGTATGATGGTATCTCTATTTTTAGAGATGGTACTCTGTAGTACAGAGTACTCCGACATTGTGTCGGAGCCTTTAATCTAAAATTTTTTTATCGTTTCGTTCAACGCACATTGGGTTGAACACTATCAAAACTGTAAAAAAGAGCATTAAATACTCTTTAATTTGCAGTTTGATTTATTAATTTATCGCTTCTAACTCCAAAGTTACAGAAAAATTGTGAATCAAGATTTATTTTTCCAAAAAACGAAAAAATATGCATAGCAGGTCAAAAAAAATTTTTTTTTGGAATTTTTTTTTTTCAAAATGGTTTTTGTTTATCTATATATATAAAAATGGATGTGTGTATGTATGTATGTGTGTATGTATGTATGTTTTTTTTTTTTTTTTTTTTTTTTATTGAGGTAAAAATCATCGAAAGACGAATGCGGGACTTTAACCCGCTAAAAAACCCTCGAAGCACCGACCCCAATGTCCCCGCGGTACAACCGTTGAGAAATTCTTCACGGGGGGGGGAATGGTAGAAATCTACCCTAAACTACCTCGATTCTTCTTCGAATCGTTTCTTCCCTACGGAGTTCCATAAGAACCAATTTTACAAAATTACATACACACTCCCAGTTAACTAAAGATAACAACATAATGTGTACTAAGTTCGTCGGATTGACACTACACCCTACCAACTCCTCCAGGTTCGCCCTCCCATTATTAAATCGTGGACATACGAAGAATACATGCTGCGCATCTTCAACCACGTCACCACCACATTGCGGACAAAACGGATCCCTTTCGTGTCCATATTTGTACAAATATGACTTAAAACATCCATGTCCACTTAACATCTGTGTAAGGTAGAAATTTAAGTCCCCGTGTTTTCTGTCAAACCAGTACTTAATGTCCGGTATCAGTCTATACGTCCACCTGCCTTTGTCGGACAATGTCCAACGTGCTTGCCATTTGGCAATACTTACGCACCTATTTTCATTACGAGCACTATCGTTACCAACACCATCCGTTGAATATTCCGACTCTCTAGCCTGGAGATCTACTGGTAGTAGACCGGCTATAACAAATGCCGCCTCATCTGACACCGTTCTAAAGGCACAACACACCCGCAGGGCAGCAAGTCTGTATACGGATGTGACCAGTTTACCGTATGTAGCAAATCTTAACGATTTCGACCAAATAGGTGAAGCATATAAGATTGTACTCTTAACCACTTCAGTTAAAAGTTTTCTCTGTAGGTACTTGGGACCTCTTGTGTTCGGCATTATTCTGGATAACGCTTGGCACGTTCGCGAAGCCTTTTCACTTATGTATTTCAGATGATCGTTAAAGGAAAGGCGGCAATCAATCATTACACCAAGGTACTTGAGATACGGTTTTGTCTCAATGCGGTACGATCCAATATTTAGTTGGATAGTTTCCCTCACTTTACGGCTGCTTATCAGTACCGCTTCCGTCTTATGATCGGCTAGTGTTAGACCAACTGATGATAACCAGGATCGAACAATCTGTATGGCAGAATTTGCGACCGTTTTAACCTCTTCTAGATCTTTGGCGACACACACTATGGCTATATCATCTGCAAAGCCAACGATTGTGACCCTGTCTGGAAGCATAAGCCTTAGTACACCATCGTACATGACGTTCCATAACAAAGGACCCAGTACTGATCCTTGTGGAACACCCTTCGATATCATATACTGCTTCGTTCCCCTGTCAGTATCGTATATTAGTACCCTGTTGCGGAAATAATCTTTTATAATAGCCAATAGATATTCTGGTATCCTCATTTGAGAAAGCGCATTCACAATAACCTCCCAATTCGCTGTGTTAAAAGCATTTTTGATGTCTAGGGTTACCATCAGGCAGTACTCCTTTCCGCCATTTCTCCATCTCTTTCCTTCAATTGCATTTGCTGCAGTTTCTACAACCACATTTATGGCATCCACTGTTGATTTGGCTTTCCTGAAACCGAATTGATGGTTGGATAAACCTCCAGCAGCTTCGATACAGGCGTCCAGCCTCTTACACACTATGCTCTCCAGCAGTTTTCCACATGTATCTATCATGCAGAGCGGTCGATAGGAAGACGGGTCATCTAGGGGTTTTTTGTCCTTAGGAAGTAGAACCAGTTTTTGTCTTTTCCACATGGATGGGAAGGTCCCCTGTCGCAGGCATTTATTAATCACAGCCACGAATTGCCCTGGACAACACTTGAATGCTTCCTTCAGTACCAGATTGGGGATACAGTCTAATCCTGGGGCTTTCTTATCCTTAAATTTCACAATTGCTGCTTCAATTTCAACATTTGTAGCGGGAGGGTGATCAAATTCTTCTCCACCAATGTCTAGGTTCCAAGTAGTTGGCTCTTGTTGAGGAAATAGGTGTTCCACAATTTCCTTAAGAACTGACTCCTCTCTGGGTGCTGACGGGCTTAAACATTTAAGTTTTTTTGTCACCATTTTATATGCGAGTCCCCATGGGTTTTCCTGAAGATCGTCACATATATCAAGGAAGCATCTTCTTTTACTATTACGTATCGCCAGTTTAAGGGATTTTCGTTTCGCCTTGTATGTTTGGTGAAGGGTATCATTTCCCGGTCTACCTCTCGTTCTCGTATAGCGTCGTCTAGCATGTAGACATTGCGATCGTAGCTCCGCTATTTCCGCATTCCACCAGTATACTGGTTGCCATTTAGGATTTGCTCTCCTTTTTACCATGGACGCATCACATGCTCGCGATATCTCTTTTACCAGATTTTCTGCCATTATTTCAGCTGAACCGCTTAGTTCCATATCCGCTATCATGGTCTGAAATACATCTTTGTCAAGAGTGTTTACTTTCCATCCAGTAGGGGCTTGCGACCGAATATTGGCGGTTGCGGGTGGGTGCTCCTGCGATATATCCATTATTATAGCATAATGATCACTATGGGTGTACTGATCAGACAAGCACCAATTTACTCGTCTTGCAATACTGCTGCTTGAAAAAGATATGTCTACAATAGATCCACTTTCTCCTCTACTAAACGTCTGCTCGCTTCCTGTGTTCATCAGCACAATATCCAGTACTGAGAATGCCTCAAGGAGTATTCTACCTCTTGCTGTTGTACGAGGGCAGCCCCAATCTGTAGACCAGGCGTTGAAATCTCCAGCTATAATAACAGGATCTTTATCAATTGCATCTGAGACTATGTTGTCGATGATTTCTTCGAATACCTCAATGGTATATCTTGGAGGGATATAGCAGCTGTAGAGATGGATACCTGAGACAGTGGCACGGGTAAATCCACTTTGTGTTGATATTGCATTTCTTAGCATTAAGCTGTTGGTCGACCAAATAGACGAAGTATTTGAACAATCGGATACCCAGTTTGGGGATTCGATATTACGATATGGCTCACTGAGCATTGCGATGTCTATGTTGAAATCGCGAACGTTCTGTTTGAGCAACTCTTGGGCTGCTTGACAATGGTTTAGGTTCAGCTGCAGAATTTTCATTCACGAAGTGCGCGAACCGCTTTTTGGTAGTACGGACAGGTTGGGCATCCGGTTACATGGTCACTTCTAGTGTCAGTTGTTGCACTTCTACACAATACGCATGATGGGGACTCCGTGCACGCTTTGATCTTGTGACCAGTTTCTCCACATCGAAGACACTTGCCTGTGTGGTCCTGTTGACTTTTACATCTAACAGCTGTATGACCAAAATCTAGGCACTTAAAGCACCTTCTCGGTGCAAGTTTTGTCCGTATCCGGCACTGCACCCATCCAATACGCACTTTTGAGATTTGGATTAGTTTGTTTGCTAACCCAGCAGCCAGGCCAATAGTGGCTGTTTGGGTGCCTCCATACGCTTTCCTTATCGACTTCACCACAGAGGACTGTAATGAGCCAAACTCCTCTGATAAATTTACCAGCGCTATGTGTATATCTTCTCTAGTAGTGACCCCATCCATATCTCTTATTTCAAGAAGTATTTCGTGGGTCAAAGACCTGACCTCAGCATCAGTGCCTAGTACCTCCCCTATGGCGTCTCTAAACTCACTTGTGTCTTGATGAGCAGGTTTGTTCAGCTCAAGAAGCAATTCACCTTTCACCGTTTTCCTTATAGTTTTCACGTTTTCCCCTAGAGTCTTAAGTTTGGGATCGCTTTTCACCTTCTTCAAAATGTCAGCGTACGATGTATCACCACACGTGTGGATAACCAAGGCATCATGACGAGCCGGCCTATTTCTATGTCTAGGTTTCCGGCGCACCTTAGTCCAGTTGGATTTTATTTCATCCTGAGGAACTACCGCTTCTTCTGCGGTGCCTACATCAGCAGTTGTTGCAGCAGTGATTGCCGTACCAGCGTCTGTGCCAGGGGCCGGTTTCTTGGGGCTCGCTATTTTCTTTTTCTTTTTGGTTCTGCTCCCTTTTGGACTAAGGAATGTGGTATCCCTTTTTCTCTTGGGGGTTTCCGTTTGGATAAGATTTACCCGAACAGCTTCCTCAGTTTGGACTTCCTTACTAAGCAACAATGGCCTTTCAGCTAGATCTACTCTTTCCGGCACACTAGTATTCTCTTTCGACAACACCATAAAAAGCGCTTGGATCTCACGAGACATCGACACAATCTCCTTATGCACGTTAGATCTTCCATTCAGAAAGACTATTAGCCTATCAATTTTATCACCTAGCTTAGCCATATTTCCACGTGGGGCTCCACTACTGCTCGGTGTTTCACTTGACACAGTCGTAGGTGGTGATCTCATTATCACTGAACTCCTTCCGAATGGGCTATCTCCCATACTACCATCATTTTTCTTCACCTTCTCTCCTTGTTGTTTTTGTGCTTGTTGTTGATCATTATTCATTGTGGCGTGGTCCCAACTCAAAGCCGCTATCTCCGCTCGATGTGCAGTCACGTTTAAGATCCCATGGGTCCCTTTGCAAGCAGTGAGGTCCATGCGAGGGTTGACGAAAGACCTTATGGGAACTTCCGCCAGAGCCAGATCCGTGTAAGTCGGGAGAAGAACCTGCAACCGATTACTGCACCGCCAACTGAATGGTGACGAGCTTTGAACGTACTTTGAGACTTGCCAGGTTTTAACGGGACGGAGGCAGCTGTGGCATTAGCCTGGAAGCCATTTCTGCAGAGTTTCACTTCTGCATACTAAGGTTCAAGAATACCACAGCCGTCAGCCCAGGGTTCGTCAATTCCAAATCATTTTCCAGTAATGCCATAATCAAGATCGTTCTGGGCTTGATCTTGATGCCTCTCGGCGGGGGTCACAAGTATATATATACCACGGACGTGTTGGGAAGATCCCAGGTTGCGACAGATAAAAACACGAAGTTATCCTCGAAGAAACGTGGGGGAAACCACGGAGACGTCACTCTCCCAACTACTCCTCTCTTGAGGGTACCCCTGTGGTTGGATACCTAATTGAAGGGCGGCATCCACTCGCCCTGACTCAGGACTTCATTAAGCACATGTATCTACTTTAGATACGCTTTCCATACCTGTGACAACTCAGGGTCCGCGGGGTCGTCAATCCCGTTATCCTATAATAAGGATACCCTTGCGGGGTGTATGTATGTATGTGTGTATGTATGTATGTGTGTATGTATGTTCCGTATGGACTCGAAAACGGCTGGACCGATCTTGATGAAATTTTCAGGGAATATTCAGAATAGCCTGGGGAGTAACACTGTGCGGTCAGATTTGTGATACACTCAAAATAATTCTACAGTAAAAAAATTAGTAAGTGCGTTGGTAACCCAAATCTACTAATAAGTTACCAATTACCAGTATTACAGTAGTTTTTTTAGTATCTTCAAAGTGCTAAAATTAGTATTTCTTACTGTTTATGAGTAATTTTTGTTGGTAGTTGGTTTTACTAATTTTTTTACTATTTTTAGCTCAAAAAAGTACTAATATACAGTAGTTTATTAGGTTTTTAATTTATTTTTGTTAGTAATAATTCCGTAAGGGGGCGCTTGTTTACAAGCAGAGCTACCAACAGTTTTTGCTGCAAAATCGTTAAATTTTAATTCAGTGTTGCCATTATGTTACATTTCGGGTATTTGCTGGTGCTTTTTTGGTTTTGCCGTTTTTTAAATACGCGTTTTTAAAGATAAGGTATTTAAGGTCTTATGATACTTGCTAGTTTTTGTATTTTTTATATTTTGGAGAACAGTGCAAATATATTTTTATAGGAAAAATTACCAAGTGTAAAGAGTACGACAATATCATTAAAAAACTTAAAACGTCAAAAAATATACATGTGTTATCGATAATTTTTCAGTGACTGTCAAAAAATATATAAAAATTTTCAACTTGAAATTGACATTTCAAGAATAAAATGTTAACAGTGTTGCCAATTTTATTAGTTTGTGCTCGAATGAAGCGGTTTTACATTTGTTTTGGGCGTTTTTTAGCTATTTTGGGCGAGTTATTTTGAAAATAAAAGTTGGCAGAATTGTTTTTTTTGTTTTGCTTTTATTTTATTGTATTTCTTGTTCTTTCTCGCATTTGTTGTTTCATTCGATCAATCCTAAAAAAATCCAACACAGAAACTAGCAAGTATCATACCACCTTTACTGTGTTTTTTCCATTTTTTTTTAATTTGTGATTTTTGTAATATCAATAGATTTTGCTGAAATTTGAAAGTTAAGCCCAAGACCTAATGAAATTGGGAAAATATGAACCATGTTTGGACCTTGGCCTCATACAAACAACCCCTTTAAATTTGAATTAAGTGACTCTAACAATTGATTTTAATTGTGCCGACGAGGAACTTTCGGTTGTGGCGACTCGCCCCATTTGCTTGCCGACGGCGGCGTTTGCTCTGAATCGTCGGCTAATTTAAATTTTTGGTTATGGAGTTGTATTTTTGTAATGACGCAATCAAAATATGTATTTTTGATAGAGTTAAATAAAGAAAATTGGGGTTTATTTTCGTAAAAATTTCAATACAATTTATTGTTTTTATAAAACCAATTTACACAGAACTTTGAACAACGCTATGCGTTGTGATCGAATGTGATTTCATCTTAGGTGTGAATTAGGTATAAGTTCATGTAGTGTGAACGTGGCCTTACTCTATACAGGATTAATGATTTTTTGGGATAAGACTCAAAATAATGCATGAACCTTCGTAATGCATGAAAAATAAAAAAAAAAATTAAGGCTTATGGTAAGCGGTAGGGAATAACTAGTACATATTTTTCCATTTTTTGTGGCTATGCATTACATGGTAATGCATACCGTTACTCCCAGTAGATTTAGTCGCCGATATTCAGTTAAAAGAAGCATATTTCTCTCAAAATTGTTTTATATGTGTTTTTTCCAGTAATTAAAGATCTTAAAAAAAATATCCAATCGGTCCATGTTTGGACTTTCCTACTTGTATTTGTGTAAAAACTTTTTGGTACATATTTTCTAAATTTTTTTACAACTACGTATTTTTTTGTTTTTGCTTTTTATCCTTTTTACCTCAAAAAGCACATTTTCCATTTTTTTTTAATTTTCTCTTTTTTCTTGGCGCTTATTTTTGTTTGGTAAATTTTTACCCTTTTCCTACGATTTTTGCGCTTTTTTTCATATTGATAATGGCAACACTGTTTTTAATAGCTACAAAATTCTCCTTCACAATTCAGCAGCAAGCAGCAGACAGCAAAAATTAAGAGTACACTATTTAATTATAATTTCACTAAAATGCCGTATTTTTTATTTCTTAACATTGCAAAATCACACATCAATTTGCAAATACAATAAGTAAGGCTTTAATAAATTTATAATTTATAATAAAACAGGTACTTTATATTTTTTGCCGTCTGCTGCTTGCTGCTGCAGTGTGTGCGAACACTACTTTTGCTCGCATTAACTGCAGTGCTACCAACTGTTTTTTCTGTTTGTTTAGTGCGAAAAAGAATTAGAAAAAGTAACAACGCGATACCCAGTCACGGAGTGTTTGTGAAAAAAATATATGTTAAATTTATTTAATTAAATTGTGTTAAAGTAATTAAATATAAATGTTATTTATTTAAATATGTACATTAAATAAAATGCAATTAATAATAAAACTACATAATATTTTTTGTTAAATCGTTTTTTATTTCAATGATTGTGTAAGAAAAAAATTTAAGCTGAAGAAGAATATTATGGATACACACACGTATACAAAAAAAATGTATGTATAAAAAAAGCACCCTCTGTAGTAAAATGTTTGTACATACATTTGAACATGTATTGAGAAAATATTATTTTTTTTTTTATGTTTTTAGCAATCGCTTCCAAAATATATTTCAATGGTATGGCGACAACATTTATATTTTCAAATGTCTGACGTGGTACAATCTATGGTACATTTTTAAGCAGCGCAAGAAGACATGTAATTAAGTATATCTTATAACCGAAGTGAAATAAAAAATCATTTATATAAAATTTTTTCTGATTTTTATTTACTAAAACTGATATAGGTAGTAGTTTTATTAACTAAAATTAGCAATTTTATTTACTAAAATTAGTAATTTTTTTTACTAAATAGGGCAAAAATTTTAAATATTTATGATTTTTTTAGTAATTATATTTACTAAATTTGTAGTAAATTGCAGTAATATTTACTGTTTTTTTAGTATTTTTCATGTACTACATATTAGTAACAAATTTTAGTATTGATTACCAATTCCTGCACTAGGTCCTTTTGGACTAAAACATTAGTACTCGTAGCTAAATTTTTAGTATTGAATACCCACGTTTTTTTTTGAGTGTATATAAAGATATATAAAGAAAACGGATTAACCGATTTTGATGAAATTTAAACCAAAGATAGAACTAACCGAGTACTATTTGCCAAATTAGAGCGTGATCGAACAAATGGGCGTAAAATGACATGCTTTTTTGCCTTTGGGGGCGAGGGGTGGGCAAAATTGAATTTTTACATTGCACCACTAATGACAGCTATATATAAAAAACGGATGGACCGATTTTGATGAAATTTAAACCAACGATAGTACTAACCAAGTACTAAATATGCGCCCAATTGTAGCGTGATCGGACAAATTAACGTAAAATGCCATGCCCCTTTGTATTGAATTGAATGTCATTTCTGCATGCTCCGCAATAACGCGAAAACTGTTGATTCGATTTTAATTAAATTTTCAGCACTGATTGTGTTAACCGAGTGCGTAACTATAGGCCATGTTATACTTCGATTGGAAAAAGGGGGCGTAAAATGCCACGCTCTTTGTACTATACTGGACGTTGTCAGCCTGTATATCTGCCTGTTTTGAAATCACGCAAAAACGAATAAGCCGAATCTGTCCCTACTGATAGAACTAACCGAGCGGGAACTGTTGGTCATATGTAGAGCGTGATTAGGCAAAAGGGTAAAAATGTCACTCCAGTTTTTCATAAATAAAAAGTTATTTCCTCCTCTTTCGCAATCACACAAAAACTGATGTCAATGAAATTTGCAGCACAGATAGTACTAATCGAGGATGCAGCATGGAACTTTAGACTATCACGATTCGATAAAAATGCGTAAAATGACACGCCCCTTTATACTATACTTAACGTTATGTCTGTCTGTTTTGAAATCACGCAAAAACCGCTGAACCGATTTTGTTGAAATTTCTCTATAGATTGTGCTAACCGAGGGTAGAACTAGTCGAGGATGCAGCATGGAACTTTAGACTATCACGATTCGATAAAAATGCGTTAAATGACACGCCTCTTTGTTCTATACTTAACGTTATGTCTGTCTGTTTTGAAATCACGCAAAAACCGCTGAACCGATTTTGCTGAGATTTCTCTATAGATTGTTCTAACCGAGGCTGGACCCAGACCCGTGCTTTAATTTTGTCCGACACTATATTTTAATTAAGATGCAATATAAAACGGTTTTTTTATTAGGGCCAGCAACGCGGACCGGGTATAGCTAGTTAATAAATATTTGTCAATAAAAAATTATAATATTTAAAAATTACGGCTTCCCTGAATTAATCCCCATTATGCCTATCGTTCAACCCACTGTGCAACTAGTTTTCACAAAATTCTTTCTTTGAAATTTGGGAAAAATGGTCACCCTGTGTTAAAGATGCACGCGTGACACGATTTACCGTGCGATCGTGAGTGAAATGTATTTTTACTCACGTGATCGTGAGTGAAATTTATTTTTACTCACGTGATCATGAGTGCCCATGATTAGAGAAAATAGTTTCGTGCGTGAGCGTGAGTGAATAAGTTTTGTTTCGTGAGTTTGCGTGATTGTTTTAGTGCTGTCTGAAGCAGAAAACAAGTAAGAAAATTGTCATCATATTAAATTTAGAGGGTAAATAATACAAAATTGTGATTTTAATAAATTTTTATGATCGTTTTTAAAAAATTATATACTTTTTTTGCAAAAAATTGAAAAAAGTAAAATAAAAACTTGTTTGTATGGGTTAAAGTTGAAAAATGTGGAAGCAAATTTAATTGCTAAAAATTATAGGCATTTCTGGTATTCCTATACCGGTTTCAAAGAGTGTTTACTTCATGAGAGTGAAAAAAATTTAAGTTACACTCAGAAAATTATGTAAGTTACTACATGTAAGTTGTTTGTATATTTTACAGTAGTTAGTTATTTTCAACTACAAAGTCAGTTGTTTTTGTATGAAAAATATCAAACAACTATTTCTGTTAGTTATTTTAAGTACTTTTTTTGAATAACTAACAAAAAAGTACTGTGATGTAGTAAAAGTTATTTAAAGTAGTTAATTTTATTTTTTTTTTCTATATCTGAAAAATTTTCAAAGTTTTTTCTAAAAAATAAAAATAATTTTTCGTTTTTTTTATTTTTCACAACTTTAAAAAAAAAAAAAAAAACTGAAAAAATTTGGTCTTAAATTTTTTCTAAAAAATTTTTAGAAAAAAATAAATTATTTATAGATTTTTTTTATTTTTAGTTCTTAGTATTTTAGTTCTTTTGACCACAAATGTAAGTAGTTTTTACTACATAAGTCATTTGTTTTTTGTCAGTAAAAATAACTAACATTGTTAGTTGATTTAACTGAAAAAGTAGTTGACCACAAAACAACTTACAAAGTAGTTATTTTAACTGACATTTTCAGTCGATTTTACTAACATAATTTTTTGAGTGTACCTACTCACGCGAACGTGCGTGAACGGAAGCAGAACAAAAAAAATTTCGTGCGTGAAATTCACTCACGCGCCCATCTCTAACCTGTTTATACCTTCCGATCACAGCATTGGGATTTACACTCAAAAAAAAAGACTTAACTTAAACTTTGGAAAAATTTTCTTCAAAATACTTTATAAATTTTTCTACAATTTAGTTAAATTTAACTAAAAGTTGGGAAATTTTCTTAACTGTTAGGAAAAAGTGTTAGTTCATGTACTGTTAAATAGTCCATTATTCTCGTTAAATCGACTTCCCTAATACATGCACTCAGAAAATTATGTAAGTTACTACATGTTAGTTGTTTGTATATTTTACAGTAGTTAGTTGTTTTCAACTACAAAGTCAGTTGTTTTTGTATGCAAAATATCAAACAACTATTTCTGTTAGTTATTTTAAGTCGTTTTTTGAATAACTAACAAAAAAGTACTGTAATGTAGTAACAGTTATTTAAAGTAGTTAATTTTATTTTTTATCTCTAAAAAATTTTCAAAGTTTTTTTTTCAAAAAATAAAAATAAAAAAAAAATAAAAAAAATATTAAAAAAATTTGGTCTTTAATTTTTTTTTTTTTTTTTAAATATATATTGTTTATTTTATTTTTACTACGTGTTAGTTGTTTTGACTACAAATGTAAGTAATTTTTACTACATAAGTAAGTTGTTTTTTGTCAGTTAAAATAACTAACATTGTTAGTTGATTTAACTGAAAAAGTAGTTGACCCCAAAACAACTTACAAAGTAGTTATTTTAACTGACATTTTCAGTTGATTTTACTAATATAATTTTTTGAGTGTGGAAGAAATTCTTACCGCCAAAGAAATTTCTTTATCTTTAAGGGCGGATTACTCAATGAAAATTTAGCTGCTAACTGCCGAAGCCTTATGTCAACATTTGTATGAAAAAGTTAAATTTAACAGAGAGTTATTTTATAACGGAGCATTGAGTAATCCAGCCTAAGACTTATTCCTCTTTCTTAGTATTAGGAAGTAATTTTCTACCCATAAGTGCATCATCTTAGATTTGAGGAAGTTTTTTCCACTATTTTAGTAAAATCTTTATAACTTGGGAAAAAAATTTTTCAAGAAACTTAAAATCGCGATATCTCGAAAACTAAGCCAGATAGAGCAAAATGGAGGCCATTTTGGTTTTTCTTTGACTTCCATATTATCGCCGATCCTCTTAACATCTGTCACCCCAATGGGTCCTAACTTTGGATTTAAACAAGTTTTCATTCCCGAAAATTTTTAAATGCTTATATCTCGGTAAAAATTGGCAACACAACAAAAAGCCAACACAACCAATAAGCTCTGCGAGTAACAGTTTATCGAATTTTTAAAATTCTCAAGACCCCAGTGGTTCCCTAAATTCTCGTATCTCAAAAACTAATAGTAAGTTCAGATTGGCCTCTAAGCCCCGTTTAACGAGGTTTCGTTCCAAACCTCATTGGAAAATACGTATATACCCGCGGTGCCCTGTGATCAAAGTTTTGGTATTTTAGAAAATTTCCACCAAAAACTCTAAACTTTGCTCGAAGGGCGCCAAAGGTTAAAATATTCTGATTTGTATCAAAGTAAGTTTAAATGAAAGTTCGTCTCAAGCTCTATAAAAAAGTCAATGAAAAAAAAAATTAGGATTTTTTTAAATTCTTTTTAACGTAAGAAAACCCGCAATTTTTGGAATTTTTTAACAAATTTCAAATTGCAATCTCTCTAAAATTGTTCAAACGATTATTTGTAATCAGCATGCCAAAGTTCATACATAACAATAATGTATCGCAAGATATTTTTTTTATATTTTCATTTTTCAAAAATCGAAAATGTTGGTGCAAATTTTTCAAAAATTAAAATGATTGGATTTGCCTCAAATTAAGTTTAAATAAAACTCTGTCTTAAGCTCTGTGAAGGGTCAAAGGACCGACATTTTGAGATTTTTTTTTTAATTCTTGAACTTAGGAAAAAAACTGCTATTTTTTTAAAATTTCAAATAGCGAAATCTCGAAAGCCGTTAGACCGATATTGATTTTTTGATATTCGTGTTCAGAGCATCAAAATTAATAAATATTATGTATCGCAAGACATTATTTTTTTAATTTTTAAAATTTCAAAGCTTTGATTGCCGGACGCCACGGGTTAATTTAATCTGATTGGCCTCAAATTTGTAACGCATAAGTTATAGGCCTAAAAATAAAATTTAAACATGTAAAAAAATAATTTCCACATCATAAATTAGTTTAAAAAAATATTTTTTGTGTGATAGTTTCCGAAACCTACGCAAGTGTTAAAATTGTTGTGTTCGAACAGGCGAGTTTTTAAATTGAAAATACAAGGTTTTAACGGGGTTTCGAGGCCAATCTAAACATATTATAAAAGCAAAATGTCTTAGAATTTTCAAAAATTTAAAATTACAATGAGATTTTTTTTCAAAATTCTTTTCAAAAAGAAAAAATTTTCGAAATCTGAGATTGTTTCCATATTTTTTTGTGAACATTTGTTAACGTTTGATATTTTTTTTTTGAATTTTGAAAATAATAGTAAAAGTAAATCAAATATTTGACAAAGTTTATTGTATTTTCAAAATCTACTTACAAACATTTGTCTTTTAGCTTTATCACGTTTAGCCAAGATAACAACCCAACCACCAAATGACAACATTATAACGGCTGGTACTAAAACACCAGCCAATATACCAGATTTTCTTATCCAGGCATGGTAGATAGCCAAAAATATGACTAATGATGCCAATATTACTGCCACTAAACGACCATTAGCCTTCCGCTCTTCCTAAAATAAATAAAAAAACGAAAATTACGTTCAATTATATAGAAATCATAAAAAATGAGAAAATATGGTTTTCCCAAAAAAATAAAAATTTAAAAAATAATTGATTATCATTAAAATCAAAATCAAAATAAAAATTCTCATTATCACCTTCACAAAATTGTTAATAAATTACATATTTTGCACATACATACACACACATGGAAAAGTAATAATTTTTTCGCACACTCTTTCAACAAAAAACTCAATTTTTGTTAACATTAATTTTACCATATTGTACTTAATTAAGTTTTATTAATTGTATAATAAAATAAACAATATTTTCTTTTTTTTATTTCAACGTTTCATACCAAATTGATGAGCTGTAATTTATTTTTAATTATTTTAAAAAAATTTACCGAAGCAAAATTTATTAATCCATCAAAATAATTTTGATGCACGCAGAGGTTAGAGGCACTTTACACACAGACTTTTTTCCTTGATTTTTTTTCAATTCCCTTTTGAAATTTCTTCGTTTTCTTCTCTTATTCTGCCTTTTTGACCACAAACTCGAATGCAGTAGCAGACATGCAAGAAAAAAAGTCTGTGTGTAAAGTCCCTCTTAGACGGACTTTACACACGGACTTTTTTCCTTGCATGTCTGCTACTGCATTCGAGTTTGTGGGCAAAAGAGGTGGAATAAGAGAAGAAAACGAAGAAATTTCAAAAGGGAATTGAAAAAAATCAAGGAAAAAAGTCTGTTTGTAAATACCGTCTTAGAAGGATTTATTTCCCTAATTCAATTTGGCATTCCGAGTGAAAATTTATTGATTGCATTCCCTAATCAAATTTTAGCGAATTAAATGAATGAATTATGGACTCATTCGATTTAAAAATATCAAATGAATTCGATTTATTTTTCATTCAACTTTCAAAAATCGAATAAATTCGATTTATTTTTTCATTCGACTTTTAAATATCGAATGCATTTCATTGCGATTGCAATCGATATCTTTTTCATCGATTGGAATGAACTTTTTTCTGATCCTTCGAATG
The DNA here is from genome assembly GCA_963921195.1 of Pegoplata infirma. Lineage (NCBI taxonomy): Eukaryota > Metazoa > Arthropoda > Insecta > Diptera > Anthomyiidae > Pegoplata > Pegoplata infirma. The sequence goes on from OY992540.1 coordinate 13,392,488, forward strand.
CATAAAAAACTTCAAATGGCGATATCTCGAAAACTAAGCAAGATAGAGCAAAACGCAGCCAACTTTTGGTTCTTGAAAACTCAATATTATCGCCGACGGTCTTCACATGTGTTGACCCCAATGGGTTCCAATTTTGAATTTAAAAAAATTGACATTCCCGAAAATTTTTGATTGCACATATCTCGCTTAATACTGCCGACATGGCAAAAAATCCAAAAGCATTTTTTTTAGCTCTTGGCTCGTAGAATACGACCGCCAAATACCCGAGTTACAGTTTCTTAGTTACGCAGTTTTTAAAATTCTTAAGACCCTATTAGGCCCCAAAATGTCTGTAGCTTGAAAACTTAAAGATCGTCATAGATTTTGATCAAAAATGTTGATTCGTTTCGCCCAACTTTGCTGTACACACAAAAAATAACTTTGTCAAATTACTAGGAAAAGTCTCGTAATCCCATTTTACCAATATTTGACAGTTTTTCTTGTTTTTCAACAAATCGAAATTTACATTTTTTTTAATTTTACAATTTTTTTGTAATTATACAAATTTCCAAGATAATTTTACAAAAAAAAATCTAGTAAATTCACGAGAATTCCTTGTAATTTTAATTTCGCCAAAAAACTGTAAATTTACAATTTTATTGGTAACAAGCTTGTAAAATTACAAAATTATTGATAAAAAGCTTGTAAAATTAGTACAGGAATTCTCGTAAAATAGGAGGTTGCAAAAAATCTAGTAAAATTACGAAACCTCTTTGTTAATTTTATAGTGTCAAAAAATTTGTAAATTTACAATTTTATTGGTGAAAACCTTGTAAGATTACAAAATTATTGGTAAAAATCTTGTAAAATTACTAGAAATTTTTGTCAAATAGGAGGTAGGAAACAAAAAAAAGTTACAAGTTTTTCTTGTAATTTTACAAGGTTTTTTTTGAGTGTAGGGTCTTAAGAATTTAATAAACTGAATAACTAAAAAACTATTACTCGAAAGGCTTTCGGGTATTTGGCGGTCGTGTTCTACGAGCCAAGAGCTACAAAAATGTCTTAGTATTTTTGGATGTGTCGGCAGTATTTACACTCAAAAAATTATGCTAGTAAAATCAACTGAAAATGTCAGTTAAAATAACTACTTTGTGAGTTGTTTTGGGGTCAACTACTTTTTCAGTTAAATCAACTAACAATGTTAGTTATTTTAACTGACAAAAAACAACTGACTTATGTAGTAAAAACTACTTATATTTGTAGTCAAAACAACTAAAACGTAGTAAAAAAAAAAATAATCAATAAATAATTTTTCAGAAAAAAAATTTGAAGACCGAATTTTTTCAAATTTTTTTAAAAAAAAAGTTGTGAAAAATAAAAAACCGAAAATTTATTTTTATTTTTTGGAAAAAAACTGAAAATTTTTCAGAGATAAAAAAAATAAAATTAACTACTTTAAATAACTGTTACTACATCACAGTACTTTTTTGTTAGTTATTCAAAAATACTACTTAAAATAACTAACAGAAATAGTTGTTTGATATTTTTCATACATAAACAACTGACTTTGTAGTTGAAAACAACTAACTACTGTAAAATATACAAACAACTAACATGTAGTAACTTACATAATTTTCTGAGTGTATGCGCATTTTTAAATTTTCGGAAATGCCAATTTTTTTAGATTTAAAAAGATTCTGTTTTTTCTAAATCGAATAAACAAGAACTTAAATGCATTCCTTTTTTTCATTCAACCGAATGCATCTCAAGTACTGCATTCAATGTTGATTTATAAAATCTCTCAGAAAATTACTATGTAAGTTGTTAGTTGTTCGTATATTTTACCGCAGTTAGTTGTTTTTAACTACAAAGTCAGTTGTTTTTGTACACCCAAAAAAATATATAGTTGCTGATTACTATTTTTTCAACTATGTCATAGGTGAAATAACCCCAACTATGCCATAGTTGATGTGACATAGTGGTTGGTAACTATGTTTTTTTTAAATCGACAAATCAACTATGGAAAAAGTTAATGACAACGATGTGTTTGATAAAATATAAAAATAGTTACTTATTACTATTTAATCGTTGTTTTTAATAAAAATCAGACATGGTTAATATTTACTATTTAGTTTGGAAGTGTTATTATAAATTACCTATTTTTTTAATAAAAATGCAATATTTTGGTTTATATTTATTAAATTGATTTATTAAAATTACAATAAATGTCATAAGCTTATACCATACCATACGATACATTCGATGTCCATAAAATCTAAATTTTGAAAATGATATTTAAAGTTTGTTGCAAATATGTACATCATTTTATTTCCTCTTCCATTTTTATTATAGACTTTAATTTTATAATTATTTATTGATTCAATTATTTTTTTTATATCTGCCACTTTTCTGCTTTTTTAATATATTTTTTACAATTTTTTTATTTTATTCTTTTTGAACTGTTTGACACTTTCAAATTCTAAAAAAATCGTTGTGATCAACTTTGTTCATAGTTGTGATCAACTTTGTACATAGTTGTTATTGATTATAAATAGTTGATTTGAAATTTATTTAAAACAACTATGGATTTTGTTAACTATGCTACTATGTAATTTTTTGGGTGTATGAAAAATATCAAACAACTATTTCTGTCAGTTGTTTTTGTACACTTAGAAAATTATGTAAGTTACTACATGTTAGTTGTTTGTATATTTTACAGTAGTTAGCTGCTTTCAACTACAAAGTCAGTTGTTTTTGTATGAAAAATATCAAACAACTATTTCTGTTAGTTATTTTAAGTAGTTTTTTTGAATAACTAACAAAAAAGTACTGTGATGTAGTAACAGTTATTTAAAGTAGTTTATTTTATTTTCTTTATCTCTGAAAAATTTTCAGTTTTTTTTCCAAAAATTAAAAATAAATTTTCGTTTTTTTATTCTTTACAACTTTTTTTTAAAAAAAAAAAAAAAAAAAAAAACTGAAAAAATTTGGTCTTCAAATTTGTTTCTAAAAAATTTTTTGAAAAAAAAAATTATTTATTGATTATTTTTACTACATTTTAGTTGTTTTGACTACAAATGTAAGTAGTTTTTACTAAATAAGCCAGTTGTTTTTTGTCAGTTAAAATAACTAACATTGTTAGTTGATTTAACTGAAAAAGTGGTTGACCCCAAAACAACTTACAAAGTAGTTATTTTAACTGACATTTTCAGTTGATTTTACTAACATAATTTTTTGAGTGTATGAAAAATATCAAGCAACTATTTTTGTTAGTTTTTTTAAGTCGTTTTTTTTTTTTGAACAACTAAAAAAAAAAAGTACTGTAATGTAGTAACCGTTATTTAAAGTAGACTCAAAATAATAACTCTGTTAAATTACAGAAAAACTCTGCTTATTTAACAGAGTACACCATACTAGACCGGGTCGAAAAAAAAAGTTCCCATTGTGCGGGCTTAATTTTAAAGCTTACCTCGAAAAAGTTCCATAGCCAAAATATAAGATTTTTAGGTCGCGATTTGGTACCGCCGAAATCGTTATTTGTTCATAACTTTGTCATTTGATGTCCGATCGTTTTAAAAAAAAAATTGTTTGAAAGTCCTCCGCGAGTACTAAATTTGACCCATATCTGGTTTTGACCTCTGAGCTCATCTTCGTGTCATGAGTGTTAGTTTCTCAGCTTTCTACCCACCTAAATGATTTTTATTTTTCCATTAAATTATAGCATTAAAAAATTCATGAAATTCTTCCCTTAGAACTACCCTCTTAAATTAATTAACAAAAAAGTTACATTCAATTTTAAATTTCCATAGAAAAAGATTTAAAACACTTGTTCGTATGTATTTAAATACAAACTAAAAAAATTAAATATAGTTTAAAGGCATAATAACAAGTGTTTTTTCTAATTTTCTTTATATTGTATATGAAAATCTTAAATCAAATGTAACTTTTTTGTTAATAAATTTAACTGGATACTTCCAAGGGAAGAATTTCATGAATTTTTTAGTGCTATAATTTAATGGAAAAATAAAAATCATTTAAGTGGGTAGAAAGATGAGAAACTAACAATCATAACAAGAAGATGACCTCTGAGTTTAAAACCAGATATGAGTCAACTTTAGTACTCGCTGAGGACTTTCTAACAATTTTTTTTTAAAACGATCGGACATCAACTGACAAAGCTATGAACAAAAAACGATTTCGGCGGTACCAAATCGCGACCTAAAAATCTAATATTTTGGCTATGGAACTTTTTCGAGGTAAGCTTTAAAATTAAGCCCGCACAATGGGAACTTTTTTTTTCTCCTTTATGGTCGACCCAGTCTACACCATACTTTTCCAGCTAACAACATTTAAATTAAAAAACAAAAAAAAAAGAAAGAAAGTTATAGTCGGTCAAGACCGATCATATAATACCCTACACCAGTGTTTTCCGGAAAATGGGTCCCAAATCCTACACTCAGAAAATTATGTAAGTTACTACGTGTTAGTTGTTTGTATATTTTACAGTAGTTTTTTATTTTCAACTAAAAAGTCAGTTGTTTTTGTATGAAAAATATCAGACAACTATTTCTGTTAGTTATTTTAAGTAGTTTTTTTGAATAACTAACAAAAAAGTACTGTGATGTAGTAACAGTTATTTAAAGTAGTTAATTTTATTTTTTTTATCTCTGAAAAATTTTCAAAGTTTTTTTTCCAAAAAAATTAAAATAAATTTTCGTTTTTTTTTTATTTTTCACAACTTTTTTTTAAAACCAAAAAAAAAACTGAAAAAATTTGTTCTTCAATTTTTTTTTTTTGAAATATTTTTTGAAAAAAAAAATTATTTATAGATTTTTTTATTTTTACTACATTTTAGTTGTTTTGACTACAAATGTAAGTAGTTTTTACTACATAAGTCAGTTGTTTTTTGTCAGTTAAAATAACTAACATTGTTAGTTGATTTAACTGAAAAAGTAGTTGACCCCAAAACAACTTACAAAGTAGTTATTTTAACTGACATTTTCAGTTGATTTTACTAACATAATTTTTTGAGTGTAACATGAAAAGCGGGATGCAAAGGTTAAAAAAGCGGGATTTGGTCTAAAAGCGGTCGAACGTATATACATCTCCATATAAACTACCCCAACGATTATTCATTTTTGACAATAACGAACTTAACGAAGCCGAATTTGGACATTTGGACCGATACACCATTGGATAGGCCTTAAAAAAACCTTTCGACCTGTATAAAATGTTCATATAGTTTCTTTGCAAGAAATGGGAAAAATCCAAAAAAACGAAAAAAATCCCGTTTTTCCCCCTCCCCTTTGACCCGATAAATGTGAGATTGGGCAGCTAAAAAAAACATGTAACTCTTATTTTGCTTCCCTCTTTCCTATATGCAAGTTTCACCTTAACCTCAAAAATTAGCATTCTTGTACATTTTTTATTGGCTATCGATTTTTACTTAGAAAAATTTTCAGAACCCTTTCTGAAATTTCCCAATTTTTAAAAAAGTAAATTTTTAAAAAATTTGGCCCTTGTTTTCTTTTTAATTTTTTTTTCCATACAAAAAAAAAATTAGACGCGCGTTTTTCGTTTTTTTCTGAGAAATTCGCATTTATAATTCGCATTTTATATAAACTTTGAATTTTCTTGTTGCAACATAGCGCATGAGTAACAAATATTTGATTTAATATTACACATACACTCAGAAAATTATGTAAGTTACTACATGTTAGTTGTTTGTATATTTTACAGTAGTTAGTTGTTTTCAACTACAAAGTCAGTTGTTTTTGTATGAAAAATATCAAACAACTATTTCTGTTAGTTATTTTAAGTCGTTTTTTTGAACAACTAACCAAAAAGTACTGTAATGTAGTAACAGTTAATTAAAGTAGTTAATTATATTTTTTATCTCTGAAAAAATTTCAAAGTTTTTTTTCCAAAAAATAAAAAAAAAATTCGTTTCATTATTTTTTACAACTTTTTTTTAAAAAAAAAAAAAACCTTGGAAAAAATTTGATCTTCAATTTTTTTTTGAAAAAAAAAAAAAAAAAATTACATATTGATTATTTTATTTTTACTACATTTTAGTTGTTTTGACTACAAATGTAAGTAGTTTTTACTACATAAGTCAGTTGTTTTTTGTAAGTTAAAATAACTAACATTGTTAGTTGATTTAACTGAAAAAGTAGTTGACCCCAAAACAACTTACAAAGTAGTTATTTTAACTGACATTTTCAGTTGATTTTACTAACATAATTTTTTGAGTGTACGCTATGTTGAAACAAGCACATTACAAAATTGATATGAAACTTAATATAATGAAACTTAAATAATAAATGCGATTTTCGCAAAAAAAAAAAACGAAAAATGCGTGTCTTTTTTTTTTTTTTTGTTTGGATAGACAAACATCTAAGCTTTACAAAAAAAAAAAAATAATTAAAATAAAGTGGCCAGATTTTAGATAAATTGAATTTTTTAAAAAATTTTAGAACGGGTTCTGAAAAATTTTTCCAAATAAAATTTTTTAATCGATAGCCCATAAAAAAATATACAAGAATGCAAATTTTTGAGGTTATAGTGCATTCCGTTTAAATTAAATAGTAAATATTCACTTAAAAAATTATGTTAGTAAAATCAACTGAAAATGTCAGTTAAAATAACTACTTTGTAAGTTGTTTTGGGGTCAACTACTTTTTCAGTTAAATCAACTTACAATGTTAGTTATTTTAACTGGCAAAAAACAACTGACTTATGTAGTAAAAACTACTTACATTTGTAGTCAAAACAACTAAAATGTAGTAAAAATAAAAAAATCAATATATAATTTTTTTTTTCAAAATATTTTTCAGAAAAAAAAAATTGAAAACCAAATTTTTTCCAAGTTTTTTTTTTAAAAAAAGTTGTGAAAAATAAAAATAACGAATTTTTTTTTTTTGGAAAAAAACTTTAAAACTTTTCAGAGATAAAATAAATAAAATTAACTACTTTAAATAACTGTTACTACATCACAGTACTTTTTTGTTAGTTGTTCAAAAAAACGACTTAAAATAACTAACAGAAATAGTTGTTTGATATTTTTCATACAAAAACAACTGACTTTGTAGTTGAAAACAACTAACTACTGTAAAATATACAAATAACTAACATGTAGTAACTTACATAATTTTCTGAGTGTTTAATCAAGGAAACTCGAAACAAATTTCACCATACTTTCAATATTTAGACTAGAGTTGGGCGCGTGAGTGAAGTTTGACTCACGCACGCTAAAGAAACAACAATATTAATTAAAATTGTATAACTTAGGGCTGCTAACTTATCAAAAGCTAATCAATGATTAATGATTGGATGTCTTAAATTTTTAGAAAAATTAAAATTTTTCTTTCACACTTTTCTCAATTCAAAACCATATATGATTAATACTAACCATTGATTATTTTCATATAAATTTGACATTTGCAAACACTGATTAGCCTTAATCATTGATTATATTGTGATGAGTTACCAGCCCTTAGAGTATGATACTTTCTTCAGCTGCTACACGCACGAAATTGTTTTTTTCTGCTAACGTTCCTCACGAAATTAAAATAAAAAATTTTTTATTTTACTTTTTTCGATTTCTTGCACAAAAAGTATTTAATTTCCTTAAAACAGTAATAAAAATTTATTAAAATCACAATTTGTATTAATGATGATTTTTTTGCCTGTTTTCTGTTTCAAACAGCACAAAACAATTACGCAAACTCATGAAACAGAAATTACTCACGCGTTATTCACGTGTGAATCACGAAAAATTCGTGTCACGCACGCATCTCTAATTTAGACACGTCTCTAACCTAATTTTTGAGGTTGTTCCAACCGGTCATTCGTTTGATAAAACTATATCTCGGTTGTCACAACCGTATTGCGGTTGTCATAACCATATTGAGGTTGTGACAACAGCATGACCGGTTACGACAACCTTAAAAATGCGGTTGGAATATTTACGGTATTTGGTATGTGAGTGTAGCGATGTCCGTCCGTCTCTCCGGCTGTCTGTTGAAAACACATTTACTTCCGAAAGTCAACTCTGGGGCAACGTCGTATTCACAGGGGAGATGGGGTCTAACAATAACAAAAATATTTTTTTATATGTATTGGAAAACTTAGATCTTACGAAAAGAAAAACAAAAAAAATGTTTTCTTTGTTGGAAACTCTAAAATACATCCTGCATACTATATTTTTAATTTCCTGGGCAGGATTGTATTGAGCTTTCCCGAAATCGGTTTAGCAAAACCGTGAATTTTGAATTTGGGGTAGCCTTGAATTCACGTGTTTTATAAAACGGTGAATACGCTTCGAATGTTTTTTAAAAAAATTTAAAAAATTTATCGAAATAAAAATAAAAAAATAAATACTAATTTTTTTAACGATAAAAAATTACAATCTTTGCACTCCAATTGTTTTTTATTTAAACCGGTTGTGAAATTCACGCCAAGTCGCAAATTTTTTTTTTTTTTAATACTCATTCTGCAAATATTTTTGCAATTTTCCAAAATTGTTTTTTGCATATTTATTAGTTTATACCCTTTTTGTTAACAGTTTATTATTTGTAATTATTTTAAATTCACTTACTCGATTTTTTTTATCCATTAATTCTTGTAAATTTTTTTGTATTATATCTTCATCTGTCATTGATTCCAGACGTTTCGTGATTGTATTTGAATCACTGCATGTATCCGTTTTAATTGTAGTCGATGCAATGGATGACATTGAAGTATTTTTGAAATTAGACGATTCATTTTCATTATGTGAAGGTGGAACTTTTGTATTATTTAACATTATTTATAATTTTTTTTAAATAATTTTTTTTTTATTAACCAAAATCACTTTGTATTATAGAAAATAAATCATTTATATTTTTAATTTCATTAATTTTTTTATTAGAATTTAAATGAAATCCTTGCTGAGAATACTTTATTTTTTATCCGAATTAATCGAAATTATTTTTCCCCGTTTCTTAACAAGTTTTCACCTTACGCTTTTAAACACAACTGAATTAATTGTACAATTTTTACTCTAAACAAACTCTTGTATTAAGTTAAATTTTATGCGGATTTTTCTTTTTGGAGAATTAATTAATAAAATATTCTTGGTAATTTTTTGTATGTATTTCAAAGAGAATGGAAAAATAAACAATTTTTAGAGAAAACTGTCTGAAACATGATGTTTTTTTTTTTTAATTGTTAATGTTTACTTTGGTCATAAATCACCCAAATTCGATAAACAATCGTGAGAATATTTATTTTTGCATTTTTCTTTTCATTTCCACATGAACTCTGCAATTTTTTTTTTTTTTTTAGTGTAACGGAAATTGCTCTCGGAAATTGAAAAATACAATTTTAAAAATCGCATGGTCTATAAAAAAACATAAATATTTTTTTTATTTTTGTAATTTTGAAAATTCGCATCAACAATTCGTAATTTTGTATTCATTTGAACTTTATACACTCAGAAAATTATGACTCATACCGTTTTAACCATTATTAGGGTACACAGAGCACGTGCCTAGGGCCCCAGGCTTGCGGGCCCCGAAAGCTTTATAAAATCGTATTTCAGTTTTATACTGGTGTTTTTTAAGCGCATAAAGCGTATTTTAGAGCAATAAATTATTTTTAAATTTTTTTTTTAAAGAAAATTTTACTTAATAAAAAAAATACTGTATAGAAAAAGTCTCAAATTCTAAAACATTTTTCATGCAGAAAAAGTCAAATCTGAGAATACACACATCCATTTTTATATAAATCCCAGCAAACATTTACCTTTGACAAAAATTGAATCTTTTATTGATAGCAAGTTTAAAATTCAAACCTTTGACTTGAAAACTAGTTGAGGATAGCATAGTTCTCAACGTGATGGATTCGTGTTTTCAAATTAAAGGAATCGCATTTTCAAATTACAAATGTAGACGATTTAACAGTATTTTGCAGTATACTGACAAAATCTTCTGAGTGTTGAGATCTTTTTTTTGCATAATAAAAATATCATAAAAAATTTGTGTTATTTAACCTTAAGAAAATACAATTATGAACAACAAAGTTTTGTTATGATCTGGCGTTCATTGTACAAAAATATTTATTAAGGATTTTATGGGTATTCCAAAATAACAACATTTCATATTATGAGGAAGTCCATATAAACAATTATTGTTTTGAAATCGATTTTTTTTTTTTGTTTTTTATCATTAAAGTAATTTTCCATTAAAAATAAAATAAATTGTTTATACAATAATTTATTATTATTACTTTTTTTTTAATAAATATGTCTGATACACGCATAGATGGGACTAATTAATTAAATGGACCAATTAATTGATAGTTTAATTACCATTTAATTGATGTCAATGGTAATGAAATTTTTTTCATTACCATTGGTTGTATCAATTGTACCAATTAAATTACTTATCAATTTAATTACTAATGAAAATTAAAAAAAAAAAATAATTACCATTGGTATGGCATCACTTAAAAAAATAATTACCATTAGTAAAAGTCGTCACAATATTGTCAAAATAGTTAATATTTGGAAATATCTGTTGTTTTTTGTTATATGGTGTTTTAGTTTTTCACATTTTATAAACCAACCACACGTTGATTGCCTTTAACATTTTCATATTTTTTTTGTAAAAACATACTTTGATGTTTAAATTTATAACTTTTCGAAAAAACAAAAATGTGCAAACCAATGGTTTTGAAACCAATTATAATTGGTGTTTTTCAACAATTGGTGCATTTCATTACCATTAGTAATTATTTTTTCAATTAAAAAAATTTAATTACCATTAAATGGTAATGAAAATTTTTTCATTACCATTGATATCAACCAATGGTAATTAAATTTCAATGGTAATGAAAAATTCCCATCTATGGATACACGCGTCTGGATAAAATATTGTACATAATCCAATATATTTTTTTTTAAATAATGTTAAACTAAAAAAAAATACAAAAACACATATAAATTTAATAGAACATTCGCATATCTATGTTAAACCGCTTTTCGTAGTTGTTTTAAGAACAACTAACATAAAAGTACTGTAATGTTGTAACAGTCATTAAAAGAAGTTGTTTTTATTTACATATTAGGTCTATTCGATTACCTTACTACAATCTACTATTTTTTACTCATTTTACTACAGCTGGAAATTTTCAATACAAAAAGTAAACAAGACTTTCCAGTTGAAGTAAAAAATAGTAAGAAATTTGGGTAATCGAATAGACCTATTATCTATCAAAAGTTTTCTAATAGTGCATTCACATTGGAGTCGAAACCCCGTTTAACGAGGTTTCGAGCCAAACCTCATTGAAAAATACGTATTTTCCCACACAAATTGAAACCTTTTTGTATCGAGGTTTCAACGAATGTACGATCGAAACCTTTTAAATTTCATAGTTCTCCTCTTTTTTACAACTGTTATAATACAAGAAAATAAATTAAAGAAAGTGTCAAAAATAAAAAAATTAAAAATATTTAAATATTTGAATAAAAAACAACAATAAACAAAAGATTTTAATAAATTAATTTAAAATATCCCGTAAATTAATTAATTGTGTGTTTTTTAAGCCGGTATATTCGCGAATTTTGTTCGGTAAATTTTGAAAACGTGATAAGTGTCAAATTTTTCAGGTGTGAACGGCTGAGTTTTGAAAATGAAAATACGTATTTTCAACGAGGTTTCAAAGTCAGTCTGAATGTACTATAAAGTTAAAAAAATATATATACACTCAGAAAATTATGTAAGTTACTACATGTTAGTTATTTGTATATTTTACAGTAGTTAGTTGTTTTCAACTACAAAGTCAGTTGTTTTTGTATGAAAAATATCAAACAACTATTTCTGTTAGTTATTTTAAGTCGTTTTTTTGAACAACTAACAAAAAAGTACTGTGATGTAGTAACAGTTATTTAAAGTAGTTAATTTTATTTATTTTATCTCTGAAAAGTTTTAAAGTTTTTATCCAAAAAAAAAAAAAAATCGTTATTTTTATTTTTCACAACTTTTTTTAAAAAAAAAACTTGGAAAAAATTTGGTCTTAAATTTTTTTTTTTCTGAAAAATATTTTGAAAAAAAAAATTATATATTGATTTTTTTATTTTTACTACATTTTAGTTGTTTTGACTACAAATGTAAGTAGTTTTTACTACATAAGTCAGTTGTTTTTTGTCAGTTAAAATAACTAACATTGTAAGTTGATTTAACTGAAAAAGTAGTTGACCCCAAAACAACTTACAAAGTAGTTATTTTAACTGACATTTTCAGTTGATTTTACTAACATAATTTTTTAAGTGTATTTGTAAATTCTTTTTTGTTGATTTTACTGTATAATAAGTACATAAGGGTGGCACGAATAATCACTTTTTTCCAATTTTTGTCGATTTTAAAATTTTTTTTTAATTTTTATTTTACTTGATTAGCTTATTTTTTTTTTTTTTAATTCCTTCATTTATAAAGTTTTTTATTACAACAGTAAAAAAAATAAATAAAAATTTCAATTTAAACTTAGGGCGCCAACGAACTCTTTCCATCTTTTAGCTTATAAACGACTAAAAATTTCATTTTGGTGGGATAAACCCTTCCAATTCAAAATTGAGTTCGAAAAAAAAAATCGTCCTACCCCAAAAATTTTTTAAGTTTTTTTTTTTAGTTTTGACTTGAAAGGATTTTTAATGATACATATCCACAAAAAAAATAATATTCCTATCTGTGACATCTTTATCGTGTACTAAAATGCATTAAAAACAGAAAAAATACTCTTTTTACGATTTTTTTACATATTATAAATTACCACTGTTGCCAAGTTGGAGGTTTTCCCGCTAAATCTAGCGTTTTTTGTTTGGATTTAGAGGGGGAAAATTGGTTTCAGCGGGAACAGTGCTTTAGCGGGAAAATCTAGCGCTTTTTGTTTGAATTTATTCGGAAAAATTAAGAGTTTTTTCCAATTTTTCTTTTTTTTCAATCGAAAACGCCAAGTTTGTCGAATTTTAGCGCTTTTTTTTGTAACTTAGCAGGAGAATTTTATATTTTCCCGCTAATTTTTTTTCGGCGGTTTCTTGCGCGTTTTTAGTGAAAAGTCAATTTTCGTAGAAAAAATAATTTGGAGGTTTTTATACCCTCCAACTACAGTATGAGGGTATACTCACTTTGTCATTCCATATCGATCTAGGACCCCATAAAGAATATATATTTATGATCAGTGATCGATTCTAAGACATTCTAGCGATGTCCGTCCGTCCGTCTGTCCGTCTGTAGTTAACACGATGCAGTCCAAAATAAAAGAGCTAGACTCCCGACATTTGGCACGAATATGTCTTATAGTATGTTCAGATTGGCTTTGAAACCTCGTTGAAACCATGTATTTTCATTTTTAAAACTTTGCTGTTCATACTAATAATTTTGAAGTTTATTGAGGTTTCAAAAATTATTAAGCTTTCAAAAAAAAATTCAAGAATTTATAAAACGAAATCGAATTTAATTAAAATGGAAAGAAATGCTAAATTAGTTTCGAAAATATTTTTAATTTGTGGTTCGTAAAGGAGCAAAATCGGACCAGGGGGAAAAAAGTTCCCCTTGAAGAACTAAACCAACCTCTGAAAAATACCATATTTTTACATGATTTTCTTTGTTTTTGTTTAACAAATTCAACATTTTTATGCTACAAGAAGTTCAAAGTCCTGCATTTGGACCCACAGAATTAGAAAACGTCGTTTTTTCGGTCCGCCCCCTTTTATGGGCGTGGAATATTTTTTTTTTAAATAATGATAAACTTGTATTTCTTTAGAGCAAAATGTATAAAATGGAGTTCACACTAGCGACCTTAAACAAGTCGTTCAACAAAACACCAGTAGCAGAATAAAAACGTAATGGACACAGAACAAAGACATTTTTAAACATCTCACTCTTGAACACTTCAAAAGAGCAAGTGTGAACGCCGTATAAGAATGAATTCTTAAACACATATTCGAGAAGAAATGCCTCCCCCCCCCCCCAATTACCACTACCGACCCCCCAAAAAAAAAAAAAAAACGCCCCTGCATTTTTTTTTATTTAGTTGTATGTTGGAGGGTATAACAGATTCGGCACGGCCGAATTTAACACTCTCACTTGTTTTTTTTTTAATTTTTCTTTCTTGTCAATCAAAAGTGCCAAGTTTTTTGGTTTTCAGCGCTTTTTTTCGTAATTTAGCGGGAGAATTTTAAATTTTCCCCAGCGGTTTCTAGCGCTTTTTTAGTGAAATTTACAGGTTTTTGGTTAAAAATAGTTGGCAACAGTGTAAATTACCACAAAAAATTACTTTTGTCGAATTTCGTCGTTTGCCGGGCAAATTATGGTTTGCTTTGGTCTAAAACAGTGGTGAGTACACACATACTATAACATTTATGCTTGTGTGGTAGTAGCAAGTAGAGATGGGCGCGTGAGTGGATTTTGACTCACACTTACTCACGCTCACGCAAAAATAATCGAATCACTCACTAATCACTCACGCATTTTTTTTTACTGACGGTCACTCACATACACGTGAGTAATAAAAAACTTTTTCACGCTCACGCGTGACTCACGGCAGATTCAATCACGCTCACGCGTGAGTCACGCAAAATCTACTCACGCAATAAAATTTTCTTACCAAAAAGAAAAAAAAATTAAAAAAAAAAAATTTTACAAAAAATTAAAAAAAAAATTGGGCAAATCAAAAAATCTAATCACGCAAACTCACGCAAAAAATAAATGACTCACTCACTCAGATTTTTTTTCAACTCACACTCACTCACAATCACGTGATTGAAATGAAAATCACTCACACTCACACGTGATTCACGCGTGATTCACGTGAATCACGCAAATCACGTGACCAGCGCCCATCTCTAGTAGCAAGCAAAAAGTCAAGCAAGCAACAGAATTTTATTGTGTACGTGTGTCGACAGCGCACAAGCAGCATTTTTTAGCCTATTCCCGCGGGAATAGGAATTACAAAAACGCCCGACACTGGTCTAAAAACTCTATATTTAAGTTTTTAGCCAGATCGGACAATTTTAACCTGTGCCGCTGGGGGGTTAAAATTAAGATCTAAGACCGTCCCCCCAGGGGCTCGGGTTAAAATTGTCTGATTTGGCTAAAAATTTAAACATAGAGTTTTTAGACCATAACAACTGATATTTGGCAATCGACAAAAGTAATTTTTTGTGATTAAACATAAAATTTGAAAAAAGGGTAAAAAACGCATTTTTTGCTGTTTATATACCCTCTCGTGATAGAGGGTATATATAAGTTTGTCATTCCGTTTGTAACACATCGAAATATTGGTCTAGGACCCCATAAAGTATATATATTCATGATCCTTGATCGATTTTAAGTCGATCTAGCGATGTCCGTCCGTCCGTCCGTCTGTCTGTCTGTCTGTCTGTCCGTTGAAAACACGCTAACTTTTGAAAGACTTTATGGAGGCTCCTGAAGTTTGACATATATGTTGGGTATTTATCGGGTCAAGTTGGTATTGCAATCCAGCCAAATCGGTCCAGTGGTTCAAAAGTTATGAGCAAAAGAGTAAATTTCGGCAAGGGAATTTTTCGAACTTACGAGATTAAAACCACTCTAACTTTCGAAAGACAATTCTGAGGGTGCTGAAACGTGTTACATATCTTTGCCGTTCCCCAAGTCTATTTGGTTTTGAATTTCAGCAAAATCGGTTAAGTGGTTCAAAAGTTATAAGCAAGGCTCTGAATTTCATATTTTTTTCACCTTAAACTGTTGAAAACTCGTTAAACAAGTTTTAAAAGCATGGTGAAATACCATTTTTTTTTTTAAACTTGTTGTTGTTTGTTTTCCTGCCGTGGGGTGCAGTTTAGTTGTTAGACAAGTAAATATTTGTTATTGTTATTGTTTTTGTAACTGTATGTAACGGTGTACAGTAAGTATTTTTGGAAAAAAATCAAATATTAGTTTGTTTTTGGTTTTTAAAGACGAGGATGGTAAAATAAAATAAGGGAAATATGTGAAATATATTTTTTTAGCATATACGAATAGGTATAAAACAACAAAAATATTTTACAAAGTAATTTTGTTACTCAAACAAATAGTACACTAAAAAAACTATTTACACATTAAAAAAAATTTTACACTCAAAAAAAAGTTTTTTTTTAATTTTTAATTTAATTATTTTTTTTTATGAAATTCACACTCAAAAAAATGTTGACAGTCAAAAAAATTTTACACTCACAAAAAAATTTGATTGATTAAAAAAAGTTTTACTCAAAATAATATATTTCTAATAAAAATTTGTAATGCAATTTTTTTAGAAAATTACTATCAGATAACATTGTGGAGGGTATTCATAGATTCGACCAAGTCGAATTTAATTTTTCTACTTGTTTTATTTCAGAACACGATGAAGATGTCACGGCTAGGAAAAATATTTTTTGTGGATATGTATCAATCATTAAGAGCAACATCTCAGCTAAAATCCTTTCAAGTCAAAACTAAAAAAATATTTTTTTTTTTCTAGTTTTTTAAATTAAAAATTTGGGCTAAAGTGCACTTTACGGGGCACAAGTATTTTGGCAAAAAAAAATATGCCACCCCCTTTCAAATAAAAAAATAAAAAAACCGAAATTAATATTTAAGGGGGCTGGGCCCCGGGGGCCCCCCCTGGAGCCAAAAAACACCCCCACCCACCAACATGTATGTATGGGTACACATATTAAAAGTAATTTGCTCACGATTGCAAATATGTATTTTTTTAAAGTATTTTATCAATATTGGCCCCCCTAGGTCCATTTTAGTATTATAATTACGAAAAAATAAAAAATAAATTTTGCCTGCGGCGCTAGTGTTTAATACAATATACCACTATTCACTTTTTTATTTTTTCGTAATTATAAATGTTTGCCAGCGGCGCTATTATACCTATAATATAATTCTATTAACTTTTTAATCATTTAAAAACTAAATTAAAAAATCTTTTCTTCAAATACTTTGACTTTAGGTGTGTTCCAGAACGTTACCGCGGGTGCCCGCGGGTACCCAAACCAGCCCGAAAAGCGTTCCCGTACGCAAAAATTGGGTAAATGAGAGAGTTTTTGAGAGAATAAATTACTTTCTCATTTTACCGAACTTACCCGCACTTTTTTTTCGGGTAAATTGGTAACAGTCAGATGTTGATAAAACAGCTGATTTTTTTTGTGAAGCTAAATTGGAAATTTAAATAAAATAAAGAACTAAACCAAGGAAATGTGTTATTTCAATACAAAAAAAGATAATTTGTTATTAAAATAAACTTTTACAATATGTTTTCTTGTTTAAAGTAATTTTTCTTACGAAAACATTTTAGCGTTATTGGTTTGTTTACATTTTCTATTATTTTGGGCTTGAAATGTGGTTTTTAGCGTTCCCGTACTTTTGTGCATTTTTGTGGTATCGTGAGAGGTTTCTTGATTTTCTCTCATTTTACCGAACTTTACCCGGAAAGTTCTGGAACACACTTTTTATCAAATTTAAATGGGTTTGTATCAACTTTTTCATTCACTACATTAATTCTTAACCTCTAACCCAATTCTTATTCTAACCCAATGGTTCCCAACCTTTTTTGCGCCATGTCCCTCTTTTAAGTTAAAAAATCTACAATATCCCCCCTACACTCAAGAAAAATTCGTAAATTTTTTCAAATTTGTTTAAAAATTCAAAATTTACTTGCATAGAGAAACATAGAGGCGAAGGTGAAAGAAAAAACAATATTGCTATCTTTTTCTAATTTCTCACACGTACGTTGTCGATGTGAATTCACCACACAATACATGTTTACAAGTCGTACTTTGTCAACAAATACATTTAAACAAGTTGTACTTTGACAACTCAATTTTTGACGCCTTCGCCTCTATGTTTCTCTATGTTTACTTGGATTAAGCAAACTTTTTGTTAAAATCATCGTTTAAACAAAGGTTTTAGAAAAGTTTTCACCAATCAACTATACTTTTTCTAGTTTATTTAACAAAAACAAATCCTAAAAATTTGCTCGTTGCCCCCCTGAAGCATTCAAATTGCCCCCCAGTGGGGCGAGAATCAAAGGTAGGGAACCATTGATCTAACCCAAAGGGGTTTCAAATAAATAATTAACTGATTTTGCGGGAACCGCAATAAATATTTATTTTTGATAGTATTTTATTCGTAGAAGTTAGCAAATTATCTTTTATTTGAGTATCCATACTTTAAAAAAAAAAGGGCGGTGGGCGGTTTTTGGACCTAGAGGGGCCCAGGGACCCAGCCCGCCCCTTTATTTTTTTGTTTATTATTTCTTTTTTAATTACCTATAATTTAAGTACCCACACTAGTCTGTAGGTAGGTGGGGCGGTTTTTTGGGGCCCCCGGCGCCCAGCCCCCTTAAATTTTAATTTCGGGGGTTTTTTTTTAATTCCAGAGGGGGTCCAATTTTTTTTTTTCAAAAATACTTGTGCCCCGTAATGTGCACTTTTGCCAAAATTTGTGTTTTCTAATAATTTCTATTTTTACAGGGTGCTTTTAAATAAATTCGTGAAGCTATAGCGGATCCTTCACTTCAAGAAAAAGCGTAGCAGTCACTGGAGAAAATTGTACAAAAAGGGTCAGCTGGTCGGTGGTAAATTAAATCGTACACACAAAAAAATATAAAAAAATTGTGTACGTTTTGGGGATAATACAACTTATAAAGTGGTTTTGGATAATTTACCTAAGTTTTTTAGAGCAAAAACTTTTTTTTTAGATCCAAAAACGCTTTATAAGTTGTAATTAAACCCAAAACTGGCACAATTTTTAAAAATTTTTTTTTGTGTGTAAAAAACATTTATTATATTAATATGGATTTATTGTGTGAAAATTTTTAATTCAACAAATATACAAATTTTTACAAAAATTTAATAAAAAATTTATTTTAGCATAAATATGGTAATTTTTAGCATTATTTTTAGTCACCTTTTCTAATAATTTTGGTATATTTCACCATATTTCTTTTGGTACATTTTACCAAGTTGTTGCTTAAATAGCATAATCATTTTCTCCAAAATTTTTTACATAAGCGTTTTGGCTAAATTATATTTTTGGTAAAATTATGCCAGATTTTTGCTCACTCCGACACAGATTTTGTTTGCGTGCCGTCTAGGAGACAGTTTACACACTGCTTTTTTCTTGCACGGCTTTTTTATCTGACTTTTTTTTTAAGGCAATCGGGGGTGAGAAGTAACGAAGGAGGAAAACAGTATTCGTGATTTTTTTCTAACCCGTTTTCTTCCCCCCCCCCCCCCCCTCCTGTTTAACTACAAAAAAAATTGCAAGCAAAAAAAGGCAGTGTGCTACACACAAAAATAAAAAAATGTGTACGTTTTGGGGATAATACAACCTATAAAGTGGTTTTGGATAATTTACCTAAGTTTTTTAGAGCAAAAACTTTGGTAAGTTATCCAAAAACACTTTATAGGTTGTAATTAAAGGTACCTACAGACGACGCAATATTATGTACAATATCCAATTATATTGATGGTGTGTGGGTAATATTGACGATTGTACAATGGCAATCTTACACACAACAAAAAAAATTTAAAAAAATGTGCCAGTTTTTGGTTTAATTACAACCTATAAAGTGGTTTTGGATAACTTACCAAAGTTTTTGCTCTAAAAAACTTAGGTAAATTATCCAAAACCACTTTATAGGTTGTATTATCCCCAAAACGGACACAATTTTTTTATATTTTTTTTTGTGTGTACCCACACACCATCAATATAATTGAACATTGTACAATATTGCGTCGAATCGAAAACGAGTATCAAAAGCGACAACACGTGTTTTGAAAAATCTGTGAAATAAATAAAAGAAATAAATTGAAAAATCTAATACAACTTACCTTTAAAAAATGGTTTGGCCCGAAATCGAATATATTGATAAGGGTAACGACGAAAAATACCCTCATTCCAGGATTAGGGAATACCGAACTTTTAGGGATGAATATGAAGCCACCATTCAGTCACACGATGGCACCGCATTGCCGTTGGTAAAGATTTGTAAAGATTTATACGCAAAGTACGACGACATTGATATACATTTTGTGAATAGGAGAAGACTTCGTATACTTAGCAAAACCCAAGGTACAATCAATGGAATGGCAGCACGACAGGATCTTCGTAATGAGTACAAGATATTCATTCCTCCTGAATTGTGCGAAATCAAAGCCGTAGTGGAAATACCATCTGATGTTGATTTTACTGAAAAGTATATTTTTGAGAATCTAAAGATAAAACATTTCGCCAAATACGGCCCGCTTATTGTGGACATAAGGATCACTGAGGTAAAACGTTTTACAAAACCTGATCCTGACAAGAAGGGACAAAGATTAGATATGGATATTGTTATGATTTCTTTTACTGGCAATATGTTGCCGTCACATGTTACTTTGGACAAAATTATTTTTCCAGTGAAGCCATTTGTAGAAGCTGTTATACAGTGCAAGAAATGTTGGAGGTACGGACACTCCATGAAAGTTTGTCGCCGGTCCAAGGCAGTATGTTCACGTTGCGGCACCTCCCACAAGGATGCCTGTGATAAAATGCCAGTGTGCGTTAATTGTGGCAAGTTTCACGATGCAAAATCGAACTATTGCGAGATGAAGATAAAATTGCGAAACGAGGCAAGGGCTGCTGCGGAGGAAAGGGCTCCTAAACGGATCAATCTTGTTAAGAGTCTTTCTCCTCCTCAAAATGTCTTTACATTTGATGAGCAGGATTTCCCTTCATTATCAAACAAACGACCGAAATTAACAAATAGAACAAACAGGAAGAGGAAGAGTGGTGTAAAGGGTATAACATCCCACACAAAGCCGGATGAAGATCAGATTACTGATGATAAGACAATTAATGGAGAAGAACATACATACGGGGAAGGAGACGTCATAGAGGCTTCGCAGGGTGAGGCTAATATCAACCATTTAGATGTGGCCAATATCCCCGATAAAACCCCTAATGAAATAACTTATCCACAAGGATCTCAAGTATTTACAACAACACCACAAGAATCTCAAGTATTCACAACAACAACATTAAAAACTCAACCAATAATAACAAGTGTTATTAACGTACCACAAAATATAAATATGTCAACACAATCCACAACCCAACCAACAACAAACATTGATACTAAATTTACACAGGACCCATTTGATTCATTCCAACAATCTGTTCTCAATCAACAAACCTTTAATATACCTGGAAATAATCAGGAAAATAATTTTCATATAAATGAAAATGAAGATAATTCAAATTAATCTTACTAGTATACGTAACAAGAAACCCCAATTGTCACAATTTCTTAAGGAGGAGGATGTTGATATAGCATGTCTGTCGGAGACCTTTCTCACACCGGGAGAAAAGTGCGTATTCGCAGATTACAATATGGCTCGTAGGGATAGACCCACCAATGGTGGTGGTGTTGCAATCCTACTTAAGAAGACAATATCGTTCAACATCCTCCCTTTAGTTTCGACAAATGAACAGATTGAATTAATGGGATGTACTATTGATTCTCAAATGGGAAAAATAGTAATTATATCAATATATACACCGCCTTCTATTAGATACAAAACCAGTGACCTTGAAAATATAAAAAATCAAATTCCTCCACAATCGCACATAATTATTTGCGGAGATTTAAATGCCCACCACGTTGAATGGGGTAATCTTACCACAGACTCTAAAGGTGCCGATGTAATGGAGTTTATCGAAAACAATCAACTCGTTCTGCTTAATAACGGTTCGAAAACGTTTTTTGGATGCCCTAATCCTACAGCTATAGACTTGTCCATATGCAGTCCACCTCTCGCATTAATTTCAACATGGACTACACTGAACGAGTGTTTGGGTAGTAGTCACTGCGTAATATATATGACGTTACAATTAAGACCAATACTGAATCGAAAGACTTCGTATGGTGTACCAAAGGAAATTCCTAATAGTGTTCTTAACAGTAGAGTGTGGGAAATAATCAGATGTGATGAATTTGTAAGCAGCCCGGAAGATGAAAAATTTGATAAATTTTCACATCTATTTTATGAAAAGTTTAAAGTTAAGACCAATAAGAAAACCTATCCGGATAACCCTTGGTGGAACATGAAATGTAATAAAGTTAAAGCTATACAAATAAGAGCACTTTCACAGTTTAAAAAAGAACCAACAAGGGACAATTTAAACAAACTCATCACCTGTAAAAAAGAATATCTTTATACCATCAAACGTGAAAAGAAACTTGGTTGGAGGTTAATGTGTGAAAATATAGATTCAGACATAACTCCTACTGAGCTCTGGAAGACTATTCGAAAATTTAGAGGCATGAATATACCAAAACCACCAACTCTACCTGTTTCATGCGCAGATCAGTTTTCTGACAATCTTTCTGGACCCATGGGCCCAATAAATGATCTTTCACTCTTACGAACTGTACCGAGGGATAAAGAGTTTTTATTAAGTGAACTGGAAATGGCTATATCCGCATCCAAGGATACGTCGCCAGGACTTGACGGCATCAGAAATGGGCACATTAAAAAATTTGACAATGATGTGAAAAATCAACTTCTGAAAATGTATAACTACGTCTGGTTGAATATTAGTATTCCGCAGACTTGGATGAAATACAATGTGATACCTCTGCACAAAAAGGGCAAACCACCGGAAAGCCCAGACTCATACAGATCAGTTGCTCTAATATCTTGTCTGCGTAAAATATTCGAAAGATTGGTATATAATAGATTGGAACATCAGCTTGAATCGAACAATAAATTAAACAACTCTCAATCTGGGTTTCGTCGAGGAAGATCAACATATGATAATACTATTACTCTTTGGTCTGCAGCTCATCTTGCTAAAAAGGAAAGAAAATTTATGGTGTGTCTTTTCCTCGATATAAAAAGTGCGTTTGAAAATGTCAACATAGAAATATTAGTTGGTAAATACAAGGATCTCGGGGTAAGTGAACATACATGCAGCATTATTCACCATATGTGTAAATTTAAGGAGCTTATACTGGAGGTTAATGGTTATAAGTACTATAGGCGGTCTTTTACAGGAACGCCGCAGGGTTCTGTGCTGAGCCCTTTAAGTTTTAATGTCTATATTAATGAATTATTTGAGGACACGGATGTGGAAATTCTCGGTTACGCTGATGACTTAGTACTTTTCTGCTCAGACTCGTCTTTGAATGAGGCGATTAGGAGAATACAAAATTCGGTAGACAGAATAAGTTTAAAACTTAGAGATATACAATTATCATTATCGTCACAAAAATCCAAAGCCATGATACTTAAACCTTCAAATAGAACGAAAATGCCAAGTTATCCGGAAATTTACATTGATAATGAGAAGGTCGAATATGTATACAATTTCAATTTCCTTGGATTCACATTTAATTCACAATTGAAAGTTCATCAGCACATAGCCAATGTTAAGAGAAACTGTTTTCATTTTATGAATATTTTGCGAGCTTTATGTGGAGTTGCATGGGGTTCTGACCCACGGAATCTCCTTTTGCTCTACCTTGGAGTTATAAGACCGAAGATTGAATATATGGCACCGCTTATGTTGGATTGTCCGGCAAATGAAATGATAAAACTCCAGCGTATACAATATAAGGCCATTAGAATAGCTCTTGGAGCCATGATTTCAACCCACACATTAGCATTGGAACAGGAAGCTGGAATTATGCCTATCCCTGAGAGATTTTTACTCCTGTCGGATCGTTTTATTAGCCGAATGGTGGCTAACGTTAATCATCCGGCTCACAAATATATTCAACAACACAATGAAGGCTATGATAGCTATCCAACTTTTTTCGAACGATATGACAACAGAAATAATAATTTTCAAATTGAAAAATATGAAAAACTTTTGCAATATCAACTGCCTTTTGAATCTCACGCAATTATACCAAAGGTAACTTATTTGAATGTCAAGAAAAATACATCCAATGTCGAAGAAATCAATAGAAAGTACAACAAATTGATGAATGGAAGATGGAAACATTTTGTACAGGTATTCACAGATGGTTCTAAATCTACAGACAAGACTAGTTGCGGTTTCTGGATACCCAGCATGGACATGGAGGCATCATTCTCGCTCAACAACATATGCCCAATTTATTCGGCTGAGGCCCTTGCCATACTGGAATCGTTACAGTTTGTAAAGGTCAATGACATTGGAAATTATCTGGTAATATCCGATAGCAAGTCTGTATTACAGGCACTCAGATCCTTCAACAACAATAAGACACATCCTTACATTCTAAAAATTAAGAATGAATTGTATGGTCTTCAAGTAGCTGGTTACACGGTTCATTTTCTCTGGATAACCAGTCATTCGGGTATTGATGGAAATGATTATGTGGATTCAGTCGCAGTTAATCATGTGAACTGCGGTGAATATCCGGCTATATTTTTCCCTGACTTAAAAGCCTTTGACAAGAAAAATGCAATAATGCTATGGCAGGATAAATGGGACAACAGCACGTATGGACGTAAATTGTACTCAATGAATCCTCGTGTCAACACTAATCCATGGTTTCAAGGTAGTCATCTTCCTCGCTATATAATCACAATGGTATGCAGGCTAAGGTTTGGACACGTACAAACAAGACAACAGCTCTTTAAAGTCAACATTGTGGATTCGGATCGATGTGACTGTGGAATGATTCAGTCAATCGATCACATTACTTTTTCATGCCCTGATATCGACATCGGTCTTCGTGATCATCTTATTCGAGAACTAAACAACCTAAATGTGAGAAATCATCAAATGGATGAAATACTACAAATGAACGAACACAAAATTTTCAGGATATTACACAAATTTTACACGGATGCGAAAATTAAAATATAACAACAAACGTTTATACATAATTCTACAAATGATACAACTTCATCTTCGAAGCAGATTGAAAAAAAAAATTCTAAAGCCTTAACAGTTAAGACACTACAAATGGTCAACCACAAAATGTACTACATATCACATGAATAGAACAGATGCTCATATGGATACATATCAATGCATATACATAAATCTACGATGAAGATAACCCCAACTTAAAAGCAACTTAATATAATATAAATAATTTATGTTTCAACTTCGAGACATTTGATGTAACACAAATCATATATAATCTGTATAACCCCATTATGAAATGGAAAATCCCCACAAAAGTGGCGTAATAGATCTGGTATCTCAAGCCACTTTTTAAACATCCACTTCGGTGGATTTGACACACATTGTTGTGTCAATTGAAGAAGAAGAAGAAGAATATTGCGTCGTCTGTAGGTACCTTAAACCAAAAACTGGCACAATTTTTTTAATTTCTTTTTGTGTGTAGTACAGTATCACCAGCATAGAAAAGATTAGAAGGTACGCAGTGTTGTATTTGATGTATTCTCCAATATGGTGGCATAATGCTTGTTCTTCCTCATCTCACACGTATTTAATATCAAATTAGATTCTTTGTTTAGAAAAAATGGAATTTGTCTTTTATTTAATTAAATTTATTATTTATTTTGCTTTATTTAACGTTTTTTTAAAGAAAATACGCACTATTGATAGTTTAAAAACTTTTTTTTTTCTCTTTTGTTTTTTGCTTTGTTGTTGTTCTCCTTTATGTTGCATTGTTTTTATTAAACGTCAAGTTACATTATGTGCTGTCACTAATACTTATTCAAGCGAAATACGACTCTGTTACACTTCTATTTTTTTCTATGATCACCAGCCACCATACACGATCAAAATCCCATTTTCATCCAACAAGTTGTACAACATGTAGTATCGTGTATGCCCCGCCCCCTCCTATCAATCCAAAACTTGCAACACTGCGTTTACGATAGCGGTTACTTAACAACCAACTACCGGTTATTAATTTTTATTGTTGCATATGTCAGTGTTTGACATTTCAAGTAGATTTTTTCACTATGTTTTGTTAAAAAAAGGACTACCATCAAAAAAAGAAAGGAAATTGTAAGAAAATTTTAATAATTAAGTGAATAAAATTAGTAAAATCAAAAAATAAATGTATTGTGCTAAAAGCACATTACACATGAACGTGTAAATTGAATAAAAAACACATGCAAATGATTTAAATTCCCAAAAATTTGCCAACATATACAGCTGTTCAACGAAAGAAAACTAGCAGAGCACACTAATAGAAAGTTTATGATTTTTTTTATATTTATTTGACAACGTAGAAAGAAATTTTAAACAAGGCATCAAAATGTCTAATGGTAATCGTGGTCCTGGGCCCATACCCAATCGTTGGCTGTATTGTCCACGTAAAAGTGAAACGATCATTGCGGAGAAATTTTTGGCATTTAAAACTCCATTGAAGGCTGACTTCACCAGCCAAATGCCCATGGAATGTATTTTCCTGCCAGATATGTTGTTTGGGTATTGCAAAACATTAAAACTAAAATTGGGCTTATGGATTGATTTGACCAACACCAAACGATTTTATGATCGTTCGATAGTGGAAGCACAGGGAGCACAATATCACAAATTGCAGTGTCGGGGTCATGGGGAAACACCATCACCCGAACAAACACAAGCGTTTATAGAAATTGTAGATAGTTTTATTAATGAAAGACCATTTGATATTATTGCTGTTCACTGTACGCATGGTTTTAATCGTACTGGGTTTTTAATTGCTTCCTATTTGGTAGAACGCTTAGACTGTTCGGTTGAGGGGGCACTGTCAATGTTCGCCGCTGCCAGACCTCCGGGAATTTACAAACAGGATTACATCAATGAATTGTATCGCCGATACGAAGATATAGAAGATGCCACTCCTGCCCCTGAACTACCAGAATGGTGTTTAGAATTTGATGACTCTGGACATGGCGGCCAAGGCGGCAGCGGTATTGGGCAAAAGCGAAAATACGACGAATCAGCGCATTCTTCTAATTCACAACAAGCTAAGGCTGCTCGACAACAACATTCCAATGGTAGTTTAGGTCTTATTGAGAATTTAGACGATCAGCCAGACGATCCCGATGCTAATGATGACAACAATGGTGATGAGGGCGATGGCAGCAAAGAAGGAAATGGAGATGATAAGCCACGTAAGAAACGGCGACGTGAATTAATTGTCAAAAATGCCACCTTCATGGAAGGTGTGCCCGGTGTTGTTTGGGTACAAGATCAACCCCGCCTGGGAGAATTGCAACAAAAGGTTCAAGATATGTGTGGCTGGAAGAAAAGTGGTTTTCCTGGTTGTCAACCAGTATCGATGGATCGTTCTAATATAAAACGTTTGCATGAAATACCATATCGTGTATCATGGAAAGCAGATGGTTCGAGGTAAGTTTTTAAAATTTAAAAGAAAGTTATACGGACCCTGTCGCCCTGTATGAAACTAACAAATCGTGGTAGAAAAGTTTCAGTTTTTCGGCAAAATGGGCAAGATAATATAGGCGTGGTCAAACATGGTAAAATTGACAACTCTGAAATTTTCGAAACACATTTATTTAATAGAGTTTTGTATGGGCATTTTTTTTTTTGTTTTGGAAATTGACGTAATATATTTGTTTTTTGTAAAAAATTCAGAACTATGAGTTTTCCAAATTTAACCTAAAAATCGATGTTGCAAAAAAACGTAATTTTTGAAATGAAAGCTCCTTAAATTCTCTAGAAAATCTCAAATTTCCAGAGAGATGTTATTTTTTGTTTTCGAGAAAAATACCATTGAACTTCAAAGTATTCTAAAATATGATAAAATTGAGTCATTTTTGCATGACATCGGATTATGGTTAATTTTTTCTATAGCTGCTCTCTAAAAATTTGACATATTGTAAATAATTGAGTAATTTAAAAATATTTAAAAAATAATTACAACTGGTGTGTTGAAAAAAAATAAATATTTTTATCCAAAATTTATTAAATTCAGAACCAATTCTGAATTTTTTCATATATATATATGTCCTTTATTTAAATATCAATAGAAATGGAATTTCTATTTTTTCTAAATTTGGAAAGGCAATAAACTCTGTAAGTATGACCTTGATCCAACATTTTTTTCGGTGGTTCGTTTAAAATAAAAAGCTCCATATATTCGTCATACTCGATCGTTTTAAAGTCAATCTAGCGATGTCCGTCTTCTCGTTAAAATTACGATCCCGTCGAAAATATTAAACAGTGATGACTGTATCTATGAAAAAAATACTTGACGTTGCTTCGAGAAGTTCTGTATTAAATCTTTAAGGACACATCAAAAATTTTGGTATATTCCACATAACCTAAAAATACCAAATGCTTTTTTACGGCTGCAGATGGAAACTTGCAAACGGAATTTGATACAGAATGATATTTAAACAAGAAAAATATTTTTTTTACTCAAAAAATTTATTTGTACACAAACTTTATTCAAGAGTATTTTTTTTTATTCAAAAAAATGTTTTCTTCAACTTTATAACTAGCTTCTTGCAACTATCTTTTTTACATGGTGGGGTATCAATATGTTCGGCAAGACCGAATATAACTTTATTACTTGTTTTAAATAAAATGGGAATTCTAAATGTTAATGATTACTAAGAAAAATTTATTTTAAACCTTGATATATGTATATGTATTTTCGTTTTCAGATATATGATGTTAATTAATAAACGTGATGAAATCTATTTCTTTGATCGCAATAATTCATGCTTCCAAGTTGAAAATTTAAGTTTTGTAAAATCTTCAAATCTAACTGAACATTTGGAGAATACTCTCATTGATGGAGTAAGTCAAAACGAAAAACTTGATTTTACTATACAAATAAATCTTATTTATAACATATATTCGTCTTTTCTTAAGGAAATGGTTTTAGATAAATATAAAGGAGAAATTATGCCACGTTACCTCATTTATGATATTATTCAATTCTCCAATCATAATGTTGGCAAAGAACCTTTCTTTCCCAATCGTTTGAAATGCATAGAAAGGGAACTTATAGGACCTCGAATTAAAGCAATCGAAAAGGGCATAATACATCGACCCTCAGAGCCATTTAGCATACGCAACAAAGAATTTTGGGATATAAGACAATCATCCTCATTGTTGGGAGAAAAATTTGCAAAATCTTTATTACATGAACCAGATGGTTTGATATTTCAACCATCAGAACAACCTTATACTGCGGGCGTATGTTCAGATGTTTTTAAATGGAAACCGATGGACATGAATTCGGTAGATTTTCGCATGAAAATCCATGTGGAAGATGGAGCTGGGTAAGCATATTAAAATAAAGATCCATATTTTTTAAATATATTTTCTTTTATTAATTTATTTATGTAGAATTGTTAAACGTAAAGTATGTTTATTATTTGTTGGTGGTCATGAAGTACCATTTGCTCAAATGAAATATACTAAATCTCTTAAAGATTTAGATAATAAGATTGTTGAGTGTACGGTAAATCCGCAATTTCAATGGGAGTTTATGCGTGAACGTACAGATAAAACTATGCCCAATAGTTACAATACAGCAGTGTGTAAGTTTTATTAAACACAATTTTGTTCAATTGTTTTTCAAAAAAAAAATCAGTGCTTTCAATTAAAATTTTGAAAATAGATTAATATATAATTTTAGAAAATGTTAGCGTCCAACCTGAATCAAATTACGTCGCGTAAGGCGTAACGCCCAATAATTTTTCGTTTCTAATATTTAAATGTGAGTTACCTAAATCAAACGGACGTAAAAATTTCAAATTTGATGTGTTTGTTTTTGTTTTTTTTTTACGTCTTGCGCTACGCATTTGATTCTGGTTCGACCATTAAGTGTAATTTAGAATTGAGATAATCAGAACAAAAATATTAACGAATCAGCTTAGCAACTAGATATGATATGTTAACTTGTGGTAATTTGTTTTACCAAAATGTTGTATGTTCAGGTTTATTTTAAAAGTATTTGGTTTACTGGAGTTTTTATTACCTGTTAGCCGTCAATTGTTGTCCAGTTGGGTGGTTTTTTAGAATTTCAAAATTGTCTTTTTTTAACATGATAATGTTGTTAGGCTAATGTCTAATTGAAAAAATAATGCAGGACGCTACCTCAGTTTGACTATATAAGCTACCGACTAACAAAAAAGAAAATTAGAATTACTATTTTCATTTTCTTAAAACCAAAAAGTTTTGTAACTTCGATTTGTAACTTGTATAATAATTTACCTGCTGGTTAATAAAACGTAACATAATTATTTTTCGTTAATTTTTTTTTTTCATCAAAACTTTTTTTACCATTTTTTTTTTTCATAAATTTTTTATTTTTCATAAAAAAAAAAAAAATTTTAAACAATTTTTTTTTTACATCAAATTTTTTTTTCATCAATTTTTTCACAAAATTTTTTTTTCATCAATAAAATTTTTTTATCAAATTTTTTGTTCATTAAATTTTTTTTTTCATTAAATTTTTTGTTCATTAAATTTTTTTTTTTATCAAACTTTTTTTTTCAATTTTTTTTTTCAAAAAAAAAAAAAATATTAGAATTTTTACACAACTCATAAGGTACATTGCAATTTAGTAATATTTCTAAGAATTAGAAATATGAAACAAAAATTCAAACCTAACGGACATTTTTCAAGACTTGAAAAGTCCTACTAAGGGTTAACAATGGGAAAAATACAACTCTGTTAAAAGTTAAGATGGATTAAGTTTCTGCCAAATGAATACAACACGAATTGATGGTGAATACGGGTTATTCAACACAAAGAGGAGTTATTCCAATTCTCAATTTCTTCAAAAGTTTCATTTAAATGGCTAATTTTAATCTGACACACATTAAGTGTGTGGCAATCGAAGGAGTGCTGATGATGGAAGGGTGGCATCTTCCGAAAGCTGTCGACATCTCCACTTAGCCTGTGTTGTCACTTGATGTTTTTCAGATTTTCTCATTGTACAACAATATTAAATAATTAATATGGACTCAAACCGAACTAAATAAAAATTCATTTATTAGAATTTTTTTTTCATCAAAATTTTTTTTACATCAAAAATTTTTTTTCATAATTTTGTATTTCATGAAAAAAAAAATATATTTTTTTTTCATTTTTATACCCTCCACTTACAAGGGAAGTCTCCCTAGTGTCACACGCGGAAATTTATGGAATTGGTTTTATTTTGTAGATCAGAAAATATAAAGGGACACGTATTTTTTTTTAGCGGCCCAAATTCATATTTAGGGGAAAAAAGGAGGGGATAGACAAGGCCATTTTTCAGTTTTTTTCGTTTATCTCCTATAATATGCAAAGAAACCTAGTCATGTTACACACCAAATGAAATGTCTTTGGAAAACCTATCTACGTGTGCTATGTTAGGTTAGGTTTAGGTTAGGTGTGCTAAGAATGTGTCCAAGCATGCACAACTTTTCGTCATATTAAGTAAAATACCAAAATTTTAGGACATTTTTGTTAATAAGTCGAAAAATATTAACTTCTTTGGCCCGTTGTTAGCACCACGAGATAGATATTTTTAATACCTTTAATCTGATACCACACATGTCTATATTAATTTTGTTTAACTAGGCTTAAATCGAAAAAAATGAAAAAGGTCAATTTCCCCCATACAAATCGACCCCCCCCCCCCCTAAAAATGAGTTTGGGCCGCTAAAAAAATACGTGTCGAATTAATTTTCGTTCTTAACAACATATCCAAATTTCATGAAGATCGGAGGGTGACACCAGGGAGACTTCCCTTGTTAGTGATATAGGGTTATTTATTTAGCGTATGGATATATAAGTTAGTCATTTCGTTTGTAACTCATCGAAATATCGTTCTAGAACCCCATAATGTTTTGATCAGTGATCGATTTTAAGACATTCCAGCGATATCCCTCTGTCCGTCTGTGGAAATGGTGATCACGGCCAAAGTATTAAAAAGATAAGACTTAGCATATTTACTTGTTGTTGTCCTAAGCAGTTTGATATTTCATTTGAGCGAAATCGGTTCAGCGGTTCAAAAGTAATGAAAGAAAATGTAAGGACACCTTGAAAATTGTGGTACATTCAACATAGCCTAAAAATACAAAATGCTTCAATTCGGCTTCTGGTTGACACATGTGAACATAATTGTTCAACGAATAGTATTTAAACAAGTACAAACATATTTTTTTACAAAAAAAAAATTTTCGCAGATTTTTTTATGTTTTTTTTTTTTTGCAAATAATTTTTTGTTTACATTGTGGAGGTTATCAATACATTCGGCATGGTCGAATTTAACTTTTTTACTTGTTTTTTACTAAAACTACTTTTTCATCAAGTCTAAACCTTTGAATTTTTTTTGATGATTTTCGAAATGTTAATTTTTTTGAATTTCAATTGAAATTATTTGAAAAACAATTGGAAAAAATGCACTTAGTATAAAATAATTTATTAATAATACTTTGAACTTGTTACAGCTGTCATTGAGAGTATTCGTCATCCTGTTACAAAAGAGATTTTATTGGATTATATAGCTAATTATGGTTTTCGTAATGATAACGATATGATGCCACCACCTCGCAATAACCAACATCATCAACATCATCAGCAGCAGCAGCAGCAACATCATAATCAAAAACAGCAGCAGCAACAGCAACAGCAACATCATAATCAAAAACAACAGCAGCAACATCCTCATCATCATCCACACCAACAACAATAAATGTAGATGAATAAAAAAATCATTATGATTTTTTTAATCTCAATTTAATTTTTACCATTTTCAGCGTTTATTTCAAATTTTTAAAATAATTGAAATTTATTAGTTTCAAATTGAAATTCAAAAACTAACGGAAGCAAAACAAAATCTCTCATTAAGAATTCAAAAACTATCATATTAAAAAAAAAATTTATCAAAAATTTAAATTTTTATTTTAAAAATACAATTTTAAATTATAAAACGGATTTTATAATTAAAAAACACAGAAATTTAAGTTTGACTCAAATGGTAATTCTATCTTTATTAATTTGATTTTCTAAATTTAAAAAATTTTGTTTTGATTGTTCAGAAAAAAAACGTAATTTTAATTGCGACTAGTATATTTAGAATTTTAAATTGAATATTTAAATTTCAATTATTTAACACATAGTTGAAAATGAGTTCAAACACAACAAATGTCGTTATACACAAACAAACACAGACAAAAAAATTTAACTTTAGTTATTGAAATTATGATTTTTTTAAATTAATTCATATATCTTATTAATTGCAAAACAAACTAAATACAGTTTGGTTTCAAACTTGAAAAATTGTACTACAATTTATTTTTATTTTTTAATTGTAAAAACAAATTCGATTTAACAATCATCTTAAAATGCTACCATTTTTAATTAACTCTTCATCCGTTACTAAACCAATATTTTTTAAACATACTAAAGCGGCCGCCTGTTCAGCTTGTTTTTTATTCTTTTGCCAGAAGGTACTCCTATAACGTTTACCATCATATGTACAAATCGAACGAAATAATTTATCTTTACCTTCAGTTTCATAAACAGGTTGTAGTTTATCATGTTTATTTGAGTGTTCGTATAATAACGATTTGGGAAATTTATCGATGTCTTTAAAAAAAATATAATTTTAAAAAATATTATTAAAATTAAGTTTTATCAAATATAGAAAAAAAAAATACATACTCATGTTGTAGTTACTACGTAAAAATGCTACATTTTGTTCTATTATATCCAGTTCATCTTCAGTTTTAGTTTTTTTCGCCGCTGTTTCCAAAATATCAGAATCAGCTACTTGACCTGGTACTACTTTTCGTCTACCGTATTTACTTTTGCTGTGTAATTCTAATTCTTTTTCACGGCAGTAGTCACCTAATTCCCAAATGTCACTAGAATGGAATAATTTTTATACTACCTTTAACATCTCCAATTTTATTTTAAAAGTTTCCAAAAATTTTCAAAAATTTGCAATATATATTTAAACACTTCAAATTATATTTCAGAAATTACTAAATACATACAGTGGGCGACAATACATTGGAAATTTTTTATAGTAGATGAATTTTGTTAAAGACAAAATTAACAATACTTAACGTTATTGTTATTAAGCGAGTATTATTTTAAAAGATGTTATGTAGGAAATTTATCAAGCTTTAATTTAAGCTTAATAGCTTTCAGATTGAGTAAATAATGAATGTGTTACAAGGGTCGATGTGGAAAATGAAATAATATATAGACATTTTTCAGAACATAATAATATTTCTAAAATTTCTTAAATAAATTTACATATTTCTAAAAATTGTAAAGGGCTTATTGTAAAAACTTGGTAAGCCCATTTAATTTGTGGATGTTTTTCACCTTTTTCTACGCCATTTACAGATGTAATTCGAAAAAGATAAATTGTAATTCGAAAATGCTAACTGTAATTCAAAGATTCCATGTGCAATTCGAAGATTCTAGTTGTTATTCGAAGATTTCATTTGTAAATTGAAAATTCCATTTGCACTTCGAAAATTTCAATTGTAATTAAAAAAAACAATTAATTTTCAAATATTCCAATTTAAATTCGAAAAAGATCAATTCGAAAAAAATAAATTGTAATTCGAAAAAAAAATAAATTGTTATTCGAACTCCTTTTTTTGTCATTTAAAAAAAAAAAGAAAAATTTATATTTGAGCGAATGCACCTTCACAAAATATTGTCATTTTTGTAAAAAAAATAAATTTTTTTTGAGTGTAAAATTTTTTTTGAGTGCAAAATTTTTTTTGAGTGTAATTTTTAAGTTACCAATGCTTTTAAACTAGACAAGTTTGAAAAGCGTTGTTTAGTTACCACCAATGTTTTTAAAACTTGTTTAACACGTGGCATTTAAGATAAAACCAATCTGAAATTCAGGGATTTGCTTATAACTTGTAAACCACTGGACCGATTGGTCTGAAATTCAATACCAAACAGAAATGGGGAACGGCAAAGATACATGTGAACTTTCAGCAGTCTCATTATTGTCTATCGAAAGTTATCTCGTTTGTTATCTCGTAAATTCGCGAAAAACCCTTGGCAAAATTTACTCTTTTGCCCATAACTTTTGAACCACTGGACCGATTTGGGTGTATTGCAATACCAACCTGACCAGGTATATGACCAATATATATGCCAAACTTCAGTAGCCTCTGTAGTCTTTCAAAAGTTAGCGTGTTTTCTACGGACGGACAGACAGACAGACGGACGTCGCTATATCGACTAAAAATCGATCGAGGATCATTAATATATACTTTATGGGGTCCTAGGCCAATATTTCGGTGTGTTACAATCGGAATGACAAACTTATATATACTTTCTATCACTAGAGTGGAGGGTATAAAAAGATCAATTCTAATTCAAAAAAGATCAATTGAAATTTAGTTGATATTTTTCAAATTATAATCGGAATCTTCGAATTACAATTGATCTTTTTCGAATTCCAATTGGTCTTTTTCGAATTACAATTGGTCTAATTAGAATTACAATTGATCTTTTTCCAATTTAAATTGATCTTTTTTCAATTACAATTTAAATTTTTCAAATTACAATTGATATTTTTCGAACTACAATTGTTCTTTCTCAAATTACTTGATCGATTTCGAATTGAAATTGATATTTTTTCAGTTACTTTTTCGAATTACAATTAATTGATCTTTGTAGAATTACAATTTATCTTTTTCGAATTACAATTGATCTATTTCGAAATCAAATTGATAATTTAGGAGGTTCAATTAAAATCTTCGAATTTAAAATGAAATTTTCGAATTACAAGTAGAATCTTCTAATTAAAAATGGAATTTTCGAATTACATCTGTGAAAGGTTTAGTAAGGTTATAGATGTTTATCCTAAAAAAAATATACTTCCATGTTAGGTGTGAATTTTGGGATAGTGTCCTCCCCATCCCCCTCCTACCCTTCCCTTAATTTTCTGCCTATACCAGTTTCACATTACTTTTACTTACCATATTTGTTGCATAGTTTGAGATTGTAAAAACAGTTTACCCCTTGGTGTTTCTTGCTGTTCCCTCAGAATACTCTGTACACCATATTTTGTATTATGAGGAGCATTGTCATAGTCTACACTTAATTTTAAATATTTACAAATAAGTTCATCCATGGGCAGTAAACCTTAAAATAAAGAATGGATACATCTTCCCTAAAGAGTCTTTCAATTTATCTGACATCAAACAAACCTTGTTTTCTAAAAATTGAGACATTTATTTGTGCTGCTCTGGCTACCATTATACTGGAGGCACCGCATAATTGTCTAAATTTTAAAATATCCTCATATTTTTGTATGTCTCTGGAACCACCATTACAAATAACCGGTATATCAATGTGTTTAACAATTTCCCGAATAACCTCTGGATGAGGCTCGTGTTGGGGTCTTTCGTCACGAGTACGACAATGTATACCAATGGCTGATATACCAGTGGCGGCCAATTTCTTAACCAATTCTATGGTATCTTGTAGATTCGGTAAAATTCGTATTTTACAGGTTACCGGTATTTCCAGACCATCAACTAATGTTTTTAAGATGTGTGTAGCCTTTTCGGGTTGTGCCAACAAGGCAGCACCCATACCTCCCTTTATGGAGAATTCTTTGGGACAACCCATATTGATATCTAAGCCAGCCACATCATGTTGAACTTTTTGGCCCACTGCTAAAGCTCTTTCAGCATCACTGGTACCCATTTGTAAAACAACACAGGACTTTTCCAATTCACAAGTACGAAAACTTACAGTGCCATCAGAGGGATCTATGAAGTCAACTGTACCCAAAGCTTCTACAAATGGCAAAACAGTTAAACAGGTGAGTCATATTTATTTTAAACCACTTACCATTAACAGTTCTTTTACACTTTATTAATCTCCAATCAATTATTTCTTCAGTGTAAACAATATCTGCACCCATTTCCATTGCCAAAAGTCTTGTGGGTAATGTACCCACTCTAACCATGGGTGCTAATATAATTTTATTACGATAATCTAAACGTTGAGCCTTATCTACAGTCATTTTTAATAATTTATTAATAACAGGCTTCCAAAACATACAAAAATAATAAAATCTTTTCGCTTCCAAATGCTGAGGAACTTGTGTTCTACTGTTTAGCACATGCACATTAGGGTGGAGCAAATTTTAATTTTGTTTTTTTGGGGTCAGAGTAGTTGCCTTTTTAGGTCAATATTAACACACACAAGAATTGGACCTGTGGGGTAATGTTTTTAGGTTCCTTTTTTGACTTGAAAATCTGAAAGTTCCAAAGTTTTATTTTTTTTGCTGATGGTTGGATAAATTTTTTGGTCCCTAAAAATTTTTTTTTAGATCGAGAAATTTTTTATTTTTACCATTTGAACGCTTTTCCAGTAAAGTCCAAATAAGAGATGAGTGATTTTTGACTCACTCACGCTCACGACAGCAATTTTTGAATCACGCGCATATTTTTTTCAACTCACAATCACGTGGGTAAATTTAATACAACTCACGTGCACTTACGCAAGCTTCACTCACAAGTTGAAATTTTACATTTTTTTTTTTTGCTTTTTTCGTGACAAAATCTTGAGTTAAGCCAAATTTTACAATTTCTTGTTGCTTTTTTGTACGAAAGGAAATATGAAGATAAAATAAATCACGCAAGCTCACGCAAAAAATCGACTGACGCAATTTTTTGCTCCACTTACAATCACGTGAGTAAAATTGAATTCAGTCACACTCACGCGTGAAGCACGCTCTAATCTGCTCATGTGCCCATCTCTAGTCCATTCACCTAATATTTTAAGAAAAAAAATTTTTCACTTTGTTCGGAACTTTCCGATTTTCAAGACAAAAAAAGGAAACAAAGACATTGCCTGATAGGTGCAATATTTTCGTGTGCTTATATAAATTCCTGGGATTCCTAGTTGGAATAAATGGCCAGTTTGTGTGCTAATGTTGATCTAAAAATGCAGCTATTTCGACAATTTTGAAAATCGAAAAAATGGAAAGTTCGCTCCCCCCTAATGTACAATAACAATGTTAACATTTCGTAGTGAATGTTCGTGCTAAAAATGAAGAAAATCAAAACAAAGCAGGGTTTGAAAATCATTACCTTTAATGTTGACCAGGGTTTGAAAAAGCTACTCTCTCAATAACGTTACTTTGAGGGCTCGCTACTCAATTTTCAAATTAATGAGATTTTAAAATCTCATTTTAACACCTCGAAATATTGGTCTAGGACACCATAAAGTGTTTATATTCATGATCCTTGATCGATTTTAAGCCTATCTATGAATGTACGTCTGTCTGTAGAAAACAAGCTAACTTTTGATGACTTTACTAAGACTGCTGAAGTTTGGAATATATGTTGGTCATTTACCTGCTCAGGTAGGTATTGCAATTCAGCGAAATCGGTCCAGTCATTCAAAAGTTATAAGCAAAAGAGTGAATTTCGGCAAGGGTTTTTCGCGAATTTACGATATAAAGAATACGCTAATTTTTGAAGAACAACCCCGAGGCTGCTGAAGGTTGGCATATATTTTTGTTGTTCGCCTGGTCTGCTTGGTATTAAATTCAGCCAAATCGGTTCAGTGGTTACAACTTTATAAGCAAAACCATGAATTTCAGATTGCTTTCACCTCTAATTCGCGTGTAGAAAAACCCTTAACCCTTTAACGACCACAGGCAAGTATACTTGCCAAAGCGATTATTTTTGTTCAAGTAAAGATAGGGTAAATGTCACAAAAGATGAATTTTAGAGTATTGTTTGGGCAACAAAAGTGTAGTTTATAGTAAGTCTCTCATTTCATCCACTTACTCACTGTAAGCCCTCAAAGTTTGTAAAATAATTTTCTCTATTTTAGGGACAAATGATCTTTATTTGTGGAGCAAAATCGGGTCCAATTTTTTGTTTCATAACTATTATTAGGTCACAGATCTCGACCATGAATAGAATCTCAAAATCGTTTCGGCTGAAAATGTATGGTACGTCACAAAAATATGTTACAACGTATCAAAAATATTTAACACTAAAAAAAATACACCCGAAAAAAAATTTTACACCCAAAAAAAATATTAGTTTTTTTTTCAAAAATTACAAAAAAAAAGTTTTTTACTCAAAATAAAATATTTCTTTTCAAAATTGTTAATATCTTTCACATTAGAAAATTTTTCTATCACTTAAAAATTACATTGAAAATTTCATGGATTCGAATTTAACTTTTCTACTTGTTTTTTTTTATCACTCTAGTGATAGAGGGTATATCGTCACCTAAAATGCAAAACGCCCTATCTAACATTTTATAAATTTTACAGGAGAAGCAAAAAACGTGTTTATATAAAAACTATAAAAGTTTTCATTACAAATTTCTTAAATATTAGTAAAAACACACAAACAAATTCATTTCTGTTAAAATAAATGATAAATTTTTAATATTTGAAAAGTTATGTTAGTAACGCCCTTTTGTCTTGTAATTTTCAGAAACACAAAAAGCCCTAACTGCACTGACGATGTTTAAAAACACCAAGCAGATGTGTTATAAAATGTAACAACATGCTAAGAAAATGTTATACTGAATGTTGTTTTATCATATAGAACTCTAACAAAATGTGGGCGGTATTGTAAAAAGGGGCGTGGCACCTGCTATATAACCTAACACTGCAAAATGTCTCATTTTGGATTCTGTTAAACACGTGCTAACTAAATTCGATACAAAATGTTAATTTACCATTTTAAAGCTCCATGTCAAATGAGGGTATGGCCCGAAATAACCTAATGCATCAAAATGCTTTAACCTTTTAACGACCACAGGCAACTATACTTCCCAAATGATTTTTTGCGATTTTTTTTTTTGTTCAAGTAAAAGATAGTATAAATGTGCTAAAAGATGAATTATAGAAGAGTTTTAGAGAAACAAAAGTTTTGTTTTCATTAAGTCTCTAACTGGGTCCACTTACTCACTATAAGTTCTCAAAGTCTGCGAAGTAGTAAATATATTAGGGACAAAATTATATTTACTTGACAGGCGAAATAAGGGTCAAGAGGGGGTTCAGAAATCCAAATTCTTGTAGATTAACTATTATTAATTTGCATTTCTTACAGATCACAGCGAGTACCAAAATGGCCTTGGCAAAAACAGCGTAATAAGGGTTAAGGAGGCGCCCAATTTTTTATGCGTAATAGAAAGAAAAACACTTCGGTCAAAAATGTAAGGTCGTCAAAGCGTTTACTCGGCTTCTGGAAAATTTCTTAAGATCTACAGCAAATATTGGGCATTTGATAGATATCTCACTCGCTTCTCACAAAGCTCCTAAAGAAAATACCTAGGCTTTATTTTGAGTTAAAAAAGGGCCGGTTTTAAAAAAATGCAAACAAGTTTTTGATTTTGCAAAAAAAAAGTAAAAAATTTTTTTTTTTTAAAGATTAAAGAAATAGCTATCTTAAACTCTCGGGACACATTTTACTAGGAACATTAGGTAATCAGTTATATCGATGCAAAAAAACACCTGCTTGACCAAAATGTAAAATTACGTTGAAAAATTGTGACTATTGGTTTTAAAAGTTGTGTCACTTGAGATGAAAACCCCCATATGTAAATGATGAAATTTGACACATGTTTTTATTTTATCTTTTCTTCGCCCTGTATTTAATGTAAGCGATATTAGACATCAACTTTTTTATTTCTGTCCCTTTTGATGAAGAAATTATAGCTTTCCAATGAAGCTAACGTTTTTTGTTATATACAGGGGGGTAACTATGTAACTTGATAGTTGTCAATCGTATCGTTATTCCATTACCATATAGTGCCATATTATGGTAATAGAATAATGGGCTCACGATGACGATTATCAAGTTACATAATTATCCCCCTGTATTTTTTGTAATAATAGCAAAAATTATAATTAAAAACATTTTTTTTTACTTATTTAACGAAAAATTTACTTTGAATTTTATTCAATCGGAATGAAAAACTTCCAATCATGTTTTTTATCGTCATTAATTATTAAATTTTATGTAGAATTTATATCTTACTTAAGACAAATTGTACTGCATAACTTGCGATTTCTATAGCTGAAAAGAAACAATTCTCGTGAGAGTGCGGGCCTGAAGGGGTTAATTGGTAAATTTCTAAACTTTATTTTTTGTGTACATATACATATATTTTTCCTATTGAAGTGGACATTGTGGAAGAAGAAGCATAAAAAAATGTTTAATCTTAAAAAATAACAGTTGCGTCGGCAATGTTATGTATACAAATGTGTAGTTGGGGCTTTTTGGTTTAACATATATCATAGCATGTAGTTAGGGCTTTTTGAATTTTGTTAATAAAATCCCCATTTTTGATTAAAGGAGTCTAAATTTTTTTGTGGACATGTATTTTGATCCAATACATAAGAATCAATTAAAAACGCGATTTTGAATTTTTTGTTAGTTAGGGCGTTTTGCATTTTAGGTGACGATATATAAGTTTGTCATTCCGTTTGCAACACATCGAAATATTGGTCTAGGACCCCATAAAGTATATATATTCATGATCCTCGATCGATTCTAAGTCGATCTAGCAATTTCCGCCCGTCTGTCTGTCCGTCCGTAGAAAACACGCTAACTTTTGAAAGACTTTACAGAGGCTCCTGAAGTTTGACATATATGTTGGTCATTTACCTGGTCAGGTTGGTATTGCAATCCAGCCAAATCGGTCCAGTGGTTCAAAAGTTATGAGCAAAAGAGTAAATTTCGGCAAGGGTTTTTTCCGAATTTACGAGATAAAAACACGATAACTTTCGAAAGACAATAATGAGACTGCTGCAACGTGGTATGTATCTTTGCCGTTCCCCAGGTCTGTTTGGTATTAAATTTCAGCTCAATCGGTCCAGTGGTTCAAAAGTTATAAGCAAAACCCCGAATTTCAGATTGGGTTCATCTTAAATGCCACGTGGTAAACAAGTTTAAAAAGCATTGGTGGTAACTTAGCAATGCTTTTCAAGCTTGGTTAGTTTTAAAGTAATGCTTTTTAAACTTGTTTAGTTTTAAAAGCACTGGTACCTTAAAAATTACACTCGAAAAAAATTTTACACTCAAAAAAAATTTTACACTCAAAAAAATTTTTTTTTTACAAAAATGTCTATATTTTGTTTACATACGTATGTACGTTCATTCACTCAGAAATATTTTTACATTAAAAAAAACATTACACTCGAAAAAAGTTTTACACTCAAAAAAAAAAAATTAGTAATTTTTCTTTTTTTTTTAATGACAAAAAAAGTTTTTTACTCAAAATAAAATGTTTGTAATAAAAAGTGTTAATTTTTTCACGTTAAAAATGTACTATCCATTGTGGAGGGTATCCATAGATTCGGCAAAGTCGAATTTTATTTTTCTACTTGTTTTTTTTAAGGTCTAAAAAAGTTTGCCATTTCGTTTGTAACACATCCAAGCAAAATTTTCTGTTCTAAATAATCGGTTCCAGAACGCATCAAATTACCCTGCAACCGGTTCTACTTAACATTCCAGAATCAATGATTTTTGTTTGAAATTGTCCCGAAAGCAATCGTTTTTTAGAGCAAGTAGTTTTTTTGAAAAATAATTTTACATAGAAAATGTTGTTGTGATTACCGTAGAATATATTAAAGAATCTATTGAACCAGGAATTTGTTACAAAAAATTTTCCTGGGATCGTAATATTGGCATGGGACCCCATATTTATGATCCTCAATCGATTTTTAGGCGACGTCCGTTTGTCTGTTGAAATGGCGATCAAGGCCAAAATATTACACACAGATGCTTGTATCATCATTTTTTCACAAAAATTTGTTTTACCAA
Source organism: Pegoplata infirma (assembly GCA_963921195.1). Taxonomy (NCBI): domain Eukaryota; kingdom Metazoa; phylum Arthropoda; class Insecta; order Diptera; family Anthomyiidae; genus Pegoplata; species Pegoplata infirma. Next base: position 13,435,230 of record OY992540.1, read on the forward strand.
TTTTCTTTTTCAAAATAAGTGTTTTTAAATATTTTTTTTTTTTTCACGATCATCATATAAATTTTATTTATCTTCCAATCGTATACCTGTAGATTTAAACCAAAAAACATGTTAACTAAATAAATTAAAATTTTTAGAAAAATATGATTCTGGGGGGTCATGGTTTGTTTGAAACAATTCAATAAATAATTTTTACTACCCAGGAAAATTTTTTGGAACAAATTCCTATAACAATAGATTCTTGAATATATTCTATGGTAATCAAAACAAAATTTTCAATGTAAAATTATTTTTCAAAAAAACTACTTGCTCTAAAAAACGATTGCTTTCGGGACAATTTCAAACAAAAATCATTGATTCTGGAACGTGAAGTAGAATCGGTTGCAGGGTAAAATGATGCGTTCTGGAACCGATTTTTTGGAACGGAAAATTTTGCTGGGTACATCTAAAAATACAATTTGTATACAAATTTGTTCGGATATTCTTTAAATAAACGGAGGTTAAACACAAAGACAAACAAAAAACAACGATAAAAAACAATTAAACAAAATATACACTAACACTAGAGATTTAAATTCATCTTTTTTTTGTTTTGTTTGCTAAATTCAAATAACATTATCCACTTCATCTTGACGTTTATCGATCCTTTGGCAACGACAACACAGCTCCGACATGGATTTCCAACAGTTGCGGTGAAAACAAGAACCGCAACGATCACAGCGTTCAACACGTGAATCCCAAGGATAGATAACAACATCAGCATGACAATATTCACAAAGGAAGCCTCTGGCAGTGCAAAGCTAGTAAATGAAAAAAATATTAAGCCCACTATTATTTTAAATTCTATACAAATTCCAAATTGTTGAGGTATTTAAGGCCTCTGTTCTGTCTTTCACAACTTTTCAATTCACATGAAAATTTCCGAATCACATGAAATCAATTTTAGTGTTTTGATGATGACGTTTTCATTCAAAGTTGAAATCGAATAAATTAAATTTAAAAAATTATAAGGAAAAAAGTGCATTCGTTTTACTTTCACCAAATTTTATTTATGTGAAACGAAACGAAAAAAAAAATCGGATGTGAAATCTAGAACACCAAAAAAAATCGGAAATTTTAATTTTCACATTTTTTATGTGAATTACTTTTTTTGGAACAGCGGCCTAAAATCGATTTATTTCATGGATCTATTTAATAAATTCTACTCACCACACAATTATAAATATGATTTTCACATTTATTTATCAATTCTTCTATGGATCTTTGTAAACATTTACTACGGGCATCAATAAAATCCGACATAGACCAGTTATCAATATCCGAGGTTATATAATCGGGAACCGATTCAAAATAGGTTTGTTCACGCAAGGCAAAACGACACATGCGTATAAAATCTTTAACAAATTTCAATTGTACACGTTTGTTACGAGCACTGAGCAATGATTTGCTACGAAAATATAAGGCAGGATTTAAATCGGGTACATAAAAGAGGGGATAGGCATACATTTGTTCCAGTAAACGATAAGCAAATACACTAACAGGATAACATTTAAAATCCCAACTATAAAAAACAGTAAAAATAAAGAAGAATACAATATAATTACCAATATTTTATTATCCTATAAAAACTTACGCTTGCAATATCTTAGCTGGAGTAGCAGAGATTTGATTACGATGACAACCAGTACAATTGTATTTACCCAAATATGTGCAATAACGAAAACTTTGCATATACTGGGGAGATACACGCATACCACAACCAGCACAACGATAATTTTGTTTTTTTAATAAATCTTTGCGGCTGATATGAAAAAAATTAAATTAATTTTTAAAATCATTACATAAGCAAACATAACAATGATTACTCACTTTGGCGGTGGATGATCTGTAAATATAATCTGTTGTCTAGGAGGAGCCCAATATCTTGTACCCCGTGTCACTGAATGTATAACATGTTCATCAGGATTAGCGGAACTTGTTAGATCAGGCATGGGTAGAAGATTTTGTGGTGTATCATCATCGGATACCAACCATTTTAATTCAGACACTTTAGGTAGGTGTTTTTCATCAAACTTTGAAATCAGTGATAGTCCTACAACTTCTGCTGATAATAAATCATAGCTTACTTCTTCCAGTTCAGCGTAGGGTACATGTTCACCTTCTATATTATCATTAGATGAGTTGGCAATAGTTGTGCTTTGATTAGAATCGGGCGAAGCTAAACAATCAGTAGCTAAGGGTGTAGCTAAAGAAGAAAAAACAAAACACTTACAGATTTAGTTTAAAAGATTATACGAATTTTCGAAACAGAACCAAACTCAACAATTTATTATAAAGAGATCTAAGCCCACTACGAAAATCCAAATTAGTGCAACTAACAATTTAAAATTTAAAATTCAAAATGGCGGATTTGTTTCTAAGAAAACAAATGTAAAAAAATAAAAAAAAATAAATATTGGGAGGAATTCGGCAGCAGACACTTTTGACCCTTGCGATAAATGTTAACAAACTCGTTTATTATGATTTTTACAATTTAAATTTTTTTTTTTAACTACGCCCTCAAAAGGAGGCGAGCCGATTTTCTTATCCCCTGGGTGCAGGACTTTGACTTGCTTCTGAAACAAAAATGATTCATTTGTTTAAAAAAACTACCAAAAAAAATGTTACCGAGGCTGCACGTGATCGTGATTGCGCGTGATTAGCAAAAATAGTTTCGTGCGTGAGTAATTTTTTTCAGTGAGTTTGCGTGATTGTTTTGTGCTGTCTGAAACAGAAAACAAGTAAGAAAATCGTCGACATATCATAGAGAAATCAAAGTAGAGATTGTAATTGATTCAACTCTCTTTTTTTTCTCTCACGCGAAGTCTGTCTGGGATCAAGGAACATTTTTGTTTTTTTTAAGTCATGAAATTTGTACTTTATTTGCGTTTTTAATATTTTTTTTAATTATATTGAATCATTAACATTTTAAGAACGTAAATTTCATAAATTTGTTTTGTTTAAAACCATATAAGTCTTTTTTTTAAGAAAACAAAAAGCCTTTTTTTCAATTCCTCTTTCAAGAGTGTTTGAGTTGAATGCCGACCGCCTGGTCATATTGAATTTATAGGGTAATTAATAGCAAATTATAATTTAAATAAATGTTTATAATTGTTTTTATGAATTTAAATTCTTTTTATGCAAGAAATCGAAAAAAGTAAAAAAAAAAAAATTTTTAATTTTATTTCGTGTCTTCGCGATCGTGATTATTTCGTGAGCGTGAGAAAAATTTTAATTACTCTCGTGAGCGTGCGTGAACGTGAGCAGAAAAAAAAAATTCGTGCGTAATCGAGCAATATTTTTATTTAGTGAGTGTGAGTCAAAATTCACTCACGCGCCCATCTCTATTCCCATGTAAAAAAATACATTGAAAATTTTGTTTTAAAAAAAGAATTAAAATGTTGTCTTACCTTCTCTACATTGTTTATCCTTTTGTCTTTCCAACTTATTCCACTTAATATGCTCAATGGCTGATATTATAGCTTCAGATATACGAAAATGTGCATTTTCCTTCTCCAACTCAGTATTATTACGAGATAGATGTGACATTTGTAAAAATCGAGTTAAACTTTGACAATTTTTTGGTGTAGTTGCACAAGGTGACTGTGATGTATTTGATCCTTCCACACTGGGTTGTGTCAATAACACGGTTGGTGTCGAATAGTCCAACGTTGTGTTTATATCATCAAAAAGATTTTGAGATTTACGCGATTTTAATTTTTTTCCATCAATGGGTAAAAATTTATCAAAAACTGTAGAACCGAGTGAAGTGGATGATTGATGTTGTTGTGATGATGAGGACATTACGGAATGATGATTTTGATGATGCTGATGACAATTATCTGGTGTTATAGAATCAATAGCAGTTTCAGTTGCAGTAATTTCATCTTGTGATGTATGATGATCTGTAAACCAGGAGGTATATGAAGGCGGAGTGCTGAATAAAGAAGTAAAGAAACTATTCAAAGGACTTAAACTTTTAGAAGGTTTCCCAGATGTTGTTGTGGTTTGTGGTAAGGGTATAGCACTTGATGGTAAAACATGTGCCTGTTGCTGTTGTTGCTGTTGTTTATGTTTTAGTTCCCATGAATGATCCGTCCATATTTTTATATCATCTGTATTGATGATATGAATACGTCTAGCAGTTGTATTCGAATTTGAGGAAGACACGGATGTGGACATTGAATTGGAAGTATTTGTTGTTGTAGAATTTAATGTATAACTTGATAAAGGACTTTTACTACGATTTGAATTTGCCTGAGATGTTGAGGGTTGAGGATTATCATAATCATCATATGAAGAAGATCCAGATGAGGTAGCAGTTGTTTGTGAAGCCCTTAAATTTATTGTATTCCCATCGTGAGGCCTCATATGATGAGGTATTTTTTGGGGTTTCGTTCTTATACGTTTAAATACTCCAATAGTTTTACATCGTGGTCTCAATCCATGTGAATCGGTTACGTCTGTAAATTCTTCTTCAAATTTTCTTTGGCTCAAAAATTCTGGAAGACTTTTAGTTTTTCGTATATTTAGCAATACTGTTGTGGAACGGTGTTCAGGTTTAGAAAATTTCGAAAATATTTTCACAATACTCTTTGCCTTTGTTTTATCAGTTGCCGTTAATTTTAATGGTAAAACTATAACATTTGGTTGAGAGTTGGATCTTTTGTGTTGTGTTTCTTTAATACCTGCCTTAAAGACTGAATCAATTTGTGCTAGCATACCATATTGATGTGTTTCAAAAGCAGTTAAACCGATTAGTAAAATTGTAATATACTTTTCATTTCTAAGTAAAGCTTCTTCTTTGTAATGTTCTTCTAGTAGTTCTTTATCAGAAGCCAAATATTGTATAAAACCACATATGTTATGTTCGCTGAGATTGTGCTTCAACCATTGTTTTACTAACAGCTGATGTAGTTTCTGTGGAGATTGCTGTAATGATGATGGTGATGACAATGACGCATTTGCTAGCATAACTCCTACAGTTTTGTTAGGAGGTGGTGTATCAGTTCTTGTATGTGTTGTATTACGTCTTATATTAACTGCATTACGCACCCATTCAAAATCATCGATTATTTTATTTATTCCATTTAAGTCTGGGTCACTATTGCAATTTAAATTTGTAAAAGATGATGCTGATGTTGAAGGCGATGAATCATTTATTGTAGTTATATGTTTTGTATTTGTTTGCAACTAAAGAAAAATGGGAATTTTTATTAATAAAACTTCTTATAAATATTTTTTTTTAATTTTTCACAAAGAAAAATTATCTGATTCAAAGGCATTTTAGAATTAATAATATTCTTATAAATTTTCCATACAAAAAAATCTCCAATTTTGTTATGAGTTATTTTTTACATAGAAAAAGGTTCGTATTCAAAGATAAGATGCTGCTTGGGGAGGACACATTCGCCTTGCCAAAAATGTTTACAAATTAAATACATAATAATAATAATAGTGGTGTTTTTGTCTAACTTTGCATAACATTTTCATACAAATTTTAGCGTATATACGCTAACCTAAAATGAAAAATTGTAAATTTTATCAGTATTTATATAATTTTTTATATATGCACGTCCACAAAAGGGGCGGACCGAAAAAAATTACATTTTCTGATCCTGTGTACAAGGCACAACTTTGAACTTATTTTGATATAAAAATATTTCAGTTGATCAAACAAAAGTATAACAAAAATGTAAAAAAATTGGTTTTTAAGGGGTTGATTTAGTTCTTCATGAGGGAACTTTTTTGCTCTGTTCCGATTTTGCATATCACCGAATTTAACCAGCTCAAGACCATAAGAAATATTTGTGACTAACTTCAGGATGGTAGCTATTTTATTTTTCTATACGAAAAATGTCATAGAATCTGAGAATATTTTTATACGAAAAAAGTCTTTGAATCTGAAACTTTTTTATAAATTAAAAAAAATCTGAGAATTTTTCAATTCGAATAATTTTTCAGATTCAGAGACATTTTCTATGCGAAAAATGTCACAGAATCTAAGTCTAATATAAGATTTTTATTTTCGAAAAATGTCTGAGTGTCTTCTTCTTACTTAAAATTTATGATAGAAAAAGTCTCAGAATCTAAGAATTTTTTTATACGAAAAATGTCTCTGAATCTGAGAGTTTTTCTATACGAAAAAATTTTTAGAATCTGAAAATTTTTCTTTACAAAAAATGTCTCAGAATTTTAGACTTTTTCTATACGAAAAATGTTTTTAGAATCTGAAACTTTTCTTTAAAAATAAATTTTAAAAAAAAGTTCCTCCTGAAAAGGTTTTATGCGTTTAAAAAATTAGTGTAAATCAGAAATATAATCATATAAGCGAACTTGTTACATCGCGAATATGGTCGTGCAAGCGAATTTATAGGCCTTTGAGGTCGATGGCCCTGGGAATGTGCCGCATTGGTTAAAACGGTACTGTGTACGTTTTAGGGTAACAGCGCCAGTTTTTGGCTCAAATGAAGGATTGAGATCGTGGCTACAATCCCATGTAGACAAAAAAAATATAAACGTACAATATTATTCATTTTGTTGAAAAATTTTGAAATCAGTTTTTGTCTCTTAACGGGTTAATTTAAATATGTCAACTTTCCTTTTCAATGATACCATATTCAGCTTGATTTGATAAGTACATAGCTTTTAAGTTACCAAAGGTTTGAACCCTACATTTGAATTTTTATAGATCAAAGGTCAAGTTCAGTTTTTTTTTTAAATTTAAAGCACGCTCGGTTATCTTTATAAGGGCTGGTAACTCATCACAATATAATCAATGATTAAGGCTAATCAGTGTTTGCGAACGTCAAATTTATATGAAAATAAACAATGATTAATATTAATCATTGATTAGCTTTTGATAAATTACCAGCCCTAAGTTTCAAAAAATTAAATTTGGCCTTGTCGAATATATTTATACACTCCAGAACGCAAACATATTAGGTGTGTTCCAGAACTTTACCGCGGGTGCCCGCGGGTACCCAAACCAGCCCGAAAAGCGTTCCCGTACGCAAAAATTGGGTAAATGAGAGAGTTTTCGAGAGAATAAATTACTTTCTCATTTTACCGAACTTACCCGCACTTTTTTTTCGGGTAAATTGGTAACAGTCAGATGTTAAAAAAACAGCTGATTTTTTTTGTGAAGCTAAATTGGAAATTTAAATAAAATAAAGAACTAAACCAAGGAAATGTGTTTTTTCAATACAAAAACAGATAATTTGTTATTAAAATAAACTTTTACAATTTGTTTTCTTGTTTAAAGTAATTTTTCTTACGAAAATATTTTAGCGTTATTGGTTTGTTCACATTTTCTATTATTTTGGGCTTGAAATGTGGTTTTTAGCGTTCCCGTACTTTTGTGCATTTTTGTGGTATCGTGAGAGGTTTTTTGATTTTCTCTCATTTTACCGAACTTTACCCGGAAAGTTCTGGAACACACCTATTATTGGAAAAATTTTATTTAAAAAATAAAATTCTAAAAAAAATGGAACAAGTCAAAATTTCGTCCACCAAAAAAAAAATAGTTTTTGTTAAAAAATGTTTTTTGTATAGAGGGCCTGCTGTCGGGATTACAAACTTCATGCATAAAACCCATCCTCACCGCCTTATAAAGCTTTTTTATGTAAAAAATTTTTGACCCAATGTGCAAAATTTGGATAAAGTCGCACCCAATCCCTTGTAGGCTTTTGGCCGACAAAAATGGTACCATTGGATTCAGGATGAGGTACTTAGTCGATGCACAAAGATTCATCCGATTTTGAGGGGTGGAGGTAAACTAGACTTAAGCCAAATAAAATTTGGTGAAAAAAATTGTTAAACAATTTTTTGTACTCTTTGAAATATCAAATGGTCTGTATCAAATTCTTTAGCATATGCCTGCCAGTAGCCGAGTTAAAGCATTTTGTATTTTAGGTCATGGGGAATGTACTAAAATTGTCGAGGTATCCTTACATTTCCTATTATAACTTTTGAATCGCTGAATTGATATCGCAAAATGCCAAACCAAACTTTTCGACTGAGGATCACGAAAATATATACTATATGGGATTCCAGATCGATATTTCGAGTTACAAACTCAATTTCTATGCCCTTCCAAAAACATTTTGAGCCCCCTCGAAATTTAACCGTTTGTAGGATCCAAAGCTACCCCTTCTCCACCTTTGACTGCTGTTGGTTGCCCTAATTAGAAGAATTTTCAAAAAAAAATATATATACATATGATTGAAAATGCCAATGACCTTGTGTAATAACAACAAAATAACACCAATAATATGTTGACGCTTTATCTCAAGTGATTATTGCTAGACATCTCGCATCTCGTCTGACTACATTCTTAGCATTCTTTTTATAATCATCATCATACAAACACACACTATATTTCATTCATGCAACTCAAAACTATGCAGATTTCGCTACAAAAACAACAACTTTCACTTTTGGTAAAAATATCATCCAACATATTTTTCTTTAAGTTCCTCCCAAAACATAGACTTACCATGTCAGGTTCATCCTTTAAACCATCTAGAAGAATTTCCACACAGGAATTTTGTATATCTTTAAAGGTCGTCTCATCATCCGCCCCATTCAAAAACCATATTTCGATTGTTTTCTTAAAATTTCCAACTAATTCACGACACTTTATTTCGTCTTTTTGCAATAATTGTTGTGATTTTTCTTTTACTTTTGATGCCATAGCTTTGTTTATTGTTGTAATTGAACACTAGCAGCATCTGAGATTTGATTAGGTTTAATGGAAGTTGGAAGTTCCCAAATATTTATTTTCAAGGAAATTACTATACAATTATGACTTAATTTTTTTTTTTGTGAAAAAATAATTTGCAACAAGAAAACAACACAGCAGAAATACAAGTCGAGCAGTTAAAAATGATCGGAGCGTCGCCGTCACGAATTTTTTTATGTAATGCGCCGCCGACCTTTTATGGGGTCAGAGCCATAGAAAAGATTAGAAGGTACGCAGTGTTGTATTTGATGTATTTTCCAATATGGTGGCAAAATGCTTGTTCTTCCTCATCTCACACGTATTTAATATTAAATTCAATTCTTTGTTTATAAAAAATGGTATTTGTCTTCTATTTAATTAAATTAATTTATTATTTTGCTTTATTCAACGTTTTTTTAATGATAATACGCACAATTGATAGTTAAAAACTTTTTTTTCTCTCTTTTGTTGTTTGCTTTGTTGTTGTTCTCCTTTATGTTGCATTGTTTTTATTAAACGTCAAAAGTTACATAATGTGCTGTCACTAATACTTATTCAAGCGAAATACGACTCTGTTACACTTCTATTTTTTTCTATGGTCAGAGCATAGAAAAAAAATAGAAATGAAACAGAGTCGTATTTCGCTTGAATAAGTATTAGTGACAGCCAGAGCTTCGAAGAATGAAATCCTTTTCGAATGAAATCTCAAAAAAATCCATTCAATTTTCACAGTCAGTGAATGCATTCGATTTCATAAATCAACATTGAATGCATTCCTTGGAATTCATTCGATTGAATGAACAAAAATGAATGCATTCGATTTCTTGTTCATTCGATTTAAAAAAATCGAATGCATTCGATTTTTTATCATTCCACTGCGAATGCAATCGATTTTTTAAATATATAGACCAAAACGGAGCCAAATTTTGGTCCATACACGCAAAAAAAAACTTGTGTCGGAGTGAGCAAAAATCTGGCATAATTTTACCAAAAATATGCTAAAACTACAACCGACGAAGTAGTTTTCGTAATTTAGCCAAAACACTTATGTAAAAAATTTTGAAGAAAATGCTAATGCTATTTAAGCAAAAACTTGGTAAAATATACCAAAAGAAATATGGTGAAATATACCAAAATTATTTGAAAAGCTGACTAAAAAAAATTCTAAAAATTACCACATTTATGCTAAAATAAATTTTCAATAAATTTTTGTAAAAATTTGTATATTTTTTGAATTTAAAATTTTCACAGAATAAATCCATAATAATATAATAAATGTTGTGTAGGATTTAATTTACCACCGACCAACTGACCCTTTTTGTACAATTTTCTCGAGTGACTGCTGCCTACGCTTCTTCTTGAAGTAAAGGATCCGCTATAGCTTCACGAATTTATTTAAAAGCATCCTGTAAAAATAGAAAATTATTACAAAACATAAATTTTTAATCTAAAAAATTGGTTAACCCCATTGGTCTCTTGGTAAGGAGGAACACTTACTTTGTCATTCCATTTGTAACTCATCAAAACAGGTATGGACTCCCTTGGCTTTGGGTTTTTAGGTTTTAATTTTATAACTAAAGGCATTGGTGTCCACGCTCTTTATTGTAGTGAAGGATTCTCCATAGCTTCAAAAATTTATTTAGCAGTACCCTGTAAAAATATAAAATTATTACCAAACACTAATTTTTAACTAAAAATCAATTAAACCTTATTGGTGTCTTCGGAATGCGGGTATACTGTACTGGTTGGGTTTTTTTGAAAAACAACCAGGTGATTTTTCTTAGTGTAGTCGAAGGAAACTTGTGTTTTATAATGGCAGTGTTCACATATTCGTGACAGCACTGGCAATCGGGTTGCAAGGTTGCATTTGCATATTGAAGTTCGTTGCACTTTATGACGTCAACCGGTTTGCAGGGTTGTATTTGCATACTGAAGTTGGCTGCACTTAATTATGTCAATCAGATAAATTGCAAGGTGACAACTTTGCAAAGTTAAAACGTGATCGTTCCTTTTCCGGTCAATCACCATCCAGGTCAGACGTACAGCCGTAGCAGATTTTTTTTGTATGCAGAATGGATTGTTAACAAAATTTACCAAGGATTTATACACGCCCGGATAACATCATCGTGCGCGGCCAATTAAAGATTGGGAAATAGCCTAATTGTTCAGCAAATGCCCAAAATAAGGCTGAACTAACCAGTCCTTAAAAAAAAAAAAAAAAAATTTGCAAATGTGGGTATAAAAATTATTTTAATCGCCCATAACCCCAATTGTATGGCAATCGGCCATTAAAAATACAATTAAATGCTTGGAATCCATCCATCGCAACGAAATTTAAAATAATTTCCATCGTAATATCCTAAGTTTCATGGTAAGCGTCTAACAAATGGTTTATAAAACGGATGGCATGCAACCAACGCCACAAAAGTAAAATAAAATAAGTTACATCGTGCATAACCTCAACTTTATGGTAATAGGCGAGTGAGTACGCAAGAAAATACTTGACATCCAACCATTGGAATAAAATTAAACGCTTAATTTTTCAACCATCGAGTTGTGCAAAATTTTACAGTCAGCGTCCATCAAGAAAATCGAGAATCAACAAGAATTTACAAATTCCATCGACAAGTGTAGCCTGAAAGGGAGACAAGTGGCCGTGGATACGTTTTACGCACATCGGGTACTAAGAGCAATAAAAAAACTAAAATAGTACCATACTGCTACGGAAATTAAGTCTCCGTAATAGTTGGGCCAACACTGACATATTTGGCAACAACAGCAACAACGTATTCTTACCACCCTGCAATGAATATCTGATTAGCCGGAAAAAAAAATAAACATTTTACAGAAGCAGAAGTAAGAAACATCGTTACTAAAAAGGAATACAAAACATCGTGTAGCAGCATAAAACCGTAAGTTTCCAAATCAAAATAAATGTATAAACATTCAGCTAAAACGAAGACTCATGGGTTTTTTTTTTATTTCGCAAAAACTATATTTCAACCAGCAGAAAAAAAAAACAAAACGACGACGAGTTTGGTGGCAGCAGCGCAGCTAAATCGAAGATTTTTCATGGTGGATGTTTTTTTTTGCAAAGAATATTTTCCATTAGCAGCAAAATTACAACAAATAGTGTGGCACCAGTAAAAACGACAACAACTATAACAGAGGAAAACACAAAGAAGCAGAAACACAATTGTGGTGGTGGTATGGTGTTATTTTTTTTTTATGAAGATTTTGTTCTACGCAGCGGTGGCGGTATTTTTGTAAACAGAAAAACAACGTATTTGCAGAAAAACAACGTATTTGCAGAAAAACATCAGCAGAGGCAGTGTGGATACCGCAGTACGAATTGATCACAGATAAGTACATGAGTAGTTGGTTGTGATATTCTGTATAATTACTTTCGAATACGTACGAATCGTTAATATTTGCGCCGGTAGATTATCCGTATGATTTTATTCGGGTTTATGAAGAAAAGGAAAACCTAATTTTAAAATTAGGAATTCCTTAATTAAAGAAAAACAAAGTGATTTTTTTTGTTACATTTAATTTGCACTAGTAAGTGACAAATCGGAAATAAGTGAACGTAAATTCAATTAACCAAAAGGGTTCCTGTTTTAAAATTAGGTTATTTTTTTTTCTTATTATTTGTTTAATCTAGAAATAAGACTTGGTCAACCAACATTTGTTTTGTACATAATATTAGGGTGTTCAAATACCCGAAGTTTTTCATAACCGGTTTTTTTAAAATATTGGTGTCGTATTGACAAATTTTTGAGCTGAGTTTTATTGTTGGCTCAAATATCGTGAAATTATTCGAACGTAAATAGTTCCGTGGAAAAATACCTTTTTTTGGGAAAATTTTAACGTAAGGCAAGGCCTAGGATTCGGAAAAAGCATTTTTATCTTCAACGTATTGAAGCGTTTGCCGGGTCTAAACTGATATTTGTATGTCGCTCGTGTTCGCAAATTTTTCTAATTTTTACTGAATCAGTTTACGAATTCGACCAGACATTAGAATACAACCGCGAACTTTTTTTTGGTCATACCCCACGTGGATGATTTTTTTTTTGGAAAAATTTTAAATTTTACTACGAACGTTTTGGGCGTTCACAGCCCGTAATTTTACGAACTTTAGCTTCATCTAGTTCTGCTAGAATTCTGTTGGATTTAAAGGGAGTTTAAAAACGGGGAATACCTTCGCTGGTATCGGTTATTTTATTTAAGTTACATATTTCTTTGTTTCGATAAAAAGGGATTTTTCGATTAACCGAATTACTCGGTCACCCTACAACCAGCACATTTCAGTGGTGGTTGATCGGACTGTTTGTCCGTCGGTTTAAATTTTATTTTGAGACGGCCATTTTGAATCCCACCAACTTTTTTCGAAATATATTTGGCGACGCGATCTCTAAGGAAACCTGGGGAAACTAAAGTTAGTTTCCGAATACGAGATTAAAAATCCTAAGTTTCTTTAATGCTAGGTACAAAGTTGCTTTTGGTTTCGGAAATTTAGATCGAATGGTTTCATGATATCCCAGAGTTTAAAGCTAATCGGATTATATCAACTTATCGTTATCGGGAAAAATTAATTGAATTATTATAACCACAATTATTTCTTTTGTTAAGAATTATATTTAATATCACTTAAGGTACAAATTATACTACAATTTATTATACATATAAAAAGGGAACGAATCCCAAAAATCTTGAAATTTTAAGCTTTGCTAAGTATACTACAGTTCAGTCATAAAATTAATAGTTTAATATGTTGTACAAATCTTGGAAGTTTTAGTGTGAGAGTTTAAAGAAAATAGCTCGCTATTTTTAGCCTTTAATTACCACCCACTTTAGCGCTAACGTAGGTAGGGTTCATGTTAGTTTTCGTGGCTTTGAATTGATATGGGACATAAATGCGATCCCCCACTAAAATTTCTTCGATATTATATAAGTTTTAGACTTAATATTTTAGTTTTTTTAAGTTTATACTTAAATTTTATGAACAATAAATCCTCGAAATTTGTATTTTTGAATTCAGAAAATTTAAATTGATTTGTTTTGTCTGAGATATGATGGCTGAGTAAACGTAAGGTATAAGGTAGGTATTTGGCGGTGAAAATTAAAGATTAGGGGTATTCACTATTTAGTGGCACCGTGATTACCATGGTTAGGTATTTTCAGAATACAATGGGAGGGAGCCCTGGGATAAACAACATCTTAACCCAGCAATAGTTTTTCTTTCCATATGACTTGACGTTGACAGCTGGACTCCATTTTCTCGCCCTTTTTTTAAAAAATTTTATAGTGATTTTAGTTTAGTGGTACACTGGTACAACTTGACTGTGAATACTACTGTCTGACTGTCGACGAACACCCGCCCAAGCCCGACGAGCCATAGCCGCGCACCTTAATCAGTTACCAGTGTGACAGTTCAGCAGTAGTGGCAACTCTTCATGCATACATGTAGGTTGACACGTGACAGTTAATGGCGCCCAACGTGGGGCAACGAACTAAGGAGTTTTAAGCCTAACAATGAGCAATAGCACAGTCTAATTTTCAGAATATAGGAGACATTTAATAAAATTATCTGACAGTTCAATTTAATCGTGTTCGTAAGTCACGTTCAGTCACAACAAGGACAGTTCGTTCGCGACGAAAGCGATTAAGTTAAAAGTTTTAGGATATCGTAAGTCTTACTCATCTATAATAGATTGGGTAACAGCGACGATATCAGAGAACTTAGTGTATAATGAATTGAGGAGTAAGTCGGTAAAGTTAGCCACAGGCAAAGACATTTACTTAGCGACTCTTAGCTTCATTTACAGATTTTTATTGACAATGAAAGTTGAGACATTTGCTAGCTCTGCCAACTGACAATGTTAGTCATTAGGAAAAAAAAAATCAAGATCTCTAGTTCACCAGCCAAATACTTATCCTTATTCAGTCATCTGAAACAGCATATTTATATTCCTATTACAGTACGGAGTTACTCGTTTTGTAACCTTTTTAATATCATCTTTAACATTCCAAATTGTCCGAAGAAAAAACTCAAAGGTAACCCTTTTGTTTTCTTTTTGATTTTCATTTCATTTTTTTTATTTATTCATTTTTCATACCTGTTTTAAATTTTTTTTTAAATTTTTTAGTTAGTTGTTTATTTTTTTTATTATTTTTTTAGTTAGTCTTTTTTTATTTTTTATTGCTTTTGGTAATTTTGATTTTCATTTTGGTGTTTTAATTTTTTATTTTTCATATTAAATTTTTATCTTTATAAATTTTTACTAACACTTCGACTTAAAACATGCTTAAGATTTCTTAAGTATTACAAACATCTTCAAACAATATCAACGAAATAATTATTAATTCTGCATCATTTGGTACAACTGGTGAGCAAATTATATACATAATATAGAAAGGAAATATCTTTACGCCAAAAGAAAACCAATTAGATTTTTTTGAGTTGTAAAGCCTAAATATCAGAAAAATCAATTACGAATAGACAATAGTTTACATTGTCCGCGTCAAAACTCAAAGCAAAGAAAAAGGAGTTTTTTTTCAATGCTTTCAGATATAATTAGTTTTTGGATTACAAAAACGTCGATAAATAATTATCTTTTTCATTTATGTTTTTAGTTTGCATTTCAAATTTACTAACATTTTTTATATTACTGTAGAATTTTTGGTGGGGTTTAGATTGTTTGAAGTTTGATTTGAAAATTAGCTTTCGGAACTTAAACATTTGGAAGTTACATTTGAATGTTTATAGACCTGTTCGCTTAGTGTTCGAATTAAAATTTTGGGAATTTAATACACCGTTTATTTCTCATTTATATTTGGATATTATTTTTTTGGTTTCACACGTAAGTCCGATTCTTTTTCATTTTCTTCATTTTTGGTTTAAATTGGAATTTGTATTTGAATAAAAACCACGAACCGTGTGGTAGAAACACTTGGATAATTTAAGAACGACATCAGATTAGTTGTTGGTATATTCTTTCTCAGAAAAGTTTTGAATTTTACGGACTGGTTAGAATTGATACTGGCACTTTCTGTCTTTATTCGGAATTGGGGTAAAATTTTTGTTTGGGGTCAAGAATTTTTGAATTGTTTTAACGCTTGTAAACATACAATCAAAATGGTCAACACAAGATCAACGAGTGCGTTAGACGAAGGAGCAAGGGGAGGAGCTAATCCCGTGACTACCGCGACAACCACCACAACAACAGCTACAACCACAGCAGCAACCAAGTCAACTGGAGCTTATCCCAAGGGGCCACGAACAACCGTTACCAATGATGACCTGGAGCAAGCCAATAATTTGGTGGACACACTCCTGAGCCAGTCTAGCCTTAATAGTACAATCGTATCGCCGGAATTCAGTAGCCTAACCGCTAGGGGGATACGACAGGACTTTCGTAACGGTAACAATGCAAGTGGGCAGAATAGAGACCAAAGACCAGATTGGGAAAATGAGAGGGAATGCGATAGAGCAACGTTCGGTATGATGCAAGCACAGCTCATGCGGAGCATGGAGGAGCAGTTAACTGCATTAGTGCCAAGGCTTGTTTTACAAAGTTTAAGCGGGCATTCTCAGCAACTCACGTTACCCTCAGCTCAACTTGGAAATGGGACTCAACCAGCAAACCTTTCGCACCAACAAAATAATTTTTCTTTACCAGATTTTAGTTTGCCACCACCGGTTACACATGCTCAGCATCAGCAACCACAGGTTGCTCAAGCCCAGTTTGGACAACCGCCACCACAGCAGGTTCCGACTTTTCAACAGGCACTTCCGAATCCATATTTGCCGTTACCCGTACAGAACTATAATTACTATAGGCCAGCACCACCTCGTCCTAACCGGTATGCACCCATCCAGCGCATAGACAAATGGGGATTAGAATTCGACGGAACTGATAAAACCGTAAACGTACATGACTTTACTTTTACTGTGGAGACGTGTCAAATCGATCACGACTGCACCTGGGCAGACATACTGAAATCATTTCATCTGTTACTGAAAGGCCCTGCCCTTAAATGGTTCTGGACACACAGGAGGGAGCATAAGGATATCGAATGGCCGGATCTTAAAAAGGCAATTAAGAGAAAGTTCCGACTATTTAACCACGATTTCGATATTGAGCAGATAATCTCTTCTCGATATCAAAGAAACAATGAGAAATTTGACGATTTCTACAACGAAATTATGGATTTGCGAAACCAACAAGAAAAAACGATGCTGGATAGTCGGCTGATTTTCATAATGAAGCGGAACGTTAAAAAAGAGGTTAGAGATTTGTTATTTAATTTCAAGTCTGATATCCTATTGGATTTTTATACATTAGCTAAGGAGGCAGACGACCATACGAATAGTCAGAATAGTCATAGGCCGCCTAATGTTAAAAATGCTGCAAAGCACGTAAATGAATTGGAGTGGCAGAAAATGGAAGAGTTTCCAGAGGTAGATGCACTAGCCAGTGGTCGGACAGTAACATGCTTCAATTGTAAAGAGGAGGGGCACATTTTAAAGGATTGTCCTGTGGCGGTTACGCGCGTATTTTGTTTTAAGTGTGGCCGAGAAGAAACTATATTTCCGAAATGTCCTACCTGTCAGGGAAACCGGGATATGAACGCGTCTCAGGGGGGGGTGGGGACTCGTTCAAGGAACCATCATCTCCAACAACAACAAAAACCACCAAAGTAATAGACGTTGTGAAAACAACAATACCTGATGTGACTCAACCTATGAAAATTTTGAAAAGTAACCAGATTAACAAACCCAAATCCATCTGTCCTAGTAAGCCGCTTCATGTTCGGATGAAGGAGTATGAAGAAGCCCGCATGCGAATTTTTGGACCATCGGATAAAATTCAGAAAACTCGTGAAAGATATGCAGATAGAAAAAATGTTCGTTTTGAGATTTCGTCTGCCAGCATTTATGAGGGATCTGACTCCAGAATTTATACAACCATAGAAGTTAATGGACACCCCATACAGGGATTACTTGATAGTGGGGCGACCGTTACATGTTTGGGTAAAGACTGTTTAGATTTTGTAGAGAAGGCCAAGTTAACAATCTATCCATTTCAATCGAAAATCAAAACAGCTGACGGTAGGCTGAATAACATTATTGGTCGTGTGAGGGCGGATATAAAATTTAATAAAACAACAAAACCCATAGATTTTTATTTAGTTCCTTCATTAAAGTTAAACCTCTTCTTGGGTATTGACTTTATGAAAAGTTTTCACTTGATTAAATTTGACATTAACGGTTTGTCCACTCATGGGGAATCTTTAGAAGAAGAATCTGAGGAAGGTTTTCCGCGAATGCACTCG
Organism: Pegoplata infirma; assembly: GCA_963921195.1. Classification (NCBI taxonomy): domain Eukaryota; kingdom Metazoa; phylum Arthropoda; class Insecta; order Diptera; family Anthomyiidae; genus Pegoplata; species Pegoplata infirma. The sequence goes on from OY992540.1 coordinate 13,453,330, forward strand.
TTGGACGATAAAAAACAAAAATTGTTAGAAAAGGTAATCGATTTATTTCCCTGTTTTACCCGGAAAGGGTTAGGAAAAACTTCGCTTGAAACCCACTATATAGACACAGGTGCTTCGGTCCCTGTAAAAGAGAGACATTATCCGGTGTCTCCCGCGGTACAAAAGCTAATGTATGGGGAACTGGATAGGATGCTTTCACTGGGAGTCATTGAGCCAAGCGAAAGTCCCTGGAACAACAGGGTAACATTTGTCCAAAAGGGGGAAAAAGTCAGGATTTGTTTAGACGCGCGTAGGCTCAATGACTTAACAGTTAAGGACGCCTATCCACTTCCCCATATTGAAGGACTTTTAAGCCGTTTGGGGGATACAAATTTTATATCCAGCATAGATCTGAAGGACGCGTTCTGGCAGATACCACTGGCAGAACAGAGCCGAGAGAAGACAGCCTTTACTGTGCCTGGACGACCCTTGTACCATTTTACGGTCATGCCTTTCGGGTTGTGCAACGCAGCCCAAAGGTTATGCCGTCTAATGGACAAGGTTATTCCAGCACGCTTAAGGGAAAGGGTGTTTGTCTATTTGGATGATCTGCTGGTGGGATCTTCTGAGTTTGAGGATCACTTGAATATGTTAAAAGAGGTTGCTAAGTGCTTGGATCAAGCTGGTCTTACGATTAATGTCAGCAAATCCAAATTCTGTTGTAGGGAGCTAAGATACCTGGGTTATATAGTGGGCGAAGGCATCCTAAAACCGGATCCCGAAAAAATACGGGCTATTCTTAATTTCACCTACCCAACCACACCTAAACAAGTCAGAAGTTTTATGGGTACTACCGGATGGTACCGACGGTTCATTTTAGATTATGCTACTATAACGGCTCCAATATGCGAAACCCTAAAGAAGGGCAAAAAGTTTTCTTTTCCGGACGAGGCCAAAAAGGCTTTTGACAAACTTAAAGAATCTTTAACAGCCAGTCCAGTGTTGACTAACCCTGATTTTAATAAAACTTTTTACATCCAATGCGACGCTTCCGATGTCGGCATGGGAGCAGTCTTGTTTCAGGATGATGAGGAGGGGGGTGAACACCCGATTGCATATTTTTCGAAAAAACTAACATCAGCACAGAAAAACTATTCGGTAACGGAACGCGAATGTCTGGCGGTAGTATCGGCGGTAAAACGTTTTCGTCCCTACGTGGAACTTATGAGTTTTGTGATCATAACAGATCACTCCAGTTTAAAGTGGCTCATGTCACAACGTGACTTGAGCGGGCGCTTGGCCAGATGGAGCCTTCAGCTTCAAGCTTTTACATTCGAAATACGTCACCGTAAGGGTTCGCAGAATATCGTTCCGGATACGCTTTCGCGATACAACTTAGATGAAATCGAGATGGAGGCAAATCCTCTAATAGACTTGTCTTCTCCCGAATTCCAAGCCGAAGATTATATAAAGTTAATAGAAACTGTTGAAAAAGACAAAATTTGTTTACCAGACATTAAGGTCATTGATGGATTCGTATATAAGCGAACGGTTCCGTACGATGGTGATACGGTCCGGGAAGATCACTCCTGGAAAATATGGGTTCCGTCGGGTCTTACTAATAAAATTATTGCAGACTCACATGAACCGCCGAAAGCTGCACATGGGGGCATTGCCAAAACCATACGTCGAATTCGGGAATATTTTTATTGGCCCCATATGAACGCGCAAATACGCGATTATATAAACCGTTGTGATATTTGTAAAGAATGTAAGCCCGCGAATATCATTTTAAGACCTCCTATGGGGCGGGAACCGGATGTAGGTAGGCCGTTTCAACGGATCTACATCGATTTCTTAGGACCCTACACTCGTTCCAAAAAGGGAAACTGTTTTATTTTCATTGTTCTCGACTATTTCTCAAAATATGTACTATTAAAAGCCATGTCTAAAGCAAATTCGAAAAACGTAATCGACTTTTTGATACGCGAAGTGTTTTACAAGTTCGGCTGTCCCGAAACTCTTGTATCGGATAACGGGGTACAGTTCGTCAGCAAAGAATTTTGCGAAGTGATGAAAAGTTTCGGGATTGAGCACATTCGTACTGCGAGCTATGCTCCACAAGCGAATGCATCCGAACGAGTAAACCAGTCGGTCCTTGCTGCAATTCGGTCGTATTTAGATAAAAACCAGAATGATTGGGATTTGCATCTTTGTGAAATAGAAGGCGCGCTACGATCCGCGGTACATTCAGCCATCGGGGCTACCCCCTTTTTCGTTTTATTTGGAACTAATATGATAACTCATGCCTCGGCATACAAACTGGCCAGACAACTCGATTTAGTTGAAGATTCCGAAAATAGAATCGAGAATCGCGGTGAATTTTTAGAACTTGTTAGGGACAACGTTAAGAAAAATTTGAACAAAAGTTATGAGACCAATGCTAAAAGATACAACATTCGATGCCGAGAAACTACGTTTCGAGTCGGACAAGAAGTTTTTCGCCGAAATTTTCAACTTTCGGATTTTGCAAAACAAATTTCGGCAAAACTTTGTAAAAAGTTTGTTAAGTGTCGGATCGTTAGAAGAGTCGGACACAATCTCTACGAGGTTGAAAATCTTCAAGGAAAAAGTCAAGGTGTATTCCACGCAAAGGATCTGAAGGGATAAAGGGACTTAAAAGTTATCCTTTATCATATTAGCAAACTTGGTTTGCTAATATGATAAACTAAATATCCCGAGGCAAGGATGTGTGTACTGGTTGGGTTTTTTTGAAAAACAACCAGGTGATTTTTCTTAGTGTAGTCGAAGGAAACTTGTGTTTTATAATGGCAGTGTTCACATATTCGTGACAGCACTGGCAATCGGGTTGCAAGGTTGCATTTGCATATTGAAGTTCGTTGCACTTTATGACGTCAACCGGTTTGCAGGGTTGTATTTGCATACTGAAGTTGGCTGCACTTAATTATGTCAATCAGATAAATTGCAAGGTGACAACTTTGCAAAGTTAAAACGTGATCGTTCCTTTTCCGGTCAATCACCATCCAGGTCAGACGTACAGCCGTAGCAGATTTTTTTTGTATGCAGAATGGATTGTTAACAAAATTTACCAAGGATTTATACACGCCCGGATAACATCATCGTGCGCGGCCAATTAAAGATTGGGAAATAGCCTAATTGTTCAGCAAATGCCCAAAATAAGGCTGAACTAACCAGTCCTTAAAAAAAAAAAAAAAAAATTTGCAAATGTGGGTATAAAAATTATTTTAATCGCCCATAACCCCAATTGTATGGCAATCGGCCATTAAAAATACAATTAAATGCTTGGAATCCATCCATCGCAACGAAATTTAAAATAATTTCCATCGTAATATCCTAAGTTTCATGGTAAGCGTCTAACAAATGGTTTATAAAACGGATGGCATGCAACCAACGCCACAAAAGTAAAATAAAATAAGTTACATCGTGCATAACCTCAACTTTATGGTAATAGGCGAGTGAGTACGCAAGAAAATACTTGACATCCAACCATTGGAATAAAATTAAACGCTTAATTTTTCAACCATCGAGTTGTGCAAAATTTTACAGTCAGCGTCCATCAAGAAAATCGAGAATCAACAAGAATTTACAAATTCCATCGACAAGTGTAGCCTGAAAGGGAGACAAGTGGCCGTGGATACGTTTTACGCACATCGGGTACTAAGAGCAATAAAAAAACTAAAATAGTACCATACTGCTACGGAAATTAAGTCTCCGTAATAGTTGGGCCAACACTGACATATTTGGCAACAACAGCAACAACGTATTCTTACCACCCTGCAATGAATATCTGATTAGCCGGAAAAAAAAATAAACATTTTACAGAAGCAGAAGTAAGAAACATCGTTACTAAAAAGGAATACAAAACATCGTGTAGCAGCATAAAACCGTAAGTTTCCAAATCAAAATAAATGTATAAACATTCAGCTAAAACGAAGACTCATGGGTTTTTTTTTTATTTCGCAAAAACTATATTTCAACCAGCAGAAAAAAAAAACAAAACGACGACGAGTTTGGTGGCAGCAGCGCAGCTAAATCGAAGATTTTTCATGGTGGATGTTTTTTTTTGCAAAGAATATTTTCCATTAGCAGCAAAATTACAACAAATAGTGTGGCACCAGTAAAAACGACAACAACTATAACAGAGGAAGACACAAAGAAGCAGAAACACAATTGTGGTGGTGGTATGGTGTTATTTTTTTTTTATGAAGATTTTGTTCTACGCAGCGGTGGCGGTATTTTTGTAAACAGAAAAACAACGTATTTGCAGAAAAACAACGTATTTGCAGAAAAACATCAGCAGAGGCAGTGTGGATACCGCAGTACGAATTGATCACAGATAAGTACATGAGTAGTTGGTTGTGATATTCTGTATAATTACTTTCGAATACGTACGAATCGTTAATATTTGCGCCGGTAGATTATCCGTATGATTTTATTCGGGTTTATGAAGAAAAGGAAAACCTAATTTTAAAATTAGGAATTCCTTAATTAAAGAAAAACAAAGTGATTTTTTTTGTTACATTTAATTTGCACTAGTAAGTGACAAATCGGAAATAAGTGAACGTAAATTCAATTAACCAAAAGGGTTCCTGTTTTAAAATTAGGTTATTTTTTTTTCTTATTATTTGTTTAATCTAGAAATAAGACTTGGTCAACCAACATTTGTTTTGTACATAATATTAGGGTGTTCAAATACCCGAAGTTTTTCATAACCGGTTTTTTTAAAATATTGGTGTCGTATTGACAAATTTTTGAGCTGAGTTTTATTGTTGGCTCAAATATCGTGAAATTATTCGAACGTAAATAGTTCCGTGGAAAAATACCTTTTTTTGGGAAAATTTTAACGTAAGGCAAGGCCTAGGATTCGGAAAAAGCATTTTTATCTTCAACGTATTGAAGCGTTTGCCGGGTCTAAACTGATATTTGTATGTCGCTCGTGTTCGCAAATTTTTCTAATTTTTACTGAATCAGTTTACGAATTCGACCAGACATTAGAATACAACCGCGAACTTTTTTTTGGTCATACCCCACGTGGATGATTTTTTTTTTGGAAAAATTTTAAATTTTACTACGAACGTTTTGGGCGTTCACAGCCCGTAATTTTACGAACTTTAGCTTCATCTAGTTCTGCTAGAATTCTGTTGGATTTAAAGGGAGTTTAAAAACGGGGAATACCTTCGCTGGTATCGGTTATTTTATTTAAGTTACATATTTCTTTGTTTCGATAAAAAGGGATTTTTCGATTAACCGAATTACTCGGTCACCCTACAACCAGCACATTTCAGTGGTGGTTGATCGGACTGTTTGTCCGTCGGTTTAAATTTTATTTTGAGACGGCCATTTTGAATCCCACCAACTTTTTTCGAAATATATTTGGCGACGCGATCTCTAAGGAAACCTGGGGAAACTAAAGTTAGTTTCCGAATACGAGATTAAAAATCCTAAGTTTCTTTAATGCTAGGTACAAAGTTGCTTTTGGTTTCGGAAATTTAGATCGAATGGTTTCATGATATCCCAGAGTTTAAAGCTAATCGGATTATATCAACTTATCGTTATCGGGAAAAATTAATTGAATTATTATAACCACAATTATTTCTTTTGTTAAGAATTATATTTAATATCACTTAAGGTACAAATTATACTACAATTTATTATACATATAAAAAGGGAACGAATCCCAAAAATCTTGAAATTTTAAGCTTTGCTAAGTATACTACAGTTCAGTCATAAAATTAATAGTTTAATATGTTGTACAAATCTTGGAAGTTTTAGTGTGAGAGTTTAAAGAAAATAGCTCGCTATTTTTAGCCTTTAATTACCACCCACTTTAGCGCTAACGTAGGTAGGGTTCATGTTAGTTTTCGTGGCTTTGAATTGATATGGGACATAAATGCGATCCCCCACTAAAATTTCTTCGATATTATATAAGTTTTTAGACTTAATATTTTAGTTTTTTTAAGTTTATACTTAAATTTTATGAACAATAAATCCTCGAAATTTGTATTTTTGAATTCAGAAAATTTAAATTGATTTGTTTTGTCTGAGATATGATGGCTGAGTAAACGTAAGGTATAAGGTAGGTATTTGGCGGTGAAAATTAAAGATTAGGGGTATTCACTATTTAGTGGCACCGTGATTACCATGGTTAGGTATTTTCAGAATACAATGGGAGGGAGCCCTGGGATAAACAACATCTTAACCCAGCAATAGTTTTTCTTTCCATATGACTTGACGTTGACAGCTGGACTCCATTTTCTCGCCCTTTTTTTAAAAAATTTTATAGTGATTTTAGTTTAGTGGTACACTGGTACAACTTGACTGTGAATACTACTGTCTGACTGTCGACGAACACCCGCCCAAGCCCGACGAGCCATAGCCGCGCACCTTAATCAGTTACCAGTGTGACAGTTCAGCAGTAGTGGCAACTCTTCATGCATACATGTAGGTTGACACGTGACAATACTCACTTTATCATTCCATTTGTTATTCATCGAAACATACGTCTGGGACTCCATTGGTTTTTCTTATTGAATGGTGTTTTAAGTGATGAAAGCAAAATTAACTTTAACATTCTTTTATCTTACATTTATTTATCTTTTAGAAAACTAATTATTTATTTTTATTTATGTATTAATTTATTTTTTTTTATATATCAATTTCCTTTTTACGTTTTTATAACACAAAAAATAAACGAACAACGCACGCACACAAAAATACAAAATGAAAATGTATTTTGCGTTATTGAGCAAGCTACTTGGTTATTTTACATAAAAAATGAATTATGTTACTTTAACATCGACAAGCATAATATTAGCAAAAATTTGGTAAAAATTTTTTTTTGGTATGAAAAAAGTTTTACCAAGTAGGATTGCTCAATCTTACACAGATTTTTTTTTGCGTGTACATACGCATTTGTAAATTGATAAAGTTTAAAAAAAAAAAAATCCAAATACAGAAAAAGGGGTAAGCGATATGGAAATACGTATTATTTAAAAGAAATTATTAAAACCAGTTAAAAAAATTAATATATAATCAGTCTGTAAAATTTCGCTTTGGAATTTCAAAATTAATTTGATGAGACTCCAAATGTGCTAACCTTAACAAATGTTAAGACACCCGGCATTTTTTCTAATGCTATGGCATGAATATACTAAATTTGTTCAAATCCGCGATTCAATAATATAAGAAATTCTAAAGATTTTCAGATAAATCTTAAATGATTTATTGAAATTTATATAAATTTCATTTTTTTTATTTAAGCCACTTACAAAAGTGAACCAATTCGAGTTGCTGTAAAACTCAATATTTTTTTAGAGACACATTATTTTTTTAGCCAAGCCGCATTGCTATGGTTTAACGAAACACAATTATAGTGATACACTCAAAAAAGTATGTCGGTAAAATCTACTACAAATGTCGGTAAAATCTACTACAAAAGACAGTTTTTTTGACTACATTTTGTCGTTGAAAAGGCGTCCACTACATAAACGGTAAAAACAACTGAACATGTTGTTGTTTTTAACTATTGATTTTCAACTACAAAATGTAGTAAAAACTACTACAAAACTGTTTAATACAGTTGTTTTTTCTACAATTGCCTGAAATTTTATTTAAAAAATTTCTTAAAAGTTTAAATGATTGATATTTATTTATTTAAAAAGCAATACATTTCAGTTGGTTGTATAGAATTTCGACATGATGACAATTTTTTGATGTATTTATCTGGAATTATAGAAGAAAAAAATTATATTAATAAAATGTTAAACAAAATAAATTGGTTGTATTTACCTTTGTTTTTTTAATAGTTCATTTCAAATTTTCACCGCTACTGATCAAAATTTGTCTGGAATAAAAAAAAAACGAAATGCTTTGGCAAAATTGATTTATAAGAAAAAAGAATTAATTTGAAATGTTTCAAAAAAGTATGTACCTGCTCTGTTGTGTATACAAAGAAAAGAAAGATGGCGCGCTCATAAGAAAACAAAACACTGCACACATTTTATTTTGTTTTTTTCCGATTGGTTTTTACGCACGCTTATGTGAGCGCTATATTATACACACTTGTTATCTCATTTATCCACTTATTTTCTTTCGCTCAAGAATATTTTTCCAAAAACATATTTTTTGTTATAATTAAATTTAATAAATTGTAATTTAATTTATTTAGATATTATTTATTTGGTATAAAAATAATTCCTTCCGCATCCCGCAAGACCAACTCGCTCGACACATTCGTTTGCAATAAAAATTTCTAGAAAAAAAACGAGTTTTAGAAAAAAAACTAAAAACAACTACATAAATCAACTATTGCTACAGTGTAGTATATTTTTTGCAGTTATTTTTTGAAACTACTACAAAAAAAGTTGTTTGAGATTTTTTCATACAAAAACGACCGAAATTGTAGTTAAAAACAACAGCTACTACTTACTACACAAACGACCGTCATGTAGTAACTGCAATAATTTTCTAAGTGTAATTCTTGCCATAGGTAAATGGTAAAACGAATCCTAAAAGTAATGTTTTGCTTTTACTTTGTTTTAAAATAGTAATGCGAACGTGCTATAAAATTTTAGTTCTCCAAAGAATTCATTCCTTGAAGTTTTACAAAATGGTATTCTGCCTGGCATTATGCCACACTATTTAAAGTAATTTATATTATTATGTTTTCTAATGCTGCCAATTGGTATTCCTAAAATAGGGAACAATCTTGCCAAGATAGTGCCGCGGCTGATTCGAGCGACGAAGTCTTGACAACAACCCGAGGTGAAAGACAAATCACGCCAATAGTAGGAACAGCACTCAAAAGAGCTTTCAACAACGTTGCAAATAAAGGTATTGACGGGATAACATCTAAAAAATTCCCATTAGCCGAGGCGAGCACCTGTTATTGGCAACATTTTCCCCCCTGTTAACGCAACATAATAACACAGACTAAATACAGACTCGACAGTAGAGTTTTATAAGAAAAAATGGGGAAAAACTAAGCGATTTTAGGAGAAAACACAGCGGTTTTTAGCCCGTTTTACGCTAACATGGCAACACTTTCTACGACTTAGGAGAGAGTGAAACAACAAAAACCGATCTGGCATCCATTTTTCTTATGGCGCGTTATATCAGTTTTCTCTTTCTAACCTAATTCGTAGAATAATTTGAAAATATTAACCATATGGTTAAATAATACTTTTTTGACACCTGTCACTTATGTCGAGTCTGTATTAGTCTGTGATAATAAGGTAACGCAGTATCTAATAAAACCAGAAAGTAAAAGACTTAAATGTTAAAACGTTGTCGAAGTGTCATTTTGACCTCCAAAATTGTCCGATAAAACGACCTTTTTGACTTTAGAGGAAAATGGAGGTCATAACCGTATAACCTCTATATATCGCATGCTTGTTATTGATATACATACATAAAAATATAATTGTTATTTGTTAGTGTATATGTTAATCTGTTATCGTTATAAAATACAAACTAAAAATTATTAACCATAAATACATAATCTTAAGAAAAATTTGAGGTTATAAATTTTCCATAACTATAGTTTTCAATTCAACTTATTTTTTTAAATAATTTTTTTTGTTATTCTAGAATTTTCTTGAATAGTTAAAACTTAATGAATATTTAAAATTACCTAAATTTAATTCTAAAGAATTAAAAACTAAATGTTTCCTAAATTAAATTTATCTACCTAAAAATAAATGCCTTTTGACAAATTTTGTCATAAAGCATTTTAGAATTTAAAATAAATACCTAAATATAAAAATTGGGTAATCCAAAAGTAAGCATAAAACCTACAATCTATAAATAAATAATCGGATAAAAATAAAAATAAAATCGGGCGTTAATATAACTAAAATATATGAATAATAAAATTAAAATATATATTAAAGTAAACTAGAAATTTTAATAATAATTAATTTTTTTTGTTGTTAATAACATTCCTTATTAAAGTTAGTTTTAAAGTCCAAAATTAATTTAGGTTATTTTTTTTTAACCCTTAGGTCATTTTTCTTTGTAACGGTTATCTAATAAGATATTTTTATGGCTATTTAAATGGTTAATTTTGTAAATTATAATTTAACTTTAATAAATATTTATATTTGAAATTTTATAATGAAAATTATCATGTGTTAAGTGTGTTCTTTTTGGTTGAATAATGTAACGAAGATTTGAGAGTTTGGTGAGTTTGTGTTAGGGGTATTTTTTTATATTTCCGCAGGTAACAAAAATACCAAAGGCTGACTGAAGAAGTCAGACGGGGTGGGCAACCTGAAAGGACAACAACAACAACTTTGTCCTATTAAGTAAATTCACCCTACAATGTCAAACTTACAAAAGAAGATCTATTGTCGAATGTCAGTCTGTTTTGTTTCCGGTTCCCATAGCTTTTAGTTTCCGGTCTGGTTTTTTTTCTTTTATTTAAGATCTGGCACGAACAAAATTAAATGTGCAACCTCAGCGGAAAAAGAACCCTCCCAATCCGGCGAGCTAAGCCGCAACCAACTATAACGTGCCATTTCCGCCTTGCTAGCGCAGAGGTTTGTCACACAATCTGACACAGATTTTTTTTTTGCGTGTACCATTTAATTTCCTCTCTCAAAAAGTTGGTTCTCTTAGTGTTGCCTATGCTATTGCATGTAAAAACTCTCTTAGGGCCGATAACACAAACGAACTAACCGGAAGATAAATTGGGGTTAGTGCTAACCGGAGGTTATAGATGTCAAATTTGTATGGGACTAACCGGAGGTTACGTTAACTTTGATTTAACTGGGGACTAATTATGTAACTTGATAATCGTCAATCGTCATCGTTAGCCCATTATTCTATTACCATAATATGACACTAAATGGTAATGGAATAACGATGGAAACGATACGATTGACGACTATCAAGTTACATAATTACTCCCCTGGATATTGTGTTAACCGCACTTAAACATTAAGAGAACCAATTTATTGAAAGTGACATATTGTTTTGGGGCCTATCAAAATCTCTGATATATTCTTTACTCTATGCGTTTTCCCTTTGTGTCTCTTCACAATAATGTAAAAATTTTGCTGTCTGCTGTTTGCTGCTGTATTGTGAAGAGACACTTTTGCCACAGACTAAATACAGACTCGACAGTAGAGTTTTATAAGAAAAAATGGGGAAAAATTAAGCGATTTTAGGAGAAAACACAGCGGTTTTTAGTTCGTTTTACGCTAACATGGCAACAATTTCTACGACTTAGGAGTGAGGGAAACAACAAAAACCGATCTGGCATCCATTTTTCTTATTGCTCGTTATATCAGTTTTCTCTTTCTAACCTAATTCGTAGAATAATTTGAAAATATTAACCATATGGCACAGACTAATACAGACTCGACATAAGTGACAGGTGTCAAAAAAGTAGTTCTGAACCATATGGTTAATATTTTCAAATTATTCTACGAATTAGGTTAGAAAGAGAAAACTGATATAACGCGCCATAAGAAAAATGGATGCCAGATCAGTTTTTGTTGTTTCACTCACTCCTAATTCGTAGAAAGTGTTGCCATGTTAGCGTAAAACGGACTAAAAACCGCTGTGTTTTCTCCTAAAATCGCTTAGTTTTTCCCCATTTTTTCTTATAAAACTCTACTGTCGAGTCTGTATTTAGTCTGTGCATATGGTTCAGAACTACTTTTTTGACACCTGTCACTTATGTCGAGTCTGTATTAGTCTGTGCTTTTGCTGTCTGCTGCTGAGTTGTGAAGAAACACCATGGTGAAAAATTTTGTTTAAAAAACTCTAGATTGGCAACAGTATTTGTTTTTACTTCTTCAAATACAACCATGTGAGCTTTGCGGAAATGAGACAAAAATACAGACAAGAGGAAAATGCACTTGTAGAAAGCCGACAACAAAAAAAAAATTCACCATTAAAAAAAAGTGCAAAGAAACAAATTACTCAAAAAAAAAGTATAAATTACTTAAAATATTCTTCTTAAAAAAAGTACAATAATCGTAAAGTTAAAAGCCCAAATTAAAATGATTATTTAACAAAAAAAATCAACATAAAAGGTACGTAGAACCTTACATTTACTATTACTTGTCTTTGGAACTTTATAGAGATTTTTCGAAAAAAGAATAAAACAAAGGAAAAAAAACTAACAAGTTGCATCATGGCGTTGAAATTGACGCATATAAACGCAGTTTGCGAACTTTATTTTTAAATAACGTCAAGCAACGCACTACATAGGACTTGCGTTTATTTTTTATTTGTAAAGTACGGACGTGTTTACATACATCCCTATTAGGGTGGAGAAAATTTAGCTTTTTTCGAAAACTTCGGGGTCGGAAAAGTTGCCTTTTAATTTTAAGGTCGATATTAACACACAAAAATATTAGAACAAATCTAATTGGCAAACATTGATTGGTCCGATTTTTTTTTTTAGAAATAGGGATGATTTAGGTGAGTCCAACAACGAAAAAATATTGTCGGCGGTCCATGGTTCCCGAGTTATGGGCCTCCAAAGTTCGGTATGTGATTTCCATTGAACAAAATCACATAGTGATTTACTAAAATCTCAAATTGTACTAGCATAAAGAAAAATCATAAAATCATCTCAATTTACCATGGTAAGTTCTTGTAGTGTGAACGTGGCCTTATTATACTGTATACAGACTGGCGTGATTTTAAAATCACCATGTGATTTTCCTTTGAACAAAATCACATAGTGATTTACAAAATCATCTCAAATTGTACTAGCATAAAGAAAAATTGCAAAATCATCTCAACTTACCATGGTAAGTGCTTGTAGTGTGAACATGGCTTTAGATATTAAGCTTTTAATTGAGTTTTCATTGGACCTTTTAACCATTATAGAACCGGAGTTATTGACTGTTAACCATTGACCCCGCTTATATTTTAACACAAAAAAAAACTTTAATTTAGCGAAGCCTCTAAGGCCATGTTCACACTACAAGAACTTACCATGGTAAGTTGAGATGATTTTGCAATTTTTCTTTATGCTAGTACAATTTGAGATGATTTTGTAAATCACTATGTGATTTTGTTCAAAGGAAAATCACATGGTGATTTTAAAATCACGCTAGTCTGTATACATTATAAGTTAGAGTTGTCAAAACCGATTTCCGAAGTATTCGAAAAATCGTTTTTTTTTTTTCTATTTTCCGGTTTTTTAAAAAGGGAGGTTTTCGAAGTATTCGAGTGTCAGATTTTTTGGTGTCGAATAATCCGACTTTTTTATTTTGCATTCCTTTGAATAACAGTTTAATTATATCTTAAAATAAATTCAAAATCCTTAATTAAAAGAGGATTTTGACTAGATAAGTTTAATTATACCTTAAAAGGAATTCAAAAGCCTTAATTAAAAGAGGATTTTGACTAGATACTACATAGATAAATTACACTGTGCTACAGTGAAAAAATACTTCTGATGTGACATGGTATAGGTTGTTGGTTTTGTCGAGTAGATCACAAAAATGCCCATTAAACTTGCCAGACACCCTCAAATTTTATGCCATGTTCACACTACAAGAACTTACCATGGTAAGTTGAGATGATTTAATGATTTTTCTTTATGCTAGTACAATTTGCGATGATTTTGTAAATCACTATGTGATTTGTTCAATGGAAAATCACATAGTGATTTTAAAATCACGCAAGTCTGTATACAGTATTAGAGTTATTGTCAAAAAACGTTTTTTCGGGACTTTGCTCACTAAACGTTGTGTAATTCAGAAAATGTTCAACCGATTTTAAATTGTTTAACTGTTTTGAATAGAAAAAGGATAGGGCTTTCCATGTGTGTGAATTGGTCTACACATTTAAGAAAGATTATTGATTTTTTCTATAATATCTAATTTTTTTGTTATTTTTTGAAAATTTTTCGAGTTTATCGATTTTTTTCTGCTATAGTTCGTTTAGCAACCTTTATATTTATAAACGTACTTTTAAGAAAATTTAATTCTAAATACGATGAGCTTTATTCTGAAAAAATCGGATAACAATTGACAGAGTTGTGATAATTTTTCTAAAAAAGGAAATTAAGATTTTGCAGGAAATCGCCGTTCAGATAACCCAGACAAAAAAAAATAAATTTATCATAACAGGTCATTTACAATATTTTTAAAGGTTTTTGGCGCGCTGAATCTGAATCTGGCCTTTAAATTGCTCTATCGCATCAGGTTTTTGAGATATTTAACATAAATTGATATATCAAAAACTTAATAAGATAGCGCAATTTCAAGGTCAAATTCGAATTCAGGGGGCCAAAAACCTTTAAAATAATGATACGCGACCTCTCAGTATGTTCGTTTATTTTTTTTTTTTCTGGGTTGTCCGAACGGCAATTTCATGCAAAATCTTAATTTTCTATTTTAGAAAAATTATCACAACTCTGTCAATTGTTATCCGATTTTTTCGGCATAAAGCTCATCGTATTCACAAATAAATTTTATTTAAGAATGCGTTTATAAATATAAATGTTGTTGAACGTTGTTGTAAAAACTAAGGTGAGAAATTGTATGTTCCCAAATCATTTGATCTGTATCCTTTTTTTTAAATACTATTTAATAATAAAAAACAAGAGTGCCTAATCTATTATACCCTCCAGCATGCAAAAAATAAAAAAATAAAATGGCATAAAGTTTAGCGATTTTTGTTTAAATTCAAAAAAAATATATGTATGACGTTAATCCTTGGACTGTTAGATTTCGAGAGTGGGGTTCAAACTCGTGGGGACGTACCCCGTTTGAGAGGGGCAGGTGTTTAAAGTTAAAGTGTTTTAAAAAAAAAATATTTAAAAAACTACTTATCCGATCAATACGATTATGGTATCATTAGAAAGGGTGCTCGATTCGGGAGTATTCTTTCACCATTCACCTACTTTTTAGAAATTTGATATCCTTTCGAATTTTAAGATTTTTAATTTTTTCCTTGTTTATTGAAGATACATATTATCTAGATCGTTAATTTTAACCAGAAAAAAATTTTAAAATATTTAACATTGAAAGAATATCAAATTTTTAAAGATTAGGTGAATGGTGAAAGAGTACTTCCGAATCGAGCACATTATTTTTTTAACTTAAAATGTCAATATCTCTAAAACTAAGCCAGCTAGACCCAAATGGAGGGCATTTTTGGTTCTTAAAATCACCATAGTTTTTCTTGTCCTCTTCACATGTGTGGACCCCAATGGGTCCTTTGAATCCAAAAATATTGGCATTCCAGAAAATTTAAAAATGCTCATATCTCGGTAGAAAACTGAAAAATTGCCGTTTCTCTTCTCCCCCCCCCCCCCCCCTCTTAATATTACTTTGGGCCGCTAAAAAAATACGTGTCCTTTTATTTTTCCTGTTCTAAAAAAAACCAATTCCATAAAGATCGGTGGATGATACTAGAAAAACTTCCCTTGTAAGTTTCGATCTCGATCAAAGTTTTAAAAACCCTTCGGCGGTTTTATACTTTAAATTGTTTTGTCCCATTCCAGATAATATATTTTTGCACAGTGTTATAAATAAAAAAAAAATACTCTAATTAATTCAAATATTTTTCATTAAACAAATACAATAATCGTGAAGATACAAATAAAAGTTTAAATGATTATTTGACAAAGAAAAAGAACATAAAAGTTACATTGAACTTTATTAAGAGATTTTTGGAAACAAATCAAACAAACAAGTTGCATCATGGCGTTAAAATCGACGCATATAAACGCAGCTTGCGAACTTTGTTGATTTTTCAATAACGTCAAGCAACGCACTACGGAGGACTTGCGTTTATTTCAGTATTCATGTTCGTATCTTATCGTATAACAAAAACAACTACGAAGTCATTGCTGGCTGCCATCGACTTTGTCTTTTTGTGTGATTTGTGAAGTACGGACGTGTATATATAATTTTTTATAATAAAAAAAATAAATTAAGAAATAATTAAGTTAATAAAAAAGAACTACAATTAAAAAATATCAAAAATTTCAAAAAATCTTTACTAAATTATTGAAAAAATTTTACAAGTCTTTTTAAAATTAATGGAAAATTTTACAAGTTCTGCTGATAATTGGGACTTAGAAAATTTTTTCTCATTTTTTCAACTTTTATTATACAGTTTTTGTATACTACATAATATCACCACCACCACTTATAATTTTTTTCGTTCACATTTTCTATACTTTGTCGTTTGTTGCCTCGTTGTTATTTTTTGACTTGTAAAATTTTTTTTATTTCAATTTTAATGTTGTAGTTCAGTTAGTTCGTCTTTTAGTTTTGTTGGTTGGCGAAGTAAAAGCGAGCTGATATAATTTTTAATATTTTCTTTTATTTTACATTAGCCAAAATTCATCAGAAAGGCAAAAAAGACTTGGATAAATAAAATTGTGGCTGCTCTATAATACAGAAAATTTCTACAACTTGTATAATTTTTTGTAGAAAATTGCTGCATCACATTTTTCCTGAACTTCGGAAAATTCTTGATTTTTTCGTCTTAAATAATCTTTGAAAGAAAAAAAAAGAGAAATGAGTGTCGATGTGTCGGGAGAAATGGTAAGTAATTAATTTTTAATTAATTTTTTTCATTTAAATTACATATATTTTTAATTATTCACCTTTAAAAAAAAAAAAAAACTGAAACAATTATTTAATTACATATAAGTTTTTCTGACTTGTAAAATTTTTCAATGTTATTATTAGAGACTGAAAAAAATTTCACGAAAATGGCGACAAGTCCACTACATACAGCACACAGTACATGAAAAAAATTATAAAATTGTATAGTGGCTGACTGTTGGTTGCTTTACTTGTCTCATTCAGATGGCTGGCTGTATAGCTGGCTTCGACTTGTATATTTTTTCATGCACAAAATATATTTTAGTAAAGTGTTGTATATTTTGTATAGCCACATGAACAGATAAAAAAAGTACGAAGGACCGACCAAATAATACCCTACACAAGTGATTTTCGCAAAATGGGTCCCAAGTCCAAACATAAATTCGATTGAATCTATCTCTTGTAAGATCTTTAATTAGTGGAAAAAGACACACAAGAAAAATTTGATTAGAATATGATTTTTTTGTTACCAATAAATCCATTTAACTGAACATCGGGCGAAGTTTTTATATGGGGAATAACACCAGAAATGGTCCAATTATAATCAGATTTGATTCGATTACCAAAGTCTACGTTTAATACCTACAAACAAAAAATTTCATAAATTTTGAGATTTAATTTGTAGGAGGACTACAAGTTGAACTGTTGCTATTTTTTTAAATTTGGAAAAATTATTTTTGAATAGGAAATACTTTTACCTGCCAAATTTCCAAAGGATACCTATTGTAAGACTGACCTAACCGTGTTGTTTAAGGGGGATGTCAAGGGCTAAGTTTTTGGACAATTTTTTTTTTCAATTTCAATGTTCCGTGCATGGACGGACAGACGAACGGACATCGTTAAATTTAATTAAAAAAATGATTCTGACGTTTTAATACCCTATACCAGTGATTTCCTGAAAATGGGTCTCAAGTAAAAACATGGACCGAATATATTTATATTTTGTTAGATCTTTAATCAGTGAACGCCATTTACAGTTGTTACGCGTAAAATATTAATTGTATTTCAAAAATTCTACTTGTAATTTGAAGATTCCATTGGTAAATCAAAAATTGCATTTGTAGTACGAAGACTCCAATTAAAAAAAAAAAAACTTGTAATTCGAAGGCGCCCTGGTAGGTTAGTATGTAGCGTGCTAGCCTATGAGGGGTCGTGGGTTCGATTCCCACCAGAGGCCTTGGTATGTTTCGCTACAACGAGACATTGGCCATTGTCACCCGTCTCGGTTAGGTTAATTTAACATATGATTTGTAATCATATATTAAAAATTCAATAAATAAATTGTAATTCGAAATGATCAATTGTTATTTGAAATGATCAATTGTAATTCGAAAATGATCAATTGAAATATATGAAAAAATTAATTGTAATTCGAAAAAGATTAATTGTAATTCGAAATAGATCAATTGTAATTCAAAAATAATAAATTGTAATACGAAAAACGATCAATTGTTATTCGAAAAACATCATTTGTAATTCGAAAAAGATAAATTCTTATTCCAAAAAAAATAAATTGATAAAAAAAATCATCAATTGTAATTTAAAAAATATCAATTGTAATTCGAAAAAAAAAAATTTGTAATTTGAACAAGATCAATTGTTATTCGAAAAAGATCAGTTTGAATGCGAAAAAACAATTGATTTTTTTCGAATTACAATTGATCGTTTTTGAACTAAAATTGATATTTTTCGAATTACAATTGATCTTGTCGAATTACAATTGACCTTTTTCGAATTACAAGTAGAATCTTCAGATTACGTTTGATCTTTTTCTAATTACAATTGATCTTTTTTGGATTACAATTGATCTATCGAATTACAATTTATCTTTTTTGAATTAAAATCGATCTTTTTCTAATTACAATAAGAATCTGAATTACAAATGTAGTTTTTTAAACTACATCGAATTACAAATGGAATCTTCAGTTTGCGAGTATAATCTTTGAATTACAATTGATCATTTACGAATTATATCTGTAAATGGTGTAGATAGATCCTTTTTACTTTATAACTAAGTCAACCATTTGATTTTTTTTTTTTTTGAGATTTTAATTTAGTGGATCCCCTGTAAACTAAGTTTAAAAATGACCAAATTATACACCTACAAAAAAAAGAAGCTTAAATTGCAGGTCAATTGATTGAAAATCGCGCCTGTATATTGCTTAAACCGTCAGACAGGCGAACATCACTAAATCGACTCAAAAAGTGGTTCTAAGTCTATCGGTATACTTAAAAAGTGGGTCTAGCACCAATATTACAGGTAGTTACAAACATCAGAACAAACTCATTATTGAATCACAAAGTGGTGTAGGGTGTTACAAAAATATAAGTTACATTACATTAGAGTGGAGGAGATACCAAAGAAAAGGTGTATAAAGAGTAGAACAAGATTATAAGTTTTTGTTATTGTTTGATTCTAAAATAGAATTAGACATGAGTTTTTTTATTTCGTTTTCTTGATATTCATTTATCTAATCATGAATAAATGGGGTGAAAAATAAAGGTTTTTCTTTGTTTGCTTGTTTTAATAAACCAGAAATAGATTCATCGGAAGTGGTTTCTCGATCGGGTTTAATATGGTTACTATAATCGTTTTCGCATGTGCTTTTTTTGCGATGTAAGCCGATTACACGCACTCGTCTATATTCGTGAACAATCAGGTTTGCCAAAACCGCAGTTAATGGGGCGCCCAAAAATAAGAAATATATGCTACCCCTTCTATGTAGAAATAAAAAAAATTAAAAACGATTTAAATACGCAATTAAAAATTAATCTTCAAACTTTCCTTTTGTATTTCCCAACTTTTTCTGTTTTCTTTAAGATTTTTGATTTAATTATGTGTGTCCATGTAAAGATACAAGTTGCAATTTCCAATCAATTGTCCTAAAATTTTAAACTTCTCTTGAAACAAACAAACAAACATCGGTCCATATACTTTCAATTTGGATAAAATTACCCCGATAACTTAATTTAATTGGAATTCTTTCGAAATTTGACAGGTAAAATTTTTAATTCATTGTCCTAAAATTTAAAACTTCTCTTGAAATTAAAAAAATCTGTTCATGTTTAGACCTAGCCCCCATACCCTTTAAATTTTGCTAAAATGACCCTAATTTACAGTAATAAACGTATTTTGTGTTCATAAATCGTCATATTAAAAAAAAAAACGATTAATCTCACACAAAATTTTTTTTTTTTCATGAACGATTTTCATAGTATTTATGAACAAATTCATACAATTTATTAACTTTTTCATAATATTTATGAACTTTTTCATAGTATTTATGAAAAATGTTAAAAATTCTTAAATTTCACATATTATGATTTATTCATAAATACTATGAAAAAGTTTATAAATATTATGAAAAAGTTAATGAATTGTATGAATTTGTTCATAAATACTATGAAAATCGCTCATGGAAAAAAAAATTTTGTGTGCTATCAAGGATCACGATTATCACTAATCATTGATTATATTGTGATGAGTTTTAACGGATACAAATCTACGATATTTCTTAGGCAAAACCTTGACCTCTTTTAAAAATTACCAAAGATAAATGTGTTCCTTTGTGCCAATGTTTAATGTTTGTTCATTTCTTTTTATCCGCTTTTATTGTAATATATTAAAAGAAAAATAAAAACTACAAGTTTTTGTTGGTTTGCTTGTTCTACACTTCAACAACGTCAAATACAATTTTTGTGAAATGCGTTTTTTTTGCTTGTTTCTTTTTTATAATTTCTGGAACATTGACACCAAATTTTATATGAGTACACATTAGAGTGTCCCTTATTTTGGAAATGTTGAGACGGTACCCCCTCATTTTTTTCCTTTTGACTAAAAAATAACTCAGGAAAAATTTTACGCCCCTACGACCACGCCTTCCCTACGCGACGGGGCCTTAAAGAACGGGGCCTTAAAAATAATTTTTCCATACAAACCAAAATTTTTTTTTTTGATTTTTAATTTTTTTGTTATTAATTATAATATTACTTGGTTAGCTTATTCATGACAAAAAATTTGATTTTGGTGGGATGAGGCTTTCAGTTCTAAAAAATTTTTCGAAAAAAAAAATTTAGAGCTTTTGGGGTCCTACAGTAAAAATTTTTTAAAAATTTTTTTTTTTAGTTTTGACAAGCAACGGTTTTAGTTGTAATGTTGCTCTTAATGGTATATATTCATAAAAAAATATTATTCATATCTGTGACATCTTGATCGTGTATCGAAAAACATCAAAAATGCATTTTTTACCCTTTTTTAGATCACGATAAAAATGTCACAGATAGGAATAATATTTTTTTATGAAAATATATCATTAAAAGCAACAATTCAACTAAAACGGTTGCTTGTCAAAACTAAAAAAAAATATTTTTTAAAAAATTTTTACTGTAGGACGCCAAAAGCACTAAATTTTTTTTTCGAACATTTTTTTAGAACTGAAAGCCTCATCCCACCAAAATCAAATTTTTTGTCGTGAATAAGCTAATCAAGTAATATTATAATTAATAACAAAAAAATTAAAAATCAAAAAAATTTTTTTTGCTTTGTATGGAAAAATGATTTTTAAGGCCCCGCTCTTTACGGCCCCGTCGCGTAGGGAAGGCGTGGTCGTAGGGGCGTAAAATTTTTCCTGAGTTATTTTTTAGTCAAAAGGAAAAAAATGAGGGGGTACCGTCTCAACATTTCCAACATTTCCAAAATAAGGGACACTCTAGTACACATACTTACACATTAGGGTGAGTCAAAATTATATGGAATAACAAAACTTATTCAATTTATGGCGGATTACTCAATGAAAAGTTAGCTGCTTACTGCCAATTTAACGGAGCCTTATGTCAAAATTTGTATGAAAAAGTTAAATTTAACGGCGAGTTATTTTATAACGGAGCATTGAATAATCCAGCCTTAGTCTTTTAAACATAGAGCGTCTTGTATGAAGTTCCTGCATTTTTGTGTCAAATACAGCAAAACTCCATAATGGTTTTGTATCTCTGTATACAGTGCGTCATATTCCCGCAAAATCTGTCAGGGGATTCCAAAAAACAGCTGTTTGATGTTTGTATTATTTTTAAAATTAATAGGTGTGTTCCAGAACTTTCCGGGTAAAGTTCGGTAAAATGAGAGAAAATCAAAAAACCTCTCACGATACCACAAAAATGCACAAAAGTACGGGAACGCTAAAAACCAAATTTCAAGCCCAAAATAATAGAAAATGTAAACAAACCAATAACGCTAAAACATTTTCGTAAGAAAAATTACTTTAAACAAGAAAACAAATTGTAAAAATTTATTTTAATAACAAATTATTTTTTTTGTATTGAAATAACACATTTCCTTGGTTTAGTTTTTTATTTTATTTAAATTTACAATTTAGCTTCACAAAAAAAATCAGCTGTTTTTTCAACATTTGACTGTTACCAATTTACCCGAAAAAAAAGTGCGGGTAAGTTTGGTAAAATGAGAAAGTTATTTATTCTCTCAAAAACTCTCTCATTTACCCAATTTTTGCGTACGCGAACGCTTGGAACACACCTAATTTTTCATAACTTTTTCAAATTTATGGCTTCATGTTTATATAAAGTGACATTTAAATTTACTTTTTATTATTTGCATGGTTTTTAACGTTTACATACATAAAGTTTTAAATCACCCTAATAATAAATCAGATAATAAGATGTAGGTTTTGCTTTTAACACGCTACATTAAAAATTATCCCAGTGAAAATGGACTCAAAAATGTAACAAATATTAAAAATTATTCTATGAAAGTGGTTTATCCAAAAAAGCCCTCTTTTTAGACTCAAACGGAATACTTGATTCATTTATTTAAAGCTCTTTTGAGACGACTATTTGAAATGTTTTTGGAAGTCTTTTGTTTTTTAAATTTTGAAAAAAATGTTTAAGCATTTTCCCGGACACAAACATTTAAAATGTTTTTAGGAAAAAAATTTGGACATTTTTGAACATTTTGGTAAAATCTATGCCGGGTTTGTTGACAATTATTTTTTATTTTATACAATAAAAGTAATCCCATATTATATGTTTATTAAGAGATTTAAAAGACGCTAATATATATACATATATAGTGATTTCTTTTGTTAATATATTAAAAAAAAAATGTTAAAAAATGAACGGTGTTTGTATAAGAAAACAAAACTAAACAACTTTAAAATGCTTGTGTGTTTTTTGTGGCCTATTTATTACGTTTTTTTTTTTTAGTGTTTGATTTTGTTAAAAATGTTTAATGTATTTTTTTTTGTCTACATTTCTAAAAATACAAAAAAGCACGTGATCTTATTTGTTTTTGTTATTATGTCGCCATAAATTTCGTATTAAAAAAAAGTCCAAAATTTGCACTTTTTTGATCTACAAAAATATTAAAAACCACAATAGATGAAGAAGTTAATACAAAATCGTGGGAGCCACGTGTTTAAACTAAATTATTTTTTTTTAACAATTTTAAGATTTATGTTTAATGCAAAATTGGGTAGGTTTTTCTTTTTTTTATCTCTAGGGAGAGGACCAGTAAGTACTCGTACATTGTTGTTGTTTCTGATACTGTTGCTATGCAATGTCTGTATATATACAGTGAATCAAACTAATAATGGAGCATGTATTTGATAGCTGTTCTTTAAAGGAAAAATTATAAATACTTAACCATATTATTATCAATCTACTATTTTTGTAGAAAGTGCTATATAGGAAATTTGCCAAGCTTTCATTTAAGCTTGATAGCGTACATATTGAGCAAATATTAAATGAGATACGATGGTCGCACTGGAAATTAAATTATTTATAGATATTTTTTAGAAATTTTTTTAAAAATATTTCTATGTCGATTTTTTCCAAGTTCAAACACTAAAAATTTAAAAAATTATCCAGTAGTTTTTATTCAAAATTTTTTAAATACAATAGAAGAACACCGCATACATAGTTTGGCCTCAAACTTTTTTGACCACCAATTTTTTTAAACGAAGAAAATTTTTAATTATTTTAATATCTCATTACTATACACTAAAATTAATAAACAATTAAATATTTTCTTTGTTTAAAAGAAATTGGTGATCAAAAGAGTTGGAGGTTTAAAAAATGCGGATTTCTTCTATTGTATTTAAAATATTTAATTTTTTTGTTTGGGGTGTTGGTAAAACTATCTGAAAACTGAATAAAAATTATTGAATACATTTTTAATGTTAAAAAAATCGATTTAGAATTTTTTTTTTAAAAATTTCTAAAAAATTACCAGCGCGACCCTCGTATCACGTGATACGTACATTTAATATTTTCTCAATCTGGACACTATTACGCTTAAATTAAAGTTGGAAAATTTCCTTTATAGTATTTTTTTCAAAAATAGCCGATTGATAAAAATCAGGTTTAATATTGATAACTTTTCCTTTAAAGAACTGCTGTTGTTGTTGTAGCAGCAGCAGAAAGTATCATACTCTAAGTTATAAAATTTCAATTAATGTTGATGTTGTGTTATATTGTTTTCAAGGTTCAGAAACCTCGCTACATCTACGGGTTGAGTCCAGAGGGATATGGGCTGTAGGTTTGTGGGATTGGAAACGCAATTAAACAAGTGCACTGTATTGTGAGGGCTTTGCAAACATAGCGGGCATTCATCGGTGATGGAGTTGTCTAGTCGGTGTTGATAGTTGTTCAAGAGGCGGCACCAATTTGATCTAAGTTGGGCAAGTGTAGTTCTAGTGCTCCTGGGCAATAGTTTTTCTTCCTCAGATATGGGAGGAGGGCGTCCTCCCAACACAATGTTGTCTTTTAGGGCTCTCTGTGATTCTGTCACTGCCTCTTGGTGTAGTACCTTGAGCGCATCGTGGTACTTTTCACGGGTAAATGGTGGATGAATGACGTGATCGATATTTGGTAGATGTTTCCTAAGGTTTGGTCGTACTACCCTGGGGGGAGCGGTTTGATTTAGTAGTGAATGGTTGGGATGGTCCGTTTGATGACACGCAAGAAGGAATTGTTTGCATAACAGCTCGTTGTGTTCTTTGACTCTCATTATCTTTGCTTCCTGGTGAAGGTGGTCTTCTAGGGACATGAGGTGGCAACCAGTTGCTATTCTAAGGGCGGAGTTCTGGGTTGTTTGGAGGCATTTCCATTTTGTATTGCTTAAATACAGTGACCAAATAGGGGCGGCATAATTCAGGACTGAGCGGCCGATGGATTGGTAAGTAACGAGTAGAGTTTCTTTCTCCTTACCCCAGGAACTTCCAGCAAGCGCCTTCAGCACATTGTTACGTCCCTTTACACGGGTTTGTATGTCAGTGGAGTGTGCTGAGAAAGTCAGCATATTGTCAAAGGTAACTCCTAGGATTCTCGGGCGCTGAACAGTAGGAATCTGACTTCCGGCTATTGATATGTTGAGCTTTGTTTTAACTTCTCCGGTCCAAGTTGTGAAAAGAGTTGCAGACGATTTTTCTGGGGAAAGTTTTAGATTCCGTGAAACAAAGAAATTGTTAAGGGTCGCTAGGTATTTATTTAGTTTTCTTGTAAGGTCTCTTATGTTATGACCCGTGGCAAGGACGGAGCAATCGTCAGCGTAGGAGACCAATGTGATGTCTTCAGGTGGAGTTGGCATGGTGGAGATATAATAATTAAAAAGTAAAGGTGAAAAAAAGAACTGCTGTCAAATATATGCTGTTTTATTATTAGTTTGAGTCAATGTACATTATTTGTAGTGTCCGACCGAACAGTTCGGCCAAAAAACGTTATTTAATCAAAAATTTGGTATTTGGGAGTACTTTTAACAACTTTTTTTATATGGGGTAGAATTGTTGAATTCTGAGTGTAAAATTTAAGAACGAGTACGAAGTTAAGCCACAATTTCGATGTTCGGTGACCGAACTTTATTAAATTTGGCCGAACGTTCGGTTACCGAACATCTAAATTGCTGCTTAACTTCATCCTCGCCATTAAATTTGAAAGTCAGAATAGTCTTCTATCGCCTAAACAAACAAACGGCCATCTGAAAAAGCTGTTAAAAATGCTTGCAAATATTAATTTTTGGCCAATACCATTTTTTGGCCGAACTGTTCGGTCGGACACTAATTATTTGTTTCATTAAACAAATATTTGTACCAATTTGTTTATTCAGAAGAAACTTACAATCAGGTAAATACAGAAACAATAAAAAAACAATACAAAATTGACCGAAAAATTTAAAAAAAGAATATATAAAAAAAATACAAGAAAAATAAGACAGATTCTTAAAATACTACACCATTTACCGATGTAATTTGAAAAAGTTCAATTGCAATTCGAAGACTCTACTTGTAATTTAAAGACTCTACTTGTAATTCGACAGTTCTGCTTGAATTTCAAATTTTCCATTTGTAATTCGAAGATTGCAGTTGTAATTTGAAAAAGATCAATTGTCATTCGTAATAGACCAATTTTAATTCGGAAAATATTAATTGAAATTCATTTGATATTGATTAAAAAAAATTTTTTGAATAACAATTGATTTTTTTAATTACAATTTTCATATATTTTTCAAAGGGCTTATTGTAAAAAATAAGCCATATTTTATTTTTTTTCTGGTTTTCTCCTTTTAAGTTAAAAAAAATAATGTAGAAAATAAGACTTTTGGAAAACTTTTTACTCGAGAGTTAAAGTACGTCTTAAACAAATATCTATCTCAAAAGTCGGAAATAAGGCGAAAAACTTCAAAAAATAAAATGCGTTTTTACAAGAAGCTTTTCAATTCATCTTTTTATACCCTCCACTTAGTGATAGAGGGTATATATAAGTTTGTCATTCCGTTTGTAACTCATCGAAATATCGATCTGGGACCCCATAAAGTATATATATTCATGATGCCCGATCGATTTTAAGACATTCTAGCGATGTCCGCCTGTCTGTGGAAATGGTGATCACGGCCAAAATATTACACAGAGATGACTGAAACTTAACATATTTATTGGAAGTTTTCCCGAGAAGTTTGGTATTGCATTTGAGCGATATCGGTTCAGCGGTTCAAAAGTTATGAACGAAAATGTAAGCACACCTCAAAAATTTCAGTACATTCAAAATAACCTAAAAATACAAAATGCTTTAATTCGGCTTCTGGTTGACATATGTGAACATAATTGAACACCAAATGTTATTTAAACAGCTACGAACATATTTTTTGACAAAAAAATAAAAAAATCGCGGATTTTTTTTTTACCAAAATTTTTTTTTTGCGGAAAATTTTTTTTTTCAAAAAAAATTTTTTTTCAAAAGTAATTTCCTTTTAAATAAAGTTTTTTTGCAATAATCTTTTTGAAATTGTGGAGGGTATCACTACATTCGGCAAGGCCGAATTTAACTTTTTTTTTCAAAAAAAAAAATTTTTTCAAAAGTAATTTCCTTTTAAATAAAGTTTTTTGCAATAATCTTTTTGAAATTGTGGAGGGTATCACTACATTCGGCAAGGCCGAATTTAACTTTTTTACTTGTTCGAATTACAATTGGAATCTTCAAATTACAGTTGATCTATTTCAAATTACTAGAGTCCGACCGAAACCAGTTTTCGAGGCCGAACCGAAACCGAACCGAATATTCGGCCGAAAAAGTAATATTCGGCCGAAACCGAACCGAAACCGAAACTTAAAAAAAATTACCGCCTGGCATAAATAAAATTACTAAAAAGTTGTTAAAGATTAATATACAGCATATAATGCTTTTAAACCATAGGAATTGTGGTATTTTTGAAAAAAAAAAATATGTTTTTCAAAAAACTTACAAAAAAATTGTTTATTTCATTTGCAGATTAGGAGAAAATAATTTTTGAACTGAAACAGTTTTACATTTATTGCATAAACTTATAACATTTTCTTCAATTGAACTGAAACAAGTGTAATGAAATACGAAATCAAAAAATTCACCGACTTTTTTACATATTTTTTAAAATACCAAAAAGTTTCGGTTTCGGCTAATATTCGGCCAAAATTTTGCCGAATACCGAATAGAGGCCGAAACCCCATTATTCGGCCGAAACCGAGACCGAAACCGAATATTCGGTCGGACTCTACAAATTACAATTGATATTTTCGAATTAAAATTTATCTATTTCTAATTACAATTGATCTTTTTCAACTTACATTTTTTATATTACGAATTACAATTAATCTTTTTCGAATTACAATTGATCTACTTCGAATTTCAATTAATCTTTTTGGAATAACAGTTCAATTAAAATTCATCTTTTTCGAATTGGAATCAAGAAAACTAAAAAATTTGAAAATGCATAAAAATATTAATATTATTATTAGAAAATTAAAAAAATAATTAAAACAATTATAAGAAAAGTGTCAGGAGGGTATAACAGTTTTGAAACATTTATACCCTCTAAAATAAAAAATATATCAGGTGGCGTTTTAGGTGGGGACGGTGGATGGGGTCGCCAGCGGATGTTGCGGGACACATTTCCCCTTTGGAATTTTTCTAGTCGGAAAGAAAAAATACATTTTTGAAATTTTAGTTTGATTTTTTTACATTATTGCAAAAAGTTGATTTTCGGGTTTCTCCAAAATGTATAAATATATTTTCACCTCTGGTTATTAGAGGTTAGCGATTTAAAAAAAAACAAAATTTTGATTTGTCTGGGAGTTTTTTTTTTTGTGGCAAAACTTTAACCCCCAAATGCACGGGTTAGTTTTGTATGATTTGGCTAAAAATTTTTACATAGAGTTTTTAGACCAAAACGAACCATAATTTGCATCGCGATCGACGAAATTCACCAAAGTGATATTCGCAAAAAGGCTTAATTGCTCCGCCCTACTTTGCATGTTTGTTGTCTTGACTCTTTGGATTCGAAAATTGTCAATATTCCTTAACCCAAACGGTTGTACTTCTCCAACATACCTATTATATTCATTCGCATAAGTATAAATATACGAAAAATCCTGTAAAAATGGCGTTTTTCAGAGGTTGGTTTAGTTCTTCAAATCCATCTGGGCCGATTTTGCCCATTTATGAAATTTACCTGCTGACGACAATAAGACATATTCGTGCCAATCTTCAGGAGTCTAGATTTTTTATTTAAGACTGACGGACATTAATAGAATGCCTTATAGTCGATAATGGATCAATTTTATATTTACTTTTGTTACACACGGAACAACAAAGTAAGCAAAACCCCATACAGTTTGAGGGCATAAAAAACTAAAGAAAATTATAAAAAAGAAAATTGTGAAGGGTATTTTTGTGTCGACACAGCCGAATTGCGTTGTTAAATGTTAAGTTCTTTAGACTTTAATATAAGGGTAGATTTTTGAGTTTCGTTTTAATTTTCTTAATTGTCATACCTTTTAATAATCACTTACATTTATTTTAGCTACTTAATACTTGAAAAATTATGGAAAACTTGTTTTTCATTGTTCTTTTTAAAGGGGTTCAATTATATGATTTTTTTTGGGTTTAATAGATTTTCATCACAGTAGGTTATTAAACATTTTTATTTTAATCTTTTAATGTTAACAAGAGGTGGCCAAATTATTAGGGACAAATGCAATGATAAGTATGTGTTTACTTGTACAATATCTGTGCCATTTAAATTTATTTTAAGTTTTCTTTTTATATGTATCTCTTTAGTTATGATTCATTGTAAAAACTTGTTTGTTATTTACAGTTGTTATTATTTTTTGTAATATTTTTAGCCACCACCACCAGCAGCCCAAAATGGGGGCACTGCAGAGGTACAAGTAAATGGCATGAGCAATGGCCATAGTAATGGCCATAGTAGTAGCAGCAGTAGCAGTAAACATAAATCTTCAAGCAAGGATAAACATCGTGACAAGGATAGGGATCATAAAAGCTCATCATCAAGCAGTCACAAGAGCAGCAGAAGGTAGGTTTTTTTTATTTTTTATTTTTAACAAAAGAACATTAAAGGGATTTAGAGAACGACCGAACTTTTACAAACAAAATTTTAAAATTTTATCGATATAGATAATTGCCATTATTTTTAAATAATTTATTTACAATTGCATTTTTTTTTAATTTAAGTGATAAGGAAAAGCATAGCTCTTCTTCATCAAGCAGCAAGGATAAACATCGCGATAAAGATCGCAGTGATAAACATAAAAGCTCTTCTTCCAGTAGCTCCAGTAATCGTGACAAGGACAGAGATCGTAGTGATAAAGATAAGGAACGTAGTGATAAAGATAAGGAACGTAGTGATAAAGATAAAGAACGTAGCAGCGATAAAGACAAGGAACGTAGCAGCGATAAAGATAAACATAAATCATCATCATCGTCATCAAGCCATAAAAGTTCTTCAAAAGATAAAGAACGACGTGATAAAGATCGTAAAGAGGGTTCTAGTAGTTCTAGCAAAGACAAGGACCGCAGTAACAAAGACAAAGATCGTCATAAGTCATCATCAAGTTCTTCCAGTTCTCGTGACAAAGATCGTGATAAGGATCGTCACCGTACATCATCGTCGTCGTCGTCATCGAAACATAAACATTCCAGTTCTTCTTCAAAACACTCATCATCTTCATCATCATCACGTGATAAGTCATCGCGTCAAGATGGCGAATTTATCAAGCCAGAGCCTTTGTCACAACCATCAAATAGTTCCCAAGAAAATGGATTTGCTAGTGATGCACTAGTACAGGATATTAAAAAGGAATCGTTTACTCAAGATCCTTTAGATACTAGCAACAGCAATGGTTTGAATAAAACCTTAGAAGAAAATACTAAAAGAGATGACGACAGAAGTTTCAATGTCTCACAAGCTAGTTCTTGTGATTATTCCATGTCACAGTTTCAAGAAGATGAGCCAGCATTTGTAGCTAAGGCAGAAGATCAGGAGGATGGTTTCATTAAGGAAGAAGAAGATGAAGAAATGGTCGAGGATGAAGTTAAAGTGGAACCAGAAGTAGAAGAAGAAGAGGACGATGAAGAAGATATTCCTTTGGCCAGTCGTAAAACTAAATCACGTCAATCTATCAAAAACGAGTTGGAGGAGGAGGATGATGATGATGAAGATATCCCCTTATCTAAACGTAAAATGAAGATTGAAGAAGACGAGGATGACGATGAAGATGTTCCTTTGCTGGCTCGAAAGAAACCGAAAAAGGAAGCCAAGGCATCAAAATCAAAGGATAAGAAAAAGAAACGTGCTAAACAAGAAGAGGAGGAAGATGACTATGATGAAAAACCTAAAAAGAAGATCAAAAAGGTAGAAAATGTCAGTAGAACCCCGGTTAAATCAGAAGGGGTTTCTCCTACAAAACGTGGAAAGAAAAATGAGGAGGAGGAAGAAGTTTGGAGATGGTAAGTTAAAAATTAAGGTGTTTCTTCGATGATTCTAATTGT
Organism: Pegoplata infirma; assembly: GCA_963921195.1. Lineage (NCBI taxonomy): Eukaryota > Metazoa > Arthropoda > Insecta > Diptera > Anthomyiidae > Pegoplata > Pegoplata infirma. Next base: position 13,484,268 of record OY992540.1, read on the forward strand.
AGTTTGAAAAAGATCAAATGTTATTATTGTTATTTAAAAAAGATTAATTGTAATTCAAAAAAGATTACTCGTAAGTCGAAAAAGATTAATTCTAATTTGAAGATTCCGATTGTAATTCGAAATGGATTAATTGTAATTAGAAAGGGATCAATTGTAATTTGTATCAATTGTAATTCCAAAAATATCAGAATTTTTAAATTACAATTGATCTTTTTGAATTGCAATTGATTTATTTCAATTTACAATTAATCTTTTTCGAATTAAATTGTAATTCCAAAAATATCAGAATTTTAATTGATGTTTTTTTAAATTACAATTGATCTTTTTGAATTGCAATTGATCTATTTCAAATTACAATTGATCTTTTTCGAATTCTTGTTTACAATGATCTTTTTCGAATTACTATAAACATTTTTCTAGTGATTTTAATTGTTTTTACAATTACAATTTTTTTTCGAATTACAATTGGAATCTTCAACTTACAATAGATCTTTCTTGAATTACAATTAAAATCATCGAATTACTAAAGGAATTGTTGATTTACAAGTAGAATCTTTGAATTATTATAATTGATCTTTTTTATACTACATCTGTAAATGGTGTTGTCTCCATACAAACCATCCTCCCGATATTGATATAAAGTTTGTAAACTGAACACTAGGGCAAAGCGAGAAATGCCTTCACGAATTTCACTTTGGCGTTAGGCGGTATTGGTAAAAATAGGTGGTCGCACTTCATCTTGGAGTGCCAATCCAGCGCTGAAGTTTCCACTTTTATAAGCCAAAGAGCATTTAAAAAAATGTTAAAAATTCAAAAATAGTCTACCAAAGGCTTCCAAAACCGTTAATTTAAATAAAATAAGAAGAATTTCGTATTTTTTTGCATATATGGTTATGAAATCCTATGGTACCTTTTTTTTTCCAATTCAGGAAGAAAAAATAATTTTTTTTGATTATTGCAAAAAGGTTGGTTATCGGGTTTTAGGGAAATACGTGAAAATGCATTTCTCGCTCCGTCCAACTGGACACTTAAGTCGTTATTGCCGACTTAAATGATTTTGAAAGTAACACCTCGTCCACAACTAATAAAAACACTTAGCAATAACGTCAAAATTGATATAACGCCAAATGCAAATGGCCTTAATAATAGTATGTGTTTAGATGTGTGTTCGCAAATATTTTCAGAAAAAAAATGAGCGGTTGGCAGACAAATTGTAAGAAATTGTCTGTCGTCTGATGGGCCCTTAAGGGCGGATAACTCAACTTTCAGTTAGCTGGTAACTGTCGATTTAACGGAGGCTTATGTCAAAATTTGAATGAAAAGGTTAAATTTGACGGAGAGTTATTTAATAACAGAGCATTGAGTAATCCAGCCTTAAATTAGTATTTCTATGGGTTTTATTTACATTTTTTTTTAATTCCCATATTAAAATAATAATCTCCAACTTGGGAGTGAATTTTCCTACCTGGTAACATTGTTTCTACAGACAGCTGTTTTCAATGTTTTGACAGTTAAAAATTAGGTTATGTCCTCCATTTAGTGTGAATAGTTGAAACTTTGCGTAATGAATTCAGTTTATTTTTTTACGAAATGACAAAAGCAATTGCATTTGCATCATTATTATTACGATGCACTTACGAAAACGCTTAGACAATAAAGAAAAATAAACATTTCATACGAATAGTAACAAATTTAAACAATTATTCACAAACTTTGCAACAGTCACCTCCACCATTTGTATTGACTTCATCACCAAGTCGCAACTATGCTACAAAAATTAAAACAAAAATAAAACGCACAACTAAACATAAAACTATTGCTCGTTTTTCCCCCTCTCCTGTATTTAGGTGGGAAGAAGAAAAGCGTCAAGATGGTGTTAAATGGAATACATTGGAACATAAAGGTCCAGTTTTTGCTCCACCTTATGAACGTGTACCCAAAAATGTACGCTTTTTCTACAATGGCAAACCCATGCAATTGTCGGAAGAAACTGAAGAATGTGCTACTTTCTATGCGAAAATGTTGAATCACGATTACTGCACCAAACAGGTGTTCAATGATAATTTCTTCAAAGATTTTCGCAAGACAATGACTAAAGAGGAAAAGGAAACTATTAAAGATTTCAGCAAATGCAATTTTGAAGAGATGCACCAGTTTTTCACAGCTGAATCAGAAAAACGCAAAAATGCGACAAAAGAAGAAAAACTTGCCAAGAAATTGGAAAATGAAGCTTTGTTGAAGGAATACGGTATTTGTATTATTGACGGTCATAAGGAAAAGATTGGTAATTTCCGTTTGGAACCTCCTGGTCTATTTCGAGGTCGTGGTGAACATCCTAAAATGGGCATGATCAAACGTCGTATACGTTCCGAAGATGTTTCCATTAATTGTGGCAAAGACTCAAAAGTACCTCCACCACCTCCAGGTCATCGCTGGAAAGAAGTAATCCACAACAACACTGTCACTTGGTTGGCATCGTGGGTAGAAAATGTTCAAGGTCAAGTGAAATATATTATGTTAAATCCTTCTTCAAAATTAAAGGGCGAAAAGGATCATGTTAAATATGAAACAGCTCGTAAATTGGCAAAGTCAATTAATAAAATTCGTGATACATATCGTAATGAATGGAAATCGAAAGAGATGCGTGTTCGTCAACGTGCTGTTGCTCTCTATTTCATTGATAAACTGGCCCTGAGAGCTGGTAATGAAAAAGACGAAGATCAAGCTGATACTGTGGGTTGTTGTTCATTGCGTGTAGAACATGTGGCTCTACACAAACAGTTAAATGGCATGGAAAATGTTGTTGTCTTTGATTTTCTTGGTAAAGATTCTATACGTTATTACAATGAAGTTGAAGTCGAGAAAAGAGTTTTTAAAAATTTGGAACTTTTTATGGAAAATAAAAAAACTGGTGATGATTTGTTTGATCGTTTGAACACACAAGTTCTTAATGAGCATTTAAAGGAATTAATGGAAGGTAAGTTTGACAGCTTAAAAAGTTTATTATTTTGTTTTTTCTACTGTATCGACTATATTTTAAATTGTATTAAAAGCTAAATTTAAGTCCTACTTAAAAAAAATCCCATTGTTTTTAATTAAAATTTTTAGGTCTCACTGCCAAAGTATTCCGTACATATAACGCTTCAATTACTTTACAAAATCAATTAAATCTATTGACAAAAGAAGAAATGACCATACCTGAAAAACTCTTGGCCTACAATAGAGCTAATCGTGCTGTTGCAATTCTTTGTAACCATCAACGTGCAGTACCCAAAAGTCACGAAAAGTCTATGGAAAATCTTAAAGATAAAATGCGACAAAAACGTGAACTGGTAGAAGATTGCGAAGCTGAATTAATTGTAAGTATTAGTATAAATTTTTTTGTTATTTTGAGATTGTGAAAGTTTCGAAAAATTAAAATCATGATAAAATATCCTAATAAATTTGCTTAAACTGTTAAACAAATTTACAAAACACCAAGTTTTTCGGCATAAGTCAAGATTACCCACAGCCCTCCAAAACAGATAAAACCTTGTAGGAGGCAAACGTCCACAAGGGTGTGACTTAATAATACCAAATTTTGCACTGAAAATAAATGTAGATAATTTTTTATTGAAGTGGACCTTAACTTGACTTGTTCTTGCTTTATTAAGCAAATCAAAATTGGTTATACAAAATATTTTTAATGTTTTTTTTTTTTTATTTAAAGGATCTTAATAAAGCAGCTAAACGTGGCTCAATGAAAGAAAAAATAAATCGTGATAAAAAGGCTAAACAATTGGAACGTTTAAAGGAACAATTGAAAAAAATGGAATTACAAGAGACTGATAGAGATGAAAATAAAACTATTGCTTTAGGCACATCCAAATTGAATTATTTAGATCCACGTATTTCAGTGGCTTGGTAAGTAAAAAAATAAAAAATATAATTGCAAGAAAACGCGAGATTATTTCTTAATTTTTTATACCCTACAACTACAATATGGGCGGGTATACTCACTTTGTCATTCCGCTCCAGAATTTTGGTTCGAATATGTCTCATGGTGACAGGCTACTTAAGTTTAAATATGGGCAAAATCGGACTAGGGCAGAAAAGTTCCCCCTTGAAGCACTTAACTAACCTCTAAAAAAACAAATTTTTAACAGATTTTTTCTATTTTTGTTAAACAAAAAAAATATTTCAGAAGTAGTTCAAAGAGCTGCATTTGGACCCGGGCGATAAAAAAATCCCGTTTTTTTATGGGCGTTGATATGAAAACATTTTTAAAAAATCAAAGGGGTTCCATTAGCTCGTTATTACCAACAAAAAATAAATAATTTGTAAAAAATTCTTCAATTTTATTTGATTGTGCGCAGTTCTAAATACGAAAAACTTTAATTGGCCGATTACTGAATAATTGTATAAATAATTATATAAATTATAATTATATAAAAAAATATGTGTCGAATAATTTTCGTCCTGAACAAAATATTCAAATTTCATGACGTTAGGGGAGTGACACAATGGTGAAATCCCTTGTAAGTGTTTTTGCCAAAAAAAAATGTTTCCACTCAAAAAAGAAAAAAATTGCGCTTGAAAAAAATGTACACAAACTTCGGTTTGAAAAAAGGCTTCGGCCAAAAAAGTGATGCTGCTGCTTCAAATATGAGTGTGTATTAAGGCTGAGTTATGCACCCGTAAACTAGCGTAGAGTTATATGAAAAGAAATGAGAGAAATTATTCTTTGCAGACGGCTACGTGATTTTCTATTTGATTTTGATCGCCTTAGTGAATTTTTTGAAAAGAAATGAATTTATCAAAGCAAACGATATAGTATCCCAGCAAAAAAAGTGCGGAGTACTTCTATTTGGAGTGCTTTAAAACTATAACAAATGTAATGAAATACAACAAAAATAACAAAAAACACAAGAAAAAAACACACAAACAGTTTTTTCTACTCCATAAAAAGTTGTTATTCAGCACTTAACTCATTACCTTCCGCGACACTCCCATACAAAAGTAAGTAGATATTCAGTAGATAAGAAGTACTCCGAGCTTTCAAACAACTTCCAACTACTTCCACGGAGTAGTTCTTATCTACTGAATATCTACTTACATTTGTATGGAGGTGTCGCGATAGGTAATGAGTTAAGTGCTGAATATCTATGTATTCTGGAGTAGAAAAAACTGTTTGTGGGTTTTTGTCTTGTATTTTTTGTTATTTTTGTTGTATTTCATTACATTTGTTATAGTTTTAAAGCACTCCACTGAGAAGTGGTACATAATGACTTTTTTTGCAGGGATCTTTTTCCACAGGAACTCATTTCCTGCGTCTTCGTCACAACCTGCCAACGAAATTTTTTCAAAATTTGTTAAAACAAATTTTTTCCTAAAATTATTTTTTTTTTCTCCAAAACACAAACATTGTCAAAAAAAATTTTGGCCTAGATTTTGAAAATTTTCGGAGCTTTAAAATTTTTTTGTTTTTCTTAAAAACTTTGTAATGAAATTTTAACTTCAAAAACGGGGAAAAAAATTGCCAAATAATAGCGGTTTTCACCCTTGATAGAAAACAAAAAAGAATCGGAGAAATGAAGAAAACAATAAAATGTTTGACAGAAATACATGTGTTTTGTTGTTGTATCTGCCAAACATTTTCTTGTTTTCTTCATTTCTCCAATTCTTTTTATGTTTTCTATCAAGGGTGAGAACCGCTAATGTGTCTGTATGAAAATTTTCATAAGTTGCAATTCATGCGCGGGTACATGGGGGGATAAAGGGGAAATTTTCCCTCCCCAGACCAAATTAAAAAAAAGGAAAAAAAAGAAGAAAAAAAAAAAAAAAAAAAGAAGAAAAATTTATGAAAAATTTTCCGAAAGAAAAAATTCTCGAAATCCAAAAATTTTGCATTAAAAAAAATTTTTAAATTTTTAAAGGAAAAATGTGACTATCTGAAAATTTTCTGTGAAAAAATATCTGTCAATCTTATTATAAATTTTGGTATAAAAAAATAACTTAGAATTTGTTTTTTTGTATAGAAAAATGTTACAGGATCTTAATTTGATTTACATAAATAATGTTTGTCTACTACATAGGAAAAGTATCTTAAAATCTTAAAAATGTTGGTAGTCTAACGTATGTTAAACTATTTTGGAAATTTTTTTCAGAATGTCTTTGAATCGGTCACAGAATCTGAGACTTTTTTTATAGAAAAAGGTACAAAAAACCGCTAAAATTTTTCACATTCTCAAACATTTTCTTTTTCGGATTTTTGTAGAAGAATTCCCGAATTCTAAAAGTTTTAAAATCTAAGACTTTTAAGGAAAAAGATCTCAGAATCTGAGACTTTTTCTACGGGAATAATGTCTCAAAATTTTATTTATAGGAAAAAAGGTCTCAGAATCTGATACTTTTGCGATAGGAAAAGGGTTTAAGAATCTGAGACTTTTTCTATAGGAAAAAGGTCTCAGAATCTCTGAATTTGAGACTTTTTTTTTAATGAAAAAGGTCTCAAAATGTGAATCTTTTTTAAAAAGAAAATGGTCTCAAAGTCTGAGACTTTTATGTTTAAAAAAGGCTCAGAAGTTGAAACTTACTCAATTAGAAGAAGGTCGCAGAATATGAGACTTAAAGGAAAAAGGTCTGAAACTTTTTCTATAGAAAAAAGGTCTCAGAATCTAAAATTTTTTCAATACGAACAAATCTAATAATATGAGACTTTTCAATAGTAAAAATATCTTAAAAAATGCTTTAAAATATGAGACTTTTTCCACAGTAAAAGGTTTCAGAATCTGAGAATTTTTTGTGGAAAAAAGTTCTTAGAATATAAAAATTTTTCTAAGCGAAAAAGGTATCAGATTCTGAGACATTTTTGTAAAGAAGAAGTATTAGATTCTAAGACAACAACCTCTATCGGCAAAAACTAATAAATTTGATGATTTTATAGCTTTCCCATCACTTTTTTTGCAAAATAAACGTATCCCTGTTTTTGTTCGGCCGACAAATCATTTTTTGATTTTTTTTTATTCGAAGTAAAAAAATTTCCTCCCCCAAACCCAAAAGCTGTACCCGCCACCATAGAGTAAAGAATATATCAGAGATTTTGATAGGCCCCAAAACAATATGTCACTTTATATAAATTGGTTCTCTTAATGTTTAAGAGAGTTTTTACATGCCATAGCATAGGCAACACTAAGAGAACCAACTTTTTGAGAGAGGAAATTCAATGGTAGCCAACCAACCTGATACCCACTGCCCGCCACTGTTGCAATTTATGTCAAGTTTTAGTAGTCTCCAAGTGTTTCGAATGTTAGCGTTTTTCAACAGCCATACTGACGGACATCGCTAGATTGTCTTAAAATCGATCTAGGATCATTAATATTCATAATTTATGGTTTCCTAGACTAAATTAAATCTTTACAAATAAACTTTTTGCTAAAATGTTTAGTTTAGAAATATATGTAATTTTTTTTTGTTTTTATTTCTAGGTGTAAAAAGCATGGTGTTCCAATTGAAAAGATTTTCAATAAAACTCAAAGAACTAAATTTTTGTGGGCTATACATATGGCTGATGAAAATTATGTTTTCTAAATTAATTACTATATTAAATTATAAGTATTTAAGTACTAAAAACATCCACAAGAAAATCCCACCCAAAATCACATTAAAAAAAATAATAGTATGAATCCTTTCCCTGCTCCCTGAAACAGACTTCACCCTCATCTCATAAAACATTCTGTTTTTGTCAATCTTTTTTTTTAATATATACTTAAGTAGTATATAATTCATTTCATTTAAAAATTTAGTAATTTAGTGTTCAGCATTAAAAATTATTAGCTTAAACAAACAAAAATTATAAGCCAACCAACTAACTTAACATATACATAATTTAATTTAATTTTTTTTTTCATTGGTATGTACTGAAATTATAAATTCATTACTATTTTTGTAGTAAAATCAAACTGTTTTTTACTATTATCCTAAACAAAAACCAGTTTCTAAACAAATTATTTAACATTTTTATTAGAAAAAAAAGAAGAACTTTGAATTAACTTCAGATTTTGTTCTAAATTTTAAAAGTTATTTTTAAAATTATTTTCAATATTTTACAATTAGTTTAATTTATATTTAAAACAATTTTTTTCCCTAATAAAATAGATGGATAATGTGCTGCAAAAAAACTAGATCTTAAATTATGTCATACATAAAAGATCTTGTTAAAAAAAATATATATAACCACAAGAAAATTTTTTGAAAACATTTAAGTATCAAATATTACTTTATTTAATTAGTAGTATCTAATTTTATTATAAAAAATTTTATATTACAATTTATAAAATTAATTTTAGTTAAGAAAATATTTAATAACTAAATCCTCTTCTCTTTATTGGACTCTTATCAAGCTTAAGTTTTCTTGTTTTATAAAATCTAGAATTTTTCTGTTATTTTATTTTATTTCTTCTAATTTTTATTTTAATATAAGTTGTTTTCTTTTCTCATTCACTTTTATGTTTTATTTTCCATTAAAAAAAAATATTACTGTGCAATTTTTTTTTATTAAAAAAAAGAACTAAAATTAATTATTTTGCCTCCCATCTTGTATAAAGAAATAAAAATTATGATTTTTTTGTTACACAAACAATTTTATAAAAATTGTAAGAATTTTATTAAAAAAAATCTTAAACAAAAACTATGATTTCTTTTATTTTTTTTTTTAATCTATTTTTTATACTGCAAGTTTTTTTTATTTTCAGTTTTTAGATTTTAAATCACTTAGGTTTTTATAAACACTAAAGTGTATATGAACATCTGCTTGTTTTTCAACTTTTCAAGCAGCTTTATCAGGGTTTTTCAATGATATTTTTAATAACTACTATTTTGAACTATCGAAATTCTCATAGAAAAACCCTGATAAGTTTCTTAAAAAGTTGAAAAGCAAGCAAGTATCATATAGGCATAACTAACAAACTCATTCATTAAATATTTTATATATACTATAATACACAATTAAAATAATAAAAACAAAACATAATTATTAACCGTAGTGTTAAAAAAAATGTTCTCAATTCAACATTTTTATTAAGCATAAAAAAGCCACAACTTTATATATGATAAAAAAACTAAATATCTAAAAAAAATCATTTTGTAATTTTAAAGTGATAATTTAGTAAAAATTATAAATAAATCGTCAAAAAAAAAACAATTATTGCAACCATATAATTATTGAATTAATTGAATTGAAATAAAAAATTAAACAAAAACTTAATTTAATAAAATTAAAAAAAAAAATGTAAAATCTTGATTTTTTATTTATGTATAAAACTTATCCGACTGATGCCTGTTAACATTATGTTGTTGATTCCGGAGTACGCTTTCACCATTCACCTAATTTTTAAAAAATTGCGATTTCGAAATTTAAGATTTAGGGGCATGTCACACACTCAATTCCGTTCGGATTTGAAAAAAAGTGGTTTACCTGTAAACGGCAAAGCGAATATTTTTTTCGGAATGAAACCACTTTTATGCATTTCAATTCCACTTTGATTTTTAAAAGTGATTTCATTCCGAAAAAAATAATATTCGTTTTGCGTTTTACGAGTAAACCACTTTTTTCAAATCCGAACGGAATTGAGTCTGTGACATGCCCCTTAAAATTTTTTTCTTGTAACAATTAAAGATCAAGTCAATATATTTAATAATTGCAAACAAACAAATTTAAAAATCTTAAAACTCATAAGAATATAATTTTTATATTTTTAAAAGTTAGGTGTAAGAGTACTCCCGAGTCGAACACAATATACAGTTATTTGGAATCAAGGACGTATCTAGAAATGTGTAAAGGTCGAATCAGAATCAAAAAGAAAACAAAAAACATCAAGTTTTTAATTTTTACCTCCGTTTGATTTAGGTATATCACATTTAAATTGTATAGACGAAAAAATAATGGGCGTTACGCCTTACGCGACGTAATTTGATTCAGGTTGGACGCTAAAGCGTATTAGCATTTTTCCGAAATTTCAAATTTTTCTATAACATTCCGTTATCGATATATTTGCGTTTTGAAAAATTGAAATATGCTTATTTATCGCTTCTCCTACATGTGCACAGAAAAATATTGTTTATTCATTTTTAATTAAAACGTTGTATTAACAAAAAATTTAATTGCATTGACAAAAAAAAAATGAATTAATTTTTTATTCAACTACACTAATTGAAACTCTAGCTATTAACGAAAGGCCATCATAAATTTTACCTTGGTTGTAATTACAGGGAATGTAAATAGAGCCAAATAACAATTTTTTACTGTACTATTAACCAAAATCTCAATATTAAAAAAAGATTTGGAAATTCTACATCAGGAATTCCAACTTTTTAACACTTGTAAGTGTTCTTAACTACGATGCCAACACCTTGAGAACTAAAGTCTTGAAAAAAAGAATAACATTCTAAATTAATACACTGACCTTTTCTTAAATGAGTTTCTTGTATAAATGTAACATCTATACAATTATGATTTAACAAATCTATTCTACGACTCACTTCAATGAGTGATCTTACATTAAATGTTACCAAATTGAGTCCATTACGGCCCATAAATATTTCTTACTTCCCCCACAAAAGTAAAATGAGACAAAATAGTATGAATTCATTTATTTGATTATACCAAGCCTTTAAAAACAATTTCAAGTTTTTTTTGGGTTTTCTGTTCACATTTAAAATTTTGCTGGGTTATTCATAATGAGTAAATTAAACTTAAAGTAGGTTTATTTGACTGATATTGCATGAATAATTGTCAAATAAACCTACTTTAAGTATACTTTAAGTATTATGAATAAAGGCCTTGATTTTTAATGAAATCGATCGAAATTGAAATCGTGCGATTTCCATCACATACCAGTGTATGTTTTCTATATTTAAAGTAATACGGTATTTACACCAACGAAAACAACTTGTTTTTGAATATTTTTTTGGTTTTTGGCAAAAACTACATAAATTTTCCATACAATTTAAAAACTGCGTTGCCAACTAAAACTGGACAAAAACTAGAATTTAGGTTCTGGTCAATGCTACTATTAATTCAGTGTGAATGTTTTTTTCAATTTTCTTTTGGTAAAAACGAATCAAAATAAAAATATTTGTTTTTTTGTGAAATTAATATTCAAATCTTTTAAAAAAGTAAATAAATGTGTAATTTAATTTTTTTAATAACGAGTGGCTATTGTAATTTTGTGTTTTTTAGTGAATTTAGAAAATAATTAATTTGATTTGACAAACAAAAACTCTATTTATTCGGTGTAAACAGTTTGGTTTTCCAAAATGCTTTTTTGCCAAAAACAGGTTAGTTTTTGTTTGGTCTAAACATAGTATAAACAAAACTTTCGTTTTATAACATTTTTAACCTATTTTATTGCTAAAAACGTTATATTTATTTTTTTTTTAAACCGTTACATTACACGGCATGTCGTTCTCATTCTGTTTATTCTCTACAAAAAACTGTTTTTTTGGTGTAAGTTGATGCTGGCAATGATGTTAAGCAATTTAAAGTGAATGTTTTTAGCTTTTTAAAGAAGAAGCACTAGTTGACATCTACAATTTTTAAGCAGAGTTGCCAGTTAAAGGTATTATCCCCAAACAGGGTTTTTGTTTTGGAAATGTGGATGAAAGTTTTTATTTGACATTCTGGGGATTTCACAAAATTTTTCTGAAAGTTAAAATTCTTAAGACCGATAATGGAAAATTTCCAAAACTTATGCTCAGACCTTCGAAAATTTAATTTACCATTCAATTTTTCAATTTATAAATTTTATTTAAAGAATTAATTCAAGCATGAATTAAATTTTAATTGTTTGAAAAAAAAAATCATTGATTTTGTGAATAATTATTTTTTGAATTAATTCATTTTTATTATTTCATTTTTCATAGCCCATCGACCATAAATGTTTGGAAGAGAAAACAAAAGTATTGTTCGTTTTTCGCGAAATCTCTTCATTATATTGGAAGTTATTTTTCGCCAGAGACATATATAACACTCACTTGCTTTTTTCTTATATGTTTTTTGTTTTTTTCTTATAGGGATTCTTTTGCAATCATTTTGGTTTGTAACAGTTTTTATAATTCCTATGCCCACGGGCATAGGCTAATTCTAATTCTGCTTTAATTCTCTGAATTAAAATTGAATTATTCACAAAATGAATAAATTCTTTTTTTAAAGAATTCAAATTTAAAGCCTCTGTTGTTCTGTCTTTCACAACTTTTCAATTCACATGAAAATTTCCGAATCACATGAAATTAAGTTTAGTGTTTTGTAGTGTCCGACCGAACAGTACGGCCAAAAAACTGTATTGGCCATAAATTAATATTTGCAAGCATTTTTAACAGCTTTTTCTGATGGCCGTTTGTTTGTTTAGGCGATAGAAGACTATTTCGACTTTCAAATTTAATGGCGAGGACGAAGTTAAGCACCAATTTAGATGTTCGGTAACCGAACGTTCGGCCAAATTAAAAAAAAATCGGTTACCGAACTTCGAAATTATAGCTTAACTTCGTACTCGTTCTTAAATTTTACACTCAGAATCGTCTTCCATCGCCTCAACAATTCTACCTCATATAAAAAAAGTTTTTAAAAGTAGTTCCAAATACCAAATTTTTGATTAAATGACGTTTTTTGGCCGAACAGTTCGGTCGGACACTAGTGTTTTGTTGATCACGTTTTCATTTGAAGTTGAAATCGAATAATTAAAATTTTAAAAAAATTTAAGGAAAAAAGTGCTTTCGTTTTACTTTCACCAAATTTTATTTATGTGAAACAAAAAAGAAATTCGGATGTAAAATCTAGAACACCAAAGAATTCGGAAATTTTCATTTTCACATTTTTTATGTGAATTACTTTTTTTGGAACAGCGGCCTAATTCAAAAAATTAATTCAAGCATGAATAATTTCATTAATTAAAAATAATGTGAATTAATTCACAAATTGAATAAATTGTTCAAAAGTTTGCCAGAGGTATACACAAAAAATTTTTTACCAAGTACTTGGGAGGATATGCGTTTTTAAAGTTTTTTGCATATATTATGCAAAAAAATAGCATAAATTTACCAAGTTTTTGCTTGTTTCTGATAAAAATTTAAAAAATATTCATAAGAGTATTTAACCTTGTGTAATTTTACAAACCTTAACCAAAATTATGCAAAAACTTGGTAAAATGTTGCAAAATTTTTCATAATTTATGTAAAAAACTTTAAAAACGCATATCCTACCAAGTTAGAGAATAATCACAATTGGAGTGGGAAGAGTTTTTCCGCAACTGTTCACATACGTTTTATATGACAACAAAATTCCGCCGCGTTTTTCCGCCAAACTAGATTCAATTCTATTTTTATGAGGACAATTGCGTTTTTCCGCTTCCCGCTCCAATTGTGATTATTCTCTTATTGGTAAAATATTTTTTTGTGTGTACATTAATGCCAACATTTGTGGGGGATTTTTGGGAATAAGAAATTGTAAGTTAAGAATGGCATTCCAAAAAAAAGCTGGCATCCTTGTTTTTAAGCGTTTTTCATAGATTTTTGTGTTTGCTGAAAAAAAAAGTTTGCAAAATTTTCTAATTTTCATTTGAGAAAACAATTATAAAAAGTTGTGCTAATTTAAAAATAAAATGTAGCTAATATTAGACACTACCAAATGAAAAATAATTTAATTTTAAACAAATTTTAACTAATTCTGACGAAACCGGCATTTATTGACCCAATCGATAAGCTGCAGAGTACAAAACAACTGAAGCTATATACTAGATGTTTTTATAAAATTAGGAAAAAAAAAATGGCACGTCAGCGTGATAATAAGGGTGGTAATAACTCCGGAGATAAATCAACAAAACAAAAATCCAATAAACAGACAAATGAAAATGCTGACTCAACAAAATCGACTAACAGTTCGGGAAGTAGGGCAAGCACTACGACAACTAGTACCACATCATCAAATGCTGCTATGGAAAAGCCAAAACCCAAACATACAGGCCATCCCAAAAAGGCAACATTCGAAGAACCCAAATCCAAATTTGTTTTAAACAAATGGAAAACCTTAGCGGGTTGCATTTGCATGGCAGTGGCTGTATATTTTGGCTATCAGGGTTATTTGGAAACGAGAGTCAATACACCGTTTGATAATCAAAAAATGGTAACTAGAGCTGGTCTGGATGACCCTGAACGTTATTGGGGCTCATATAGGCCATTAAATTATTTTGGCATGAAAACTCGTGACCCACATTCTCTAGTCATGGGTCTGATGTGGTATACACCCTCAAATTTGGGTCATGGCGGTAAAGGTATACGGCACTGGTGTGATATGGGTGATAACTTAGACAAATATGGTTGGACCCATCACGATGGTCGTTCTTTTGGTGTGCAAGAGATACATGACTTACCGTTTGAACTTAAAACCTCTTTTGTCAAATATCCAAGTGGTAAACAATTTGGTGGTGATTGGACAGCTCGGATATCAGTAAAAAATACTACTAGGGCCTGGGATAAATCCATATCTTTAATTTGGTATGTTGGTTTGGATGAACGTACCAATGGTCATATCAAATATGTTTCGGATGAAAAAAGTCCGGAACCCGGAGTTTATGGTGAAACTTTGGGATTAGGCGAATTTCAATTAAGATTTCATCCCGTTAAAGGACGTATTTTGCATAAATCCTATTTGAGTACAGTAGCTCCTGGACTAAGCAAACTAAAAGAAACTGTTTTCAGTCATTTTCGTGCTTTCACCGATAAAAGAGGACATCGTTATATAGGATTACCAGGCGAAATGATATCTCATAATGGCCAAATGGCTTTAGATCCCAATTTTATAGCTATTCAAATTACAGCTGAGGTTGATTTCACAATGGATATAACATATCAATCTACTTCAGGTTTTTCTGTAGGAGAATTAATACCGAAACCTCCAACCGGTAGAGAGTATACCGATTCATTGCAAGAACATTTAGCGGCATTTGAAAAACGTTTTGAGAACACTTTTAATTTAAAAGCCAAAGGATTTTCAAATGAAGAAATCAAATTTGCCAAATATGCTTTGAGTAATATGTTGGGAGGCATTGGTTATTTTTATGGCTCAAGTAAGGTAAGTGAAAGAATTTATTGTTTATTAAGCTCAAAACGAAAAGATGACAAGATTTTTCCTTATGGGGGAAATGGTTTTTATCTGAAAAAAAAAATTCTAATCGTAAAATGGCTTTAGTTTTAATCAATTTTCAATGGAATTCCTAACGGCCGTATTATTAACAAAAAAAGAAGCGTACTATATTAATTTATTTTTATTTGTAGCGTTTTTTATTTACACAATTTGGTTATTAATTTTTAAGTTTTTATTAATTACCCTTTTTTCATTATAACTTTTTTTTATGAGGGACTTTATAGAATCGAATTTTATTGTAACATTTTTATTTTACCGTTTTTATTCGTAATAGAGTCAAGGCCATGTGTCTCGGGACCCTTTAGCCTTTTCATTTTTTATATTTTTGTAAAACAAATAAAACATTTTTCAGTTCGAAGAAGTAAAAAGTCTTGCACCTGGACTAGGGTTTGCCAGATACTAAAGTCAAATAACTGGACAATGGAAAAAATCATCTAGATTAAAAAAAAAATAACTGGACACATTTATAATATTTGTTTTTTTGAAGAACATACCCCCAGTTTCTGTATGACGAACGAATGACTGACGTCAAAAATTTGCATGTATTTTGTGAATGTAACAAAAACAAAATACATTCGTGACGTTCGTCAAACGTTCTTCATTCAGAAACTGGGGGTTAAAAAAATCCACCGATCGTCATATGTGGGATATCTCGAAATGTTGATATTGAGCTCGTCAATGGTCTTATGATTACACAGTGATACAAAAACGAATTTTCCGAAGATCAGAATCTGATCTGTAAAAAAAATACTCAGAATATAAAATGAAAAACGAGTGCCTAACATCGAGTGTTTCTTTTTTTTACATCAAGTTTTCTACTATATGAAGCTTTTCAATCGATGTTATTATTCTTTAATCTTCATTATAATGTTAAAATGATTGACTTCCATCGGGAACCTTACTTTCCCTGATTGAAAATTGCGAATAAAAAAAGTTGGACACTTTCTTAAGATCTATCAGTCCAGAACCCAAAATATCAAAGGCGGTCTTAAGACAAAAATTTGGCAGTCACACCCATAACATTCAAATTCCTGTAGTCCTCTTGTTCCCTCTAACGCACACGTTACTGCGAAACTCCATTCGAAACAGTTACAGCGAAAGTCCCACAACTAGCCTCCCAAAAAATTAGAAAATTTTATAGGTTAAGAGAATAATGATATATGATACCCTACACCAGTGTTTTCCGGAAAATGGGTCCCAAGTCCAAACATGGACCGATTGTATTTGTCTTTTGTTAGATCTTTATTTAGTGTAGAAAACACACACAGATCAAATTTTAGTCGAATTAGTTTATTTTTTTGTCAATAGACCAATTTAACTGAATATCGGTCGAAATTTTTATATGGGGGACTAAGTCCAAAAATGGTCCAATTATATTCCGATTTGATAAGGTTACTAAAGAACACGTTTAACACCTAAAAATAAAATTTTGATCAAATATTTCCAATTTTATCAATTTTGAGGGAATTATGTGAATATCGGGAAGGTGGTTTGTATGGGGACTACCAGAAGGACTGACCCAATTCCTTTGAAATTTGGAATGGTGATTTGTGCAAAATTTGATTACATGCTGAATTTCAAAGCAATATCTATTATAATACGGTTATTAGAGACATTTAAGCCGTATCCAAAGGGGGCGTTTGTATGGGGGCTAGGTCTTAACATGGACCGATTTTCTCCAATTTCAATTGGCTTCGTCCTTGGGCCAAAAGATGCTTAAGTTTTGAATTTCAAGTTAATTGATTGAAAATTGCGACCTGTATCATGCTTAAACCGATAGATGGACGGACAGACGGACGGACATCGCTAAATCGACTCAAAAAGTAATTCTGAGTCGATCGGTATACTTGAAAGTAGGTCTAAGACCAATATTTCGGGTAGTTACAAACATCAGCACAAACTCATTACACCCTGTACCACAGAGTGGTGTAGGGTATAACTATGACATTCCCATAGAATAATTTTCAACAAAATTATTTTTCTGTTTTAAATTTATTTATGTTGGTCATTTTTTGAAAAGACTTACATTAGCCGACACGTCGTCAGCTTATTATTGTTTTGCTCCATACGCCAACAACTCGGTTTCGAGAAAAACGATAAAATAGGTTTACCACAAATTTTCTCGAAAAGTAATCGATGGATTTTGTTTTAATCCTCCCACACAACCTAAATGGCAAATATGACATTACTTGAAATGTTTAGAAGTTACGGTATTAAAATTACGTAGAATAGTACTAACATAATTAATCTTCATTCCAAAAATATGCAAGATCCGTTAATTTTTAAATAATCTAGAGCCTTTTCTATAACGCAAATTTTCAAAAAACGTCAAAATGGTGTGTTTTTTCTTAGAAAATTCTGGATATCTCAAATTTGAAAAGATGTTTTAAAAAACGGACTTCGGAATAAGAAAGAGGATATTTATATTATATATATTCCATTCCTAACTCACTTTTTTCAAAAATGGCGTATGGAGCAAAACAATAATAAGGTGACGACGTGTTATTACGAAACACGTGTCACAATATTTTTACATTGTGAAAGTTATCAATTTATGGACTCGGCAATACCAAATTAAACTTTTCAACAGTTGTTTTAACGATTTTAAACTTTTTCGTTTTTTTTTAATTATTCTTTGTCTTCAACTTTTTTTTAATTCGATTATTTTTAAATTAATAATGCTTAAAAAGTTATGATATGGATTTTTTCCGAGAATACGGTTTAGCTTTAACCAAATTGCTACCATAATTTTAATAATAACTTAAACCACAGAAGTCATTTCATCTCACCATGCTTTACGTTGATGCTTCATAATAACTTTTAATTAATTTTTTAAATTAATTAGCTTTATTATTGTTAATCATGTTAACCAACACATCAATGGCTTCTCAATAAATTTCAACACTATTATATGAAATTAACAAAAAATATATATAAATTACAACATTCTAGGTTCAATCTGTTTATACTACTAATCCTGTACCATATTGGAAATCTGCTTTGTATACAGCAGTTCCTTCACGTTCTTTCTTCCCCAGAGGTTTTCTCTGGGATGAAGGTTTTCATGGTTTATTAATTTCATCCTGGGATATTGATATTGAATTGGATATTTTAAGCCATTGGTTTGATCTACTGAACATTGAAGGTTGGATACCCAGAGAACAAATATTGGGCGTAGAAGCATTAGCCAAGGTTCCTGATGAATTTGTTATACAACATAATACCAATGCAAATCCTCCAACATTTTTGTTAACTTTAAAACGTATATTGAAATATCATAAACAGGAATTATCATTAAAGGGAAGATTAGATACATTGGAACGCATATATCCCCGTTTACAAGCTTGGTTTTCTTGGTATAATACCACGCAAAGAGGTGATATGGCTGGTACATATCAATGGCGTGGTCGTGATGCTACTACCGAACGTGAATTAAATCCAAAAACTCTTACATCTGGCTTAGATGATTTTCCTAGAGCTTCTCATCCTACAAGAAAAGAACGTCACATTGACATTAGATGTTGGATGGCATTTGCCGCCAGCGTTATGTATGAACTTTCCTCAATATTGGGAAAGGATGAACATAAATACTATGAGACTGCAGGATACTTAAAAGATAATACAATTTTAAATGAACAACATTTAAGTCCATACACGGAAACTTATGCCGATTGGGGTCTTCATACGGATTCTGTGGTACTTAAGAGACCCCAATTAACACAGAAAAATATTCAGCGAGTCCATCAGCAGCAACAACAATTGGAAATGGTGAGAGTAACTCTAAAACAACCAGACTATAAATTTGTAGACTCAACATTTGGCTATGTCAATATATTCCCTTTCCTTTTGGAGATACTTGATCACGATTCTCCATATTTGGGTAAACTATTAAATGATATAAGAGATCCTCAGAAACTGTGGTCACCTTACGGTTTACGTTCATTATCAAAATCATCACCTTTATATCTAAAACGTAATACAGAACATGATCCTCCATATTGGAGAGGTCCTATATGGATTAATATTAACTATTTGGCTGTTAAAGCTTTACATCATTATGGTATGATTGAGGGTCCTTATGCATTGTTGGCTCGCAATATTTACGCCGAATTAAGAGAAAATTTAATTAATAACATATTTAAAGAATACCAACGTACTGGCTATCTATGGGAGCAATATGACGATGCAAGCGGTCATGGCAAAGGTTGTTATCCCTTTACTGGTTGGAGTTCTTTGGTCGTTTTAATTATGTCTGAGCAATATTAAGTAACGAGTGTTACAAATTAGAAAAATTGTAATTTAGTTTAAGCCAAAAGGAATTATATGCATTCACAAAACATATTTATTTAGTCAATTCTTTTTTGTCTTAATTTTAAAACCGTCTTAAACTAATGTTCTTTGTAGATAAATTGATTAATAAAACAAAAAAATCAAAATCATTGACTTTTAAATCAATCATTTATGTGTATATATATATGTCCTTTATTTATTTAAATATGTACAGTACTTATACCTTAATATAACAAGTATATACTTAAATATAATGTTCACGAGGAACATAGGGCGTTAACGAATTCTCTCCAACTATTTCTGTCTCTTGCAAGTAGTTTGATTTGATTCCAAGTTGTTTGTGCTGATTCAAGTTCCTTTCTTGTGCAACGTATCCATGTGTTGCGAGGTCGTCCTTGCCGGCGTTGACCTTGAGGATTCCAATCAAGAGCTTCTCTAGCAATATCGTTTTGTGGTCTTCTAAGAATATGACCAATCCAAGTCCATTTTCGTCTTCGTATATCGAATTCGATTGGACAACAACCAGCCTGCAGCCAAAGATCTTCATTGGATATCCAATTTGGCCAAAAGATATTTAATATTTGCCTTAAACATCGATTTATAAACGTTTGGATCTTTCCTAGAGTAAGCTTCGTGTAGCTCCATGTAGTACATCCATATAACAACACTGATTTTACGCTACAGTTGAATATACGTAATTTAGTCTTTTTTGAGATGTTCCTAGCGCGCCAGACTTTATGTAGTTTGTGAAAAGCGGTACGTGCTTTATTAATACGCTCATTAATATCAGCTTCCGATCCACCATCTTTGGTTATTTTACAACCGAGGTAGTTGAAGGTGTCTACATCTTCGATCACAGTGCCATCTACTGTTAATGGAGTTGTTACATGAGTACCAATGCGCATAAGTTTTGTCTTTTTGAAGTTGATTCTCAATCCGACTTTTTTAGCGTTTTCGGAGAGTATTTTTATCTTTTTTTTAATATCCGCAAAGCGATGAGCCATCAAACATATGTCATCAGCATAGTCTATATCGTTTAAAAACTCTGTCATGTTCCATTGAATGCCCATAGGGGCCTCCCTGTTGGTTTCTTCCATTACACAATCTAATAGTAAAAGAAATAATGTGGGGGACAGGACACAACCTTGCCTTACACCAGTAAGAGTTGAAAAAGGCTGGCTTTCCTTTCCATTAAAACGAACCTTACATGATGCATCTTTGTAGAGTTCACATATTAGGGTGACAATTTTCTCTGGAATACCTTTATTTATAAGGGCAGACCACATAGATGTTCGAGATATTGTGTCAAAAGCACGTTCAAAATCTACAAAAAGCAAGTAAAGATGTGTGTTGTATTCTGCTGATTGCTCTATTACTATACGCAACGTGTTTACGTGATCGACACAAGATCGTCCAGGCCTAAAACCGGCTTGCTCTCTTCGCAAAATTTGTTCGACTACTGGCGAGATACGTTGTAGTATTAAAGTGGCCATCACTTTACCAATTGCGTTTAGGACAGTAATGCCACGCCAGTTTTTGCAAAGCGTTAAATCCCCTTTTTTGGGAATTGTAACAACTACTCCCTCTTTCCAATCTGCGGGAATTTTGTTGTTAAGCCACGCATTTCTGACGAGTGGAGTAAGAAACTCTGCTAGCGTGTCAGAGCCATATTTCAACAACTCTGCAGGGATGTTGTCGGGACCGGGTGATTTGGAATTTTTCATCTTATTCAATGCAGTTGCAACTTCCGTAAACGACGGGGGATCTGTTGAGATATCCCTTCTCGGGTTGCGCCTTGTAGAGTTTGTTGCTGTATCGGCCTGGTTTTCAGTAAAGGACTGCGTTAAGAAAAATTCACGCCAACGTTCTAGCTGTTCGTCGGTTGTTGTTAAGTCTGTACCATCATTAGCTTTCAGCGTAGCGGTGCTTCTGATGTTGTTGCCGCTCATTTGTTTAATAGCGGAGTATACACCGCGGAGGTTTCCCGTGTTTGCGGCCTTTTCCGTCTGTTCTGCAATATCATTATAATACTTTTCACGGTCAGCACGAACCATATAATTTACTTTACGAGCGGATTGTCGGTATCCTAATTTTGTCTGTAATTTTAGTGTTGGTGTTTTGGCGCGGATACGCAGGTTACGAAGATGTTTCCGATTTTCTATCTCGCCCCAGGTTTCAGAGGTAATACATGGCTTAATTTTAACTTGCTTCAGGCCCAAAACCGACTTTGCAGAGTCTTTACAGGCTTTTACTACGTCCGACCATGAATTTTGTTCGTTGAGTGCTAGATTTGATCTAAGAGTTTGATTATAGACAATTGAAGTGGTAGGGTCTTGAAGACGCGATGTATTAAACCTTTCGGCTTTTCTTCTAGTCCCATTTACTGCCGCAGGACGTAGCCGGAATTTGGCAACGAGAAGTTGGTGGTCACTTGCTATGTCAGCACCACGTCTTGCTTTAACGTCAAGAAGTGATCCCAGAAATAGTTTACTAACCATAATGTGATCAATTTGATTGAATGTTTGACCAGTCGGCGATTCCCAAGTATATTTATGAATGTCCTTATGAGGGAATTTAGTTCCACCAATAAAGAGACGGTTGCGAGCACAGAAATCTACAAGTCTGTCTCCGTTGTTGTTTCTAGATGAACCTAGCCCATGTTTGCCCATTACCGCCTGTAGGTTCTTGTTATCATTTCCTACTTTGGCGTTAAAATCACCCAGAAAATTTTAATATCGCCAACTGGTAAGGAACTAATAACGGAGTCGAGCTGACTATAAAATTCATCTTTAAAGCTGTCCTCATCAGGCTCAGTTGGTGCGTAGCATTGCACAATGGATATTTTTCGAAACTTTGAGTTGAATCTCGCAGTGATTATACGCTCAGATACTGCCTTATACTCTATTAGTGCATCTCTAGCTTTTGGTGATAGAAGAATACCTACGCCGTTTTTCAAGTAAGTGGTGTTGCCGGAGTAGATAAACTGGTGACCGGAAAGGAATTGTGTAGTACCACTGTTTAGCCAACGAACTTCACTTAACCCAAGAATGTCAAGTTTATAAGACACCATTTCCTTTCGAACTTGCTCGAGTCTGGAGATTTCAGAGAGTGTTCTAACGTTCCAGGTACCAATCATTAACCGTTTTTTGAAGCCAAAAGTCGTCATCGTTGGGGGATCATTGTTTGAATTAATTAACGTTTCTGTAATCATTTAGTTTAGGAATGATTGACTGATTAGGCCAATGCACCCGATCCTAGTGTTGGGACTGCCAACAAACCTCTAGGCAGGTTTCCTGGCTGTAGAACAGCCAGGAGTGACTGAGTTTCAGTGACTTATTTCCCCGGTTGTCACCTAATTACCTGAGACGCACCAATATTTACGTGCCATTCAGGTTACTCAAGCCGGCGCCTTCTCACTTTAGCTGCCGACAAACGGGTGTTTGTACGACATTACCAGGGAATACTTGGTATAATACCGGAAGTTGTGAGCTGCTAGGGAAATTCAACAATGGAATCGCTTCTTGCTATTCCCAAGTGAATAGCAGACAGAGAGCTTTCAACCACTGCGAAAGACCCCATCCCCAATTTTATTTTGTTCGAGGCGTGCACTAAATATCTGGCATTTTTTTGTTGTTAATGCTTTGGGGTTTTGTTGGCGGTAAAAATGTATTACTTTTAAATCATAAAATCTGTTGGGCCATGTTAAACGACTGACTGATGGTAGAGCAGTAAAGCAATTTTAAGATCCAATTTCAATATGAGCAAGAATTCTAGGGCACAAAAAAAAATTATTAATTTTTGTACTCAATAAAAATTTATTAAAATCGTTTCTGATCCAATTCCAGTGAGCGACAGAAATCAAGGTCAAAAAGGTATAAAAAAAAAAATTATCTTCAATTTTTGTACTAAAAGAAATGTTTAACTATATATTTTGTTTTAGAACTTTATTTAATATATATCCGGCTTTATACCATTATGATTATGTCTTTTTTGAAAACGTTTTCCTGTCTTTTTGTAGAGGTTTTATAGAACAAAGTTTAAAATTGTTTGAAGTAGTATTTTTAAAATGTTTTTGTAGAAAAATCCTACAAAAAGACAAAAGAAAGATTCCAAAAAAAGCAACACCATATGGGATTTAAAAATATAAATACATAAGACAATTATTATTACTATTATTATTATACTCTTATGATAATGATTTTGATCTTACATTTCAAATGTAATATTACAATAGGTGTCAATATACAATTCGATTGAAAACTTTAAAAAATAAAAATAAAAAATTAACCCAGAGTTTGGAACTACAACCACATTAAGTACACTTAAATTAAAGGGAGAAAAAAATATATAAATCTCATTCGATATCAGAAGAAGTATATAAAAAATGATAAAAAAAATCGTTTAATAAGTAAGATATTACAAATAAGTCTTTTACTTACAACAGTAAAGAAAAGTAGACGGAAAAAAGAAATAAAAAGAAAAAATATAAATTAATAGTACCCGACCAAACAGTTTGACCCAATTATTGAATTTGCAGAGAGTTTGTTAGTTGAAAGCATTTTTTCAAAGACGAATGTCAAAAAAAGGCAAAAACGAAATTGATACACAATTTCACTATTCGGTCGCTGAAACTTTTTTAACTAAGCTTAACTTCGAGTCTGCCTTAAATGTAATTAGAATCGCTTAAAATTTGTTTCCAAAATGCTTCCATTTAATAATTTTGACAAAATATTATTATTGTACAAAACTGTTTCATCGTAAACTATAAATTAACACAGTTTTAGAGATTTTAAAACTAAAGAGATAAGTGGAAAATTTTTTAAAAATAAAATTAATCTCGCTTATTTCTAAATGGTGGAAAACGATCTAATAAGGCATGGAATATACTACCAGGTATACGCTGGTGTTTATTGATTAAAACTTCTAAAGCTTGAGCCACCTAAAAATGAGAAATCCAATTATTATTTATTTATTACAAAATATTCAAGGAAACTCACCTTCACTTGTAATTCTTCAGGCGTCAAGGATGCGTCATATGGTATTGGTTTACCTAAATATGTACGAAACTTCACCGGAAATCCTCCATATATAGGATAAACTGGTATCCTTACAGCATTGTAAAGTTTTATGAAAAATTTACGAAATATACCCAATTGTCGAAAACCTTCACGTAAATTTTCTGTAAAACAAGGTATAATGGGTGCCTTAGCCTCAATTGCGACTTTAGCGAAACCCACTCGATTGCGCCATAATAATTCATAGTAGCTATCACCGAATTGCGCTTCATAAACACCTCCCGGTGAAATGGCCAATAGATTACCATCTTTTAGAATATTAACACACGATTGTACGGTACCGGGACTTATATGGAATGCTTCCGATATTGTACCCCAACCAGGCAACTTGAATAAAAAACGATCTGCTATGGTGTAAATCAGTTGATCTCTTTGCAAAAGCATGCGAGAATTTAAATAATACATATCTATAGGTATGGCACCATGATAGTAAACAATTAATGCAGGACCCTCTTGTGGTACATTATCCATACCGATTACCTCGTAGCCATGATAAATACGTGCATGTGCATCCCATATTGCAGCAACAAGTTTGCGACCAAATTGCCAAAAATTACGATCTGTGCGTACAGATCGTAAAATAACTTCTCTGTAAAGAAATAAGAAGAAAATTTAATTAAAAAAAATTAACTCTCCGTTAAATTTTACTTTTTTAGGGCGGATTACTCAATGAAAAGTTAGCTGCTAACTGCCGATTTATCCGAGCCTTATGTCAAAATTTGTATGAAAAAGTTAAATTTAACGGAGAGTTATTTTATAACGGAGCATTGAGTAATCCAATCTAAGTGAATGGATATTGAGCAGTCCGTCCTAAATAGAGTTGTCAGATACTACAAGTCAAATAACTACAATGAAAAACAAGTAAAAAAGTTAAATTCGGCCTTGCCGAATGTATAGATACCCTCCACAATTTCAAAAAGATTATTGCAAAATAAACTGAAAAAAAAAAAAATTTTTGAAAAAAAATTTCCGCGAAATAAAAAAATCCGCGATTTTTGTCAAAAAATAGGTTCGTACTTGTTTAAATACCATTTTGTGTTCAATTATGTTCACATATGTCAACCAGCAGGCGAATTAAAGCATTTTGTATTTTTAGGTTATGTTGAATGTACTGAAATTTTTTATGTGTCCTTACATTTTCGTTCATAACTTTTGAACCGCTGAACCGATATCGCTCAAATGCAATACCAAACTTCTCAGGAGAACTTCTAATAAATATGTTAAGTTTCAGTCATCTCTGTCCAATATTTTGTCTGTGATCACCATTTCCACAGACAGACGGACATCGCTAGAATGTCTTAGAATCGGTCACTGATCAATAATATATATACTTTATGGGGTCCCAGACCGATATTTCGATGAGTTACAAACGGAATGACTTATATATGAGGCATTCCACACCAAATGTCCAGCAAAAAAAAACATGTGTACCGTAAACTTCTGAATAGGTGATATGGATAGCCCTATATGAAACTTAGAAAATTGCGTTTTTGGTTTTTCAATTTTTCAAGAACTGGGCTTAGGAGGCGTGGTCAAATATTGGAAAAATGGTCAAATTTGTGGCGAGTTGCCTTGATTAAATATTTATCACATTAAAACGGAATGCACCACAATGTCAAAAATTTACGTCCTTATATAGTTTTGTATGGGCTATCGATTAAAATTTTTTTTTGGAAAATTTTCAGAGCCCGTTCTGAAATTTTCCATTTTTTAAAAAAGTCAATTTATCAAAAATCCGGCCACTTTTTTTTTCTTTTTTATTTATTTTTTTAAAAGTTTAGATGTTTGTCCATCCACACAAAAAAAATCAGAAACACGTTCATCTTTTTTTCGAGAAAATCGCATTTGAACTTTAAATTTCATAACAATTTAGTAATTTGCTTGTATTTTCTTGTGTCAACAGAGCGTATGACGAATATTTATGCAATTAATATTACTCATTCGCAACTTTAAAACAAAGAAATACAAGCAAATAACAAAATTGTTATGAAATTTAAAGTTCAAATGCGATTTTCTCGAAAAAAAAGATGAACGTGTTTCTGATTTTTTTTGTGTGGATGGACAAACATCTAAACTTTTAAAAAAATAAATAAAAAAGAAAAAAAAAAGTGGCCGGATTTTTGATAAATTGACTTTTTTAAAAAATGGAAAATTTCAGAACGGGTTCTGAAAATTTTCCAAAAAAAAAAATTTAATCGATAGCCCATACAAAACTATATAAGAACGTAAATTTTTGACATTGTGGTGCATTCCGTTTTAATGTGATAAATATTTAATCAAGGCAACTCGCCACAAATTTTACCATTTTTCCAATATTTGATCACGCCTCCTAAGCCCAGTTTTCGAAAATTTGAAAAACCAAAAACGCAATTTTCTTAGTTACATATAGGGCTATCCAAACAACCTATTCAGAAATTTACGGGACACATGTTTTTCTGTAGCGGGACATTTGGTGTGGAATGCCTCATATACCCTCTATCACTAAGTGGAGGGTATAAAAAGAAAAAAGCTGGATTTTGAAAAAATAACTGGATACATATTTTTTTTTTTAATAACATAAAATTTTTATGATAAAAATATCAGCCGATTTTCATATGCGAAATATTTTTATTTTGGACTACTTTTTCGAATATAACATCAATCAAATGGCTGCCTCTATTGGCCACTGCAAAATGTGCCCCTTTTTAAATCATTTCCACTACTTTTTCAAGCATCTCGAAATGTTTATGTTGAGCTCGTCAATAATAAAAATAAGGATTGTTAGCGTAGATTTTTCTTTTCAAATAACTCCACAAAAATAAGTCCGGAGTGGTCAAATCGGGAAATTTATATGGCCAATTAAAATTTCCTGGACGTGCGATGTCAAAAAAGTAGAGGTTATCTGCAGATTTGACCCTTTCGAACTTATTTTTGTACAGTTATTTGAAAAGTATATTGTACACCAACAATCCTCAAATCATCGACGAGCTCAAGAAAAACATTCGTGCCGAAATTATTGGACAATCCAGAACATTCCAGACCGTCTGTCTGGCAACCCTAGCCCTAAAGTTTTGTTAACATCATTCCATAGGGTGACCAGATAAGAAAAGCATAGGAAAATAAATTTAAATAAAACAACAACGGTGTGAGATATCAAATTGATTCTGTCTTTATTTTACGGAATATACCATTTTAATGAAATACCACATCATGACAACAATTGTTAACCGACTTAGATTCGTGGCAGCGTTTTAATCGATCTATACAATTGTTTATAACTCGGTCCAATATAGCGAAATTATTCTGGATATGGCGTATATGCGGAATAATTTTGGATATAGCGTCTCAAATACCGCTTGTATGGAACCACAGCTCAAATATATCGATGTTGTCGAGCCGGTTACATAAAGCCGATTGACATTGCTCTATTAACAGTTTAAGTGTCTCCTTCTTTATTTTCGAAAGAAATAAGTTCCGCTGATGCTACCATGCCATAAACTGCAACAAAAAGTCACTTTTTATGTTTGCAATGATGCTTTGCTTGTTGACATAGCCGTTGAGCCAAAAATAAGCCTCGTCCCAAATAATTTTTTTTTTTTAAAAAATCATCAAAAATTGGAACTACCACTTTTTTCTATGAAAAATGTCTAAAAATCTCAAAAAAAAAAATTTCGAAAAAGTTTTGGACACTTGTTGTAATATCGGAATTTTAAACTGTTTCTATAGGCAAAATCTGAAAATTTCTCTGTATTAAAAATTTTTTATAGAAAAATCCGATTCTTTTTTTCTAGAAAAATCTAAGGAGAAGAGGGGCTATAAGAAGAGAGAAAAAAATAAAATAACCTGAGAACTATTTTCTAGGAAAAATAATCTTTAACATTTTTCTATAGGAAAAATGTCTCTGAATCTTAGAATTTTTCTACAGGAAAAGAAGTCTCGAAATCTTTTAATTTTTCTATAGAAAAATGTTTATATAGAAAAAATCGGAGAGTCTGTCTATAGGAAAAATGTGACAATTTTTCTACAGGAAAAATAAGATAATTTTTCTATAGAAAAAATGTATCAGAATCTGAGACTTTTTCTAGGGAAAAATTGCTCAGAATCTGAGATTTTTTCTATAGGAGCTGTTTTTTAACAGGAAAATGTATCGGAATCTGAGACTTTTTCTATAGGAAAAATGTCTCTGAATCTAAAAATTTTTCAATAAGAAAAATGTCTCTGAATATGAGACCTTTTTAATAGAAAAATGTCTCTGAATCTGAGACAAAATGTCACGGAATCTGAAACTTTTTGACAGCAAAAGATTCTAAGAGTTTTTAATAAAAAAAGTATTTAGAACCAGAGAAGTTTTCTCGGGAAATATGTCTCTAAATATGAGAATTTTGCTATATGAGAATTTTTCGAAATATTAGAAATTTTCGGTGGGTAAATTGCCTCAGTATCTGCGAGTTTTTTTCTATATGAAAGTTTATGAGAATCTAAGAATTTTTATATAATAAAAATTTGATAAATTCTAAAATCATTGTAATGGGCAAAAGGTCTCAGAATCTCTGAGTTTTTCTGTTGAAAAAATGTCTCAAAATCTTAAAATTTTTCTTTAAGTAAACGTCTCAGAAAATTTTAAAATCAGAAAAACTTTTCTGGATGAAAAATGTTTCAAAACTGATATTTTTCTATTAAAAAATTGTTTCAGAATCTGGGACTTTTACTATCAGACAAATGGTTTAGAATCTGATACAATTCCTATGTGAAATTTTTTTCAAAATTTGGAAATGTTGCTATAAAAAAATCATATTTAACAACAGGTATAGACTACTAAATTGTAATTAATGGTGCGATTCCCTAATGAGTTTTCCTGTAAGAAAAATTTTTTGATAAAAAAACCAAAGAGCTATATCTGCGCCTGAATCAAAATCAATTTATAAGACCGGCAACCGATCCGTTCATTCAGGTAAAATTTCAAAATAATAAAATAGAGTAAAAACATCATATTTTTTTTTTAATTTTGTTGGAACTGGTGCAATGTTTTTAAATACGTCATTTTGTTTTTATTTTTAATAATCAGGATATATCGTATGACTTTTATTTATACATTGTGATTTGTTTTAATATAATTCTTATCAAAAATTCTTTACCTATACCACTAAATACTCAATATTTTGTTAACTTCAAGTGGTCTGATATCAAATATTTTTATATTCTTTTTTTTTTCTTATAAAAAAATTAAGTATGATTTAGCTAGTCATTGATTTATGGTTTTCTATTTTTTTAATAACATCTGTTTATGGCTAAACATTTATATTATCGCAAGACAGAAAAAATATTTTTATAATTTGTGATAAGTTTTTCATAAAGTATTTATTAATAAAAATATACTACTAGTATAAATATAATTGACTGTATTTAGTAACTTTTGAATATAATAGTAGTTTTTATTATAATTATTAAATAAAACAAAGTGTATGTATAATTATACCAACCAATGAATGAAACATATAATTAATTAAAATGTTTATGTTTAATTATAGATAATTCTTGATTGTTTTTAATATATTTAGAAAGAAGAATTTAAATTAAAATAATGATATTTAAAAAAGTTCAAAGGTTTTTCTTTTTTTGAAATATATGATAAACCCCACAATTTTAAAATGATTATTAAAATCTTCGAATTACAATTGATCTTTTTCAAATTACATCTGTAAATGGTGTAGATCGACTTAAAATCTAACTAGGATCTCGAATTGGTGAGAAAAGAAAGACGATGCAATCAATACCATTATTTTGTGGCTTATCAAGTCTTTGCAATAAGACACGGTTATGTATTTTTGGAATTCTCGCACAGATTGCAAAAAAAAAATCATACTTAAAATATAAAAAAAAGTTCAAAAAGCTACTAAATCTATTAATTTACGACATTAAAGAAATAACAGTCAGTGCTTGGTCACTAGTAATTGATAAGAATTTATTCTGCGCTGATTATGAAACATAAAAAAGACACATCTTCTAATAAAACAATCAGTAAATCAGACATATAGTCAAATTTCGGAAAAAATTTGTGTTGTCAAGTGTGTACTTTTTTTGACGACAATTTTTTTGATAGTGCTTAATTTAGGTTGAAAGAGGTTATATACATTAGGTTGGTACGAATTATGACTTTTTTCGAATTTCGTCGATCGCCGGGCAAATGTTGGTTCGTTTTGGTCTAAAAACTCTGGCCCGTACCATAGAAAAATAAAAAGTCTATTTTAACAAAAGTTTTTCTATACATTTTGTGAAAGTCGAGCCATATTGGACAAAATTAACCCGAACATTTTTTTCCCCATATAAAGATGTCACAGATAGCAATAATATTTTTTTGTAAATATGTATCATTAAAAGCAATAATGGAATTTACGTCAGAAATTTTGAAATAAATTTCGAATCTTTATTTCAGAAAAATTAAATTAAAATAAAAATTAAAATTTTGTTAAATTTTTTAAAAGAAAAAAATTTTCAATATTGCACTGTTGCAAGAGTTAAAAAATTCTGAAGTTAATACCACAGACTAATACAGACTCGACAAATATGACAGGTGTCAAAAAAGTATTTTTATACCATATGGTTAATGTTTTCAAATTATTCTACGAATTAGGTTAGAAAGAGAAAACTGATATAACGAGCCATAAGAAAAATGGTTGCCAGATCGGTTTTTCTTGTCTCACTCACTCCTAAGCAGGGTTGGCAACCGAAACGAATAACGGTATTGGTAACGGTATTGGTATTACATATTTTTTATATCGGTAACGATAAAGGTAACGGTCTTTTCGATTATTTAGGTAACGGTTAACCGTTACCGAAACAACGATACCGGTACGTACCGGTATTATGAAAAAAAATTACAAAACATGTTAAAAAGTCACAAATTTTGTTAAAAACACGTAAAAAATCAAAAATTTATTTAATAAAATTAAAAAAACATATAAATTTAGTGCATTTTTAACATATAATTATATAGAAGTATTTAATACTATCAATTAACTAAGAATTTAAAATATTCACGCTATATTGTAATTCAACAAATAAATTACTGATTTTTTACGTGTTTATAAGATGTCTCTGTCCAATTAGCAGAAATATCTGCATTTTGAGCCATTTAAGAAATCTGCTGATTTTAACTGACGCGGTTTGCTAAATTTTTGTCTGGATAACAAGGTAGTCTGCAGAAAAATCTGTCAAGACCGCAGGTAAATCTGCTGATTTCTGTTAAAAAATCTTCTGATTTAAGATAAACAGCCTGAAGATCGAAATTGTTTTTTATTTAAGTAAAAAATACTTTTTTTTGTTAAAAACTGTTATAAAAGAAGAGAAGTTTTTCAATAAACTTTTAAATTTTTTAAAGAAAATAGGATAGTTTCTGTAAAATTAATTATTCATCTGATTGTTCTCATTTGGACAATTTTTAGTTTTAGTTGTTTAAAATTGACAAAAATTAAAAAATGTCAACAAATTTTGTTTGTAAAATTACAAAATAATCTACTAAAATTTGAAAAAAAAAATTAAATCAGCAAACAGAGTCAATAAACATACAGAAAAATTTCTGTTACTTTTTAAAAAATAATAAGTTAAAGAAGTTATTTTAGCAGAAAAATCTGGTAAAATTTTTCTAATTCAAACTGAAAGTTGTTTTACAGATTTTTCAATAGAGTTTTTCTTCAGACTGTACGACTTGGGCTCACTATGTATTTAACTCCTGAGAACAACCTCTCTACGCTTCCATGCATGGATGACAACGCCAGCAACACTTGAGCGATTCAGTTTTGTATCTTCTTTTATATTCCAACTGAAAAATGCTTACATTACGTGGCAATCACTTTTCTCTTCAGAAATTTTTAGGTAAATTGCGAATGTTATCATTGGTTGGACAGATTTTTTCATTGTTTTTGCCCAAATAACAATCCGATATCCAATGAACAAAAATTTATTTTTTAATTTTACGTATGTACATTAAAAATATTTTACTTTGTATTTTATCAGCAAAAAAAAATAAAATAAGTAATATTAAGACAACCGAAACAATACCGTTATAATACCGGTAAAAATCCGAATAAAGGTATTGGTTTTTAATCGGTAACGGTATTTAAAATTTTTTATTTCGGTATTGGTAACGGTAACGGTAGTCAATATTAAAGGGTTTTTAACCGGTAACGGTATTGAAAGGGTAACGGTAGCCAACACTGCTCCTAAGTCGTCTCACTCACTCCTAAGTTAGCGTAAAACGGACTAAAAACCGCTGTGTTTTCTCCTAAAATCGCTTAGTTTTTCCCCATTTTATCTTGTAAAACTCTACTGTCGAGTCTGTATTTAGTCTGTGTTAATACCCTGAATTAAAAAAAAACAAGTAAAAAAGTTAAATTCGGCCTTGCCGAATGTACCCATGTAGAAATTCATGACGGTCATAAAAATAAAGCAATTTTAAAGCACTCTTAAGTAGAAATTCATGACGGTAATAAGAAAAAGCGTTTTCAAAACACCCCCAAGTATAAATTCATGATGGTTATAAACGAAAATCAAAACTTATCAAAAATAACTCAATTTTAAAGCATAACTTCACAACGCTTTTCGAACGATTCGTAAAAGCGTTTTGAGAATACTTTTCAACCAAACCTATGATTTTATTTCACTGCCATTCAAAAAATAAGAACTGTCAACATTGTTTTTGGCTTGATTTGATTTTTTTTGGGTTTGGTATTATGATTTTCTATTACAAAGTATTTTCAACATTATATCCTATTATGACCGGTATCTATTGGATACCTTTGTGATAAAAATTTGATTTACAATCATAGGTTTTGCATTTCGAAATGGGCAACGTTATCAAGATGAGAGGCAGCCATAAGAAAACACCAATTTTGTTGTATTGGATTCTATTCTTGTAGATGTACCAATGGCGTTTTATTTTGAGAATTTGTATGAAGCATTTACAATTGATTTTAAGAAACTGCTTTCAAAATCGAAGTCAGAAAACTGAGATATTGTAGCTTCCATATTAGCTACATCATCTGCGATGTGAAAAATTTTGTGAAAATTCATTGTTTGTTTCTAATAATTTTCTTAAATTTGTCTTCGCATTAATCGTTTTTTGAAGTATCTATTTTTCTGGATGGAAAAATACGATAAACTGAATAAAGAATTTAAAGTGTCAATACTGCTTAAATTCCACTACATTTTTTAGAATTATTGCTCAACCATATAACAAAAATATCTAATTTTACAATTTTCAATATCCATTAAAACGAAAGATTTCCTCTGAAACTATAAAGTTATTTCATCAGATATTTTATTAAAATTTTGTTGCAATATTACCTTTTATTGAAAACTTTAACATTTTTAAAAATAATTTTTGCAGCAATTTCTTGCCTATACCAAGATACAACTTATATCGTCCAGTACGACAAAGTTTACAAAAATTTTAAAATTGCTATATTTTTTTGCTTTTTAACGCTTTAATAATGCTTTAACGAAGCGTTCTCAAGTCACCATTATAAATGTCTTTAAAAACGCTTTATATAAACCGTTTAACGGTGTTATCATTAGGACTATCTGAAAGCGCTCTGAGGATGGTTTTCCGTATGATCTGAAAGCATTCGTACTACCATGCAGAGCGCTTTAAAAGCGTTTTTACGGTTGTATTTTTCTACCTGGGTAGTGATACCCTCCACAATTTCAAAAAGATTATTGCAAAAAACTTTATTTAAAAGGAAATTACTTTTGAAAAAAAAAATATAAAAAAAAAAAATTTCCGCGAAAAAAAATTTGGTAAAAAAAAATCCGCGATTTTTTTTTTTTTTTTGTCAAAAAATAGGTTCGTACTTGTTTAAATACCATTTGGTGTTCAATTATGTTCACATATGTCAACCAGAAGCCGAATTAAAGCATTTTGTATATTTAGGTTATGTTGAATATACTGAAATTTTTGAGGTGTGCTTACATTTTCGTTCATAACTTTTGAGTCGCTAAACCGATATCTCTTAAATGCAATACCAAACTTCTCGGGAGAACTTCCAATATGTTAAGTTTCAGTCATCTCTGTACAATATTTTGTCCGTGATAGCATTTTCCACAGACAGACAGACGGACATAGCTAGAATGTCTTAAAATTAGAGTCCGACCGAATATACGGTTTCGGTCTCGGTTTCGGCCGAATAATAGGGTTTCGGCCTCTATTCGGTATTCGGCAAAATTTTGGCCGAATATTAGCCGAAACCGAAACTTTTTAGTATTTTAAAAAATATATAAAAAAGTCGCTAAATTTTGTAATTTCGTGTTCCAATTTACTTGTTTCAGTTCACTTGAACAAAAAGTTCAAATATTTTTTTTCTCTTAATCTACATATGAAATTTTCAATTTTTTGTAAGATTTTTAAAAATATTTTTTTTTTATAAATACAATAATTCCTATAGTTTCAAAACATTATGTCCTGTTACAGGACATAATGGTTTAAAATTTTTTTTAATGATTTTATTCATGCCAGGTGGTATTTTTTTTTAAGTTTCGGTTTCGGTTCGGTTTCGGCCGAATATCACTTTTTGGCCGAATATTCGGTTCGGTTTGGGTTCGGCCTCGAAAAACTGGTTTCGGTCGGACTCTACTTAAAATTGATCGGGCATCATGAATATATATACTTTATGGGGTCCCAGACCGATATTTCGATGAGTTACAAACGGAATGACAAACTTATATACCCTCTATCACTAAGTGGAGGGTATAAAAATAAAAAATCAAAACAAAAAATGTTTTGGTTTGTATGAGTCCCCGCAAAACAATGTCGGTGACGTTTTTTTCATACATCATTAAGAATATGTATATACACTGTGCCATTATTTAAAAAATTATAAATAAGAAAGCCTTTTGAATTGTAATTACTTCTTGGCATGGTGGAAATATTGAATTTGTGAAATATTGAATTCTAATGGTACGTCTTTGGTCTTTTAGGCTTATTGTACCACAAATAAATAAATAAATAAATAAATAAATAAATAAAATAAATTTGGCATGAAAAAACGCTCGACCGAAAACCGCTGGAATAAAATCAATTTTATTTTTGTGTCGGTTTCTCTCTCTCTTCCTTAATTTTTGATATGAAAATGTTGCCACTTTTTTTACAAATATTTCGATTATTTTCGATAAAGTAAACAAAAAATATGATCTCTAAAAACAAAAAATATTAAAATTTAAAAAAAAAAACAGGAAAAACGAATCAATATGAAAAAATCATATTGATAATTAAAAATACAATTAATATAAATAAAAAAGTGACGAAAAAGTGAAAAAATAGTGTAAAAATCAACATATGACAGAATTTTCCGCTACCGTCTTTGTTTTGTGCCTATACTCTCTCATGACCGAAAACGTAACCGCTCCGACATTGTTGTGCGGGGACTCTATGTGAAAATTATTTTTTAGGCCCCGTCGCTTAGGGAAGGCGTGGTCGTAGGGGCGTAAAAAGACTCGTGAGTTATTTTTAAGTCAAATGGAAAAAATGACATTTTTATAAAATTTGCTCCTACCATTTTAAAGGAAATGACCTAAGCCTTTTTTTGGGTCAAACAAAAAAAAAAGGCTCAATTTGAGAAAAAAGTCAAAAAAGTTTTGGATTTAAAAAAAAAAATTTTTTAATTTTTTATAATTTTATTTCAAAAGACTGAATAAATAGCTACCCAGGTAGAAAAATACAACCGTTAAAACGCTTTTAAAGCGCTTTGTATGGTAGTACGAATGCTCTCAGACCATACTGAAAACCATCCTCAGAGCGCTTTCAGACAGTCCTAATGATAACACCGTTAGATGGTTTATTTGAAGCGTTTTTAAAGACATTTATAATAATGATTTTAGAACGCTTCGTTATAGCGCTTTTAAAGCATTGCAAAAACCAAAAATGTATCACTTTTGAAACGGTATGTAAAGCAACTTTAAAGTGCTTTATATGCAAAAAAAAGCAATTTCCAAGAATTTCAGATACAAAACCTTAAGTAATTTTTCACCAATTTAAAAACCAAATGAAAGTTTATTTTTGTTTTAATTTTTATTGTTTTAAGAAAAGATAAATATATTATTTTTTTATAAAAAATTACTGTTTTTTTATACCAAAAACTAAATAGAATTTGTATATATGGTTTGAATGGAGAAAGGTGTGAAAGAAAAAATTATTTTTCTAAAAAATTATTTTTCTAAAAAATTAAGACATCCTGGTTCGTTTTTACTAGTTTCATATAATCCAGTTTTTATAATCAGAAAAACTTTTAATGTCAAATTTATTCAGTAAATAGTCAATTGTATTCTATATGTGAAAATTATTAGCAGATCGCAGCAGCCAAGGATTGAACCCATGATCTGTAATGTTTTTGCTATCAGGGAAATAGGGAGACAACTTTAGGGGAATCACAATGGGCCTTATGGCCTCCGAGTGAATTCGCCAAATTGGCGGACGCCCATCCAACTGCCTCTTAGATACCATCACTCTAGACCAATGATTCCCAACCTTTGATTCTCGCCCCACTGGGGGGCAATTT
Organism: Pegoplata infirma; assembly: GCA_963921195.1. Classification (NCBI taxonomy): domain Eukaryota; kingdom Metazoa; phylum Arthropoda; class Insecta; order Diptera; family Anthomyiidae; genus Pegoplata; species Pegoplata infirma. Next base: position 13,521,335 of record OY992540.1, read on the forward strand.
GAATACTTTAGGGGGTTTTCCAAAGATACTATTATTGCCACATAGGTTTAGTTATTCTCTCTAGCCAGCGGCTTGTTTTGGTCACGATAGACTTGTCGGACTCATTTTCAACGACGGCATTTTTGGTCGTCGTAAACCATATTTAAAAAGAAAAGTAAAAAAATGTTGTAAAAAAATTGTATTCCTAAACCAACATAAATTTGGCGAAAAAGTAATCTCAAAAAGCTTTTTCAAAACGTTCAAAAAGCGTTATGAAATAATGCTTTAAAAATGCTTTATTTTTGATAAGTCATGACTTTTTTTTTTACCGTCATGAATTTATACTTGGAAGTGCTTTAAAAATGCAATTTTTTTATTACAGTCATGAGTTTCTACTTTGGAGTGCTTTAAAAATGCTTTTTTTTATAACCGTCATGAATTTCTACTTGGGTATCTTTACTATTTGGGACACATTTTGCTAAAAACAATAGGTAAGAAGTTACATGGATGAGAATAAACACCTCTTTGGCCAAAATGTAAAATTTCGACCCCCTCTAACTCAGAGAGTCCTTGACCGATGTCGTTGAAAAATTGTGTCTAAACTACTATCCAATAGGACTAACCTTGGTGCAATCGGAAGACATCGGTCCCAATCGAAAGACATCGGTTTCAAAAGTTGTGTCAGTTGACACGAAAACCCCCATATATTTAAAAATTGTCAAAATAAGTTTTAAAATTATCCAAATATATTTTAAAATTGTCAAATATAATTTAAAATTGTATTTTAAAAATTTCCAAATATATTTTTAAAAATTATACATAGAATATTTTAAAATACTTTTGGAAAATTTTAAAATACATTTGAAAATTTTTAAAACAGCATTTGCAACTGTATTTAAAAATTTTTCAAATGAATTTTAAAATTGTAAAATATTTTACTTATTGAAATTGTCGAAATATATATAATATGATGGGGAAATTTGAAAATAAATTTTTTTTCGGCCCGCCCCTTTTGTAGTCGTGTATACAAAAATAATACAAATAATGTGCTCGATTCGGGAGTACTCTTTCACCATTCACATACTTTTTAAAATTTTGATGTCCATTCGAATTTAAAGATTTTTAAATTTTTTTCTTGTAAATATTGAAGATTTTAACTAAAATTTTAATTTTATCAAGAAAAAAATTTTAAAATTCAGAAGAATATTTATTAACTATCATAATAAAAAAAGTTTTTAAAAAAATGTTTGCTAAAGGGAACGTGATCCCCGCCAAAATGTCCCTATCTAAGTTTTTTCCCCCCATTTTGGAGGGTATAAAAAATTCGGCACATCCATGTTTAACACTCTCACTTGTTTTTCGTTAACATGACCTAGAACTTGACTATCAAATTTGTTTTAGAAAGAGGCAGCTAATCTTGAATTAAAATTTAATTTATGCTATTATGTTAAAAGATTATGTGCGTTTATTCAATTAATTTGTATATAAATTTCATATCACCAGGTAGTTCAAGGTTTTTTTTTATTTATTTATTTTTTTTTTGATAGTGTGACTCCACAAGTTTTAAATGCAATTTAGTTGCATTTATTGATTAACGAAACAAAAAATATTTAAGCACTTTTATTACATCACTATTACCCTGTTCTCACTTACGTTGAAAAAACAAGATTTTAATTAAAATGCTTATTTATGTTTCCGTTTAGAATATATGTTTGACAGCAAGAAATTGTGCTTAAACTGTGGTTAAGACAAAACATTCACAATATTATGTAGTTTATAGTACAGTAGAATGTCGCGAAATATTGATTTTAAATTTTTGTAAGACCCAACGATAACGTCGAAACTAATACTTATTTGTCGAAATATAAAATAAAAGTCACGGAGACTTTTGTCATACTTTGTTGTTTTTAGATTTTGTTTTTATGCCCTCCATTTAGTGTTAGAGAGAATGTATAAGTTTTTCATTCCGTATGTAACTCTTTAAAATATCGGTCTGGATCCCCATAATGTATAATAATAATAATAGTTTGATCACATGATCAATTATTTTTTATTTATTCTTTCTATATATTTACAACTCATTTTTAATAAATTCCACCTAACCGAGAACTGGTAACACAATGACCGTCGTCTCGTTGTAGCGAAAAAACCAAGGGTTCTGGTGGGAATCGAACCCACGACCTCCACGTTGAAAGGCTAGCACGCTACCAACTAGCCTACGGGGGCCCCCTGATCACTAATCCATAATGTATATGTATTATGGATTAGTGATCAAAGACATGCTAGCGATGTCCGTCTGCTGGAATGTCCTTCACGGCAAAAATATTATACAGATAGGCCTGAATCTTAACAAATTAACTTGTTGTTGCTTCAAAATGTTTGGTATTGCATTTTAACGATATCGGTTCAAAATTTCTAAGTACACCTCGAAAATTTTGATACATTCCACATAACCTAAAAATACAAAATGCTTTAATTCGGCTGCCAATTGGCATATGTGAACAGTATTGGATACCGAAAGGTATTTAAACAAGTAAAAACATTATTTTCCAAAAAAAAAATTTCTGCGATTTTTTTTTTCAAACTAATTTCAAATTTTATAAAATTTTTTACAAAACTTTTTTTTCAAATAAATTTTTTCTACAATAATCTTTTTTAAAATGTGGAGGGTATCAATATATTCGGCAAGTCCGAATTTAACTTTTTACTTATTTTCGGAATTTGTTTATTTATAATTTAAGTGGTCAGCCTTAAGTACGTATGTATTACTTTTATTGATACTTTAACAAGCTTTTACCACAGACTAAATACAGACTCGACAGTAGAGTTTTATAAGAAAAAATGGGGGAAAAACTAAGCGATTTTAGGAGAAAACACAGCGGTTTTTAGTACGTTTTACGCTAACATGGCAACACTTTCTACGACTTAGGAGTGAGTGAAACAACAAAAAACCGATCTGGCATCCATTTTTCTTATGGCGCGTTATATCAGTTTTCTCTTTCTAACCTAATTCGTAGAATAATTTGAAAATATTAACCATATGGTTAAAAAATACTTTTTTGACACCTGTCACTTATGTCGAGTCTGTATTAGTCTGTGCTTTTACGTTGTTAGCAATATATTTATCTTTGTAAAAAGCAAATATTTCTAATGGAATACACACCAAAGCCTCGATTTTCGATATTCAAGAAATTTTGTTGTATAAAAGTTGAGTTGTTGTTAGTATTTCGATTTACATCATTAAAAAATCTTGTTGCAAAGTTGCGTTTATAAAACCGTTTTCACACTGATTTTTTTTAAACTTAAAGTTTATGGTAAAAAACCATAAAACAACCATAAAATTTAAAATCTTAAAATTCGAAAGAATATCAAATTTTTTAAAATAAGGTGAATGGTGAAAGAGTACTCCCGAATCGAGCACAATACGTAATTTTGGTGAAAAATAAATTCCTATAGAGATAAAAAAGAAAAAAAAAATAATAAAGGGGCTCTGATAAAAGTGCACTTCTGAATCCGCGTTAATTTTACATAAGTACTCTTTCACCATTTACCTAATTTTTAAAAAATTTATATCCTTTTGAAATTTAAGATTTTTAAATTTTTGTCTTGAATTGTTGATGATATTACATAGATCTTTAATTTTAACAAGAAATTTTAAAATTTAAAATCTTAAAATGGTGAAAGATTACTCCCGAATCGAGCATAATACGTAATTTTGGTGAAAATTAAATTTCAAATTCCTATAGAGATAAGAAAGAAAAAAATAATATTAAAGGGGCTCGGATAAAAGTGCACTTCTGAATCCGCTTTAATTTTCCTAATTTGAAAATGTTTTCTTTTGGTTCCTAACTTCAGGAAAATTGTGACATTTCACCTTTCATATAAAAATACCTGTCACTTTTGTAAATTAGTGACATGTCCCTCAGGAACACAACCCGTGCCGGTTCAATAGTGACATGTCACAGAACACATAACAGCTGTAACATATCACAGAACTACCCCCTGTGACCCATCACAGACCTTACTTTGTTAGGAAATCTCTCAACCCCTAATACATCACATGTGACATTAGACTGGCATTTTTTTTCTCAACTTTCGATTTTCCCAAGTGTCCGGGCAAATTTTTATTGTCCAAGGTCTTAAACTTATGTGGTACAAATTTGAGGTCAATCGGATTAAATTAACCCGTGGCGCCCGGCGGTCAAAGTTTTGGATTTTTGAAAAATTAAAAAAAATAAAAAATTTAAATTTCTTTTGACACATCATATTTGTTAATTTTGATGCGGTAAGCACGAATATCAAACAAAAAAAATTAAAATCGGTCGAACGGTTTTCGAGATATCGCCATTTGAAATTTGCTAAAAATGGCGGTTTTTTCCTACGTTCAAGAATTTTTTTAAAAAACATCACATTTTTTTCCCCCTCGGCCATTTTATAGAGCTTAAGACAATCTTTCATTTAAATCTAATTTGAGCCAAATCCGATCATTTTATCCCGTGGCGCCCTTTGGTCAAAGTTTTGGATTTTTGAAAAATTTCCACCAAAAAAAATTAGATTTTTTAAAAATTAAAAAAAAAAAAATTTTTTTTTTTGATACATTATTTTAATTAATTTTGGCATGCTGAAAACGAATGTCATAATATTTCTTGAATCGGTCTAACGGTTTTCGAGATATCCCCATTTGAAATTTCCAAAAAATGCCCAAAATGGTGGTTTTTTCCTACGTTCAAGAAATTTTTTAAAAAACATCACAATTTTTTTCCTCGGCCATTTTATAGAGCTTAAGACAATCTTTCATTTAAATCTAATTTGAGCCAAATTCGATCATATTATCCCCTGGCGCCCTTCGGTCAAAGTTTTGGATTTTTGGTGGAAATTTTTCAAAAATCCAAAACTTTGACCGAAGGGCGCCACGGGATAAAATGATCGGATTTGGCTCAAATTAGATTTAAATGAAAGATTGTCTTAAGCTCTGTGAAATGGCAGAGGAAAAAAATTGTGATGTTTTTTAAAAAATTTCTTGAACGTAGGAAAAAACCGCCATTTTTTGCAAATTTCAAATGGCGATATCTCGAAAACCGTTCGACCGATTTTAATTTTTTTTTGATATTTGTGTTCACCGCATCAAAATTAACAAATATGATGTGTCCAAAAAAATTTAAATTTTTTATTTTTTTTTTAATTTTTCAAAAATCCAAAACTTTGACCGCCGGGCGCCACGGGTTAATTTAATAAGAGTGGATTCGGACCGAGAGACACACTCTTCCTGCAGGGTACTAAATGGTACAAATATTAAATGTGTTTTAATTTGTGTCGCATTTTCCTAAATAAAGACGCAAATCGAAGATGTAGTGTATACGTGGAAATTACAGTTTACAATGATTCTACAAAAATGTTACTTAGTGTGTATTTAAAATTTATAATAATACTATTTTACATCGTTTTTGCACTTCTAGAAGCTCTTATTAAGTCCATATCGCTTATTTACTACAATAGTGGCATAACTAAAAAAACGTGATTTTTTAGTCAAAAAAATATGCTATTTTATTCAAGTGAGATCTTTTAACACGTTTTCCACAAAATCAGTTTTTTTAGAGTTAAGTCATTATTGCAGTAAATGAATTTTTAAATTATCGAAATATATTTTACAATTGTCTAAATTAGAGATGGGCGCGTGAGTGAATTTTGAGCTCACGCTCACGAAATAAAAATATTGCTCACGCACGAAATTATTTTTTCTGTTCACGCACGCTCACGTGAGTAACTAAAATTTTTCTCACGCTCACGAAGTAATCACGCTCATGAAATTTAAATTTACAATTTTTTTTTTACTTTTTTCGAATTTTTGCACAAAAAGTATTTAATTTCCTTAAAACAACAATAAACATTTATTTAAATCACAATTTTATATTAATTACCCCCTAAATTCAATATAATGACGATTTTTTTACTCGTATTCTGTTTCAAACATCACAAAACAATCACGCAAACTCATGAAACAAAAATTACTCACGCACGAAACTATTTTTTATAATCACGCGCACTCACGATCACGTGAGTAAAAAAAAATTTCACTCACGATCACGCGTGAATCACGAAAAATTCGTGTCACGCGCGCATCTCTAGTCTAAATGTATTTTAAACCTGTCCAACTACATCTACCAACTGTTCAAATGTATTTTAAAATTGTTTAACAACATTTTGAAATTGTCCAAATGTATTTTATCCAAATAGTATTAGTATTTTATCCAAATAGTATTTTATCCAAATAGTATTATCCAAATTATCCAAATGTATTTAAAAATTTTTCAAATATTTAAAATTTTTAAAAATATTTTAAAAATGACCAAATATATTTTTGTCTACACCATTTCCAATTGTATTTTAAAAATTTCCAACTGTATTTTAAAATTGTCCAAAAGTATTTTAAAATTGTCCAAATATATTTTAAACTTGTCCAAATGAATTTTTAAATTGTCCAAATATATTTTAAAATTACATTCTGTTTTAATTTTTAAATTAATAAAAATTATTTATTATTCGACCTTTAAAATTCTATTTTTGAGAAAGATTATTCTAGCTCAAGGTCATATTTCTTTTACTAATCATTACGATGATATTGTCGAAGTAACAATTTTCAAGAAACTTTTTATAAAGTTGTTTGTTTTAAATTGATTGGTTTGGTCATTTTGCAAGACTTACTCGACACGTGTTTCAGAATTCGTCAAATTTCATTGTCAAGAGTATTTAGCAAATTGACAATCGTTTGTGGCAAAACATAAAGTCTTATATTCATATGTAAAATTATTCAAATGTATTTTGAAATTGTGCAAATTTAAAATTTATTTTATAATTGCCAAAATAAATTTTAAAATTTTTCAAATGTAGTTTAAAATTTTCCAAATGTATTTTAAAAATTTCCTAATGTATTTTAAAATTTTCCAAATTTTTCCAATTGTTCATTTGTTCATTTGAACAATTTTAAAATTAATTTGGACATTTTTAAAATACATTTGGACAATTTTAAAATTCATTTAGACATTTTTAAAATACATTTGGACATTTTTAAAATACATTTGGACAATTTTAAAATTCATTTAGACAATTTCAAAATACATATGGAAAATTTTTAAATACATTTGGAAAATTTTAAAATACATTTGGAAATTTTTAAAATACAATTGGAAATGGTATAGATATGGCTGTTGGCAATAATGGGTTAAAATGGATCTGCTTGCAAAGCATTATTTGTTTTTTTTTTTTGTAATTTCTACTAACCTGTGCAATTTGTAAATGTATAAAACTAAAAAGGATATGTAGATTAATGCCACAAAAACTAATGGCAATAGGAATGTTGCAATCAGGGGGGTCAATAAACGATAAACCCACAAAGAATAATCCAAGTCAATATAAGAGGCTAAAAAAAGAAGAAAAAAATAAATATATTATTGCTGACGATTGATTTTTTTTTTGTTTCGAAATTTTCCAGAGAAACTTACACAAAAATTCTTGCAGACCTTTTGTTAAATTTTGTATAAAATCCATATTTAAATTATAATGCTGTATATTTATTTATTTTACTTTTTAAGTTCTTTGGCAAAACTTTTTTTGATGATTCGTAAACTTTCTTTGTTAAATTGCTGATTGTTAAGCTAATATGCATATAAGAAATAAGGTGGCGGCTTAATTGTGTTTTTTTTTTAAACCCCGGCTATTTCTTTTTTTGTGTTTTTTTTAACGATGTTCTTTTTTTTGTTCTTTTGTGCCAATTTTTGTTGTTGTTTTTTTTTTTTAATTTTTGTAAGCTTTTATATACTTCTTGTTGTTATCCACTTATGTTTATTTTTTCCATATTTTATCTTTCATTGCTTTAACATTTCTTTATATATAAAGACAATCATCATTAGTATATTGTTTCATCATAACTTTCGCTATTTACATCAGTTTATATATATCTAATTTAATTACTGTAATATTTAACGTTAACTAATTTTTTATATTTAAATTGCAATTATTATTATATTATTTGTTTTAATTGATAGTTTTGAATTTTTATTTAACTTATAAATTTAGAAATCTTAAATTTCTGTCCACAAAACCTCACTTGCCGATTTTCGATTTTACAAAAACAAACTCGATGGAAAATAGTTTAGAATGCCAAAAAATAACAACCGATTGTCAATTATAAAAAGTGCTACCAAATTTGCAAAATAAAATGGGTGCTAATTTTACACTTAGCAAAAATATTGACCAATTTAAAATACACTCAACTAAAAATCATTGTATTTCCAAATAAAACAAGTGAGAGTGTTACATTCGGCTGTGCCGAATCTTTTATACCCTCCAAAATGTAAAAAAAAAAACAATTTAAAAAATAATTCAGGGGGCGTCTTTTTTTTTGGGGGGGGGGGTTGTTGGGAGACGTTAGGGGGCACCTTCCCCTTGCTATTTTGATCTTCTACTAAGATAAGAATGTTGCATTTGCTTGAAAAATTACAAAAAACCCTTCAAAAAATGCGGTTTTTTCATAGGTTGGTTTATACCCTGTTCTCACTTATAGCTAAAAACCATTTTTAGCAACATTTTTCGTTTTATGCTTAAAAACCATTTTTATGACTCGTTTTACCATACATTTTTTTGTTGTAATATCCCAGCAAAAAAAATCGAAGTGGTGCAAAAAGAATAAGTGATTCACTACATACACGCAAAAAAAAAATCTGTGTAAGATTGAGCAATCCTACTTGGTAAAACTTTTTTCATACCAAAAAAAAAATTTTACCAAATTTTTGCTAATATTATGCTTGTCGATGTTAAAGTAACATAATTCATTTTTTATGTAAAATAACCAAGTAGCTTGCACAATAACGCAAATTACCTGCACAAAAATTTATCGAAAGAAAACAACAAAAAAACAAATACAGACCGCCATTTTTATTTTTTTTGTGTGCGTTGTTTTTTTATTTTTTGTGTTATAAAAACGTAAAAAGGAAATTGATAAATAAAATAAAAATAAATTAATAAATAAAAATAAATAATTAGTTTTCTAAAAGATAAATAAATGCAAGATAAAAGAATGTTAAAGTTAATTTTGCTTTCATCACTTAAAACACCATTCATTAAGAAAAACCAATGGAGTACCAGACGTATGTTTCGATGAATAACAAATGGAATGATAAAGTGAGTATACCCGCATTCCGAAGACACCAATAAGGTTTAATAGATTTTTAGTGTTTGAAACCGGTATGGGAAATACCAGAAATGTCTATAATTTTTAGAAATTCAATTTTTCTTCTGCATTTTTTCAACTTGAACCCTTATAAAACTTAGTGTTTGGTAATAATTTTCTATTTTTACAGGGTACTGCTAAATAAATTTTTGAAGCTATGGCGAATCCTTCACTACAATAAAGAGCGTGGACACCAATCCTGCCTTTAGGTATAAAATTAAAACCTAAAAACCCAAAGCCAAGGGAGTCCATACCTGTTTTGAGTTACAAATGGAATGACAAAGTAATACCATATTCGCATTCACAACTAGTTTAATTATGTGTTTTCCCCATACAATTTAAACACTTTATCTGTCAAAATAAAACGAAGTTCAATTTTGACGTTTAAATTGTATGGGGAAAACCAATAATTAAACTAGTTAAAAATGAATGCGAACACCGTTTAAGTGTTCCTTCTTACCAAGAGACCAATGGGGTTTACCAATTTTTTAAATTAAAAATATATGTTTTGTAATAATTTTCTATTTTTACAGGATGCTTTTAAATAAATTCGTGAAGCTATAGCGGATCCTTTACTTCAAGAAGAAGCGTAGGCAGCAGTCACTCGAGAAAATTGTACAAAAAGGGTCAGTTGGTCGGTGGTAAATTAAATCCTACACAACATTTATTACATTAATATGGATTTATTCTGTGAAAATTTTAAATTCAACAAATATACAAATTTTTACAAAAATTTATTGAAAATTTATTTTAGCATAAATGTGGTAATTTTAAGCATTATTTTTAGTCATCTTTTCTAATAATTTTGGAATATTTCACCATATCTCTTTTGGTATATTTTACCAAGTTTTTACTTAAATAGCATTAGCATTTTCTTCAAAATTTTTTACATAAGTGTTTTGGCTAAATTACGAAAACTACTTCGTCGGTTGTAGTTTTAGCATATTTTTGGTAAAATTATGCCAGATTTTTGCTCACTCCGACACAAGTTTTTTTTTGCGTGTACATAGTAGCTATATGTGCCGATCTTCATATTCCATAAGAAGTACTTTTATAAGCACTTCCAAAACTGCTAAAAAAATGCCAATAATAACAACTTTCACCAGTTCTTTCCTCAATGATTTAGAAGTACCATTTTCATATGTGTTTACAAATGCAATTGAAAAGTACAAATTTGTGGCACTTAAGTATTGGATTTGTTTTGTTGAATATTTTTTTTTTATAATTTTATCTGATTTAATAAAAAGTTAAATTTTATAAATGAATTAACTTGATATGCCGCAAAAGCGAATTTGTTATGTAAATTATGTTATAAAAAAATACAGTTTCCAGATTTTTGTTAAAATTACCAAATGACTCAAGAAGTGCTAAAAAGATAACAAAAAAACTGTTAGCCCTTAAAAAAGACAAGGGTTAAATATAACCAAAAAAGAGCTAAGTTGGTATTGCCGTTTAAAGGTATAAAAACTCTTCTAAAAATATACGATATCTGATTTAAAATGAGAGAATTACTTTTTTTTATCTCTTCATTTTATTTATTGGATGTTTTTTTTTAACTACATGTTACAAAAAAAAAACAATAAAAAGTTTCCAGATTATGGTAAAAATCAAATGGCTTAAAAAGTGCTTAAAGGGCTAAAAAAGATAACCAAAAAAAGGTGGTAGCCTTTAAAAAAAAGGGCTGAATTATAGCCACAAAATGACTAAGTTGGTATCGCTGTTGAAAGGTATAAAAACTCTTCTAAACATTAGGGTATTCAATTAATCGAGGTTTTGGTTTAATCGGCTAATCGGGCAAATAATTAATCGCACTTAAAAAATTATGTTAGTAAAATCAACTGAAAATGTCAGTTAAAATAACTACATTGTAAGTTGTTTTGGGGTCAACTACTTTTTCAGTTAAATCAACTAACAATGTTAGTTATTTTAACTGACAAAAAACAACTGACTTATGTAGTAAGAACTACTTACATTTGTAGTCAAAACAACTAAAATGTAGTAAAAATAAAAAAATCAATATATAATTTTTTTTCAAAAAATTTTTCAGAAAAAAAACTGAAGACCAAATTTTTTCCAATTTTTTTTTTTTTATTAAAAAGTTATGAAAAATAAAAAAAACGAAAATTTATTTTTATTTATTGTAAAAAATCTTTGAAAATTTTTCAGAGATAAAATAAAATTAACTACTTTTAATAACTGTTACTACATCACAGTACTTTTTTGTTAGTTGTTCAAAAAAACGACTTAAAATAACTAACAGAAATAGTTGTTTGATATTTTTCATACAAAAACAACTGACTTTGTAGTTGAAAACAACTAACTACTGTAAAATATACAAATAACTAAAATGTAGTAACTTACATAATTTTCTGAGTGGCGGGGTTGAGATTTAATCGGTTAATAATCGGATAAATTTGAATTATTCGGTTAACCGAATAATAAAAATTTTAATTGAATATAAAACTAACAATAAGAACTCTATGTACTTTTAAGAATTTTATTAATTTTATTTAAAATAAATCTTTATCCGATATGGCGAAGCTCTATAATGTTAGCCCAAATAAAGATTTTTTGTATGGCACCCTGAAAATTTACCCTAAAATTGATACCCAAATTGATGCCGGGCTTAGATGCACCTCTAATAGAGTTTCGAATTCGGTACTATTATATATCAAGAAGACAAATTGTTGGTTTTCAAATTTGTTTTCTTTTATTTTTTAGGGCCGAAATTGCAATAATTTTATCGGTCGATATCTCCGTAATAAAAAAAAGATATCTTAAGGATTGCAAAAGTAATTTGAAGAATAAGTGAAGTATTTTTAGATGTGCTGAACTAATTATACATCATAAAGTAATTCTCGGTTTTATAAGGTCCCGAACATTGCGAATATCTGAGTTTACACTCAGAAAATTATTGCAACATGACGGTCGTTTGTGTAGTAAGTAGTAGCTGTTGTTTTTAACTACAATTTCGGTCGTTTTTGTATGAAAAAATCTCAAACAACTTTTTTTGTAGTAGTTTCAAAAAATAACTACAAAAAATATACTACACTGTAGCAATAGTTGAATTATGTAGTTGTTTTTAGTTTTTTTTTCTAAAACTCGTTTTTTTCTAGAAATTTTTATTGCAAACGAATGTGTCGAGCGAGTTGGTCGTGCGGGATGCGGAAGGAATTATTTTTATACCAAATAAATAATATCTAAATAAATTAAATTACAATTTATTAAATTTAATTATAACAAAAAATATGTTTTTGGAAAAATATTCTTGAGCGAAAGAAAATAAGTGGATAAATGAGATAACAAGTGTGTATAATATAGCGCTCACATAAGCGTGCGTAAAAACCAATCGAAAAAAAACAAAATAAAATGTGTGCAGTGCAGTGTTCCAAGCCGATGCCAAATTTTCGGCGGCGGCGGCTTGACAATTTTAGGTCGGCGGCGGCGGCTTTGAAAAAATAAAATCGGCGGCGGCTAATTTATCGGCTCGATTGCATTTGTAATAATTTTTATACCCTCCAACCACAGTATGGGGGTATACTCACTTTGTCATTCCGTTTGTAACGCATAAAAATATCGGTCGGGGACCCTATAAAGTATATATATTATTGATCTATGATCGATTCTAAGTCGTTCTATGAATGTCCGTCCGTCCGTCCGTCCGTCCGTCCGTCCGTCCGTCCGTCTGTATAAAACACGATTCAGTCCAAAATAAAAGAGCTAGACCCCTGAAAATTGGTCAGAATATGTATAATGTTCATAGGCCGGTTAAGTTCGGAAATGGGTAAAATCGGGCCAGGGGGAAAAAAGTTCCCCCTTAACAAACTAAAAAAACCTCTTAAAAAACGCCATTTTTACATCTTTTTTTGCCATTATTGTTAAACAAATGAAATCTTTTTATGTCAGATGGGGTTTAAACTCCTGAAATTAGACCCAGGGGGCCGGAAAATTTTGTTTTTTTCTACCCGCCCCCTTTTGTGGGCGTGGATTTCAAAAAACATTAAAATAACTAAATAAATAAATTAGTTAACATTTATCGTGATGGGGAAAGTATCCCTTACCACCCCCACCGAGCCTCCCCCACAAAAAAAAAACGACCCTGGATTTTTTATATGTTTTAACATGTTGGAGGGTATCATAGATTCGGCATAGCCGAATTTAACACTCTCACTTGTTTTAAATACGTTTGTTTAAAAATCTTTTTTAATAGATTTTTATTGCATAAAACGTATTTAAAATCAATTATATATATTTTTGGCAAATAAATGAGAACTTCTGAAAAAAAGCCCTTGTGTTAAAATACAAATTAAGTTTTTTTTTTTAATTCCTGAAATAGAAACCGTTTTAACGTTTGTTATAGAACAAATTTTTAAATGAGGGTTGAATCAAGTCTACACTATTCACCAAAAATCTATTTTGGTTTGAATTTGTTTTTAAGAAAATTATTAAAACTTTGATATTATCATGCTGGCGTGACCACAATTTTCGACCAACCCACTGACTCTGTCCGTCTGTCTAATTAAAGTAGAGATGGGCACATGAGAAGATTAAAGCGTGATTAACGCGTGAGTGTGAATGAATTCAATTTTACTCACGTGATTGTGTGTTTAAAAAATAGCGTGGGTGAGTGTGCGTAAGTCGAATTTTTTGCGTAAGTTGCGTTATTTATTTTCTTTTCATATTTCCTTTCGCACCCAAAAAAGGTACAAAAAAAATTTTAAATTTGGCTAAACTTAAGATTTCGTCCCGAAAAAGCAAAAAAAAATGTAAAATTCCGCTGAAATTTAAATGTTGGTTAAAATTTTGTAAGATTTTTGAAATTTTAGTTTTTGAAATTTTTTTGTATAAATGTGTGAGCAGTGATGCCAACTTAGCGCTTTTTTCACTATTTATGGTGCTTTTTGATGCCTCAAAACGCAAAAAATTTGTCAATAGTGCCAAACTAATTTCGCTTTCTTTTCTGGAAAAAATTTCCCACTTTCTGCACTTGTTTTCTTTAATGACTCTTTGTGCACAGTTATGTACAGTAAATATAGACATGTTTGGTACCAAATAAAGGTATTTTCAAGACCTATATTATGCTTAATCAAGCATTTTAAAACAATACTCAGTTTTTGAGCTGATCAGATAAATGTAAAAAATGATGGGTTTTTGATATTTTGTTGAATAAAACAAGCGTGTTTCGACATTTTCTTATAAATAGAGTTTCTGTTTCGGTTATAACCGTAGCCGAAACCGCGGTTATTCAAGACGAAAACCGAACCCGAAACCGACCCATATTTGTTCGGTTATCGGTGCTTTATTAATATTATAGATTTTTTATATTTTTTTTGTTGTATTTAAAAAAAATACAACAATACAATTTATGTTTTTCGTTAAAAAAATTTAATTATTACCTTTTTGATGACATTAGCGAAATTTAACTGCTACGCAGTCACTTTAACATTTTAATGTAACAGTGACTACATGATTCATATTATATTCACATTTAAAAGAACTGCCAACATTTTTACTCGGAATTTTTAGTAAGGGAAAGTAAGACACTCGTTTTATTTTTATAATATAGAAAAAAGGTACTAAAATCGAGTGCCAATTTTTCCCTTTTAATTAAAATGAGTGTGAAAAAGTTAATTGAACGTTTTTTGTTATGAATATAACCATTACAGCTTAATTTCCTAATTTTTTTCAGATTCAAAATTGAAAAAATGAGGAACCACCACTCAATCTTTGGGAGATGAAATAAATTCAGCTTTTTAGAAGAAATAAGCGGAAGCTAAACCAAAATGGAAATTTTAACTGAATCGATTCTAATAAAAAACTATTCAAAAATAAAGTTTTTCCACCTGAATAAAATTTTTACTTATATAATTGAAAATAACCGAAACCGATCGGTTATTCAATTTTTGATAACCGAAACCGCGGTTACTAAATTTATCGGTTATTCAGAAACTCTACTTATAAACACAATATGCCTGTTCGTTTACTTTACTACAATCTACTCATTATACCCTCCACTCTGGTGATAGAGGGTATATATAAGTTTGTCATTCCGTATGTAACACATTGAAATATTGGTTTAGGACCCCATAAAGTATATATATTCATGATCCTTGATCGATTTTAAGTCGATCTAGCGATGTCCGTCTGTCTGTCTGTCTGTCCGTCCGTCTGTCTGTCTGTCTGTTGAAATCACGTTTTTGGCAATACTACGAAACCGATTTAAACGCTTGGGGTACCAAAAGTTGCGTAATTTTCCCAGGCAAAAACTGATGTATTTTTTTTTTAAATCGGTTAAGTATTTTAAAAGTTATGAGCGAATTACTAAAAAACACATTTTTTTTTTCAACATAACCCTAAATTAACTCATATTTTGTGTGATACATAAGAAAGAAAACGGAAATGAAAAAAAAAAAACTGAGAAAAAGGAAAAAAATCTTTACAAAAAATCTTTAAAATATGTAAAACAAAATCTAAATTTAATTAAAAAAAAGTTCGTTAAGTAATAATAAAGAAATGAATAGTTATTTTTATATAGCATGTGTGTGTGTGTGTCCATTTTTTCCTTCGTCATATTAACGGGGTTGCCAGACTTTTTTTTGGCTTTGTCGCCAAATCGGATGTAAAATATCGCCAAAATTCAATTTTGTTCAGATTTCTTAAAAAATAAAAAATATTTTCATTTAAAAAAATAAATTTTGTTAAATTATAAAAGACAGAAATAAACTTTATGGCAAAAATCGTCCAAATCCGGAAAATTTATATATATAAAAGAGTAATATGACTGACTGACATACTCATTCATCATCGCCCAGCCCAAACCGCTGAAGTTAGAGACTTGAAATTTGGACTGTAGTTTGACCTTCCGGAATAAAGATCCACTAAGGCTGGATTTTTGCCAATGTTGATTCTAAGGGGGTAAAAAGGGTAAAAAACTGTACTTTTGGTACTTTTTATATCTCCCGATATATATCTCCCGATATAATGGTCATAGAAATTTGGACTATGGCTGGAGTTTACCTTTTATAAAAAGTACCTTTTATAAAAAGTACCTTTTATAAAAAGTACCTTTTTTAAAAAGTACCTTTTATAAAAAGTGCCTTTTATAAAAAGTACCTTTTATAAAAAGTACCTTTTATAAAAAGTACCTTTTATAAAAAGTACCTTTTATAAAAAGTACCTTTTATAAAAAGTACCTTTTATAAAAAGTACCTTTTATAAAAAGTATCTTTTATAAAAAGTACCTTTTATAAAAAGTACCTTTTATAAAAAGTACCTTTTAAAAAAAGTACCTTTTATAAAAAGTACCTTTTATAAAAAGTTCCTTTTATAAAAAGTACCTTTTATAAAAAGTACCTTTTAAAAAAAGAACCTTTTATAAAAAGTACCTTTTATAAAAAGTACCTTTTATAAAAAGTACCTTTTATAAAAAGTACCTTTTATAAAAAGTAACTTTTAAGAAAAGTACCTTTTATTAAAAGTACCTTTTATAAAAAGTACCTTTTATAAACAGTACCTTTTATAAAAAGTACCTTTTATAAAAAGTACCTTTTATAAAAAGTGCCTTTTATAAAAAGTACCTTTTATAAAAAGTACCTTTTATAAAAAGTACCTTTTATAAAAAGTACCTTTTATAAAAAGTGCCTTTTATAAAAAGTACCTTTTACAAAAAGTACCTTTTATAAAAAGTACTTTTTATAAAAAGTACCTTTTATAAAAAGTACTTTTTATAAAAAGTACCTTTTATAAAAAGTACCTTTTATAAAAAATACCTTTTATAAAAAGTACCTTTTATAAAAAGTACCTTTTATAAAAAGTACCTTTTATAAAAAGTACCTTTTATAAAAAGTACCTTTTATAAAAAGTACCTTTTATAAAAAGTACCTTTTATAAAAAGTACCTTTTATAAAAAGTACCTTTTATAAAAAGTACCTTTTATAAAAAGTACCTTTTATAAAAAGTACCTTTTATAAAAAGTACCTTTTATAAAAAGTACCTTTTATAAAAAGTACCTTTTATAAAAAGTACCTTTTATAAAAAGTACCTTTTATAAAAAATACCTTTTATAAAAAGTACCTTTTATAAAAAGTACCTTTTATAAAAAGTACCTTTTATAAAAAGTACCTTTTATAAAAAGTACCTTTTATAAAAAGTACCTTTTATAAAAAGTACCTTTTATAAAAAATACCTTTTATAAAAAGTACCTTTTATAAAAAGTACCTTTTATAAAAAGTACCTTTTATAAAAAGTACCTTCTATAAAAAGTACCTTTTATTAAAGGTACTGAAAGTACACTTTTTGGTACTTTTTTATTTCCTGAGGTATAAATAAAACAAACTTTTTTGTTTTTTAAATCATCACATTGGTGGAGGGTATTTACAGATTCGGCACAGCCGAATATAGCTTTCTTACTTGCTTTTTACTACTTTTACTACAGATGGAAATTTTCAGTACAAAAAGTAAACAAAAATTTCCAGTTGTAGTAAAAATAGTAAGAAATTTAAGTAAACAAACAGACCTAAAATAAAACTCGACAATACCTTTCTTTTGGTGCCAAACATGTCTATACTTACTGTTCATTACTGTGCACAAAAAGTCATCAATGAAAAAGTGCAGAAAGTGCGAAATTTTTTTCCAGAATAGAAACGCCGTAAGCAAAATCACTAATTTGTGCTTTTTCAATTTTCCGTTGGTGCCTTTAGTGCTTTTTACAATCATTAAAAAGAACCAATTTAGGGGGTAAGACCTAAAAAATGTTTTTTTCTGGGCACTCTAATACACACATTTAGTATTTTTAGTATTAAAAAATTTCTAAGTCGGCAGAATTTTAAGCCGATGCGAGCCGATAAAAACGGCGGCGGCTTAAAATGTCAAAACTAGCCGGCGGCGGCGCGCCGCCGATTTTGAGCCGATCGGCTTGGAACACTGGTGCAGTGTTTTGTTTTCTTATGAGCGCGCCATCTTTCTTTTCTTTGTATACACAACAGAGCAGGTACATACTTTTTTGCAGTGTTGCCACCTCATGTGTAATTACACATATCATGTGTAATTTTTTTTTTCATGTGTAGCCCATGTGTAATTGTCTGCATGTGTAATTCATGTGTAATTTGAAATTTTTACTTTTTGGAGCATTTTTTTTCATAATTTGTTTTAACAAAACTTTTAGCAGATTTTTCTGCAGAAATGGATATTTTAACGAAATTCTTTGTCATTCAGTTTTAAAAAATAACAGAAGTTTTTAATTATTTGCTGATTCTGTTTGCTGAGTTTACAAAAATATTTTTGTGAACATTTTAGCTAATTATTTTAAAATTTCACAGATTTTTTTTTTTATTTTGTGAAAATTTAACGTTTAAAAACTGTCAAAATTAAAAAATAGCAGACTATAGGTGTGTTTTTTCGAGTTTGTTATAAACTTCCCATACAAATTTAAGTAGGTATACACTTGATAAGTAGGGATATTTATATATTCTAAAAAGTTTAGTATTTATAAAAAGTGGTGCCAAATTTTGAAATTTTCGTTTATATCACTTACCAACACTTTTTTTTATTTTGAAAAGTCAAAAAAATTAATAAATAAATTACAAAAATAAGTTTTAAAAATTCTAATTCACAACAAAAAAAAAAAAATATTACAATTATTTTGTAAATTTTAATAATTAAATAAAAATAACTTCAAAATCAAATAATAAATAATAAAGTGATACCAAGTGCATTCAATAAAAAACAAGAGTTGCCAAATTTGTATAGATAAGTAGTGATACCGTTTTTTTACAAGTAGTTATAGTTACATATAAAAAAATCGAAAAAAACACACCATATTTTGCTTATTTTACAAAAATACTTTTTGTTAGTTATCATTAGTATTTTTCTAAATTTTATTTAAAAAAAAATTGACGATTTGAAAAAAAAAGAAAAAAATACAACAAACTGTTTCTGTGAAATAAGCTTTCCGCCGTTTTTTGTCCTTAAAATTTAGCAATATTTTCGTTTATGTTTATGCTTAAAATTTTTTACTTAAACAATACGTTTAAGATGTTCAGATTTTTCATCAAGTCTGCAGATTTTTCTGTTTAATTCATCAGGGTTTTCGGTTAAAATGAGTAGATTTTCAGCTGAAATCAATATATTTTTTTTTGCTGTTTTTCTGATTTTCTTCTGATTTGACTTAGAGTATCCACACAGAAATTTCGCAAAAAAAAATAAATCGTTTTTTGAGCAGTAAAAACCAGACTTTGGTTAACCGTTATATTTTGAAAATTTACAAAAACAACCTTATTAAAAAAAAACATGTGTAATTTCATGTGTAATTTTGGCATGATCCATGTGTAATTTGTGATTTCATGTGTAATTTTGGCATGACCCATGTGTAATTTACGATTTTGTTGGTGGCAACACTGCTTTTTTGAAACATTTCAAATTAATTATTTTTTTTTATAAATCAATTTTGCCAAAGCATTTCGTTTTTTTTTATTCCAGACAAATTTTGATCAGTAGCGGTGAAAATTTGAAATGAACTATTAAAAAAACAAAGGTAAATACAATCAATTTATTTTGTTTAACATTTTATTACACTCAAAAAAGTATGTCGGTAAAATCTACTACAAAAGACAGTTGTTTTGACTACATTTTGTCGTTGAAAAGGCGTCCACTACATAAACGGTAAAAACAACTGAACATGTTGTTGTTTTTAACTATTGATTTTCAACTACAAAATGTAGTAAAAACTACTACAAAACTGTTTAATACAGTTGTTTTTTCTACAATTGCCTGAAATTTTATTTAAAAAATTTCTTAAACGTTTAAATGATTGATATTTATTTATTTAAAAAGCAATACATTTCAGTTGGTTGTATAGAATTTCGACATGATGACAATTTTTTGATGTATTTATCTGGAATTACAGAAGAAAAAAATTATATTAATAAAATGTTAAACAAAATAAATTGATTGTACCTATTTACCTTTGTTTTTTTAATAGCTCATTTCAAATTTTCACCGCTACAGATCAAAATTTGTCTGGAATAAAAAAAAACGAAATGCTTTGGCAAAATTGATTTATAAAAAAAAAGAATTAATTTGAAATGTTTCAAAAAAGTATGTACCTGCTTTGTTGTGTATACAAAGAAAAGAAAGATGGCGCGCTCATAAGAAAACAAAACACTGCACACATTTTATTTTGTTTTTTTCCGATTGGTTTTTACGCACGCTTATGTGAGCGCTATATTATACACACTTGTTATCTCATTTATCCACTTATTTTCTTTCGCTCAAGAATATTTTTCCAAAAACATATTTTTTGTTATAATTAAATTTAATAAATTGTAATTTAATTTATTTAGATATTATTTATTTGGTATAAAAATAATTCCTTCCGCATCCCGCACGACCAACTCGCTCGACACATTCGTTTGCAATAAAAATTTCTAGAAAAAAACGAGTTTTAGAAAAAAAACTAAAAACAACTACATAAATCAACTATTGCTACAGTGTAGTATATTTTTGTAGTTATTTTTTGAAACTACTACAAAAAAAGTTGTTTGAGATTTTTTCATACAAAAACGACCGAAATTGTAGTTAAAAACAACAGCTACTACTTACTACACAAACGACCGTCATGTAGTAACTGCAATAATTTTCTGAGTGTAATATAATTTTTTTCTTCTATAATTCCAGATAAATACATCAAAAAATTGTCATCATGTCGAAATTCTATACAACCAACTGAAATGTATTGCTTTTTAAATAAATAAATATCAATCATTTAAACGTTTAAGAAATTTTTTAAATAAAATTTCAGGCAACTGTATAAAAAACAACTGTATTAAACAGTTTTGTAGTAGTTTTTACTACATTTTGTAGTTGAAAATCAATAGTTAAAAACAACAACATGTTCAGTTGTTTTTACCGTTTATGTAGTGGACGCCTTTTCAACGACAAAATGTAGTCAAAACAACTGACTTTTGTAGTAGATTTTACCGACATACTTTTTTGAGTGTATGCAGTACTGTCAATCGAAAATCTAAATATCTCAAAATAAGATAAATCACTTCTAAGGCCAGATTCGGATTAAGCGCATGAAAAACTATTAGAAAAATATATACATCCACATTTAATTAATAATTCCTATTAGCTAAACTAAACTATTAAAAACATCGATTTAATCTTAACAATTTCAAGTCTAAATATTACATAATAAATATTATACATTGTTAAAAATATCGTTTTGGTTTTAATTATTATTAGTGTAAATACTAAAAAAAAAAATCTTAAAAATTTTAATAAAATTTTTTTAAGTTAAAATCAATCCCAAAAAGTCATGAAATATGTACTTATCAACAAGTGATGAAAAAATCACTTCTAAATCACCTTATAAAAATTACATAATCACATCCAAAATGCCAAGAAATATATACTTCTAAAGAAGTGATGAAAAAAGCACTTCCAAAAGGTCAAGTTATATTAACATCCCGATCACTACTTCAGAAGTTGTGATAAAGATGTTAATATATATGTACATACTAAACACTAGTGATATTGTGTGTCACGCCCATATAAAATTCATCAGTGTTTCAGCTGAAGAAGAAGTACATCTGGTTCATAAGTTGTGGTGAATTTTGTAGTGAATGGTAAGCTCTTTTTTTGCTGGGTGTCAAAATAAAAATATTTTTAGCTCGTATTAAAATTAAAACGATTTAAAACGACCGGAATTCCAGGGGTTGAATTGAGTATTTTTGAATGTTCAGCGTTTTTAAAGCCTTTTATTAATATTGGCAACATTGTTTATTACTAAAATGTAAATAATACAAAAAAAATCGTGCTATTTTTATCTTAAAACAATTCTTGAACATTATAAACAGTTATATGTATAATTAATGAATATAATTTTCATATTTTAATTTCGTTTGTTTTTGAAATGTGTACATGTTTATCAGCTGATAATGCAAATGTCAAAATAAAAACATATGTGCCCATACCACAGACTAAATACAGACTCGACAGTAGAGTTTTATAAGAAAAAATGGGCAAAAACTAAGCGATTTTAGGAGAAAACACAGCGGTTTTTAGTCCGTTTTACGCTAACATGGCAACACTTTCTACGACTTAGGAGTGAGTGAAACAACTAAAACCGATCTGGCATCCATTTTTCTAATGGCGCATTATATTAGCTTTCTCTTTCTAACCTAATTCGTAGAATAATTTGAAAACATTAACCACAGACTAAATACAGACTCGACAGTAGAGTTTTACAAGAAAAAATGGGGAAAAAATAAGCGATTTTGGGAGAAAACACAGCGGTTTTTAGTCCGTTTTACGCTAACATGGCAACACTTTCTACGAATTAGGAGTGAGTGAAACAACAAAAACCGATCTGGCATCCATTTTTCTTATGGCGCGTTGTATCAGTTTTCTCTTTCTAACCTAATTCGTAGAATAATTTGAAAATATTAACCATATGGTTCAGAACTACTTTTATGACACCTGTCACTTATGTCGAGTCTGTATTAGTCTGTGCATTAACCATATGGTTTAATACTACTTTTTTGACATCTGTCACTTATGTCGAGTCTGTATTAGTGTTTCTTCACAATACAGCAGCAAGCAGCAGACAGCAAAATTTTTACATGTATTTTGTTGTTGCGGCAACAACAAAATACATGTAAAAATTTTGCTGTCTGCTGCTTGCTGCTGTATTGTGAAGAAACACTTAGTCTGTGCCCATACTGTGGTTGGAGGGTATAAAAATATTTTTTTGGGGCGAGCCAAATTCCGTATTCTCAATATTTTTAGCACTTTCTTTATTCTATTACAGTATATTGACGAAAAATGCAAAAATAATTGCTAAAAACGGTTTAAAACTGTAAGTTAGAACAGTTTTAAACCGTTTTTAGCAATTATTTATATTATATTATTAGGGTATAATACCCTATTCACACTTACAGTTTTAAACCGTTTTTAGCAATTATTTTTAGTCAATATACTGTAATAGAATAAATAAAGTGCTAAAAATATTGCTGCTAAAAACGATTTAAAACTGTACGTGTGAATAGGGTATTATACCCTAGCAGCAATATTTTTAGCACTTTCTTTATTCTATTACAGTATATTGACAGAAAATAATTGCTAAAAACGGTTTAAAACTGTAAGTGTGAATAGGGTATTATACCCTAATAATGTAATATGCTATTACAGTATAATGACAGAAAATGCTAAAAATAATTGCTAAAAACGGTTTTAAACTGTAAATGTTAATAGGGTATAATACGGCGTTCACACTTGCTGTTTTGAAGTGTTCAAGAGTGAGATGTTTAAAAAAGTCTTTGTTCTGTGTCCCTTATACGGCGTTCACACTTGCTGTTTTGAAGTGTTCAAGAGTGAGATGTTTAAAAAAGTCTTTGTTCTGTGTCCATTACGTTTTTATTCTGCTACTGGTGTTTTGTTAAACAACTTGTTTAAGGTCGCTAGTGTGAACTCCATATTACGTTTTTATTCTGCTGCTGGTGTTTTGTTAAACAACTTGTTTAAGGTCGCTAGTGTAAATGCCATATAAGTGTGAATAGGGTATTAGGATATTTTTGGTTAAATTATGTCAGATTTTTTTCTCACTCCGACACAGATTTTTTTTTTTCGTGCAGTTTTTTTTTTCGTGTAGATAAATCAGGGGGTCGGCAACTCTGACTTATACAAAAAAATAGTCGGGATGGGATTAAAAGAACAACAATTGAAAGAAGAATTGGATTGAAATTTCCCCTTTTTGGTATTTTGTTTCTTTAAAAAAACGCATTTAAATGATTTTAAATAAATTTCATTTGTGGTTTATATGCTATTGAGCCTAAAATGATCAATTATAAATAAAAAAAAATTTAAAATCATTATATTTTTGGACATTAAGAGAGCAAATGAACGCATCCCGACAATTCACACGAAATTTAAGAGAGGCGTATAAGTGAGTATTTACGAATTGCACTCTCTTATCTTAACTTCTCTCTGGATAAATCACTTATTTAAATTTGTTTTAACAGTGTACCAAAATACATTTCAAACTTGGCATCACTGTGTTCAAAAAGCTGCTTTTAACAACAAACAACAGCTGTCTGTAACCAGCAACAACAAATTCATTTAAACTGCCTCCATTCAAATTGTTTGTTGTATTGTGTGAAATATATAAATTTTTGTTTTGTAGTTTAATTTTTAAACGATTTCGTATGCAAATCTACGCATATTAGCGAATTGAATCTACGTTGTGGCCGTTTTTAGTTGTATTTTATTGTCAAAAGTGATAAAGATAAGACTGAAAAAAGATAAGCTACTGATTTGGAAGAACAAAAGACGTGAAAACAAAGGTTAGTTGAATTTCGAGAAAACAACTATAAAGATAAATTCTTAACAAAAACATTCAACTTTAAGAATTTTCAAGAACAAATACGCAAAACTCCAGTACTCTGTTATCATTATGTGTGTGATTTTTTTCTATGTTAATTCAAATCCTGACGAGAATGGTTATAAATTAATATTGGCCTCCAATCGTGATGAATTTTATGCACGCGATACAAAAGAAGCTGACAAGTGGTTGGATGCTGAACATGTTTATGGCGGTATTGATTTGGAACATGGTCGTGAGGGTGGCACGTGGTTGGCCATATCTGGACAAGATGGTATATTCAAAGTTGGGGCATTACTAAATTTGACTGGAGAACCTAAACCACGTAATGCTGTTGGTAAGTGTTAAATTAAGAGACTATATTTTATGATACAAAATTGATAAATCATAAAAACTTCATTCCCTTGACCTAAATCCTACATTATACATAATCACATTTTGGCTTTTATCTTATTTTATTTTTTCGTTAATATAATTTATCATTTTAACTTTTAACATAAATTTTCGTTCACTTTTTACAAATAACTTTGACTTTATGTCACGCAAAACAAATGCCACCAACAAAATCATCTACCCTCCACCCCATTACAATTAAAGTTACAAATCATATTCAGTCCCTTCACCAACACCACCACAATTGCAACAACAAACATTCCTTGTTATCAACTACTACAAATGGTTGTAAGACACCAAAAATTACTACCAGTACTACTAAGACTCCTACTGCTACTACTATTGACTGCAATAATACCACTCCAATTTCACTACACGACAATAATAACTATTTATTAGGAAGAGGTATGCTGGTTTCGGATTATGTACGTAACTACACAAAAGACTTTGATAACATCAACTATAATCATCAGCTGGTTGAAGACTGCAAAAAATATAGTGCATTTAATTTTGTATCCATTGAAATTGGGTAAGTTATAATTTTCGAAAAAAAAAAATTAAATGAAAGATTTTTTTTTTTTTTTGGTAAAATTTGTAAATTCAGAAAAACTTTGATAACACAGTTCGAGATCAAAAACCTCCCAGTAAAAATGTAACTTTGTAACAGTCTCCTGATTCCAAAACTGTTATCCAAATTTTTCTAGCAAGTACCGTTTTTGTAATATTCACGGTTAAAAACCTACACCCGTATTCATAACCAAAAAACGAGTGTCAATCATCGAGTGGCTATCATTCTCTCCATTTTTAATAAGGGAAAGTGAGCCTATTGATGAAAGCATGCGCGGGTACAAGGGGGGGGGGGAAAAGGGGAAATTTCCCCCCCCAGACCAAATTTTAAAGATAAAAAAAGGAAAAGAAAAAAAAAGAAAGAAAAAAAAGAAAAAAAAGAAAGAAAAAAAAGAAAAAAAGAAAGAAAAAGAAAGAAAAAGAAGGAAAAAGGATAAAATTTTCTAAAAATATAATAATAGTACTTCTCATATAACTTGGGAAATATATCAAATATTATGTCTGGTTTGATGTTTGATTGACCAACGATGATTCTCTAAAGTCTGCTGAAGATTCCTTTAGTGGGGATGAAACTGATCAGTACAGACATACTATGAGATAGTAACTTTTTTAAAGCAATAAATTAAAAATACTCTATTATGACAATATCATAAATAGAAATATTTTTGGGCCTCGAACTAGAATAAAACTCTAATCGAATATATATACATATATAAAGGCCGAATAAATACATTTTATTTTTATGTACCTTTTGGTACTAAAAATAAAAAAACAACATTTAACACAAAGTTTAGTACGACTTATCCTACCAACACTATTGTTTGGTTAGGCACTGTTGTTATTGTAAAATAACAGCAACACATATATTAATAGTTACCGACGGTGATTTAATATATACAATTTTTGCTTTAAAAGAGTTATTTTTGTTGGTAAACAGATTTCGGACCTTCATAATAGTACTTCTCATATAACTTGGGAAATATATCAAATATTATGTCTGGTTTGATGTTTGATTGACCAACGATGATTCTCTAAAGTCTGCTGAAGATTCCTTTAGTGGGGATGAAACTGATCAGTACAGACATACTATGAGATAGTAACTTTTTTAAAGCAATAAATTAAAAATACTCTATTATGACAATTTCATAAATAGAAATATTTTTGGGCCTCGAACTAGAATAAAACTCTAATCGAATATATATACATATATAAAGGCCGAATAAATACATTTTATTTTTATGTACCTTTTGGTACTAAAAATAAAAAAACAACATTTAACACAAAGTTTAGTACGACTTATCCTACCAACACTATTGTTTGGTTAGGCACTGTTGTTATTGTAAAATAACAGCAACACATATATTAATAGTTACCGACGGTGATTTAATATATACAATTTTTGCTTTAAAAGAGTTATTTTTGTTGGTAAACAGATTTCGGACCTTCATAATAGTACTTCTCATATAACTTGGGAAATATATCAAATATTATGTCTGGTTTGATGTTTGATTGACCAACGATGATTCTCTAAAGTCTGCTGAAGATTCCTTTAGTGGGGATGAAACTGATCAGTACAGACATACTATGAGATAGTAACTTTTTTAAAGCAATAAATTAAAAATACTCTATTATGACAATATCATAAATATAAATATTTTTGGGCCTCGAACTAGAATAAAACTCTAATCGAATATATATTTTCTAAAAATTTTAGACAGAAAAAGAATTTTGAAATCCGAAAATTTTTTATCGGAAAAAATTTTAATATTTTAAAAAGAAAAATCTAAAAATTTTTAAAGGGAGAATCTAAAAATTTTTATGGGGAAAATCTGAAAATTTTTTGTGAAAAAATATCTGTCAATCTGGAAGTCCTTATTGCGAAAAGAATTTTTTTATGGGAAAATTGTTGTGACCGTGACAGTTTTGTTATAAAAAATTAGAAAAAATCTGGGACTTTTTCTATAGGAAAAATTTCTCAGAATCTTAGACTTTTTCTATGGGAAAAGTGTCTCAGAAACTGAAGCTTTTTCTATAGGAAAAATATCTCAGAATCTGAAACTTTTTCTATAGGAAAAATGTCTCAGAATCTGAGAATTTTTCTTTAGGAAAAATGTCTCAGAATCTAAGACTATTTCTATTGGAAAAATGTCTCAGAATCTGAAACTTTTTCTATAGGAAAAATGTCTCAGAATCTGAGAATTTTTCTTTAGGAAAAATGTCTCAGAATCTAAGACTATTTCTGTAGGAAAAATGTCTCAGAATCTGATACTTTATAAAGGAAAAATGTCCCAGAATCTGAGACTTTTTCTATAGGAAAAATGTCTCAGAATCTAATACTTTATAAAGGAAAAATGTCCCAGAATCTGAGACTTTTTCTATAGGAAAAATGTCTCAAAATCTGAAACTTTTTCTATGGGAAAAATGTCTCAGAATCTAGGACTTTTTCTATAGGAAAAATATCGCAGAGTGTAAGATTTTTTCTATGGGAAATATATCAAAATATTTTTTCAAAGGAAAAATGTCTCAGAATCTGAGACTTTTTGTATAGAAAAAATGTTCCTGAATCTGGGACTTTTTTATAGAAAAAATGTGAATCACGCCTCAGAATTTGAGTCTTATTTACAGGAAAAGGTCGCAATATCTGAGACTTTTTCGATGGGAAAATGGCCTAAGAATCTGAAATTTTTTTCTTTAGGAAAAGGTCGCAGAATCTCTGAATCTGAGACTTATTTTATTGGAAAAGGTCTCAGAATATGAGGCTTTTTCGAAAGAAAAAAGGTCTCAAAATCTGAGACTTTTTCTGTTGAATAAAAGTCTCAGAAGCTAAAACTTATTCTATTGGGTGAAAGTTGCAGAATCTGAGACTTTGAAACTTATTCTATAGGAAAAAGTCTCCGAATCTGAGACTTTTTCGAAACAGGTCTCACAAATAAGATTTTTTCTATTGGAAAAAGGTTTCAGAATCTGAGACTTTTTCTTTAGGCAATGTGCCAAAATCTTAGACTTTTTCTATATAAGAAAAAGATCTTTTAACTTGAGACTTTCTTATGGGAAAAACGTCTCAGAATCTTAGAATTTCTATAGGAATAGGTCTCAGAATCCCAGACTTTTTCTGTACACCGAAAAAAATCCATGCAACATTTTACGAAATAAAATTTCGTACTTACTTGTTTCGTAAAATATACGAAAATTTACTTTATATTACGAAATAGAAATTAGTCCGGACTTTCGTAAATTTACGAAACATACGAAAATATTTCGTAATTTTGAAAATATTTAATTTCCCTGCACGAAAAGTGACCGGTCCTTGATAGGTCACGTGACATGTCACTGGGAACGCAATGACCTATCACAAACTTTAAAACCTTTCATATAAAAAAGCCTAGGACTTACAATTAGAAAATTTTCAAAGTTTTTTTGAACTTCGAAACTTTATTTTAAGATTTATTTTTCCTTAACGCATTTTTAATGAATTTCTTAATTCCAAAACGCAAAAAAAAGAAATGCCAAAAAATGTTTGTGTCCGAAAAAAAAATTTCGTTAGAAAATTTGTGAAAAATATTGTTTTTTTTTTTTAAGAAAAATTTTAAATAATTTTTTTTTTTAAATTGAACGTTGTTTTTTGTAAATTTACAAAAAATATATATTTTACTAACTTTTTTATGCTACTTGTATGTAGGTTTTTTATATTTCACTATATGAGGAGTTCCGGCTAAGACTTAAATTTTGAGGTAAAAAAGATTGATTTTTGTTTTGATGGCACATCGATGAAAGTTGGCATAAATATTAGAAGCTATTTAAGAATAAGAAATTCGTTCGCGTCAATTAAATCGCGCAAGGGGGTCAAAAGTTATGGCGGTTTTAAGATTTAGCGGTTTTAAAAAATCTTAAAAATATTTTAAATATTTTTTTTCTACACATTTGTTGCATGCGTTATTAAAACATGCCAGGATATATCATTTCTTCTAAAATATATGATATAAGTTTAACCCTTTAATGACCAAACGATTTAAAAAAAATATATCTAAGTACCTAAAATCGCGATTAATTCGCGGTAAAAGAAAAGTTTCATAACATATTTCATATTTATAACATATTTCGGCAATATATATGTATGTCCTTTATTTAATTAAATAGGTCCTTTATTTAATTTAATTAGGCAATGCGCGTTGGTTTTACTGAAAAAAAATCACGGAAAATCGTATCATTGTACCAGTGCACTATAGGAAATTTTACCCATTTTTTGGCCAAAAGTCAAAATTAAAATTTTTGCAAACATTATTTTTTTTCACATTAATATAAAAAAAACTTAACAAAGTAAACAATTCTTTCTCAATTTTTCGACAGAATTGATGTACTGTCACTTTATCAGTAGTTTTTCTTGCAATTTCTTACTTAGTTATAAAATAACGATTGAGAGCAGCGAATTTTGTGATAGCTTCTAACAAAAGTTTTTATATTAAGAATTTATAGTTTTTAAAAACTAAAAAATGGAAAATAATGTCAAAGGTGAGTACTTTAATGATAAATAGTGAAATGTTGGTGAACTCATCTATTAGATCGATTTTATTGGAAAAATTGAAGTGACCTTAAGATGAACTTATTGAAGTATGAATTGGAATTTTATTTTGACTTTAAAAAAAATGATAGCATATGTTAGCTATAAAACCATAAAAGTTCTCTAGGACAATCAATTACCTTCCGAATTTAAAAAATTTCAAGGTCGGATATGTGCAAACTTTTTTTTTATACCCATTTTTCCAGGTGACTACTGAGTGCCAAATTCAGAGTTATTTAATACATGGCGAGAGAAATAAAGCAGAGGTGGATAAGGAGCCGCTATTTCTGACCATTTCTTTTCATACATTGCTGAGAGTGAATGTTTCGAAAACTTTAAACAATATATAAAGGAGGAATTAAGAATATTTTGTTCAAATATAAATATGAAAAGGATTAAAAGTTGTAGGAGTTTGAAAATTTTTGAAAGACAGCATGCTGTTTGGCTTAAAGGCAATACTTGGCTAAAAAAAACTTGAAACGCAGCCTGCCTCCACTAAATCGAAACCTGGGCGACCGCAATTAACTTTTTTGTCAAAATCTGCGAGAACAAAAATACGAGTTACAGCAGAAATCTCTAAAGATCTAAATAGGGAAGTTGAGCCCCTAGCTCTTGCATCATCTACGGCTGCCCGTAGTGGCATTTTGAAATGTAGTTGACGACTTGGAACTCAAAAATAAAATTTTTGAATAAAATCCTTATTAAAAAGTAGATTTGTTTGACACTTCTTAACATTGTTAAAATAAATTTCTACTGTTATCTTCGAAAGTTAGTGTACACTCAAAGAAAAAAATATTGTAAAAACAGTTTAGAAAACCAAATAATCTATCAAGGATCTAAAAAAATCTTAGATGCGGCAACTTATAACCCGGGAACCCTGTTTGGAACTAATTATTAGGTAATTTTTTAGGTAACTTTACTAATTTTTTTTTTGAGTGTATGAAAACCTTTAAGAGTCACTCCCTCCCTCTAAAGAGTCTTCCAAAAGTCAAATAAAAAAAATCAGTCAAATCGGTCCAGCCGTTTGGCTGTAAATAATTTTGGCCAAAAAAAGGGTAAAATTTCCTATAGTGCAGTGTTTAAAAAAATCGGTGATGCTTTTTTATAACAAGAAAATTTAATATGGTCCAAAAAATCTATAATCATCAAAATTTTTTAACCCGCCTCTGATTTTATGATGACACATCAAGTGGGCTTTCATTTAAAAAAAATTTCATCCGATTTCGTGTAAAGCCTTGGATGTGCCAGATCAAAACAGGTTTAGATAAAATCATCGCGCTTTCCGCTAAGAATGGCTTAAAGTAAAAAGTCAAAAAGCAAATCAGTTCTACTCGTTAAGGCACGTTTTTTGGTATATTAAAATGAACATGATGCATTAATTGCTACTAAAAAAATTGGAAACAGATTTGCAAATTTCGCTCAATTTTCAAAAATGCCATCAAATTTTTGCAATTTATTTTTTATAAACCCGCCAGTGATTTTTTTATGTAAACTCCTAAAAAACTCGGTTTACGCAAGAGTCCACCAAATTTCGAATGAAACCGCGAATGTGCCTCGCGAAAAACTGGTATTTTAAAAAAATTACGTTTTTTCTTTCGAACTTTGATCTGCTGAAACTCCTTAACTATTCGTGGCACATTAACGGGATTAATTCCAAAATGTTAAGAATTACAACAGCTACCAACTCTAGTTCAACTAGTTCAAATCAAAAAACCTCGAAAATTTAAAAACTCTTAATTTTTGGTTTCAAAACTTAACCGTCTTATAACTTCTTACCAAGCGATGAAGCATCTATCAAGCCAACATTAAAATAATCTTTTATATGTACTGACTTTGTGTTATTCCGAAAAAGATTGAAATATAAGGAGAACTTAAAAAAAAATGCGAAAGAAGGTAAAAACTATGGATTATTTCAAGCCATTTTTTTTATCGATTTTTCAACTTTAACCCTCTGTAACTTTTACGGATAAAGTGGGGTAATCCTTAAACATTGCTCAGTGATGGTTCAAGGTCTTGTTTACACAACTGCATTTACAGTTTTTCTAAATTCCAAAAACTGCCGGTTTTTTTAAACATTTATTTCAGTTTCACTGAGTTGAAATTTAAAAATGATTTCATGATATATTATTGACAAGATCTTGAAGAGATCGAAACACGTGCTTTTTTAAAAAATATATCTAATATGTACGAATTTATTTTTGTAATTTACGATTTTTTTTTGTATAATATAGAAAATTGTTTCATACTTTTTCGTAAAAACTTATAATTTTTACGAAACAATTTTTTAAGCAAAAAGTACGAAACGATTCTTACAATGTACGAAACATTTTGACCATATAAGACATACATTTTTTGTAATTTTTTATATCTAATATGTACGAATTTATTTTTGTAATTTACGAAATTATTTTGTATAATATAGAAAATTGTTTCGTAAAAACAAAAAAAAAAAAAAATCGTAGAATGTAGTAAACTTTTTCGTAAAAACTTATAATTTTTACGAAATAATTTCGTAAGCAAAAACTACGAAACTTTTCGTACAATGTACGAAACATTTCGTTCATATAAGGCATGCATTTTTTTCGGTGTAGGAAAAAAGCCTCAGAGTCCGAGACTTTTTCTATAAGAAAAAAGGTCTCGGAAAAAGGCCTCAGAGTGTGATACTTTTTCTATTGGACAAAGGGTCTCAGAATCTGAGACTTTTTATATTGAAAAAAAGTTTGCAGAATTTGAGACTTTTTGTATTAAAAAGTTCTCAGAATCTAGAACTTTTTCTATGAAACTTTTTATATTTAAGAATCTGTGACATTTCCTGTAGAAAAAATATATCAAAAATGGTTTAGAGTATGAAGCTTTTTCTATAGTAAGAAGTTTAAGAATCCAAACATTTTTCTATAGGAAAAAGGTCTCAGATTCTAAGAAATTTTTTCATTAAGAAATTTGTTGATATTTAATTGAAAAATCGCCTGCAAGTGTTCTTCAGCCGATTTTTTTTTTTAATTTTATAGCTTTATTTTATTTTTTAGCTCTGCCATCCCTTTTTTCGCAAAAAAAGGAAATATCCCTGTTTTTGCTTGTCCGACAGCGGTAAATTGATCAATTTTTTTTATTCGAGTAAAAAAATTTCCCCCCCCAAACCCAAAAGCTGTACCCGCCACTGGATGAAAGGCACTCATTTTATCATGATAATCAAGGAACAAGTATCTTAAATCAAGTGCCAAACTTTTAATTTTAGACAATTGGGTATGAAAAAGTTAGCAACTTGATGATAGCTTCATGTTTTTTGTTATGAATACCGGCGATATAAATTAGCACATTTGTAGAATCCACTGTTATGTATTCTTACGTTGCTTCCACAAAATAGGACTCAATTTTATACAAAATTAAAAATCCAAATTTGTGTAGCATCCCAGGAAAATTTTTTGGAACCTATTCCTACTACAATAGATTCTTGAATAAATTCTATGGTAATCACAACAAAATTTTCTATGTAAAATTATTTTTCAAAAAAACTACTTGCTTTAAAAATCGGTTGCTTTCGGGACAATTTCAAACAAAAATCATTGATTCTGGAACGTTAAGTAGAATCGGTTGCAGGGTAATATGATGCGTTCTGTAACCGATTATTTGGAACAGAAAATTTTGCTGGGATGTTCCGTTTTCGAGATATTCGCGTTTGAAAATTTTAGTCTAATTTATAAAGAACTAGCGGACCCTCTGCACACTTCGAAGTGCAATTGCTTTGGTATTATTTTTTCCCTAAAAATTTTAGAATTTGTTCCTCTTGGATGTTAATTCCGCTGGAGGATCCCAGGTTTGAGATTCTAGGATTTATTCAAATTTTTATTTCACTAAACCAAAAAGTTTGTGTTTAAGGCCAATCGGATTAAATTAACCCGTGACGCCCGGCTATCAAAGTTTTGGATTTATAAATTTTGATGCGCATAATATTTATAAATTTTGATGCGCCCCTTGGGGCGTTCGATCAAAGTTGTTGTTTTTTTTAGAAAATTTTCACCAAAAACTCCAAACTTCGATCTTAGGGCGCCATGGGTCAAAATCTTCTTCTTGAACGAAGGAAAAAACTGCCATTCTTAGAAATTTTTGAAAACCAAAATTATTAAAAATAGGGCATCGGAAGACATTTTTTATTTTTTCAAAAATCCCAAACTTTGATCGAAGGGCGTCACGGCTAATGTGACTTGTCTCAAACTAACAAGGGAAGTCTCCCTAGTGTCACCCGCGGATCTTTATGGAATTGGTTTTATTTTGTAGATAAGAAAAAATAAAGGGACACGTATTTTTTTTTAGCGGCCAAAATTCATATTTAGGGGGTAAAAAAGAGGGGGGAAGACAAGGCCATTTTTCAGTTTTTTTCGTTTATCTCCTTTATTATGGAAAGAAACCTAGTCATGTTACATACCAAATGAAAGGTCTTTGGAAGACCTATCTACGTGTGTGTGAATATGCACAACTTTTCGTCATATTGAGTAAAATACAAAAGTTTTAGGACATTTTTGTTAATAAGTCGAAAAATATCAACTTCTTTGGCCCGTTGTTAGCACCACAAGATTGGTATTTTTAATACCTTTAATCTGATACTACACATGCCTATATTAATTTTGTTAAAATAGGCGTAAATCGTAAAAAACTGAAAAAGGTCAATTTCCCCCCATACAAATCGACCCCTCTTAAAATGAGTTTGGGCCGCTAAAAAAAAATACGTGTCGAATTAATTTTCGTTCTTAACAACATATCCAAATTTCATGAAGATCGGAGGGTGACACCAGGGAGACTTCCCGTGTAAGTTTAAATGAAAGACTATGTTAAGCTCTATTAAACGGCCAAGGGAAAGATTTTTTTTTTTTTAATTTCTTGGACGTAGAAAAAACCGCCTTTTTTTGCAAATTTAAAAAAGTGATATCTCGAAATCTCTTTTCGATATTTTTTTGACCTCAATTGACCTCAAATTTGTACCACAAAAGTTTAACGCTTAGGAGAAATTTTAACAATTATTTAATTTCTTTTTTTCAAATTTTAAAAAGTGATGTATCGATTTTTTTCGGTTAATTTATTTAATTTTCAATGTGAATGTTATAAAAACGGTACGTGATGGACAATTTTAAAAGGCAGACTTGGAATCAGAATACCAAAATCTAATTAATGATTTTAATTTTGATTCATATGAGTATTTCTCTGAATTTGTTCAACAATGTAATTGTAAGAAAAAATTAAAAAAAAAAATTCAAAAAAAAAACTTAAAAAATTTAGACACATTAAGAAAAATTAAAAAAAAAATTATCAGAAAAATTCAAAAAATTAAGAAAACACACTGCAGGAAAAATGGTGTTGGTCTATCCGAAAATTGGACATATCACTAAAACTTCTTAAAACGATTATCACGTGACAGGTTTACTAAAACTTCAAGGTTTACCAAAACTTCAAGGTTTACCAAAACTTCAAGGTTTACCAAAACTTCAATGTTTACTTCAATTCTACAAATTTTTATCAAAAAAATGTTTAAACAAACCTCTTTTTGAAGAACTTATTTAAAAAAAAATATATTTATTAATATTCTGTTTTTCTAGTCCCTCATCTAGTCCAGCTTCGGTAACACTTTGTAGTAATGTACCAGCTGGTTTGGTACATTATAAGGAAAATACCTGTTATGGTTTTGGAAATAGCCTACCTTCAGCACCATTTAAAAAAGTATCTTATGGTCGTAATACATTTCAAAAAATAGTTGATCAGTTTCAAAAACAAGAAAACCCCAAACAGGAAGACCTTGTTAATAAATTATTTGATCTACTAAAGTGTACGGAAAAATTTTGGCCTGATGCAGAACTTGAACGTAGAGCACCAAACTGGGGTGAACATTTAAGCGCTTTAAATGTTTTAATACCCAACGCTGGTTATGGAAGTCGTACACATACGGTGATCTTGGTAGATGCTAAAAATAAAATGCATTTTATAGAACAAACAATGCTTACGGAAAATCCAAAAGCAGAATGGTCTACCACTCATATCGAAAAACAATACTTTGAGTAATTGGGATACATTTATATAAACGATAACTTCGTTTAACTGAAAAAATAATCTACTGAAAGGTATAACAGGATTTTTATCTATAATAGTTGTGTGATAATTATGACTTGACATGTAATTATTGGTATTTTAGAAACACTTATTTTAATAAGCTTAATACTTAAATAGTTGTTTAAACCAAATAATTTATTCATACTCAGGTTTTTTTTTAATATTTGACTTTAAAATATTTTTATTTCACAGTTATATTTTGTGTTACATAATTTATTATGTTTTACAATTATAATTTAATTAATAAAAAAAAATATAAATTTTTAACTTCAATGCAATAAATATACACAACTTTAATTAATTAATAAGAAAAGGAAAAATATTTTAATTACTTTTTATAAGCTTTAGCCACTTTACTTTTAACACCTTTCAGAGCTCCTTTACGGGCACCATTAACAATATTTTTAAATGTACCAGCATGTTTAGCGCGTTTTCTATAAAAAAAGAGATGAAAAATATACTAAAATGAGTAACTTGATAACTTAAATAATATTTTTTTAAACTTACCTCTTATTTAACGTATTTCTACTTAAAGGTATATAAGCATATGGATCTAACTTTCCTTTCTTTTTCATATCACCCTTAGCTTTCTTGTTGGAATATTCTGTGCCGGCATGACTCGATTTCCCGGATTTTGCCGTATAACCAGATTTACCAGATTTCATAGAGATTGCATCGGAGGCAGCACCAACAGATCTGTGTATACCTTTACCGCCGGTTGTATAACGAGATCCTGATGTTTTACCAGAACGCATGCTTAAAGCATCAGCTGCTTTACGTTTACGATTGGGAGCCATGGCTAATTCTTCTTCTGTAAAGAAGAAATTGATAAAGCAATTAATTTTTGTACTCAATATAGAAACCATTAATCAAATCGATTGGAAAGAGGTAAGTTAAATCATTGTATTTATATTTAAATTAAGCTGATAATACTCTAATAGAATACTAAGTTGATACAATTTGGATTAGAAATAAATTTTGAGTAAAAATTTTTTTTAGTCATTTTTGTAAAAAAAGTTGACAAAATTTTTTTTTAATTGTATTTTTTTTAGTGTAGAAATATTTTTAGGTGACAAAAATACTTTGTTAAATATTTTTGTGGCTTACGGTTTTGCTTATAACTTGTGAACCACAAACTGAAATCAATACGAACTAGACCAGGCGAACGATTAATACAAATGCCAAGCTTCAGCAGCCTCAAATATGCCTTTCGAAATTTATCGTGGTTTTTGACTCCTAAATTCACTAAAACCGGGTCCGGGTGATAGGTCACGTGACCAATCACGGAAATCACTTTTCCTGCAGGTTATTTATACATTTCCCAGCAACATTTTCCGTTCCAAACAATCGATTCTAGAACACATTATATAATCCTGCAATCGATTCTACTTAAAATTGCAGAATCTATGAGTTTTGTTTAAAATTGTCGCGAAAGCTATCGCAAGAAGTTTTTTTTTAAATAGTTTTGTTCTGATTACCGTATAATCTGTTCTAGAACCTATTGCAATGGGAATTTGTTCCAAAAAAATTTCTAGGTTCATTTGGATTTTTTTAAACAAAATTTATAAATTTTATAATTCTACTTACCATCACTAGAATCATCTTCCATGCCACGTTTAACAGCCTTTTTATCATTCATTTCAACTCCCTCATCATCGGCGTCATCACTACTACTTCCCTCGTCCTCATCACCACCGCCGATACCACGTAACGCCTTATCACTTATAATAAGTCTACCATCATCAGCTGTCTTAAATCCTCTATTGGGATCTTTTGTTTTAGATTTTACACCGGACTTATCCGTATCTAAGTTGGGACGGTTAGCTTAAACAAAAAAAAATACAAGAGACTATTATAATAATTAACAAAGCTAAGTAAAACTTAAACATACTTAAAACATTTCCTATAGATTTTATATCAGCCAAATCTACAATATCTTCAGGATCTTCACGTATAAAAGTATTGCGTTGTTTTTTATTTTTTGATTTATTTTCATTATTATTATCATCGTCGTCATCCATATCATCGGGTAAATCTGAATCAGAATCAGCCAAAATATCATCGATTCTGCAGAACGAACATACATAAAAATGCATTAAACAAATCCAATTAATTTTTAGTCTTATTTTTAACTTACGTAACACTTTTCTTCTCCAAACCCGGTACAAATTCTTCATCTGATCCATCTTCGTCACTGTCTTTAGCATTGTCTTCAGATTGTTTTTTACGATTATCACGTCTTAATTGTTTACGTATCTTTTTAAGTCTACGATGTGTTACTTCATCATCACCGGGTACAAATCTTATTAGTTCTTCGGCGGTAAAACGTTTACAAAGTTTTTTCAATAGATAACCAATTTGTATGCGACAATAACGTTTGGTATCTTTAGTCATAGCAGAAAGAGATTTCATCTGTAAGTAAAAATATATTAAAAAATAAATCTTGCTGGAGAATATTTTATATACTTACTATAGTTTCCAAATGATTGGCTACCAATGGTGCGGGCATTACTTTAATGAAAGTAATTAAAAATGCTACCGAAGCTTCTGATTGTGATCTTGATTTTTGTACTAAAAATACTGCTATTTGTTCCATTATAAATTCCAAAGTACTAACAGTCAAAAATTTTCCTTGACTTTGTAATACCGTACGAAACGCTAATATGGTATTTGTTATTAAAGATTCATCACCAGCAAAACCAGCAGTTAAAATATCAACAAAATCATTTAGTTTCTCTGCTTGTTGATATAAATCTAAAATCATTTTTAGTAACTCTTCAGAAATATTTTCTTTGCGTGTTGAGAATTCTTTGTAGTTTATAATTGCCTCGGGTAAGGTTTTAATAATCAATTTATCAGTGATTGTAAGCGATTTACGAGTATCAATAAGAATTTTTAAACATCTAAAAAGAGAAGAAGAAATTAATAATTAAAAAAAAAAAATCACAAAAATGTAAAATATCACCAATTTTACCTTAAACGTGCGGCTTGACATACAGCGCAACTAGTGGAAAAGGCTTCTAAAAGCAATTTTTGCAATGCTATCAGGTTTTTACGGGTAAACTTTTGACACGAAGCGGCTTCGGATGTTAATATATCACGTAATAATCTAAATTGTGAAAAAATAAGAGTAAAATTATTCAATATCTACGAATATTTGCAAGTTTATAGAAAAAAAAAATAATTTACATTTTACGAAAAATTTTTTAACGGAAATAAATTTTTTCAAAGTAAAAACCCTGCAGGAAAAAGTATGTCTCTCGATCCGAAAAAAGTGTCACCATGTCTGACACTTTTTTAAAGTTTTGTAGTTAAAAATTTCATAAAAATGTTTTTAAAAAAAAAAAAAAATTTTCGAAAATTTAAAAAATTTAAAAAAAAATAAAATTTTTTTGACATTTTTTTTGGTGTTTGGAATTAGAGATAGGCGCGTAAGTGATTTTTCACTCACGCTCACGACAGAAATTTTTTAATCACGCACACTCACTCACAAGCATATTTTTTCTACTCACACTCACGTGAGTAAATTTAATACAACTCACACTCACGTAAGGTTACCTCACATTCACGTTGACTAACACTCACAAAAATCTTATTTATATAAAAAAATTAATAATTTTAAAGTTCAACGAAGTTTTAAATTTTTTTTTTTTTGCTTTTTGCGGAACGAAATTTAAAATTTTGTTGCTGCTTTTTTGGTACGAAAGGAAATATGAACAGAAAATAAATTACGCAAACTCGCGCAAAAAAATCAACTCACGCAAAAATCTTACTCATACAAATTTTTTCTCCGTTACACTCACGCGTGAATCACGCTCTAATCTGCTGATGTGCCCATTTCTACCCCATGTGATAGACTAGATTGTATAAAACACCGTCCCACAAAAATGAAAAAGTCGTTAAACACGAACTGGATAATATACGTTTGAAACAAGAGACTTGTAGTAAAACTGCATTTACAGTTTTTCTTTTCGTGATCCTGTTTCTGTTTTGTACTTGTCCTAAGATGTCACTAGTGATAGCAAATGAAAGAGGAGGATCTCCCCTAATTTTTCTATTTTATTATTTTTACAAATCAGGAAAAAGGAGGATTTATTAGGGTTCTATAGTCGAAAAGTTGTGTTATATTTGGTGATAATGTCCGATTATCACCAAATATAACACAACAGGAGTGGAACCAAAACCAAACACTTATTTTAAATTCGTTAAGATTAAAAAACCATTTAAATCATCTACGTGGGTGGGAGCTAACGGAATCTTTTTATAATAAAACAAATCCAACGGTAGGCCACTTATATTTCAATGGTAATCATACCCAAACTAACATAATGTGGATCTTCAAAGCTCGTTGCGATTTGATAGAACTGAATGGGTCTCGGCACTCGAGAAGAACTAACAAAATTTGCTCTTTGTGCAATTCAAAAGAAATTGAAAACATCCAACATTTCATTGGAAGATGCCCAATTTTAAATTACTTTAGATTAAAATGGTTTAATAAGATAACTCTATCTGATGAGGAAATAATTAGAAATTTAAATGGGGAAAACAATTGGCAGAATTTAGTACAATACATTATCAGTGCTTTAGCTTATCGTAAAACACTAATATTTGAATATAATGATTAAAAATCAATACATTGTAAAATTAAATTATATTTTTTTATATGAAACTCTTTTTTTCCGGCTAACGACATAGTCACAGCCGTATATTCTTTAAGATATTTTTATAACGTTTTAAAAAAAAAAACAAAGAAAATACCAAATAAAGAATTACTACTACTACTACTAGTCGAAAAGTCGATTAATCGACTTTTTGTATGAAAAACTCGAAATCGACTTTTTTGTTGTTACCATGTATTTTGTATGTGAAGCAAAAATACCAAATTCATGAGTTAGAAAGTGTTAAGTGCAATATTTACCAATTGTTTTGATTAATGTGAAAATCTTAGTGATAGGGTTCTATAAATTGAAAATTTTTCAACCTTTTCCACTTTTACGATTTCTTCGACTTTTTTAACCTCCATTAATTTGTTACCCATCATTGTTAAATTAAAATAAAAAAATTGCAGCTAAATGTTTAAAACAAGTCAAAAACAAACTTTTATTTACAAAAAAATCAACTTTTTAAAAGT
Source organism: Pegoplata infirma (assembly GCA_963921195.1). Taxonomy (NCBI): domain Eukaryota; kingdom Metazoa; phylum Arthropoda; class Insecta; order Diptera; family Anthomyiidae; genus Pegoplata; species Pegoplata infirma. The sequence goes on from OY992540.1 coordinate 13,562,664, forward strand.
TGTAAGAAGTAGAAAAAGGTCAAAATTCGAAAAAACAAGTAAAAAAGTTAAATTCGGCCTTGCCGAATGTAGTGATACCCTCCACAATTTCAAAAAGATTATTGCAAAAAACTTTATTTAAAAGGAAATTACTTTTGAAAAAAAAAAAAGTTTTAAAAAAATTTCCGCGAAAAAAAATTTGGTAAAAAAAAATCCGCGATTTTTTTATTTTTTTTGTAAAAAATATGTTTGTACTTGTTTAAATACCATTTGGTGTTCAATTATGTTCACATATGTCAACCAGAAGCCGAATTAAAGCATTTTGTATTTTTAGGTTATGTTGAATGTACTGAAATTTTTGAGGTGTGCTTACATTTTCGTTCATAACTTTTGAACCGCTGACATATAACCCTAGGATTTATCCTTCAATATCATTCAAAATTTTTAACAAAATATTTTGATAAAGTTTTCAAATGACTTTATTCACATTCCTTTATCCTAATATGGCTGCTCTTTCATTTGACATCACCAGTGTCATCCTGGGACAAGTACAAATATTTCAAAAATATTTTACAAAATGTATCTTTTAAAACTTTCAAGTCCTTTTAAAAGGAAACAGGATCACGATATGAAAAACTGTTAATGCAGTTTTACTCCATTTGATCTCTACTTTCATCCGATTCATGTTTAATATTGGCTGTCGGACGGTGAAATCAACTCATGCAGACTTAATAGTATTTATTAAAGACATACCAAATATAATTATAAAATATGCTATACTTACTCATAAGTTTTACGTTGTTGTTTTTTCAATTTCTGATCATCTTTGGCTACTAATTTGGATTTTTCATTCTTCATTAAAACCGGCACTATATAAGTTTCAAAGAACTCTCGAATAACTTCACAAGTTTGGAATAAAACCAAACCAGCGGTAATATCGAAAATACCATCATATTCAAAAGTACCCACTGCAGTGGCTTCTAATTGTTTATGGGCTGTATCAAATAATTCTTTAAGCATATCATTAGGAGTTTTACTTAAATACAACTAGAAACATTAAAGAAATATTATTAAATTTAAATTTTTCACAAATAAATAATAAAAGTAGCTCACCTTAATTACTTCTAAAGATTTCTTACGTAAATCTTGTTCATATGTACCATTTGGTTTTTGTGTGTAAATATTAAATAATCTGGGTAAAAAGTTTTTAGCATATTTGCCCAAAGCTTCATGAATTTCAGTTTGTTCTTGATTTTGTATTAATTCAATTAGACCATCAAATATGGGAGCTCTAAATTCGGGATTATTATCTAAAGCATTGCCCAAAGTTGGCGCAATTAATCTAAAGTTTTCCGGATCTTTAGGAGCTCTACAAAAACCTGGAAACAAACCCCACAATTGACAGCATAACAATTCATATGTATGTGACATGGCTACTTGTTTTTCTTCAGCGTATTTATGCCATTTAATATTGCAATCTAAAGCTAGTGCCAAAATAACTTCTTTAAAGAATTTAAATGATGCTCCAGCAGCACCTTCTCTTAGTAAAGGTAAAAGCCAAGACTTTTCCAATAACACATCACCTTTAGCATTGGTTAAGGGTATAGATTTTAAAACGATTTCAGGACCCATTGACTTAATAGCTGCAATAATAGCATGTTCAATTTGTATACGTAGCGTAGATTGGGTATCATAACGTTTAGCTAATTCCAACAAAGACGGCGATAATTCTTTACCAAAATACTTTCCACAAACTTCAAATACAATGGAAAAAGTTAATATCACATATTTAGCAACTTCACCAAATGGCGCACTTAAAACTTTATGAATAGACGATAAAATTTTACTAATAGGAACTCTATAAATATTAGCCAATTCTTCAGAGGCACAGGCGGGTTTAATACATTCATACAATAATTCTTTAATAGCATTCGATACACCGGTAATAATATCAGTTCTATCCGAAAGCCATAAATCACTACAACATACCTCGATAAAACGAGGTAAGGCATTTATACACAAGTCTAAATCCAATTTACTCAAGTGTATATGACCCTCCTTTAATACCGTCAACCAGGCCAAAGTTTGTCTATAATCAGAACGATCAGGACGATATTCATGTACGGCCGTCAATAGTTTAGCACACATTAGACCGTTTAAATTTGTAGTTCTGGATACAAACAATTGATGTAATGTTTGTAAACAATTCGTTCTTATTAAAACATTTGCTGCAGTCATTATGGATAGTAAATGTTCACAAATAGTTCTTATATCATCGGACTTAAACCCACTTATAGTCTCTTTGAGTAATGCCAAAGTATGCAAGACGGTAGTTTGTTGGCCTAAAACTTCTGGTTTAAATTGATTTAAACAGAATTTAGTTATACGATTACTAGCTGGATGGGATTTTATTTGATGTGGATTAGGGACAATAGATGGAACTTCATTTTCACTATTGACCTCTTGATCGGTAGATGGTTTTGGTGGCAACATAAAGGAGCTGCCGTGTATAATAGAGACAACAGCATGTTGTGCAGCTTTGCGGATCTGTAAAAAGTATAGTTTTTTTTATAAATTTTATAGAGACAATTAGTGTGTTTTAAGTAAGGCTTTGTCGAATCTTCAATAACATGTTAAAAAAATAAAAATTACAGGGTGCAGGACTTTGAACATCTTCAATCATAAAAATGTTTAATTTGTTTAGCAAAAATACAAAAAAAACACTTAAAAAATTGTGTGTTTTCTAAGGCCCTGCCTAGGACCATAAAAGGTATTTGTGCCAAATTTCAGGAGGCTAGCTGTTTTATTTTGAACTGCATTGTGTTATGTACAGGCGGACGAACTAATTCATAAAATGTCTTAGAATCGATCAAGGATAAAACTGTATTTTCAGTTTTTCTTTTCATGATCCTGTTTCCTTTTAAAAGCAGTTCAAAGTTTTAGGCTGAGTTTTTAACATATCGCTTTAACTTAGTTTAAACGGGAGTTTTATTAAACTTTATTAAATTAAACCCAAGTTTAACCAAGCATTCTGTTTTTTAGTTCAAGTTTAGCAAATGTCGATTAACGCGGTATTGCCATACCAAATATCGCATTTCCAATTAGAATAGTTGCCATCATCGCACATTTTTTCCATTAAAATACCACAACATGGCAACACTAACCAGTTTATTTGAAAATCAGAGGTGATTTTTTGACATTTTTGTACCTTAGTTTAACTCTCCATCGTTGGTGAGTTAAACTTAAAATAAACCACATATCAAAAACAGAATTTGTGGATTAAACTCAGTTTAAACCTAAAACCAATAAATTTTACAACTCAAAAACTCAGCCTTAGAGGACTAAATTTTATAAAATATTTTGTTTTTTATTTGTTCTTGTCCTAGGATGCCACTACACCATTTACAGATGTAATTCGAAAAAGATCAATTGTAATTCGAAGATTCTATTTGTAATTCGAAGATTCCATTTGTAATTCGAAGATTCCATTTGTAATTCGAAGATTCCATTTGTAATTCGAATACTCCAATTGTAATTCGAAGATTCCATTTGTAATTCGAAGATTCCAATTGTAATTCGTAAAAGATCAATTGTAATTCGAAAAAGATCAATTGTAATTCGAAAAAGATCAATTGTAATTCGTAAAAGATCAATTGTAATTCGCAAAAGATCAATTGTAATTCGAAAAAGATCAATTGTAATTCGTAAAAGATCAATTGTAATTCGTAAAAGATCAATTGTAATTCGTAAAAGATCAATTGTAATTCGAAGATTCCAATTGTAATTCGAAAAATATCAATGGAAATACAGTTGATATTTTTCGAATTACAATTGGAATCTTCGAATTACAATTGATCTTTTACGAATTACAATTGATCTTTTACGAATTACAATTGATCTTTTACGAATTACAATTGATCTTTTTCGAATTACAATTGATCTTTTACGAATTACAATTGATCTTTTACGAATTACAATTGATCTTTTTCGAATTACAATTGATCTTTTTCGAATTACAATTGATCTTTTACGAATTACAATTGGAATCTTCGAATTACAAATGGAATCTTCGAATTACAATTGGAGTATTCGAATTACAAATGGATTCTTCGAATTTCAAATGGAATCTTCGAATTACAAATAGAATCTTCGAATTACAAATAGAATCTTCGAATTACAATTGATCTTTTTCGAATTACATCTGTAAATGGTGTAGTGATAAATGACAAATGAAAGAGGAGGTTCTCCCCTAATTTTCCTATTTTATTATTTTTACATATCAGGAAAAAGGAGGTAAGTTACGTCCTTTCAAAAATGTGTCCTTCAAAATTTTCAACAAAATATTTTGATAAAGTTTTCAAATGACTATATTCATATCCTTTTATCCTGATATGGCAAAATAAAAAAAATTAAAAGTTAGGGGAGAACCTCCTCTTTCATTTGCCATCACCAGTGTCATCCTAGGACAAGTACAAATATTTAAAAAATATTTTACCAAATGTATCCTTTAAAACTTTGAAATCCATTTAAAAGGAAACAGGATCACGAAATGAAAAACTGTAAATGCAGTTTTACTTCATTTGATCTCTATACAATATTTCAAAAATATTTTACCAAATGTATCCTTTAAAACTTTGAAATCTTTTTAAAAGAAAACAGGATCACGAAATGAATTACTGTAAATGCAGTTTTACTTCATTTAATCTCTACTTTTTTATAATATATATCATCCGGTTCATGTTTAATGTTGACTGTCGGACGGTGTAATATATACTTCATGGTGTCCCCAAAAAGTGAATATGTCTCCAAAAAGTGAATGAATATATGTTGACTGTCGGACGGTGTAATATATACTTCATGGTGTCCCCAAAAAGTGAATATATCCCCATTCTGTGTGTGGTTGCAGATTGGTGTTTTTTTTAAATGCTGCTAAAAAATGGTCAAAAGAAATTAATTATGAGAAACAGCTTCTTTTCCTCGGAAAAAATTTTTTGGTGAAAAAACATGTCACGAAAAAAGTTTTGGTGTAAAATAAAATGTTTAAATTCCTTTCAATATTCAATTCTGTTCACATGTGTTAACTAGCCGATAAATTAAAGCATTTTATATTTAAAAACAAGTAAAACAGTTAAATTCGGCCTTGCCGAATGTAGTGATACCCTCTACAATTTCAAAAAGATTATTGCAAAAAACTTTATTTAAAAGGAAATTATTTTTGAAAAAAAAAAAATTTTTTTGAAAAAAAAAATTTTGTTTGAAAAAAAAAATTTCCGCTAAAAAAAAATTTTGGTAAAAAAAAATCCGCGATTTTTTTTCTTTTTTTACCTCTTTAAATACCATTATGTCAACCAGAAGCCGAATTAAAGCATTTTGTATTTTTAGGTTATGTTGAATGTACTGAAATTTTTGAGGTGTGCTTACATTTTCGTTCATAACTTTTGAACCGCTGAACCGATATCGCTCAAATGCAATACCACAGACAGACGGACATCGCTAGAATGTCTTAAAATCGATCGGGCATCATGAATATATATACTTTATGGGGTCCCAGATCGATATTTCGATGAGTTACAAACGGAATGACAAACTTATATATATGTACCCTCTATCACTAAGTGGAGGGTATAAACAATTTTTTTTAGGTTATGTGGAATATTCATATGTATCAAAATTTACGAGCTGTCCTTACAATTTCGTTCATAACTTATGAACCACTAAACCGATATCGCTCAAATGCATTACCAAACTTCTTGGGTCAACAACAAGTAAATATGTTAAGTTTAAGTCGCATCTGTGTTATATATTGGCCGTAGTCGCCATTTGAAGTTTAAATTGCTGCACTAGTACGCGGGAGAACTTCCTACCTAAAAACGTTCCTGAAAACAGTTTTTCGCATTTTGAATTCGGCATATTCGAATTAAATATTCTCCCTTGTTTTTTTAACAATTTTTTAATCATTGAACAGAAAATTTTAAATAAGTTTTCTTACTCTGATTAATTTTTATTAAAAAATAAAAATTGTTTTATTCGACCTTTAAAATATTATATTTTGTGAGGATGTTTATTCTGGCTCGAGGTCATTATTTTCTTGCAAAAATGACCAACATAAATAAATTAAAAACAAAAAATAATTTTCTTGAAAATTATGCTATGAGAATATCATGGTTTTAATAAGTAAAGAAAATAATAACCTCGAGCCAGAATAAACATCCTCACAAAATAAGTTTTCTTACCTTAGGTTTTGAATGTATGGTAAATGATAATAATGCATCAATATATTGCCAAGTTGATGAATATGTCCAAGTCATATAATCTTGTGCTCTTAGCAAAACCGATAAACTGCCAATAATCTGAAAATATTGAAAACAAACCAAAAAAATTATAAAAGTATCTGCAATTCAATTTCTTATCCATCTTACATATTTAATAATAGCCTGATTAGAAGACTCCACAAAACGTTGCAGACACGACATTAAAGTTTGAGCGGTTTCGCCAAAACGTTTTCTTAACACAGCGGTGGGCACAGATTTTATACCCATTGCTAATAATGATACACCAGCAATAATATCATTATCTTCTGTACTTGCTTCAATTTGTTCCATTAATAAAATAAAATATTCTGTAGAAGATTCCGTGCCTCCTCTTTCATTAATAATTTCCGTTAAAGCTGTTAGTATGGCTAACATTTCTTTGTGTAAATTCGAAGATGCCCGAAAGCCCACTAGCAGTTTTTTAAAACTCACGTTACTGCAGGTGGTGTAATTGGAAGCAAATGTTTTAAATGTTCCACCCTGTGACTCTGACATAAGCTCGTCGCCATCATCATTGATACTAAAACATTTTAAACTACCAGCAACATCATTGACTGTGGTAGTTTCAGCATTGAAAGCTTGTCTTTGTTCATGTTTCATAACGGCCTCCAATGTAAGAGAATTAGGATTTTGTCCTGGTTCAACAGGTGCTGTATAGAAAATAAGGAAATTATTTAATATTAAAAGAAAATATGTACTTTCTTTTAGCTTACCCAAACTTAGATTTGGTTGAAAAAATCTGGATTTCGCTTTTAAACGATGTTTCATTTGATCAGGATTTGAAGTGGATGAGTGTCCCTTACTCCAGGTTTTACCTTTGGTATGACGTTTAAGTTTTGAACGAAATTTACCCATTTTTTATAGTTTTTTTTTTAAGATTTTTTAAAATTTTTCCAATTTTTTAAAACTTTTTCAATTTTTAAGTGCAACAAAACAAAACACGTGCTGAGCAGTGCTGCCAGAAAAATATTGAGTCATGTCCCCATTTTGGAAATTTAAATCCCCAAATAAATTTCCCAAATCCCTTTATTTGTCCGCAATTTTTTATTTCTTATTTTTTGAAAGCAAAAGCTTTGTAACTATTATTTTCTTATTTGTGTGTTATAATAGTATGTCCATTCGATTACCCAAATTTCAAAACTATTTTTACTACAATTGGAATGTTTTGTTTACTTTTTGTATTGAGAATTTCCAGCTGTAGTAAAAATATATTGTAGTAAGGTAATCGAACGGACCTAATTTTTTTGTCTTTTTCAAGACCTTTGCCAAGCAATAAAGCTGACAATTGACATACAACACCAGTGCGTTAAAATCACCATTTTGGGTACAAATCGCCTTATCTGGCAATATTGGTGCTGAACTCAACCATAGTGACAAACTCAACTACGACATTTTTAAAAAATCACTGAGAATGTCAACAAATGTATAACATCTCTGTCTTTAGGAAGTAAATAAGCATTCACATTGAGTTGATAATTTAATTAAGTGTTTCTTCACAATACAGCAGCAGACAGCAAAATTTTTACATGTTAAAGCTGCCCATTCACTTGCAATAAAATTGCTCAACTTAAAAAAAAATATTTTACAATATTATTGTCGTTTTACCCTACACAGCAAATAAAATTGCTCAATACTTAAACCCAATATATTGTACAAGATATAAACATAAACATAATAAAAGTTGTACAATATAGACAACACACTGATAAAATATATTGCAGTATTCTTGTTTGTACAATAAATATCAAAAGTGTTTTGATATTCTCCAATATATTGCACAACCGTAAATATTACATACACACAAGCGATATTATTGTACAATTTGAAAAGTTGAACAATAATATTGCAAGTGAATGGGCAGCTTAAGTGTTTCTTCACAATACAGCAGCAAGCAGCAGACAGCAAAATTTTTACATGTATTTTGTTGTTGCGCCAACAACAAAATACATGTAAAAATTTTGCTGTCTGCTGTTGTATTGTGAAGAAACACTAACCCCCAGTTTCTGTAATACGAACGCCATTCGTTCGTGCCGAATTTGTGTGTATTTTGTTATTGTAACAAAAACAAAATACATGCAAATTCGTCGCAGACGAATGGCGTTCGTATTACAGAAACTGGGGGTAAGAGATACAGAGCACACGCAAAAAAAAATCTGTGTCGGAATGAGCAAAAATCTGGCATAATTTTACCAAAAATATGCTAAAACTAAAACCGACGAAGTAGTTTTCGTAATTTAGCCAAAACGCTTATGTAAAAAATTTTTAAGAAAATGCTAATGCTATCTAAGCAAAAACTTGGTAAAATTTACCAAAAGAAATATGGTGAAATATACCAAAATTATTAGAAAAGGTGACTAAAAATAATGCTAAAAATTACCACATTTATGCTAAAATAAATTTTCAATAAAATTTTGTAAAAATTTGTATATTTGTTGAATTTAAAATTTTCACAGAATAAATCCATATTAATATAATAAATGTTGTGTAGGATTTAATTTAACCCTTTTTGTACAATTTTCTTTAGTGACTGCTGCCTACACGCAAAAAAAATCTGTGTCGGAATGAGCAAAAATCTGGCATAATTTTACCAAAAATATGCTAAAACTACAACCGACGAAGTAGTTTTCGCAATTTAGCTAAAACGCTTATGTAAAAAGTTTTGAAGAAAATGCTAATGCTATTTAAGCAAAAAATTGGTAAAATATTCCAAAAGAAATACGGTGAAATATACCAAACTGATTTAAAAAGGTGACTAAAAATAATGCTAAAAATTACCACATTTATGATTAAATAATTTTTTTATTAAATTTTTTAAAAAATTATATGTTTGTTAAATTAAAATTTTCACAAAAATAAATCCATATTAATATAATAAATGTTGTGTAGGATTTTATTTACCACCGACCAACTGACCCTTTTTGTACAATTTTCTCCAGTGACTGCTGTCTACGCTTCTTCTTGAAGTGAAGGATCCGTATAGGTTCACGAATTTATTTAAAAGCATCCTGTAAAAATAGGAAATCATTACAAAACTAAAATTTTTAATTTAAAAAACTGGTAAACCCCATTGTTCTCTTGGTTTGGAGGAACACTTACTTTGTGATTCCATTTGTAACTCATCAAAACAGGTCTGGACTCCATTGGCTTTGCTATATAAATGAGTTTTTAGGTTTTAATTTTATAACTAAAGAAAGGACCGGTGCCCACGCTCCTTATTGTAGTTAAGGATTCGCCATAGCTTCGAAAATTTATTTAGCAGTACCCTGTAAAAAAAGAAATTATTACAAAACACTAATTTTTAACTAAAAATCTATTAAACCTTATTGGAATAGGGGTAAACTCACTTTATCATTCCATTATCCTATAGTATCAAAATCAACAATGATTTCTGTTGAATTTACAACGATTTTCTTTGGGAATACAATGATTTTTGGTTAAGGGTAATTTTTTACATAAGCGCTTTGGCTAAATTACGAAAACTACTTCGTCGGTTGTAGTTTTAGCATTTTTTGGTTAAATTATGCCAGATTTTTGCTCACTCCGACACATTTTTTTTTTTTGCGTGTAGCTATTTCTAGCTATTTTTTAGTCCGATCTAGCTAAATTTTTTGAAAAATAGTTGGCATCAGTGGATATGACCCCAAAGTCACAGACTAAATACAGACTCGACAGTAGAGTTTTATAAGAAAAAATGGGGAAAACTAAGCGATTTTAGGAGAAAACACAGCGGTTTTTAGTCCGTTTTACGCTAACATGGCAACACTTTCTACGACTTAGGAGTAAGTGAAACAACAAAAACCGATCTGGCATCCATTTTTCTTATGGCGCGTTATATCAGTTTTCTCTTTCTAACCTAATTCGTAGAATAATTTGAAAATATTAACCAAATGGTTAAAGAATACTTTTTTGACACCTGTCACTTATGTCGAGTCTGTATTAGTCTGTGCCAAAGTTGTTACCATTTTCATGTGAATGCTACGGACGAAAAAAGAAGCATACAAGAAAAAATGAAACCAGTTGAATGTTGTAAAGTGAGATAAAACGCAAATTGTAAAATCTTATTACAAAATTATGAAATCTTTGTCATTTATAATTAAAAAAGTTAATAATTTTTACAAAAACGTGTTTATTAACGTGTTAAGTCAATGCGAATTAATAAATTCATAAGAAATTTGTGAAATCAAACTTATAATTTTAAAGAAAAATCGGAAGCATTTTTGCCAGCACCTTCAAGAAATATTGGGCAAGAAAATAATGTGAAGAAAAATATGGAATAAATTGTTATAAAAGTAAATTGGTAAATAATCATATAAAATCAATTACGAAATGTGTAAATCGAAAGAAAACAGTTAATTGAATAGAAAAATCCAACAAAAAGGAATTATTGATAAAGTAGTCGATTGGACAAACTCTGACGTATGATGTAGTAGTAATCGCGTAGTGCAACAACAAGAAATCTAGTAAATTGTATAATTAATTGTTTATAAAAGCAAATAATAACAAACTAATGAAAATAATTAAGAAAACAAATGAAGAATTTTGAAACTATTAACTTTTTTGCTATTTTAATTTCGGGTTTTTACTATTTATGGAATCGACAGTAATGTGTATACGGTGAAAAGTAAAACGAAAAAACACAAAAGGAATTACTAAATAAAAATAATTTTTTATATTATTTTCGGCTAAAAATAGCAACAGACAGCTTTTATTTTGTATACATCTTCCTGTTTTTCATTTGCTAAAAAAGTGACAAAAAAAATATAAAATTATTCAGTAAAAAATATAAAATATTTATAAAATTAGAAAATAAAAAGTGTGTTAAAATTACAAACAAATAAACAAGTTTTTTTTTACAAAGTGAAACCTTTAAAACAAACAAAAGAAGCAAAAATATTTCTACAATATGCTTTTGAAATTTACTAAAACAAGTGGTGCTGGAGCTGGTTCCAGTTCATCCACATCATCATCTACCATCGCTGGAACGTACATAGCTCGTGGAACAGGTTTGTGTTAATTTTAATTTTAAATTTATTTTTTTTTGCTTGATCTTAATTAAGACATTTTTTTTTAAATTCATTCAATATTTTTGTTGGTTTTTAAAAGGAACAATAAACTAAAAATTTTATTTTTAATTATTTTATTTTTATAAACTTTATTTTCTTCAGTTTTTATTTGCAAGCAAATTAAAAATCTGGTTACACTGTACAACAGGGAAAATAAACACAAGAAATGGACTATAAAGGTTCGATTCTACTAACAAATGGTAGTAAAACCCTATGCTCCGATTGTCCAGTTTGGAGACCAATTCTATTTTATAACCCACCAAAGATTCTGAAAAGCAGTGGGATCCACAAAATATGGTGTCGTTTAAAATTTGCTCCAACCGCTCTAACTGCCCTAATAGTGCCCTTAAAGCAACAAAATGTATGACCGACCCACAATATTTTTTTAGTCCAAACATTTTCTCTGAACACACCTACCCTCTAGCTTTAACTGTTAAGGCGGTCCCCATACAATTTTTTTTATTTTTTGTAAATTTGTTTTATTTAATCAGCTTCTACCGGTCCAATGGTGAGTCCGAGAGTGGTCATTAGTGAGACCGACCCCCATTTATTTTTACCCTACAACATTTTTTTAAAACATACCTACGCCCTATCTCCACTCCCTAAGTGGAAAGTACTTTTTTTAGAAAGTACTTAGAAAAACAAAAATTTTGAAAAAAAAAATTTTAAATTTGGACCATTATTGAAGAAGTTATGATTAAAAGAAGTTTGAGTAAAGGAACAAACTACCAATTTTTAAAAATTCGATATCTTTTGAACGGGTCATCAAAAAAATCTGAAAATTTACCACGAAGGAGTTTTCGAAGGGTACTAAAAACTGTAAGCAAATTGGGAAAATCTAAAAAAAAAGTTTTTCAAAGTGTCCGATTTCACATGGAATGCCCCATATATACCCTCTATCACAAAGTGGAAGGTATAAAAAACGACAGCAATATGATGGACAAACAATTTGAAAATGAAAGACTCTAAACAATACTACACTTACACAAAAAATTTAATCTATTTGCTTCAAAGATGTAATACCCATTTCTCGATATTAAGTCTGTTTGCGTACTTTCCCAGTAAAAATTATCAAGCAACAAAATTGTAGAGAGTAAAAAAGAAATCGCTCTCAAAAAGGAAAAATTGTAAAAAGTACGCGAACAGAAATTCGTAAAAATTTGCAAGTTAGTTAAACAGCTGATTTAAATCAGCTTATAAAAATGTTTGTCTTCGTTTGTAAATTTTTAGTTTGATGGTATTTATTTTTTAACTTGTTAACAAAAGAAATTTAATTTTAGGATGTATTTTTTTTTAACAACTCGTTGATATTTAATCATATTTTATACACAAAAATGTAACTGAAGAATATTTTGTATTTTGTTTACAAAAATATCATATGTTTTTAAAACATATGTTGTGCTTGATAATTCTTGCTGGCAAAAAATTATCCAGTAAAAACTTGCAAGTTTCTAAAATAGAACTGTCACTTTTTTCTCTCATTTTCTCTCTCGTTACTGGGTTTTTAAAGTACGCGAACGACTTTTAGACAAAATTCGTGATAATTTGTACAAATTCGTACAAATTATTGAGTTCGCGAACACAACTATTAATAGTATTTTATGTAATTTATGTATATGTATTTCAATTAGTCCATTTTACATAAATTAAAACAAAATAAAATGTTGCAAAAATTAGTAAAAAGGAATTAAATTTAATAAAGTATTATTATTGAAAACCGTAAGATTTTACTTATTTTTTTTTTTGTAAATGAAACCACATAAAAAATTTGCATATTTGGGAAATTTTTCAATTAATTAGCTTTACATAAATAGTTGTTTTCTATTAATTAACCATATTAATAAATCATGATTTAAAGGAGATTTTAAATGTAAACTTTATTTTGTAATACGTACATTTTATTAAATTAATGAAAATCCCTGCAATTTAAATAAGTATGTTTAATACTTTGTTGCTCGAAATATGTTTCTTAAAAGAATAAATACTTTTTCGATAAAAATGGGAAAATATTCAAATTTTTGCTTCTGAACATTTTTTACACTTATATTAAACCACTGATTACCAACTTTGATTTTTGCCCTACTGGGGGTGGGGAAACGAAGAAATGTTTAGAATTTTTTAGTAAAAAAAAACTAGTTATCCCTGCAAACGTTGTTTTCCCCGGAAATATCTAAAAATCTTCCCAGTCGGCAAAAAAAAATCACACCTGACATACTGCAAACTCTCCCTTTATAAAATTACTGACATCTTCATACAATTTTTCAAAATGTCAATAATGACATGTCAGCAGTTGTTTAAACGAATTGTTGGTGGCCACCAATAATAGTGGACAGTGTTGACAAACTGCTGACATGTCATTGGGGACATTTTCAAAAATTGTATAAAAATGTAATTTTCAAAAATTGTATGAGAGTCAGCAGTATATCAGGCGTGATTTTATTTTGCCAACTGGGTTCAGCCAAGCGCCAACTATTGGATCCATTCATACATACACCCAGCAAAATTGTCTGTTCCAAAAAATCGGTTCCAGAACGCATCATATTACCCTGTAACCGATTCTACTTAACATTCCAGAATCAATCAGCTTTACCACAAGAAAATAAAATAAATTTAAAATGAGCTTTTAATTTTATTTCCATACAAATTGTTTTTGTTTTTAAAATCGACTTTCAAAAAATGTATTGAAAATTTGAAATTTAAAATAAAACTTTTGTTAAAATAGACTTTTTGTTTTCTTGTGGTAAGGGCCAATGATTTTTGTTTGAAATTGTTCGAAACCAATCGTCTTTTAGTAGTTTTTTGAAAAATAATTTTACATAGAAAATTTTGTTTGTGATTACCGAAGAATATATTCTAGAATCTATTGTAAAAGGAATCTGTTCCAAAAAATTTTCTTGGGCACGATTTTCTCATAACGAAACATGCACACATTCTGAAGTGGCGTCAAATTGCGTTGAAATAAATAACTTCACCCCAGCGCCATCTAGCGGATACAAATTTTAACCGCTATAAAAATATAAATACGAAATATTTTTTAATTCTGTTTTTTTTTTTTAATTTAAAAGATAAATTATTTTAATATTTTTAAAAATTTATAACACAAAATTTCGTTAACTACTATTGCCAGTGTTGTCACTCAATTGTAGAATGATTTTTTTAAGGGACAAAATCGGTGGCTACTACTGAACCGATTTTGATAATTTTGATTTGTAGATTATAAAATTCTCTAGTACTCACCGTGGTAATTTTTTTTTCAAATTTTGACCTAATTATGTTTTTAATCAAAGAATAAAAGTAAAATTTTCAATTTTTTATGGTTACATTAACATAATTTACACAAAAATCAATAATTTTCAAAAAATGGACACGGTAAGTACTAGAGAATTTAATAATCTACAAACAAAAAAAATTTCATCAAAATCGGTTCTGTAGTTTTTGCTGTAAAATAGCATTCTACAATTGAGTGGCAACTCGGTTAACAAAATTTTTATACTAAAAAAATTTAATTTAAAAAAAGCATATCTTTATAGATCTGTCACTAAACATTGTGTTAGAATAATACGCGGTATACAGTTGTTGACCTTTTCTTTGTATTTGTATGTCTTGCGGTATGAATCGGCTTATTTTTCTTGCCGTGTATATAATTTTGTATTTAAAATCTCGTGACTTATTTATTTACGACTAGTAAAAGTAAATGTTGTTATGGTCAGTAAAAGTGTAATTGTTTTGTTAGTTTGTAATTTTCTATAGAATTTCGAAAATTATTGTCATAGAATACAGTCGATCTCGAATAACTGAAATTCGGTTGTTACAAAAAAAAAACGGGTAAACATTATATTATTTTCACTTTATTTCACCTTCATTTTGATAAAATTTATAATAGAAAATCGGCTGACATTTCATCAATTAACTAGTAGATTTTTGAGTAAATCCGTTGAAAATTGTAAAAGTTACTTGCATTTGAGTAAAACTTCAGAAATTCAGAAAATTAATTCCACCGATTTGGTCCGAAGATATTTGTATTTAAGTAAAACCACTTATTTAAAAAGTTGAACATTTGAAAAGTTTGTAATATCTCGAAAACTGTTTTACTTTTAAAACTTTGGACTTCATTTTTGGATTCAGCACAAGATTTTACATGGAAAATACTAAATGCCGTGGATCTCATTTTTTTTTTAATTTTTAAACTAGTGTTATTAGAGTTCAACACAATGTTATGTGGACGGCATTCATGCATTCACTTATATGTTGTTGACTGCATTTTTATAATGTATTCATAAAGAATTTTTTTAAGTGACGATATATTTGAATTAGATTTTTTTTGTATATTATTTTGTATCTCGGCTTTATTGTATATGTGCCTCCATTAAAGGCCGTTTGATTATTCATTTAATTGTGGGGAAATTTTAAATTTTCATTAATCATTCTCTAGAGTTGCCAAGAGAGTTGTATAGTTAATTGTGTAATAAATCACATGGGGATTTTTACAAAATTCATGACTAATATTTACAAATTCCAAAATTTGTCATGTGTTTTCAGTATTTCAAATAGCAAAACTTTTTTAGAAGAAATATTTTTATGGCTTTCTGGATTTTACATACCATTAATTAGAATTGATTCATTGTGATTTATGGAGGACTAAAGTAACCATTATTAATAAAAAGTTTTTCAATGTTCAATGTTTTTTTGCCTTGACCTATTTTGCCTACTTCCGAACTTAACCTAAACCATTCAATGACCATAAGAAATATTCGCACCGAATTTCAGCAGTCTGGCTCTTTTAGTTTATACTGAATCCTGATTTTCACAGACAGACAGACGGACATCGCTAGAATGTCTTAGAAACTATCATGGATCAATAATATACTTTATGGGGTCCCTAACCAATATTTCAATGCGTTACACAGGATATGACATACAGTTTAAGGGTATAAAAACAAAAATTTTCTAAAAAAAACTGAATAATCTGATAACACTAGAGATTTTGCAGAAATTTTGATCTACGACATTTTGCATTAATTTTCCATGTAAAATCTTGCCATGATTTTAAAAAATAAGTCCAAAGTTTCAAAAGTAGAACAGTTTTCAAGATATTTTTAACTTTTCCAATTTTCAACTAATAAAAAAAGTAGTTTTACTTAAATAAATAAATCTTCAGACTGGAACCATATTCAGAGAAATTAATTTTAAAAAATTAATTTCTTTTGAAAATTTACAATACATGGAAATTAATTTTTTTTTTCAAAATTTCAGTAAAATTGAAGCAAAATTGTCGATACATCGATAAATTTCTTGTAAGGTGATAATCAGATTCAAAAATGTTGCATTTAATTACCTTTAATTTGAAACAAAAAGAATTAACTCCACTGATTTGCTCCGGAGATTTTTTAATTTACACTGGATGTCAACAAATTAGAAACGTTTTTATAGCACCGTCCGACAGCCAATATTAAACATGAACCGGATGATACACCTCTGAAAGTAGAGATCAAATAGAATAAACCTGTATTTCCAGTTTTTCATTTCGTGATCCTGTTTACTTTTAAAAGGACTTCAAAATTTTAAGAGTAAAATATTTCTGAAATATTTGTACTTGTCCTAGGATGCCACTAGTGATGGCAAATGAAAGAGGAGTATCCTCGCTAATTTTTCCATTTTTTTTATTTTGACATATTAAGATAAAAGGATGTGAATAAAGACCTTTGGAAACATTATCAAAATATTTTGTTGAAAATTTTGAATGATATTGAAGGATAAAGTTTTGAAAGATTACCTCATTTTTCCTGATATGTAAAAGTAATAAAATAGGAAAATTAGGGGAGATCCTCCTCTTTCTTTTGCTATCACTAGGCCAAGTATGAATATTAAAAAAAAATTAATTAAATTTAATCCTCTAAAACAGTCTCTGTCAGGCAGTTGCCGCGTTAACATCGTTTTTGCTCTCTGATAGTTTGATTATTTTTTTCGATAAGCACTGTTTATCGGTTTTTTTTTTTTGTGTGAAATTGTTGTTTTCTCTCTTCAATTTCGTTTTAATTTTTCTTTCGCCGGATTAAAATAAATATTTGATTAAGGTTTTTTTTTTTTTCTAACCAACGCCATGAACGGGGTTCACCCCCCGAATTACAACCGGTTTAGGGAACTTGATTCCACGGCTGGAAAAAGTAAATCAAGCAGAAACAAACGCCTTCGACCGGATGATTTTGTTCCTTTACCGGAAATTGCAAATAATGAACAACATCTACCAAGATATCTAGTAGCATCGGCAAAATCATTGAAACCTGAAATTGAACCATCACCTCTTTCATCCTACAATGTCTTTCGAGTAGAACGAGGTCTTGATTTCATTAGCAAAGAAAGACTGGAGGTCACAGAAATGCGAAGTGGTGATCTTTTAATTAAAGTCCCAAATAGAAAAGTTGCGGAACAATTCCTGAAAACAAATTACATTGATGACATTCCAGTACAAATTACACTTCACAAAACTTTAAATACCATTCAAGGACGTATTTTTTCTAGAAAAATTATTAACATTACAGAGGAAGAATTGGTGGCATCACTTCAATCTCAAAAAGTTGTCGAAATACGCAAAATTACGAAATTTGAAGGTAAGGAAACTGTAGCAACAGGTGCAGCTGTCGTTACTTTTGACCTCATATATCGTCCGGAATTTCTTAAACTAGGATGGGAGAGAGTTCCTATTGAGGAGTATATACCTAACCCAATGAAATGTAAAAAATGCCAAAAGCTTGGTCATACCAAGAAACGTTGTCGTAATAATGAAGTATGCAATGAATGTGGCACACCAACACCTCACGATCCCCCCTGTACCCGCAAGTACTGCATCAATTGTCAATTAGAGTCTCATGCATCAGATGATCCAAATTGTCCCACATTTTGGAAACATAAATCTGTTAATTTTTTGAGAATAACAAGAAGATGTACAAATCGTGAAGCTTGGGAGATATACAACGACAATCCAACTCTAAATACCCTTAAGCCCATTTCTAGAAAGACAAAAAATGTACAAACATACGCACAAGTATTAAACGAACAACCTTCAGCGTCTACTTCATCAACTACATCAGCTACATCATCAACTACATCAGCACCAACATCATCAAGTACATTATCAACTACAACAGCACCACCATCATCAAATCCAACATCTACAACATCAACAAAAACAACATCTACACCATCAGTAACAACCACAATATCCACACCATCAACAACAATAACATCTACACCATCAACAACAACAACAACAACATCTACAACAAACTTGCAGAAAAATAAAGATTATTCATTAACAGTGATCAACACAAATACAGCCAAAAATTACAAACATTCTCTTTCTTTGAAAGAAACAACTTGTATTAACAACAACAACATTAACTCCACACCAATACAACAATCTACGTTAGAAACAATTCTCCCAAATTTTTCTCAAGTAAGTCAAGAATCTCTATCAATATATAATATCTCTGCAACAGCAAGTCATGAATTGGATACAAACAAATGTGAGTACATTGAAGACGATTCGTTTTTTAGTGATGACAATTCATCAAATGATAACTTATCATCAAATATGAATATCGATAACAACGGAACAGATGATACTATGATTGCTGATATAAATGAAGGTCTGGGTTTAAGTACTCCAACAAGAACCAATACTAATTTAACTTGTGAAATTTCTCCCACATCTGAAATTTATAGCAATTTTCCTGAATTAAATGCCATTATAACACCAAATACACTGAGAAAAACAAAAAAGAAATCAAAAAAAGTGGCAAAAAAATAATTATTTTTTTTTTATGAATATTGGACTTAATATAAATATTATACAGTGGAACATTCAAGGATTTGTTAACCATAAATACGCGTTAGAACTCCTAGTCGCCGCACACAAACCGAATATAATAGCTTTACAGGAGACACATATTATAGATAAAAATAGACATTTACTGCATCTGCCTGGTTATAAAATTTTTCACCACAACAAAGACAATATGTATGCTAAATCTGGTATTGCTCTACTGGTCAGAAACAACATAAATGTTACGGAACATATAAAATCAACTGGCGACCTTCTTTATCAAAAAATAATAATTCAAACTAATGTGGAAATTCATATAACTAATGTATATAAGGAATGCGATTTAAGATTAACTCAGTCTATGGTTGACAATATTTCTCCACTTAATAGTGTCCATAACTTACTGATGGGTGATTTAAATTCACAAAATGTTCTATGGGGATCAAACACCAACTCCCCAAGTGGAAAAATTTGGGAAAACTTTGCTGATGATAGTGATTTGGTAATTTTGAACGATGGATCACCTACTTTATTCAATACCAGAAATACATTAACAGCTGTTGACGTTACGATGGCAAGTGTTGACTTTGCTCCTATCCTTGTATGGAGTTGTTTACCTATGCCTGAAGTTGGTGACCATTTCCCCATTAAGGTTTCTAATAACACTGATATTATAAGGAAACAATTTTCACCCCGATTTATGGATTCCAACGCAAATTGGGTGCTTTTTGATGAAAAGGTATCTCTTATAAATAATCAGTTTCCTGCATCGTCTAACATAAACAGAGAAGCTGCTCAAATTAAGCGTATTATTAGAAAGTCAGCTAATGAAAGTATTCCCCAAAATCGAAAACCTAAGGAAAAAAATAATCCTGTTTGGTTCAATTCTAGCATCGCTAAAATAATAAGGTTGAGGCAACTGGCGTGGAGAGAGTTTAAAAGGTGTCGCAGTCAACGCAATGGTTTGGATTACAGAAGACTGTGTGCTAAGGTCAAAAGGGATTGTAAAATTGCGAAAAAACGCACTTGGGAAAATTTCTTGAACTCTTTAAGGCCAACAATGGATGTTCGTTTTCTATGGAAAAAAGTTAATAATTTGAGGACTGATAGAATAAATAATTTTCCCACCTTATGTATCAATAATGAAAACTTTACTCACCCTCAAACAATTGCAAACAAATTTGCAGATTTCTGGACTTCAGTTAGCTCTGATTCGACACTCGATGCAAATATCGTATCATCAAAGAAAAATTTGGATATTGATGGACTAACCCAGAGTTCTATGGAACACAGTTTTCTACTTGATATAATAGACGTTGCAGAATTAGATATGATAATGAGAACGTTAAAAGGTTCCACGCCAGCACGTGACAAGATAACGTATTCAATGATAAAAAATTCTCCTGTACAACTAAAATCCCGCTTATGTAAATTATATAACAACATTTTGGCAAACGGAGTATTTCCTCAAGACTGGAAGACGGCAATTTTGGCACCAATTCCTAAACCTGGTAAGGATCCTGGTCGCTTAGAGGGTTACCGTCCAATATCATTGTTACCAGTACTTTCCAAAATTTTGGAAAAAATTTTGGCAAAGCGTTTCTGGAAGTTATCAGGTAATTATATTTCAAAGATACAACATGCTTTCATACCTCGACATGGTGTTCATACTATATGTCACCAGATGGAGGAGGTTTTACGTAATAACCTTAGAAGACGCACTCATAGTTTGGTCATATCTGAAGACATAGAAAAAGCATTCGACAAGGTGGTATCAACATATATATTATTGGAAATGAATGAGTGGGGTATTCCCAAAGGCATTATGAGGCTTGTCAGATCTTTTCTTTCTAATCGCAAGGTTACTGTCAGAGTGGATGGTTATTTTTCAATGACTTATGGTATAGACAATGGAGTTCCACAAGGGTCACCATTGTCAGTGGTTTTGTACACAATTTATGCAAACTCCTTGGCAAAGGCTATTGAAAACATTCCTGGTATAGATTACGTTGGTATTTACGCGGATAACATCTTTGCAATTGCTTCCGGTTCTCAAAATCAAGTTCATACAAAACTGGCAAACCTGGATCGTATTCTCCATAAATGGGCAATAGACAGGGGCGCGGTAATACCAGTTGAGAAAACTGAAATACTACATGTCTGCAGAAAAAGAGAATGTAACAATGACACAATTAACATCAGAAACGTTGACATTTGCATAAATGATCAGATGAGAGTATTGGGAATTTTATTTACAAGAAATTTATTATGGAATGTTCATGTGAAGTATTTGTCTTCAAAATTGAGTAAGATAAACAATCTCCTTAAATTAATATGTTCACGTAATAAAGGTCCTCATTTTAATACTGCGCTTGAAATTTGTCGATCTTTAGTCACAGGCATTTTGTTACATGGTATTACAATTTATGGGTGGACTTCGAGAAAGAATATTCAGAAGCTGAACACTGCTATGAATAACTGTTACAGAACTGCATCCGGTTTACTTAGACCAACCCCATTAGAAAAGCTTAGACTTGAAGCTGGATACCAAGATTTTAATTTTATTTTGGAAAAAAGTGCAATCAATATGGCATCTAGATCTATTACAATTCCAACCGATGGTCTCCATGAAATTTTTTGGAGTCACATTGAACCCCTGAATGTTAAACCATCCTCCGCCATTGCGGAAATCACTTCAATTTTAAGGATACATAATATTGTCATACCGGAAAGACCTTATCAAACAAGCAACTTAACCACCTTTGCTATGACGGATACGAGTTTAAGTGTCCACAATAAAAACAACATCAACCCACTTATCTTCAAGAAAATTCTGCAGCAGAAATTGGAAACGTTTGTTCCCGAAATGATAATTTACACAGATGGTTCCTTTAATAATGGTGTTACAACGTATTCAGTTATTGAACAAATAAGCCAGACTCAATTCGACACTGTAGTACAAGCACGTATACCTAATGGTGCGGGGATTTTTTCTGCAGAATTAGGGGCCATTAAATCTGCAATTTCGTATGCTATCGAAAAGAAGGTGAAAACTATTATTTGTTCGGACAGTCTTAGTGCAATTAGAGCTTTAGCTAAGAATCACAATGGAAATTACAACAATGTCATCAAGCTTCCCATAGGTAACCCGTATATTTTGATTTTATGGATTCCATCACACATTGGCATCGAGGGAAACGAATGTGCAGATAGGGCAGCTAAAGGTGCACAAAATCTGCAGCAGATAACAGAAACTCCATGCATTCCAAATATAATTTCGAAACAATTCTGTAGTGTGCAAAGGCAACTTCATCCTACACAACCAAGGCCCAAATATTACAATAATCTGACGAGAAGTGAATGCGTTATGCTGAGTCGACTTAGAGTTGGTAAATCTGTTTTTAATACTCAACATTATTACAATCACACTGAACCGGTTAAATGTTCTCAATGTAACGTTATCCTATCAGTTTCACATATTTTTACCGAATGTCCAATTTCTAAAATTGGGCAAAATCTTGAAGAAATACTTGACTGTACAACGAACGTAAACTTACCCCAGATTAGAGGAAGTCTCCAGAAGCATAACATCCAGGATGTATAATTTTTACCAATATTCATAAATTTTTGTATTATTCATCTTTTTATTTTATTTTTATAAAATTTTTGTATAAACTTTATTTTTAACTTTTCTTGATTCACGTACATACATATGTTTTTGAAATTAATTAATATAAATTGTAAGTAATATATATGTAAATATCTAGAATATGAACTAGCTATAGGAGCGCATATGGTCTGGTTACCCGGCGCCTTTAATATATTTTATAAATTTATTTATAAAATATAATGTAATAAATAAATAAATAAATAAATCCTCTAAAACTTTGAAGCCCTTTTAAAAGGAAACAGAATCACGAAATGAAAAACTGTAAATGCTGTTTTACTACATTTAGTTTTAAACCTATATTATTCAGTTCGTGTTTAACGACTTTTTGTCGGACGGTGTAACGTTATTATCAAACGAGTATAATTTAAAAAAAAAAAAAAAACTTTATGTAGGTAATTTATAAAGCTTTAACTTAAGCTTGATAGCTTCCAGATTGAGTAAATAATAAATGTGCTACGAGGGTCGGTCTGGAAAATGAAATTATTTATTTTACCCAATTCAATCCTGAGCTGAAATCTCGTTCGAACGAGATTTCTATCATACGGTTGTGTAAAAAATGATACTGAACCATATCGCTCATTTAGTTGTATAACGTCATAACTCAAAAATCGCGATTTTTGAGTTAATGATGCAGAATTATTTCCCAGCAAATTTTTGCATTACTAGTAATGAGTATAGTAATTAGTAATAATTATTGGTATGTACTTACTCATTGCATGAAACACTACTTATTCTATAAAGGCCGTGAGACAAAAATAATTAGTGCCTACAAGCTTACGAGTAGGGATATAAATAACTACTTACCCATAACGAGTAAAATAAGTAGTTACTTATGAGGAATAAAATAAATGGTTAAAAACCGAGTTTCAAATAACTATTTATCATTAGATTATTCGTTTTTGCGAAACTTTAAGCTAAAAAGGTAAAAGAACTATTGTTATACCCTCCACTTAGTGATAGAGGGTATATATAAGTTTGTCATTCCGTTTGTAACTCATCGAAATATCGATCTGGGACCCCATAAAGTATATCGAGGGCCTATATTCAAAACCCTCTATCTAAAAAAACACAACTTTTCAGGAGAGCCAAAAAACTGTTTATTTAGCGTATTATTAGAGTAATTAAAATTCGATATTCTACAATATTTTTTTAAATCAACTACTGAATCTCACATATGATTTGTTTTTAAAATTTTGCACTATTGGGGGTTTTAGTGGATAGATAGAGGGTTTTGTTTCTCAAAAACATTAAGTACATGAATGAAAATGATCAGATAGAGGGTTTTGCATTTTAATAAAAATTGATTATTATGATTTTATTTACGACATCGTTAAATTTTTAACGTAATTTATTAATGATAACGGCTTATAAAAAATTCCGAAATCGCGGTTTTGGTCCACAGATGCGGATTTTTAAGACAAAAATTATTTTTTTACCGAATTCGTCTCTAAAGTTGACAAACTGTATAGTATGTTATGTAAAAAATAGTAAAAAAAAATTAAAAACGCGATTTTGGTCCACAGATGCTGATCAGCATCGGGATTTTTAAGATTAAAATTTTTGTTTCATAATGTACACAAAACATCCAAATTTTGAGCCATATTTTTCAAAAAAGTCAAACAAGAATTTTCAGAAAAAATTAGCATCAGTGGACCAAAATCGTGGTTCTGGAATTTTGTTGACAAATTCATGTGCAGCATGCAAAAATTAGTATGAAAACATGTAATGCATGATGAAATTATTCAAAAAAAATATTTATAAATTAATTATTTGAAAAGATAGAGGGTTTTGCATTCAGAAAAATTAATTGTGTAAGAGATAGAGAAAACCAAAAATGCAAATAAAATAGCAAAAAAAAAATATTTTTGTTCTGAATTTTACACCATAGATGAGGGCCGTTTTACTGAATATTTTGCCATCAAAAAGTCATTTTCGTGAAAATGGAAGATAGAGGGTTTTGAATATAGGCCCTCGATATATATTCATGATGCCCGATCGATTTTAAGACATTCTATCGATGTCCGTCTGTCCGTCTGTCCGTCTGTCTGTCTGTCTGTCTGTGGAAAATGCTGTCACGAACAAAACATTGCACAGAGATGACTGAAACTTAACATTTTTATTGGAAGTTCTCCCGAGAAGTTTGGTATTGCATTTGAGCGATATCGGTTCAGTGGTTCAAAAGTTATGAACGAAAATGTAAGGACACCTCAATAATTTAAGTACATTCAACATAACCTAAAAATACAAATTGCTTTAATTCGGCTGCTGGTTGACATATGTGAACATAATTGAACACCAAATGGTGTTTAAACAAGTACGAACACATTTTTTGACAAAAAACAAAAAAAAAAAAATCGCGGATTTTTTTTACCAATTTTTTTTTTCGCGGAATTTTTTTTTTCAAAAATTTTTTATTTTTTTTCAAAAGTAATTTCCTTTTAAAAAAAGTTTTTTGCAATAATCTTTTTGAAATTGTGGAGGCTATCACTACATTCGGCAAGCCCGAATTTAACTTTTTTACTTGTTTAATTTACACTGGTTGTCAACAAATTAGAAACGTTTTTATAGCACCGTTCGACAGCCAATATTAAACATGAACCGGATGATACACCTCTGAAAGTAGAGATCAAATAGAATAAATCTGCATTTCCAGTTTTTCATTTCGTGATCCTGTTTCCTTTTAAAAGGACTTCAAAATTTTAAGAGTAAAATATTTCTGAAATATTTGTACTTGTCCTAGATGCCACTAGTGATGGCAATTGAAAGAGGAGGATCCTCCCTAATTTTTCCATTTTTTTATTTTAACATATTAAGATAAAAGGATGTGAATAAAGTCTTTTGAAAACTTTACCAAAATATTTTGTTGAAAATTTTGAATTATATTGAAAGATAAAGTTGTGAAAGGTTACCTCATTTTTCCTGATATGTAAAAATAATAAAATAGGAAATTTAGGGGAGATCGTCCACTTTCTTTTGCTATCGCTAGCACAAGTATGAATATAAAAAAAAATAATTAATTAATTAATTTAATCCTCTAAAACTTTGAAGTCCTTTTAAAAGGAAACAGGATCACGAAATGAAAAACTGTAAATGCAGTTTTACTACATTTAGTTTTTAGTTTTAAACGTACATTATTCAGTTCGTGTTTAACGACTTTTTGTCGGACGATGTAACGTTATTATCAAACGAGTATAAATTAAAAAAAAAATTTAATTTGGTAATTTATAAAGCTTTAATTTAAGCTTGATAGCTTCCAGATTGAGTAAATAATAAATGTGTCTGGAAAATGAAATTATTTATTTTCCAATTCACACCTGAGCCGAAATCTCGTTCGAACGAGATTTCGATCATACGGTTGTGTAAAAATGATACTGAACCATATCGCTCATTTACTTGTTTAACGCCATAACTTAAAAAAATTCGATTTTTGAGTTAATGATGCAAAATTATTTGTTATATCATGCTTTATATTGTGTCAAAAATTCGTATTTATATCTTTCAAACTCACCGTTTCAGAAGAGAACACGCCATTATTACATTTTCAATGTACCAGCCTTTTTCAGTGGAAAACCAGTTTCAATTGAAAACTTTAAACTCGATTTCTGCAAAATCAAATATTTTGAGTAATGACACTATACAAGTAAATGAGCGATGTTATCGAAATCTTGTTCGAACGAGATTTCACCTTAGGTGTGAATAAGCCTTTAGTCGATTTTTTCCAAGTTCAAACATTTGGACCCTTTTTTAAATTTTTAATGTTTGAACTTAAAAAAAATCGACTTAGAAATATTTTTAAAAAAATTTCTGAAATATTTTTAAAAAAATTCTGAAAAATGTCTATACCCGAGTAAAAAAGTTCCTATATAGTTGTATATAATTTTATATGATTAAATAGAATTATATAGAATTTGATGCGAAAAATGAGTCGATAAAACTATATAAAATTTGATCAATGTTTCATATATTTTGATAAATTTTTCATATAATTTTATGCGAAATTTGGACCCCTATTTTTATATAATAATAGCAAAATTATATAATCAGATGTAATTATATAAAAATATATAAAATTGTATAAAACTGTATAAAACTATATAAAGTTACATAAAATTATATATAATTTTATATAATTAAAAAAAAATTTTATGATTTATATAAAACTTGATATAATTTTATGTAACTTTATAAAATTATATATTGTTTTATATAATTTGATATAGTTGTATATAATTATATCTGATTATATAAATTTGCTGTTGTTATATAAAAATAGGGGTCCAATTTTATATAGTTTTATCGACTCATTTTTCGCATCAAATTCTATTTAATCATATATGATGTTTCTAAAATTATATACAACTATATAGGAACTTTTTTACTCGGGTAAATAATTTAATTTTCCACATCGACCCTCGTAGCACATTTATTATTTACTCAATCTGGAAGCTATTAAGCTTAAATTAATACTTTACAAATTGCCTACATAATTTTTTTTTATACCCTCCACTCTAGTGATAGAGGGTATATGTAAGTTTGTCATTCCGTTTGTAACACCTAGAAATATTGGTCTAGGACCCCATAAAGTATATATATTTATGATCCTCGATCGATTTTAAGTCGATCTAGCGATGTCCGTCCGTCCGTCCGTCTGTCTGTCCGTCCGTAGAAAACACGCTAACTTTTGAAAGACTTTACAGAGGCTACTGAAGTTTGGCATATATGTTGGTCATTTACTTGGTCATGTTGGTATTGCAATCCAGCCAAATCGGTCCAGTGGTTCAAAAGTTATGAGCAAAAGAGTAAATTTCGGCAAGGGTGTTTCGCGAACTTACGAGATAAAAAACACGATAACTTTCGAAAGACAATAATGAGACTGCTGAAGCTTGCCATGTATCTTTGCCGTTCCTCAGGTCTGTTTGGTATTAAATTTCAGCTCAATCGGTCAAGTGGTTCAAAAGTTATAAGCAAAACCCTGAATTTCAGATTAGTTTCATCTTAAATGCCACGTGTTTGTTTAACAAGTTTTAAAAGCATTGGTGGTAACTAAACAATGCTTTTCAAACTTGTTTAATTTTAAAGCAATGCTTTTTAAACTTGTTTAGTTTGAAAAGCATTGGTAACTTAAAAATTACACTGGAAAAAAATTTTACACTCAAAAAAAATTTTACACTCAAAAAAATTTTACACTAAAAAAATTTTTTTTTTTTTTTACAAAAATGACAATATTTTGTGTAGATACGTACGTGCATTCACTCAAAGATATTTTAACAGCAAAAAAACATTACACTTAAAAAAAATTTTACACTCAAAAAAAAAAAAAATTTGTAATTTTTTTTTTTTTTAATGACAAAAAAAAAGTTTTTTACTCAAAATAAAATATTTTTAATCAAAATTGTTAATTTTTTCACGTTAAAAAATGTACTATCCTTTAAAAAAAATGCATTGTGGAGGGTATTCATAGATTCGGCAAAGTCGAATTTAACTTTTCTACTTGTTTAAATTATACTCGTTTGATAATAATAACGTTGAGTATTTATTATACTATAGAAGCGTTTCTAATTAATTATTTTATAGAAACGTTTCTAATTAGTTAACAACCACTGTATAGCATGATATAACTTATTTTTACTCGGGTTACACGTTTTAGTAATTGTGAAAAAATCTATGGAAGACGGTAACATAATGCAAGTGCATTATCGTCATCCCTGATGAAACATCAGCCAGTAAAGCATTTTAAGAAGAAACATGAAAAGTTTGTGCAATGGAAAGATTCAGAACTTTGGATTTTTTTTAAATATTTATATATTTTTCTATTAGTTTCTCAATTGCTCTCCTCATTCTCAAAATTATAACTTGCGTGTAGACAACAATTGTTGCACTCCTCCCTTATAAAACTCTGATTAATTGTATAAATTACACAATTTTAAAAATCATATTACGTACATTATTGTTTGCTGAATAACAAATTTGTTGTGTTTATCATTTGTAAATTTGCGGCTTAATTGTATACTAGGGTGGCTCGTTTTTGGGCTTTTCTCTCTGATCAAATTCTAATACCCGCCAAAAGTGTCGGTCACCTAAGGGTAACTCACATGTAAAATATCACTCCGATCGGAGTTTATCTTCTGTCTCCACTTTGAGCCTCAAAATTAGGGTTTTTGCAAAAAAGGACTTTTAAAAAAAAAATAAAAAAAATTTAAGTTTTTTTATTAAAATAATTAAAAAATTATTTTTGTATAATATTTGATTGTAAATACTTAAATATGAAATTTGAAGATTTTACGATATCATTAACCTGTTCAAACTTGATACCAAAAAAAATGGCATGATTTTGGGGGCGTTCTTAAAACACCTTTTTTAAAAATTTAAAAATTTTATTAAAAAAAAAATTTAAAATATATAATTTTTTCTTTCTGAATTCATTAAGAACACCTTGGAGAAGAAAAATGTGAAATATGGCGGATATCCGTCGGACCACTTTTCGGGAATTGCTGGAGGAAGTTAGTGGATTTCAAGGAAATGTTGGTTTTATCAATAATTTGGATTAATAAAATCTTATAAAATAAATTTTTGGCCAAATTAACAGTTTTTTGGTGTCGTGGAATTCTATTAAATAACTTTAATTCTGTTATGAAATCTTACCGATCTAGGACGTCTTTAACCCACATTGGCTGGGGGTGAAAAATGACACCCGCCGAAAATTTGAAGTTTAGATAGGCTGACCATTCGTACAGATTTTATCAGTACATGTACTGATTTTTGATCACGTGTACTGATCAAAAAACGTTGTACTGATTTGTACTGATTTTTTGAAATATGTACTGATTGTACTGATTTTTAAACATTTCAACATAAAAAATAATTTTATTCGAAAATTCTATACAAAAACTTGAGTTACCATAAAATAAATCTTCAAGGTAGTTTTTTATGACTGAGGTTAGGTTAGGTTATGGTGGATGGCATTGGCAAAAAAAACAATTCCCATAGAGGCCGACTTGTGGCCCATTATGATTCCAGTTTCCCCTTCTTTTTATGATTTAATTCTGACAACAAGATAATTTGTAATGAATTCTAAAGAGCTTATATATATATATATATGTCCTTTATTTAATTAAATATTAATAGAAATAGAAATACATATCGATTTTTAATTAATACTTAAATAAAAGTTCAAAGTGAACATAGGGCGTCAACAAATTCTCTCCATCTTTGTCTATCTCTGGCAATCGCCTTAGCTTGATTCCATGAAACTCGAGCAAGTTCACATTCCTGTTTCAGGTAGCGCACCCAGGTGTTTCGGGGTCTACCAGGTCTGCGCTGTCCTTGTGGGTTCCAATCTAAGGCTATTCTTGCTATTTCTGATTGTGGTCTTCGCAATATATGACCTACCCACGTCCATTTGCGTTTGCGAATTTCGATTTCTACCGGCTTAGAGTTTGCCATCTGCAGCAGCGCTTCATTTGTAATCCAATTAGGCCAAAAGATGTGAAGAATTTGCCTTAAGCATTTGTTTATAAATGTTTGGATTTTACGAATGGATTCTTTTGTTAAGCTCCAGGTAGAACAGCCATACAATAACACAGACTTAACACTGCAGTTGAAAATGCGTAGTTTAGTTTTTCGCGAGATATTGTTTCTACGCCAAATTTTGTAAAGCGATAAAAAAGAGCTGCGTGCTTTATTGATACGATCAGCAATATCGGCTTGAGACCCTCCATCTTTGGTTATCTTACTACCAAGATAACAAAAAGAATCTACGTCTTCAATAGTAACATCATTTACCACCAATGGAGTTGTTACTTCTGTTCCTATTCGCATAAGCTTAGTCTTCCTAATGTTGATTCTCAATCCAACTTTTTTAGCATTTTCGGAGAGACACCTAAGTTTTGCTTCAATATCCTGAAAGCGATGGGCCATCAGACATATGTCATCGGCGTAGTCAATGTCATAAAGAAATTCGGATAAGGTCCAGCGAATACCAAAAGGAGCTTCTCTATTGGTTTTTTCCATGACACAATCGAGTAGTATTAAGAATAACGTTGGCGAAAGGATGCAACCTTGTCTTACACCAGTGTTAGGAAAGAACGGGCGACTCTCATTTCCGTTAAAGCGAATCTTACACTTA
This sequence comes from Pegoplata infirma, assembly GCA_963921195.1. Classification (NCBI taxonomy): domain Eukaryota; kingdom Metazoa; phylum Arthropoda; class Insecta; order Diptera; family Anthomyiidae; genus Pegoplata; species Pegoplata infirma. The sequence continues at coordinate 13,593,634 of OY992540.1, forward strand.
GCATCCCTGTAGAGTTCACGAATCAGGTTTACAATTTTTTCGGGAATGCCTTTACATAACAGTGCCGACCACATTGAATTACGGAATATTGTGTCGAAAGCGCGCTCAAAATCAACAAAAAGAAGATACAAGGGAGTGTTATATTCGGCAGATTGCTCAATTATGATGCGCAACGTGTTGCTTAGATTTCGAAAATCAAGAGGTTCCTTAACGCAAAAATGTATCTGAGCGTGAGGTTATTTTCATCTTCATAAATTTATATGAAAAGGTCTATTTAAAAAGACTTGCTTATTATCTGGAAGGTTTTCTAAAAGGAAGAGTTATTAAAAGTCCTCAGAATCTGTGGACTTTTTATTCACAAAACCTGTGGGTTTTTGTTCTATTTTCTGCACCGAAACGATTAAAAAATTCAAATGAAGTTGTTTGTAGTCAACAAAATTTTCCGCAAAATTACGACACAGTTTATGACAGTTGTTTTTAACAGTTGTTTTTACTGAATACTAATTGACCCCAAGTTTGGTATTTTAAGTGTTGGAAAAATCATCAATGTTTCTCAAAAATCATCAGTGTTTTCCCACAGAAAACAGTTTTCAGAGAGTAATTTCTAAAAAAAAAACACAAAAACTTGTGCGTACTGATTTGAGTTCAGAAAAAAATGGTCACCCTAAGTTTAGAGCTTAAATTTTGTGCTATAAACAATCATAAAACGACTTTTGTGTTTTGTAACCCAACTATTTTATTAATATATTATCTTTAAAAAATGACCCACTTAGTAAAAAATATAGCCACCCAAAAAAACGAGCCACCCTATTGTATACCCTACTTTGGGCAGGGTTACGAAAGTCATTTAGTTTGTAGTTGAGTATTCTTTAGAAATTGATTTTTTACAATGTTTTTTTTTTAAATCAACGATCATAAGATTAATTACACTAGTTTACAGAGATTTTGATCCACGACATTTTGCATTTATATTCCATGTAAAATCACGCGCTTAATCCAAAAATGAAGTCCAAAGTTTTAAAAGTAGAACAGTTTTCGAGATTTTGCTAACTTTTTAAAATTTTTAACTTTTTAAAAAAGTGTTTTTTTTTAAATTAAAATCTCTCCGGACTAAATCAGTGGATTTATTTTTTTTTAACAATTCTACACACATTTTTCAATCTGATTATTGCCTTAAAAGCTATTTATACATATTTCGGTAATTTTGCATCAATTTTAGCGAAATTTAAAAAAAGTAAATTCTATTGTAAATTTCAGAAAGAACAAAAAAATCCCTTTTTGTTAAACTTTCTATAAAATTGAAGCAAAATTGTCGATAAAAAGGTGAAAATTTGAAAAGTTAGCAATATCTCGAAAACTGTTCTACTTTTGAAACTTTGTACTTTATTTTCGGATTTACCGCGAGATTTCACATGGAAAATAAATGCATAAAGTCGTGGGTCAAAATCTCTGTAAACAAGAGTAATTGAGTCAATAAAATTATTTAATTAAAAACATATTTAATTTCAATGAAATGTTTAATTGAAACAAATCTATATTTAAGTGTGTGCACAAAAGGTTTTTATTCAAGTGCTCGCTTAAATATTAGTCTGATATTTTCAAAACTTTTATAATAAAAAAATTTCATCAATATAATTAAACATTTCATCAACGAATGAAACAGTTTTCATACAATACTCTTTTAAAGATTTTTTTAAATAAAAGAATTCATTCGTTAAATCTCTGTTTATATTAATGTTAGTTTTTGTTTATTATTTTTATTATTGCTGTACCTGCTGTTGATATATATTAATTTTAGTGGCGTTTGTTAGTACATATTTTATTTAACAACAATAGTAAAATATGTATAAACAAAAAAAAAATATATATGGGGCATTCCATGTCAAATCGGACACTTTGAAAATTTTTTTTTTTAGATTTTCCCAATATGTTTACAGTTTTTAGTACCCTTCGAAAACTCTTTCGTGGTAAATTTTCAGATTTTTTTGATGACCCGTTCAAAAGATATCGAATTTTTAAAAATTGGTAGTTTGTTCCTTTACTCAAACTTCTTTTACTCATAATTCCTTCAATAATTGTCCAAATTTTAATTTTTTTTTTTCAAAATTTTTGTTTTTTTTACGTACTTTTTAAAAAAATCACAAAAAATTCTTAAAAGCGCTCTATTTTTTGATAATGTTTGTACTCTTCGATTTTTTTTTAAATTTTTTTGTGTAAAACTTCTATCGATTCTACAAATTTTTTGCCCAGGAGGATCGTGGGATAACGATTATTACTATTTTTTAAAATTTTTTGAAAAAATTTTATTGTAATTTTCCAATCTTAAAATCATTTCTACTGCTCCAATGGTGCGTTATAGAGGGGTCATTTATAAGACTGACCCTCATTAATTTTTACGTCTTAACATTTCTTTGGAACAAACTTATACCCTATCTCCCATTTCTAAGGGGATCCCACACAAAACGATATTTTTTAAAATTTGCTCCAACCGCAAATTTTAAAAAATGTCGTTTTGTGTGGGAGCTCCCTTAGAAATGAGAGATAGAGTATTAGTTTATTCCAATGAAATGTTAAGACTTAAAAATAAATGGGGGTCGGTCTTACAAATGACCCCTCTATGACGCACCATTGGAGCAGTAGGAATGATTTGAAAATTAGATAATTACAAGAACATTTTTTCAAAAAATTTAAAAAAATAGTAATAATCGTTATCCCACGATCCTCCCGGGCAAAAAGTTTGTAGAATCGATAGAAGTTTTACATAAAAAAATTTCAAAAAAATCGAAGAGTACAAACATTTTCAAAAATGAGATTTCAATTTTAAAATTAAAATTTTAAAAACAAAAATTTTGGAAAAAAAAATTGAAATTTGGACTATTATTGAAGAAGTTATGTGGAAAAGAAATGTGAGTAAAGAAACAAACTACCAATTTTTAAAAATTCGATATCTTTTGAACGGGTCATCAAAAAAATCTGAAAATTTACCACGAAGAAGTTTTCGAAGGGTACTAAATACTGTAAACAAATTGGGAAAATCTAAAAAAAAACTATTTTCAAAGTGTCCGATTTGACATGGAATGCCCCATATATTGTAGAAAACAAAACGATTACGTTTTGGATTTTCCCCTATTATATAAAAACGATTTACTAAGGCTTTAATTGAACAGGTAAAATTAATTTAATCTACATTATATGAAGTAGAGATAGGAGCGTAAGTGACTTTTGACTTACTCACGCAAACAATAATGGAATCACTCACGCTCATTTCTTGTTTACTCACTATTCACGTGAGTAAAAGAAAAAAACTGCTCACGCTACGCGTTTCTCACGCCAGATTCGAATACACACTTACGCGTGAGTCACGAAAGCTCTACTAACGCTATGAAACTTAAAAAAAAAAACAGGTAAAAAATATTTTTTTGCAATAAATGAAAAAGAAAAACAAAATCAAATCGCGGAAAAAAAATTGGATCGCTCACTTATTACTCACGCAGATTTTTTTTTAATTCACGCTCACTTACAATTATGTGATTGGAATAAAAATGACTCACACTCACGTGAGATTCACATAAATCAAACATATAACGTGAGCAGAGTCCATCTCTAATATGAAGTGTCCGACCGAATATTCAGATTAGTCTAAAATGACCGAATATTTTGTAAAATTATTGAATTGATCTAATCTAGTGATTGAAATAATCTCGTTTTCGGTTTTGTTTACTTATATTTCTTTAAATATTACGCTATCATTTAGAAATAATATTAAAAAAATAATTTTTAATTTAAATTTAATTTTTTTTTAGTTAAAAAGTAAAAAAATTATAAAAAGTAAAAAAAAAACTTTTGCTAGAAAATAGTTTATAATGATATCTATACACTGTGGTACAGGGTATAATGAGTTTGTACTGATGTTTGTAACTTCCCGAAATATTGGTCCTAGACCCACTCTTAAGTATACCGGTCGACTTAGAATCACTTTTTGAGTCGATTTAGCAATGTCCGTCCGTCTGTCTGTCCATGTAAACGGTGTAAACACGATACAGGTTTTTTAGTCAAATTGAAATTTGAAACTTAAGCCTCTTTTGGCCCAAGGACGAAATTGTAAAAAATCTGTCTATATTTAGACCTAGCCCCCATATAAAGGTCCTCTTTAGTGTTGGCTCAAATGACTCTAATAACCGCATTTTAAAAGGTGTCTTTTCGAAATTTGGCAGGTAATCATGTTTTATCCACACAAATCACCATTACGAATTAAAGAAATTAAAGAAATCGGACCAGTTCTTCTTGTAGCCCCCATATAAACCACCTTCCCGATTTTCACATAAATCTCTCAAATTTCATGAAAATAGAAAATATTTAATTAAAATTCTGTTTGTGTATGTTAAACGCGTACTTTAATAATCTTGTCAAATCTGATTATCATCGGACCATTTTTGTACTTAGGTCCCATATGAAAATTTCGCCGGATATTCAGTTGAAGCGGTTTATTGTCAACAAAAAGAAGCCTATTCCACTCAAATTTGATTTGTGAGTGCTTTTTACACTTTTTAAAGATTTGACAAAATATAGATCTAATCAGACCATGTTTGAACTTGGGAAACTCTGGTGTAGGGTATTATATGGTCGGTCTTGACCGACTCTATTTTTCTTACTTGTTTTTTCTGAAAAAGCACCGAATACCGATATTTTACCGAATATTCGGTCACACTCTAATGACGAACTTTGCATTGCGATTCAGTAACTATCTGATAAATTTTTATAGAATAGAATTAAATCAATTCTGAAAATCAGTTATTTTGAAAATTTAACAAATTGGATTTGAAAAGCCACGTGTTAAGGGCATTGTTTTTAATTTGGGAGATAATTGTGTTTGAAATATTTCTAACACAGGTTAATTAGTATTTAATCTAACACAGGTTAATAAATAATAAAGAACAGTAAACCCTGATGCAGGTGGACCAAAAATTAAAACGATTAGTTCTAGAAATTATATTTCTGGAAATTAAAATTTTAATCTTTCAAGCAAGGTTGAAGGAAATAACGGTATAGGTATTCGAAATTTATTTACTTTGATATCGTTAAAAACTATACTTAAATTTTGATTTTTTTGAAATTTGAATTTCGAAATTTGTGTTGGAGATCGCCAACACAAATTTTAAGTAAAAAATCGTACGATACATACCGGTAACTTGAAAAAATGTTTTTGAGAGCCGGAATTTCCGTAAATCGAAGGTTTTGTTGTCGGTTGTCAATTTTTTTTAGAATTTTGAAGCCATACCTGTTCCGTTCCTGTTTTTGACTTTAACATTCTAAGATTAAGTTTGGATAAATAATTATTTCTAAAAAAAAGATGTCTGTTTAAATAGGATTTGACTTTAACTATAGCATATAATGTCGTAGTATCTTAATTAAATGCATAATAAATTTATAACACACCCTCTTTTAAATTTGTTCAAAATCACGTTAATGTCATAAAATTATTAAACATGTGATATTTATTATTTATACTTGTATAGTAATTTTTTACCGTGTGAATTTTGTTATTGTTATCAAAATAATCAATTCAAAATAATTTTATTTGTTAGTTGTTTTGTAGAATTATTAAAAAAAAGTTATTAATTTACAAGAAAATTATTTAAAGTTTTTAAAGAAACATTTTAAGTCCAGTTTCAAATAGAGTTGAGCCTGTGACATGCTCCTTCTTAAACAACAAAACGAAAAAAAAAAAACAAGTAAGAAAGTTATAGTCGGTCAAGACCGACCATATGATACTCTACACCAGTGTTTCCCGGAAAATGGGTCCCAAGTCCAAACATGGAACGATTGGATCTGTCGATGTTAGATCTTTATTTAGTGTAGAAAACACACACAGGTAAAATCTATATATATAATTTCCCTATTTGTGTGTTCCTCTTTTTTTGTCTATCCAGAGCTTTTTGAAGCCCACTGATGAGCTACAAAAATGAAAATTGGCATGCATATAGTAAAACACCTGGGGCAGATCCTAACGTAGCCGGATTTTCGATTTTTTGCCTGTTGGCGGAGAAATAAGCGGGAAAGTAGGCGTGGCAAAATTCAATTTTTTGACGTTTTTGCTTAATTTCAAGCCCCCAAATGACTTAGGAAGCTGAAAATTTTTTAGAATATAGTCCTAACGATGCCGAATATCCCCAAGTAGTCGGATTTAAAATTTTCGCAATGTGGGAGGAGAATTGAGGGGAAAAGTGGAGTGGCAAAATTTAGATTTTTTTAACATTTTTACTTCTTTTGAAGCCCCCAAATGACTAAGGAAGCTGAAAATTTCCTAGAATATAGTCCTAACGATGGCACATATCCCCAAGTAATCGGATTTAAAATTTTCGCAATGTGGGCGGAGAATTGAGGGAAAAGTGTCGTAGCAAAATTGTGTTTTTTTTTTTAATTTTTACTTCTTTTGAAGCCCCCAAATGACTTAGGAAGCGGAAAATTGCAAAGCATTTAGTTTTAACAATGAAGCATATCCTGAAGTAATCGGATTTAAATTTTTTAGACTGTGGAAGGAGAATTAAGAGAAAAATGGGCGTGGCAAAATTGTGTTTTTTAATATTTAATTTGAAGACCCCCAATGACCTATGAAGATGAAAATTGGCATTTTTGCTTATTTTAATGTCCTCTAATGACTTAGGAAGCTGAAAATTTCCTAGCATATAGTCCTATCGATGAAGCATATCCTGAAGTAATCGAATTTTAAATTTTTGGACTGTGGGCGGAGAATTGAAAGGAAAATGGGGAGTGAAAAAATTGGAATTTTTAACATTTTAACTTCTTTTGAAGCCCTCAAAGGAAGCGGAAAATGCACAGAATTGGCATGTGTATAGAAGGTTTCATGTGGAAGATCAACACGAGCCCGGATTTTTGATATCCAGTGTATGGGTAGAGAATAAGGAAGGCAAAGGGCGTGGTAAATTTATTTCCATTTATTTTCTGAATATATATTTTATTTTTTTTTTGTGTTTCTCTAATTTTTTGTGCCTTTTGAATCTCATTGATGGACTTAAAAGCTTAATATTGGCATTTGTATAGTAAAACACCAGGGACAGATTCTTACGAAGCCGGGTTTTTTGCCTGTGGGCGGTAAATTGCGAGAAAAAGGGGACTTGGCAAAGTTATTTTTTTTTTTAACATTTTAGAGTATTTTTAAGCTCCGCCCCAATAAATTAGGAAGCTGAAATTCACTAACATGTAGTCCTAACTATGAAGCATATTCTAAAGTAGCCGATTTAACATTTTTGCAATGTAGACGTGTGTTGAGAGGAAAAAGGGGCAAGGCAATATTTTTTTTATTTTTTTTAACTTAACTAACTTTAAAGCCCTAATGACCTACGCAGCCGAAAATTGGGCAGCATATTGTCCTGACACTGGATCATGTCCTTAGGTAGTCAGACTTAAAATTTTTGGACTGTGGACGGAGAATTAAGAGGGAAAAGGGGCGCGGATACGAGTATAGAACTAACGATGGAGCTTATCCTAAATTAGTCAGATTTAAAAATTTTAAAATATGGACGGAGAATTCTTACCTAATTTTGAAGACACCTTATGACCTTGAAAGATGAAAATTGGGATGCATATGGTACGGACTTTGGCAAAGATCAGCACTGACCTGGATATCCAGCTAAAGGGCGGAGATACAAAAAATTCCATTGTGAATTTTGTTCAGTTTATATATATAATCTGTAACGTTGTCGGATTTTTGGCCTTCAAGACAGGGGAGTGGCGGAAGATGGCGAATTTTAGTTTTTAAACATTAAGGTGGTTATTCATAAAAACTGAAATATAACTAAAGTAAGTTTTTTTGACAGAAATTGCAGGCATATTTGTCAAAAAAACCTGCAATAAGTCTACTGTAAGTATTATGAATAACAGCCTTAAACTATTTCTGAAACCCCTAATGACCAAGGAAGCTGAAGATTGTAAAACATAAAGTATTGACAATGGATCATATCCTTATGAAGTCAGATTTAATATTTAAACTGTGTACGGAGAATTTTAAGGATTTAAGTGAAAAAATTGTGTTTTTTAACATTTTAGCTAATTTTACAACCATTCATTAATAAGGCTGGATTACTCAATGCTCCGTTATAAAATCACTCTCCGTAAAATTTAACTTTTCCATACAAATTTTGACATAAGACCATGGGACAGAACCACACGATGGATTTTTGATATCCGGTTTAAGGACGGGCGTGCCAAATTTAGTTTTAAAATTTTATCAGTAAAATCTTTTATACTCATTAAATTTTTTCCAGTTTGGGAAATATATTGATGTAACTCAATCTAGCAATATTAAATTTTTTAAGCACAAACATAATTTTTTATAAAGTGTGGTAAAAAATTAGAATTATTGGTAAAAGTGATTTGGTGTTTCGCCTGGCAGGGACAGGCTATTCGACTAGTTTTAGTATAATTGGCTTATTTTTTGTCAATTGACCGATTTAACTAAATATCGGTCCAAATTTATATATGGGGGAATAAGTCCAAAAATGGTCCAATTATATTCCGATTTGATAAGGTTACTTAAGTACACGTTTAAAACCTAAAAATAAAATGTTTATCAAATATTTCCATTTTTATGAATTTTGAGGAAATTATGTGAATATCGGGAGGGTGGTTTGTATGGGGACGACCAGAAGGACTGACCCGATTCCTTTGAAATTTGGTATGATGGCTTGCGCGTACAAAATATTATTACCTGTTAAATTTCAAAACGATATCTATTATAATGCGGTTATTAGAAACTCTTAAGCGAAATTCAAAGGGGGCGGTTGTATGGGAGCTAGGTCTTAACATGGACGATTATTACTATTTTTTAAAATTTTTTGAAAAAATTTTATTGTAATTTTCCAATCTTAAAATCATTTCTACTGCTCCAATGGTGCGTCATAGAGGGGTCCTTTATAAGACCGACCCCCATTAATTTTTACGTTTTAACATTTCTTTGGAACTAACTAATACCCTATCTCCAATTTATAAGGGGGCTCCTACACAAAACGACATTTTTTAAAATTTGTTTCAACCGCTCTAACTGCCCTAATAGTGCCCTTAGAGCAACAAAATATATGACCGACCCACAATATTTTTTTAGTCCAAACATTTTTTCTGAACACACCTACCCTCTATTTTTAACTGTTAAGGCGGTCCCCATACAATTTTTTTTATTTTTTGTAAATTTGTTTTATTTAATCAGCTTCTACCGGTCTAATGGTGCATCCGAGAGGGGTCATTACTGAGACCGACCCCCATTTATTTTTACCCAACAAAATTTTTTCAAAACATACCTACGCCCTATCTCCACTCCCTAAGTAGGCTCCTATACAAATTACATTTTTATAAAATTTGCTCCAACTGTTATTTGTATGGGAGCCTACTAAGGGAGTGGAGATAGGGCGTAGGTATATTTTGAAAAAATGTTGTAGGGTAAAAATAAATGGGGATCGGTCTCACTAATGACCCCTCTCGGACGCACCATTGGACCGGTGGAAGCTGATTAAATAAAACAAATTTACAAAAAATAAAAAAAATTGTATGGGGACCGCCTTAACAGTTAAAAATAGAGGGTAGGTGTGTTCAGAAAAAATGTTTGGACTAAAAAAATATTGTGGGTCGGTCATACATTTTGTTGCTCTAAGGGCACTATTAGGGCAGTTAGAGCGGTTCACTGCAGTGGTTCAAAAGTTATAAGCAAATGAGTGAATTTCGGCAACGGTTTTTCTGGAATTTACGAGTTAAAACACACGGTAACTTTCGAACGACAATTCTGAGGATGCTGAAGTGGGACATATATATTTTCCGTTCCTCTGGTCCAATTCGTTTTAAATTTCAGCCAAATCGATCCAGTCGTTCAAAAGTTATTACCAAAGCCGTGAATTTCAGATTAGTTTCACCTTAAATTCACGTGTTGAAAACCCGTTAAACATGTTTAAAAAAATATAAAAAAATATTTTACAAGGTATTTTTGTCACTCAAAAATATTTTTAAACTAAAACAAAAAAAAATACACTCAAAAAAAATTTTACACTCAAAAAAAATTTTACACTCAAAAAATAAAAATTAGTAAATTATTTTTTTTTTTTTTCAAAAATTACTAAAAAAAAGTTTACACAAAATAAAATATTTCTAACCAAAAATTTTATTTTTTTCACGTTAGAAAATTTGCTATCACTTAAAAAGGGCATTGTGGAGGGTATTCATAGATTCGGCCAAGTCGAATTTAACTTTTCTACTTGTTTTTTTTTGCATTTTCAACAGCGAATAAATAAAATTAAAGACGTGATAGAAAAATTTTGAGAAAAGATTTGGAATCAACGTAATGGAAACAAGTCAAATTCTCTAAAAAACTTCTGAGACTTTAAACCAGATCCAAAAACCTTCGATTTGTTGAGCGATGTAATCAAGAAAATTACAATTGGACTTATGATCCCGAGTGAATGAGCCAAAATAACGGACATACATTCAACCTAACCTTAAAACTATAACAACAGTAACTTAAATCAAAAACGTTTTAATGTTTTTTTGATGAGAGTAACTGGAATTTTATTCCCCAGGAGGATAATAAATTTACAAGTATTGGAATATTTTTTTGTATTTATTGGCAATTAATGCTTTTAGTATGAATAATTTCGAATAATTGAAAAAAACCATTTAAATTAAACTAAACACGGAATAACCAGAATATTTAAAATTCTGAATATTATCTGAATTATCTATGCAAAATAAATTTATTCACAAAAAATCCATACGTATTTTCTTCAAATAAATCATATTTGTTATTAACTTTTATTTCTAACCATAATGTTTGTTGTTTTTTTTTTTACAACGGCATTTCCGGTAGCAGATTTTTACATAGCTATTAACGTTATCGTCGTCGTAACTGTTTCCAAGAAATTCCCCTATTTATCGTAAATAATTATAATGCAAGATTAAAGTCCAATAAATTTTTGTTTGACGTAGTTTAAGCTAATCATAGAGAGTTGAGATGAGAAGAGACTAGAATTGGCTTAAAAGAGATTAAACTTAAAACGTGTATTTGTCATGCAAGTGGAAAAAAGTGTGCATTTAATATGCTATTAGATGCTATTAGATGCTATAAAATAAAATTACCAAACTGCATGTGTAGTTGAGGTAAAAATAATCCCAGCAAAATTTTCCGTTCTAAATAATCGGTTTGCGGAACGCATGATAATACCCTGCAATCGGTTCTACTTAACATTCCAGAATCAATGTTTTTTGTTTGAAATTGTCCCGAAAGCAACCGTTTTTTAGGGCAAGTAATTTTTTTTGAAAAATAATTTTACATAGAATATATTCAAGAACCTATTGTAAATAGGAAAGAACCTATTGTAATAGGAATCTGTTTTAAAAAAATTTCCTGGGATTGCACCACTTTACAAAAAAAAATTAAATATTTTTAAATGTGTTTAGTATGTGTTAGTTCTGCCGACAAAATTTTTTGAGTGTGTTTCAGTGTTGCCACCAATAGATTTAGAAATTACACAAAAAATTACCCAAAATCTCACAAATTACACAAAATTTTTTATTTTGTCATTCCGTAACCCCTGGTCTACACCTGATTTTTTTTTTGGTGGCAATAAGCAATAACGTATGCAAAATGAATAAAAAAACTGCTTGCGTCTATTATGATGAATTCCAAACAAAGATGGCGTACGATTTTGATGTTTAATTGCCTGCAATAGTTGCTCAGACAAATTGCCAAGCAATTATTGCTACATTAATTTTGACGTTATATAAATTTTGATGTTTTGTCTAAGTATTTTTATCAGTTGTGGACACTAAAATATCGAAATATCGGTCAGAGAGCCCTTAAAGTATATTTACATTATTGATCCTTGATCGATTTTTAAACATTCTCTGAATGTTCGTCCGTCCGTCTGTATAAAACATACTGCAGTCCAAAATAAAAAAATCTAGACTCTTGAGATTGGCACGAATTTGTCGTATAGTAGGCTAAGTTCGTAAATGGGCAAAATCGGTCCAGGTGGAAAAATGTTTCCCCTTGAAAAACTAAACCATCCTCTGAAAAACGAAATTTTTTGTGTGATTTTTTTGTATTTTTGTTCAACAAATGAAACAATTTTCAGTCCGCCTCCTTTTGTAGGCGTGGATAAAAAAAAATAATTTTAATAATGATAAAATTTTTTTAATATTGATACAATTGTAATAATTAAGTGCAAAAATCATTATAAATCAACTTGCCAAAATTTATCGCGTGGGGAAAAGTGTCCCCCAAAATGGGGATATTAAAAGATGTTGAATAACAATTTTCAGATTTGGGAATAGGGATTCTCCAGAAAAATTTTTAATTAAAAAAATTTTAGAGCGTTGTTTTTCGACATCTAACAAGGAAGGTCTTTCACAGGGTACCCACCGATTGTCCTGAAACTTGAATATGGGAATGAGGGGGGAAAAATTAGAGTTACCTGTTTTTTTAGCTGCCCAATCTCAAATTTAAAAAAAAAGGGTTGCCACTTTATGAAAAAATAATGGCTTTCGGGAAAATCGGTATAAAAGCCGAACTAGCAGGAATTTCGCCAAACGAAAAAATACGTGTCAGCTTAATTTTGATAGAGATTATTATAATTGATTTTGGCGGTCGTACGTATATATTAGAGATGGGATCGTGAGTGACTTTTCAATCACGATCACGCACGCTCACGAAAAAAAAATTGTAATCACGCACGATCACGCACGAACATTTTTTTCCTGCTCACGCTCACGCACGCTCACGTGAGTAGAAAAAAATTTAATCACGCTCACGATGTAATCACGATCACGAAATACTCACGAATTAAAATATGTAAAAAAAAATTATGTCATATTTGGGAAAGTCCTTGAGCCATCCGTGGTGACGGCTCGCTGACACACCTGACATCCCCATGACATCTCTATATACCGAGTTGAGGACAGTTTCATAAAAAATTTCAACATTTTCTCAATCATATTCAGCAGTTGTCAGGGGGTGCTGACATTCCCATGATATTTCCCCTAAGTTGTCTTTGTGGAAATGTCTGATATAGGTCATATGAAAATGCCAAAAATCTTCGTATTTCCATTAGTTTCTACTTCCATCCAATTTCCTTTATAAATTATCTATATCATATTAAGAAATAACTTTTCGACTTTCCGATGTTTCCGATGTTTTTCTCAGAAATGAAAAGTTCCCAGATTCAGGGTTGTCCTAAAGTATGGCGCTGGCCACACAAGAATGGGCACAAAGAATTTGGGGCCCCGCTGGAAAGTAAAAAGTTGCACGACAAAAAAAAAACACATTCTTGTGGTTCAAATTAAATTCATGTTACTACCTGTTTTAAGAAGAATAAACTAAAAAATATATTTTGGGTAGGGATATTTTAGCTTAAGTTAATTTTTCTTTACTTATTAAAACCATGATATTCGTGAAAAGAATTTGGTTGCAATAATGTCTCAGAATCTGAGACATATCCTGTACGAAAAATGTCTCAGAATCTGAGAATATTTTTATACGAAAAACGTCCCGGAATCTGAGAGTTTTCAATACGAAAAATGTCTCAGAATCTGAGACTTTGCATACGAAAAGTGTCTCAGAATCTGAGACTTTCTATTTTGGAAAAACTTCTCTGAACTTTAGACTTTTAAAATCTCAGAATCTGAAACTTTTTGTGTACGAAAAATATTTCACATTCTGAAACTTTTTATGAAGCAAATATTTCAATGGATTTGAGACTTTTGATATATAACAAATTTCTCCTACACAGAGAAAAATAAATTTCCAACTGAATTCTTCAGTTGTATCAACTCAAAATTCGGTTGCTGCAACTAAATTTCGCTGTGTCAGATGAATTTTTTAGTTGTTTCAATTAAAAGATAGTTGTATTAACAAAATTTATTTGTTACTACCGATATTTAGTTGTCACAACCTTAACACAAATACATCAACCGAATTTTTTTTGCAACAACTGAATTTCAGTTGGAAGTTAGCAAATTTGTTTTCTGTGTGTATAGAAAAAGTCTCAGTGTATACGAAAAATCTGTTAGATTCTGAGACTTTTTCTGAAAGAAAATAAGAAATTTTCTTTTAAAAGAAATTAACCGTATAACCGAATTTATTGGCATTTCAGGCCCCTTAGGTCGAGGGTCCTGTGCACGTGCCTAGTGTGCCCTAATAATTAAAACGGTACTGCCCAGATGTAAAAGTTCAGTTTGATATACAGCTATTGTGAAGCTATTTCCTTATAGATGTCTTAGAGAAATTTTCACACTCTTAAAACAAACATTCATTGATGACAATGTTAGGACATGTCCCCAAGAACTACCTATTATATGTCAGAATCTGAAGGCATTTCCTCATGGAAGCACAGTGCAAATTCCCCAATGACACATTTAAAAAACTTATTAAATTTATATTTTTTTAAAGACCATGAAAAAATCAAGAAAACGTTACCGAAGAAAAAAAAATCTGGGAAACAATTAAAATCACGATCACGCACGAACTTTTTTGTGTTACTCACGCTCACGCACGCTCACGTGAGTAGAAAAAAAAATTACTCACGAATCACGTGATTCATGCGTGATTCACGTGATTCACGTTAATCACGTGATTGGTGCCCATCTCTAGTATATATATCTCCATATAAACTACCCCAACGATTATTCATTTTTGACAATAACGAACTTAACGAAGCCGAATTCTGTCCGGACCGATACACCTTTGGATAGGCCTTCAAAAAACCTTTCGATCAGTATAAAATGTTCATATAGTTTATTTTTTTAAAGAAATGGGAAAAATCCTCAAAAAACTAAAAACATGTTGTTTTACCTACCTCCTCCCCTTAAAAAAACAGGTAACTCTTATTTTGCTCCCCTCTTTCATAAATGCAAGTTTCAGGTCAATCGGTGCCCTGTAAAAGACCTTCCTTGTAAGAAGAAAATTAAGGTTTTAATGGTCCAAAAATGCATTTTCGTCATTTATTATCTTGTTTTTGGTAATCAAAATATTTAAAGTCGATGTTGTCAATGATTTTTTTAAGATGAAAAAAAAAGTTGGAACTTTATTGAGGTAAAATTACACAAAAATTGCGCAAAAAATATCATTATCCAAAAATTATCCAAGTATTTTGAAATTGTCCCTCCATTAGATAATTATCCAGAAAGTGGCAACACTGGTGTGTTCTTAAGTATTTTCCTAAATGAGTGTGGCATCACTATTTTTTTTCAGTGATACCAGATTTCATTAACGACGTATTCTTAAAGTGATGCCAACTTTTTCTTTCTTTTTAAATTGCTGGAAATGGTAAAAACGCTCAGTTAGTTTGGACTTATTTTACCGTATAATTTCTATCAAAATTAAATTAACAAAATAAACTGACAAGGAAAGTATCTTAACCCTTATGCACCGATTTGCCTGAAACTTAAAGTATATATAAATGAGACGATTTTAAGGTTGGGTCTCGGCTTACCGGCCATATCAGTATTTAAAAATTTCGTTGTCCCCTTATGAAACAATGTGGACCTTCGGAAAAATTTCGATAACTCCCAAACTAACAGGAATATCGTTTAGAGCAAAAATACGTGTCGATTTAAACTTAATAAAGATTATTTCGTATTCATATGGAGATCTTCAAATAAATACCCCAAAATTTACACATTTTCATGAAAAAATATTTAACCAAGCCAAATTTTTACAATGTTATGCGTTGGATAGACATTGAAAAAAACTTTCTTCTCATATGAAAACATCATATAGTTTCTTTAAAAGAAATGGCTGAAAAATTAAAAAAACGATTTTTTCACAATTTTTTGACCCATTTTTCCCCGATATTACCGATAAGCCGAGACACCCCAACCATTGCGTCTATGGTTCTCTTCTCTATTATTTTACTTCCCTTGTGAGTAGGATACAAATACCTACACAGATTTTTTTTTAAATTTTCTGTAGGAAACTACCATAATTTTTGTTTGCGTGTATAATAGTAGTGTTCCATTTATAAAACTGCCAATTTAATTAGACGCCATTTTGTTTGTAAAATAATTATCAATTTATATTTAATGATTTAAACAAAATATGAGAAATCAATATAAAAATCACGTTTTTTATGTTTAAACATTTTTTAATCGTTAATTTTGGTATTTTTTCACCAAAAAAAACTTGTATATTATTTATTTAACATATATCTGTTAATAAGTTGTTAAACCATTTACTAATTTATTATTTTCTTTTATATAAATTTGCAAATAATTTGTTAATAAATGTTAGATTGTGCGCATTTTGATTGTTACTTTTAAAATAACAAACAAATGCTTTGAATTTTAAAAAATTATAAAGATCATCGCAAAAATAAAAGTTACCTAAGTTCTAATTAACTAAGTGTGTTTAATTAGTAGGTCAAGATTTTAATTTTTTGTTTTGATTATAATATTGCAGAATCCAGAAATGAAATCTATTTTATTTGCAATTAAAATGTATTACAAAATATATATTACAAACAAAATAAAGAATTTTTGGTTGAATGCCTGCCTACGGCACAAATGTTTGACTAATTTTTTGTCCCAATATCTAATTGATAACACCAGTTGTACGTTTCCCATGGTTTAAGCAAACCGCGGACAAAACAAAGAAATACGGCACAAATGTTTGCCAAATTTTTTGCCCCAATATCTAATTGATAACACCAGTTGTACGTTTGCCAACGTTGGCAAACCGCGGGCAAAACAAAAAAGTACTAACACAACATCTAAGTGATTACGACAGTCATAAAATAAATGTCATAAAATGCTTAAAAATTTGAAGATTTTCTAAAAATTTTTTTTTGATTAAAAAAGGTGATTTATTTAAAATTTGTTTAGAAATTTTTTTTTTTTGACAAAATTGGATTTTTTTTGAAAATTTAAAAAATTTAAGTTTACAAAAATTTATAACCAGCCCAGTGACATGTCACAAGTGAAGTATCAAGGCTTGAAACATTTCCTCACAAAGATGACAGATTTTTATATTAAAGGTGTGAGGTCTTTGATAGGTCACAGAGGGGTAGTTCTATGATGTGTTATGAGACATGTCACTACTCAAAAAAAAAAACTTGTTAAATTACAAGAAAAACCTGTAACTTTTTTTTTTTGTTTTCTACCTCCAATTTTACAAAAATTCCTACACTCAAAAAAATAACTTAGTCAAAATATTAGTAAAAGGTGTTGTAATTTACTTCAACCAAACTTTAGCAAAAAAAATTGTAAAAATTTTACTTTTACAGTTTTTTTGGCAATTTACTATTGGTAAAATACCAAAATTTTTTGGTATTTTTACTATATTTTCTTGCTAGTTTTTTTTTTTATTTTACTATAATTTTAGCAAAAATATTAGTATTTTCCTTAAAGAAATGGTAATACTTTTTATTTTTATTTTTTCTTAGTTTAAAAAAAAAAAATTGTTTCAATTGTTCTAGTGTGAAAAAAAATCATTGCAGATTGATGATGCTGCCAACACCATAGCAAAGTAGCCATCCATCAACTGCATGTGCGCTCAAAAATAGACTACACAATTTTTAGTGTTTTTTACCATATTTTTTGCTAATTTTACCATATTTTTTGCTAATTTTATATGAAAATTTTTTTAAATTTGCCACCTAAATTGTTAATAAAAAGTTGATAATTTTGAAAAATTATTTTTTTAAAATTTTAACACATAGTTAGATATCTAATCTTCAATATCCAAAAGTTTTTTTTTTATTTTTTTTTTAAATACATGTGAAAAAAATTAAAAATTCGAAAAAAAATTGTTAATTTTTTACAAATTTTACCTGAAAATGTAAGAAATTTCTTGTGTAGACTACTACGCAAATCTCATTTGTTCTACTTAAGCTAAAAAATGACGCAAAAAAAATAAAAAAAGTGAAGTGTTGTTCTTTAAATTTTTTGTTTAAAGTGTTTAAGTGAAAAAAAAAATCATTTTGGATTTTGATGTTGTTGGAAGTCCAGTTACTGCAACTACAGCTGCTGAGAAGAAGGCAAAAGAAGATGCTGCCACCATCAAGCCGAAGAAACCATCCAACAACTGAAGTAATAGTTGATGCTGCTATTACTACATTTAAAGAATGTGGTGCTCAAAAACAGACAAAAATTTTTTTAGTATATTCACCAAATTTTAAATCAACTACTAAGTAATCAGAGAAAAAAAATTACTAAATAAAACAGTTTTTTTTTACCAAATTACAAATTTTTTTATCTATTTCAATTCTACCATTTTTTTTTGGTAATTTTACCATATTTTTTGATAATTTTACAAGGTTGATTTTTTACAAAAATAAAATGGTATTCTTGTAATTTTACCATTTTTTTCCTAATTTTTTGATTAGCAAAATGGTTTTGCTAATATTACCAAAATTTTTGCAACGTCCAAAACTACAGTTTTTTTTGCTAATTTTAACCATTTTTTTTGCTAGTTTTACAATATTTTTTTTTTGAGTGTAGTAATTTTACAAGATTTTTAACAATAATTTTGTATTTTACCAATAAAATTGTAAATTTTCATTTAAATATCGTAATTTTACTACATTTTTTGCTACCTCCTATTTTACGAGAATTCCTAGTAATTTTACAAGCTTTTTACCAATAATTTTGTAATTTTACAAGCTTTTTACCAATAAAATTGTAAATTTATAGTTTTTTGGCGCAATTAAAATTACAAGGAATTCTCGTGAATTTACAAATTTTTTTTTGTAAAATTATTTTGAAAATTTGTAAAAAAAATCGAATTGTTAAAAAACAAGGAAAACTGTCAAATATTGGAAAACGGGATAACGAGAGTTTTCCTAGTAATTTGACAAAGTCTTTTTGTGTGTATTTAACTGGTACTGGCTGTGTTCCTGAGGGACAGATCCAGTACAATTGATGTAGCCTTAGTTGCGACATTTCCTCGCAAAAGCGACATTTGTTTTGGCTGGGTATTTATTTGTTAAACAACCCGAGTAAAAAAGATTATATATGTTTATATTTAATTATATAAAGACATCATATATATTCATATAGAATTTGATGCGAAAAATGAGTCGATAAAACCATATAAAGTTGAATTAAATTTGATATAATTTGATGTGATTTTAATATAATTTTATATGATTTGATGCGAAAATTGGCCCCTTTTTTAGAAAAATTTATGCAATTACATATAATTAAATAAAAAAAAATCCAAAAAAAAAAAAAATTTTTAATAAAAAAAAACCCAAAAAAAAATTTATATTAAATTATACATAAAGAACTTAGATTTTTTTTTATTAATTTTGCATTATATATAATAACATATAAAATTTAAAAAAAATGTTTAAGGTTTAGTTTTGGAACTTCAAAAAAAAAAAAATTTCTGGACTTAGAAAAATTTTCAAAAGTTATATCAAATTAAATATAAAGGACTTAGATTTCTTTTTTAATTTTACTCATATAAGATTACATATGATTCAGAAAAAAGTTGCATAAAGTTTTATATAAAATGTCTTCAAATATTTTGTTATATTAAATTATATAAAACAAACATACAAATTTTTATATTTCATATGTAATTATATAAACTCACTCTAATCATATGTTATTATGTATAACTTAACATTTTCTTTTATATAATTTTATATAAGAAAAAGATACGAAGTGTAAATATATATAATCTTATATGATAGCAAAACAATTTACGTATAAATTTATGAAATAATATATGTTTATATAAAAATAAGTAAAATTATATATAATCTTTTTTACTCGGGAAATCAAAATTAAATAATTTACATCACACTGAAAAAAAGACATAACTAAAATTAAGGAAAAAATGTCTTTAAAAATTTATCATGAATTTTCCTAAAATTTAGTTAAATTTAACTAAAAAATGAGAAATTTTCTTAACTATGAGGAAAAAAGTTTTTACTTATAATTAGTTCATAGTTTTCTTTAAATGGAATATTTTAATATTAGGAAAAAAATTCTTAATGCCAAAGAAATTTTCCACCACATCTAAGAAACGTATCTTTATTTTTAAGACATATTTCTTAAAAAACAATTTAGTTCAAGTTTAGTTAAAATTTACTAAAAAAAACATCATCGTATTTCTCTTCTTTAAATTGAGGAAGTGTACTTCTTAGAATTAAGTAAATAACTTCTGAGAATTTAGTAAATAACTTCATAGAATTTAGTTAAAAATTAAAAATGGCGATATCTCGAAAACTAAGCGAGATAGAGCGAAACGGATGAAATTTTCAAAAGAAGAATGAAGAAAAATATGGAATAGCCTAGCTCTACATATCTGTCGGGGTCTCAAGACCCTAATTTTAGATTAAAATTTGAAATTCTCGAGATTTTATATATGCATATATCTCGGTAAATAGCTCTTGACTCGTAGAACACTTCCGCAAAATACCCGAAAGCCCTCCGATTAATAGTTTTTGAGTTATCCAGTTTTTAAAATTCTCAAGACCCTATCAGACTCCTTATTACCGTATCTCAAAAACTAAGCAAGGTAGAGCGAAATGGACACAAATTTTGGATCAACATCTATGGGACCCTCAAAGGACCCAACGGGGTCTCGAGTTAACAGGGGCTGGACCCATGGGGACCGAACCCATGGGCCAGGGTCTAGACCCAATCTAGTTCTAAAATGTGAATGAACTAAAGTGTAATATAATTTTTCCCATTTTCTAGTTAAAATTGGCTTAAAATTAATTAACTTTGTTTTCCTTATTTTTGGGAAAATTATGAACTAAAATCAAGAAAAATCTTTGGAGACAAATCATTTTCTCTTTTTCTCAAAATCTAGTTAATTTTCCCAGATTTTAGTTCACTTTTTTGAGTGCAATTAAATTTTTCAATATTTTTAATAATTTTTATTATTTTTATAGACCATTCTAAAAATTGATGGCGTCATTATTGATATTTTTTCATTCAATTGTTATTACGAGTAATATAGTTTTTTTTTGCGATTTACCTAAATTATAAAAATAATAGCAAATTGTTT
This sequence comes from Pegoplata infirma, assembly GCA_963921195.1. NCBI lineage: Eukaryota > Metazoa > Arthropoda > Insecta > Diptera > Anthomyiidae > Pegoplata > Pegoplata infirma. The sequence goes on from OY992540.1 coordinate 13,614,650, forward strand.
ATTTTGCCTAAAAATAAAGAAAATAATTAAATAAAACACGATTACCTCTTTATCATTTCTTGACAACTAGCATTTTTGAAGGTATTATAATTCTTTAAATGAATTTACTTCTGTAAGGCAAACTTTTGATTTGTTATACATATTAGGTGCGTTTTATGAAAATTTAAATTTTAATGCATCATAATAAATCTGAAAATTTGTTTTGTTTAAACAGAAAAAGTCTTAAAATTCATAAATCCATAAAAATATTTTGCATTATATCATGATTTGATGTTAATTAATCTGGATTTTATGTTAATCAAGTTTGAATATGACTTATATTTCGTCAAATTTCAATTGCATTGTTTTCAAATTTCAATTTTTATCTAATTTCAAAATTTTTAAAATTTAAAAAGAACTTTAAAATACATGTTTTTACGTCTAAAATGTGGTCTTAAAATGGGGCATTTAAAATTTATGTTTTATCTTATTGTTAGTCCTTTTTCCGAAATTTCTTTTGACGCTTTTTGCTTTCACTTAGGCCCCTATGACACTAGCTTTTTTTTGTATTAGATTGATATTGACAGAAATGTAAATCACATTAGAGCACGGCATTACCGACCCCGGTAATGCTGTTCTCTAATGTGATTAGCATGCCGTCAATTTCAATTTAATACAAAAAAAGCTAGTGTCATATACCCTTTACGTCGTCAACTCTTTTTTTTATTGTTTGATTTTTTTTGAAAGATATCTCCTCCAAGCTCTAAATTTCTTATTTAAAGTAGTATGCTGGTGCTAAATGGTACAGATAATTGCCAAAAACAAAATCAAATAAAATTAATTATATCAAAAGTTTTTATTGGTTATAAATTTGATTTAATATTTTGGTTAAAATATAGACTGATTTTATTTGTGGTAGTCTTTCTTGTGATGTTTGTTTTTAAAAATAATTTTGTTTTTGTTTGTAGTGTTGCCAGGTCTTTTTTAAAAAAAACTATAAAAATAGTTTTAATTTTTGTTATACACAAAATTATTTTTGTTCTATGTCCCGAGTACATTTTAATACCCTGAAGTTATAGTATGGGTGTATACTTACATTGTCATTCCGTCAGTAACACATCAATATCAGTCGGTCATAAAAAATATATATTATTGATCTATGATCGATCCTAAGTCCGTCCAGTTCCTTATTTCGGCGTGAAAATGTATTTACATAATAATAATATATAATACATAAGTAAAAAATCAAAAGAAATAAATTTGCCAACATTTATCGCGACGGGAAGGAGCCCTCAATGTCGCCCGCCTAGCCACACTCCTGTCTACACCCCCCCCCCCCCCCCCACCAAAAAAATGGCCCTTACATTATTTTATGCTTTTCATACATTTTGGCATAAATGAATTTAACACTCTCACTTGTTTTTATACTTTCCACTTACAAGGGAGGTCTTTCAATGGGCACCTCCCTGTTGTCCTGATACTTACATATGTGATCGAGGGGGAATCAAATTAAGCTGTAAATTTTCATATTTTTTTGATGACCCGTTCAAAAGATATCGAATTTTTAAAAATTGGTAGTTTGCTCCTTTACTCAAACTTCTTTTACTCATAACTTCTTCAATAATGGTCCAAATTTCAAAATTTTTTTCTCAAAATTTTTGTTTTTTTGCGTACTTTCTAAAAAAAATCCAAAAAAATTCTTCAAAGCATTCTAGTATGCGATTTTTAAGTTTTTAAATTTAAATCTCATTTTTGAAAATGTTTGTACTCTTCTATTTTTTTTTTAATTTTTTTGTGTAAAACTTCTATCGATTCTACAAATTTTTTGCCCAGGAGGATCGTGGGATAACGATTATTACTATTTTTTAAAATTTTTTGAAAAAAAATTATTCTAATTTTCCAATCCTAAAATCATTTCTACTGCTCCAATATTGCGTCATAGAGAGGTCATTTATAAGACCGACCCCCATTAATTTTTACGTCTTAACATTTCTTTGGAACAAACTAATACCCTATCTCCAATTTTTAAGGGGGCTCCCACACAAAACGACATTTTTTTAAATTTTCTCCAACCGCTCTAAATGCCCTAATAGTGGCCTTAGAGCAACAAAATGTATGACCGACCCACAATATTTTTTTAGTCCAAACATTTTCTCAGAACACACCTACCCTCTATCTTTAACCGTTAAGGGGGTCCCCACACAATTTTTTTTGATTTTTTGTAAATTTGTTTTATTTAATCAGCTTCTACCGATCCAATGGTGCGTCCGAGAGGGGTCATTAGTGAGACTGACCCCCATTTATTTTTACCCTACAACATTTTTTTAAAACATACCTATGCCCTATCTCCATTTTTATAAAATTTGCTCCAACTGTTATTTGTATGGGAGCCTACTTAGGGAGTGGAGATAGGGCGTAGGTATGTTTTAAAAAAATGTAGTAGGGTAAAAATAAATGGAGGTCGGTCTCACTAATGACCCCTCTCGGACGCACCATTGGACCGATAGACGCTGATTAAATAAAACAAATTTACAAAAAATAAAAAAAATTGTATGGGGACCGCCTTAATAGTTAAAGATAGGGGGTAGGTGTGTTCAGAGAAAATGTTTGGACTAAAAAATATTGTGAGTCGGTCATACATTTTGTTGCTCTAAGGGCACTATTAGGGCAGTTAGAGCGGTTAGAGCAAATTTTAAAAAATGTCGTTTTGTGTAGGAGCCCCCTTAGAAATTGGAGATAGGGTATTAGTTTGTTCCAAAGAAATGTTAATACGTAAAAATTAATGGAGGTCGGTCTTATAAATTACCTCTCTATGACGCAATATTGGAGCAGTAGAAATGATTTTAAGATTGAAAAATTACAATAAATTTTTTTCAAAAATTTTTAAAAAATAGTAATAATCGTTATCCCAATATCCTCCTGGGCAAAAAATTTGTGGAATCGATAGAAGTAGAGGTCCCAGACCGATATTTCGATGAGTTACAAACGGAATGACAAACTTATATATACCCTCTATGACTAAGTGGAGGGTATAAAAATGGAAATAGTTTGTTGGCAAAAGCTGGCAACCCTGTTGTTGTTTACCACTTTTCAGTTATCAATTATAAAACTAAAACAAACACCAACAAAAAGCCCCATCAAAAACAAGTCAATAAAACTAAATTATAATACACGTGTCAGAGTTTTGTGTTTGTTCTTTTTTTTCTAACTCCTCTAAACGTAAAAAAGTGTTTACTTTAAAATTGTTGTTGCAAATTGAAAACAAGTTTAAATTGTTAAAAAAATAAATTAAATAAATTAAAAAAATATATATATTTTTTGACGTGTTTGAGCTGCTCTTAAAATAGAGCAATACACTAAAGGAAAACATTTTGTTATATTAATGAAAAGTTTCATCAATATGGTGAAAATGTTTTTTTGGTATGAGTGATCGAATTTAATGTCTTCAAAATTTTATTATTTATTTATACAATATGTTGTCATTTTGATTACTAGTCATATATAACGAAACACAATGAATCAATACGTAATATGTATGAACATTTTCGTCAATATGATGAACATTTTCATAAAAAAAAATTAAAAAACATTTTTAAACGTTACAAAAAAATGGGCATTGATCCCCTCAGAACATTTTTACTAAAAACTTGTTAATTTAAACATTTTATCATATTAATAAAAAGTTACATCAATATGGTGAAAAATTTTTTTTTTAATTTTTGCCCAATATTTTATTGGCAAAAGTGATCAATTATGATCGAATTTATTGTCTTCAAAATTTTATTACATTTATACAATATGTTGTCATTTTGATTACTAGCACATTGGATGAAATATAACGAAATAATTCGTAATATTTATGAAAATTTTCGTCAATATGATGAAAATTTTCATAAAAAATTAAAAAAAAAAAACATTTTTAAACGTTAGCAAAAAAGGGCATGATTCCCCAGAACATTTTACTAAAAACTTATACTAATTGTTAGATTTTTTTATTGATTTTCTAACACATTTTTTTTCAGTGTAACAGGTTAACAGTAATGGTAGTTTCTGAAGATTAAGTAAACGATATTTTTTTTATTCACAATTGTTGTTAAATTTTAAAAACAAAGTCTGTCTGGTTTTTACTTTATTATTGATAAAATATATTTAAAATTGTTGTTGCTGTAGGTCAACGATATTTAAAAAGTAATTTGTATTTTTTTTTTTGTTTTTTTTTTATAACTACACCACTTCCAAATTTATTTCAAAACAAAAGAAAGTATATTTCAAAACTTTTCAATTATATTTTAGAAATTTCCAATTATATTTCAGAAATTTTCATTTATAATTCAAAAATTTCCAATTATAAAAAATGTGAAAATGAAAATTTCCGAATTTTTTTGGTGTTCTAGATTTCACATACGAGTTTCTTTTTCGTTTTGTTTCACATAAATAAAATCTGGTGAAAGTAAAACGAATGCACTTTTTTCCTTATATTTTTTTAAATTTTATAAAATTATAATTATTCGATTTCAACTTCGAATGAAAACGTGATCAACAAAACACTAAACTTGATTTCATGTGATTCGGAAATTTTCATGTGAATTGAAAAGTTGTGAAAGACAGAACAGAGGCCATAATTCAAAAATTTCAATTATATTTCAGAAATTTTCATTTATATTTCTAAAATTTCCAATTATATTCAGAAATTTCCATTTACACATATCAATTTTTGTTTCAGAAATTTCTAATTAGGTCTGTTTGTTTACCCAAATTTCTTACACTCAAAAAAAAAAGTTTGTAAATTTACAAGTAAAAGGTCTTGTAATTCTATTTTACTAATATTTTTGTCTTTTTACAAAAATTGTTGTATATTTAATAAAACGAAAACTACAGTTTGCTTTGTAATTTTACTATTATATGTTGGTAAATTTATTTTACAAATTTTTTAGGTAAATTTACAAAAAAGTGAATTATTTTACAAGTTAAAAAAATATTACAAGGTGTTTAGTTTTTTTACACAAGAAAACTGTAATTGTACAACATAATTTTACTTGATGTTATTTAGTCTTTTTACCAAAAAAATGTTTTATTACAAACATTTTTTTTTAAGATCGTTTACAAGGTTTTCAGTTTGAAATGTATGTATTGAAAAGTACAAAATTCCAATATAATTTTACAAAACTTATTTTATTACTAGAATTAATGTTGTTTTACAAAAAAAAAATTAATTATTCAACAATAGGACACGCAAAAATTTTCTAAGTTCAGATTTTTTTTTGCGTTTTGGAGTAAACAATTTAGTTAAAAATAATTTTTTATAAATAATTTTTACACCACTTTTTTGGTAATTTGCGTTAAGTAAAATACCACAATGTTTATGTGTTTCTACTATATAATTGTTCTAGTTTTTTTTTGTATTTTTACCATTTTTTTTGGTGATTTTACCATATTTTTTTGGTAATTTTTTTTTAAATTTGGTACCTAAAATGTCAATAGAAAGCTGCCAATTATGAAAAATCAAATTTTTCTTATTTTAACTGGTACGTAAACATCCAATCTACAATATCCAAAATTTTTTTCCGATTTTTTAAAAATATTTGTGAAAATAATTAAAAATTCAAAAAAAAATTGTTATTTTTTGACTAATTTTTCCTGAAAATATAAGAAATTTCTTGTGTAGCCTCCTTCGCAATTCTCATATGTTCTACTTATGAAAAACGAAATGTCAAAAAAAAAATAAAAAAGTGCAGTGTTATACATTAAAAAGTTTGTTAAAAGTGCTCAAGTGAAAAAAAAATCTTTTCAGGTTGTTGAAGTGCTACTCCAGCTGCCGAAGAAGGAAAAATAAGATGCACCAATGGAAAAAACCTTTAAATTTACAAAACCAATATGTAAATAAACCAATTTTTTTGTAAATTTACAAAACAAATATGAAAATTTAAAAAACAAAATTGTATACTTACGAAAAAAGTTGTAATTTTACAAAAATGAAATAGAAAATACAAAAACAATATTGTAAATTTACAAATTTTATGGTTAAACTACTGTTTTTACGGCAAAAAAATAAGGAAAAATGGTACATATACAATAAAAATTGTAAATTTACCACTTTTTATTGTAAATATACAAGTTTTTTGCATAAAAAACAGTAGTTTAACCAAATAATTTGTTAATCTACAATTTATTTTTTTCATTTTCTATTTTTCCTTGTAAAATAACAACCTTTTTCTGTAAGTTTACAATTTTGTTTTGTAAATTTACCAAATTTTTTGCAAATTTACAAAAAAAATGTTCACCTCGAAGATGATATTTTACAAAAAAAATTGTAAATTTACATTTTCTTTTGTTAAATCAATTTACAAATTATCCCCGTAACTTTACGGGGATTCTTGCTAGTACATATTTTACAAAACCTGCCCCGTAAAATCACGGGGATTTTATGTCATTTTACAAACTTTTTTTTTTGAGTATACTATTTTTACTACAACTGGAAAGTTTTGTTTACTTTTTGTATTGAAATATTCCAGCTGTAGTAAAAGTAGTAAAAATGAGTAGATTGTAGTAAGGTAAACGAACAGACATATTGTTTACAGAAATTTTCATTTGTATTTAAAAATTTTCGAAAAAGAAAAACTCTGTCAAAAAATCTGAAAAACGACTTTCAATTTGATTTAGCAAACTTTCAGCAGATGTTTCTGTTAAAATTAATATTTTTATTAAAGTCTCTGTCATTTAGTTTTATAAAATAACAGAAATTTTACTGCATTTTTACTGATTCTGTTTGCTGAATTTAAAAATATTTTTGAACATCTTTTTATCAATAAAAAATCAATATTTTTAAAAATATTTTCGCACATATTTTTAGCAGATTTTTTTTGTAATTTTACAGAAATAGTTTGCAGTCATCCTTTTTTCAAGAAAACTTTTTTTAAGTTTTTTTCAAAGTGTTAAATTTTTTTCGTTTTTTATACAATTAAAAAATTTGAGACTAAAAATTGATAAAACTAAAAAAAAAATAGTAGATTATTTGTGTTGCTTATTTTACAGAAACATTTTTTTTTATTGTTTTTTAAACTAAAAATCGAAAAAAAATTAAAATAAATTTTCTAAAAACAAAGATTTTCTAGAAAATGTCTTAGCAGAAATCTCTGGTGTTTTGACAGATTTCTCTGCTGATTTCACCTAAATATTTCTCATATGGCTCAAAATGGGTGTATTTTCAGCAGATTTTTCTGATGAAAATGGAAATGTTTGTACTATAGATGGATATTTATGAAGTACACTCAAAAAAAAAAGTTTGTAAAATGACATAAAATCCCCGTGATTTTACGGGGCAGGTTTTGTAAAATATGTACTAGCAAGAATCCCCGTAAAGTTACGGGGATAATTTGTAAATTGATTTAACAAAAGAAAATGTAAATTTACAATTTTTTTTGTAAAATATCATCTACGAGGTGAACATTTTTTTTGTAAATTTGCAAAAAATTTGGTAAATTTACAAAACAAAATTGTAAACTTACAGAAAAAGGTTGTTATTTTACAAGGAAAAATAGAAAATGAAAAAAATAAATTGTATATTAACAAATTATTTGGTTAAACTACTGTTTTTTATGCAAAAAACTTGTGTATTTACAATAAAAATTTACAATTTTTATTGTGTATGTACCATTTTTCCTTATTTTTTTGCCGTAAAAACAGTAGTTTAACCATAAAATTTGTAAATTTGCAATATTAATTTTGTATTTTCTATTTCATTTTTGTAAAATTAAATTTTTTTTCGTAAGTATACAATTTTGTTTTTTAAATTTTCATATTTGTTTTGTAAATTTACAAAAAAATTGGTTAATTTACATATTGGTTTTGTAAATTTTAAGGTTTTTTCAATTGGTGCATCTTATTTTTCCTTCTACGGCAGCTGGAGTAGCACTTCAACAACCTGAAAGGATTTTTTTTTCACTTGAGCACTTTTAACAAACTTTTTAATGTATAACACTGCACTTTTTTATTTTTTTCGACATTTCGTTTTTCTTAAGTAGAACATATGATAATTGCGAAGGAGGCTACACAAGAAATTTCTTATATTTTTAGGAAAATTTAGTCAAAAAATAACATTTCTTTTTTGAATTTTTAATTATTTTCACAAGTATTTTTAAAACATCGGAAAAAAATTTTTGGATATTGTAGATTGGATGTTTAAGTACCAGTTAAAATAAGAAAAATTTGATTTTTCATAATTGGCAGCTTTCTATTGACATTTTAGGTACCAAATTTAAAAAAAAATTACCAAAAAAATATGGTAAAATCACCAAAAAAATGGTTAAAATACAAAAAAAAACTAGAACAATTATATAGTAGAAACACATAAAAATTGTGGTATTCTACTTAACGCAAATTACCAAAAAAATGGTATAAAATTATTTATAAAAAAATTTTTTTAACTAAATTTTTTATTCCAAAACGCATTTATTTGCGTGTCCTATTGTTGAATAATTATTTTTTTTTGTAAAACAACATTAATTCTAGTAATAAAATAAGTTTTGTAAAATTATATTGAAATTTTGTACTTTTCAATACATACATTTCAAACTGAAAACCTTGTAAACGATCTTAAAAAAAAAATGTTTGTAATAAAACATTTTTTTTGGTAAAAAGACTAAATAACATCAAGTAAAATTATGTTGTACAATTACAGTTTTCTTGTGTAAAAAAACTAAACACCTTGTAATATTTTTTAATTTGTAAAATAATTCACTTTTTTGTAAATTTACCTAAAAAATTTGTAAAATAAATTTACCAACATATAATAGTAAAATTACAAAGCAAACTGTAGTTTTCGTTTTATTAAATATACAACAATTTTTGTAAAAAGACAAAAATATTAGTAAAATAGAATTACAAGACCATTTACTTGTAAATTTACAAACTTTTTTTTTTGAGTGTATAATTGGAAATTTTTCAATTGTCTATAGAAATGTTTGAAATATAATTGGAAATTTTTGAAAAATAATAATAAATTTCAGAAATATAATAGGAAATTTCTGAAATATAATTGAATATTTTTTAAATATAATTGGAAATTTCAATAAGTAAACGGATATTTAAGCTCGAGGCCTTATATATCCGTTTACTCGAGGCCTTATATATCGTCACCTAAAATGCAAAACGCCCTAACTAACAAAAAATTCAAAATCGCGTTTTTAATTGATTCTTATGTATTGGATCAAAATACATGTCCACAAAAAAATTTAGACTCCTTTAATCAAAAACGGGGATTTTATTAACAAAATTCAAAAAGCCCTAACTACATGCTATGATATATGTTAAACCAAAAAGCCCCAACTACACATTTGTATACATAACATTTCCGACGCAACTATTATTTTTTAAGATTAAAAATTTTTTTATGCTTTTTCTTCCACAATGTCCACCAATAGGAAAAATATATGTATATGTACACAAAAAATAAAGTTTAGAAATTTACCAATTAACCCCTTCAGGCCCGCACTCTCACGAGAATTGTTTCTTTTCAGCTATAGAAATCGCAAGTTATGCAGTACAATTAGTCTTAAGTAAGATATAAATTCTACATAAAATTTAATAATTAATGACGATAAAAAACATGATTGGAAGTTCTTCATTCCGATTGAATAAAATTCAAAGTAAATTTTTCGTTAAATAAGTAAAAAAAAATGTTTTTAATTATAATTTTTGCTATTATTACAAAAAATACAGGGGGCTAATTATGTAACTTGATAATCGTAAATCGTCATCGTGAGCCCATTATTCTATTACCATAATATGGCACTATATGGTAATGGAATAACGATACGATTGACAACTATCAAGTTACATAATTACCCCCCAGTATATAACAAAAAAACGTTAGCTTCATTGGAAAGCTTATAATTTCTTCATCAAAAGGGACAGAAATAAAAAAGTTGATGTCTAATATCGCTAACATTAAATACAGGGCGAAGAAAAGATAAAATAACAACCTGTGTCAAATTTCATCATTTACATATGGGGGTTTTCATCTCAAGTGACACAACTTTTAAAACCAATAGTCACAAATTTTCAACGAGATCGGTCAAGAACTTTCTGAGTTAGAGGGGCCACATTTTGGTCAAGCAGGTGTTTTTTTGCATCCATGTAACTGATTACCTAATGTTCCTAGAAAAATGTGTCCCGAGAGTTTAAGATAGCTATTTCTTTAATCTTTCAAAAAAAATTTTTTTTTTACTTTTTTTTTGCAAAATCAAAAACTTGTTTTCATTTTTTTTAAAACCGGCCCTTTTTTAACTCAAAATAAAGCTTAGGTATTTTCCTTTAGGAGCTTTGTAGGAAGCGATTGAGATATCTATCAAATGCCCAATATTTGCTGTAGATCTTAAGAAATTTTCCAGAAGCCGAGTAAACGCTTTGACGACCATACATTTTTGACCGAAGTGTTTTTCTTTCCATTTTCGTAATTTCTGACCTAGTACATAATAGTTACGCATAAAAAAATTGGGCCCCTCCTTCCCCCTTACTACGCTGTTTTGGCCAAGGCCATTTTGGTACTCGCTGTGATCAGTAAGAAATGCAACTTAATAATAGTTATTCTACAAGAATTTGGATTTCTGAACCCCCTCTTGACCCTTATTTCGCCTGTCAAGTAAATATAATTTTGTCCCCAATATATTTACTACTTCGCAGACTTTGAGAACTTATAGTGAGTAAGTGGACCCAGTTAGAGACTTAATGAAAACAAAACTTTTGTTTCTCTAAAACTCTTCTATAATTCATCTTTTAGCACATTTATCCTATCTTTTACTTGAACAAAAAAAATCGCAAAAAATCATTTGGGAAGTATAGTTGCCTCTGGTCGTTAAAAGGTTAAAGCATTTTGATGCATTAGGTTATTTCGGGCCATACCCTCATTTGACATGGAGCTTTAAAATGGTAAATTGACATTTTGTATCGAATTAAGTTAGCATGTGTTTAACAGAATCCAAAATGAGACATTTTGCAGTGTTAGGTTATATAGCAGGTGCCACGCCCCTTTTTCCAATACCGCCCAAATTTTGTTAGAGTTCTATATGATAAAACAACATTCAGTACACTCAAAAAAAAAAGTTTGTAAAATGACATAAAATCCCCGTGATTTTACGGGGCAGGTTTTGTGAAATATGTACTAGCAAGAATCCCCGTAAAGTTACGGGGATAATTTGTAAATTGATTTAACAAAAGAAAATGTAAATTTACAATTTTTTTTTGTAAAATATCATCTTCGAGGTGAAAATTTTTTTGTAAATTTGCAAAAAATTTGGTAAATTTACAAAACAAAATTGTAAACTTACAGAAAAAGGTTGTTATTTTACAAGGAAAAATAGAAAATGAAAAAAATAAATTGTAGATTAACAAATTATTTGGTTAAACTACTGTTTTTTATGCAAAAAACTTGTATATTTACAATAAAAAGTGGTAAATTTACAATTTTTATTGTATATGTACCATTTTTCCTTATTTTTTTGCCGTAAAAACAGTAGTTTAACCATAAAATTTGTAAATTTACAATATTGTTTTTGTATTTTCTATTTCATTTTTGTAAAATTACAACTTTTTTCGTAAGTATACAATTTTGTTTTTTAAATTTTCATATTTGTTTTGTAAATTTACAAAAAAATTGGTTTATTTACATATTGGTTTTGTAAATTTAAAGGTTTTTTCCATTGGTGCATCTTATTTTTCCTTCTTCGGCAGCTGGAGTAGCACTTCAACAACCTGAAAAGATTTTTTTTTTCACTTGAGCACTTTTAACAAACTTTTTAATGTATAACACTGCACTTTTTTATTTTTTTTTCGACATTTCGTTTTTCTTAAGTAGAACATATGAGAATTGCGAAGGAGGCTACACAAGAAATTTCTTATATTTTCAGGAAAAATTGGTCAAAAAATAAAAAATTTTTTTTGAATTTTTAATTATTTTCACAAGTGTTTTTAAAAAATCGGAAAAAAAATTTTGGATATTGTAGATTGGATGTTTAAGTACCAGTTAAAATAAGAAAAATTTGATTTTTCATAATTGGCAGCTTTCTATTGACATTTTAGGTACCAAATTTAAAAAAAAAAAATACCAAAAAAATATGGTAAAATCACCAAAAAAAATGGTAAAAATACAAAAAAAAAATCTAGAACAATTATAAAGTAGAAACACATAAAAATTGTGGTATTTTACTTAACGCAAATTACCAAAAAATGGTGTAAAAATTATTTATAAAAAATTATTTTAAACTAAATTTTTTACTCCAAAACGCAAAAAAAAATCTGAACTTAGAAAATTTTTGCGTGTCCTATTGTTGAATAATTATTTTTTTTTTGTAAAACAACATTAATTCTAGTAATAAAATAAGTTTTGTAAAATTATATTGGAATTTTGTACTTTTCAATACATACATTTCAAACTGAAAACCTTGTAAACGATCTTAAAAAAAAATGTTTGTAATAAAACATTTTTTTGGTAAAAAGACTAAATAACATCAAGTAAAATTATGTTGTACAATTACAGTTTTCTTGTGTAAAAAAACTAAACACCTTGTAATATTTTTTTAATTTGTAAAATAATTCACTTTTTTGTAAATTTACCTAAAAAATTTGTAAAATAAATTTACCAACATATAATAGTAAAATTACAAAGCAACTGTAGTTTTCGTTTTATTAAATATACAACAATTTTTGTAAAAAGACAAAAATATTAGTAAAATAGAATTACAAGACCTTTTACTTGTAAATTTACAAACTTTTTTTTTTGAGTGTATAACATTTTGTTAGCATGTTGTTACATTTTATAACACATCTGCTTGGTGTTTTTAAACATCTTCAGTGCAGTTAGGGCTTTTTGTGTTTCTGAAAATTACAAGACAAAAGGGCGTTACTAACATAACTTTTCAAATATTAAAAATTTATAATTTTTTTTAACAGAAATGAATTTGTTTGTGTGTTTTTACTAATATTTAAGAAATTTGTAATGAAAACTTTTATAGTTTTTATATAAACACGTTTTTTGCTTCTCCTGTAAAATTTATAAAATGTTAGATAGGGCGTTTTGCATTTTAGGTGACGATATATTTGTTTACTCGAGCTTGAATATCCGTTAACTTATTGAAGTTAAACCAAAAAGGTCGAAAAAACAAATTAAATAATTATAATTGGAAATTTTTGAATTACAATTTATATTTTTGGAATTAAAATTGTAAATGGTGTAAACTGAAAATACAATATTATTTGATTATTCTAAATATAACATTGCGGGTAATATTATTGATATTGTGGTAGTATTTGTTGATTGTCTCTTTTTTAAGCAAGATAATCATTTAATTTGACCACTTAATTCTTAAGAAAATGTTTTTGAAGGTCTAAGAAATTTCGTTGTATACGCAACATAAACTTTTCATCACTCATACGCCAGCGAAAAAAATATAATACGAAAAAAAAAATATTTTTTCGAAATTTTGTTTTTGAACTTCGATTAATGATTCCCAAATTTTAATTGACCTTTTTTTGAATTTTATTGCTTTTTTTGAATTTTAATTAAACGCTTTTTGAAATCAGTTGAACTTTTTTAATTCAATTTCACTTTTTTCGATTTTCAGTTATTTTTTTTTTCTGGATTTTAATTAGAGATGGGCGCGTGAGTGATTTTTGACTCACACTCACTCACGCTCACGACAGGAATTTTTAAATCACGCACACTCACTCACGAGCCTATTTTTTCCACTCACACTCACTCACAATCACGTGAGTGAATTTAATACAACTCACAATCACGTTCACTCACGCAAGCTTCACTTACACTAACGTTGACTCACACTAACGAAACTCGTATTTATACAAAAACATGTAAGAAAGTTATAGTCGGTCAAGACCGACCATATGATACCCTACACCAGTGTTTTCCGGAAAATGGGTCCCAAGTCCAATCATGAACCGATTGTATCTGTCTTTTGTTAGATATTTATTTAGTGCAGAAAACACACACAAATCAAATTTTAGTGGAATTGGTTTATTTTTTGTCAATAAACCAATTTATCTGAATATCGGCCGAAATTTTTATATGGGGGACTAAGTCCAAAAATGGTCCAATTGTATTCCGATTTGATTTAGTTACTGAAGTACACGTTTAACACCTAAAAATAAAATTTTTATTAAATATTTCCATTTTTATGAATTTTGAGGGAATTGTGTGAATATCGGGAGGGTGGTTTGTATGGGAACTACCATAAGGACTGACCCGATTCCTTTAAAATTTGGAATGGTGATTTGTGCATATACCTGCTGAATCATATTACCTGCTGAATTTAAACGCGATATCTATTTTAATACGGTTATAAGAGTCATTTAAGCCGAATCCAGAGGGGGCGTTTGTATGGGGCTAGGTCTTAACATGGACCGATTTTCTCCAATTTCAATAGGCTTTGTCCTTGGACCAAAAGATGCTAAAGTTTCAAATTTCAAGTCAATTAATGAAAAATTGCGACCTGTATCGTGCTTAAACCATAGATGGACAGACGGACGGACGGACGGACATCGCTAAATCGACTCAAAAAGTAATTCTGAGTCGATCGGTATACTTGAAGGTAGGTCTAGGACCAAAATTTCGGGTAGTTACAAACATCAGCACAAACTCATTATACCCTGTACCACAGAGTGGTGTAGGGTATAAAAAATCAAAAACTAAAATTTCAAAAATATTTCAAAGTTTTCAGCAAAATTTAAAGTTCAGCGAAATTTTACATATTTTTAGCTTTTTTCGAAACGAAATCTTAAGTTAAGCCAAATTTTTTGTGGCTTTTTTTGATACTAAAGGAAATATGAAGAGAAAATAAATCACGCAAACTCACGCAAAAAAAAATCGACTCACGCACACTCACTCACGCAAAAATCTTACTCACGCACACTCACTCACGCAATTTTTTTCTCCACTCACACTCACTCACAATCACGTGAGTAAAATTGAATTTAGTCACACTCACGCGTGATTCACGTGATTCAAGCGTGATCACGCGAATCACGCTATAATCTGCTCATGTGCCCATCTCTAATTTTAATTAAACTTTTTCGAATTTCATTGCTCTTTTTCGAGTTTTAATTGAATTTTTATACTCTCCACTAGTGATAGGGTAGGTACACTCAAAATAATAACTCTGTAAAATGACTGTAATCTCAATTCAACAGATATTTGACAGAATTTTCTGTCAAAATACAGATTTGAAGAAAATACTTTCTATTTTGTTGTGAAAAAAAAATCTCATCTGTTATATTACTTTTAACTTTGTAATCTTACTTTTACAGATATATTAACAGAGTTTTCTGCTAAAATACAGATTAAAGCGAAATTCTCTATATTTTTTATAACCAAAAAAATTAGTTTTATCTGCACTCAAAATAATAACTCTGTTAAATTACAGAAAAACTCTGCTAATTTAACAGAGTACACCATACTTTTTCAGCTAAAAACATTTCTTGGTAATTTTACTAAAAAACTCTGTAAAATGATTTTGACAAAAAAAAAACTGTTAATTTACAGAGTTTATAGTAAAATATTGGTTAAATATGTAAGCTTTTTGACAGAGAAAACTCTGTAATATTACTTTAAAACTCTGAAAAATGATTTGGACAAAAAAAAAAAACTGTTAACTAACAGAGTTTCTAGTAAAATATTGGTTAAATAAAACCACCATTTAGCAAAGAAAACTATGTAAATTTACATATATTTGTAAAATACACTTGATGCAAAAAAGAAATTTACAGAAAAAACTCTGTAAATTTACAGAGTTTAGTTAAATGCATGTTATTTGTAAAAATTTTATAAGATTTCTCAAAAGATTTTTTTTTTTATAACTTTTTTTGATACTTTTTCAACTTTTTCTCAAAAACAAAAAAAAAAAATATACAGATAAAATTTTGATGTTTAATAACAAAAAAAAAAAACTACTCAAAACAGAACATTTTTTTGGTTATAAAAAATATGAAGTATTTTGCTTAAATCTGTATTTTAGCAGAAAACTCTGTTAATTATTTGTAAAATTAAGATTAAAATGTAAGATAACAGAGGAAACTTTATTTCTTTTCACAACAAAATACAAAGTATTTTCTTTAAATCTGTATTTTGACAGAAAACTCTGTCAAATATCTGTTGAATTGAGGTTACAGTCATTTTACAGAGTATTTTACAGAGTTATTATTTTGAGTGTACCAACAAAAGTCGGCAGTGAAGGAGTTAATAAAAATTTTGAAAAATTTCATTATATTGATAAAGGTTTTTTTCATCAATATGATGAAAATGTAAAAAAATACGAAAATATTTGATTCGGTAGATAAAAACTCCCATATTTCAGGGGACTCTTTGAAAGCCATTCCTTGTTCTAGTATCTATATTAATGCTTTAAGTTGATGTTCAAAATTTCTTTTTATGTTATTGAGCTTTCAATTTCAATTTATTTGCTTTATTTTCTGTAGTTTGACGCACATAATTTTTATTATTATTTTATTTATATGTTTCTGCTCCAAAACTTGTACGGTTTTCTTCAATTTGATGAATTTGTTATTCTAATATACTATAAATTGTTTTCTTTCTTTTCAGGTTTGTAAACAAATTTATTAACTTAAATTCTTAAATAAATTTTGGATTTTTTCAATAAAAATGTTTATAGTTAATTCCCAATTCCCATGTACTGAGTAAGTTTTTTAATTGAAAAAAAAAGAAACCTAAAATTTAATTGAGAAAAGTGTTAAGATTCTGAATAAGAAATAAATGCAAACGCAATTTTTAACCGATTTGAACAAGTTTTATTTGGATGATACTAAAAATATTTGTATGCAAATTAATAATCCAATAATAAAAATTTTGTTTAACTAATAATGAACTTTAAAAAATCTCAAAAATCTCTGAATAAATTAAAAAAATCTTTTTATAAAAATTAATTTTATTACTTCTATTTATAAATTTTTTGTTATTTTTGTTTGAGCATAATAATAAATTTAGATAAGATAACAACAAATATTTGTCATTTAATACCGTACAACAACTTGAGGCGAATATTAAATAAAATGTAATTTAAAGTAATTAAGTTAAATAAAAAAAATATAATTTAAATTGTAGCATTTATAAAATAAATCATTTAATGTTTGACTCAACACAAAACAATCATTTACATTTTACAAATTTTTTTTAATCCTTTCAATACCGCCTTTTTTTTTTGGAATCGCTAATTTGTTGAAAAAATTGGAGGGGTTGTCTAAAAAGATTCCAAAAATTCCAAAAATTTCAATCATTGAAATTTATTGTTTTCAGAATTTATCAATTGTATTTTAGAAATTTTTAATTTATATTTCAGGAAATATCAATTGTATTTCAGTAAATATCAATTGTTTTACAGAAATTATCAATTGTATTTCAGAAATTATTAATTGTATTTCAGAAACTTTCAATTGTTTTAAGACGGTTAGTTTTTGAAATAAAATTTATTATTTTCTGAAAAACAATCGATAATTTCTGAAATACAATTTATAATTCTGAAATACAATTAATAATTTCTAAAATACATTTGATAAGTTCTGAAATACAATTAATAACTTCTGAAAAATAATTGATAATTTCTGAAATACAATTGATAACTTCTGAAATACAATTGATAATTTCTGAAATACAATTGATAAATTCAGAAATACAATTGATAATTTCTGAAATACAATTGATAATTTTTGAAATACAATTGATAAATTCTGAAATACAATTGATAATTTCTGAAATACAATTGATAAATTCAGAAATGCAATTGAAAATGGTGTAGACTTTTTGCTACCTCCTATTTTATGAGAATTCATAGCAAAAATTACGAGTTTTTTTTGTAAAAAAAATTGGAAATTTGTAAAATTACCAAAAAAAATTGTCAAATTACAAAAAAAATTTACATTTCAATCGAAAATTTTTTGTTAAAAAACAATAAAAACTGTCAAATATTGGTAAAATAGGGTTACACTCAAAAAAATAAAACTGTAAAGTTAACAACATTTTAGCAAATTTTTAGTTAAAATCAGCGTTTTAACTACTTTTTTTAGTTAAGTTCAATTTACGAAAATACTAGTTTTGTACAAATTTTGAATTAATTTTTTTTGTTGACTTTAAAACTGAGTTTACGAATTTTTACTAATTAATTTGCTTAACTTTGTAACATTTTTGTCAAGTGAAAAATTTTAAACATTTCGTGTGTAGCCTTCTATGCAAATCTCATAAGTCCTACTTAAGCTGAACTTAATGCTGTGATAAAAATAAGAAAAAATAAGTGAAGTGTAAGTGTTTAAAACCAATATCTAACAAACTTAAAATTTTTACAAAAAGTTTAGCTGAATTCAACTAATAAAAAATGTTACGAAATTTTCAGCTGAATTTTTAGTTAAAATTACGGTTTTTTTGCTACATTCATTCTACGAAAAGTTAACTAAATATTTTTTGTTAAATTAACTAAAAATTTAGTAGGTTCAAAATCAGGTGTTTTTTTAGTTAAATTTAACTAAATTTTTTGCTAACTTTACAGTTTTTTTTTTGAGTGTACGAGACTTTTTTTTAATAATTTGAAATATCAATTGTATTTCAGAATTCATCAATTGTATTTCAGAAATTATCAATTGTATTTCAGAAATTTTCAATTGTTTTAAGAAGGTTAGTTTTTGAAATACAATTGATAATTTCTGAAATACAATTGATAATATCTTAAATACAACTGATAAGTTCTGAAATACAATTAATAATTTCTGAAATACAAATGATACACTCAAAATAAAAACTCTGTTAAATTACAGAAAAACTCTGCTAATTAAACAGAGTACACCATACTTTTCCAGCTAACAACATTTCTTGGTAATTTTACTAAAATACTCTGTAAAATGATTTTGACAAAAAAAAACTTAATTTACAGAGTTTATAGTAAAATATTGGTTAAATATGAAAGCTTTTTGACAGAGAAAACTCTGTAATTTTACTTTAAAACTCTGTAAAATGATTTGGACAAAAAAAAACTGTTAATTAACAGAGTTTCTAGTAAAATATTGGTTAAATAAACCACCATTTAGCAAAGAAAACTATGTAAATTTATATATTTGTAAAATACATTTGATGCAAAAAAAATTTACAGAAAAAGCTCTGTAAATTTACAGAGTTTAGTTAAATGCATGTTGTTTTTTTAAATTTTTATAAGATTTCTGAAAAAAAAAAATATTTATAACTTTTTTTGCTACTTTTTTAACTTTTTCTAAAAAAAAATATACAGATAAAATTTTGATGTTTGGTAACAAAAACGAAAACTACTCAAAACGAAAAACTTTTTTGGTTATAAAAAAATACGAAGTATTTTGCTTAAATGTGTATTTTAGCAGAAAACTCTGCTAATTATCTGTAAAATTAAGATTACAAAGTAAAAAGTAATATAACAGAGGAAACTGTGTTTTTTTGTCACAACAAAATACAAAGTATTTTCTTTAAATCTGTATTTTGATAGAAAACTCTGTAAAATATCTGTTGAATTGAGATTACAGTCATTTTACAGAGTATTTTACAGAGTTATTATTTTAAGTGTAATTTCTGAAATACAATTGATAATTTCTGAAATACAATTGATAATTTCTGAAAAACAATTGAAAATGGTGTAGATTTTTTGCTACCTCCTATTTTACGAGAATTCATATTTGAATTCTAGTGTATACACTCAAAATAATAACTCTGTAAAATACTCTGTAAAATGACTGTAATCTCAATTCAACAAATATTTGACAAAGTATTCTCTCAAAATACAGATTTAAAGAAAATACTTTGTATTTTGTTGTGACAAAAAAACAAAGTTTCCTCTGTTATATTACTTTTAACTTTGTAATCTTAATTTTACAGATAATTGACAGAGTTTTCTGCAAAAAACAGATTTAAGCGAAATACTCTGTATTTTTTATAACCAAAAAACTAAGTTTTATCTGTCCCAGCAAAACTTAGATTACCAAATAAGGTATAAAATAAGGTATAGGATCTCTTATTTTATACATTGCAGCATTGATGATTTTAACAGGCGATGAGACTCAAAGTAATGCATCCACATTATCACAAAGAATACCAGTAAGGTATAAAATAAGTCATAAATTTATAACGAAGAATACGAGTAAGGTGTAAAATATATGATATTTTATAGGTTACGAGAAATGAAATAATATAGCATACCAGAAGATAATATATATTGTGTTACGAGTAGTGAAAAAGTAATTTTGTATTAAATTTACTCACGTGATTGTAAGTGAGTGTAAGTAGATAAAATATGCTCGTGAGTGTGTGTCGTTAGAAATTTCTTTCGTGAGCCCATCTCTAAGTAGTTTAAACTTATGCATATTTTTATAAAATAATTATTTTTTATGTTATTGTAATGCATTATGCATCCAATTATAAATAATGCATTATTTCAAACTTTCAAATAATACATAATGTAACCAAATATAAGTCATACATGATTTGATGTTTAGAAATAATAAATATGAAATACATTTTTTGCAATAATCATGCATTACGTAACAAATTATTAGTAATGCATTATTTTTCACTTGAAAATAATACGTTGTGGAACAAATGTTTGGTAAGACATCATAAAATAATGCTACAAATAAGTTATATACATTACCTGGTAATGTGTTATATAATCACTACCCATTACCAAAGTTTTGCTGGGGTATTTTTACTTATTTCTATGTGATCTTTATTTCATAGTTAAAAACAGAGTTTTCTGTAAAAACATCAAAATTTTATCTGTATTTTTTTTTTGGATAAAATGTCAAAAAAGTACAAAAATAATCTTTTCAAAAATCTTATAAAAATTTTAAAAAACAACATTTTAAAAAACAACATTTTGGTTGCATCAAATGCATTTTACAAATATATGTATGTAAATTTACAGAGTTTTTCTTTGCTAAATGGTAGTTTATTTAACCAATATTTTACTAAAAACTCTGTAAATTAACAGTTATTTTTTGTCAAAAACATTTTACAGAGTTTTATACTAAATTTACCAAGAAATGTTGCTGCTGGAAAAGTATGGTGTACTCTATAAAATAAGCAGAGTTTTTCTGTAATTTAACTGAGTTATTATTTTGAGTGTAACAAAATTTACGAACTTTTTTTGTAATAAAAAACCTTAGAAATTTGTAAAAAGCATAATAAATGAATTTGTCAACATTTACCGCGAGAAGGAAAATGTCCCCCAAAAGTCTTTCGCCTCTTACAGGGTTAACTTCATAAAAAAACAGCCGTATAAAAAAAATATTCAAAAAGTTCAAACGAAATCCCTAAAAAACTTACATTTTGGAATATATTTTAACCGCTGCTACTTTTGCATTCGTCACTACCATAAACTTTATTTTGATAAATCACGTGACATCCATAATACACATTAAGTCTGTACGCCAATTGAAAACTGATTTAGTTAAATATTGTATTTAATTTTAATAGCCTGTACTTTGTGATTGAGAGTATATGAAGTTTGTTCAATTCTTTTGTAACACCTCAAACTATAGGACCTCTTAAAATATATATCTGAGTAGAAAGATATTCCATTGTCGTGTGCCAAAAAAATCCAAATTTCACTGTTAAACATTCAACATAACCTAAAAATACAAAATGCTTTAATTCGGCGACTGATGGACGGACATATGCGAACAGAATTGTAGGGGTCGGGGTTTTTTTTTTTTGGGAAAACCTAGTTGAGAAATTTAAGGAAAACCCTATATAAAACCGTTAAGATTTTAGAAGCTTTTTTTATATCAAAACTGAGATTCTGAAAGCTTTATACAAATAAAAATCTCAGAGTTTCAAAGCTTTTTTTTTATAGAAGAGCTTTATGAGTCGGAGAGTTTGTTTATGTTGAAAAACTTAAGTGCCAGTTTACAGAAGACGATCGATACACACGAACGAAAATTTTGCATGTGTTTTGTTATTGTAACAACAACAAAATACATGTAAAATTTTCGTTCGTGTGTATCGTTCGCCTTCTGTAAACTGGCACTAAGATTCAGAGAGATTTTTTATACATAAACTAAGATTTTAAAAGGTTTATTTTTAGGAAAGGATTATTTTTTAAAAACATTTGTTCAAAAATTCTTTAGATTCTTGAAGCTTTTAGTATATAAAAATATCTTTAAAAGTCGGAGAGCTTTTTTCTATAGAAAAATTTTTAGATTCTGATATTTAGATTCTAAAAGCTTTTTATAGAAAATCTTTCAGAGTTCGAAAACTTCTTTCTTTAGAAAAAGTTTTTGATTTATAGATTTTTTTTATAAGAAAACTTTTAGGCAAACATTTAGGTTTTACACATACTAACCCCCAGTTTCTGTAACACGAATGTTATTCGTCTTGGACGAATTTGCATGTATTTTGTTATTGTTAAAAAAAATCGTTTAAGACTAATGAAGTTCGCGTTACAGAAACTTTAGGTAAGAATCTAGGAGTTTTTTATAAACAAAATTTAGATTCTGGTTTTTGGATTGACATTTAAAAACATTTTTTATAGAATCTGATAGCATTTTTCTATACACTCAAAAAAAAGCCTTAACTTAAACTTTGGAAAAATTCAAAATAGTTTATAAATTTTTCCACAATTTAGTTAATTTTAACTAAAAGTTGGGAAATTTTCTTAAGTGTTAGGAAAAATTTGAGTTCATGTACTGTTAAATAGTCCATTATTTTCCTTAAATTCCCAAATACATGGAAGAAGTTCTTACCGCCAAAGAAGTTTTCCCTAAATATATGAAAAAAATCTTTATTTTTAAGACATATTCCTCTTCTTTAGTTTTAGGACGTAATTTTCTACCAATTAGTTCATTTTCTTAGATTTGAGGAAGTTTTTTCCACAATTTTAGTAAAATTTTAATAACTCGGGCAATTTTTTTTTTCAAGAACTTAAAATGGCGATATCTCGAAAACTAAGCCAGATAGAGCAAAATGGAGGCCATTTTTGGTTCTTTGAAGAATCACTATAGTATCGCCGGTCCTCTTCACATGTGTGGACCCCAATGGGTACTAACTTTGAATTTAAAAAAGTTGGCATTCCCGAAAATTTTAAAATACTCATATCTCGGTAAATAATGCCAACACAACAAAAAGTTCAAAAGCATTTTAGTAGCCCTTAACACGGAGAACAAGGCCGCCAAATACCGAAAAGATCTTCGAGTAATAGTTTTAAAGATATCGACTTTTTAAAATTCTCAAGACCCCAGTGGTCCCCTAAATTCACGTATCTCAAAAACTAAGCAAGGTAGAGCGAAACGGACAAAAATTTTGGATCAAAAAATATGAAGATTATTAAGGAACCCAACTGGGTCTGGGCCCATCGGGGTCTGAACCTATCGGTCCGAACCCAATGGGGCCTTCACGCAATCGGGTCCTCAAATGTGTATGAACTTAATTGAAAGAAAATTTTTCCAATTTTTAGTTCAAATTGGCATAATATTAAAATTTTTTTTCTTTCCTTATTTTTAAGAAAAATATGAACTTAAAAGAAGGAAACATTCAGATTTTTGTTTATTTTTTTATAAAAAATAACTTTACGATTCTAATTTTTTTCCATAAAAAAACCTTCGTATTCTTAGACTTGTCTACAGATTCGAAGTTCCTCTTTTTATTAAAATACTTTCAGTTTCTAATCGCTAGTGTCCGACCGAACAGTTCGGCCAAAAAACGTCATTTAATCAAAAATTTGGTATTTGGAACAACTTTTTTTATATGGGGTAAAATTGTTGAGGCGATGGAAGACGATTCTGAGTGTAAAATTTAGGAACGAGTACGAAGTTAAGCTATAATTTCGAAGTTCGGTAACCGAACTTTTTTCAATTTGGCCGAACGTTCGGTTACCGAACATCTAAATTGGTGCTTAACTTCGTCCTCGCCATTAAATTTGAAAGTCAGAATAGTCATGTATCGCCTAAACAAACGGCCATCAGAAAAAGCTGTTAAAATTGCTTGCAAATATTAATTTTTGACCAATACCGTTTTTTGGCCGAACTGTTCGGTCGGACACTACTAATCGCTTTATTCCATAGAAAACTTTAAGATTCAGAGAGCTTTTTTCTACAGAAAAACTTCAAGATTTTAAGTGTTTTTTTAGATCTAAAAAGATTCTAAGACCTCTATTAAATAGGAAAGCTCTTTTCTATAAAAAAAACTTTTAGATTCTCAGAATTTTTCTCTATAAAAAAGCTTTTAGACTCTAAAAGCTTTTGTTTAAAAAAAAAAAATTTATTCTAAAAGTCTTTTTGTAAAAAAAATGTTTATTCAAAAAGTCTTTTTGTAGAAAAACTGCTTTTATTCTACAGCTTTTTTTCAAATTCAGCTTTTGTTAAAATTTTTCTTTTATGTGGTTTAAACAAAACATAAAACTGACTCTATTGTCTGGTATATTTTTAAAATATTTGCAAGTACACGTCATTTGCATTATAATTGACGCTTAATCAGAAACCCTTTATAATAAACCGCTTTAGTGGCCAATGAACTTTTTGTTTTTAACCAAGAAAAATTAACAATTAACAAATTTTTCTTAGCCACAATAACAAAAAATTTTTTTTTTTAATCCACCAAAATCGTTAAGGTTATTAATTAAAATGATTAAAACAAGATTTACCTTATAACGTAAACATAATTAGGGTTTTCAATATCCCGAACTATATTTTGTTTCCCGGTATTTTTTTTTTTCTGTATTAATTTTTTGGTTGCTGAAATCAAAAATTTTTTAAAATTAAAATATTTAATATAAAAATTATTTTTTTTTTTAAATTTTCCGGAAAAGATTTTACCGGAATCCTTAAATGTATATTTTATATAAATGATTTTTGAAAATTTTTTATTTTTTTTAAATTATATTAAGGTTTTACTAAATTGATTTAAAAATCTTTTACTGAATAAACTTTTTATACCCTCTACTTATATATTAAAGTTTGTTATTCCGTTTGTAACTCATGAAAATATCTATATATCGGTCAGTGATCGATTCTAAGACACTCTAGCGATGTCCGTCTGTCCATCTGTCTGTGCGTCTTTCTGTTGAAATGGCGATCACGGCAAAAATATTATATTTCGCAGATTTGACTGTAACTTAACATATTTACTTGTTGTTGCTTCGAGAAGTTTGGTATTGCATTTGAGCGATATCGGTTCAGCGGTTAAAAAGTTATGAATGAAAATGTGAATACAACTCGATAATTTTGATTTATTCTACATAACCTAAAAATACAAAATGCTTTAATTCTACTGCAGGTTGACATACATATGTGAACAGAATTGAAAACCAAAAGGTATTTAATTAAGTACAAACATATTAATTAAAAACAAGTAAGAAAATTATAGTCGGTCAAGACCGACCATATAATACCCTACACCAGAGTTTCCCGGAAAATGGATCCCAAGTTCAAACATGGACTGATTAGATCTATATTTTGTCAAATCTTTAATAAGCATAAAAAGCACTCACAAATCAAATTTGAGTGGAATAGGCTTCTTTTTGTTGACAATAAACCGCTTCAACTGAATATCGGGCGAAGTTTTCAAATGGGACCTAAGTCCAAAAATGGTCCGATGATAATCAGTAGGGATGAGATTTTAATGCACTAAAAAATAGAAAATATGCGCTTAAAATATGCGCTAAAAAATTCAAAATATGCACTAAAAAACCCAAAAATATGCACTTAAAAAATAAAATGTGTGCAGTAAAAACACTGTTTTCATAGGAAAAACTTTTTAAAAAGCAAAAAAAAAACACCGGGTTTAAATAGTAACATTATAAGCAACATTTTTTAAAAATTAAGAAAATCTATAAAAAAAAATTAAAGAAAAAAACATTCTTTCCTCTTTTCAAAATAAATTTTTAAATTTTAAAATAGTTTTTAAAACAAATAAATTTCAATTTGTGTTTTTTGCAAAGTTATGCCAAAATATGCAAAAATATGCACTTAAAAGTTGGAAATATGCTCAAAATATGCATTTAAAACCAAAATATGCAAAAATATGCATTTTCATCAAAATATGCAAAAATATGCAAAAACAAATCGATGCCATTTTAACGCAAATTTCTTGATTCGGAAAGATAATTGATCGATATCTTTTTTAGACTATCGGCAAAAAACATGCATTTGCATGGAAATCTCTTCCCTAATAATCAGATTTGATAAGGTTGTTAAAGTACGCGTTTAACATACACAAACAGAATTTTTATTAAATATTTTCTATTTTCATGAAATTTGAGAGATTTATGTGAAAATCGGGAAGGAGGTTTGTATGGGGGCTACAAGAAGAACTGGTCCGATTTCTTTAAAATTTGGAATTGTGATTTGTGTGGATAAAACATGATCACCTGCCAAATTTCGAAAAGATACCAATTAAAATGCGGTTATTAGAGTCATTTGAGCCAAAACTAAAGAGGACCTTTGTATGGGGGCTAGGTCTAAATATGGACCGATTTTTTCCAATTTCAATAGGCTTCGTCCTTGGGCCAAAAGAGGCTTAAGTTTCAAATTTCAAGTCAATTGATTAAAAATTGCGACCTGTATCGTGTTTACACCGTTTACATGGACAGACGGACGGACGGACGGACGGACGGACATCGCTAAATCGACTCAAAAAATGATTCTAAGTCGATCGGTATACTTGAAAGTGGGTCTAGGACCAATATTTCGGGTAGTTACAAACATCAGCACAAAGTCATTATACCCTGTACCACAGTGTGGTGTAGGGTAAATTTGTTTTCCGCAAAAAATTTTTTTCCAAAAATTTTTTTTCAATATTTTTTTTTTTTTTTAATTTTTTTTTTTGCAAATATTTTTTTAATTAATCAAGTGCAAACATATACTTAACTAAAAATTTTTTTTTGCGGAATTTTTTTTTTTACCAAAATTTTTTTCCCGCGAAATTTTTTTTTTTCAAAAAATTTTTTTTTCAAATAATTTTTTTTTCCATCGCGGAGGGTATCAATACATTCGGCAAAGCCGAATTTAACTTTTTTACTTGTTTTCGTATATTTTTAATACAAATAAATTTACAATCAAAACAAATGTTAATTATAAAATCACGCCTCGTACAAAAAAAATAATAAAATTATTGATTGTTGTCTTATTGCCGCCAGTAGTGCTTTAAAGAAATGGTGTATTCGAATTCGACATCAAGTGCTAAATACAAAATAATACAAAAGTAAAAAATGAAAATAAATAAAAAAATTTAAATAAACTTTGGAAGCAACAATTTTGTATTTGGTTTTCAACGTAATTTTTCTTTTTCTTTTTAAGCTTCAAAAGAATGTCAATATTTTGCCAAGATTTAAATCTCTATGCTTTTTTTGACTCTCTGTTAATATTTCAAATAAAGTTCATTTGTGTCATAAATGTTTTATTTTTTATTTTTTCAATATTGTACTTATTTTAATGCTAATTTTGTTGTTATTAATTTTTGCGGTTAATTTTGTATTCATCAGAAAAATTCTTAGGGCATTAATTAAATTTGATCGTATTTATTATCACATATCGTTAATCTTGTAAACAGTTTATCTCATTTTGTGCTGTTAAAAATAAAGTGTAGGTACTTATTAATGACAATTAAATATAAACGCATTAATTGTAAAAAATTACATTTGCGTCATAATTTTAATTAAAAAAGTTAGATAATTCCGAACCCTGACTGATTCTGAGAATTTTTTTTCTAAGGCAAAACTTTTAGATTATACTCATTTTCAATTAAATCGTATTTATACACTCAAAATAATAACTCTGTTAAATTACAGAAAAACTGCTAATTTAACAGAGTAGTTAGTACACCATACTTTTCCAGCTAACAACATTTCTTGGTAATTTTACTAAAAAACTCTGTAAAATGATTTTGACAGAAAAAAACTGTTAGTTTACAGAGTTTATAGTAAAATATTGGTTAAATATGAAACCTTTTTTACAGAGAAAACGCTGTAATTTTACTATAACTCTGTAAAATGATTTGTACAAAAAAAAAAATTTAATTTACAGAGTTTCTAGTAAAATATTGGTTAAATAAACCACCATTTAGCAAAGAAAACTATGTAAATTTACATACATATATTTGTAAAATACATTTGATGCTAAAAAAAATTACAGAAAAAACTCTGTAAATTTACAGAGTTTAGTTAAATGCATATTATTTTGTAAAATTTTTATAAGATTTCTGAAAAAAAAATTTTGATAACTTTTTTTCTACTTTTTCAACTTTTTCTCCAAAAAAAAAAAATATACAGATAAAATTTTGATGTTTGGTAACAAAAACAAAAACTACTCAAAACTGAAAACTTTTTTGGTAATAAAAAAATACGAAGTATTTTGCTTAGATCTGTATTTTAGCAGAAAAATCTGTTAATTATCTGTAAAATTAAGATTACAAAGTAAAAAGTAATAAAACAGAGGAAACTTTGTTTTTTTATCACAACAAAATACAAAGTATTTTCTTTAAATCTGTATTTTGACAGAAAACTCTGTCAAATATCTGTTGAATTGAGATTACAGTCATTTTACAGAGTATTTGGCAGAGTTATTATTTTGAGTGTATTTACAAACTATTTATTTCTATTGACACAGAAAATAATTGATATTTTATACAAAAACACAATTTGTCAATACAATTAAATTATTTGTTATGTATTAAATTTTTAGAATCTAACAAAATTGAAAAAAAAAATCTTTTCCTTTTTGGGACGAATGGACGATTACATAAATTCTAGTCAAATATCCACAAACACTGCTCCCTCTTTCCTTCTCCTTACAACCTATTTTCCTGATATCAACACAATGCACAATTAAAATTTTTTTTTTTTTTTGTCCACTCACATTGACATTCACGTGAGTGAAATTAAGTTTCAGTCACACTCCTTAAGTGCAAAAAGTATTTCCCGTGTGAAGAAAGGTGTTCTCAAACATCCTCTGCGGCCGTCCGGACTCAACCCCCCCACCCCCCCCAAAAAAAAAAGCCTCTGAATTTTTTTTTCAATATTGGAGGATATAAAAGATTCGGCACAGCCAAATTTAAGACTCTTACTTGTTTTTTCTTCTGGAGGATCCCAAATTTAAAATTTCAAGACCGTTATTTAAGTAAATCGAAAAAGTACCAAATAAATTTTTTACCCATTGTTGCCCTTTCGAGTATTTTTTGAGAATATTTTGTTCCAATGCAGGATTCTACATTTTAAAAATCATGTTTTTATGACCATTAACTCAGAAGATTGAAAAAGTACCATAGTACACTTTTTCTTCTCTTAGAATCAAAACTTTATAATAAGCGCATTTGTCAGAATGTATTTTTTTGCTGGATGCTCCTAAATTCTTTTTTTCAAGATTCTAAAACGTACATTTCAGGAGATTTAAAAAGTACTAAAGTAAATTTGTTTACCCTTTTTACCCTATTTAAGTCAAAATTTCCGAAAGGTAATTTTTCAGAATGTTTTTTTTTTGGCTAAAAGATCCCACATTTTAAATTTTTTGTCTTTGGTACAATTATTTCTGGAAATATAAAAAAAGTACCAGAGTACAAATTTTTAGCACTTTAGAATCTAAATTTTCAAAAAGTACTTTTCAAAATGTTTTTTCTGTCGGAGGATCCTGCACTCCAAATTTCAAGTTTCTAGGACCATTATTTCTGGAAATATAAAAAAGTACCAAAGTACACTTTCTTACCCTCATAAAATCGAAACTTTCTTAAAAGTTTCTCTGTCAAAATTTTGTTTTACATTTCACATTTTTGAGTCGATTTAGCGATGTCCGTCCGTTCCCCCATGTAAACGTTGTGCGCACGATGCAGGTTGCAATTTTTAACCGATTTGCCTAAAATTTGGAACTTAAGCTTCTTTTGACCCAAGGACGAACGCTATTGAAATTGGAAAAAATCGGCCATGCTTTGACCTACACTCAAAAAAAAAAAAAACTGTAATGTTAGCAAAAAAAGCTTGTAAACCTACAAGAAAATTTGCTGATTTTGAACCCACAATTTTTTTGCTAAAGTTAGCAAAAATATTTTGCCAATAATTAGTTAACTGATTTTTTTTTTGAACTTAGTTCATACACATTTGAGGACCCCATTGGGTTCGGACCCAATAGGTCCAGACCCCGAAGGGCCTAGACCTAGTTGGGTTCCTTAAAAATCGTCATAGTTTTTGATCCAAAATTTGTGTCCGTTTCGCTCTACCTTGCTTAGTTTTTGAGATACGTGATTTTAGGGGATCACTGGGGTCTTGAGAATTAAAAAACTTGATAACTTCAAAAATATTACTCGGTCTTGTTCTACGTGTTAAGAGCTACAAAAATTCTTTTGGACTTTTTGTTGTGTCGGCAATATTTACCGAGATATGAGCATTTTAAAATTTTCGGGAATGCTAACTTTTTTGGATCCAAAGTTAGGTCCCATTAGGGTCCACACATGTGAAGAGGACCCACGAAAGTATGGCGTTTCTAAGAACCAAAAATGTCCTCCATTTTGCTCTATCTGGCTTAGTTTCCGAGATAGCGCCATTTTAAGTTTTCTGAAAATAAAAAAAAAATTACCATTTATTTTGTATTAATCTTGTAAAAATGTTGTCAACTCAATTTCAAATTTAGCAAAAGAAATTAGTTCAAAGTTTGTTTAAACTTGCTAATGTGCTAAATGAAGTTTACAATAATTTTTTGCTAACATGCTAATCTCAACTAAAAATTTGCTAAAAGTTAGCTAACTAGCATTAGCAAAAAAATATTAGTAAATCTACTAACGTATATTTTTGAGTGTAGCTCCCATACAAACGTCCCCTTTAAATTTGGGTCAAATGACCCTAACAACCGTATTTTAATAGGTATCCTTTAGAAATTAGGCAGCTAAACGTGTTTTGTATTCACAAATCACCGTTGCAAATTTTAGAGGAATTGGACCAGTTCTTCTTGTAGTCCCCATACAAACCACCCTCCCGATATTCACATAAATCTTTAAAATTTCATGAAAATAGAAAATATTTTATTAAAATTTTGTTTGTGTGTGCTAAACGCATACTTTAATAACCCAATCAAATCTAATTATAATCGGATAATTTTTGGACTTAGGCCCCATATGAAAATATCACCCCATATTCACTTAAAGCGGTTTATTGGCAACAACTAGAAGACAATTTCACTCAAATTTGGGTTGTGAGTGTTTTCTACACTTATTAAAGATTTGACAAAAGATAGACCCAATCGGTCCATGTTTTGACTTGGTACCCATTTTCCGGGAAACACTAGTGTAGGGTATTATATGATCGGTCTTGACCGACTATAATTTTTTACTTCTTTTATGGTTTTTTTCGGTTGGAGGACTCCACATTTTATATTTTATGTCTCTGGTACAATTATTTCTAAAAATATAAAAAAAGTACCAAAGTACAATTTTTTAGCACCTTAGAATCGGAATTTTTAAAACACCAGCCTTATCGGATGTATTTTCCGGGAGGTTACTTAAAAAGTACTTTTTCAAAATTTCAAGTTTCTAGGACCATTATTTCATCAAAATAAAAAAAGTACCAAAGTAAACTTTTTTACCCTCTTCTAATCAAAACGTCCTAAAAAGTTCTTTTGTCAAAATTTTTTTTGTGCTTGATGATCCTGCATTCCACATTTTAAAATTAAAATTTCTAAAACGTATACTTTAGGAGATAGAAAGGGTACCAAGTAAATTTTGCCCATTTTAAATTAGAATATCCAAATGGTACTTTTTTCATATTTCTTTTTTCGGCTGGAGTATTATAAATTTCTAGTTTCTATTATTAAGCTACCAAAGTATTATATAAACTACCGAAGTATTTTAACCATACCATTTCCAAAAATCCTAATTTCATGTTTCTAGGGCCATTATTTCTGGAAATATAAAAAAGTACCAAAGTACCTTTTTTAAACTTTTAGAATTGGAATTTCCAAAAAACCAGCCTTATCGGATATATTTTCCGTGATTTTGATCTACATTTTTGATTTCAAGTTCTTCGTGTAGGACCCCATGAAGTATATATATTCACGATCGATTTTAAGACAATTTAGCGATGTCCGTCCGTCTGTCTGTAAAAAACACGCTAACTTTCGAAAAGTAAGTCTGAGGCTGCTGAAGCTTGCCATTGAATTTCATCCATCCTAAATTTTTACACAAAAAATACTGTCAAAAGAAATGTTACACTCAAAAAAAATGTTACACTCAAAAAAGTGTTAC
The DNA here is from genome assembly GCA_963921195.1 of Pegoplata infirma. Classification (NCBI taxonomy): domain Eukaryota; kingdom Metazoa; phylum Arthropoda; class Insecta; order Diptera; family Anthomyiidae; genus Pegoplata; species Pegoplata infirma. Next base: position 13,646,871 of record OY992540.1, read on the forward strand.
ACTTAAAAAAAATTTACACTGAAAAATAAAAAATTACACTTCAAAATTTTTTTTAACAGATATGACAAAAAAAATTTTACTCTCACAAAAATCACTAAACAATTAATGAGGTGTCTAAAGACTGCTCCTGTTATTCAAAATATAATTCCTCTTTTTAAAATTTAAACTAAAAAATATATAGTTTCCTTTCTGATTAGTTTTTCAGTGAAAATTTTCTCTTTTTAAATATAAATTTTATACAACTTATTTTATTAATAAGAATAGTAGTTAATCATTTACCAGTTTTTTTTTATTATATTTAATCACATACACAACATTTTAATTAAATTAATACCAGGACGTTGTCAGTCAGTTTATCCAGTATGTTCCTCTGTCCTTCCGTCCGTCCGTCCACTCATCAGTCAGTCAGCCAACCAGTCAGCCAGTCAGATATGGATTTGTTTTTGTTGTCGCTCAAGTTTTTATGTATAATTTATAACATTTTTTTGTGACAGATTACAACATCTAGTGTTTATTACAATAATATTTGTTGCAAGCCTATTATGAACGTAGTATATTATACCCTACTACATACTACTTAGTGGCTATGGAGACGCAGAGTATGTACAAAATATTTTTACAACAGTCCTCAGTGCACAAGTGTATAGTTAAACAGAAATAATTAAGAAAAACAATACTGAATCCTAATAATAATAAAAATAATTTGTAGTAGTGAGTAAACAAAAAAACAATGTTAAAAAATTATACAAACTGGTTCAAGGTTATAACCCTATTAAGTGTTAACTTGGTTTATTGTACTTTACCATAACATCCCATCCCCATCATATCCTCATCCATTGTCATGTATCGCGTTTAACGCACGCTTCTATAAGCTACTGTGTGTTGCAAAATCAGATGAAATTGCACTAAAAACTAAATAATGGTATTCACTTTAAAAATTTTTGAATAACATTAAAAATGGAGTAAAAAAATAGAAAAGTGCAAATTTGCAAGAGGTATTGCAAAGTTGCAAGGGGTATTGCAAATGTGCAAGGGGTATTGCAAAATGCAAAAAAGTGTTAAGTGAGCTTAACCTTCTTGTTAACATTTTTTATTCATAAAACTTTGCAAGAGGCATTGTAAAAGCTTGCGAGATTTATAAAAGTATGTTTCCCACCCATGTAAACATGCAGTGACTCTTGTAAAGTTGAGTATAAAAACTTCAGCTTTACATCATTGCAACTTATAAAACAGAATAAGCATATTCAAATTTTAAACATATCGGTAGGAATCCTTTTGTATACTTTTTTATAATTGGTTTAATTTGCTTACCTTTACAAATTTGCAAGGAATATTTCAACTTGTAGTGTTTCTTGCAAAGTTTAGTTCTAAAAAAATTCGCTCAGCATCAGCAACATACAAGAATTAATGTGTTTGCCTTGATTTGAATCCACATCAGCTCATGCAAACTTCAAGAATATCGGCGGGGAACCTTTTAAAAACCTTATTTTTTAGTTGCAATTTGCTTACCCTTGCAAATTTGCAAGAAGTATGGGAAAACTTTTTTTATTATTGTTGTGGTAAATTTTCATTATTTTCGAAACCAACATAAGTCCCCGATTCTGAAATATTTTTGGTATAGAAAAGTCTTAGTTTCTGAGAAATTTTGGGTATAGAAAAAGTCTCAGATTCTGAGACATTTATAGAAAAAGTATCAGATTATGTGAAATTTTTCTTACAGAAAAAGTTTCAGATTCTGAAACATTTTTCTTATAGAAAAAGTCTCAGATTCTGAGACATTTTTATTAAAGAAAAGTCTCAGATTCTAAGACATTTTTCGTATAGAAAAAATCTCAAATATAAGACAAAGTCGCAGATTTTGAGACATTTTTCGTATAGAAAAAGTTTCAGAATCTGAGACATTTTTCCTATAGAAAAAGTCTCAGATTCTGAGTCATTTTTCTTATAGAAAAAGTCTCAGATTCTGAGTCATTTTTCTTATAGAAAAAGTCTCAGATTCTGAGTCATTTTTCTTATAGAAAAAGTCTCAGATTCTGAGTCATTTTTCTTATAGAAAAAGTCACAGATTCTGAGACATTTTTCTTATAGAAAAAGTCTCAGATTCAAAGATAGTTTTCGTATAGAAAAAGTCTCAGGTTCTGAGAAATTTTTTGTATAGAAAAAGTCAGTTTCTGAGACATTTTTCGCATAGAAAATGTGTCAGATTCTAAGACATTTTTCATATAGAAAAAGTTTCAGATTCTGAGACATTTTTCTTATAGAAAAAGTCTCAGATTCTGAGACATTTTTCTTGTAGAAAAAGTCTCACATTCTGAGACATTTTTCTTATTGAAAAGTCTCAGATTCTGAGACATTTCTCTTATAGAAAAAGTCTCAGATTCTGAGACATTTTTCTTATAGAAAAAGTCTCAGATTCTGAGACATTTTTCTTATAGAAAAAGTCTCAGATTCTGAGACATTTTTCTTATAGAAAAAGTCTCAGATTCTGGACATTTTTCTTATAGAAAAAGTCTCAGATTCTGAGACATTTTTCTTATAGAAAAAGTCTCAGATTCTGAGACATTTTTCTTATAGAAAAAGTCTCAGATTCTGAGACATTTTTCTTATAGAAAAAGTCTCAGATTCTGAGACATTTTTCTTATAGAAAAAGTCTCAGATTCTGAGACATTTTTCTTATAGAAAAAGTCTCAGATTCTGAGACATTTTTCTTATAGAAAAAGTCTCAGATTCTGAGACATTTTTCTTATAGAAAAAGTCTCAGATTCTGAGACATTTTTCTTATAGAAAAAGTCTCAGATTCTGAGACATTTTTCTTATAGAAAAAGTCTCAGATTCTGAGACATTTTTCTTATAGAAAAAGTCTCAGATTCTAAGACATTTTTCTTATAGAAAAAGTCTCAGATTCTGAGACATTTTTCTTATAGAAAAAGTCTCAGATTCTGAGACATTTTTCTTATAGAAAAAGTCTCAGATTCTGAGATATTTTTCTTATAGAAAAAGTCTCAGATTCTGAGACATTTTTCTTATAGAAAAAGTCTCAGATTCTGAGACATTTTTCTTATAGAAAAAGTCTCAGATTCTGAGACATTTTTCTTATAGAAAAAGTCTCAGATTCTGAGACATTTTTCTTATAGAAAAAGTCTCAGATTCTGAGACATTTTTCTCAGATTCTCAGATTCTGAGACATTTTTCTTATAGAAAAAGTCTCAGATTCTGAGACATTTTTCTTATAGAAAAAGTCTCAGATTCTGAGACATTTTTCTTATAGAAAAAGTCTCAGATTCTGAGACATTTTTCTTATAGAAAAAGTCTCAGATTCTGAGACATTTTTCTTATAGAAAAAGTCTCAGATTCTGAGACATTTTTCTTATAGAAAAAGTCTCAGATTCTGAGACATTTTTCTTATAGAAAAAGTCTCAGATTCTGAGACATTTTTCTTATAGAAAAAGTCTCAGATTCTGAGACATTTTTCTTATAGAAAAAGTCTCAGATTCTGAGACATTTTTCTTATAGAAAAAGTCTCAGATTCTGAGACATTTTTCTTATAGAAAAAGTCTCAGATTCTGAGACATTTTTCTTATAGAAAAAGTCTCAGATTCTGAGACATTTTTCTTATAGAAAAAGTCTCAGATTCTGAGACATTTTTCTTATAGAAAAAGTCTCAGATTCTGAGACATTTTTCTTATAGAAAAAGTCTCAGATTCTGAGACATTTTTCTTATAGAAAAAGTCTCAGATTCTGAGACATTTTTCTTATAGAAAAAGTCTCAGATTCTGAGACATTTTTCTTATAGAAAAAGTCTCAGATTCTGAGACATTTTTCTTATAGAAAAAGTCTCAGATTCTGAGACATTTTTCTTATAGAAAAAGTCTCAGATTCTGAGACATTTTTCTTATAGAAAAAGTCTCAGATTCTGAGACATTTTTCTTATAGAAAAAGTCTCAGATTCTGAGACATTTTTCTTATAGAAAAAGTCTCAGATTCTGAGACATTTTTCTTATAGAAAAAGTCTCAGATTCTGAGACATTTTTCTTATAGAAAAAGTCTCAGATTCTGAGACATTTTTCTTATAGAAAAAGTCTCAGATTCTGAGACATTTTTCTTTTAGAAAAAGTCTCAGATTCTGAGACATTTTTCTTTTAGAAAAAGTCTCAGATTCTGAGACATTTTTCTTTTAGAAAAAGTCTCAGATTCTGAGACATTTTTCTTATAGAAAAAGTCTCAGATTCTGAGACATTTTTCTTATAGAAAAAGTCTTAGATTCTGAGACATTTTTCTTATAGAAAAAGTCTCAGATTCTGAGACATTTTTCTTATAGAAAAAGTCTCAGATTCTGAGACATTTTTCTTATAGAAAAAGTCTCAGATTCTGAGACATTTTTCTTATAGAAAAAGTCTCAGATTCTGAGACATTTTTCTTATAGAAAAAGTCTCAGATTCTGAGACATTTTTCTTATAGAAAAAGTCTCAGATTCTGAGACATTTTTCTTATAGAAAAAGTCTCAGATTCTGAGACATTTTTCTTATAGAAAAAGTCTCAGATTCTGAGACATTTTTCTTATAGAAAAAGTCTCAGATTCTGAGACATTTTTCTTATAGAAAAAGTCTCAGATTCTGAGACATTTTTCTTATAGAAAAAGTCTCAGATTCTGAGACATTTTTCTTATAGAAAAAGTCTCAGATTCTGAGACATTTCTCTTATAGAAAAAGTCTCAGATTCTGAGACATTTCTCTTATAGAAAAAGCCTCAGATTCTGAGACATTTTTTTGTAAAGAAAAGTCACAGATTATGAGACATTTTTCGTATAGAAAAAGTCAGATTTTCAGACATTTTTCGTATAGAAAAAGTCTCAGATTCTGAGACATTTTTCGTATAGAAAAAGTTTTAGATTCTAGGTAATAGTTTTTATATAATTTTTAAAGTAAATTTTGCAATTTTTGAATGCAATATATAAAATGCAGCTTATTGTGTTGTTTTGTTATGTAATTATTTTTTGTGCTTATTAGTTTCAATGTAAATAAGAGCAATTTGTTGGGGACCCTTTCGGAGACCTTTTTTTATTAATCGCAATGTAAATTGATGCGATTTACTTACCCTTGCAAATTTGCAAGAGGCATTGCAAAATGCTGAAATAATTTGTGTATGATGCAAATTTCAGTTTATTTAGTGTTATTTTTGTGATTTTCTTGCACGCTTTTAACAGCAATGCAAATTAGTGAAATTTGTTTACCCTTGGAAATTTTTATTAGTATTCGATTTAGCACATTTAAATTTCAAGAATATGGGTGAAGACCCATTGGGAAACTTTCTTTACTAGTTGAAATGTAAATTGATGCAATTACCTTACCCTTGCAAATTTGCAACAGGTATTAAAAAATGCCAAAATAATTGCTATATAATTTTTTAAGTAAATTTTGCAATTTTTTTTAATGCAATATATAAAATGGAGTTTAATTAATTATTATTTTTGTATTTTTTTGCGCTATTAGTTACAATGTAAATTGATGCAATTAACTTACCCTTGCAAATTTGTAAGAGGTATTGTAAAATGATGAAATAATTTGTGTATGATGTAAATTTAAATTTATATAGTGTTATTTTTGTGAATTTCTTTGTACGCTTTTAACTGCAATGCAAATTTGTGAAATTTGTTTACCCTTGCAAATTTACAAGAGGAGTGCCAAAATGCCGAAACTATTTTTATACTATTTTTGAAGTAAATTTTGCGTAATGGCCATATGCTGAATTAATTGCAAAATCAAATTGAGCTCTTATTTTGGTAAAGTTTTTTTTTAGCTTGCAACTTTTAGTGCATCTAGCAAAAGGTTTTTCTTGCATTTTTAATTCGAGAAAACATTGATGACCCTGTATGAGATCTTTCTTAGTAGTTGCAATATAAAAAGGTGCAATTTGTTTACCCTTGCAAACTAGCAAGAGGTATTGCAAAATAATTTTCATTCGATTGTTGCAAAATTTTTCTTTACTATTGCAAAATTCTTGCATTTTGCAGTTATCACAGTACGAATGCCCATAATATATGCAAAAATGCATATGCAGTTTATTGTGTTGTTATTTTTGATGTTGTTGCGACTTTTTTCAGCTCGATGCGTGTAATATACTACATTGGAACTGTCAGTGATTTTGAGTGATGTTAAAAATAGTTGTTTTTTTTAATTTTTTGCTTACAAATAGACAAATGTCGCGATTCCTTAACTATTTTTTGTGCATTTCTGTGTAGTTTTATTGTGTTTTGAACCCTTTATTTTGTTGTTTGCAATTATTTATACGATGTTTCATTTGTTTTTGGGATTTTTCCATATATGACGGTTACAATTTGTAATATGTGTAAAAATTAAAATTATTTACTATTTTTAAAAATTTTAATAATTTTTCATCATGTTAAATTTTTGTTTTATTTTAAAAATATATTTTTTGTAATTAATTACAATAAATGCATATTGTAATTGTTTAAGTTGTTGGTTAATAATAAAATAAAACAGTTGAAAAAAATATAAATTAATTAAAACATAATAATTTTTTTTTGTCAAAATATTAGGGGAGTTTTGTGAACACATTAGGTGGTTGCTGCGTAATTTAAATTGAAAAGAAAATTGGACTTATAACAATAATGCAATGTTAAAAAATGAAATTTCTGCATATTTTATAAAACAATTCCAGAAAAATATTCAATAATTCGGTTTTTCTTTTTTGAAAACATACAAAATTTTTATAAAAATCGATAATTTTGAAAAAAAAAAAAAAAATCAAACAAGTTGCCATTTTGTCGTCAAACAAGTCGCCCAACTGGTTTGACGACAAAATGCAAATGGTTCATGTAATTGCAAGTTGGACAACTTATCAATCAACCAAGTTGGACGGTTGTATGTAAATTGCTCGTGTATTGAAGAGTTGGACAACGGCCGTCTAATGTGACCTTAAGGAACTACAAACTTTGAAATTCTTAAACCCACATTAGACGATCTATAAATCGTTTAAACTTGGCTGATAAGTTATACAACTTTCCATTACACAATCAATTTGCTTAAAATTTTCTTTCGGTCGTCAAACAAGTTGGACTATTTATCGACCGTCTAGGTGGCCTTAATTTTTTTTTTTTTAATTTCATTCGGTCGTCAAAAAAAATTGTATGATTTGTCCGTCGTCTAATGGGTCCATTTACAAGATTAAAATCATTCGAAGGAACCTACATCAATAATAAATTTATTAAGATGCAGTAATGCCAACTTGTATTTTTAAGTGAAAAGCGCCCAATATTTCAAAAATTAAACGTTTAAAAGAGTGTTAAGTGTTAAAGATAAGTAAATTGGTAATTTGAACTCTAAGCCAAGAAAATACAGTACACCTCTCACTAATACAATTACAACATTTTGTATTATAAGCCAATCAAAATTGATTTTATTTTTATTGTGGCTATATGGTTTTGTAAGAGCGAGTTTATTAATCGACCACTCTATTTAAGTATTTGTATTGCAACAATATTAGGTCTGTTTTTTAGTACTTGTGGATTAACTTAATTCATTCTTTTAATTAGACTTTTTATGCCAAAATTTTTTTCGCCTCGGAAATTTTTTTTCGCCAAAATGTTTTTTTCGGAAATTTTTTTCTCAAGGGACTTACCCAAGAGCAGCGCTTGCAAATTGTTGAAATTTTCTAACAATAATAGAGATGGCTCATAAGCAGACTTGTTTGTACCTGATTCACGTGTGAGTGTGACTGAAACTCAATTTTACTCACGTGTTTGTAAGTGAGTGTTAGTTGAGAAAAAAAATGCGTGAGTGAGTTTTTGCATGAGTGATTTTTTGCTTAAGTGTGCGTGATTTAGTATATCTTCATATTTCCTTTCGTCGGTCAAGACCGACCATATCATATCCTACACCAGTGTTCCCTGGAAAATGGGTCACAAGTCCAAACATGGACCGATTACGTCTGTCTTTTGTCAAATCTTTAAAAAGTGTCACAAATCAAATTTGAGTGAAAAATTCTTCTATTTGTTGACAATAAACCGCTTTAAGTAAATATCGGGGGAAATTTTCATATGGGGCCTAAGTCCAAAAATGGTGTGATTATAATCAGATTTGATTGGGGCATTAAAGTACTCGTTAAATACAGACAAACACAATTTAAATAAAATATTTTCTATTTTCATGACATTTTAGAGATTTGTGTGAATATCGGGAGGGTGGTTGTATGGGAGCTAAAAGAAGAACTGGTTCGATTCCTTTAAAATTTGGAATGGTGATTTGTGAGTACAAATAACGTTTACCTATTAAATTTCGAAAGGATATCTATTAATTGCGGTTGTTAGGGTCCCTTAATATCTCAAGAACCCGACCTGGTAGAACCATTTTAAGACTTGATTTTGGTTCATCGCATAGAAAACAAATAAAAAAGTTAAATTCGGCCTTGCCGAGTGTATTGATACTGTCCAAAATTTCATAAATATTATTGCAAAAAACTTTATTTAAAAGGAATTTGTTTCAAAAAATATGTTCGTACTTGTTTAAATACCATTCGGTGTTCATTTATGTTCACATATGTCAACCAGCAGCCGAATTAAAGCATTTTGTAATTTAAGGTTATGTTGAATTTCAAATTTGTGAGGTGTCCTCACATTTTCGTTCATTACTTATCAACCGCTGAACCGATATCGCTCAAATGCAATACTAAACTGATCGGGAGAATTTCCAATAAATGTTGAGTTTCAGTCATCTCCGAGTAATGTTTCGATAACATTAACATAACACCAATACATGGAACCCCCACTTAGAAAATTATTGCAGTTACTACATGCCGGTCATTTTGTAGTAAGTAGTAGTTGTTGTTTTTAACTACAACTTCAGTTGTTTTTGTATGAAAAATCTCAAACAACTATTTTTTGTAGTCGTTTTAAAAAATAAATGCAAAAAATTACTACATTGTAGTAACAGTTGTTTTATGTAGTTGTTTTTAGTATATAAAAAAACTTGTAATTTTCTAGAAATTTTTAGAAAATCGGATGTAATGAACGAGTTGGAAGTGCCAGATGCAGCAGAAATTATTTCCAAATAATTTTAACCGTTTTCGATGTTTAGAAGAAAATTCAGACAATTTGAGTTACAGTAAAAACAACTGTAGTTTGAAGTAGTTTTTACCGTTTTTTGTAGTTGTTAATCAATAGTTAAAAACAACAAAAAGTTTTGGTTGATTTTACCGTAAAATGTAGTGGACGCCTTAACAACAACAAATGTAGTAGTTTTAACTGTCTTTTGTAGTGGAATCTACCGTCATAATTTTTTGAGTGCCTTTTTTATTGACTCATGCCTGGTTAATAGGAAGATTTTTCTAGTTTTTTTTCTGAGCGTACCTGTCCGAAGCTCTTTGTATACACTCTAAACAAATGAGTCCAGTTTCCTACTATAAATTGGGTAAATTTCAACAAATTCAAATAATATACTACTATAAATGTGTAAATTTCCAATAATTTTTTGGTACAACTACACATTTCGTGTAAATTTACCCAATTTATAGTAGGAAACTGAAATCATTTTAATTAGAGTGTATTTATACTTTCCCAGAAGGCGAAATTCACTTTCAGTGAACAAAATAATCTTTGAAAAACACACATATTTCTCGGAATTTTCAGTAGTTTTAATAATTTTTTAAATATTTTTATCATCAACTGTTAAACATTTCTGTAACTGTAAAACGAACAATGCATCGTTGTAAAACTTAGTAGCAAATACCTTAGCGTTGACGACAATTTTTACAAATCTAATTTGGAATATGCATTAATTTTGTTTGAAAATCTTAATTCAATTGCTTAAAAAAACACACTTATTGTTTAACAATATTTTTTTTTATCTTATTGTTAATTTTCGTTACAAATGAAGGTTTTTTTTTACAACTAAATCGCTATTGGTTGTTTTAAAATGTTTATTGCGAAGTAATAATTATTCATTAATTGAATGTTGATTAAAAATGGGTGTTACTTTTAAGAAAATGTTCAGTTAATAATTAAGATTACAAATTTTAAATGCAAATAAAATTATTCTTAAAGAATAATTAAAATATCTTTATTGTAATCGAAGACTGGTTTGTGACTCAATTCCAAATTATAACCGACGTTAAATTGTAGAATCCCGTCCAACTGAAGTTGTCGAGCTGTAAAGAATGGATGCCAGTCGTTAGATATTTGACAGTGTCCTGACAGTACTCCCATCATCCGTTTGCCAAAAGTAAGAAGACTTTTTTTTCTCTTAGGGTTTGCCAGGGTCCACAGGGTTCGCGATATCCTACACATAGTATGAATTCTACTACAGAAACCGAGATGTCAGGTTAAAACTTTTCGTCCACCGACTCAGAGCCAATCCACGCACATTCATTAGTCAAATCGCTCCTAGTGACCCCACTGTAACCCGGGTCCCTTATTAGCTTGATTGTGTGCTGACTAATTCGGACAAAGGAATAGTATGAAGTTCCCGATTTCACAGTGATTGATTCAAAGGCCTTCAGAGCTGCAAGACAACTCACGAAATTTTAATAGTGCAAGGACGTCATAATCATCTGCGCGGCTTCATCATTTGCTAGTACCTCAGCCTGAAAAACACTTGTCCGGAAGTCTTAATGAGGACCTGAATTCGCGGCATTCAGAATATACTCCCGAGCCCTTCTGTATCTTCGATCCGTCCGTTATAATTAAGATGGAATTCTCTGTTATAACAGAGTTTCCCGGACAGTCTTTCTTAGTTGGTACTTGGACTTCGAAGGTTCCGTCAACGTTCGTCTGCGTTGAGATATAGTCGGTTTTCAGTTCCAGTTCTGATCCGCCCACCGTACTTAATATGGTCAAATGTACCCAAGATCGTTGCTTTAGCATTTGCAACTCTCTTAACCTCTTAATATCAATATTCATGAGCTAAATGTTGACTACCACTTCTAGCCAGGCCTGGGGTACCGATCTAATAGTGTAGGTTTGCAGAGATATAATTTATTACCACTGCTTTACACTACACGAAGGCACCATAGGTCCGTATTGGTCTAATTATCGCAAAATACATCCAGTGGATATACGGTTTTAGACCACATCTTTTTTCAAAAATTCTCCTGCAAGTGTAAGGAGCATGTATTTCACCTCATTAGATAGTTCGAAGGTGAATTCATCTATTTTAGAAAGCACAAACTGTCTTTCTAACAAGATAGATGTCCTAAAACTTGCATATGAGGATGAGGGGAGAAAAAAACAAGAGTTACCTGGTTTTTGTAAGCTGCCCAATCTCAAATTTAAAAAAGTGTTGCCACCTTATGAAAAAATGTGGTCTTTCGGAAAAATTCGAATAAAATCCGAACTAGCAGGAACGAAAGTCTAATTTTTCCCCTCCCTTTGACCCGCTAAATGTGAGTTTGGGCAGCTTAGAAAAAACGGGCAACTCTTATTTGCCTCCCCAGATTAGAGAAAAATAAGAGTTACCTGGTTTTTGTTAGCTGGCCAATCTCAAATTTAAAAAAGGGTTGCCACCTTCTGAAAAAATGTGGTCTTTCGGGAAAATCCGAACAGCAGGAACGAAGTCCTTTTTCCCCCTCCCTTTGACCCGCTAAATGTGAGTTTGGGCAGCTTAGAAAAAACAGATAACTCTTATTTTACTCCCCTCTTTCCCATATGCAAGTTTCAGGACAGTCGGGTGAACAAGACGTGTTCGGTTTTGGCGGGATTAGCCCCCCACGTCAAGAGCATCCTTAGTGCTGATTCCATAAGTTCGATAATCATTAGTAAACACTTACCTTTGCTTAGGATCACAACATCATCAGCCGTTTAGTGACTCGAGTATTTCATTTATTACAAGATTTGACAATACCAGTGCTTGGTGACCGAAATTTATCTTTCAACTTGGCTAATCGCTTGGATATCGAACACTGAAAAGGTTGCTTAACTTCGACGTCGAACTTCAGTTTGAAAATCGGGATCATCTTCCATCGCCCCTTCAAAAATCCGACAATCAGAAATAATTTGAACGGACCTTAGAAAAGCATATGTATGCACCTTTTTATCAAGGGGAGATCTAGCCCTTACGACCCTTATGGATCTTTTGTGCCAAGATCTATAAATTCAAATCAAACTACTCAACGTTCCTAATGAACATTAGAACAAAGGATGGAGAAGCCAGCCTTCCTTATATCTTCAGAATTAAGAAATTCCCTGTTTAATAACCGTCTTCCTGATCCTTCAAATTGCGACGCATTCACACAGTATGGGTTCCCGTATTTCTACCTCCTTCAGACAAGTCGAAACCAAGACGATGTACAAAGGTTTAAATTAGTCAAGAGATAATTTACTTTTTAATGTCCGGTAAGAAAACCTGTCAGTAACATAAAGTCACTTTTGTTGTGATTAAGAATACTTCCATATGATAGTGGCGAAATTGGTGCTTTGGATTTTCGTAGACCCCTTGAATTCTTCCACAAGTTTTAGAAGTCTGTCCTTTCTAAACCCCTTATCATGGTCGAGAAGGTGGACCAATTGACCCCACAAAAGGGTTCGGCTCTAGTCATAGGAATAGCGGAGGAATTTCCAGCAAGCTTATCCCAGAATAGGGTTCGGGTTTGGTCATAGGAGTAGCGGAGGCATTTCTAGCAAGCTTATCCACTATCTCAGGGAACCAAAATAGGGCAGTTTGGAGGGTAGGTTAGGTTAGTGAGGATGACGCCAATCCCCAAAAACAAAAAGTTTTGGGAATGACATCAATGTTTGGCCCATTATGATTCCTGCTATTGTTTCCTTCCTTCTCTCCATTCAAACACTCATTTTTACGTTTCCCACTTCGACGCTTTGATGAATGACATTAGTAGCCAAGGGTTTATACCTGAAGATCCTGAAAGACATAAGAACCTAAACATTTAAATCGTCTAAATGATAATGCAGGGCATTCACATCTGAAATGGAAGCTGACTCATTGCACCATCTGCAAGTGTCGTTTGACATAACCCCGATTCTTACCATGTGTTTCGCGAGTTTACTGTGCCCCGTGATAAGGTTTATCACTAATCTTATCTGTCTTCTGTCCATATTCAGAAGAATTTTGCTGTTACCTTGCGATTTTTCATCCCATAGCATTTTCATTTGTATGATATCATTTGATATTGCCATCTATTTATCCACTTGTTTCTAGTGTCCAGCTTAATGTTGTGAAAAGTAAGGAAGAGTGGTGGAAAAACTCCCTCAACGGCGAGCTCATGTGGAAGGCTTGCGCCTGCCTTCGCAAGCACATCCGCTTTCTCATTACCTTTAATATCCTTGTGACCAGGTACCCAGCACAGTCGTTCGTATATTATGCTGCTCCCTGATAACTTGTTGTTCTCTGTGGCAGCGGCTGACTACCTTGGAGTTGATATTATCCGTAGTTAACACCGTTAAAGCCGCATGGCTGTCGATGAAGAAAGCAATATCGCTGTAGAATAATGGCCTCATCGAGATTAGCTCAGCTGCCTTGGCGATCGCATAGACCTCGGCCTGAAAAATGCTGCAATCATTCTCCAAGCGGTAAGATTCATCAATACCTAACTCAGAGCAGTGCACACCACTTCCTGTGCCTGTCTCGGTTTTGGAGGGTATGAAAATAATAGTGTACAATAGTGTCAGTTAAGATTAACCCTCAGTTTTTGTATGACTAACGTATGACGGACGTAAACAATTTACATGTATTTTGTTTTTGTTCCTATAACAAAATACATGCAAATTTTTGACGTTTGTCGTTTGTTCGTCATACAGAGACTGGGGGTTAAACTCCCAAGAAGATAGCGCTTAAAGTGCTGCATGGCTGTCAGAGAAGATTGAAAAATGAGTACCCTTCATACCCTTTGCAATAATAACTCTTATCGCATATTATAATAGCCTTAATTTCAGTCTGAAAAACTGTAGGCCCATTGGCTCGAAGATCCGCGTGTTAGGACAGTTAATACCAGCTCCCACTCCAGACGACATTTTTGATCCTTCAGTATACCAGTGTAGGCTTGTAGTGCCCCCTTATGGGCACCTTCGTCCCACTCTAGTTTTCTCGGTATCATGATTATCGGCTTTGTCGTTTCCCAAAATATTTCTGTGTCTTGTGTGTTCTCGCTGAGAACCATAAGATCTTTGTGGAACAAACCAATATCACACCCTGTATATTGAAAACATTGAAATTGTTCTCAGCTGCATTGGCTATCGCATACACCTCGTCCTGGAAGTTACTACAATCGTTGTCTAGATGGTAGGACTTATTTAGGTTCAGTTCCATGCAGTGAGATCCACTGCCTGTGTCTGCCAACATTGTTGAAATAAATATTAGCAGCTGTTGTATACAATTATTTTCTGTTACAAACGATCTGGAACTTTCTTTTTGTTGAAGCTTAGAATCGTATTTCTACTAATGGATGAGTATCTTTGGAGAAACTTTTCAAAAATTATCACACTTTAAAATAAATTCTCTTAACAATATTTTCTCTCTTTTGATCATCTCGTAAATAAAAAAAACTCTTAAACTATAAATTTACTCTTAACTATCAACAGATTTTTATTTTTGTACTTTCGTACATGTGTTTAACGAAATCTACTCAAGCGAACAAGTGCGTGCGTTCGTTCATTTGTTTTGTTTTTTTTGCCAGTTTCAGTGTATTTTTTTTTTAAATTTATTTTCAGTTCACCGATCTCTATGTTACTGATCGTTTGCAATAATTTATACTATAATACCGGCTGTTCGGTCGTTCGTTTGTTCGCTCGTACTTTCGGTTCGGTTCGTATGTATTACAAAACTACAGTAGTTAGTTGATAGAATGGCGAAGGTTTTTTCTCGGTATCACTGACACCGAATATTAAATCACAGACTTACAACAAAGTCAATCGTTTTAATCCGTTACTTACAACAAACAATAAATATAGTTGTATTTGTATTGTGTGCGTGTTTGGTGGCGTATTTGTTGTTGTTAAAAGTTGTTATGATAACACAACAAATTGTAACTGTAATGTGTGCGGCACGTATCTCGTTGAGAGTATCTCTTAAAATACCAACAACAATGATATCAGTTTATCGTGAGTGTATAATACAACAAAAACATCAGCAACACTATCTGCGTATCAGTAAAATATCAACAACAACAACAAATTCATCATTAAAATCACTAAACAGCAGAATGTAGTGTTTGTGTGTGTGTATAAGTAAATATTTTTTTTTTTTATAAAACAAAATACCATAGAAAACAAGTAAATAAGTTAAAAGTCAGCCTTGCCGAATGTATTAATACCCTCTACAAGGTAAAAACAAAAACAAAACAAAAAAAATTCCGCAAAAAACATTTTTTTTGGTGAACAAAATTCGTTTTTTTTGTAAAAAAATATGTTTGTATTTGTTAACCAGCAGTCGAATTAAAGCATTTTATTTTTAGGTTATGTTGAATATACCCAAATTTTCGAGGTGTCCTTACATTTTTGCTCATATCTCTTGAACCGCTGAACCGATTTTGCTCAAAAGCAATACCAAACTGCTAGGAGGAATTTTAAGTAAAATTGTTAAGTTTCAATCATTTCTGTGTAATATTTTGCCCGTGATCTTCATTTCAACAGACAGACGGACATAGCTACAATGTTTTACAGTGTGTCTAGATTAGCAATCATCACTTCTATCATACGTCACAATCGATTGTAATGTCTGTCATTGCTAATCTGGACAGTAGTATACAATGATGGTTTGCAATTGATAGTAGAGCGCCTGCTCTACTATAGATTGCTAGCAATCAAGTGTGTATATGAAATTGCTAACCGTTTGGCGTTTGTAAACGTCAAATGTAACACTGAACACCCTTCATGATAGAATTGGTGGTTGCTAATCTAGACCGGGTGTTAGAATCGATCACTGATCAATAATATATGTTTATACTTTATGCGGTCCCAAACCGATATTTCAATGAGTTACAAACAGAATGATGAACTTTATATATCCTCTAACAAAAACAATAAGTGGAGGGTATTAAAAGACAAACAAAATATAAAATACAAATTATAACAAAGTTTTTTTTATTTGTTTTTTTATTTTTACTTCTTAAAAATCTTCGTCATCAATTGTTGTTTGTGAATTGTTATTGTCGTTAAATTTAGTTAAATTGAATTGAATTTAGAGGATGTTGATTGAAATGATTGAGATCATTTAATTGTATTTCGTTTAGTTTTGTTTCTCTTTTCTCTTTTTTTTTGCCAAAATTTAAAAAAAAAAAGTTTTGGCACTTTTACGTACTTAAGTCATATGAATTGTGTTTGAATTAAATAAAAGTGTTAACAATTAAGTGATTTTGGGAATAAGTGTAGCGTTTTTTCGAATGCCTAAAGGTGGACAAAAAATTGCAGCATCGTTGTACAACTTGTTGAATGAACGTGTGCTTTTTGTTTTTGTAATGGTCGTCCAACAAGCCCATACACGATTAAAATCGCATTTTCATCCAACGAATTGTACATCATGCCGTATCGTGTATGCCCCCCTTAAGATTAGGTTGCATGAATGCCCATTTGGCGAATTGATTCGGAGACCACAAGGCCTATTTAGATTGCCTTGATTATTTTCCCCACGCTCAAAAAGTTTTCTTTTCTAAACACCCCGATTCACTAACAAGGGAAGTATCTCAACCCTTATGAACCGATTTGCCTGAAACTTAAAATATATATCAAAGAGACAATTCTAAGGTTGGGGTGTCTCGGCTTATCGGCCATATCGGGGATTTAGGGGTTCAAAACATGGGTCAAAAAATGGCGAAAAAATCGTTTTTTGAATTTTTCAGCCATTTCTTTTTAAGAAACTATATGATGTTTTCATATGAGAAGAAAGGTTTTTTTAATGCCTATCCAATGGTGGCATAACCTTGTAAAAATTCGGCTTCTTTAAATATTTTTTTCAGGAAAATGTGTAAATTTTGGGGGGTACTTATGTGAAGACATAGACCTACGATATCCATATGGATAAGAAATAATCTTTGTTAAATTTAAGTCGACCCGTATTTTTGCCCTAGACGATATTCCTGTTAGTTCCGAAGTTATCAAAATTTTCCCGAAGGTCCACATGGTTTCATAAGGGGACATCGAAATTTTTAAACACCGATATGGCCGATAAGCCGAGACACCCCAACCTTAAAATCGTCTCTTTAATATATATTTTAAGTTTCAGGCAAATCGGTTCATAAGGGTTGAGATACTTCCCTTGTAAGATATTTTTCTAGAAAAGTCAACGAGATCTTATTTAGGCAGTCCAAGGCATGGAAAAATCTTCAGCGCAAATGATTTTTTTTACTCTGAGCCAACACTCATGGGAAACCCCTACTAAAGTAATGCATTGCGTTGGTATTAGGAAAGTGGGTTTGAGGATAAGGAAAGATGGAGTAGCGTTTTTGGATATTCAATTTGAATTTTATTAATTACATAGCCGATCGGGAAGACTTTTGCGTTGAGATTTTTCCATACACTCAAAAAAAAAAAAATCTGTAAAGTTAGCAAAAAAAGCTTGTAAACATACAAGAAAATTTGCTGATTTTGAACCCACAATTTTTTTGGTAAAGTTAGCAAAAACGTTTTGCTAAAAATTAGTTAACTGAAATAATTTTTATTTCAACTTAGTTCATACACATTTGAGGACCCCATTGGGTTCGGACCCAATAGGTCCAGACCCCGATGGGTCTAGACCTAGTTGGGTTCCTTAAAAATCGTCATAGTTTTTGATCCAAAATTTGTGTCCGTTTCGCTATACCTTGCTTAGTTTTTGAGATACGTGATTTTAGGGGATCACTGGGGTCTTGAGAATTAAAAAACTCGATAACTTCAAAAAGTTACAAAAATTCTTTTGGACTTTTTGTTGTGTCGGCAATATTTACCGAGATATGAGCATTTTAAAATTTTCGGGAATGCTAACTTTTTTGGATCCAAAGTTAGGTCCCATTAGGGTCCACACATGTGAAGAGGACCCGCGAAAGTATGGATATTCTAAGAACCAAAAATGCCCTCCATTTTGCTCTATCTGGCTTAGTTTCCGAGATAGCGCCATTTTAAGTTTTCTGAAAATAAAAAAAAATTTACCAAAATTTTTTTTTGCTAATGTTAGCAAAAAATCTTGTAAAAATGTTGTCAACTCAATTTCAAATTTAGCAAAAGAAATTAGTTCAAAGTTTGTTTAAAATTGCTAATGTGCTAAATAAAGTTTACAAGAATTTTTTGCTAACATGCTAATCTCAACTAAAAATTTGCTAAAAGTTAGCTAACTAGCATTAGCAAAAAAATTAGTAAATCTACTAACGTATTTTTTTGAGTGTATATGGCTTATTCGACTGAGAAACAAATTTTCTCTGTAATACGCTGTGCGATACATTAGACAGACGACAACGAACGGATGTGATCTGCTGGAATTAATGACGTGCAACCCACATTCCGACGATGCTCTAATGAGTCAATAAAGCTGAATACCCTACTGTCATTGTGGAGCTGCAACGCACTTATTTGCTTCCGATCCAGAAGCTTCAAGACAGCCCTAGAAGCACCTGCCCGTATATGGCAGTTGTATTCCATTTTCGGTCGGAAATAGGCGGCATAAATAGTGAAAAGATCAGACGGAGTGAAGTAATTCTCGCACTGGTTGTTTCAACGACCATCACATTGGATTTTCATGCCTAGAACGTCAAGACTGTCTGATTCCTTGACAGCTATACCACGCATGGATATAGATGACGCTGGTTCCACAAGCCGTCTGTGGGTCCAAATTCAAAATTGGACCTTACGAGCATTAAAATCGACCTTATTCGCAAGACCCCACTCAGAGATTTTTGTAAGGTTATGATGTTATGCCTCAAAGCTTAAAACTCAGTAAGGCTTGGTCGACAAATGTTGCTGTCATCTGCGAAAGAATAGACAGGATTGGAAGTAAGACCCAGAAGGTCGTTAAGAAAAACAAGAATAAGTGTAGGAGAAAGAACAGAACCTTGCGGTAACACTGAAATCAACTGAAACACATTTTTTAACATTGCATATAGAGCGGTCTCTTAGAAAGTTGAATATAAATTGAGAGAAATCATTACCGATACCGAGACCAAAAAGCTTCGAAACAAATGTACGATTAAACGCCTCACCTGGCTGGACGTTGGCCACCTTCTAGAAAGCAGAGAAAAAACTCCTACCCGGTACGAGAAGCTAAATAATGCTGCAACTGTTTCAGGACTACAGCTTTCTTTCCTTTTTCCTTTGACTTTCCTTTTTCCACTTCTCCATAACACCTACGATAATCCCTGTCTAAGATTCCCATGCGCACGGCCATTCGGCCTGCCATTACTCTTACCAATAGGCTAACCCTATCCAAAAGTAAGAGGAGTTCTCGTCTTCTAAGGATTTGGTAATGACCAAAGGGACCGCGATTCCCTACACTGACTCAGTGACATTAACTATCGTTTATTTCATTTCCAGCTTATCATTAACTCAAATTATTCCCCACCAACTCAAATTATTCCTTGCACATTCATCAGCCAATTCGTTGTTGGTAACCCCACTATATCCAGGGACCCAGAATAACTCGACTGTGTGCTGTCGGATTTGGCAAAGGAATTGGTATTTAATTTCTAACGAATACCGATTCTATAGTTAGATTCCAAGGCTTTCAGATATGCAAAGTTATTTGTCCAAATGTTTATGGCGCAAAGATGTAAGTCCCTTGCAAGTCCCTCTGCTTGGAACAAACTACACTTGTCTGGAAGTCTCAATGAGTCCCTGATTTCAATGCGCGCAGAATACATTCCGAACTCGTACCTATCTCCATCTTTGATTCTACGTCATAACAAAGTTTGCTACCCAGTTTTTCATAGTTGGTACTTAAATTTGAAGGTTTTGTCATACTGGTCACTGGTAATGTCTTAAATCGGTGTTTTTTTTTATAACTCAGACAACTAAACGATTGATAATTGGCAGACGCGAATACAAAAACCCGAAATGAGGTTCCTAAGAGTCATGCCAAATAAAACTAAAAGAGACAGTATCTGAAATGAACAGCACGGAACAAATCTTCAAGTAAACGCAATAAACGAAATAATAGACCAACAGAATATGAGCTGGGTTGTTCACGTTGTGAGATTGCCAGCGTAACGTCATCCAAGACAAGTGTTTGAAGCTAGATGCGAAGGAAACAGATCAAGAGGAAGAAAACGACTGTCTTAAATTCCAAAGACGAAACATCAATCTATACCACGCTAGATCCGTTGCAGCTGACAAACAACAGTTGTGAACTCTCTGTAAAAAATACCCACACTAAAAGGTAGATGAAAGGTCTCATAATCTGAGACTTTTCTATAGAAATAGGTCTTAGAATTTCAGACTTCTTCTATATGAAAAAGGTCTCAGAATTTAAAACTTTTTCTTTTTGAAAAAGGTCATAGAATCTGAGTATTTTTGTATAGGAAAAAAGTCTCATAATCTGAGATTTTTTCTATAGAAAAAAATCTGAGTCTTGTTCCACTGAAAAAAACGTCTCAGAATGTTTTTCTATAGAAAAAAGTGTCAGTATCTCTGACGTTTTTTTTTCTAGAAAAAAGGTATCGGAATCTTATACTTTTTCTGTAGGAACAAGGTCTCAGCATATGAGACTTTTTCTTTAGAAAAAGAGTCTCAGAACCTGAGACTTTTTCCATCGGAAAAAATTTATTTTTTTTTAAGGAAAAAGTTCTTAGAATCTGAGACTTTTTCTATAAAATGTGCCCTAGCGGTTAAAACTGTACTGACACCGAAATAAAATAGTTCCGGAACACTGGTTCTTTGACACTGAGCTAAAATAGTTTCTGGTAGAACCAGTTCTGGAATTAGTTCTACAATAATTCTGGAACAAGAATTAAACCTTTTAATTATAAATCCTCTTTAACCTGATATGTAACCTGCTCTAAAGAAGTGGTTCTAAAACACAGTTCTTAAGCTAAAAAAATATTCCTCTCCCCCCCCCCCCCCCCCTTAGGAAGACTGTTTCATTAAAATCTTTCTGATCTCTTGATCAAAAATATGGTTTAGTTCAGGGATTCCCTGAGTGCCGGATTGGAATTTAAAAATTTAATCAATTTGTTATCAAAAAAATCGCTACAATTTCTGGCGCCTTATAAAAACCTCTAAATGGTTATCACCTATTAAAAGTGTGTAAGCTTTAATCTCTGAGAAGCTTGACAGATTCTCACTTATGTTCTCGTTCATTGGTCCCCCAAGCTAAGCTTGTGAATTTTCATTGTATTTGTTTGTTTATAAATTAAATATGCTGCTAAAATAAACACGACCGATCATTAACATCGTACGTACGTATATTTGTTATTGTTTATGTCCCGTCTTGATCAGATGGTTTGTATCTGACCAGCGTTGCCAGGTACTTTCTTCCGTTGTCCCCAAAAATAAAACAAAATATCCCCAAAAATCCCCAAGCACAAAAAAAAATACGTTTTTGGTTAATCACACAAACATTTTTTAGTTAATTTTTAAAAAAATTTATAAATGGTAATTTTTTAATTTTATTTTGTAGATTGAAATTTAAAAAATCCCCAAAAATCCCCAAACGAGTTAAATAACGGGTTTTGACAATGTTAATATACATTTTACCGCCGATAAATGCACGTTTTACTGAATACGCTTCGTAATCTCGTACTAAAGAGTTATTTTCACAAAAAATGTTCTTAAAAATTGTAGATTATGTATATTAAATTTAGCTTGTTGTATCAAATAGATACAATTTTGAATATCCCCAAAAAATCCCCAAAATAATTTTTGAAATCCCCATAAAAATCCCCAATCCCCAAATGAGATTTCTTGTCCTTTTTTCTCTAGTGAAATCCCCAACTTTGGGGATAAATCCCCAAGTCTGGTAGCCCTGTATCTGACGTTCGTCGTTTACACTTTACATACTCAAAACTTTTGCTTATTTTTGAAATTGTTGTCATTTAAGAAGTTTATCTTATCGCATTTGGTATGCGTTCGCAAAAAAAAGGTTGGTTTTTTAAAACGTTGTCGTTCGTTCTTGGCAGTCGTCGTCATTCATAATCGTTATCAACGTATCGTCGTCGTGTTGTTGTCGTAGTCATATATATTCGTTTGAAATCGTTTTAAAAGTAACTTCGTTATACTCACTACTACTATTGTTATGATTGTGTGTGGTTACTGTTATTGTGTGTGGTTACTGTTATTTTGTTGTTAAATTATTATTATTGCTAATAATTCGCGCTCATTTAAAGATTTTAATAAAGCAACAACCGACCGTCTAGCAGCGGACCAGCCAACGACTTTTAATTTAAAATTATTTTAAATCAGTTCAGTTTTTAACACGATTCGAATAGAAAGAAGACAATTATCATCATATAACTCTGATCATTATTTCTGTATATTCTCTGGAGTGTTCTTTTTCTACTACTAAACGACTCCACTTTAAAGTACAATATCGGGTTCGGTTCTATGTGTAGAATATTGTGTTTTATTTTCTATCTCCGCATATGAATTTTTAACGAGTTTTAAAAAATTTGCAATCGTTAATAGTCAGTTTATAACTCTTCTTCTACCTACAAGTGTGTTCATTTACAAAGGAGAAAATTATAAATATATTTAAAAAAAAGTGAAAAAATTTAAGTTTTAAATAAAAAATGTTATAAAAATTGTGAAATTCAAACTCCGACGGTTAATTATAAACAAGCAGTAGAAGTCAATTTATCTACCGTATTATCTAAATGCCTTCATTATCCACAAAATCATTGAAATTTGTTAATATTAAATTTAATATAAAGAATTTTAATAATTTTTTCAAAAGACCAGAAATGTCTATAAAATATTTATTTAAATCTAAAATTTCATAAATAAACAAAACTATTAGAAATTTTTATAAATAAATAATAAAAAAAACAAGTAACTGCAAAAAAAAAGTTATATAAAAAACAAGTGCTCTAAAAGAATTAAAAAAATAAAAAAAATATTTTTAAAATAATTTTATATAAATATTTATGATTTTTGTATAAATTAAACAATTTGCTGTTGATAAGCAACGTATAAAGAAGTGATCTTTTATCTATTGTTTTTTTTTTGTTTAATCTTATAAAGATAAAAAACGTGATAATAAAATATACATAATTTATTCATTATAATCTAATCTCATTAAATTTTAAGAAAAGAAAAGGTAAAAAAAAAATATTTTAATATATTTTAGTTAGGAAAAAATAATTTAAAAATTTAAAAATAATAATTAAAAAAATATTATTTAACTTTACAAACAAAATTTATCTCAGAAACATTTAAATTTAACTAATACCTCTGTCGATTTAGCAAAAACATTTGTTAAAATTACTCCCATTTTGAGCTATATACAGTTGGCGACAATACATTGGAAACTTTTTTATAGAAGATGCAATTTCTTAAAAATAAAGTTAATTTAAGCTTGATAGTGCTTAAATTAGTTTAAGCTTAATAGTGTCGAGATTAAACAAATATTAAATGAGGGAGAATTAAATTATTTATAGAAATTTTTTTAAAATATTTCTAAATTCAATTTTTTCCAAGTTCAAACATTTGAATTTTTAAAAAATAGTCTAATAGTTTTTATTCAGTGATCAATAGGGCAATTACTTTCTTGCATCTAAAAAACGAAAATATGTGCCTATAATATGCGTCTAAAAATCCAAAATATGCACTAAAAACTTAAAAATATGCATCTAAAAATTATTGTTTTTACTAAAATAAATAATTTGTCAACATAAATTAGGCTTTGTCAAATACCCGGCAGAAATTTTGCTGAACTGGCAGCAGCTTTTGGAAAGGAAACTCGAGTGAAGGAGCGCATCCAAACCTGCTGAATTCATGCATGATTCTCTAAGGCGATGTCACACTTTAGAGCGCTAGTTGGATACACCGAAAAAGCGCTCTTAAGATGCTCTGAATTCACATCTCTTTAGAGCGCTGAAAAAATCGCTATAAAGATGCAGTGAATTCATGTATATTTTTAGAGCTGATTTAAGCAGAATAAAGATGAAGCACATTTGACTATTTCTAAAATACAAATAACAAAATCTGAAATACAATTGACTATTTCTGAATACAATTGGAAAATCTTAAATACAATTAACTAATTCTGAAAATCAGTTGACTCCCTGCAAGCATTTGGAAGAAATATCGCCTGAGAGATCCAATTACATTTAAAAAATTTCCAATTATATTTCGAAAATTTCAAATAATATTTCAGAAATTTCCATTTATATTTCAGATATTACCATTTATAACCAAAAAAAAATTTAATTACATTTCAAAAATTTTCAATTATATTGGACATTTTTGAAATAGAATTGGACATTTTTAAATATAATTGGAGATTCTAAAATATGATTGGACATTTTTTTAATATAATTTGTATTTTCTGAAACTAAAGTGGAAATGGTGTACTCAATTTTTTTCATTTAAAATGTGAGGTGTTATGATTGAAGCACTCTTTGCAGCGCTGATTAATGCGCAATAATGATGCAGTGAAATTATGTGTCTTTGTCCAAAACCCATGGTTTTTTATTCAAAAAGTGTTAAATATATTCAAAAGAAAAGCATGTATGAAATTTTATCAAAATATAATTTTATATTTTGAGTTTTATATAAAAAATCTTAACAAAAACTTTTAATTTTTTCCCCCTTACTTTTACTGCATCATCAAGAGCGCTCTTTGGATGCGCTTTGGTATGCTATAAAAAGATGCTGTGTCGCCAAAATCTCGATTTATTTTTGCTGGGTACTCCCACATTGAGCTACATACAGTTGGCGACAATACATTGGAAACTTTTCTATAGTAAATGAAATTTGTTAAAGATAAAGTTAATTGAAGCTTGATAGTGCTTAAATTAATTTAAGCTTGATAGTGTCCAGATTGAACAAATATTAAATGAGATAAGAGGGAAAAAATAAAATAAATTATTTATAGAAATTTTTTTAAAATATTTCTAAGTCGATTTTTTCCAAGTTCAAACATTAGAAAATTAAACAAGTAAAAAAAGTTAAATTCGGCCTTGCCAAATGTATAGATACTCTGAAAAAAGATTTTTTGCAAAAAAAAATTCTTCTAAAAAAAAAAAAAAAAATCGCGGAAAAAATTTTTTGGTGAAAAAAAAATTCCGCGATTTTTTTTTTTTGTAAAAAATAGGTTTGTACTTGTAAAAATACCACTCTATGTCCAATTCTGTTCACATATGCCAACCAGCAGCCAATTTTAAGCATTTTGTATTTTTAGGTTATGTAGAATGTACTAAAATTTTCGAGGTGTTCTTACATTTTCGTTCAAAACTTCTGAACCGCTGAACCGATTTCGCTCAAATGCAATACCAAACAACTTAGACAACAACAAGTAAATGTGCTAAGTCTCAGTCATATATGTTTAATACTTTGGCCGTAATCAACATTTCCACTGAAGGACAGACAGACGGACATCGCTAGAATGTCTTAGAATCAATCACTGATCAATAATATATATGCACAGAAAAAAATAAAAAAATATTTGAGTAAATTTTTAATACTATTGAGTAAAAAATTACTCAATTTTGCACCAGTAAACGATTTATTGTAAATTTTTAATTAAGTAAACTTTTAATTAAAAATTTATTAAATGTTTGAAAACAAAATTGGAGTAAATTTTAAATTGACACAATTAAAAATTTACTCAAAATTTATCTATTTACTTTTTTTAAAGTTTAAAAAAGTTTTAAAGTTTTTTATAAAAAAAATTGTTTTTTCAAACTTTACCAAATATATTTATGTCTCAAAAACATAGGAAAATTTTATAAAGACGATTACAAACTTTCATATACATACACAAAAAATTATAAACTACACGAGAATTCAAAGAACTATGAAGCTTAAAAAAAAAATTAAAAAAACTATTAAATTTTTATTAAATTATTTACTTAAATTGTATTTAAAATGTTTAAGTAAATTTTTAATTGCGTCAATTAAAAAATTACTCAATTTTTGTTTTTAAATTTAAACAAGTGAATACTCAAATTTATTTCCACCATATTTTTTTTTCTGTGTGGGGCATTCCATGTAAAATCGGACACTTTGAAAATTTTTTTTTTTAGATTTTCCCAATTTGTTTACAGTTTTTAGTACCCTTCGAAAACTCCTTCGTGGTAAATTTTCAGTTTTTTTTCATGACCCGTTCAAAAGATATCGAATTTTTAAAAATTGGTAGTTTGTTCCTTTACTCAAATTTCTTTTACTCATAACTTCTTTAATAATGGTCCAAATTTCCATTTTTTTTTTTTAATTTTTGTTTTTTAACGTACTTTTAAAAAAAAAATCTCAACAAATTCTTAAAAGCGCTCTAGTATGCGATTTTTAAGTTTTAAAATTTAAATCTCATCTTTGAAAATATATGTACTCTTTAATTTTTCTAAAATTTTTTTGTGTAAAACTTCTATCGATTCTGCAAATTTTTTGTCCAGTAGGATCGTGGGATAACGATTATTAATATTTTTAAAATTAAAAAAAAAAATTTATTGTAATTTTCCAATCTTAAAGTCATTTCTACTGCTCCAATGCACAGTGGTAAATTCCGGCCAAAACCCTATAACTTCTTTAATTCTTTATGTAAACTCATAAAATTTAGTAGGTAGGTCAATAATATAATAATATACCAATTTCGCGAAAAAAAAAAAATTTCCGCGGAATTTTTTTTTTCCGCGAAAAAAAATTTTTCTTTCGCGAAAAAAAAAAATTTTGAAGGTGTTTCAAGATGTTGTGTCTCAATCATCATTAATTTTTTTATATATCTTTTGTGTTTTTGTCTTTTCCACAGATCGAAAAGCTCTTTATTTGATATAAAAGCCTCCACTTTAAAAGGATCTAACTGACCCA
Source organism: Pegoplata infirma (assembly GCA_963921195.1). Taxonomy (NCBI): domain Eukaryota; kingdom Metazoa; phylum Arthropoda; class Insecta; order Diptera; family Anthomyiidae; genus Pegoplata; species Pegoplata infirma. The sequence goes on from OY992540.1 coordinate 13,673,749, forward strand.
GCAGAAATTTTGCTGAACGTTCAGCAGCTTTTGGAAGGGGAACTTGGGTAAAGCAGCGCATCCAATTGCGCTGAATTCATGCATGATTCCCTAAGGCGATGTCCCACTTTAGAGCGCTAGTTGGATACACAGAAACAGCGCTCTTTAGATGCACTGAAATCACGTGTCTTAAGAGCGCTGATTTAAGCAGATTAAAGATGCAGTGAATTCATGTATCTTTGTAGAGCTGATTTAAGCAGAATAAAGATGCTGTAAATTCAAAGTTGAAATCAAATAACTAAAATTTAAAAAAATATAACAAAAAAATTCATTCGTTTTACTTTACAAAACTTTATTTATGTGAAACAAAATGAAAAAAAAAAAAAAATCGGAAGTGAACATCAAAAAAATATCGGAAATTTTCATTTTCACATTTTTTATGGGATTTTTTTTGGGAACAGCGGTCAAAGATGCTATAATTGAAGCGCTCTTTGCAGCGCTGATTAATGTGCAATAATGATGCAGTCAAATCATGTGTCCTTATCTAAAACTCATGTTTTTTTATTCAAAAAGTGTTAAAAATATTAAAAAGGAAAGCAAGTGTGAAATTTTATCAAAAAATAATTACACATTATAAGTTTTATATAAAAAATCTTAAAAAAAAATTAAAATTTTTTCCCCTTCCATTTACTGCATCCCTAAGAGCGCTCTTTGAATGCGCTACGGTATGCTATAAACAGATGCTGTGTCGCCAAAATCTCGATTTATTTCTGCTGGGGAAAGACTTCCCGAGTAAAAATTATTTAATATGATCGTATATACTTTTATATAGTCATATTATTTCATATATGATCATGTGTGACACTATGTCTTGCGAGATAAATTTATATAATAAATTTTGATGGGGGATTTTTTTAAGATATCACCATACATAACTATATGTTGTAACATCTAGCCCCATGCGTCATTTTAAATTTCTAAGTGTTTTATATAAAATTTTATATGCCTCCATTATTTTTTAATTTTTTTAAGTTTTTTTAAGAACATATTTTATCGCGAATATTTCAAAGTGTTTTATAAAAAATTTCATATGACTTCATACCCAGTAAAAACTTCTATTGCCAAGTAATGAGGTTTTCGCCTTTAAATTGATGGTGGTAGCTAGTTACTATGTTGGTGAAACACTCATTATTTTAACATGGCGATGTCATTGGAGTAATGACCGCATACCCACTCGCTTACGAGAATGCTACTGAAAAACTACATACATTAGTACCACAAATAATAAGCTACTAGTAGCCCAAAAATAACTCGTTACCCACTACTTACAAAAATGCTACCAAATAACAGCATACATTAGTCCCAAAAATAAGTAGCTACCAGTTGCTCAAAAATAACTCGTTTCCCACTCCTTACAAAAATGCTACAAAATAACAGCTTTTGATTGTTTTAATAAATTTTTAACTTGGGGCAACTTCCGCCAATATGAAATTGAACAAGTTCATGTTGAACGTGTTTGAGCAACCAAGCGGGCAAATGTGGAAATGGAAAAGATCCAATGTGCCAACGGAACCAATGTTTACGTTGATATCCTTCCCTCCAAATGTTTGATTGTAAAATTCAAGTATTACAGGACCGAAAATATATCTTGGAACCTCGTAGAAAGGGACATTTGGCTACTTAGGACATTACCAATAACAAATATACAGAAGCGACTGCTGCTCAGCCAATGGAAACCGCATTAAACACCATCTTATAAGTCTATATAAGAGTGAGTTAGGTTTTAAGGGAAATACTGTCTGTGATGGTTTTTTACATTTTTGCCGGCTTTAACATACTTTAAACAACAAGGAAAAAAAAAAATTAAATTAAAATTTGGAGAACACCACAAAATTTCTAGAAAAAACAATAACAATTTAGAAAAAGCCAATTAAAATCCAGAAAACTTCAATAGAAGTTATGTAAAGACTAATTAAGGCTCATAAATCACGATCAAGTGTCAGCTAGATCCAGTTTTCTAAATATCAATTTGGTTTTCTAAACTTTTTTTTGCCTTGTCCCAATTTTAATTAGAATTCCTGAATTTAAATTTCTGTTAACAGAGTTTTATTAGAAAAAGTAGATAAATGTTAATCTTTTTTGCACATTTAGCAAGGTCTTTTTAAATTTTCTTTAGCATTTTTTTAATTTCATTAAAAAAATTGTTTAGACAATTTATCAGATATTTTAAATCGTATTTACCAGTAACCTGTTCTGTATCAGGTTATCGGTAACTCATTATTTATTAACAAGATGTAACCGGTTTTGTATTAGGCTATCGGTAACTCATTATTTGTTAACAAGAAGTAATCGAGCAGGTAACGAGCCCTCATTACATAGAATGCAGGCGGTAATGGAGACTTATTACCAAGTTTTTACTGGGTATTTTTTTTATTTTTCTAAGCTTTTTTCAAGCACCACTTTTTTGTCACGAATATTTTCTAAGTGTTTTATATAAAATTTTATATGACTCCATCTTTTAAAATTTTTCTAAGTTTTTTTTCAAGGAACATTTTTTTATCGCAAATATTTTCTAAGTGTTTTATATAAAATTTTATATGACTCAATTTTTTTTAATTTTTCTAAGACCGAATTTACATAAGGCAATTTTAATTGCCGCAATTTTGATTTTCTAGTGTATCAGAGAGAAGAATCTTAGATCTCTCTCTGATACACGATAAAATCAGAATTGCCGCAATTAAAATTGCCTACCCAGTAAAAACTTCTATTACCAAGTAATGAGGTTTTCGCCTTTAAATAGATGGTGGTAGCTAGTTACTATGTTGGTGAAACACTCATTATTTTAACATGGCGATGTCATTGGAGTAATGACCGCATACCCACTCGCTTACGAGAATGCTACTGAAAAACTACATACATTAGTACCACAAATAATAAGCTACTAGTAGCCCAAAAATAACTCGTTACCCACTACTTACAAAAATGCTACCAAATAACAGCATACAAAGTCCCAAAAATAAGTAGCTACCAAAAATAAGTTGCTTAAAAATAACTCGTTTCCCACTCCTTACAAAAATGCTCCCAAATAACAGCTTTTGATTCTTTTAATAAATTTTTAACTTGGGGCAACTTCCGCAAATATGAAATTGATCCAGTTCATGTTGAACGCGTTTATTTCAAGAGCAACCAAGCGGGCAAATGCGGAAATGGATCCAATGTGCCAACGAAACCAATGTTTACGTTGATATCCTTCCCTCCAAATATTTGATTGTAAAATTCAAATATTACAGGACCGAAAATATATCTTGGAACCTCGTAGAAAGGGACATTTGGCTACTTAGGACATTACCAATAACAAATATACAGAAGCGACTGCTGCTCAGCCAATGGAAACCGCATTAAACACCATCTTAAGTCTATATAAGAGTGTGTTAGGTTTTAAGGGAAATACTGTCTTTGATGGTTTTTTACCTTTTTACCAGCTTTAACATAATTTTAACAACAAGGCAAAAAAAGTTAAATTAATATTTGGAGAACACCACAAAATTTCTAGAAAAAACAATAACAATTTAGAAAAAGCCAATTAAAATCCAGAAAACTTCAATAGAAGTTATGTAAAGACTAATTAAGGCTCATAAATCACGATCAAGTGTCAGCTAGATCCAGTTTTCTGAATATCAATTTGGTTTTCTAAACTTTTTTTGCCTTGTCCAATTTTAATCAAAATTCCTGAATTGAAATTTCTGTTAACAGAGTTTTATTAGAAAAAGTAGATAAATGTTAATCTTTTTTAAGTTAAATGTGCAAGTTTTTTCTAAATTTTCTTTAGCATTTTTTTAATTTCATTAAAAAAAAATTATTTAGACAACTTATCAGATATTTTAAATCGTATTTACCAATAACCTGTTCTGTATCAGGTTATCGGTAACTCATTATTTATTAACAAGATGTAACCGGTTTTGTATTAGGCTATCGGTAACTCATTATTTGTTAACAAGAAGTAATCGAGCAGGTAACGAGCCCTCATTACATAGAATGCAGGCGGTAATGGTGACTCATTACCAAGTTTTTACTGGGTAATGTAAATACGGTCTAAGTTTTTCCAAGGACAATTTTTTTTGAAAATATTTTCTAAGTGTTTTATATAAAATTTAACATGACTCCATTTTTTGAAATTTTTCTAAGTTTTTTTCAAGAACAACTGATTTTTATTATTTTAATTTTTCAACTTTTTATTAAAAACTAAAAAAAACATCCGATTTTAATATAATTGGATATAATTTTATATCATTGGATTAGACCAAAACTCGTATCAAAGTCGATATAAAGTTATATAAACTGATATTATTAGATAATATTCGATCAAGTCTTATGAAACCATTTTTCGTATAAGATTATATCAAAATAGACACGAACCCATATTAAATTATATATTGTGTCATATCATTTTTTTACTCGGGTTGGTTAAACTTGGTTCTGATGTTAATTAGTACTTACTTGGGAACCCTTATACTAATTTATGGTATAGCGACTTAAGAGCAATTATGAGCAAAAAGTTGTTTTTTAGCTTACCAAAGTTTTTGATTTTTGTTAATATATTTTTTTTTAGATTTATTTTCACCACCGCAATTTAAATTGATCCGCTCTTTTGAAATTTCCAAAATGCATATGTCATGTAAAAATTATGCTAAATTTTCCACATATATCAAGATCCAGGAAAATTTTTTTTTTTTAAAGTTTATAGCCTACTTTGTTTTCAAAGCTGCAAATAACAACTTTTTATTTAAAAAAAGTAAATCCAAATACACAAACTTTGCTTCGTTTTAAAACCCAAACTAGTCAAAGGATTGGCACAAAACTTTGTAATCGCATGTTCTGAAATGTTAGCTTTCATTTGGCATCAATTTGAAAAAAAAAACTAAATAATTGTTTTTTTAGTTTTGGCCGGATTTTACCTCTGTGCAATGGTGCGTCTTACAGGGGTCATTTATATGACCGACCCCCATTAGTTTTTACGTCTTAACATTTCTTTGGAAGAAACTAATACCCTATCTCCAATTTCTAAGGGGGCTCCCACACAAAACGACATTTTTTAAAATTTGCTCCAGCCGCTCTAACTGCCCTACACTCAAAAAATTATGTAGGTAAATTCCAGTGAATATTCACTTAAAACAAATGAAATTTTATTTAAAAACCATTCCACTGTTTTTTCATTTAAAATAAAAACATATTACAGTCAATTTTAAATGTTAATTTAATGACTAACCAAAACATTAAAAAACAAGTGAATATTTAGTTATTTTGTATTGAAAAACAGTAAAACTATAGAAGAATTTTTTTACTGCCGAAATTAAATGTAATAGAAAATTCGTTTTTAATACAGTAAATTATTTTTTTTTAAACTACAGAAACAGTAAAAAATAAGAAGTCCTTAATAAAATTAATGATTTTTCTTTTAAAATAACTTTACTGATTACTTTTTAAAATAACCTACAAACAGTTAATGACATAATTTTCTTAGTGTAGTATTCGCTCGCAGGTAGATCAGGTTACAGACACACACAAAAATTATTGGCTAAAAATTTTCAATTAAATCTATTGATCAACAAAATTTAAATGAGTCAACCAATGTTTCGATTAAAATTTTTGTTATTTTCTTTAACTGTCGAATTACAAATTTTCCACAAACCAGATTTTCAAATTATTTGAATACACTCAAAATATTTTGTAGGCAAAAACTGCAGTGACATAAACCCTACTTTACTTTGTACATTTTTAAAATTAAGTTTTCCTAGATTTAATATTTTTATAAATCAGTTTTGAAAAAGAAAATTTTGTCATTCGATTTTCAACTTTTATAAAAATAAATTGCTACCAATTTTTATATAAAATATCAAATTAAGTTATTTCAATTAATTACCACCAACCCCACATATTGGCGATCCATGCAAATTTAAAACGTGGTCAATAGTTTTTTAACGAATCGCGCCCATCCACATATGAATATTTAGTAAACAAGTTAAATCAATCTCAAAAGACCGTTCAATTATCAAAATATAAATTGGTCTGCTAACATGAAAAACACATTTAAAACCAGTGAATAAACAATTGAAAACCATCCCAGTAATTATTCATTTATTTTAACAAACACCAACATTTTTACTGTTGACAAAATTTTCTAAAATAAATAACATTAAACATTAAAAAATAACGTTTTTTTCATTCATTTTTACCAACAAATTCGAAAAAAATAACCTACGAAAACATTAAAAATTAATGATAGTTCTGTTATTTTTACCAACAAATTCCAAAAAAATAACCTACGAAAACATTAAAAATTAATGATTTCGTACGTTATTTTTTACAATATTCTATTGATATATTTTTTTAAAAATTTTTAATAAAATTTTGGGGAATCGATCCTGCAATCAACTACATTCTGGCCAGACACTCTACCCATCGTGCCAAAGTCACTTGATACAAACATGTTTTTATATTTCTATAAATAATTTTTTGAATTTTTTTTCTACAAAAAAATAACCTACTTGTGTAGGTAAAAACTAATGATATTTCATTAAAAAATAACAACAATTTAAAAAAAATTACCCAGGCAGAAAAATACGTACAGGAAAGCGCTGGCAAAGTACCTTTTATGGTCGCTTGAGTGCTGGGAAAGCATCACAGTTTAGTACTCCCCCTGCGTCCAAAATGATAACCACGGTAAACGGTATGCCATTGCTAATTTAAAGCGCTTTGAAAGCGCTTTAAAAACAAAAAATATGGTACTATTATAGCACTTTTAGAACAAAAATATGGGACGTATCAAAATTGTATAAGACACAACTTTTTTTGTGTTTATTTCAGTGTTGGCTACCGTTACCGATTAAAAACCCTTTAATATTGACTACCGTTACCGTTACCAATACCGAAATAAAAATTTTTAAATACCGTTACCGATAAAAAACCGTTACCTTTATTCGAATTTTTACCGGTATTATATCGGTTTTGTTTCGGTTGTATTAATATTACTTATTTTAATTTTTTTGTGGATTAAAAACATATTAAAATATTTTTAATATACTTAGGTTGGATTACTCAATGCTCCGTTAAAAAATAACTCTTCGTTAAATTTAACTTTTTCATACAAATTTTGACATAAGGCTCCGTTAAATCGGCAGTTAGCAGCTAACTTTTCATTAAGTAATCCGCCCTTAAAATAAAAAAAACTAAATTTTGTTCATTGCCCAATGGGCAATGCCCATCCAAATTAATGATTACATTCGCAATTAACTAAATTCGAATATCGGTCTTGGACCTCATAAAGATTTTATATTATTGAGAAGTGATCGATTGTATGCGATGTCTTTCCGTATGTAGATGACACGGTACGATCCAAAATAAACGTGCTATTCTTCTGGTACGAATACGTCTTAAAATCGGAACAGATGAAAAAAAGTTCCCCCTGAAAAATTAACAAAACCCCAAAAAAAAACATATTTTATTTAATTTTTTGTCTATTTGTTTAGAAAATTAAATATTTTTATGCCGTGTGAAGTGAATGCGATTTTTTTCGGTCCGAACTTTTTGGGGGCTTGACTATAGAAAATAAAATTAAACATTGATAAAATTGTATTATTTATGCGTAAATATAAATAAAATTAATTTCTTAACATCTATAGCGAGAGGAAAGGATACCACCAACCCTCCCCCTTAAAAACATCCCTTGTAACATCTTTGCCAAGTTTTTTTTATCCCTTCCGATTTTTTTTAACAACATGACAAACAATTTTGATCATTTTAACAGAAAAATGTGCTGATTTCAAATAAACAGTTCAGGCTGTTTATTTGAAATCAGCAGATTTCTCTATTAAAATCAGCAGATTTTTCTGCTGTCTTGACGTATTTTTCAGCAGATTCTATCTGGATTCTATCAGACAGAAATTTAGCAAACCGCGTCAGCTATAATCAGCATATTTCTCGAATGGCTTAAAATGCAGATTTCTCATATATATGGCGTAAAATGCAGATTTTTTTGCTTATTGGACAAAGGTGTCTCTACGAACATGAGTTCGTATTTGTTGAATTGCAATATTGCGTGAATGTTTTAATTTAATTCTGAGTTAATTGATAATATTTAATACTAGTGCAAATATAATTATGTATACAAAAGGTACAGAATTTAAGTTTTTTAATTTTTTTATTTTTTACGCATTTTTAACAAATTTATGACTTGTTAACATTTTATTTATAATACCGGTATGTACCGGTATTGATGTTTCGGTAACGGTTCACCGTTACCGAAATAATCGAAAATACCGTTACCTTTACCGTTACCGATATAAAAAATATGTAATACCAATACCGTTACCGATACGGTTATTCGTTTCGGTTGCCAACCCTGGTTTATTTCTTTGAACGGATTTAAATAGAAAAACATTGGAAAAGCGCTTTCAAAGCACTTTTTCGAATTCATACTACCTTCTACACAAAAAATAAAGTGCTTTGCCGAGACTTTTTCTTTGGAACTGTTGGCAGTTTCTGCCTGGGTATTTACACAAAACATTAAAAATTTGAAGAACAATCAGTAGTTTTTACTTACAGAACAAAAATAAATGACTTTTAAAATTAAATGTTAATGAAAGTCTTTATTTTTTAGTGTGTTATTTTTGAAACAAAGGGCAGAATTAGTCATTAATAAAAACTAAACATCAAACAAATGTTTTTTCTTTTAAAAACGACTAAACCTAAAACTTTTTAAATGAACTACAAACAGTTAATGACATAATTTTTTAAGTGTAGTTAAAATAAAGAAATTTTTTTGTAATTTTACAAGCTTTTTACCAATAAAATTGTTAATTTACGACTTTTTTGACGCGATAAAAATTTAAGCAAGATAGAGCGAAACGGATGAATTTTTCAAAAGAAAGTACTATTAAGAAAAATATGGAATCTACATATCTGTCGGGGTCTCAAGACCCTAATTTTGTTTTTAAAATTTAGCATTCCCGAGATTTTATATATGCACATTAGCTTGTCCCGATATTAGGAAATTTTGGAATTTCTTTAGGGCATACCTGGTCTTGCTCATCCAACAACGATTAATTGATGTTTTTTTTATTCGAAGTAAAAAAAATTTAAATGGTTTATTTCAAAAAATTTCTTAAAGTGTGAAAAAAACTCGTTTTATATATTTAATAATTTAAAAAAAAAAAAAAATTCCAGTGGTTTTATCAAGTACTTACTGTAATTATTGTTGAAAAAAATCCTTTCATTTTTTGAAGGTATAAAAATATTTTTTTTTGTCTTACAGAATCTTGTTTTATTTTTCTTAAAAAAAAACTTCCTTTTTTTAAACAACAAATAAATAAAATAAGGTAAATTTTATTAAGACCATTAAAAACAGTTACTAAAAATACCTTTTAAAAGATTCATATTGTAATAAAAAGTTGTTATCGATTCATACAATTTTCAAGGTGTACATCCTTTTTATTTGTTGTATTACTAAAGCTCAAATTAAATAAATACAACTATCAATTCCCAACGAAACAATAACAATTATAAAGAAGAAGAAAAAAAAAGATTGCAAAGAATATATATATATATGGAACAGTGGAAACTGGCACTGGAGGACGAAGAGAAAAGTAGCAACTTGTGGAAATGTTAGTAAAACCGTTAAAATTACAAAAAAACAACACGCAGAGAAGAAAAATGATTGCGACAACCATAATGGAAAAGCAACATAGTGTGATTGATAACTTTATCATAACATGATTGTAGCGATCATATTTTAATCTTCCCTGATCATATTATGATAAAACATTGTGATTTTATAATTGATAATGATCATAATATGGTTGCCACAATTATATATGATCAAATGGATCAACTATACTATGTTTACCCTTCATTTCGGGTTATTTGGTGTGCTGCAATCATGTTCCAAACATATTTTTTTTTTCTCTGTGTGAAGAGAAAGTGTTAAATTCGGCTGTGCCGAATCTTTTATACCCTCCAACATATGTTTACAAATTCATATATTATGTTCTTTGCTCTAAAGTAATACAGTTATATTATTATATGAATTTTTCATCACAACGCCCACAAAAGTGGGCGATCCAAATATTAAAACGACATTTTCTAATCCCCTGGGTTTTGAGAGTTAAATTGGAGAAATTTATTAGATTTCGCTAGAAATTCAGAATTTCATATCAATTATTTAAGTGTAACAATCGAAAAGCGCCGTTGATGAAAGCGTGTCTACTTTCGAAATCTCCCGAGTAAAAATAATTTAATATGATCTTATATACTTTTATATAGTCATATTATTTCATATATGATCATGTATGACACTATGTATTGCGAGATAAATTTATATAATAAATTTTGATGTGCGATTATTTTAAGATATCGCCATACATAACTATATGTTGTAACATCTGGTCCCATGTATAATTCCAAATTTCTAAGTGTTATATATAAAATTTTATATGCCTCCATTATTTTTTAATTTCCCGAGTAAAAATAATTTAATATGATCTTTAGAGTGTCCCTTATTTTGGAAATGTTGGAAATCTTGAGACGGTACCCGCTCATTTTTTTCCTTTTGACTTAAAAATAACTCAGGAAAAATTTTACGCCCCTAGGACCACGCCTTCCCTACGCGACGGGGCCTTAAAGAGCGGGGCCTAAAAAATCATTTTTCCATACAAACCAAAAAAATTTTTTTTTTATTTTTAATTTTTTTGTTATTAATTATTATATTACTTGGTTTGCTTATTCACGACAAAAAATTTGATTTTGGAGGGATAAGTCTTTCAGCGCTAAAAAATTTTTCGCAAAAAAAAAATTTGGGCGGCCGGGGTCCTACAGTAAAAAATTTTTAAAAAATATTTTTTTTTAGTTTTGACCAGCAACGGTTTTAGTTGCTATGTTGCTTTAAATGATATATATTCCAAAAAAAAAATTATTCATATCTGTGACATCTTTATCTTTTTCGAAAAAAAAAATTTTGAGCCGTAGGAATCCTACGGTAAAAAATTTTTAAAAAATATTTTTTTTTAGTTTTGAAAAGCAATGGTTTTAGTTTTTATGTTGTTTTTAATGATATATATTCCAAAAAAAATATTATTCATATTTGTGACATTTTTATCGTGTATCGAAAAAAATCATCAATGCATTTTTTACCCTTTTTTAGAACACGATTAAGATGTCACAGATACAAAAAATATTTTTTTATGAATATATATCATTTAAAGCAACATAGCAGCTAAAACCGTTGCTGGTCAAAACTAAAAAAAAATATTTTTTAAAAATTTTTTACTGTAGGACCCCGGCGGCTCAAAATTTTTTTTTGCGAAAAATTTTTTAGCGCTGAAAGACTTATCCCACCAAAATCAAATTTTTTGTTGTGAATAAGCAAACCAAGTAATATAATAAATAATAACAAAAAAATTAAAAATCAAAAAAAAAATTTTTTGGTTTGTATGGAAAAATGATTTTTTAGGCCCCGCTCTTTAAGGGCCCGTCGCGTAGGGAAGGCGTGGTCCTAGGGGCGTAAAATTTTTCCTGAGTTATTTTTAAGTCAAAAGGAAAAAAATGAGCGGGTACCGTCTCAAGATTTCCAACATTTCCAAAATAAGGGACACTCTAATGATCTTATATACTTTTATATAGTCATATTATTTCATATATGATCATGTGTGACACTATGTCTTGCGAGATAAATTTATATAATAAATTTTGATGTGCGATGTTTTTAAGATATCGCCATACACAACTATGTGTTGTAACATCTGGTCCCATGCATCATTGCAAATTTCTAAGTGTTGTATATAAAATTTTATATGCCTCCATTATTTTTAAATTTTTTTAAGTTTTTTCCAAAAACATTTTTATCGCAAATATTTTTAAAGTATTTTATATAAAATTTCATGACTTCATATTTTTTTATTTTTCTAAGTTTTTTCCAAGCACCACTTTTTTATAGCGAATATTTTCTAAGTGTTTTATATAAAATTTTATATGACTCCATCTTTTAAATTTTTTCTAAGCTTTTTTTAATGAACATTTTTTTATCGCAAATATTTTCTAAGTGTTTTATATAAAATTTTATATGACTCAATTTTTTTAAATTTTTCCAAGTTTTTCAAAAGACAATTTTTTTGAAAATATTTTCTAAGTGTTTTATATAAAATTTAACATGACTCCATTTTGTGAAATTTTTCTAAGTCTTTTTCAAGAACAACTTATTTTTATTATTTTAATTTTTCAACTTTTTATTAAAAACTAAAAAAAACATCCGATTTATAAAAGTGTATAAATTTTAATATAATTGGATATAATTTTATATCATTGGATTAGACCAAAACTCGTATCAAAGTCGATATAAAGTTATATAAACTGATATTATTATATAATATAAGATCAAATTTTATGAAACCATTTTTCGTATAAGATTATATCAAAATAGACACGAACCCATATTAAATTTTATATTGTGTCATATCATTTTTTTTACTCGGGCTTACAATTTTTTTTTTTTCAAATTTACATATTCTGAATTTTTGCAAATCTCATTGACCTTCACCGTCCATTGTCCGCCGATTTCACTGTACATACTTAAATTTTTGCTCTGATTTTTCGTTTCTGGTGTTAATGTTGATATTGGAACAAATTGAAATAAAAAAAACAACAACATTATGATGATTTCTTTTTGCGTTTTTATAAAAAAAAATAAAACAACTTGTAAATGTTGTTTTCTTTTTTTTTGTTGTATGTTTTCATCGTCTTCTTCCTTAACTTGTTGAATTCTTTAGTGAAACAAAAAGAAAAACAGAATACAAAGTCAAACATAGTCACAGATATTTTGTTTGTTTGGGGCAGGACTTTGAAAGAATTAATGCTCAAAAATTTAAAAATATTCATCAAATAATCAATTGAGATTCGAAAATTATAAATGCAAATTTGAACAAGTAAAAACGGTAAATTCGGTCTTGCCGTTTGTATGGATACCTTGAAAAATTTGTTGAAAAATTTTTTTGTGAAAATATTTATTTAAAAAAAATGATAAAAGAAATTAATTTTCATAAAAAATTTTTTTAAAAAAATATTTCTCGAAAAAAAAGTTTTTCGCAAAAAAAAAAAAATGCGAAAAAAATTTTCGGTTAAGAAAATGTTTGTATTTGTTTAAAAACCTTTCGGCATGCAAATCTGTTCATATATGCCAACCAGCAGCCGAATGAAAGCATTTTTCATTTTAAGGTTATGTTTTTTTACATTTTCGTTCATAACTTTTGAACTGCTGAACCGATATCGCTCAAATGCAATACCAAACTTTTCAGAACAACAACAAAGATATATGTTTAGTATTAATAATATCTGTGTAATTTATTTTATTATGCTTTTTGCACTTTATATATACAATTTTATTATACCCTCCACTCTAGTGATAGAGGGTATATATAAGTCTGTCATTCCGTTTGTAACACCTCGAAATATTGGTCTAGGACCCCATAAAGTATATATTTTCATGATCCTCGATCGATTTTAAGACGATCTAGCGATGTCCGTCCGTCCGTCTGTCCGTCCGTCCGTCCGTCCGTCCGTCTGTCCGTCTGTCTGTCTGTCTGCTGAAAACACGCTAACTTTTAAAAGACTTAACGGAGGCTCCTGAAGTTTGGCATATATGTTGGGCATTTACCTGGTCAGGTTGGTATTGCAATCCAGCGAAATCGGTCCCGTGGTTCAAAAGTTATGAGCAAAAGACTGAATTTCGGCAAGGGTTTTTCGTGAATTTTTGAGATAAAAAGCACTATAACTTTCGAAAACCAATTCTGAGGATGCTGAAGCTTGGCATATATATTTTGCGTTCCTCCAGCCTCGTTCGTATTAAATTTCAGCCAAATCGGTCCTGTGGTTCAAAAGTTATTAGCAAAACCGTGAATTTCAGATTAGCTTCACCTAAAATTCACGTGTTGAAAACCCGTTAAACCTGTTTTAAAAACATTGGTAATTCACAAAAATATTTTGCAACGTATTTTTGTCACTCAAAAATATTTTTATACCAAAACAAAAAAAAATTCCACTCGAAAAAAATTTTACACTCAAAAAAAATTTTACACTCAAAAAAAATTTTACACTCAAAAAAAAAAAAAAATAGTAAATTATTTTTTTTTCAAAAATTACTAAAAAAATTTTTTTTAAACAAAATAAAATATTTATAATCAAAACTGTTATTTTTTTCACGTTAGAAAATTTATTATCACTTAAAATGGGCATTGTGGAGGGTATTCATAGATTCGGCCAAGTCGAATTTAACTTTTCTACTTGTTATTATTTTAATTATTTTGTTTATTCACGCGCACAAAAGGGGGCGGACCTTAACAAATTACATTTTCTTGTCCCCTAGATCCATCTGCAGGACTTAAACTTATTCTGACATTGCTTAGCAAAATTACGAAAATCTGTGGAAAATTGCAATTTTTCAGAGGTTGGTTTAGTTCCTTAAGAGGGAACTTTTTTTCCCCCGATCCGATTTTGCCCATTTCCAAACTTATCAGCCCAAGACCACAAGACATATTTCTACGAAACTTCAGAAGCCTACACTCAAAGAAAAAGCTTCTTCATATTGATGAAAAGTAACATCAATATGATGAAATGTTACATCATTTTTCGTCCAATGTAACTTGTCATCAATATGATGAAGCGGTGTCATCAATAACATTTTTTATTTAAAAAATAAGAAAAAAAAAAAAATTTTTTTTTTTATTTGATTTTATTTAATTTATTTTATTTTTATTAGCTTACATTTGTTTGTTATTTTCTAATTTTTAAAAACTTACATCTTTATTTCGTATCCACCGAGATTAGAACGCCGTACCTCTTGTTTGTTGGGCTTAGCCTCTAGCCACTGACCTACAGCATGACAATACATAATACCAATAAAAAGCCGTTTTGTTTGTTGTGTGCTAATAATAACGCTAAAAGTTTGTGCGTTACTATGCTTTGCTAAAAGCAGTGAGAGGGAAAGAGAGGGATATTGTACATTAGACCGGGTCGAAAAAAAAAGTTCCCCTTGTGCGGGCCTTATTTTAAAGCTTACCTCGAAAAAGTTCCATAGCCAAAATATAAGATTTTTAGGTCGCGATTTGGTACCGCCGAAATCGTTATTTGTTCATAACTTTGTCATTTGATGTCCGATCCTTTTAAAAAAAAATTTGTTTGAAAGTCCTCCGCGAGTACTAAATTTGACTCATATCTGGTTTTGACCTCTGAGCTCATCTTCGTGTCATGAGTGTTAGTTTCTCAGCTTTCTACCCACCTAAATGATTTTTATTTTTCCATTAAATTATAGCATTAAAAAATTCATGAAATTCTTCCCTTAGAAGTACCCTCTTAAATTAATTAACAAAAAAGTTACATTCAATTTTAAATTTCCATAGAAAAAGATTTAAAACACTCCCAGCAAAAACTTGGTAATGACACATCATTACCATTCTAATTACTTAGTAATGACAGAAAATTACGTTTAGCATTATTTTGTAATGCAAAATAAGGACTTATTAATAATGACTAACATAAGTCATTATAATAAAATAAAAAAATTTTAGAACTAGATTTTCACTTTTTGACTCACTGTACATTATTTTGAATAAACACAAAATAAAATTAATTTTTTTTTTATTTTTAAAAATTTTTTTTTTAAATAATTTTTTCATTACCTATAAGTATATATGTAATTAGTTATTAATATTGGTTTGATAATCATTACATTTGGCACATTTGCTTGTAAATGTAATGGGAAAGGTAATTCGAATCAGAAGTAGTTATAACTTTTGAATTTCCCATTACACATTTCATTACTTGGTAATGCAAGTTTTTGCTGGGCTTGTTCGTATGTATTTAAATACAAACTAAACAAGTGAGAGTGTTAAATTCGGCTGTGCCGAATCTTTTATACCCTCCAAAATGTAAAAAAAAAATTGACAGGGGCGTTTCCTTTTTTTTGGGGGGGGGGGGGCGAAGTTGATAGGGTCAGTGGGGCACGTTGAGAGCACCTTCCTATCGCGATAAATGTACCAAATGTTTCATTTATTTAAAAAAAATACAAAAAAACTTGTAAAAATGTGTATTTTTTTAGAGGTTGGTTTAGTTCTTCAAGGGGGAACTTTTTTCCCCCTGGTCCGATTTGGCCAATTTCCGAACTTAACCTGCCTAGGAACATAAGACATATTTGTGCAAAACTTGAGGTTCCTAGCTCTTTTATTTTGGACTGCATCGTGTTAACTACAGACGGACGGACGGACGGACAGACGGACGGACGGACGGACGGACGGACATCGCTAAAATGTCTTAGAATCGATCACTGATCAATAATATATATACTTTATGGGGTCCCCGACCGATATTTCGATGCGTTACACACGGAATGACAAAGTGAGTATACCCCCATACTGTAGTTGGAGGGTATAAAAAATTAAATATAGTTTAAAGGCATAATAACAAGTGTTTTTTATAATTTTCTTTATATTGTATATGAAAATCTTAAATCAAATGTAACTTTTTTGTTAATAAATTTAACTGGATACTTCCAAGGGAAGAATTTCATGAATTTTTTAGTGCTATAATTTAATGGAAAAATAAAAATCATTTAGGTGGGTAGAAAGCTGAGAAACTAACACTCATGACACGAAGATGAGCTCAGAGGTCAAAACCAGATATGAGTCAAATTTAGTACTCGCGGAGGACTTTCAAACAATTTTTTTTTTAAAACGATCGGACATCAAATGACAAAGTTATGAACAAATAATATTTATATTTTGGTTATGGAACTTTTTCGAGGTAAGCTTTAAAATTAAGCCCGCACAAGGGGAACTTTTTTTTTCTCCTTTATGGTCGACCCAGTCTATTGTACATTCATAAAATGTTTGAGTCTTTACAAATTCCCATAAACAAACGTTTAAAAACATGTTTATATACATATTATACATTGTATATAACGAAAAATGTTGAGTCTTCACAATTACATATTAGAAAACGTTATCTAACTAAGTAGCGGTGCGAGATTTTTATCTATAGTTGGCTGAACTAGCTAAGGCGTCGACAATAAACACTGCAACTTGGGGAACGTGGGTTCAAGTACCAGCCGGGGCAGGACTTTTTTTTAATTTTTTTTTTTTTTTGTTTTTTTTTTATTTTTTTATATTTTTTTATATTTTTTTAATATATTTATTTAATATTTTTATTTATTTTAACATTAATTTAATTATTTACAAAAAAAACATTTGAAAGGCATATTATGACACTTTTTGATGACATGATGAAATGTGTTATCACTTGTTTTTTCCATTTGGATGACATGTTTCATCATATAGAAAAAAATCTTCGTCAATATGATGAAATTTGTCATCAAAATTGATGACAGCAAGTGATGAAACCGTACCATCAATATGATGAAGCATTTTTCTTTGAGTGTAGCCCTTTTACTTTGGACTGTATCATGTTTTCCACAGAGGGACGAACGGACGGCAGACGTAAATTTAAATTTACTGTAAATTTACAAAGTTTTAGTTAAATGACCAGAAATTTATCAAATAAACTCTGAAAATTGACAAAGTTTTTGTTAAATTTATTTGATTTCAAACTTGAACACATGAAATAATTGTGATCAAAATTAACAAACACTGTTTATTATCTGCACTCAAAATAATCACTCTGTTAAATTACAGAGATACTCTGCTGAGCCAGCAGAAAATACCATAGATTTCCAACCAGCAAGATTTTTTGTTATTTTACAAAGAAAACTCTGTAAAATGATTTCGATAAAAAAAACTGTAAATTTACAGAATTATCTGTAAAATATTGATAAAAGCGACCAGAATTTGACTATTTTATTTACTATTTGATTTCTGGTCAAATAGCCAATCTGGTGTTGACAATTGAAAAATGCCATCGAGTAAATTTGCCCGCTTTAATGCTTAAAAATTTTAAATTTACTTTTTTTTATTTTTGTGAAAGTTTTTTACGAGTACCTCCAATTTTACACGACATCCTCGTAAAATTTTCCAGGGTTTATAATTACAGAGCAATAAATAAAAATACAGTTGAAATTTTGTATTTTGGTTACGAGAAAAAACATAAGTATTTTATAAAATCTGTATTTTAACAAAAAACTCTGTTTATTATCTCTAAAATAGAGATTACAAAGTAAAAAGTAAAATTACAGATAAAATTTTGTTTTTCGGTTACAAGAAAATACAAAGTATATTATTAAAATCTGTATTTCGACAGATAACTTTGTCAAATAACTGTCGAATTGAGATTACAGTCATTTTACAGAGTTTTTAACAGAGTTATTATTTTGAGTGTGGAAAAAAGAGATTACAAAGTAAAAAGTAAAATTATAGATAAAATTTTGTTATTCGGTCACAACTAGTGTCCGACCGAATACACCTTTTTTCGCCGAAGCCGAATATTCGGACAAATTTTTACTATTCAGCCAAACCGAAGCCAAATATTAAAAAAAAAATATTTATGTAGTAAAAACAAGAAAAAAATAAAACTCGACTCGGCGGTATACTCAAATGCATGAGAAAGCTGTCGAGAATTATTTTATTTTAAGCAAAAAATTTTTTTGGACATTTTTGTAAAAAATATATTTTAGAGTGTAAATTTTTTTCGACCGATTTTTTTTTTTTTTAATGTTAAAAAATGTTTTAGTTGCAAAAACACTTTGTAAAATGTTGTTGTGGCTTACTAATGTGATTCAAAGTTAGTTTAGTGTGTTTTTCAACACGTGAGCACAAATATTATACAATTATTCAGTATTCGGCCTATTCGGTCAATATTGTGGCCGAAGCCGAATAGTGGCCGAATAGTGCTTTTTGGCCGAAGCCGAATATTCGGTCGGACACTAGTCACAACACTCAAAATAATAACTCTGTTATTTTACAGAAAAACTCTGCTAATTCAACAGAGTACACCATACTTTTTCCCGCCAACAACATTTCTTGGTAATTTTACTAAAATACTCTGTAAAATGATTTTGACAAAAAAAACTGTTAATTTACAGAGTTTATAGTAAAATATTGGTTAAATATGAAAGCTTTATGACAGAGAAAACTCTGTAATTTTACTTTAAAACTCTGTAAAATGATTTGGACAAAAAAAACTGTTAATTTACAGAGTTTCTAGTAAAATATTGGTTAAATAAACCACCATTTAGCAAAGAATACTGTGTAAATTTACATATATTTGTAAAATACATTTGCCCAGTTGAAAAATGTGTCACTGAGGAAATTTCCACAGTGATTCCTTGAGGAATTGTCTTCAGGTTCTGACAAATCATAGGCAATCCTTGATGACATGTGCTAACATTGTCAGCACTGAATGTTTGCTTTAAGAGTGTGGACAATTCCTCTAAGACGTCTAAAAGGAAATGTCTTCAGAATAGCAGTATATTAAATTAGAATTTTAAATCTGGGCAACTCTTCAATTTCCAAGAAAAAGATGGCAATATTATCGACTTAATTAAAATAAAATCAAAATCTAACAAGTAGAATAAAAATAATAAATAGACAAACAATTTTATAAATAAAGTTTGGAACAAGTGGTTAGGTGTGGGACTAATAAACTGGAGGTTCCAGGTTCAAATCCAGTTGGGACTAAAAAAGGCGAAAAGTTTTTTCTAAATATAAGAAAGATAATTTATAAAGGAAAATGGATAAAAGTAAAAACTAAAGGAAATACGAAAATTTGTTGTATTTTCGCATGACCTATGTCAGACATTTCCCCAAAGAAGTCTTAGGTGACATGTCCCCAGAAGATCAGCCCAGACCACTGCTGACTTTGAGTGAGGACATTTTGAAAATTTGTATGAAACTGTCCTCAACCCAGTACATAGAGATGTCTTGTGGATGTCAGGTGTGTCTCTGACATGTCATCGCTCCGTCACTGAGGATGGCTCGAGGATGTTGCCAACTGGGTGATGCAAAAAAAATTTACAGAAAAAACTCTGTAAATTTACAGAGTTTAGTTAAATGCATGTTATTTTGTAAAATTTTTATAAGATTTCTGAAAACAAAAAATTTATAACTTTTTTTGCTACTTTTTCAACTTTTTCTAAAAAAAGAAAAATTTACAGATAAAATTTTGATGTTTGGTAATAAAAACAAAAACTACTCAAAACGGAAAACTTTTTTGGTTATAAAAAAAATACTAAGTATTTTGCTTAAATCTGTATTTTAGCAGAAAACTCTGTTAATTATCTGTAAAATTAAGATTATAAAGTAAAAAGTAATATAACAGAGGAAACTTCGTTTTTTTGTCACAACAAAATACAAAGTATTTTCTTTAAATCTGTATTTTGACAGAAAACTCTGTCAAATATCTGTTGAATTGAGATTACAGTCATTTTACAGAGTATTTTACAGAGTTATTATTTCGATTGTAATATTACTAAAAATTTTGCAACGTCCAAAACTACAGATTTTTTTTTGCAATAACAAAAATTTTGATCACAACAATAATTGATTTATTTAAATTTTTTTGATCAATAGATTTAATTGAAAGTTTTGGTGTGTTATACAAATTACAAGCCGTTTAGAATCTCTATCAGTTTAAGGTTTGAACTTTTTTCTTAAATATTTCCACACTGAAAAAAAAAGCTTCGTGAAAATAATGAAAATTGATGACCTTAAGCCGAACTAAAACAACACTAAGTAACAACAACAGGTCAACGATACACAACAATAATTAATAATGAAAATTGGCATAAGCTAAATGAAAAATGACTCACGTTTTCAACCGAAGACAGTTTTCATTTGATCAATGAAACTGGTGTCATTAAAGTGTCATTCAATGAAAACTTACATAGAAATAATGAAAATATTCGTAGCACTTGTTTAAAACGTTTAATGAAATTTTTCATTAAATGTATGAAAGTATGCATTCATTAAATGTGGAATAGTAGTAGGAATACCATATTCGCATTCATTTAAACTAGTTTAATTATTCGTTTTCCTCACACAATTCATCTGTCAAAATTAAACGCCGTTTAAGTTTGACATTTAAATTTTATAGGGAAAACGAAAAATTAAACTAGTTTAAATGAATGCGAATGTGGTAAGAAAAATTACAACACAAAATTGAAATTTATGAAAATCCTTTATAACAATTTATATTGAGTAACGTGTAACCGTCACTGAAATTATTTAATTTACGTTGAAAAAACACTTTACATTTTATTTATAGTTTTCACTTAGTTTTCTTACACAAAATTTTAATCAAATTGTAATACACTAGTATAACCACGAAGTAATATAAAACAGCGCGAATTTTAGTAAATGTGAAATTTTGGGGCGTTTCCCCCGACAAAAGTGGTACTACTGGACTCAGGATTAGTTTCATCTGACTTAAAGTGGTGGAAAAAAACTTTACAAAATAAACCACACAATGAACAACACAATTTCACATTTTCGTAAAAAAAATTGCAAACAAAACTCGATCAGCTGTTTTTTATTTACATTTTTCGCGCCAAAAACAGGCTTAGTGTCTCTTCACAATACAGCAGCAAGCAGCAGACAGCAAAATTTCCCCTTTTATTTTTTTGTTTGTTGTATGAAAATTTTTGCTGTCCGCTGCTTTCTGCTGTATTGTAAAGAGACACTAAACAGACTCGACAGGCGTAAAAAAGCAACAAGTTTTATAAACAAAATTTAATGACATTTTTTAATGAAATTATGAAATCTAATGAAGCAAATTTTATGAAATTTGTTCCCAATATGCATAATATTTAATTAAGCTTATGAATTCCTTCATTGGTTAAATGAAAACAAAATAATGAATCCATTTCATTTATATCACGAAGGTTTTTTTTTTTTTCAGTGCAGCGCCTCCTATCGGAAAAATATAAACACTTTCAAACTGTTATATACTTATGTTAATTATTTTATTTTTTATGAGTTCATTCCTTTAAAATTCTTGTCCTTTTAGGATGTAGTATGTTTATTTATGTAGAATTGTAGAGATATTTTTTTTGTCACTGATTTAAACTGGACTTTGAACTTGAAAAAGTTAATAATATTTTATTTAATGTTTACATATATTCTTATTTTAATGAATTGAGTGAGATAAATTTTGTTTTGTAATACAAATATTATAACAAAATAAAGATCATAATACAAATAAACAACAGTTATGTTGTTAATTATTTCAAATTAAAAATAAATTGTTTAAAAAGAAAAATAAAAACTAAACAAATTAATAAAAATTTGTTGACAGCAATCACGAGATAAACATGTGTTTTTTCTTCTGTTTAATTTAAATTTATATTTTTCAGTTAACAAAAAAAAAATCAAAAATTATTTAAAAAAAAATTTACAAAAATAAAATCCAAATAATATAATATAAACAAAATATAAACAAAATATTTATTTAAAAAAATCAACCAAAGAATTTTGTTTAGTCCAAAAACAAAAGAAACAAATTTTTACCCAAAACATCTTAAAAAAAAATTCAAAAAAAATCCACTTTTAAAGTTTTATAACAAAAAAAACCTTAAAAAATTAAAAGCAACACAATGCGTTTCACTTATAATCAATACAATTGTTATGAATCCGGTTATCGGATTCCATCGAAAATGCATCACAACAACAGCAATAACAACAACAGCAGCAACAACAACAATAATAATAGCAGCAACAGTCATAATATTAATAACAACAGCAACAATTCAGGCAATTCAGTCTCCACCGTATATCATCCACATTATTATAAAAGTAATTTTGGTAAGATTTTTTGTTGATTTTTTTTTTGTTTATACAGACAGATTTCATATTTTAATATGAATTTGTTTTAAATACACACTCAAAGTATTTGTTTGTTAAAAATTTGTAAAACTGAGTTGTAATTTAATTCAGCTTAAATTAATTAAAATTTTTTTTGTTAAAAATTTATTTTTTTCTGTACGCCTTGAAAAACATTTATTTGTTGATTTACTTGTTTGTTTTTGCACTCAAAATAAATCAGCAGAAAAATCTGCTGAAAATACACCCATTTTGAGCCATATGAGATATCTGTTGATTTTAGCAGATAAGATTTGCTAAATATCTGTTATGATTATCTAGGTGAAATCAGCAGTGAAATCTGTCGAGACAGCAGAGAAATCTACTGATTTTAGCAGAGCAATCAGCTGATTTACGAAGAGCAATCTGCTGATTTCAGCAATTACATCGAGTTTGAGCCATATGATAAATCTGCTGATTTTGGCAGACTCACAATGGAAGTCTCCCTGGTATCACCCTCCGATCTTCATGAAATTTGGATATGTTGTTAAGAACGAAAATTAATTCGACACGTATTTTTTTTTAGCGGTCCAAACACCTTTTTCAGTTTCTTACGATTTACGTTTATTTAAACAAAATTAATATAGCCATGTGTGGTATCAGATTAAAGGTATTCAAAATACCTATCTCGTGGTGCTAACAACGGGCCAATGAAGTTAATATTTTTCGACTTATTAACAAAAATGTCCTAAAATTTTAGTATTTTACTCAATATGACGAAAAGTTGTGCATTTTTGGATACGTTCTTAGCTCACGTAGATAGGTTTTCCAAAGACCTTTCATTTGGTATGTAACATGACTAGGTTTCTTTGCATAATATAGGAGATAAACGAAAAAACTGAAAAATGCCCTTGTCTTCCC
This sequence comes from Pegoplata infirma, assembly GCA_963921195.1. Taxonomy (NCBI): domain Eukaryota; kingdom Metazoa; phylum Arthropoda; class Insecta; order Diptera; family Anthomyiidae; genus Pegoplata; species Pegoplata infirma. The sequence continues at coordinate 13,697,430 of OY992540.1, forward strand.
CCCTCCTTTTTACCTCCTAAATATGAATTTGGGCCACTAAAAAAAATACGTGTCCCTTTATTTTTTCTGCTCTACAAAATAAAACCAATTCCATAAAGATCTGCGGGTGACACTAGGGAGACTTCCCTTGTCAGTATACTAAGCCTCTGTATTGTGCAATAAAAAAATTAGAATTGTAAGAAAAACTACATTTTCTAATTCCCTGAGTTCAACTCACGCTCACGCAAACAATAATCGAGTCACTCCACTAATCACTTACGAAAGTTTTTTATTTAATCACATTCACTCATTCACTCAAAAAAAAAATGAATCACTCACTCAAAAATTCGGCTTGAGTGATTCAAACCGAATCGAGTCACTCAAAAAAAATTTTATCACTCACGCAAAAATCCGGCTTGAGTGATTCAAGCCTACTCATAATCATGTGATTAAAATGAAAATCACTCACGCGTGATTCACGCATGAATCACGAAAATCACGTTTGTAATCTGCTAAGAATATGTTCAAAAATATCTATTTAATTGTATAAAAAACTAAAAAAATTAATTCTTTAAAAAAACTTAGAAAATTTTCTTGAAAAAATAATGACAGCAAACTATTTCTGTTAAATTTCAAAATAATCTGCTAAAAATATGTTCAAAAATATCTTTATATCCTAAACCACACTGTGGTACAGGGTATACTGAGATTGTGCTGATGTTTGCAACTACCCGAAATATTGGTCCTAGACCAACCTTTAAGTATACCGACTCAGAATCACTTTTTGAGTCGATTTAGCGATGTCCGTCCGTCTGTCTGTCCATGTAAACGGTGTAAACACGATACAGGTCGCAATTTTTAATCAATTGGATTGAAATTTGAAACTAAAGCCTCTTTTGGCCAAAGTACGAAGCCTATTGAAATTGAAAAAAAATCGGTCCATATTTAGACCTAGCCCCCACACAAAGGTCCCCTTTAGTTTTGATTCAAATTACTCTAATAACTGCATTATAATATGTATCGTTTTAAAATTTGACAGGGAATCATGTTTCATCCACACAAATCATCATTCCAAATTTTAAAGAAATCGGACCAGTTTTTCTTGTAACCCCTAGACAAACCACCTTCCCGATTTTCAAATTTCATGAAAATAAAAAAAATATTTAATTAAAATTCTGTTTGTGTATGTTAAACGCGTTCTTTAATAACCTTATCAAATCTGATTATCATCGGACCCTTTTTGGACTTAGGCCCCATGTGAAAGTTTCGCCCGATATTCAGTTAAAGCGGTTTATTATCAACAAAGAGAAGCCTATTTCACTCAAATTTGTTTAATGAGTGATTTTTAAAGAGTTGACAAAATATAGATGTAATCGGTCCATGTTTGAACTTGTGACCCATTTTCCGGGAAACTCTGGTGTAGGGTATAATATGGTCGGTCTTGACCGACTATAATTTTCTTACTTGTTTTAATTGTATAAAAAAACAAAAAAACAAAATTAACACTTTGAAAAAAAAAAACTTAAAAATTTTCTTTAAAAAAAGAATGATAGCAATTATTTCTGTAAAATTACAAAATAATCTGCTAAAAATACAATTGATCTTTTTAGAAAATTTTTTTTAAAAAAGAATGATATCAAATTATTTCTGTAAAATTACAAAATAATCTGCTTAAAATATGTTCAAAAATATTTTGAAATTCAGCAAACAGAATCAGTGAAAATGCAGTAAAATGTCTGTAATTTTTTAAAACTGAATGACAGAGATTTTAGTAAAAATTTCCTTTTCGAAAGAACAATCTGTGTGAAAGTTTGCTAACTCAAATTGAAAGTCGTTTTATAGATTTTTTGACAGAGTTTTTCTTTTGAGTGGGAATAACAATTGGAATCTTCGAATAACAAATGTAATCTTAGAATTACAAGTATAACCTTCGAATTACAATTGATCTTTTACGAATTCAATTGATCTTTTACGAATTATAATTGATCTTTTTCGAATTACAATTGATCTTTTACGAATTACAACTGATATTTTTGAATTACAATTGATCTTTTTTTGAATTACAATTGATTTTTTACGAAATTCAATTGATCTTTTACGAATTTCAATTGATCTTTTTCGAATTACAATTGATCTTTTACGAATCTTCGAATTAAAATTGATCTTTTTTGAATCAAAGTTGATCTTTTTTGAATTATAATTGATCTTTTTTGAATTATAATTGATCTTTTTTGAATTATAATTGATCTTTTTTGAATTATAATTGATCTTTTTTGAATTATAATTGATCTTTTTCGAATTACTATTGATCTTTTTCGAATTACAATTGATATTTTACGAATTACAATTGGTAGCTTCGAATTACAATTGACATTTTTTGAATTAAAATTTATCTTTTTCGAATTACAATTGATGTTTTACAAATTACAATTGATCTTTTTCGAATTACAATTGATCTTTTACGAATTACAATTGATCTTTTACGCATTACAAATGATCTTTTACGAATTACAATTGATCTTTTGCGAAATACAACTGGAATATTCGAATTACAAATGGAATATTTGAATTACAATTGGAGTATTCGAATTACAAATGGAATCTTCGAATTAAAAATGAAATCTTCGAATTACAAATAGAATCTTCGAATTACAATTGATCTTTTTCGAATTTTTTATTTTTTTTTTTATTTTAAAACAAAATTTTATAATGTTGTTCCTAAAATGAAATGTTGCATAATTGTAACAATTGTGCCCCACAATTTGTGGGGCAAATGGCTTCTCATTGGAGCATACGTGCTGGTAAAAAAAAATCTTCCCTCGAAGTCGCTCCAAGAGGGGTGCAATGCAAGACCAATCCCCATTAATTTTTATACCCCTACATTTTTTCTGAACAAACGTACTTACTCCCTATCTCCACACCATAAGGGTGCTCCAATACAAATTAATTTTTTTAGTTTTTGAAAATAAAATTTTATTGGTTTTTTTATTTCATAAAAAACAAAAACAGCTGATAAAATAATCGTGTGTAACGTTGTAAATTATCATTAGGAATGATAATTTTGGGCAAAACCAGAGTTGTACAATTTAGTAGTAGACGTTTTTTGGGATTTCAAATCGGGATTTTACGATTTTGACAAGTTTTTATACCCTCCAACTACAGTATGGGGGTATACTCACTTTGTCATTCCGTGTGTAACGCATCAAAATATCGGTCTAGGACCCCATAAAGTATATATATTTATGATCAGTGATCGATTCTAAGACATTCTAGCGATGTCCGTCCGTCCGTCCGTCTGTCCGTCCGTCCGTCTGTCCGTCTGTAGTTAACACGATGCAGTCCAAAATAAAAGAGCTAGACTCCCGACATTTGTCACGAATATGTCTTATATTCATAGGCAGGTTAAGTTCGTAAATGAGCAAAATCGGACCAAGGGGAAAAAAGTTCCCCCTTGAAGAACTAAACCAACCTCTGAAAAATACCATATTTTTACATGATTTTTTGTGTTTTTGTTTAACAAATGCAACATTTTTATGCCACAAAAAGTTCAAAGTCCTGCATTTGGACCCAGAGAATTATAAAATGTCGTTTTTTCTGCCCGCCCCCCTTTTATGGGCGTGGAATAAAACATTTTTTTTTAAAATAATGATAATCTTGTATTTCTTTAGTGCAAAAAGCATAAGAATGAATTTTTAAACACAAATTCGATGGAAAATTTGCCCCCTCAATTTCTACAAGCAACCCCCTCCCCCCCCCCCCCCCCCTCCCCCCCCCAAAAAAAATAGAACGCCCCTGCATTTTTTTTTTTTTTTTGCATGTTGGAGGGTATACAAGATTCGGCACAGTCGAATTTAACACTCTTACTTGTTTTTGTATGGGATTTGACATTTGAAATAAAAAAACGGGATTTAATTGGATTTTCATCGAAATCCCATTTTTTCTGAATTTCGTGGTATCATTATATTAAGAATTATATTTCTGTCAGTGTATAATTATCAAATTCTAGATCTAACACGAAGTTTTAATAATTTTATTTTAGTATAAGATTTTTTTTTAATAAATTCTATAATTTTAATTATTACATCTAATTATAATTATAGTCCTCTTGGTTTATAATAGAAAAATATTTTCCAAAAAAAATCCCCTTTTAATATCTGTTTATTAATTTCTTACAGCTTTAAAAAACAAAATATAATTATAAATTAAAATTTATGGATAACATGTGTCGAACTATTCTGTCAATAACACAGGGCAACAAAATTTGAACACGCGCAGAAAAGATATGATTGTGGCAACCATAATTTAAGAGCGTCATATTATGATTGAGGATTTTATCATTATTTGTTTGTAGCAATCATAACATTTTTGCAGCACTCATGTTATGATTCTAAATATTTGAAAAATTATAATTTAGGACCATAATATTATTGCAACAACAATTTCATAAACATATTATGATACAATTTTCTATCATAATATGATGCTCTTAAGTTATGGTTGCCAGAATTTTTTATCACATCAGGTTTATGATATAAATTAACATAAAATTTTTAAAAACACCGTTTTTTGTTATATTCGACGTTATATAGACGTTATTGTAACATCGCGAATTCTGTTGTTTTTATAAAATTTTTATGTCGTCTGTCAATTTGAGATATTTAAAGTTTGAAAAACACGGGGTTTCGCTATATTCATGGTGTTTTCGCTATAGTTAAAAAACCCGGTGTTTTGTTATATTTACTGTATTTTCGCTATGAATATTCGAAAAACTTTTTTGTCAACTTTTTTTCTAACGCGGTTTCTTTAAACTTTAGGCTAAGATATCACAAAAACCTGCTGTGATGGGCAAATTCTGAGGTCAGTTTCGGATTAAGCGCAGCTCAAAAAAAAAAAATACAAAAGTATACTTTGATCTGTGGTTAAAAAAATTTGTTGGCCTGTGTAAATTATATTACGATATTTTTCTTTTAATACAATTTTATAAAATTATTTTTTTTTTTGTATAGGCTTAAATACTAATAGATTATAAACAATAATTGCATAAAATTAAAAAAATAATGTTTTTTTGAATTTATATAAGTCCTCCTTATAAATTTTAGCTTAGTCATTTAGATCTTATCTGTTTGAAAAATTTAAATAAAATTATATTTTTATTTTAGAAAATTAAAGTGGTGAGCCGGAAATGTTTTTAATTGTAATTCCTGGGGAATTTTTTTCAGGATTTCTTTAGAAAAGGCAATATACCGGATATATTACAAACATTGATTAAAATATTAATAACATTTATTAAAAAGTTGTGGAATTCTTGATCAATGTTAATCCGATCCATTTTCTGGATTTGTTATTAACCAGATCTTGAAATTAGGGATCTGACAAATTTGATCAGATACAATTATATATAATTTTTGTATACCATCCCGTGTAAAAATCGATTAAATATGATGTGATCTGTTCAGATCTGATTATATCATTTGCATCTAATCAGATCTATTATATTCAAGATTTGTCCCCATTTCCGAGATCTAATCAGATACAATTACTGATCAGATCTACATAGATCTGGAAATTTTTTTCGACTTTGATCAAAAATTTTATCAATTTTTAATTTATAGTCAATCAAAATAATGGTTGATTTAACAAATGAATTGTAAGCTTATGACAAAATTATCAAAAAATTCATTTTTTTTTCTTTTCCAATATGTTGCAAACAATAAAAAAAGTAAAACTCGATTATTTTGTATATTTTTTAATTAATCTATTCAAATAAATTTAAGCGAAAAAAAATCTGGTATGTTGGAAATTTGTAATTCGACAGTAGCCAATAATTTTTTGTGTGAATCTCGGATATAATAGATCTGATCAGATACAATTGATATAATATGATCTTAAAAGATCGATCAGATGTAATAAATTTTTACATGGGATATCAAAAAATTCCCATAAAACTGTATTAATTCAAAAAACTATCGTGTAACTTCAAAAATTATCTTTATTATTTTATTGTCTAATACGCTCTCCATGTAAGATGCACATTAGGGGTGTTCTTATTTTTTAATATCGTATTTTTGTGTTGCACTGGGCAGAATTTTGTTCCTTTGTACTAAAAACTTAATAATAAAAAATTTGGAGCTAATCCGATAACTTTAAGTGGACGCGGAAACGACCTGAAGTTTGAAAAACGGATTACAAGGGGAAAAAATGACTTTTTACTCATTTTCTCAATTTTTTCGATATTTAGAGTTAGGTTTGAATTCAAATGGTTACAGAATTGTGATGTGGAGTACATTACCTTTGTAATAAGGCAATAAAAACTAAAATCGGTTAAAAATCACCCAAGTTATTACAATTGCCCCAGGCAACTAGCGTGTGGCAGACCACTTGATCAAAGATTTCGAGTTCAATTTTTGAAATTGATTGAAATTATCTATTATAGCAAAATTTTTTTATTCTTTAAGTCCCAATGTACTAAGGTGATAGGTATTTTTCATATTGTCTGATGCTAACTTGTTTAAAATTAATGGTAAAAAGGTCTAAATTTTTCAACCATGTTTTCAAATCTCCAATTTTAAATTTTTATTTTTTTTGGCAAAAAAAATTTAAAAAATCGATCATTGGACTATTGGATTTTGTTAAGCACATATAAGGGAATAAAAACTACAAAAATTGTAGACATTCCTTTTTTCATTGGGCTAGTTCAGCGATTTTATTTCGGCGGATTTCGAGATAATAGTGATTTTGGTAACTTTTTTAGCTTTTAGTTAATTTTTTTAATTTTTTTTTAACAAACTTCATATGTTTTCTACCGAATTATTGCAGCATAACATAGAACACTTCAATTCCTGTAATAAGGGCCAAATTGAGATATGAAAAATTGACCCAGTTAGAGGTCAAAGGTCAAATTTTAGAAGAATTTTAATTTTTAAAGATTAACAGATTTTTCGAGCGGGTATTAATGAAACTCCTTGATGTTATTTTAACATGACTAAACATAAGTGGTTTATTATTAAAATTCAGAAAATTAACCCTTAAGTGCTACTGGGGTCTATATTTTTTTTATTTAATGGAGAAAATATAAGTATATTATTTCATAGGGTCATATAGACCCCAACAGCACTTAAGGGTTAATGTTCTGAATTTTATTAATAAACCATTAATTTTTAGACATATTAAAATAACATCAAGGAGTTTCATTAACACCCGCTCGAAAAATCTGTTAATCTTTAAAAATTACATTCTTCTAAAATTTGACCTTTGACCTGTAACTGGGTCAATTTTTCATATCTCAATTTGGCCCTTATTACAGGAATTGAAGTATTCTATATTATGCTGCAATAATTCGGTAGAAAACATATGAAGTTTGTTAAAAAAAATTAACTAAAAGCTAAAAAAGTTACCAAAATCACTATTATCTCGAAATCCGCCGAAATAAAGTCGCTGAACTAGCCCAATGAAAAAAGGAATGTCTACAATTTTTGTAGTTTTTATTCCCTTATATGTGCTTAACAAAATCCAATAGTCCAATGATCGATTTTTTAAATTTTTTTTGCCAAAAAAAATAAAAATTTAAAATTGGAGATTTGAAAACAGGGTTGAAAAATTTAGACCTTTTTACCATTAATTTTAAACAAGTTAGCATCACACAATATGAAAAATACTTATCACCTTAGTACATTGGGACTTAAAGAATAAAAAAATTTTGCTATAGTAGATAATTTCAATCAATTTCAAAAATTGAACTCGAAATCTTTGATCAAGTGGTCTGCCACACGCTAGTTGCCTGGGGCAGTTGTAATAACTTGGGTGATTTTTAACCGATTTTAGTTTTTATTGCCTTATTAACAAGGTAATGTACTCCACATCACAATTCTTTAACCATTTGAATTCAAACTTAACTTTAAATATCGAAAAAATTGAGAAAATGAGTAAAAAGTCATTTTTTCCCCTTGTAATCCGTTTTTCAAACTTCATGTCGTTTCCGCGTCCACTTAAAGTTATCGGATTACCTCCAAATTTTATTTTTTTAAGTTTTTAGTATAAAGGAACAATAATTTGCCCAGTGCCAAGCAATTAAAACATTTTAAATTTTTCCCTTACTGTTAAGAACACCCTTAATGCACATAACAATTTGGAGATTTAAAAAATAAAACTCAGTCATCGTGTCGTAAACAAAAAAATGTTATCACGTGAGAATATGATAACAACATTACAATGTGTAACAAATTACGTTTGTAGAAACAAAATCTACGTCTACACCATTTTCGGATGTAATTCAAAATGATCAATCGTACTTTGAAGATTCTAATTGTAATTTGAAAATTCCATTTGTGATTCAAAGATTCTACGTCTTGTTCTAAAATTACGTTATTGATTCGAGAATTCTATTTGTAATTCGCAAAAGATCCGCTGTTATTTGAAAAATATCAATTATAATTCGAATGACATCAATTGTTGTTCAAAAAAGATTAATTGTTATTCGACAAAGATCAATTGTTATTCGAAAAATATCAACATTATATTTCGAAAAAGATCAATTAGGATTTAAAAAGATCAATTGTAATTTGAAATAAATTAACTTAATTCGCAAAAGATCAATTATAATTTGAAAACGATTAATTGTAATTCAGAAAAGTTCAAGTGTTTTTTAAAAAAAGATTAATGGTAATTCGAAAAATATCAACCCGTGTAAAAATTATAATTTTATCAAATTATACGATAATTATATCTGAAATGGTCAAAATCGAGATCTAATTTTATCTCGGATTTAATCAACATTGGTTCAAATTTGACATTTTATTATATCTGATCAGATACAATTATATAGAATCAAATGCAATCATATATTATCAGATCGAAGCGGATCAGGTAAGATCAAATTGATTTTTACTCGGAAATTGTAATTTGAAAAAGGTCAAGTGTTTTTCAAAAAAGATCAATTGACGTTTAAAAAATGTCAATTGTTATTAAAAAAATATCAATTGTTCTTACCTGTCCCTTAACATTAATAGTCTAACAAAGATTTGGAGATTTAAAACAAACAAAAATGTAAAGTCATCGTTTCATAAACAAACATGTTAACACGTGAGTTGACAATAACAACAAATATGTGTAAAATATGTGTAACAACCCGAGTAAAAAAGTTTTTTATATAATTATTAGTGTCCGACCGAATATTCGGCTTCGGCTTCGGATAAAAAGCACTATTCGGCCACAGGGTTGTTAAATGGGGTTTTCAGTTTTGTACCAACTTTCCAAAAAAATTATACTTTTTGGACCCTCACGGTACCATTTTTTTAAAGTAATAAAAACTTAACTAAAACAAATGAAATTGTAAATTCGGTTGTACTAAATCTTGTCTAAACCCCCCCCCCCCCCAAAAAAAAAAAAATTAAAAATTTATTCTGCAGAAAAATGTCTCATTGTCCGATACTTTATCCATAGGAAAATTTCTCAGAATTCTAGAATTTTCGACAGGAAAAATGTATTTGAGTGTGTAAACACGAAAAATGTATCAAGATCTTGGAATTCTTCCAAAGAGGAAAGGTGTCAAAATCTGCAATTAATAATATCTTCATTAATTGTCTATTAATAACTGACTGATTCTTCTGCGGAAAATTCTGAGACTTTTTGTTTGGTAAAAGAGAGTAAAAATTTTTTTCTCAAGTGTCTAATTCTAATAACTTTTCTTTTTTACTTTAAATTGTTTTAAAACAACTAAAGAAAGTGTCTCATTTATGGTGTAAATCGGTCTAGCATTAGTACATTTGTAAGCATTTTTTTAAAGTAAAGAAAATGTTGGGGTCTTTTTCCGATATTTCAATGAGTTATAAAGAAATTGGAAATTTTAAAATTGTACCAAATGGGTCGCGGTAGTACCGCGGTACTTTTGAAGGTCAAAATGTACCAACAAAAGTACAATTGTACCAACTTTAACATCCCTGTTCGGCCACTATTCGGCTTCGGCCACAATTTTGGCCGAATAGGCCGAATACCGTATAATTGTATAATATTTGTGCTCACGTGTTGAAAAACACACTAAACTAACTTTGAATCACATTAGTAAGGCACAAAAACATTTTACTAAGTGTTTTTGCAACTAAAAACATTTTTTACATTCAAAAAAAATTTTCGGTCGAAAAAAATTTACACTCTAAAATATATTTTTTACAAAAATGTCCAAAAAATTTTTTTGCTTAAAATAAAATTATTCATAGACAACATTTTCATGCATTTGAGTATCCTGCCGAGTCGAGTTTTATTTTTTTTCTTGTTTTTACTACATAATTTTTATTTTTTTTTATTAATATTCGGCTTCGGTTTGGCCGAATAGTGAAAATTTGGCCGAATATTCGGCTTCGGCCAAAAAAGGTGTATTCGGTCGGACACTAATAATTATATATAATTTGATAATATCATATATAATTATATAAAATTATGTAATGAGGTTTCTGTTTTAAAAAAAATTGATAAAATTAGTAGAGTCCGACCGAATATTCGGTTTCGGTCTCGGTTTCGGCCGAAAAATGCGGTTTCGGCCTCTATTCGGTATTCGGCAAAATTTTGGCCGAACATTAGCCGAAACCGAAACTTTTTGGTATTGTAAGAAAAGTCGCTAATTTTTTTAATTTCGTGTTTCATTCCACTTGATTTAGTTCACTTGAACAAAAAGAATTAAGGTTGTCCAATAACTGTAATACTGTTACCGTTCAAATATTTTTTTTCTCTCAATCTACATATGAAATTTAAATTTTTTTTTTTTTAAGTTTTTAAAAAAATATATTTTTTTTAATAAATACAACAATTCCTTTGGTTTCAAAACATTAAGTCCTGTGTATTTATCTTAAAATTTTTTTTAATGATTTTATTCATGCCAGGTAGTATTTTTTTTTAAGTTTCGGTTTCGGTTCGGTTTCGGCCGAATATCTCTTTTTGGCCGAATATTCGGTTCGGTTTCGGTTCGGCCTCGAAAAACTGGTTTCGGTCGGACTCTAAAAATTAGATAAAATTATATATAATTTGATAAAATTATATGTAGTTATATCCAATTTTTTTTTTTTTTATAAAATTTTATAAAATTTTATAAAATTTTATATAATTTTATCTAATTTTATAAAATTTTATTAAATTATACATATATAATTTGATATAATTTTAAATAAATATGATTTAATTTTTATCAAATTACATATAAAAAAATTAGGATATAATTATATATAATTTTATCAAATTATATATAATTTTATCAAATAATATATTTTGAGGATGTTTATTCTGGCTCGAGGTCATTTTTTCTTTACTAATTAAAACCATGATATTCTCATAGCATAATTTTCAAGAAAATTATTTTTTGTTTTAAATTTATTTATGTTGGTCATTTTTGCAAGACTTAATCGACACGTGTTTCGGAATTTGTCAAGATTCCATTGTCAAGATTATTTAGCAAAAATAGAAACGATTTACTACAAAGTAGCAAACGAGTCTAATGACAAATCGTTTGTGCACAAACTAGCATATTAATACATATTCGCCTCTATTCGCAATGAGAATTAGAAAGACGAAGAAATTGTACCATACTAATAAGGCAACGATTGTCAATAAATAACAAAAGTATTTAAAACAATTTTATCAAATATATATAATTATATATAATTAAATATAAATATATTAACTTTTTTACTCGGGAAAGAAAAAATAAAAAAAAAAAAATAAAAATTGTAGATAAAAAAGTGTAAAATATGGAAAAACATATTGAACACACTTTTCAAATCCAATAGTTCAATATCCATGTGCTTTTAACTTTTTTACCAACATGATCAACAAATCTCAACCCCTGGTCCGATTTTGCTGAAATTCAATACTAACCTGACGGGGAGATCGTCAAATATATAAGACAATCTTCAGAAGCCTCTGACATATCTTTCAAAAGTTAGCGTGTTTTTAACAGAAAGACAGACGGACGCACAGCGTTCGAGGATTTTTTTTTAATTGTATGAAACTTCATTAAAGTTCGTCCAATGTTTCATTTTAATAAATATAATGAAATTTTTCATAAATACTTAATATTGTTTATGAAACAATTCATAAAATAGTTTCATAAACATTTCATAAAATATTTTCATAAATATGATGAACTATTTATTTCATAATATTTATGAAACATTTCATTTCATCCGACAAATCTATAGAAAATTGCGACCTGTATCGTGCACACAAAGTTAACATGGATAGTTGGACCACAGACTGGGGCTTACAATTGGGATTGGGTTTTCTAAATCCCGGTATTCGTAATTGAAGAAAAATTTTCGGTATTTTTTGTCACTTTAGCAAATCCGTTCTTAAAAAATTTGCGAAGCTCTGTTGAAGTTGTGAACCTCGAAAGAGGAAAACCATTGAGAGCAGTCATAAGGGCAATAACTACAGTTAGAGAGTCCTCATATGAAAAGTCATTACACCCTGTACCACAGACTGTTGTAGGGTATTAATATTTTATAACATTTTGTTTTTTTTGGTTTGTCTCAATTAAAAAATCAACATTTAAAACGAAGAAATTAAGTAAATTAAATCAAATAAATAATATTTATGATCACAATTAAATCTATGCCAAAAACTCTAGATAACAAGTGACATTTCGAAAACATTTTTGATCAAAAATAAAGAGCATACTGCAAGAGTAAGTATCAAAAGAGATTTAAAACTCTTATAGAAAACAAAAACTCTTATAAAAAACTAAAATTTACATTTTTTTTGTTTTATTTAATAATAAATAAAATTCATTAATGTTTTCAATTAAGAGTACATAATTTATTACTATTTTTCTCTTTAAAAAACAAACCAAATATTAAACTCTTTACACTCATAGAGTATAAGTTAATAAAGCTTTTGTTTGAATTTAAATTTTATTCTCAATCTCACTTTAGCATTTCAAAGTGGTTGGCAACTCATGCTTTTAGATAATTTTGATAAAAAAAAAATTGTTTCGTCTTAACTTTCGCAAAACTGTGGTGTTGTCCTTTTTTACTTGATCATGAATGTATTTTGAAGGTTTTTCGTTGCTGACGATATCTTTGGTATTTGTTTTTTTGTACCCTACACCACTCGTGGTACAGGGTATAATGAGTTTGGGGTGATGTTTGTAACTATCTGAAATATTGGTTCTAGTATACCGATCGATTCAGAATGATTCGATTTAGCGATAATCGTCCCTCCGTTCTGCTGTCAGTCCACACAGAAAGAATTTGAAACGAATTTCAATCAACAAAAACGCGGATTCAATCAATTTTTTTGATTGAAATTCCTCCAATTAAGAAAATTGTTATACCAATCATCAAATTGTAGGTGATTGATTGAAAGTTTTTTCAATCAAACATTTTTTCGATTTTGATCAAAAATTTTATTAATTTTTAATTTATAGTCAATCAAAATAATGATTGAGTAAACTCATGAATTGTACGCTTATGATAAAATTATCAAAAAATTCATCTTTTTTGCTTTCCAATATGTTGCCATTAATAAAAAAAAGTAAAACCCGCTTATTTTGTATATTTTTGAATTAATCTATTCAAGTAAATTAAAGCGAAAAAAAAATCTGGTATGTTGAAAATTTGTAATTCGACATTTAAAGAAAATAACAAAAATTTTAATCAAAACATTGATTGACTCATTTAAATTTTGTTGATCAATAGATTTAATTAAAAATTTTTAGCCAATATTTTTTTGTGTGCATATAAACGTTGTGAAATTAAAAACTTTATCGAGTATTAAAAGTTTTATGAAATTTAAAACTAAATCGGTCCATATTTGACCTATCCTTCATACAAACGCCACCTTCAAATTTGACAGCAACCGCATTTGAATACACTCAAAAAATTATGTCATTAACTGTTTGTAGTTTATTTAAAAATTTTTCCGTTTAGTCGTTTTTAAAAGAAAAAACATTTGTTTGATGTTCAGTTTTTATTAATGACTACATCAGTCCTTTGTTTCAAAAATAACACACTAAAAAATAAAGACTTTCACTAACATTTAATTTATAAAGTCATTTATTTTTGTTCTGTAAGTAAAAACTACTGAATATTCTTTAAATTTTTAATGATTTGTGTAAGTAATTTTTTTTAAATTGTTGGTATTTTCTAATGATATATCATTAGTTTTTACCTACACAAGTCAGTTATTTGTTTGTAGAAAAAAAATTCAAAAAATTATTTATAGAAATATAAAAACATATTTGTATCAAGTGGCTTTGGCACGATGGGTAGAGTGTCTGGCCAGAATGTAGTTGATTGCGGGATCGATTCCCCAAAATTTTATTAAAAAATTTTAAAAAAATATTTCAATAGAAAATTGTATAAAATAACCTACGAAATCATTAATTTTTAATGTTTTGGTAGGTTATTTTTTTGGAATTTGTTGGTAAAAATAACAGAACTATCATTAATTTTTAATGTTTTCGTAGGTTATTTTTTTCGAATTTGTTGGTAAAAAAGAATGAAAAAACCGTAATTTTTTAATGTTTAGTGTTATTTATTTTAGAAAATTTTGCCAACAGTAAAAAATAAATGTTGCTGTTTTTAAAACAAATGAATAATAACTGGAATGGTTTTCAATTGTTTATTCACTGGTTTTAAGTGTGTTTTTCATTTGTTTTTGCCTACAAAATATTTTGAGTGTAGGTATTCTTTCGAAATGGCAGGTAAACGTATTTCGTATTCTGAAATTATCATTCCAAATTTAAAAGAAATTGGACTAGTCCTACTTGTAGTTTCCATATAAACCATCGTCACGATATTCACATAAATCTCCCAAAATTTATGAAAGTTGGAAATATTTTATTTAAAATTAGTTTGTAGGTGTTAAAGATAAAATTTGGTAACCTTATCATATCTGATTACAATTGGACCAATTCTGGACTTAGTCCCCGTATAAAAATTTTGCACGATATTCAGTTAAATCGGTCTATTGGCACCAAAAAAACCTATTTCACTCAAATTTAGTTTGTATGTGATCATATCGAATCCATTTTTCGAATTCGGACCCGTTTTCCGACAAACACTGGTGAAGGGTAGGTAGTTGTTGGGTCGGTCTTGATCGACTATAATTTTTTTACTTGTTTTATATTTATTTTTTGCATTAACTATTGTCTTGAAGATAATACTAATGTTAATTTTATTATTTATTTATATATATAAATAATTTTTTCTGCTAGATAAACATTATGAAGTTCGCTAAACTGCAAGAAATTAGGCTACACGCGTTAGGAATATAAAAATTCCAAGATTTAAAAAAAAAAATTTGCATGAATATACAAATATGAAATGAGACTTTTTCTATAGGAAAAATGTTTTTGAATGTGATACTTTTTTATACAAAAAATATCTCAGAATCTGAGACTTTTTCTATAGGAAAAATGTCTCAGAATCTGAGACTTTTTCTATAGGAAAAATGTCTCAGAATCTGAGACTTTTTCTATAGGAAAAATGTCTCAGAATCTGAGACTTTTTCTATAAGAAAAATGTCTCAGAATCTGAGACTTTTTCTATAAGAAAAATGTCTCAGAATCTGAGACTTTTTCTATAAGAAAAATGTCTCAGAATCTGAGACTTTTTCTATAAGAAAAATGTCTCAGAATCTGAGACTTTTTCTATAAGAAAAATGTCTCAGAATCTGAGACTTTTTCTATAAGAAAAATGTCTCAGAATCTGAGACTTTTTCTATAAGAAAAATGTCTCAGAATCTGAGACTTTTTCTATAAGAAAAATGTCTCAGAATCTGAGACTTTTTCTAAAGAAAAATGTCTCAGAATCTGAGACTTTTTCTATAAGAAAAATGTCTCAGAATCTGAGACTTTTTCTATAAGAAAAATGTCTCAGAATCTGAGACTTTCTCTATAAGAAAAATGTCTCAGAATCTGAGACTTTTTCTATAAGAAAAATGTCTCAGAATCTGAGACTTTTTCTGTTGGAAAAATTTCTCAGAATCTGAGACTTTTTCTATAGGAAAATTGTCTCAGAATCTGAGACTTTTTCTATAGGAAAAATGTCTCAGAATCTGAGACTTTTTCTATAGGAAAATGTCTCAGAATCTGAGACTTTTTCTATAGGAAAAA
This sequence comes from Pegoplata infirma, assembly GCA_963921195.1. Lineage (NCBI taxonomy): Eukaryota > Metazoa > Arthropoda > Insecta > Diptera > Anthomyiidae > Pegoplata > Pegoplata infirma. The sequence goes on from OY992540.1 coordinate 13,713,508, forward strand.
TGTCTCAGAATCTGAGACTTTTTCTATAAGAAAAATGTCTCAGAATCTGAGACTTTTTCTATAGGAAAAATGTCTCAGAATCTGAGACTTTTTCTATAGGAAAAATGTCTCAGAATCTGAAAAAAAAAAAATTCTCAGAAGTTGAAATTTATTCTATTGAAAGAAGGTTTTAGAATCTGAGACTTTTTTGAAAGGAAAAAGGTCTTCGAATCATAGACTTTTTCTGTAGGAATAACATCTCAGAATCTCAGTATTTAAAACTTGTTCCATAGAAAAAAGTCTCAGAGTCTGAGAGTTTTTCTAAAGGAAACAGGTATCAGAATAAAGACTTTTCTATAGGAAAGAGGTCTCAGAATCTGAAACTTTTTCTTTAGGAAAAAGTGCCAGAATCTTATGCTTTTTCTATATAAGAAAAATGCCTCAATATCTGAGACTTTCTATAGAAAAGAGTATCAGAATTTCAGAATTTTTCCAAAGAAAAATTCCAAAGGAAAAAAGCTTCAGAGTCTGACACTTGTTTTGTAGGAAAAAGGTCTCAAAATGTGAAACTTTTTCTATTGAAAAAAGTTAAAACCATTAAGTGGTGTATTGTTTTAGTGTCCGACCGAACGTTCGGGTTCGGTTACGGAGTTCGGCAAAAAGTGATAATTATTCACAAAAACAACTTTTTTTAAAATAAAAAAAAGTTCGGTTACGGGTTCGGGTTCGGCCGAACTTTGCAAAATTGACCGAAGTTCGGGTACGGGTTCGGTCTGAAAAAGTGCGTTCGGGCGGACACTAATTGTTTTAATACCCTACATCACTCTGTGGTACTGTGTATAATGAGTTTGTGCTGATGTTTGTAACTACCCGAAATATTGGTCCCAGACCCACTTTTAAGTATACCGATCGACTCAATATAACTTTTTAAGTCATTTTAGCGATGTCCGTCCGTCCGTCTGTCTGTCCGCCCGTTCATGTAAACGTTGTAAACACGATACAGATCGCAATTATCAATCGATTTGTCTAAAATTTAAAACTTAAGCTTGGTATGGCCTAAGGAGGAAGAATATTGAAGTCGGTCCATGTTTAGACCTAGCCCCCATACGAAGGGGGCTCAAGTTTTGGCACAAATGACTCTAATAACCGTATTATAATAGATATCCTTTCGAAATTTGTCAGGTAAACCTGTTTTGTATTCAGTAACGACCATTCCGAATTTCAAAGAAATCGGACCAGTTCTTCTTGTAGTCCCCATACAAACCAGCGTCCCGATATTCACATAAATCTCTCAAATTTCATGAAAACAAAAGATATTTTATTAAAATTTCAGTTGTGTGTGTTTAATGCGTACTTTAATAACCTAACCAAATCTGAATTTAATCAGACTACTTTTGGAGCAAGGCCCCATATGAAAATTTTGCCCGATATTCAGTTAAATCGGTTTATTGGCAACAACTAGGTGCTTATTTCTCTTAAATTTGGTTTGTGAGTATTTTTTACTGTTTATTAAAGATTTGAGAAAAGATAGATCCAATCGGTCCATGTTTGCCCTTGAGACCCATTTTCCAGAAAACACTGGTGTAGGGTGTTTTATGGTCGGTCTTGACCGCCTATAATTTTCTTACTTGTTTCTTTTAAAAAATCATAATAATTTTTTTCACGCCAGAAGGTAATTTTTTTTTTAATTTTCGGTTCGGTTCGGTTTCGGCCGAATATTGCTTTTTCGGCCGAATGTTCGGTTCGGTCTTTTTGACCTCGAAAAACTGGTTTCGGTCGGACTCTAAACCGGAAAGTTTTTAGCCTCAGTTTCAATAAATTTTTCATAACTTGAGGAAAAATCTTTTTCTAAAATTAAAATGGCGATATCTCGGAAACTAAGCCAAATAGAACAAAATGAAGGATATTATTGGTTCTTAAAATAAAAATGTCAAGTGTGGACCCAATAGATTCTAATTTTGAACCTAAAAAAAATTGGCATTTCCCAATTTAAAAATGCACATATCTAAGGTAGAGCGTAACGGACCAAGGGACAAAAACCGGGTTGGACCCATTGGGTTCAATTAGGTCCATAAATGTGTATGAACTTAATATAAAGAAATTATTGTAATGGCGCTACATAATTGTCAATTTTAATTCACTTTAGTTCATTTTTTCTATTTGTTAGTTCATTTTTTAGTGCATTTTTTAGTTCATTTTTTAGTTCATTTTTTTAGGTGTGCTTATAATATTGGTCCATATAAACAATTTAATTGTTTTGCTGCATATTAAATTATAAAATCCACCCAAAAATTTGCAAATTTATTAATTTACTTTATTAATATTGTGTTTTTTTTTTGTTGTTTTGTGAATATTGCAAATATGGGATTTATGTTATTTCTTTGATCATTTAACGATAAAATACACCAATATAAACAATAATAATCTTATAAATGAAATAATAATAAAAAAAATGAACAGATATTGTTGAAAATAAAAATCAAATATTTATTTTGTTAAGTCAGAAACCCGAACGACCATATTTTTTTTTTGTTTATCTGATAAGCTAAAATTATATGCAAAAATCGATAAAAAAAAAAAGTATTTTAAAGCCTTTTTCTTTTCGTTATTTTTTTAAGTATTAAAGAGGCCAAGATCCAATTTATTTTGTTTTCTCTTAAAATAATTATTTTATTTATTTTGTTTGTTTATTGTATCTTTCAATTACACTTATACCTCGGTAAAGGGTGATTCTATAAACCTGTCTTTTTATTTCACAAAACGCTGAAAAATTAACGGCCAAAAAATTTCACACCTTTTTAATGCGTTTAAACTAATTTTTTATAAATTTAATCAAATTTTTGTGCCCGTGATTTAGAAAATTTAAATTTTTTTTTTGTAAAATTACAAAAAAACAAGTAAGAAAATTATAGTCGGTCAAGACCGACCATATAATACCCTACACCAGTGTTTCCCGGAAAATGGGTCCAAGTCCAAACATGGACCTATTGGGTCTATCTTTTGTCAAATCTTTAATAAGTGTAGAAAACATTCACAAACCAAATTTGAGTGAAATAGTCTGCTATTTGTTGCCAATAAACCGATTTAAGTGAATATCGGGTAAAATTTTCATATGGGACCAAAAATGGTGTGATTATAATCAGATTTGATTGGGTTATTAAACTACGTGTTAAAAACAAACAAAATTTTAATAAAATATTTTCTATTTTCATGAAATTTTATCGATTTATGTGAATATCGGGAGGGTGGTTTGTATAAGGGCTACAAGAAGAACTTGTCCGATTCCTTTAAAATTTGGAATGGTTTAGCTGCCGAATTTCGAAAGGATACCTATTAAAATAGGTTGTTAGGGTCATTTGACTCATATTTTAAGGGGACGTTTGTATGGGGGCTAGGTCAAAACATGGACCTAAGCTTCAAAAGAAGCTTAGGTTTCAAATTTGAGACAAATTGGTTAAAAATTGCGACCTGCATCGTGCGCACAACGCTTAAATGGACGGACAGACGGACATCGCTAAATCGACTCAAAAAGTGATTCTGAGTCGATCGGTATACTTGAAGGTGGGTCTAGTACCAATATTTCGGGAAGTTACAAACATCAGCACAAACTCATTATACCCTGTACCACAGAGTGGTGTAGGGCAGCGGTTACCAACCTTTTTGGCTCGCGTACCCCTAATTTTAAATTTTATCAGCCTCGTACCCCCTACCCAGCAAAAACTTGGTAATGACACATCATTACCATTCGAATTACTTAGTAATGACAGAAAATTACCTTTAGCATTATTTTGAAATGTAAAATAAGGACTTATTAATAATGACTTACATAAGTCATTATAATAAAATAAAAAAATTTCAGAACTAGATTTTCACTTTTTGACTCACTGTACATTGTTTTGAATAAAAATAAAATAAAATTAAATATTTTTTTTTTTTTTAAATTTTTTTTTTTAAATAATTTTTTCATTACCTATAAGTATATATGTAATTAGTTATTAATACTGGTTTGATAATCATTACTTTTGGCACATTTGCTTGTAAATGTAATGGGAAAGGTAATTCGAATCAGATGTAGTTATAACTTTTAAATTTCCCATTACACATTTCATTACTTGGTAATGCAAGTTTTTGCTGGGTAACGAGTTTTTTGTTTTCGTTAAAAAAAAACTTCACGTGTATTAGAGTTAATTTTGAAATTTCTGATCTGCGGGTATTATCATTTTTTTGAAGGATTTAGGCGAGATCAAAACAATGGTGGATTTTTTGGAAAAATTTTCGCTCCTTGGGGTTGTTCAATGCATCTGAAACGCGGATTTTGAGCTGATTTTCTGCAGAGCAAAATCGGCTGAAAATATTGCAAATCTGATTTCACCAGTCGATTCTACACCAAAAATTAAAACAACGGACGTTTTTGAACTCTTAAAAACAAGTACCAAAAACCCATTACAGGGGGCGGAAATATAATGATTTTAATGTTTTTTTTTAATACGAGGGCAGTTCAATAATTCCGTGACTTTTCGAATGAAACACCCTCGTATAAAGAATGAAAGGGCATTTTGAGCTTAACAAAATGGTACTAAAATTTCCACTCTATTACAACCCGTCTCAAAAATGTCCAAAAACACGTTTTCTTCATCTGATCTTTTGTGTATATACACCCCATATATTTTCGACCAAAAATGGAATACAACTCTCATGTCTGGGCAGGGGCCTCAAAAACCGCTTTGGAGCTTCTCGACCGGGTTCAACGCAGGGCACAGGTCCTTATAGGCGATGACAACTTGTCTAATTCCATGGACTCCTTGGAACACCGTCGAACTGTTGACAGTGTGTCCCTGTTTTATCGATATTTTCACGGTAAATGTTCCGCTGAAATAAGTAACCTTATCCCTGAAATTCGTGTATTCCGGCGCAATACTCGTCTCTCTGGTAGAGTCCATCCGTTTGTTTTGGAATGGGCTACTGATCCTACTACGCATTACAGAGAAAACTCATTTTTCGGCCGAACTTTACGTTTATGGAACGAATTACCTCCACACGTTTTTCCTGCTACATACGATATCATCAAATTTAAATCTAATATCCACAAACACTACTCCCTCTTTTCGCCTTCTCCTACCTTTATTTCCTAATATCAGCACAATGCAATGCATATATAGGGGGAATCCCCTGAGTGTTGGTTATTAAAAAAAAAAAAAATCATAGAAAAATTTGGGAACCATATTCGGAATCAGCATCGAAAGGTTAATCGAAAACAAGTGGTCAGATCTAAATATTATCCAAAAATATTGCAAAAAATGCTCTTTAAATTGCATAAAAATACGTTTTTTGTGAACTTTGACATAAACTTTCTTAAAAACCTGACGTTATGAAAAACTTTTAAAACCAGATGCGGAACCAGCATTTAAAGGTTAATCTAAAACGAATGTCCAAATTACTAAAATTTTGCGTACCCCCGCGGACAGTTTCGCCTAGTGGTACGCGTACCATAGGTGGTAACCGCTGGTGTAGGGTATAAATATCAAAGCATTTTTTATGAATTTTTTATCTAAAGCGCCAAAAACTCCGAAAAAAATTTGTGAACAGGAAAATTAAAAAAAAAAATTAAAAAAAAAATTAAAAAAAAAATTAAAAAAAAAAATTAAAAAAAAAAATTAAAGAAAAAAAATTAAAAAAAAAAAACTAAAAAATTTTGCAAAAAAAATTTTTTTTCTTAAAAAATATTTTTAATGATTTTTTTTTTGTCAGTAATTTTATTTGATTTTTTCTGTAAGTACAGATCGAGCACGGGCTCTAATTATGTTTGTTATAAGGGTTCAAGTTGAAAAAATGCAGAAGAAAAATTGAATTTCTAAAAATTATAGACATTTCTGGTATTTCCTATACCGGTTTCAAACACCCCAGTTAGTGTCATCTTTAGGGCAAGTACTTTCATGAAAATGCATGTTTTTACTCGGCACTTTAATCATACAACAAACTAAATATCTATCCGAATCAAGAAATTTGCAATAAAATGGCATCGATTCGTAGTTGCATATTTTTGCATATTTTGGTATAAGTGCATATTTTTGCATATTTTAATAAAAATTGCACTTTTATTAATTTTTATTAACATTTTTTCAACACTATAGTTGAACCTTATGACTTCTATCAACTTTTTTTGAAGAAAAACAATTTTTTCTTATAAAAATGATATTCTAGGGCATTTCTTACAGAAATTTGATTCAGATAATAAAGTTTTCAGATTCTGAGAAATGTTTTCCATGTTAAAATTTTTCTATTTTGAGATATTTTACAAATTAACAAAAAAATTTCTTCGGATTTAAGAACTATTTACACGAAAATTTTCCTTGAAATGCTGTTCTTTTTTAATTTTTTTATAATTTTTATACCCTCCTCTATTTGTAAGTGATAGGACCCATGATTTTTTTGGAACAGATTCCTATTGCAATGGATTCTAGAAAATGTTTTACGGTACACAACAAAATTTTTAATGTAAAATAATTTTTCTAAAAACTACTTGATCTAAAAAACAATTGCTTTTGGGAAAATTTCAAACAAGAATCATTGAGTCTGGAACGATAAGAAGAATCAATTGCAAGATAATATAATGGGTTCTGGTACCTTTTTTTTGAAACGGAAAATTTAGGTAGGAGGGTATACATAGGTAAATAAGTTTGTCATTCCTTTTTTATAAACTCAAAAAAAAAAAAAAATTGTTTTTTTTACGAAAATGAATAAACAAAAATTTTTAATCAAAATAAAAATTTTCTTGTCAAATTTTTTTTTGTACTCCAGAAATATTAACTTATGTTCTTATCACAAAATGTGTCTAGAAAATATTTTACATATTAAAAATGGGTCTAGTAGTAACACTTTGAAAAATTGTAGAGTGCGTCAAGTATTCGGAAACCCCTATTTTATGGTAACAAACCTCCCAAGTAAAAATGTGAAGAATCAGTACTGATCCGAAAAATGGATCGCTAAGATTGGATCAGTTTTAATCGGACGGATACAATTTTATCCGAAAAATGGGTTTATCTAATTATGACGGATGACATTGTATCCGTCCGATTAAAACTGATCTAATCTTAGCGAACCATTTTTCGGATAAGTACTGATCTTTCAAATCTCGGATCAGTACTGATCTTACTCAGATCAGTACTGATGTTTCAAATCTCGGATAAGATGTGATATATAAAAATATATATAAACATTTTTACTCGGGCTATTTTTGTTGTTAAACCAATCATTTTTAAATGCATATTTTTAAAATTTTAAGTGCATATTTTTGATTTTTAGGAGCATATTATAGGCACATATTTTCGATTTTTAGATGCATGAAAGTACTTGCCCTAGTCATCTTCAGTTTTTTTTTTTACTTAAAGTGCAAAAAAAGGCCAACAAAATTTTGTGTCCGAGATGTAGAAAATTTTCCAAAAAAAGTTGGGGTTTTGGGAAATTTGTGATTTTTTTTTTAAATTTTGAAAATTTTAAACTTAAACATTTAAAGACCTTAAGAAAAACTTTAATTTTAACTTAATTTGAGCCAAATGCGATTAATTCAACCCGTGGCGTCCACGATCAAAGTTTTGGATTTTTAAAAAATTTCCGCCAAAATTTTGAATTTTCAAAAAATTAAAAATTACATTATTTTTATACCCTCCACTTACAAGGGAAGTCTCCCTGGTGTCACCCTCCGATCTTCATGAAATTTGGATATGTTGTTAAGAACGAAAATTAATTCGACACGTATTTTTTTTTTTGGCGGCCCAAACGGGTGGGGGGGGGGGGGTCGATTTGTATGGTGGGAAATTGACCGTTTTCAGTTTTTTAAGATATACGCCTATTTAAACAAAATTAATATAGGCATGTTTGGTATCAGATTAAAGGTATTAAAAATACCTATCTCGTGGTCCTAACAACGGGCCAAAGAAGTTAATATTTTTCGACTTATTAACAAAAATGTCCTAAAATTTTGGTATTTTCCTCAATATGACGAAAAGTTGTGCATGTTTGGACACGTTCTTAGCACACATAGATAGGTTTTCCAAAGACCTTTCATTTGGTATGTAACATGACTAGGTTTCTTTGCATAATATAGGAGATAAACGAAAAAAAAAAAAACTGAAAAATGGCCTTGTCTTCCCCCCTCCTTTTTACCCCCTAAATATAAATTTGGGCCGCTAAAAAAAAATTCGTGTCCCTTTATTTTTTCTGATCTACAAAATAAAACTAATTTCATAAAGATCCGCGGGTGACACTAGGGAGACTTCCCTTGTTAGTGATAGAGGGTATATATAAGTTTGTCATTCCGTTTGTAACTCATCGAAATATCGGTCTGAGACCACATAAAGTATATATATTCATGATCACCGATCGATTTTAAGTCATTCTAGCGATGTCCGTCTGTCCGTCTGTCTGTCTGTCTGTGGAAAATGCTATCACGGACAAAATATTGCACAGAGATGACTGAAACTTATCACATTTATTGGAAGTTCTCCCGAGAAGTTTGGTATTGCATTTGAGCGATATCGGTTCAGCGGTTCAAAAGTTATGAACGAAAATGTAAGCACACCTCAAAAATTTCAGTACATTCAACATAACCTAAAAATACAAAATGCTGTAATTCGGCTTCTGGTTGACATATGTGAACATAATTGAACAAGAAATAGTATTTAAACAAGTACGAACATATTTTTTGACAAAAAAAGAAAAAAAATCGCGGATTTTTTTTTTGCCAATTTTTTTTTTCGCGGAATTTTTTTTTTCAAATTTTTTTTTTTTTAAAAGTAATTTTATTTTAAATTGAGTTTTTTGCAATAATCTTTTTGAAATTGTGGAGGGTATCACTACATTCGGCAAGGCCAAAATTAACTTTTTTACTTGATTTTATTAATTTTGGCGTGCTGAACACGAAAGGCCGTATATTGAGATCTTACAATTAGTGTTTATTATTTAAATAAATACATTCAGCTGTGTATGCTAAAATTGTTATATAAAAAATATATATAAATTTAGTCAATATAAATAATAAATTTATCTTGGTTTATTTTTTATATTATTAAAGAAAATAAGAAATTAAGGGAATCAATTTTTATACATGTTTCCCTAAAAACGAAGCACTTTTTAGTAAAAACAAGTAAAAAAGTTTAATTCGGCCTTGCCGAATGTAGTGATCCACAATTTCAAAAAGGTTATTGCAAAAAACTTTATTTAAAAGGAAATTACTTTTGAAAAAAAAAAAAAATAAAATTTTGAAAAAAAATTTCCACAAAAAAATTTTGGTAAAAAAAAGTCCGGGATTTTTTTCTTTTTTTGTCAGAAAATATGTTCGTACTTGTTTAAATACCATTTGGTGTTCAATTATGTTCACATATGTCAACCAGAAGCCGAATTAAAGCATTTTGTATTTTTAGGTTATGTTGAATGTACTGAAATTTTTGAGGTGTGCTTACATTTTCGCTCATAACTTTTGAACCGCTGAACCGATATCGCTCAAATGCAATACCAAACTTCTCGGGAGAACTTCCAATAAATATGTTAAGTTTCAGTCATCTCTGTGCAATATTTTGTCCGTGACAGCATTTTCCACAGACAGACAGACGGACAGACATCGCTAAAATGTCTTAAAATCGATCGGGCGTCATGAATATATATACTTTATGGGGTCCCAGACCGATATTTCGATGAGTTACAAACGGAATGACAAACTTATAAATACCCTCTATCACTAAGTGGAGGGTATAAAAAACTTTTCACACTTAGATTAAACTTTGTATTAAATGATTTAATTGCTGATTTTGAAAATGTTCATGTATAAATTTAAACATATCCAAAAAATGTAATCACAAAAAAAAAAAAATTTTTTTATTAGAAATTTAATTGATATTATTTTTTTTTTAATTAATATTTTAATTGACCGAAAATTAATATTTTAATTGATCAAAAATATCAATAAAATTGTATTTATCAAAACAATTTTCGGTTACAAAAGTTTGTAGATTCAATTAAAAGTATAATTGTTTCAATAAAACAAGTAATTGGTTCATTAAACAACTAATTGATTCAATTTAATATTAAATTGATTCTTAAAAATGTAATTGATTCTTAAAAATTTAATTGATTCTTAAAAATTTAATTGATTTAATTATAATATAAATATTTTATTTAAAGTGGAACCAATTGCGTTAAATGATCTATATTTAAATATTATCTTTTATTAAGCCTTACAAATTTTATTTAAAATACTAGAGCTTGTCCCTGGTGTAGGTTTCCCAGGGCAACGGCTTCCAAAAAACCTGTCCGTTTATCCCTTTAAAACAAAACATTCTTGGGGGTTAGTTAGTCAATTACTGCCTAAATTGTAGTTTATTAAAATTTATAGACCTTCATAAATTTGTAATATGCCCCACTGCTGAAAGTGCCCTCTTCTACCCTATTTTTTTTTTGATTATATATTTATTTTTAAAATAATACGCACCAAAAGCACATTAATAAAATATAAACAAAAAAATCTATATTAATTGAATTGTTTTATTTTATCAATTGAAAAGTAGATTTAATAAAATAAAATCATTTAAATTTAAATTACTATAAAATAAAAATATAAAATCAAAACAAAATTGGCACAACATTTGTTTACGTACGTCTGTCTTTATACAAATTGTTCATTGTCCTCTTATCATGACTTTTTTTTGTAGAGATTCTCTTCTAGAGTATTAAATAATAGAGCTATTCACAAATAAGTGGAACAATTTTTAATAGAAAATAGAAAAAAAAAATAAAAATGAAAAAAAAAAAAATAAAAAAAAAAAAATAAAAAAACAAGTTAAAAAGTTAAATTCGGCCTTGCCGAATGTAGTGATACCCTCCACAATTTCAAAAATATTATTGCAAAAAACTTTATTTAAAAGAAATTGCTTTTGAAAAAAATTAAAAAAAAAAAAATTTGTTAAAAAAAAATCCGCGATTTTTTTTCTTTTTTTTGTCAAAAAATATGTTTGTACTTGTTTAAATACCATTTGGTGTTCAATTATGTTCACATATGTCAACCAGCAGCCGAATTAAAGCATTTTGTATTTTTAGGTTATGTTGCATGTACTAAAATTTTTGAGGTGTCCTTACATTTTCGTTCATAACTTTTCAACCGCTGAACTGATATCGCTCAAATGCAATACCAAACTGCTCCGAAGAACTTCCAATAAATATGTTAAGTTTCAGTCACCTCGTGTAATATTTTGGCCGTGATCGCTATTTCCACAGACAGACAGACGGACAGGCGGACATCGCTAGAATGTCTTAAAATCGATCGGGCATCATGAATATACAATATATACTTTATGGGGTCCCAGACCGATATTTCGATGAGTTACAAACGGAATGACAAACTTATATATACCCTCTATCACTAAGTGGAGGGTATAAAAAATATAAATAGAAAAATAAAAAAAATTAAATAAAAAAGATTATTGCAAAAAACTTTATTTAAAAGGAAATTACTTTCGAAAAAAAAAATTTGAAAAAAAATTTTCGCGAAAAAAAATGTTGTTAAAAAAAATCCGAAATTTTTCTTCTTTTTTTGACAAAAAAAATGCGTTCGTACTTGTTTAAATACGATTCGGCGTTCAATTATGTTCACATATGTCAACCAGAAGCCGAATTAAAGCATTTTGTATTTTTAGGTTATGTTGAATGTACCAAAATTTTTGAGGTGTCCTTACATTTTCGTTTATAACTTTTGAAACGCTGAACCGATATCGCTTAAATTTGATACCAAACTGCTCGGGAGAATAAATATGTTAAGTTTCAGTTGTCTCCGTGTAATATTTTGGCTGTGATCACCATTTCCACTGACAGACAGACGGACATCGCTAGAATGTCTTAAAATCGATCACTGATCAATTATTTATATACTTTATGGGGCCCCAGAACGATATTATGATGAGTTACAAACGGAATGACAAACTTATATATACTACTCTACTAACAAGGGAAGTATCCATGGTGTCACCCTCCGATCTTCATGAAATTTCGATATGTTGTTAAGAACGAAAATTAATTCGACACGTATTTTTTTTTTAGTGGGCCAAACTCATTTTTAGGGATGGTCGATTTGTATGGAGGGAAATTGACCTTCTTCAGTTTTTTACGATTTGCGCCTATTTAAACAAAATTACTATAGGCATGTGTGGTATCAGATTAAAGGTTAATATTTCTCGACTTATTAACAAAAATGTCATACAATTTTGGTGTTTTAATCAATATGACGAAATGTTGTGCATGCACTGAAAAAAAAGACATAACTAAATTTAAGGAAAAAATGTCTTTGAAAATTTATGATGAATTTTCCTAAAATTTAGTTAAATTTAACTTAAAAATGAGAAATTTTCTTAACTATGAGGAAAAAATTTTAGTTCATTTACTTATAATTAGTTCAAAGTTTTCTTTAAATGGATTTCTTAAATATTAGGAAAAAAATTCTTACTGCCAAAGAAATTTTCCATAAAACTGAGAATCGTATCTTTATTTTTAAGACATATTTCTTAAAAAACAATTTAGTTCAAGTTTAGTTAAAATTTACTAAAAAAAACATCATCGTATTTCTCTTCTTTGAATTGAGGAAGTGTACTTCTTAGAATTTAGTTAATGACTTCTGAGAATTTAGTAAATAACTTCTTAGAATTTAGTTAAAAATTAAAAATGGCGATATCTCGAAAACTAAGCTAATAGAGCGAAACAGGTGTAATTTTCAAAAGAAAGACTACAAAGAAAAATATGGAACAGCCTAGCTCTGCATATCTGTCGGGGTCTCAAGACCCTAATTTTAGATCTAAAATTTTAAATTCCCGAGATTTTATAGATACACATATCTCGGTAAATACTGCCAACACGTCTAACGGCATTTTTGTAGCTCTTGACTGACGTAGAACACTTCCGCAAAATACCCGAAAGCCCTCCGATTAATAGTTTTTGAGTTATCCGGTTTTTAAGATTCTCAAGACCCTATAAGGCCCCTTATTACCGTATCTCAAAAACTAAGCAAGTTAGAGCGAAACGGACACAAGTTTTGGTTCAAAATCTATGGGACCCTTAAAGGACCCAACGGGGTCTCGAGTTATATGGGGTCCGAACCCATGGGTCCAGGGTCTAGACCCAATCTATTTCTAAAATGTTAAGTATAATTTTTCCCATTTTCTAGTTAAAATTTGCTTAAAATTAAATAACTTAGTTTTCCTTATTTTTGGGAAAATTATGAACTAAAACCAAGAAAAAAAAATCTTTGGAGCCAAATCATTCCCTCTTTTTCTCAAAATTGAGTTAAATTTCCCAGATTTTAGTTCACTTTTTTTTGAGTGCACAGTGCACACGTAGATAGTATTTGGTCTATATCGTTTTTAGATTAATTGACAAAAAATATGCATTTTCATGGAAACCCCAGCCTTATTTATGACTTTCTACGTTGCCCAAAAAATATTTATATTTTCTACTACTTTATCAAATAAACCGATCGTAGACATTAATGAACACTCTTAATATTAAACAAAAAACTGAAGAAAATAAAAAATTTAATAATATATTAAAAATATATTTTCGGCTTGACTAAAAAAAAATATAGATGATTTCGATATTTTCTGTTTGTTTATATTTTTTTGTTGAGAAGGAAATGAAAAAAACAAAAGCAGTTGAAACTGCTAAATTTGTAGCAATCAAAGGTTAATTTGACAAAAATATGTAAACATTTCATAATAAATGTACATTTATGGTAGCGAGTAAAAATACTAAAACAATAACAAAAAAAAAAAGGAAAAATTCGACTTTACCAACCCCATGATCAGTTGGGACCAGATCCAAATCAGTGGGGATGTGATTTTCATGCAAATGCATGTTTTTTTGGCGATAGTCTAAAAACGATTATCTTAACGAAATTTGCGTTAAAATGGCATCAATTTGTTTTTTGCATATTTTGGAAAAATGCATATTTTGGTTTTACATATTTTGTGCACTAGTGGTAAAATTGATTTGATCTAATCTGATCTGCTTTGATCTGATAATATATAATAGCATCTGATTATACATTATTTTGTCTGATCAGATATAATTTAATGTCAAATTTGGGCTAATGTTGACCAAATCCGAGTTATAATTAGATCTCGATTTTGGCCATTTCATATATAACTAGATGCATTCAGATACGATCATATATGAAAAGATATAAATAGATCAGATAAGATCTAATTCATTTTTACAAGGGCATATTTCTAGCAAAAACTCAAATTGAAATTTGTTTTTTTCAAAAACGATTTTAAATTTCAAAAATTATTTTCAAAATAAGAAAAATTGTTTTTTTCTTTTTAATTTTTATACCCTCCACTTAGTAATAAAGGGTACATATAAGTTTGTCATTACGTTTCTAACTCATCGAAATATCGGTCTATACCCCATAAAGTATATATATTTTCATGATGCCCGATCGATTTTGAGACATTCTAGCGATGTCCGTCTGTCTGTCTGTCTGTCTGTCTGTCTGTGGAAAATGTGATCACGTCCAAAACACAAAACAGAGGTGACTGTTATTAAACATATATATTGGAAGTTCTCCCGAGAAGTTTGGTATTGCATTTGAGCGATATCGGTTCCGCGGTTCAAAAGTTATGAACGAAAATGTAAGGACACCTCAAAAATTTTAGTACATTCAACAAAACCTAAAAATACAAAATGCTTTAATTCGGCTGCTGGTTGACTTATGTGAACATAATTAAACACCAAATGGTATGTAAACAAGTACACACATATTTTTGGACAAAAAAAGAAAAAAAAAATCGCGGATTTTTTGTTTTCAAAAGTAATTTCCTTTTAAAAAAGTTTTGCAATAATCTTTTAGAAATTGTGGAGGGTATCTCTACATTCGGCAAGGCCGAATTTAACTTTTTTACTTGTTTTTTATAGATTGTCTTAATTTCTAAAAAATCTTGCTTAGATAAAGTTTCAAATGTTACTATTTAAACCCGGCGGTTTTTTTTCGTATAAAAACAAGATTTTTATTGCATACATTTTGTTTTTAGTGCATATTTTAAGCGCATTTTTTTGATTTTTAGAGTATGAAAATCTCAACCCTACAAATCAGTTTAAAGGGGGCAGATGAGTCCACTGAGGAATGTTGGGGGACACCTTTCGTTTCGCATCACTTTACCAATCCATTTATTATGTCTTTTCCACTTAAGTAATACAATTTTATCATTATTTAAATTAATTTTTGATATTCACGCCCACAAAAAGGGGCGGACAAAAACGAACGATATTTTCTAGGTTCAAGCGCAGTTCTTTTGAAATAAAAATGTTCCATTTGTTACAAAAACATGTACAAAAATTGAGTTTTTAGAGATTGGGTTAATTCTTGAAGGGGAAACTTTTTTCCCCTGGGCCGATTTCGCGCATTTACGATTTTAACCTGCAGATGATCATAAGACATATTTGTGCCGAAATTCAGGTGTCTAGCTTTTTTATTTTGGATTGCATTTTGGACATCATGGATTGATCATGTCTTAGAATTGTCGAATAATTTAATTCTGTCGCCAAACCTTTGACCTAGTTAAAAAAAAGTGGGCCCCGAAACAGTAAAATGTTTGCCGACGTCCTTTAAATTGATATTCAGAAACCGTCTTTTATTGTTCCAACTAAAATCCGGCCCTCAAAAAAAATTGTCCCCAAAAATGTTTTAAATTCCGAAAAACGAATTTTCATTTTTTGCACGAAATGTTCGTTCGAAAACTAACAATAAAAGAGAAAAACAGCCTGTTGCTACTTATTTGGTTAGTTGGCCGAAATGTTCGTTCGAAAACTAACAATAAAAGAGAAAAACAGCCTGTTGCTACTTATTTGGTTAGTTGGCCAAATCACAACGCTAAACGACATTAATGATGATTGTGTGTGATTGTGGATATCGTCGTTATCGTCCGCCATCCGTCGCACTTTTTTTACATTTGAATCTTTGAATACGTTTACGTATTCTACGTATCGTAAGTTGGTGTTTTTGTTGTTATTGTAATACATATTTGTAGTATAGAATTTTGTATTGTGTCTACTTTTTAAACATTAGGGTTGGCCGAAAGTTGAAACATGGGAGTTCCTCCGCAATGAGTTCAAAGTTTTGAAATTTTGGAAAAATATAAAAATTTTGAAAATTCCTTAAAGAATCTTGTTTTGTGTAACTTTAGATGTTTTTCGTAATAGATAAATTGGAATTGGAAGATTCCAGGTGAAATTTGAATATAACATTTGAAATTTGAAGATTCAAATTAGAGATGGGCGCGTGAGTGTATTTTGACTCACAATCACTCACGCTCACGAAAAAAATAATCGAATCACTCACTAATCACTCAAGCAATTTTTTTTACTCATGCTCACATTTACGTTAGTAATAAAAAACTTACAATCGTCTCACGCAATAAAATGTTCTAAAAAAAAAAAAAAAATTTTTTACAAAAAAAGAAAAAACAAGTGAGAGTGTTAAATTCGGCTGTGCCGAATCTTTTATACCCTCCAAAATGTAAAAAAATATTAAAAAAAATCCAGGGGCGTCTTTTTTTTTTGGGGGAGGGGGGGTGGTTGGTGGGAGACGTTAGTTGGCACCTTCCCCTTGCGATTTTGAACTTCATCTGAGATAAGAATGTTGCATTTGCTTAGCAAAAGTACAAAAAACCCTGCAAAAAATGCGGTTTTTCTTGGGTTGGTTTAGTTCTCCAAGGGGGAACTTTTTTCCCCTTGGTCCGATTTTGCCCATTTCCGAACTTAACCTGCCTAGGAATATAAGACATATTCGTGCCAAACTTCGGAAGTCTAGCTCTTTTATTTTGGACTGTATCGTGTCCTCTACAGACGGACAGACGGACAGACGGACGGACGGACGGACGGACGGACGGACGGACGGACATCGCTAGAATGTCTTAGAATCGATCACTGATCAATAATATATATACTTTAGGGGGTCCTAGACCGATATTTCGATGCGTTACACACGGAATGACAAAGTGAGTATACCCCCATACTGTGGTTGGAGGGTATAAAAATTGGGCAAATCAAAAAATCTAATCACGCAAACTCACGCAAAAAAAATGACCCACACTCACTCACAATCACGTGATTAAAATGAAAATCACTCACGCGTGATTCACGTGACTCCGCAAATCACGTGACCAGCGCCCATCTCTAATTCAAATTGAAATGTGAAAATTCTAATTAAAATTCGAAAAATTAATTTGAAAAAGATTAATGGAATTTGTAAAAGATAAGTTGAAATTAAAATCCTTAAAATATCAATTAAAAATTGACAAATAAATTTAAATTCGAAAATATCAATTGAAACTCCAAAAGATTAATTAAAATTTAAAGTTCGAAAAATATCAGCAGGAATTTGAATCAGATCAATTGAAATTTGTAACAGATTAATTGAAATTCTTAAAATTTAAATTGATATTCAATAAAATTTGGAAAATTAAACAAAAAATTTATTTTTTTTGAAAAAAAATTTCAGCGAAAAAAAATTGGTAAAAAAAATTCGCAATATTTTTTGTCAAAAAATATATTCGTACTTATTTTAATACCATTTGGTGTTCAATTATGTTCACATATGTCAACCAGCAGCCGAATTAAAGCATTTTGTATTTTTAGGTTATGTTGAATGCACTAAAATTTTTGAGGTGTCCTTACATTTTAGTTCATAACTTTTGAACCGCTGAATCGATATTGCTCAAATGCAATACGAAACTTCTCATGAGAACTTCCAATAAGTATGTTAAGTTTCAGTTATCTCCGTGTAATATTTTCACCGTGATCACCATTTCCACAGACAGACAGACGGACATCGCTAGAATGTCTTAAAATCGATCGGCGATCATCGATTTGTCATTTAAATTCCCTTTGCTACTGTGACGGCTCGTACAACCTGACCCTATCTCCAAGAGGACAGTGCTACCTTATGGTCCGGCCGTGCTCAGGGAAAATGGGGAGGATCTTGTCCCTTGAAGATAGGGTCAGGTTGTACGAGCCGTCACATAAATGCATTTTCCCTGAGCACGGCCGGACCATAAGGTAGCACGGTCCTATTGGAGATAGGGTCAGGTTGTACGAGCCGTCACACTACTTCAGTAGGATTTTTATATTTGCTAAATAGTCTTGACAATGGAATCTGACAAATTCCGAAAATAATTTTCTTGAAAATTATTCTATGAGAATATCATAGCTTTAATTAGAAAAGGAAATAATGACCGAGCTAGAAACCTACTCAAAATAAAATATTTTAAAGGTCGAATAAAACTATTTTTATTTTTTTAATAAAAATTAATCAGAACTTAATAAAAAATAGAGAAAAAAAAATAATAAAAAACAAGTAGAAAAGTTAAATTCGACTTGGCCGAATCTATGAATACCCTCCACCTGCCTTTTTAAAAAGTGGTTAATTTTCTAACGTGTAAAAATGAACAATTTTGATTAGAAATAATTTATTTTGAGTAAAAAACTTTTTTTTTTGTAAAAAAAAAGAAAAATTATTTTTTTTTTTTGAGTGTAAAATTTTTTTCAAGTGTAAATTTTTTTTAGTGTAAAAATATTTTTGAGTGACAAAAATACTTTTTATATATATGCCAAGCTTCAGCATCCGAAAGTTACCGTGTTTTTTTTATCTCGTAAATAAAAACCTTGCCGAAATCCACTCTTTTGCTTATAACTTTTGAACCACTGGACCGATTGTGCTGGATTGCAATACCAATCTGTCCAGGTAAATGACCAACATATATGCCAATCTTCAGGAGCCTTCGTAAAGTCTTTCAAAAGTTAGCGTGTTTTCAACAGACAGATGGACGGCATTGCTAGATCGTCTTAAAATCGATCGAGAATCATGAATATATGTACTTTATGGGGTCCTAGACCAATATTTCGAGTCGTTACAAATGGAATGACAAACTTATATGTATATACCCTCTATCACTAGAGTGGAGGGTATAAACAAAATTGAGAGGGGCGAAGAGGGACACCTTCCCCCTAGCAGTAAA
This sequence comes from Pegoplata infirma, assembly GCA_963921195.1. Taxonomy (NCBI): domain Eukaryota; kingdom Metazoa; phylum Arthropoda; class Insecta; order Diptera; family Anthomyiidae; genus Pegoplata; species Pegoplata infirma. The sequence continues at coordinate 13,732,536 of OY992540.1, forward strand.
TTTTCAGAAATTCATTTATTTTCCATTTAAAATATAATTTTATTTTTATTTAATTACCTTTTATATCCACGCCTACAAAAAGGGGGCGCACCGAAAAAAAAAACGGAATTTCTAATCCCCTGGATCCAAGTGCAGGACTTTGAACTTCTGGCATAAAATTGTTTCATTTGTTTAACAATAATATAAATTATTGCCAAATAAATTTGGCGTTTTTCAGAGTTTTAGTCCTTCAAGGGTAATTTTTTTTCTTCAGAAGAAACTATATGAACATTTTATACAGATCGAAAGGTTTTTTTGAGGCCTATCCAATGGCATACCGGTTGTATCCACATTCGGTTTCGTTAAGTTCTTATTTTCAAAAATGTCAAAACTTTATGGTAGTTTACCGCCAAAATAATCTATAATAATCTCTAGGGATGAGATTTCCATGCAAATGTATGTTTTTTGTCGGTAGTCTTACAACAATTTTGAACAATTATCTTTCCGAATCAAGAAATTTGCTTTAAAATGGCATCGATTTGTTTTTGCATATTTTTGCATATTTTGGTTAAAATGCATATTTTTGCATATTTTGGTTGTAAGTGCATATATTGTGCATATTTCCAGTTTTTAAGTGCATAAGGAGTGAGATCATAAAAATGTTAACACACATTTTTGCCTACAACTTTGGTGTAAAGCTTCCAATTTTTTTTTTTTTTCGGCAGTTTACATTTTAAAAATATGTCAGTTAATAAATTAATTTACATCATGAGTTTTAATTTGCAATTTTTTACACAATGGACGATGAAAGAAAAGTGCGTTCAAAAATAATTAAATATTTTCAACAAAACCAAACATGGACATACAAAAAAATTGCCAAAGAAACTAATGTATGCCGCCAAACAGTTTCAAAAGTGGTAAAAAGGTATCTGGAACACCTAACAATTGAAAGGAAGCCGGGAACAGGAACAACGACTGGTTATCGTAACATTGGTAAGGCATATAAAGTTAAAAGCATCCTTAAGAGAGCTCCTAACACATCTGGCAGAAAAACAGCTCGGTTAGCCCAATGCTCAGACTTTTTTGTACGTAAAGTGAAACGTAAGGCGGTACTAAAGTCCTACAAAGTTCAAAAAGTTCCCGATAGAAAAGCTTTTAAAAATTTGGAGGCCAAAACCAGAGCTAGAAAATTGAAATCAAATTTTATAAAAAAATACAACTGTTGTGTAATGGACGACGAAACTTATGTCCTGGCTGATTTTGCGCAGCTCCCTGGTCAAGAATTTTATGTTTCCGATGTTCGAGGAAATGTTGCGGAAAAATTTCGGTCAAAAAAGCAAACGAAATTCCCCAAAAAATTCCTAGTATGGCAAGCCATATGTAGCTGCGGCCAAAGAAGCCAGTCATTTGTGACATCTGGCTCTATAAACAGCGAAATTTATATCAAGGAGTGTTTGCAGAAGAGACTTCTTCCGTTCTTGAGTCAGCACAATGTATCCACTTACTTTTGGCCCGATTTAGCATCTTGTCACTACAGCAAGAAAGCGCTGGAGTGGTATAATGATAATAATGTGGTTTTTGTACCAAGAGAGGCAAATCCACCAAACTGCCCGGAGCTCAGGCCAGTGGAGAGATATTGGGCTCTTGTTAAAAAAGAATTAAAGGGCACAAAAAAGGTCTCCCAGGACATGCAAGATTTCAAACTTAGATGGACCACCTGCTCTAAAAAGGTGACAGAAACTACCATAAAATCCTTAATGGGAGGGTTTCCGGAAAAAGTGGATAACTTTGTTCGTAGTGGTTAGAGTTCCATGCGGTTTTTTTGTTATGATTTTGTATTAAATTTTATTTAATAAAAATTTGGTTTGAAGTCTTAAAATTCAGTAGTCTGTTTTTTATTTAACTTTATGTGTGTTAACATTTTTATGATCTCACTCCTTATTTTTGCATATTTTGATATTAGCAAAAACACAAATTGAAATTTATTTGTTTCAAAAACTATTTTAAATTTTAAAAATTTATTTTGAAAATAAGAAAAATTATTTTTTTCTTTTTAATTTTTTTTTATAGATTGCCCTAATTTCAAAAAAAAAAAAAATCCTGCTTATTTAAAGTTTTAGATGTTACAATTTAAGCCCGGTGTATTTTTTGCATTTTTAATAAGTTTTTCGAATGAAAACAAGACTTTTATTGCACACATTTTATTTTTTAGTGCATATTTTTAGGTTTTTTAGTGCATATTTTGAAGTTTTTAGTGCATATTTTAAGCGCATATTTTCGATTTTTTAGTGCATGAAAATCTCATCCCTAATAATCTCTATTTAATTCAAGCTGACCCGTTTTTTTGCGTTTGTCGCAATTCCTGCTAGTTCGGCTTTTATTCGGATTTTCCGGAAAAACCATATTTTTTCATAAAAACCGGTAACTCTTATTTTTATTTCCACTTGCAAGTTTAAAGACAATCGGTGGGTTCCCTCTGAAAGACCTCCCTTATAAATGAAGAGTATAAAAAATCAATTAAAATTTCAAAAGGATCGAGCGAATTTGTCACTTTTTTCTAGATGTCAGGTCCAGAGTCATAGAGTAGGATAACAATTGGCATTTGAAAAAGTAGTATACAAAAACCATATGGTATTGTTTACGAAATTTTATCACAAATCGAAATGTGAGCGAGATGGAAGATACACTCAAAATATTTTGTAAGTAAATTCAACTGAAAAAACGTTTAAAACAATCGTTTTTCCTTTTAAAAAACGGACTACTTATATTTCATTTAAAAAAACATACTTTTTCAGTTATTTTTAAACGTTAATAAATGACTAGATATTCCGTAAAAACAAATGATATTTCAGTTATTTTAACTGTTTACAATTTTTTATTTTGTGGAGTAAAAATATTTTTTTTGAATAACAAACTACAAAAACCGTACAAACTACAAAAACCGTAAGATTATACGGTATAATCAGTCACAAATAATTTAACTGATAAAATATATTTTTCCGTAAATTTTGTAGTTCATTGTTTTAATAACTGTATAAATCTTTCAATATTTTAGTTTTTTGAAAAACAAACGATAAAACGTTTAAAACAAATTTCAACCAAAAACTTTTGGAATAACTGTAAATACACTCAAAAGAAAAACTCTGTCAAAAAATCTGTAAAACGACTTTCAATTTGAATTAGAAATCTTTTAGCAGATTGTTCTGCTGTTAAGGATATTTTTAGTAAAATCACTGTTATTCAGTTTAAGAAAATAACAGACATTTTACTATGTTTATACTGATTTTGTTTGCTGAATTTCATTATTTTTTCAAGAAATTTGTTTATATAAAAAAAAGCAGAACAGATTGTCAGCAGATTGCTCTGCTGAAATCAGCAGATTGCTCTGCTGAAATCAGCAGATTGCTCTGCTGAAATCAGCAGATTGCTCTGCTGAAATCAGCAGATTGTTCTGCTGAAATCAGCAGATTATTCTGCTGAAATCAGCAGATTGTTCTGCTAAAATCAGCAGATTTTTCTGCTAAAATCAGCAGATATTTCTGCTAAAATCAGATTTCTCTGCTGTCGAACAACACACATGTTTAATAGCTAAAACGCCAGATAAAAGTATAAGCTTCCGTAGCGTAGTGGTTAAGAAGTGTACTTTCAAATCGGAAGGTGGCGAGTTCGATGCTGGCTGGCGGCGTATGTTTTTTTTTTCTTGTTATATTTATTTACCTGTTATGACAGATATTTAGCAAACCGTGTCTGCTAAAATCAGCAGATTTCTCATATGGCTCAAAATGGGTGTATTTTCAGCAGATTTTTCTGCTGATTGGACAGAGAATTTATTTTGAGTGTAGTTACTGTAAAACTTTTCTAGGAGTTCCAGTTTTACAGTGAGAATGCAGATTGTTTTTTGTCTCTCTTTGCTTTACGTTTGAACTTTAGTTTGGCATTGCCAGAATTTTCCAATTATCTTTGGTGATGCCAGATCTACAAAACGGTCGATGTATTACTTTATAACTTTGGTCAGGTCCATTAATAAACTGCGTAAAATAAGCTTTTTCAAAAAACATCTTTTCGGACCACTCTATTAAAAACATATATATTTACATATACATATATGTATTTTGTTTCACTTACTGATTTGTTATGAGAAGAGGGCGATGTACTTTAGAGCTTTATCAGCTTCAGCTATTGACTACAACAAAAGTTTTTTCCTTGAGGGCAAATTTAAATCATGCGTCAAATACAACAACAACAGCAACACATCATGAAAAATGAAAGAAGAATCGTTTTAAACAAAATAAATTACAATTTAAAATGATTTTATTTTTATGCAACTCTATTAACTATTTGTTGTTATTTTTATTTTTTTTACATATTCTTAAGCGATTTTTTTTGTATTCTTATTTTTTTTTCTTTTTCTTTTTAGGTATGCGTACCACAATGTCTACCATGTCCACTATGAGCCCGCGCATACATCGTAAAGGTTTTCGAACCCCATCAAAACGGCATCCAGGTAAAGCATTTCCTGGTAAATTACATTCAGTTTCAAGGGTAAGTTTTTATGTTGTTTTTTGATTTGTTTATTTGTCAAATGTTATTCATTTAAACATTTAATAAAATTTATAATATTCAGATTAACATTGAATGTTGTTAATTTTAAAATTGTTATTTAAGATTTATTATAGACTTTAATTAAAACTACATTATTTGTTGGAAGTAGTGAAATATATTACAACGAGTTTGAATATTTTATTTAAATATTAAAGATTCCTTTTAAAAATCTAAATTTTTATTTAAAATTTCAACATTTTAATAAAAAAATAATCAATTTCAATTTGAGAAAGAGAGAGAATTTTGAAAAAATATCAATTAAATAACGAAAAATACCAAATAAAATTTGGAATAGATTACACCGATCAACACTCTTTTCCCGGTTGGAATTCTGGTGATCAATTTTAGTAGACTTTGATCTCCTGATTCCAAATCTGTTCTCCAAATTTTTCCATCACGTCCATATTTTAAGTTATTCACGGTTGAAAATGCGAAAAATTACGATTTTTGCATTATTTGATAGCCGGCGCAGCAGCCATTCAGTGGAATACAAATCTGGTATAAAGCGCAAAAGTATAATTTGTCTATGGTCTCCAACATAGAAAACAATTTGTTTCTAAGTATTGCGTTTGGTTGGGTAACACTTGCGTTTTAAAATGATACTGTTATCATTTTTTTTGATATTTTTCAAAGAAAAACTAAAAAAAATAAAAATTTTACAAATTTAAGTTTTCTGTGTTATTTTTCGTATAAACCGGAAGATATCTCTAATGGGTTTAAAAGTCTATAAGAAAGAATGAAGTTTTGCCTAAATTTTGAGCTCATCACAGTAATGATTGATCATCTGGTTTTTGTTTTAAAAATTGTGCTTTTTCTAATTTTTTACACAGTGTTTTTTTAAAATACATGTTTGGCCAATAATAGTGCAACAACTTCAAATTTTTTTGACCATATATTTGAGATCATAGTTCAATTCTACTCTAACGCTTTATACCAGATTTTTATTCCACCCATTGGCTGCAGTGCAGGCTTTCAAAAAAGGCAAAAATCGCGTTTTTTCGCATTTTCAACCGCGAATAATTAAAATTGTAGACGTAATGGAAAAATTTGGAGTTCAGATTTGGAATCAGTGAGTCAAAATCTTTTAAGATTTTTTATAAAACTTCAAACCAGAGCCAAAAACCTTCGATTTGTTGAGCGGTGTTATTTAAAATTTATATAAAATCATAAAAAATTCGATAAAGATCAATTGAAGTTTAAAAAGGGTCAGTTAATGTTCGAAACTTTTACTAAAAAAAAATTAATTGAAATTTGAAATAGATAAACTAAAATTCCAAAAAGATTAGCTGAATTTCGTCAAATATCAATTAAAATGTTATATAGATCAATTAAAGTTTGTAAAAGATTAACCAAAATTCGAAAAATCGATTGATATTCACTAAAGATCAATTAAAATTTGACAAACGTTAATTATAACTCGAAAAAGATCCACTGTAATTCAAATAAGTAAAAAAGTTAAATTCGGCTTTGCCGAATGTATTGATACCCTCCACAATGTAATAAAGGATTATTTGCAAAAAAAAAAATTAAAAAAAAAAAAATAAATTTTGAAAATAAAAAATTACGCGAAAAAAATTTTTTGGTGAAAAAAAAATCCGCGAATTTTTTTTTTTTTGTAAAAAAATGGTTTGTACTTGTAAAAATTCTATTCTGTGTTTAATTCTGTTCACATATGCCAACCGGCAGCCAAATTAAAGCATTTTGTATTTTTAGGTTATGTAGAATATACCAAAATTTTCTAGGTGTTCTTACATTTTAGTTCATAACTTTTTAACCGCTGAACCGATTTCGCTCAAATGCAATACAAAACTACTTAGGACAACAACAAGTTAATTTTCTAAGTCTCAGTCATATATGTTTAATACTTTGGCCGTGATTACCATTTCCACAGACGGACAGACGGACAGAATGACGGACATCGCTAGAATGTCGTAGAATCGATCACTGATCAATAATATATGTATGTACTTTATGGGGTCCCAGACCGATATTTCGATGAGTTACAAACGGAATGACAAACTTATATATACCCTCTATCACTAAGTGGAGGGTATAAAAAAAGATCAATTGAATTGTGTAATAGATCAATCAATACATATTCGAAAAATATCAATTGAAATCCGAACAAGATCAATTGAAATTCGAACAAAATCAATTGAAATTCGAAAAAGTTTAATTTAAATTCGAACAAGATCAATTTAAATTCGAACAAGATAAATCGGAAATAATGAAAGACAATTAAAATGTTAAAATATAAAAATAATTCATAAAGTTGGACAAAGATCAATTTGTAAATTCATAAAGATCCAATGAATTTCGAAAAATATCACAAAAAAAAATTAAAAATTTGCCATAAATTTGAAAAGAATCACGCAGCCAATGGGCACTAGTCTTATTCTTGCCAAACTAGTCCAGCTCTTTTGGTGTGGACTGCAGCAGGCAGGCATTAAAATATGAGTGCTTTATTACTTTTTCGGTTCTTTAGTATTTTTTCGTACTTTAGTACTTTTTGCAGTACTTTTTTCGGTAGTTTAGTAACTTTTATACCCTACACCACTCTGTGGTACAGGGTATAATGAGTTTTGGCTGATGTTTATAACTACCCGAAATATTGGTCCTAGACCTACCTTCATGCATACCGATCGACTCAGAATTACTTTTTGAGTCGATTTAGCGATGTCCGTCCGTCCGTCTGTCCATCTATCGGTCTAAGCACGATATAGGTCGCAATTTTCAATTGACTTGAAATTTTAAACTTAAGCATCTTTTGGCCTAAGAACAAAGCCTATTGAAATTGAAAAAAATCGGTCCATGTTAAGACTTAGCCCCCATACAAACGCCCCCCTTTGGATTCGGCTTAAATGACTAATAACCGTAATATATTAGAATTGGAACTTAGCAGGTAATCAAATTTTTTATGCACGAATCATCATTCCAAATTTCAAAGGAATTGGGTCAGTCCTTCTGGTAGTCCCCATACAAACTACCCTCCCGATATTCACATAATTCCCTCAAAATTCATAAAAATGGAAATATTTCATAAAAATTTTTAGGTGTTAAACGTGTTCTTTAGTAACCTAATCAAATCGGAATATAATTGCACCATTTTTGGACTCAGTCCCCCCATATAAAAATTTCGACAAATATTCATTTAAATCGGTCTATTGACAAAAAAATAAACCAATTCCACTAAAATTTGATTTGTTTTTTCTACACTAAATAAAGATCTAACAAAAGACAGATCCAATCGGTCCATGTTTGGACTTGGGATCCATTTTTCGGAAAACACTGGTGTAGGGTATCATATGGACGGTCTTGACCGCCTATAACTTTCTTACTTGTTATTACTTGAGTACATATTTCACTACTTAAGTACTTTTTTTAGTACTTTTAAGTACTTTTTCATTGTTTTAGTACTTTTTCAGTAATTTAGTACTTTTTTCAGTAATTTAGTACTTTTTTTAGTACTTTGATACAGTTTTTTAATACTTTTTTTTTAGTATTTTAGTACTGTTTTCACTATTTTTTTCACTACTTTTTTACCTTTTTCGGTACTTTATTAATTTTTTCAATACTTTCTTTAGTACTTACATAAGTACTTTCTTCAGTGCTTTAGAACTTTCTCCAATATTTTAGTACTTTTGTCAGTACTTTAGTACTCATTTCAGTACTTTAATACTTTTTTAAGTACTTTTTTCCGAACTTATGTACTTTTTTTTAGTACTTGAGTACTTTTCTTTATCAATATGATACAAATTTTTCTTTTAGTCTAAAATTTTAATTATAATTTATTTAGCAATATTGAACAACATTTTTCTAAATAATTTTTTTTTTCATTAATTTCAGATCGGTCCCGGTAAATTGGTGCCCGGTAAACGTTTTCCACCAAGACCACATCCACCACCCTGTGATAATTCAAATGATAGTGGTTTTGGTTTTGATCAACATGTTGAAATTCAACAGCAGCACCAACAGCAACAAAATAACAATAATCCAAATTCAAGTACAAATTTAAGTAGTAATCTTAGTACTCCCTCAATTCATCAGCAGCATCATCAACAGCAACAACAACAGCAGCAGCAACAACAAAATACAACAGTTAACATTACAAACAGCAGCAGTAGTTCAACATCAGCAACATCAAATCTACAACATTCACCACAACAACATTTAATTAGAGCTATACCTGCCTCAAGGTAAGTTACTACAACATTTTTTTTCATTTTTTTGTATTTTATAATTAATATTTTGAATTATTAGTTTTTATTAAGAAAACTAAAAATTCTAAATTTACTTTTTTTTCTTTGTTTTAGGTTTAACAAAATATATTTTTTTCTCTCTAAATTTTGTTTGTTTTTTTAAACAAACAAATTTTTCTTCATGCTCATTTTAATTATTTTTTTTTTCTGAATTTATTTTTAATTTTCTTTATTTGCATTTCTTTTTGTTTGCAAATTATTTATTTTTTTTTTTCTTATTTATTTAACAAATTTTGTTAAAATTTGTAGATAGATATAATTTTTTTTTTCTTGGAAAAACTCGTTTAGTTTTTTTTTTTGTACAAATATTAGAGCCAAATGAAATTTATAAATTTTATTAACACTTTATTATTTAAATATTAATGTTTAATGGTATTCACGTCAGCAATTTATCTCAAGTAAAAATGTGAAGTAGCAGTACAGCAGCTAATTTTTAGGCTACTTTTGCAAAGAGCTGCTTAAAGTTGCAATATTGCTATTTTGCATTTTTAACTGAGCAAAATTGCAAACTTGAAAACTTATTATTATTTTAATAAAGTCTTACTAAAGTTTATAAATATTTCTTTTGAATAAAAGTGCAACTTCTTGTCTTGCAACTACTTACACAACTAATTGTAAGTAAAAGTTAGTGCAGAATTGTAAAAGTTGGTGCGAAATTTCTTAAACAAATTTGCAATCTTACACTTTTGCAAGTGTAAAGTGTTCTGAGGTCAATACCATAAATTTTGTATAAATAACACTAGTTTACAGAGATTTTTACCTACAACCACAGTATAGGGGTATACTCACTTTGTCATTCCGTTTGTAACGCATCAAAATATCGGTCGGGGACCCCATAAAGTATATATATTATTGATCCATGATCGATTCTAAGACATTCTATGAATGTCCGTCCGTCCGTCTGTCTGTAGATAACACAATGCAGTCCAAAATAAAGTAGCTAGACTCCTGAAGTTTGGCATAAATATGTCTCATGTTCATAGGAAGGTTAAGTTCGTGAATTGGCGAAATCGGGCCAGGGGGAAAAAGTTCCCCCTTGAAGAACTGAACCAACACTAAAAAAATACACATTTTTTACATGTTTTTTTGTATTTTAGTTGAGTTTGAGTTGAGTTGAGGGTGGCACAGTGGACCAAATGTTGAATCTGGTGCGCAGTTGGTCGAAAAATGAAGTTTTTACAATATTGAATTAGTATCGCATATATGATTGCACTTTTCCTACCTTACTTAACGCTAATAAAATTTCTTTGTTTATTGCAAAAACGCCATCGTAGTAGGCAGCCAAACATGAGTAATTAGTTTTTATAAAAAAATTTCTTCAAGTTCTGTGTAGACGTGTTGATTGTTTAAACTGCTATTTTACGACCGTATTAAGGCAATTTATTAAATTATTTGTTATATTTTAACCTCAAGGAATGTATATTTGAAGCTAATTTGTGTTGTTGTTCGTAAAAAACGTAAATTAAAAAGAAAGTCCACAATGGAATTATTTTTCAAGCAAACTTGAACTTTGTTAATGAATTTAGGGCCTAATTTTGTAAAACGCAACGCGCCTTTTTATCTCGCGTTGAACAATTTTCTATTTTGTAAAACGCGAGCACTGAACAGCTGTTTTTCTTGCGTTGACTTACGTGTTTGTAGAACAAATTGTATGGAAAATGGAATTTTGTAAAACGCAAGAGAGTGTTTTTTCATCACTTGAAGTGTCAAAATGGTCACTTGAAATTTTGGGCGTTGATGTAACAAATATGCTTTTAAATAGCAAAAAATAAATAAATAATGTTGGAATATGTAAATATACAACAAAAAAGTAATAAATGTGTAAAAAAAACTTCTCCGGCAGAAGAAAAACATCGAAAATAGCAAAGCGTCTCGTTGTGTTTTTTATTGCTTTTTTCAACTAATTTATGTTACTTTTTTGTTGTTCTCTTTTTTCTCAAATATTCTCTTTGCAGGTGTTGCCTTATCATATATATGTGTTTCCCCACGATAATGGGTGTGTATCCCCTACAAAATGGGTGGCCAATTTTATTAATTTTAGAATGTCTGGCAACAATGATTCAAATATAATTGACATTTCAAGTGATGACGTAAAAATTGAACGCAATAACGTAGTGATTTACAAAATTGCACTTTTTGAGTCTCGCGTTCACGTTAACGTTGGTGATGCGTTCAACGCGAGTGATTTACAAAATTAGGCCCTTAGGAACTAATCCCGCTTACTTCTATAGGGTTTTTACATGATTTCAAAAGAATAGATATTGAGCTCCAAAATTATAAAAAAATTGGCTGCTGGTTTTTGCTGGTTTTTGTTTTTCAGTCGATCTAGCGATGTCCGTCCGTCTGTCTGTTTAAAACACGATAACTTTCAAACGGCAACTCTGTTGCTGCTGACGCTTGGCATATATATTTTCAATTTTCCTAGTCAGGTTGGTATTTAATATCAGCCAAATCGGTCCAGTGGTTCAGAAGTTGTAAGCAAAAACCGTGAATTTCAGATTGGTGTACCTTGAATCTACGTTAAAAAAAAACACCTAAACGCTTTAAATGACATTGATGAGCCACAAAAATATTTTGCTGAGTATTTTTGACATTCTCAAAAATTTTTTAACCCAATGTAAAAGTTTTACAAGCAAAAAAAAATTTTAACTCAAAAAAAAATTTTCACTTAAAAAATTTTTTTTTACAGAAATGAGTAAAAAAAATTTTTTTTTTACGTAAAATAAAATATTTCTTTTCTAAACTGTTTAAAAATCTTTTTTGTGTTAAAAAAAATTACTTTCTTTGCTTATTATTGGCAATGTTTCAATAAGTGCCACGCCCCTTCAAATACCGCCCACATTAGGACTATATAGAAGCTCATCTCATTTTCCTTGTGCATTACAAATTTCATGTTTCTAGGTGCTCTCAAAGTCGAATTATACTCTCTTGCACGCTAGATTAAGCATTTGGTCCACTGTGGGTGGGTTATACAAGCCTAAAATAAGTAAATTTTTTAGGCAAGTCCATGGCGCTCAGACTTAAAATAGTCCATTGTACCGTACCCTGAAAAGAAAGATTAAGTAAGGGTGATAAAAGGTTGAGAAGAAAAGGAAAGTGCTTGTTCAGAATTTCTCAGTTGCTTTCACAAACTTGAGAAAATCAGACAAGGGAAGTCCATGGACCGTATCCATAGACAGAATATCAGAACCCAATATCCGCAGTCTAGCCCTTGAGAACGCTGGACAACAACGTAATGTTCAGTTGTGTCATCATCCTCAAGACAAGCCACGCATAACGGGTCTGATAAGACACCTAATCTCATCATATGACGAGCACAGGCATTGTGTCCCGTAATTAAGCCAGTAAGTCTGTGACAGTCTATTCTACTAAATTTTAGTTAAATAAATGAAACATTTGGTATATTTATCGCTATAGGAAGGTGCTCTCAACGTCCCCTACTGACCCCATAACCCCCCCCCCAAAAAAAAAAATAAAACGCCCCTGAATTTTTTTTTTTTTTTTACATTTTGGAGGGTATAAAAGATTCGGCACAGCCGAATTTAACACTCTCACTTGTTTTTTATGTATAATCTCCCGCTGAATCCGAAAATGAAGTCCAAAGTTTCAAAAGTAGAACAGTTTTCGAGAAATTGGCAATTTTTTTAAATTTTCAACTTTAAAAAATGGTTTTACTTAAATAAAAATATCTCCGAACCATCTCGGTGGATTTATTTTTTACATCCTCCACTTAGTGATAGAGGGTACATATAAGTTTGTCATTCCTTTTGTAACTTATCAAAATATCGGTCTGGGAACCCATAAAGTATATGGGGCATTCCAGGGGCGTATCCAGGATTTTATTTCGGTGGGGGCCCAACATTTATTTTTCAATTTTTTTTTTTTACAAAAAATTTACATAACAGCACATGTTTTAGAATTTTTCTTCATATTTTCCTTACTGAATGTAACACAATCAGATTCTTCATTTTTGTGTAAGTTTAAAACTGTTTGGGAAAAAAATTAAAATTTTTTTATATTTTAAAATTTTTTGAGACAAGCATTTTTTTAAAGTGTGAATTGTATCAAATGCTGATACATTTTTACAAAGAATATTATTTTTTTTTTCAAAGAATAGTCTAAGATTCTACAACAATTTCCAGTTAAGAAAGTTTTTATTATAGAAAAAGCCAAAGACTCTAAATCATATTTCCAAAGGAAAACGCTTCTCGGGAAAAAGTCACTTTAGAAAATGATTCTATAAACATATTCATAAAATACTTTTCCAAAAGAAAAGACTCCGATTGTAAGACATTTTCCCAGAAACTGAGATTCTGAAACATATAAGAAAAATAATTCACATTCTGAGACCTTTTTAAAAAGAAAACAGTATAAAAAGTCATAGATTCTAAAATCTTTTTCCTAAAGAAAAACTCTCGGATTCTGAGAAAATTTTCCTATAGAAAAAGTCTAAGATTTTTAGACATTTTTCCTATAGAAAAATTTTCTAATTCTGAGACATTTTTCCTATAGAAAGTCTCAGATTCTTATAGAACACGTCTCAGATTCTTCGAAATTTTTCCTATAGAAAAAGTCTCAGATTCTTTGACATTTTTCCTGTAGAAAATGTCTCAGATTCTCAGACATTTTTTCTACAGAAAATTTCTTAGATTCTGAGACATTTTTCCTATCGAAAAAGTCTCAGATGCTTAATGACTTTTCCCATAGAAAAAGTCTCAAAATCTTAGACATTTTTCTATAGAAAAAGTCTCAGATTCTGAGACATTTTGCCTACTGAGACATTTTTCCTAAAAAAAAGTCTCAAATTCTGAAAAATACTCAGATGAGACATTATTTTTATAGAAAAAGATATTTTTACAATAGAAAAAGTCTCAGATTTGGAGCATTTTTCTATACAAACAGTCTCAGCTTGTGTCTCTGAGACATTTTTCCTAAACACAAAATCTTAGATCTTGAGATAATTTTCCTTAAGAAAAATTCAATGATTTTGAGACATTTTTCGTAAAAAAAGTATGAGATTCTGAGACATTTTTTCTAGATTGTAAGAAAAATTCTCAGATTCAGAGACATTATTCCTATAGAAAGTTCACAGATTCTAAAACATTTTTCATATAGAAAAGCCTCAGATTCTAAGAATTTTTTTTATAGAAAAAATCTCAGATTTTGAGACATTTTTCAGATTCAGAGACATTATTCCTATGGAAAATTCTCAGATTCTGAAATATTTTTTATACAGAAAATAATTTGTTATAGAAAAAGTCTCAGATTCTGAGACATTTCTCCAATAGAAAAAGTCTTAGATTCTGAGAAAAATGCCAATATTTTAAGACATCATTCCTATAGAAAAAGTCTCAGATTCTTAGACATTTCTCTTATAGAAAGTTTTAGATTCTGAGACATTTGTTTTTTATGAAATAGGCTCGTTCTGACACATTTTTGTAAAAGACAAAGACGCATTTTAATATTTGACTACAATTGACTTACAATTAGGTCCATTTTTTGTGTACATAAAGCTTCAGGTTCTAAGATATTTTTTCATTGGAATCTTAAGCTGAAACGTTTCAAATTCTAAGAAAAAATTTTCAGATTTTGAGATTATTTTAACAGAAAAATTTTCTATTTCAAAACATTTTTCTTCCAATAATTTTGGATTCTTGTTTTTCGAATTTTCTTAAGAAGTTTTTTTATATTGTATTTGTTATTTGATACCAAATCCTGAAATTTGTGAAATCATTTCGGGGGGGGCCCGGGCCCCCGGGCCCCCCCCCCCTGTATACGCCACTGGGGCATTCCATGTCAAATCGGACAATTTGAAATTTTTTTTTTTTTAGATTTTCCCAATTTGTTTACAGTTTATAGTACCCCTCGAAAACTCCTTCGTGGTAAAATTTCAGATTTTTTTGATGACCCGTTCAAAAGATATCGAATTGTTAATAATTGGTAATTTGTTCCATTACTGAAACTTCTTTTACTCATAACTTCTTCAATAATGGTCCAAATTTCAAATTTTTTTCTCAAAATTTTTGTTTTTTTACGTACTTTAAAAAAAAAAATCCCAAAAAATTCTTAAAAGCGCTCTAGTATGCGATTTTTAAGTTTTAAAATTTAAATCTCATTTTTGAACATGTTTGTACTCTTCGATTTTTTTGAAAATTTTTTGTGTAAAACTTCTATTGATTCTACAATTTTTTTGCCCAGGAGGATCGTGGGATAACGATTATTACTATTTGGTAAAATTTTTTGAAAAAATTTTGTTGTAATTTTTCAATCTTAAAATCATTTCTACTGCTCCAATGGTGCGTCATAGAGGGGTCCTTTATAAGACCGACCCCCATTAATTTTTACGTCTTAACATTTCTTTGGAACAAACTAATACCCTATCTCCAATTTCTAAGGGGGCTCCCACACAAAACGACATTTTTTTATAATTTGCTTCAACCGCTCTAACTGCCCTAATATTGCCCTTAGAGCAACAAAATGTATGACCGACCCACAATATTTTTTTAGTCCAAACATTTTCTCTGAACACACCTACCCTCTATCTCTAATTTTGAAGGCGGTCCCTATACAATTTTTTTTAATTTTTGTAATTTTTTTTTATTTAATCAGCTTCTACAGGTCTAATGGTGCGTCCGAGAGGGGTCATTAGTGAGACCGACCCCCATTTATTTTTACCCTATAACATTTTTTTAAAACATACCTACGCCTTATCTGCATTCCCTAAGTAGGCTCCCATACAAATAACAGTTGGAGCAAATTTTATAAAAATGTAATTTTGAATGGAAGCCTACTTAGGGAGTGGAGATAGGGCGTAGGCATGTTTTAAAGAAATGTTGTAGGGTAAAAATAAATGGGGGTCGGTCTCACTAATGACCCCTCTCGGACGCACCATTGGACCGGTAAAAGCTGATTAAATAAAACAAATTTACAAAAAATAAAAAAAAATTGTATGGGGACCGCCTTAAAAATTAGAGATAGAGGGTAGGTGTGTTCAGAAAAAATGGCTGCTGATTGGCATATGTGAACATAATTGAACACCGAATGGTATTTAAACAAATATGAACATATTTCTTGACAAAAAAAGAAAAAAATTGCGGAAATTTTTTTTAATTTTTTTTTTTCCTTTTAAATAAAGTTTTTTGAAATAATATTTTTGAAATTGTGGAGAGTATCAATACATTCGGCAAAGCCGAATTTAACTTTTTTACTTGTTATACCCTCTACTCTAGTGATGGAGGGTATATATAAGTTTGTCATTCCGTTTATAACTCATCGAAATATCGGTCTGGGACCCCATAAAGTATATATAAAGTATATATATTCATGATCCCCGAACGATTTTAAGACATTCTAGCGATGTCCGTCTGTCTGTGAAAATGGTGATCACGGCCAATATATTACACGGAGATGACTGAAACTTAATATATTTATTGGAAGTTCTCCCGAGAAGTTTGGTATTGCATTTGAGCGATATCGGTTCAGCGGTTCAAAAGTTATGAACGAAAATGTAAGGAAACCTCAAAAATTTTAGTACATTCAACATAACCTAAAAATAGAAAATGCTTTAATTCGGCTGCTGATTGACATATGTGAACATAATTGAACATAAAATGGTATTTAAACAAGTACGAACACATTAAAAAAAAAAATCGTGGATTTTTTTTCGCGGAAATTTTTTTTTCCTTTTAAATAAAGTTTTTTTGCAATAATATTTTTGAAATTGTGGAGGGATACCGATGTTAAGACATTCTAGCGATGTCCGTCTGTCTGTGGAAATGGTGATCACGGCCAAAATATTACACGGAGATGACTGAAACTTAACATATTTATTGGAAGTTCTCCCGAGCAGTTTGGTATTGCATTTAAGCGATATCGGTTCAGCGGTTTAAAATTTATAAACGAAAATGTAAGGGCACCTCAAAAATTTTGTTACATTCAACATAACCTAAAAATACAAAATGCTTTAATTCGGATGCTGATTGACATATGTGAACATGATTGAACACCGAATGGTATTTAAACAAGTACAAACAAATTTCTTGACAAAAAAAATAAATCGCGGATTTTTTTTCGCGGAAATTTTTTTTCAATTTTTTTTTTTGCTTTTAAATAAAGTTTTTTGCAATAATATTTTTGAAATTGTGGAGGGTATCAATACATTCGGCAAGGCCGAATTTAACATTTTTACTTGTTTTATATATCGTTGTTTCAAATTATTTTAATTAGCTATCAAATGAAAGGTATTTGACAATTTAATTGTCTATTTACTAATATAATTTTATATTTTTCTATTATTTTTTATTTTATTTTTGTAAATTTAGTACACTTAAATTTTGAAAGAGCGCCAAAATAATTTTTCAAACAAACACGATGTTTATTTTTCTATTTCTTAAAGAATTTCTTTTAAACTTTTAATAAAATATATTTTTTTCTACTGCAAATCGTTTTTGTGTAAATACCTACTTCCAAGGTGATTTATATACGAGAATTTAATAAAATAAATTTCTACTAAATTTTTACTACAAATAACAAATAAAAAAAATAAATAAAATGTTGACTCGAATAAACAGAATGAAAACAAAATAAACAATATCTAATCTAAATAAATAATAATAGGTGAAATATTAAGCACGTGGCGCTAGAATAAATAAAACAAGTATTTGAGAATTTTTTTTTCTCCAAGAATTTTTTCTTAAAAATTAATATGGATTAAAATTTAATAAAAAGATGTTTAAAATCAGTTAAAGTTTTCAAAAAATTAAAAACTTCTTACTGAACAAAGACACATGTATGCGATTTACAATAATTCAAGCAAAATTTTAAGTAATTTTACAATAAGTTAGTTATACTTTTTTTAGTAAAAAACCTATTTTGCTTAGTTAATTTAAATAAATTAGCATTTTTTTTTAATAAAAACAAAAATATAAATAAATTTAAAACAGAAAAATAATTTTCTTCAAAATTATTCTAAGAAAATGTCAAAGTTTTAATTAGTAAAAGAAACATAACCTCGAGCTAGAATAAATCTAATCAAAATAAAAAACAAAAATATTTAAATCCATTGTATTTAATTTTAATTGTATGTTGATTTTAGTAGAAGCACCTTGATTTTGAAGCACCTTTAATTTGTATTTATATATATATTTTTTAAATTTTTTTATTATTAATTTAATTATTATTTTATTGTATTATGTAGCAATAATTACAAATGTTATGGAGCATGTTGTTTTTATTTTTTTTGCATTCATATGCAAGTCCAGTTTTGTTTACAATTTTTAAGTTACAGTATCATACAAAAATGTACTTTACAAGTAAAAAATTTAAATTCGACTTTGTCGAATCCAAGAATACCATCCACAATGATCAAAATATTTTGAAGTGCAAATGATTTCAAGTGTAAAAACACTTTTGTAGTGATTGAAATTTTTTAACGTAAAACAAAAAAATGTTTACTACAAAAATTTAATTTTGAGTTAAAGCTTTTTGAGTCATTTTTGTAAAATAATTTTTTTTGAGTGTTAAATTTTTGAGCTTAAATTTTTTGTGATTTAAATTTTTTGAGTGTATTTTTTTTGAGTGTACATATTTTTTTTGAGTGTAAATTTTTTTTGAGTGTAAATTTTTTTTGAGTGTAAATTTTTTTTGAGTGTAAATTTTTTTTGAGTGTAAATTTTTTTTGAGTGTAAATTTTTTTTGAGTGTAAATTTTTTTTAGTGTAAATTTTTTTTGAGTGTAAATTTTTCTTAGAGTGTAAATTTTTTTTGAGTGGTAACTTTTTTTGTGTGTAAATTTCGCCAGTGGGGCACAATCGCCACCCCCATTTATCTCTTAAACTAAAAGAGGTATCAAAATGAGTCAAATATGCATTCAACAATGATCTTTCATACTATGAACTTTGACCGTTCTACATTACACGTGAAAGTGGGCAGATGTGTTTTTGTATATTTTAGATGGCTGTGCCGAATCTTTTATACCCTCCAAAATGTAAAAAAAAAAATAAAAAAAAAAATTGTCAGGGGCGTTTGTTTTTTGGGGGGGGGGGGTGATGTTGGTCAGTGGGGGCGTTGAGAGCACCTTCCCATCCCGATAAATATAAAAAATGTTTCATTTATTTAACAAAAATACAAAAAAAAAACATGTAAAAAAGTGTATTTTTTCAGAGGTTTGTTCAGTTCTTCAAGGGGGAACTTTTTTCCCCCTGAGCCGATTTTGCCCATTGACGAACTTAACCTGCCTAGGACCATAAGACATATTCATGCCAAATTGCAGGAGGCTAGCTCTTTTATTTTGGACTGCATCGTGCCATCTACAGACAGACGGACGGACGGACATTCACAGAATGTCTTAGAATCGATCATGGATCAATAATATATATACTTTATGGGATCCCCGACCGATATTTCGGTGCGTTACAAACGGAATGACAAAGTGAGTATACCCCAATACTGTAGTTGGAGGGTATAAAAAACTGCAATGAGATTGTTTGTTTTAATAAGTAATAATTGAGTGTAAAAATTTTTATTTTTTGTGAGCGCACGCTTTTGGGCACATTCGCCAGATTGAGGATAGGGCAGTTGCCGGCGAATATACCCCATGGGGTACATACGCCACTTAAAATGGGGGTAGTTTCGCCGGCAAAGGTGCCCCATGGGGTCGATACGCCACTTAAAATGGGGTAGTTTACTGGCGAATGTACCCCACGTGTAGTATATTTTTTTTGTTTGTTTCAATAAAATTATGTTTTTTTTAATAAAATCATGTTTTTTAATAAAATCATGTTTTTAAATAAAATTATGTTTTTTTTTTCATAAAATTATGTTTTTAATAACAATTCTTCCGAAAATGATATTGTTAACGAATTTGTAGAAATTTTATTTCTTGGCGATTGTGCCCCACCAGCTTGGCGCACGTGCCCCATGGGTGGGGCAGTTTCACCGATTTGGGTTGCTTTAAAAATGTAAGAAAAATAATAGAAGCCAAACACAAAAATTCCATTTGGAGCACGAATGACATATATAAAGGATTGAGAAGAACGACAGAAATCGATGTGTACTAAAAAAATAAAATGTCGAAACAAAAAGGAATTGTGAAAATTGTCAATTTATTTTTTTTTTAATTTGTTTAAAATACAAGAAAATTGTGTAATTTTTTCTATTTTTTTTTTGAAAATTATTAATTTTTGCTAATTAATCTATAAAAATTAAGTAATTGTTTCTGCTAAAAGTGTGTGAAATTGCAAAAAATAAAAATTAAAAGAAAACACCGAAACTTCTCAAAATATTGACATGGCCGACCAGTTGTCCAATCTTACTTAACCTTTATATATCTAAACCGTGATTTGGAGTATACATTTTAAAGCAAAATTAGGTTGCTTCTTAAATCAACAAGAATTTAGGAAAAACGTCTACCGGTTTAGGTTTTACAGCACTTCAAAAAAAAAAGTGGCGAACGTGCCCCTCTCTACCTTAAATTTTTTTGAGTGTTAATTTTTTTTATACCCTCCACTCTAGTGATAGAGGGTATATATAAGTTTGTCATTCCGTTTGTAACACCTCGAAATATTGGTCTAGGACCCCATAAAGTATATATATTTATGATCCTCGATCGATTTTAAGTCGATCTAGCGATGTCCGTCCGTCCGTCCGTCCGTCCGTCCGTCCGTCTGTCTGTCTGTCTGTAGAAAACACGCTAACTTTTGAAAGACTTTACAGAGGCTACTGAAGTTTGGCATATATGTTTGTCATTTACCTGGTCAGGTTGGTATTGCAATCCAGCCAAATCGGTCCAGTGGTTCAAAAGTTATGAGCAAAAGAGTAAATTTCGGTAAGGTTGTTTCGCGAATTTACGAGATAAAAAACACGATAACTTTTGAAAGACAATAATGAGACTGTTGAAGCTTGGCATGTATCTTTGCCGTTCCACGGGTCTATTTGGTATTAAATTTCAGCTCAATCGGTCAAGTGGTTCAAAAGTTATAAGCAAAACCGTGAATTTCAGAGTAGTTTCATCGAAAATGCCACGTGTTTTAACAAGTTTGAAAAGCATTGGTGGTAACTAAACAATGCTTTTCAAACTTGTTTAATTTTAAAGCAATGCTTTTTAAACTGGTTAAGTTTTAAAAGCATTGGTAACTTAAAAATTACACTCGAAAAAATTTTACACTCAAAAAAAATTTTACACTCAAAAAAAATTTTACATTCAAAAAAAAAATTTACACAAAAAAAGTTTAGTTTTTTTTTTTTTACAAAAATGACAATATTTGTGTACATACGTACGTGCATTCGCTAAGAAATATTTTTACAGTAAAAAAAACATTACACTCGAAAAAAATTTTACACTCAAAAAAAAAAAAAATAGTAATTTTTCTTAAAAAAAAAAAAAAAATTACAAAAATAGAGTTTTTTACTCAAAATAAAATATTTCTAATCAAAATTGTTAATTTTTTCACGTTAAAAAATGTACTACGCTTTAAAAAAATGCATTGTGGAGGGTATTCATAGATTCGGCAAAGTCGAATTTTACTTTTCTACTTGTTTGAGTTTATTTTTTTAGTGTAATTTGTTGGTCGGCTACAAAAATTTTTTGTTAAATATTTTCGTATTTTGAGTAGGTTTATTCTAGCTCGAGGTCATTATTTCCTTAATAAATTAAAACTATGATATTCTCATAAAATAATTTTCAAGAAAATTATTTTTTCGTTTGTAATTTGTTTGTGTTGGTCATTTTTGCAAGACTTAATTGACACGTGTTTCGGAATTTGTCAGATTACATTGTCAAGATTATTTACTAAATTTAAGAAATTTTTTGATATTAATTTTTTTAATATTCATTAATAAAAATAATAAAAATGCTCACGATATTTTTTTTCTTAAATTTTTAAAAATCCAAAATATTGTTCAACATTTTTCAAAAATTCGACTTTTTGATCGAAGGACGGGTTCAAAAGATCGAATTGAATACTGCCTCAAGCTCTATGAAAGGGTCCAGGGAAAGAAATTTTGAGATTTTTCAAAAAAAGTTCTTAAACGTAGGAAAAACTGCCATTTTTACAAATTTCGAATAGCAATATCTCGAAAACTGTTCGACCGATTTAAATTTTTTTTTGATATTCGTATTAAGCGCATCAAAATTTATAAATATGTATTGAAAGAAATATTTCTTTTTTTTCCATTTTGCACCGATTGCGTTCTCACAAACTTCAGCGCGCGTATTTTAAGTTTCAGACTAATCGGTGTGTTGCGGTTGGGATAGTTTCCTTGTCTGAGTAACTCGAAAAATGTCAATTGATAATTTTCAAATAACAATTAGATTCTTCAGATTATAAGTGATCTTTCAAATTAAAATTTTAAATTTCTTAAATTAATCTAGTTTTTTCCAACACTGTTTATAATTTCTATATATTAAATATAAAATATGAATATGTAATATTATTAGTTAGCTTCTATACAAGTGGTTTGCTAAATTACTTACTAAGTCTAACTGATAAGATAAATATAGACATATACAAACATTCATATTATAAAACAAAAACAATTATTTAATCTTACTCTTATTTATTTTTGTATAGAAACAAGATTTTGTTTATGTTTTTTTTTTCAAATAAAATTTTCAAAATATTCTATAAAATAAATTTTATTTTTTGCTGCTTTAATCTAACCATGACCTACAATAAATGAATTTTGATATTTAATGCATTTAAATTTTAATTTGCCATAATTTGTTTTTTTATATTACAAAATAATAATAATAATTTATTATTATTTTTTTTTTATTTTTCTACATAAATATCTAAATATTCTACAAATATTTACTATTTTACTATAGTAATAGAAAAACCGAAAAAAATAATCTAATAGATAAAGCTATTTTGAAAACAAAACAAATTTAGTTACATACGTCACGTCACGTACGTTACATACGTTTAGGTTGGGGTGTCCCTGATTTTTCGAAAAAAAAAAAAATAATAAACCCTCCGAAATGTAAAAAAAGTTTGGGCAAAAAAAATTATTTAAAAAAAATTATTTAAAAAAAAAATTAAAAAAAAAAAATTTAAGTAATTTTTTAGAAAAAAAAAAAAAAATAGTTGACTAAATTTTTTTTGAGTGTAAAATTTTTTTCGAGTGTATTTTTTTTTTAGTGTAAAAATATTTTTGAGTGACAAAAATACGTTGTAAAATATTTTTGTGACTTACCAATGTTTTTAAAACATGTTTAACGGGTTTTCAACACGTAAATTTAAGGTGAAACTAATCTGAAATGCACTGTTTTGCTAATAACTTTTGAACCACTGAACTGATTTGGCTGAAATTCAATACGAACCAGACCAGAAGAACGTACTCAAATTTTTTTTCAAACATTTAATAAATTTTTATTAAAAATTTACTCAATACTATTAAATTGTTTACTGGTGCAAAATTGAGTAATTTTTTACTCAATAGTATTAAAAATTTACTCAAATATTTTTTTTATTTTTTTCTGTGTATGCTAAGCTTCAGCATCCTCAGAATTGTCTTTCGAAAGTAAGCGTGGTTTTTATCTCATAAATTCACGAAAAACTCTTGCTGAAATTCAGTCATTTGCTCATAACTTTTGAACCACTAGACCGATTTTGCTGGATTGCAATACCAACCTGACCAGGTAAATGCCCAACATATATGCTTAACTTCAGAAGCCTCCGTAAAGTCTTTCAAAAGTTAGCGTGTTTTCAACAGATATCCAGACAGACAGACAGACGGACGGACGGACGTACGTACGGACATCGCTAGATCGTCTTAAAATCGATCGGGGATCATGAATATATCGTGAACCTATATTCAAAATATGCCAACTCAAATTTGACCGAAATGAGTTTCCGATGAAAAATAGCTCCCCTATGCAATACCCATCTGTGGTAAAAATTTCAGAGCAAAAAAATAATTTTTTGTCGTTTTACATCCATTTTTGTTATTCTGCTAACTCAAAGTACATATTTTTTTGGTGAAAATAAATGCCAACTCCCATTGTAAATTTCCAAAAATTTTTCAAAAATTTTTTTTAAAAAAATTAGACCACATATCTTATTGCATTTGCCTTTCTGAACACGAATCTGGTAAAGATTTTGATATCTAATGCCTAGTTTTTGAGATATTGCCATTTTGAAAATATCGGTAAATAGTGTTTGCAAAAAAAATGCTTATATATATGGGGCATTCCATGGGAAATCAGACACTTTGAAAAACTTTTTTTTAGATTTCCCCAATATGTTTACAGTTTTTAGTACCCTTCGAAAACTCCTTCGTGGTAAATTTTCAGATTTTTTTGATGACGCGTTCAAAAGATATCGAATTTTTAAAAATTGGTAGTTTGTTCCTTAACTCAAACTTTTTTTACTCATAACTTCTTGAATAATGGTCCAAATTTCAAATTTTTTTTTTTCAAAATTTTTGTTTTTTTAAATACTTTCTAAAAAAAAAATCCCGAAAAATTCTTAAAAGCGCTCTAGTATGCGATTTTTAAGTTTTAAAATTTAAATCTCATTTTTGAAAATGTTTGTACTCTTCGATTTTTCTGAATTTTTTTTGTGTAAAACATCTATCGATTCTACAAATCTTTTGCCCAGGAGGATCGTGGGATAACGATTATTACTATTGTTTAAAATTTTTTGAAAAAATTTTATTGTAATTTTCCAATCTTAAAATCATTTCTACTGCTCCAATGGTCCATCATAGAGGGGTCATTTATAAGACCGACCCCCTTTAATTTTTACGTCTTAACATTTCTTTGGAACAAACTAATACCCTATCTCCAATTTCTAAGGCGGCTCCCACACAAATCGACATTTTTAAAATTTGCTCCAACCGCTTTAACTGCCCTAATAGTGCCCTTAGAGCAACAAAATGTATGACCGACCCACAATATTTTTTTAGTCCAACCATTTTCTTTGAACACACCTACCCTCTATCTCTAATTGTTGGGCGGTCCCCATACAATTTATTTTTTTTTTATTATACCCTCCACTCTAGTGATAGAGGGTATATATAAGTTTGTCATTCCGTTTGTAACACCTCGAAATATTGGTCTAGGACCCCATAAAGTATATATATTTATGATCCTCGATGGATTTTAAGTCGATCTAGCGATGTCCGTCCGTCCGTCCGTCTGTCTGTCTGTCTGTCTGTCTGTCCGTCCGTAGAAAACACGCTAACTTTTGAAAGACTTTACAGAGGCTACTGAAGTTTGGCATATATGTTTGTCATTTATCTGGTCAGGTTGGTATTGCAATCCAGCCAAATCGGTCCAGTGGTTCAAAAGTTATGAGCAAAAGTGTAAATTTCGGCAAGGGTATTTCGCGAATTTACGAGATAAAAAACACGATAACTTTCGAAAGACAATAATGAGACTACTGAAGCTTGGCACGTATCTTTGCCGTTCCCCGGGTCTGTTTGGTTTTAAATTTCAGCTCAATCGGTCTAGTGGTTCAAAAGTTATAAGCAAAACCTTGAATTACAGATTAGTTTCATCTAAAATGCCACGTGTTTTAACAAGTTTTAAAAGCATTGGTGGTAACTAAACAATGCCTTTCAAACTTGTTTAATTTTAAAGCAATGCTTTTTAAACTTGTTTAGTTTTAAAAGCATTGGTAACTTAAAAATTACACTCGAAAAAAATTTTACACTCAAAAAAAATTTTACACTCAAAAAAATTTTACACTCAAAAAAAAATTTACACAAAAATTTTTTTTTTTTTTTTTACAAAAATTACAATATTTTGTGTAAGAAATATTTTTACAGTAAAAAAAACATTACACTCGAAAAAAATTTTACACTCAAAAAAAAAATTAGTAATTTTTCTTTAAAAAAAAAAAATGACAAAAAAAGAGTTTTTTACTCAAAATAAAATATTTCTAATCAAAATTGTTAAGTTTTTCACGTTAAAAAATGTACACTAAGAAAATTATGTCATTAACTGTTTGTGGGTTATTTTAAAAAGTAATCAGTAAAGTTATTTTAAAAGAAAAATCACTTATTTTATAAAGGCTTTAATTTTTTTACTATTTCTGTAGTTTAAAAAATATAATTTACTGTCTTAAAACCGAATTTTCTGTTACATTCAATTTCGGCAGTAAAAAAATTCTTCTATAGTTTTATTGTTTTTCAATACAAAATAACTGAATATTCACTAGTTTTTTAATGTTTTGGTTAGTCATTAAATTAACATTTAAAATTGACTGTAATGTGTTTTTATTTTAAATGAAAAAACAGTGGAATGGTTTTTAAATAAAATTTCATTTGTTTTAAGTGAATATTCACTGGAATTTACCTACATAATTTTTTGAGTGTACTATCCTTTAAAAAAAAAATGCATTGTGGAGGGTATTCATAGATTCGGCAAAGTCGAATCTAACTTTTCTACTTGTTTTTATTCCCGTTTTTGTGTAAAAAGTCTGGGTATCGTTTATTAAACAAAACCATTATATGTGTGTTTATACACTTCAACTACAGTATGGGCTTACACTCACTTTGTCATTCCGTATGTAACGCATCGAAGGACCCCATAAAGTGTATATTATTGATCACTGATCAATTCTAAGACATTCTGTGACAAACAGCGTGTCCGTCCGTCCGTCTGTTGTTGAGCACACCATAAAGTACATAAAACAAGAGCTAGAATCCTGAAGTTTGTCACAAATATGTACAATGGTCATAGGATGGTTAAGTTCTTGAACGAGCAAAATCGGACCAAGGGGGAAAAAGTTCCCCATTGAAGAACTAAAACTACCCCCGAAAAATATTTTTTTTACAAGTTTTATTTGTATATTTGTTCAATAAATGAAACATTTTAATGCCATATGAAGTTCATCGACCTGATTTTAAACCAAGAGGGATTAGGAAAGCGAATTTTTTCGGTCCGCCCCTTTTTGGGGGCGTGTATAGAAAAAATAATTTAAATAATGATACATTTTTATTAATTAGGTGCAAAAACTGACATCTATTTTTTTGGACACGTTTATCGCGAGGGAGACTATGTCCCCCATAGTCTCCTGGTAAACCCACCCCCCCCCCCCCCCTCCGCCAAAAAAATGTCCCCTCCATTTGTTTTTTGTAGCTTTATTACATGTTCAAGGGTTTCGTGTTTTTTTCGAAAAACAAAGAAAACGACTAAAAGATTAAAAAAAACATTTTGTTAAATTTTTTTTTCTCAAATGCTGTGTTTTTATGTATTTTTGATAATTCGTTAATAAAAAACTACAATATTTTCATAAATCACTTTTTTCAGATAAATTTGTACATTTATGAGATTTTGTGAAAAACAAAAATTGGATTTTAAAAAAATTTTATAATAATATAAATACATATTCTGCGTTCTTTCTTTGATTACTTTGATAGCACATTATGTACACTTTAATTTCCATTTTTTTTTTATTAATTTATCGCTTTTCATTCCAAAGTTACAGCAAAAATTGTGAACTTCAACCCTTTTTTCCGAAAAACAAAAAAAAAACGCCTAACAGGTTAAAAAAAAAATTTTTTCCAAATTTTTTTTTCCAAAATGTGTATTTTTATGTGTTTATATTAGTTCATTAATAAAAAAATATAATATTCTAAAACTACTGCTTATCTGAATTTATCGCCATTTTGGGTACCATCGAACCCACTGTGCGTCTGTCCGTCTGTCTGTCCATATAAACGGTGTAAACACGATACAGGTCGCAACTTTTAATCAATTGACTTGAAATTTTAAACTTAAGCCTCTTTTGGCCCAAGGACGAAGCCTATTGAAATTAGAAAAAATCGGTCTATATTTAGACTTAGCCCCCAAACAAAGGTCCTCTTTAGTTTTGGCTCAAACTACTCTAATAGCCGCATTTTAATAGGTATCTTTTCGAAATTTATCAGGTAATCATGTTTCATTCACACAAATCACCATTCCGAATTTTAAAGAAATCGGGCCAGGCTTCTTGTAGCCCCCATACAAACCACCTTCCCGATTTTTACATAAATCTATAAAATTTCATAAAAATAGAAAATATTTAATTATAATGATTATCATCGGACCATTTTTGGACTTAGGTCTAATGTGAAAAATATCGCCCGATATTCAGTTGAAGCGGTTTATTGTCAACAACACGAAGCCTATTTCACTCAAATTTGATTTGTGAGTACTTTTTACAGTTATTAAAGCTTTCACAAAATATAGATCCAATCAGTCCATGTTTGAACTTGGGACCCATTTTCCGGGAAACTCTGGTGTAGGGTATTATGTGGTCGGTCTTGACCGACTATAATTTTCTTACTTGTTTTAAATTATGTTTGTAACTGTTTAAATATCATTATTTATCTAATTCTGTTTAAATATGTCAACCAGAAGCCGTATTAAAGTATTTTTTATTTTTAGGTTATGTGGAATACACCAAAATTTTCTAGGTGTCTTTACACTTTCGTTCATAACTTTTGAACCGCTGAACCGATATCGCTCAAATGCAATTACAAACTTCTCGGGACAACAGGAACACACAACAAATTATTGCCTAAAAAATTTTAATTAATCTATTGATCAACAAAATTTAAATGAGTCAATCAATGTTTTGATTAACATTTTTGTTATTTTCTTTAACTATCAAATTACAAATTTTTAACATACCAGATTTTTTTTTGTTGCTTTAATTTTTTTTATTGTTGGCAACATATTGGAAAGCAAAAACGATGATCTTTTTTCATTCTTTTGTCATAAGCTTACAATTCGTTTGCTAAATCAATCATTATATTAATTGACTTTAAATAAAAAATTGATAAAATTTGTGATCAAAATCGAAAAAATATTTGATTGAAAAAATATTCAATTAATCACCTACAATTTGATGATTGTTATAACAATTTTCTTTATTGGAATTTTAATAAAAAAATTGATTGAATCCGCATTTTTGTTTATTGAAATTCGTTTTAAATTCCTTCCGTGTAAGTGTATGTTTTAAAAATTTAAGGGCCACCCTAAAGTATTCACGATGTGTTTTGTGATTTGCTTTAAGAAAAAAAAAAACGTAAAAATTAAAAGCATTTGCTAAAAGCGTGCCATTTAAATACAAGTGTAATCTAAAATTATTACTCGTACAGTAAAAATATATTTTTTTTTTGAATTAAAACAACAAAACATTTTAAGATGTCTGGCTTCCAGTATTTTATATGAAATTAATCTTTCTTGACCACACATAATAAAATTATAAAGTTTTTGTTATTGTTAAATTCGAATTTTAAAAATAAAACAAATTTCAAGAAACCTTTAGAAAATAGTCTAGGGGTGTTGATTTATATTTGATTAGATCTTTAATTTGTGAATAAAATACAAATAAACCAAATTTTAACGAAATTTTCAAAATACACGTAATACATCTTAAAATTAAATTTAAATCAGATATCCCCCATTTTAAGTATAAATCTGTTTTCAGATTAATTAAATCAAGTTTAAATAAGATCCCAAAAACTAGGCCTTACTGGTAGAGGGTTTATATAAGTTTGTCTTTCCATTTGTAACTCATCGAAATATCGGTCTAGGATTCCATAAAGTATATCAAGGCCGAATATTCAAAACTTGCTATCTGCATAAGGAAAATTTTTTAGGAAATCAAAAGAACAATTATTTTTAGCTATTTCTAAGAGTTATTTTTAATCTTTTTTGTACAATTTATTTAAAAACACTGAAATAATACTTAAGTTAAAAATTAATTTGATAAAAAACAACTAATTCAGTGAACACTTTTCTATAGAAAACTCTCTTTCGAAAATATTGCAGATAACAAGTTTTGAATATTCACCCTCGATTTATATTCGTGATTCCGATCAATGTAACGCCTTCAAATCCGTCAGTCTGTTGAAATGGCGACTACGGACAAAATATTACACAGAGATGACTGTATTTACAGAATATAAACTTGCTTGTGCTTCGTGAAGTTTGTTCAGCGGTTTAAAAGTTCTGAACGAAAATAAAGGGATACTTCGAAATTTTTGGTACATTCCACATAACCTAAAAATACAAAACGCTTTAATTCGTCTGCTGGTGGACACATGCTAACATAATTTGAATTTAAATACGTTCAAACCTTTTTTGAGACACAAAAAAATTTTGAGGGACATTTTTTTTTCCAAAAAAAAATTTTTTTGTGTAGTCAAAATTTATTTTTTTTTTAAATTTTTTAAAATTTGTTGAACTTAATTGTAAAAGAATCGGACTAGTTCTTCTTGTACTACCATACAAACAACCCTCCCGATATTAACATAAATCTCTTAAAATTCATGAATATAGGAAATATTTGAATAAAAATTTGTTTGTATACCTGTAGGTGTTAAACGTGCCTTTGGTAACCTTATTAAATCTGAATACAATTGGACCAATTTTGGACTTAGGTTAGGTTGGATTGGCGTCCGCTAATTTGGCGAATACATTCGGAGGCCATAAGGCCCATTGTGATTCCCTTAAATGTCATTTCCTTACTCCTCTCTGATACAAAAACTTTTTATACCCTCCAACCACAGTATGGGGGTATACTCACTTTGTTATTCCGTGATTTTAAGGCATTCTAGCCATGTCCGTCTGTCCGTCCGGGTGTCTGTGGAAGACACGATACAGTCCAAAATAAAAGAGCTATTCTTCTGAAGTTTGGCACAAATATGTCTTATGGTAGGATGTCATAGGCTGGTTAAGTTCGGAGGCTAAATCGGACCAGGGAGAAAAAGTTGGAACTAAACCAACCTCAGAAAATACGCCATTCTTTACTGATTTTATTATACTTTTGTTAAGCAAATGAAACATTTTAATGTCGAAATAAAAGTTCTAAGTCGGGTATAAGCAATTGTTTTTTTTTCGGCTCACCCCCTTTTGTGGGCGTGGTTATTAAAAAGGATTTAAATAATTGAATAACATAAGTACAAAAAGCTTAATAAAAGAATTTGTAATCATAAATCGTTAGGGGGAAGTGGCCCCAATGACCGCTGCGGAATCCCCGCCCCTCCCAAACCAAGAACGGACCCTGTAATTTTTTTTTTTAAACTCTTGTTACTTCTTAAATCACCCCACTTCTCTAAGATATTCTGCTAGAGATATCAATGAGACACCGTTTAGGCAATCTAGGTCATCGAAAAATCTTTGCCCCAAATGCTTAAGGCGGATTCTCGTCAGACCCGGACATTCACATAACAAGTGCTTCACTGACTCCTCCTCCACCACTTCCCCTCAACCTCTATAATAGTCCCTATCAGAAATTCCCATAAGCACGACCATTTGGCTAATAATACACTGACCTGTAAGTACTCCCATTAATAGGCTTACCGTCCGTTTGCCAAAAGTAAGAACACTTTTTGTCCTCTTAGCATTTGGCAGTGGCCACATGGTTCGAGATATCCTGCACGTAGTCAGCGAGATCCACCTATCCTTCATTATATTCTTAAATATCCTATCAATTTCGTTTATCAATTCCACTATGGGAACCGAGATGTCAGGTTCTATACGTTCCCCCACCGATTTCGAGCCATTTCTCGCACATTCATACACTCAGAAAATTATGTAAGTTACTACATGTTAGTTGTTTGTATATTTTACAGTAGTTAGTTATTTTCAACTACAAAGTCAGTTGTTTTTGTATGAAAAATATCAAACAACTATTTCTGTTAGTTATTTTAAGTACTTTTTTTGAATAACTAACAAAAAAGTAATGTGATGTAGTAACAGTTATTTAAAGTAGTTAATTTTATTTTTTTTTATCTCTGAAAAATTTTCAGTTTTTTTCCAAAAAAAAAATAATAATAAATTTTCGTTTTTTTTATTTAAAAAAAAAAAAAAAAAAAAAACTGAAAAAATTTGGTCTTCAATTTTTTTTCTGGAAAATTTTTTGAAAAAAAAATATTATTTATAGATTTTTTTATTTTTACTACATTTTAGTTGTTTTGACTACAAATGTAAGTTGTTTTTACTACATTAGTCAGTTGTTTTTTGTCAGTTAAAATAACTAACATTGTTAGTTGATTTAACTGAAAAAGTAGTTGACCCCAAAACAACTTACAAAGTAGTTATTTTAACTGACATTTTCAGTTAATTTTACTAACATAATTTTTTGAGTGTAAGCCTGTTTGTTCCCAGCAACTCCACTATGTCCAGGGACCCAGATTAGCTTGACTGTGTGTTAGCTTGTCCCGAAATCAGAAAAATTTGGATGTCATCTTCAGGGCGCAAAAAAAAATATTTTTTTTTTTTAAATTGGTGCCAAACGTTTTGTTCTGTAAAGTACATTGAGGAAAAAATATTTATAAAGTTTTCATGGAACGATTTTCGTCCAGCACAACGTTCTAAAATTTTGAAAATATGTGATTTATTTAATATTTATTTAATTTTTTTTTATAAAACTTCGTCCAAAAACTTAAACATTTTCAAAATTTCAAAACGATGCGCTGGACAAAATTTTTTTTCTCAATGTTTTTTTTTTTTAAATAAAAAAAAATATATTTTTTTTTTACCAAATGCACTAGGGATGGAGACTTAAGCGCTGGTTGCGCCCTGAAGATGACCTCAAATAAATTTTAAATTTTTTCCCGTTATCAGCATCGTTCTGGAGGTATACCCTAACATTTTTCAATTTCGGGACACGTTACTGTGTGCTGACTTATTTTGGACTTAGTCTCCATTTAAAACTTTGGTCAATTCCACAAAAATTTGGTTAATGTGTGTTTTCTACACTAATTAAAGATTTATTTACTTTTTCTTGGATACACCAACGCACAGAGGTAAAAACCGGCCAAAACTAAAAAAAAAAAAATTTTCTTTTTATCCAAATTGATGCCAAATGAGAGCTAACACTTCAAAACGTGCGATTACAAAGTTTTGTGCCAAACCCTTGACTAGTTTAGGTTTTATAACGAAGCAAAGTTGAGTAATTGTATTTATTATTTTTTAAATTTAAAAGTTGTGATTTGCAACTTTGAAATCCAAGTAGGCTGTAAAAAAAAAAAATTTTGTCTTGAAATTGATATATTTTGAAAACTTAGCATTATTTTTACATGTCATATGCATTTCGGTAATTTCAAGTGCGTGGATCAATTTAAACAGTGGTGGTGAAAATAAATCTAAAAAAATAAAAAATTTATAAAAAATACAAACTTTGGAAAGACCAAAAAAATACTTTTTGCTCAAAATTGCTCTTAAGTCGCTATACCACAAATTAGTATAAGGGTTCCCAAGTAAGTACTATTTAACATCAGTACCAAGTTTAACCAAGTCTTTCAGTTAGAGCCTTTTAAAGTTGGGTCATTTATATAAAATAAAGAGCTTTTTGAGCTATGGAAAACACATAAAAAAAGAAGATGGATGAAATACTGACGATTAAGACAAAACATCTTAAAACACATTTAAAAAAATTTTTTTTCGCGAACAAAAAAAATTTTTTCGCAAAAAAAAAATTCCGCGGAAAATTTTTTTTTCGCAAAATTGGTTTATTATTATATTCTTAACCTACCTACAACATTTTATAAGTTTACATAAAAAATTAAAGAAGTCATAGGGTTTTGGCCGGAATTTACCACTGTGCAACGGTGCGACCATGACGACCAGCAGTCTTGGTATGTCGACCATGGATACGGAGACCCCAATAATGACGGACAAAACAAAAGATAAATCCAATCGATTCAATTTTTAGACTTGGGACCCA
This sequence comes from Pegoplata infirma, assembly GCA_963921195.1. NCBI lineage: Eukaryota > Metazoa > Arthropoda > Insecta > Diptera > Anthomyiidae > Pegoplata > Pegoplata infirma. The sequence goes on from OY992540.1 coordinate 13,766,043, forward strand.
TTTTTCGGAAAATATTAGTGAAGGGTATCATATGGTCGGTCATGACCGACTATAATTTTTTTACTTGTTTACATTGTGGAGGGTTTCCATTCATTCGACAATGCCGAATTTAACTTTTTTATTTAACATTTTTGATTTAAAAATTGTATTTTTGATTTAAAAATATTAATTTTTAATTTAAAAATATTAATTTTTAATTAAAAAATGTTAATTTTCGATTTAAAAATGTTAATTTTCGATTTTAAAATGTTCACTTTAGATTTAAAGATTGAAATTTTTGATTGTAAGATGATTATCGATTTTAAAACATTTTAAAAAAAAGTTTTTTGTACCAAAAAACTTGTTTGAATAATAAATAAAGCAAAAGAGAACTTTTAAAGTTCTATCTCTTTTACTCGTAATATTTCTACCATTTAACTTTTCAAAATTTAAATCTCTCCTAACAAAACTTTAAGCTCTATTTAAAATTTTCTAACCCAAAAAAAAAAAAACTCGATTTTAATAATAATAAAAAAATCTTCCTAATAAATCAAAAATCAATTAACCAAAAACAAACCCCAACCCTTATAGATCTAGACCAGCTAAAAAATTACCTTTCCTTAATGATGATACGGAAAATACCGAATCAGAAGATGAAGATTTTTGTACCGATGATTCAGATGATTATTATGTGGGTCGACATCGTAAAAATCTCTCGATAACAACACAACAATCATCATCGTCGTCATCATCATCATCGTCGTCGTCAACATCACCACAATCAGTAAGCTCTTCTTCCTCTTACCATCAGCAGCATCATAATACTATGGGACATGGCATTAAACGTAAAAGAATTGAAACTATAGCAGTTGATTTGGATAATGATGATGCTTGCAGTGAAGATGCTTTTATACGTAAAATTGCTAGTGCTGCCAGTACCAATATAGAAAATGCTAATACGTCTGTAACCACTGATCCAATGACGGTACAAATTATTCCAGCACCAAGCTTGGTAACACCGCCTACACCCACAAAGTAAGAACGAATTTTATGAACGAAATTTTTTTTATCAACATCTTCTTGTCCTTGTAGAAAATCTAAAATCCAAAAAAACAAAAAAATCTTTGTGAATGTTGAACTTGTAATGAAATTTAAATAAAATTTTAAATACTTTTCTTTAACCCCTTTTAAAATATTTCGGCTGCTTTTTAGACTATTTTAACATTTTTATTTTAATTTTTATATGTGTATTTTATTTTATATTATATCGTAAAATCATGACCATTTCTTACATTCATCATTTTTTTTTCTTTGTTTTATTGTAAAAATTCAACAATGGTTCTATTCGATTACCATACTACATTCAACTATTTTTTACTATTTTTACTACAGTTGGAAATTTTGAATACAAAAATTTTCAATATTGAAAATTTTCAGCTGTAGCAAAAATGGTACAAAATAGCAGATTGTAGTAAGTTAATCGAAAAGACCTAATACTTTTTGTAGTTTACTTAAAAATTAAAAACATATTTCAAAAATTTAATTTTGTTTCTTTTTTGTTTAATTCCCAGATTTATTGCTACCAGTTCTAGAGGTATTACCAGAGTGGCCCATAAACGTCAACCAGCTACCCAGCCAAATAGTGTGGCCACTTCTTCAAATGGTCGCATACAATTAGAAATTGTTTCACAACCAGAACAGCAACACAGAGCCAGGTATGACTTTGCAAAAAATTATTATTTAAATTGTGTAAACTTCTTATATTTTATTTTTTTTGGTTTTTTTCAGATATCAAACTGAAGGCAGTCGTGGTGCTGTTAAAGATCGTAGTGGTAATGGTTTTCCAGTTGTCCGTTTATTGGGCTATAATAAATCAACTTCCTTACAAGTATTTATTGGTACCGATATTGGTCGTGTTGCACCACATATGTTTTATCAGGCCTGCAAAGTGGCTGGTAAAAATTCTACCCAATGCAATGAAAAGAAAGTCGATGGTACGGTGGTGATTGAAATTGATTTTAAACCAGAGCAAGAAATGACTATTACTTGTGATTGCGTTGGTATACTTAAGGTAAGTTTGATGAAAATTATATTTTCTTTTTGGTTATAGAATGGTTTTTTCTAAAGAAAATCGCTAAATTATGACTTTCTTTCTTTAAACTTTATTTCGAAGAACTTGTTCCTAAAGTAAAATCCTCAGATTCTATAGACTTTGTCCTTAAAAAACTTCATAGGTTCTGAGGACTTTTTTGTATAAAACAATCCTTAGATTCTGAGGACTTTTTCCTATAAAATGATCCTTAGATTTTGAGCAATTATTTCTATAAAACAATCCTCAGATTCTGAGGATTTTCTTATGAAATATCCTCAGATTCATATAAAAGATTCTAAAAACTTTTTTCCTGAAGAAAAAACCTTAAATTCTGAGCACTTTTTCTTAAAGAACATATTAAGGACATTTTCCTATAGACAAATTCTCAGATTCGAACAAAATTTTCTGTAGGAAGAATCGTCGGGTCCTAAAGACTTTCCTATGGAAAAACATACAGTTTTTAAAAAATTTCATAAAAAGATTTTCATATAAAAACAGGCCTCAGATTCTTAGAACTTTTGCCTATTAAATAATTCTAAGATTCTCAGGACATTTTTCCTAGGAAATAACCTCAGTTTTTTTGCACTTTTTTCTTTAGAATATCCTCAGATTCTGTTCCTTCAGAACCTTCAGATTCGACCTCCTAGATTCTAAAAACTTTTTCTGGTAGAAAAGCTTTCAGATCTTGAAGTTCTATTTTAGAAAAGCTTTAAGCTTTTTAAAGCTTTCTTAGTAGAAAAGCTATAAAAACACTTTTTATACCCTTAAAGCACAGTATGTGATTTAGCTTCCAATTCCGATCACGGAATTTTTGGGATTATGCAAATTCTGAATATCAGAATTTCTGATTTTAAATCCCGGGATTTTTAGGATTTTCTTTTTTTATATTTTTATACCCTACACCACACTGTGGTAAAGGGTATAATGAGTTTGTGCTGATGTTTGTAACTAGACCCACTTTTAAGTATACCGATCGACTTAGAATCACTTTTTGAGTCGATTTAGAGATGTCCGTCCGTCTGTCCGTCCGTCTGTCTGTCCATGTAAACGGTGTAAACACGATACAGGTCGCAATTTTTAATCAATTGACTTGAAGCCTCTTTTGGCCCAAGGACAAAGCCTATTGAAATTGGAAAAAAATCAAAAAAAAAAAAAAAAACCATACAAAGGTCCTCTTTAGTTTTGGCTCAAATGACTCTAATAACCGCATATTAATAGGTATCTTTTCGAAATTTGGCAGGTAATCATGTCTCATCCACACAAATCACCATTCCAAATTTTAAAGAAATCGGACCAGTTCTTCTTGTAGCCCCTATACAAACCACCTTCCCGATTTTCACATAAATCTCTCAAATTTTATGAAAATAGAAAATATTTAATTAAAATTTTGTTTGTGTATGTTAAACGCGTACTTTCATAACCTTATCAAATCTGATTATCATCGGACCATTTTTGGACTAGGTCCCATGTGAAAAATTCGCCCGAAATTCAGTTAAGGCGGTTTATTGTGAACAAAAAGAAGCCTTTTCCACTCAAATTTGATTTGTGAGTGCTTTTTACACTTATTAAAGATTTGACAAAATATAGATCTAATCAGTCCATATTTCAGCTTGGGACCTATTTCCCGGGAAACTCTGGTGTAGGGTATTATATGGTCGGTCTTGACCGACTATAATTGTCTTACTTGTTTTTAATAATTCGTACAAAATATGAATTTTAAGGAACAAAATAAAAAAAATCGATAAAAGTTCCGCCTGGTACCTTTTTTTGTGATGGCAAAAGGTGAACCAACCGTTTGCGAAATGTAAAGTTTGCAAAAAATTCTAAAAACTACTGGTGGTTCGACGAAAGAGCTTTAGCCACATCTTAACTTCTTAAGTTGTAAACTCCCAGCCAGAAATTACCAACCGTTCCAAATAAAAAGTACTGGCAAAGTAATTTATTTTTTGTATAGCAAGCTCTTTTTAGTAAAGTACTTGGTTTTACCGAATTTAGTACTTTGCCAGTACTTTTTTATCAAACTAAAGACGGTTTCTTTATTTGAAATATTTTTTTTAATAATTTAATTAAATTTTAACATTTTAAAATACTTAATTATGTTGCAAAGTTATTGCAATAGTGTCATTAGCAAATTTAGTAAGAATACACTTTGCTTCTACTTTGTGGGTGCTGATTTCAATGTTATTGGATACATTCAATTAATATATTGACTTTCAAAAAAAATATAATCACATTTGTATTTTGACAGCTTTCTACTTAAAATTTCAGTAACTTTAATTACATTTTCATTGTCGTTTACTAATTACATTTTCATTGTCGTTTACGTTATCTGATGAATTGGTTTATTTTAAAACCATTTATGTTTGCGAAAGAAAATACAACTTTTGATTCCGACTTTCTTTTATATTCCTAGATAGTGTTTGGAACATTTGTTAAGAGGATGTAGCAATAAATTCGCGAATTTCTCATTTTTTTTTATGTTTTTGCCCATAAAACTTTGCTTTTACCATCATGTTGAAAATCGCGAAAAACTTTTTTTTTATATGCCAGCATCATTTTACGAGATAATTCAAGGGTCCGTCTTTTAGTATATTATATAATGTGATAACTAGGGATGAGATTTTCATGCACTAAAAAATCGAAAATATGCGCATAAAATATGCACTAAAAAATTCAAAATATGCACTAAAAACTCTAAAAATATGCACTAAAAAGTAAAATGTGTGCAATAAAAGTCTTGTTTTCATTTGAAAAACTTTTTAAAGAAGCAAAAAATAACACCGGGCTTAAATAGTAACATTTAAAACTTTATATAAGCAGGGTTTTTTTCAGAATTTAGGACAATCTATAAAAAAAATTAAAAGCAAAAAAAAATTCTTATTTTCAAAATAAATTTTTAAAATTTAAAATCGTTTTTGAAACAATAAATTTCAATTTGTGTTTTAGCTAATTTATATCAAAATATGCAAAAATATGCACTTAAAAGTTGGAAATATGCACAATATATGCACTTAAAACCAAAATATGCAAAAATATGCATTTTAACCAAAATATGCAAAAATATGCAAAAACAAATCGATGCCATTTTAAAGCAAATTTCTTGATTCGGAAAGATAATTGGTCAAAATCGTTTTCAGACTATCGACAAAAAACATGCATTTTCATGGAAATCTCATCCCTAGTGATAACCGTCCGGCAGCCAATATTAAACATGAACCGAATGATATACGTCTAAATGTAGAGTCAAATGGAGTAAAACTGCATTTAAAGTTTTTCATTTCGTGATCCTGTTTCCATTTGAAAGTACTTAAAAGTTTTAAAAGATAACCTTTTTTAAAATATTTTTAAATATTTGTACTTGGTTACAGTGTCACTATTGGTGGCAAATGAAATAGGAGTATCTTAGCTAATTTTTCCATTTTTTCATTTGTCCATATCAGCAAAAAGGATGTAAAAAATGTCCCTTTATATATAATATTATCAAAATATATTGTTAAAAGTTTTAAATGATATTTTAGGAAAAAATATGAAGAGGCATTACCGCAATTTTTCCTGATATCTAAATATATAAAAATGGGAAAATTGGCGGAGATCCTACTCTTTTATTTGCTATCACTAGTGGCATCCCAGAAAATGTACAATATTCATATATTTAAAAAATATTTTATGAAAATTAATCCTCTTAAACTTGGAAGTCCTTTTAAAAGGAAACAGGATCACGAAATGAAAAACTGTAAATGCAGTTTTACTACGTTTAGTCGTAGTTTTTGTTAAGATAACTTTTGCAAATGAAAACTTCTTTTGGACAAATTTTTGGTCAGTAAATTGCTTAAGGTTCCCCCATTATATACTTAAAAATGGACCCTCATCATTAAAATGATTCTGCTATATTAAAAAAAAATTTTTCGATTTTTAACACGATGGCCCATATCATATAGATGTTTTTTGTTCACTATTCGTAGTGTTAGGGATGCCTTTATGATTCACTAAAAGCAAGTTTTTTATCAAAGACCAATTTAGAGGTTAATTTCGCGAGAACCTTGAAAAATGAAGTAATTCGCGAATTTAAGGGCTTATGATAAAAAGCTTTAAACCAAATTTTAATTTTTTTTTGTTAAAAAACAGGCTGTTAATAAGATAATCTTTATTGACATATTGCAAGAAAACTGTACTATACATCAAAAAACATCATACAAATTATTAATTATTAAATAAAAAAATAATTTTATTCATACATTTTTAATTTAGATTATTTTAGTTAAAAAGCTATTTAAAAAAATCTCCGATAATACTTTTCAAAGTACAGGGATAGCGTTTTGAAAAGTACTATGCCACTACTAAATGGTGTTATCATTTAGCATCTTAGCAAGTACTAAAAACCCAAAGAAAAGGTACTTTGCCAGTATTAATACCACCTTATAAGGTACTTTGCCAGATCTGGCCCGTATGTATTTTTCTGCCTGGGCTGTTTTAATTTTATGTTTTTCTAAAAAAAAAAAATTTAAAGGCGTGAGTGGATTTTGACTCACACTCAGTCACGCTCACGCAAACAAAAATCGAAGCACTTACGTACTTTTTTTTCACGCTCTCTCACTATTCGCGTGCAAGAAAGTACAAAAAATGGCTCACCGGTACGTGTGACTAACACCGGATTCAATTACGCTCAAGCGTGAGTCACACAAACTCTACTCACACTATAAAATTTTTATAACCAACAAGAGAAAAACTTTGGTAAAAAATATTTTTTTGCAAGAAATGAAAGAAACGTGAGCTTCCGCAATAAAAAAATGAACTACTCACGCAAAGATTCGACTCTCTGACTAATAACACACGGGATTGAAATGAATAACACTTACACGCACGCGTCCCTTACACGCCAGCACCCATCTTCAGTTCATTAGGTAAAGCAGCTAAAAGTTGATAACGATGAGCCACGATGAAAGAAAGATAACCGAATACAGATATCCTTGACAGGAGAATCTCTTTTTTGAACTTCGCAAATCTTGTGTATTTGCCAAATTGACAAAAAATAATAACATTTTTAAAATTACCGAAAATTTTCAAAAAATCCTGCGAATCCGGGGATTCAGAAAAACCAATCCCGATTGAAAGACCCAGTATGTGGTCTTCCAACACTGTTTAGAATAATGTTAACAATATCTTCCGTTCATGCTCATTCCAGTGAAAATATTTAACACGAATGTATAAAGATTTTAGTGAAAAAAAATTTGAGTAAAAACAAGTGAGAGTGTTAAATTCGGCTGTGCCGATTTCTTTTTTACCCTCCAAAATAAAAAAAATTTCATGGCCGTTTTGGGGGTGGGGGTTGGTGTTTTGGAATATTGGGGGCACAATTGAAATACTTCTGACACAAATTAAAATTAAATTTTTTTACAAATAAACAAAAAAACCTGTACAAAATTTAGTTTTTTTAGAGGTAGGTTTAGTTCTTCAAGGGGGAACTTTCCGATTTTGCCCATTACCGAGCTTAACCAGCCTATGAAAATAAGACATATTCGTGCCAAACTTCAGGAGTCTAGCTCTGCATCGTGCTTTCCACAGACTGCATCGTGCTTTCCACAGACTGCATCGTGCTTTCCACAGAGAGACGGACACACGGACGGACATCCTTAGAATGTCTTCGAATCTATAATGGATCAATAATAAATATACTTAATGGAATTCCCGACCGATATTTCGATGCGTTACCCACGAAATGACAAATTGAGTATACCCCCACACTGTAGTTGTAGGGTTTACAAAAATTATTCCATATCGCTCCCTGTTCCATTTCATTCCATGAAGGTTTCATTCCTTTCCATTTAACATGCGTTAAAGAAAAAATAAAAAACTAAAGAGTCTCTATCTCAATAGATGTAAATAGATATAAAAAGTACCATTTTACTCCACTTTTCCCCCATTTTGAGATTATGTGGTCCGAAGTTCAATAGTTTTTAATAAGTACCAATTTTTCTTTTTATTTTCTTTTTGTCATCTCAAAACCTCAATTTTAAAAACTATTATTTCCAATATGTTATTTTTTTGCTGGAGGATCCTAAATTCAAATTTCCAGTTTATTTTATAAATTGGAAAAAGTACCAAAGTAAATTTTTTTACCCCCTTTTTAGCCCTTATTATTCTTGGTATCAGAAATTCCTAAAAAAGTTTCATAATGTTTTGTTCCGATGGAAGAGACTATATTTCAAAAATCAGTTTTACCTCTTACAAGGGAAGTATCTCAACCTATATGAACCGATTTGCATGAAACGTAAAATATATATAAAAGGGACAATTCTAAGGTTGGTGTGTCTCGGCTTATCGGCCATATCGGGGATTTAAGGGTTCAAAACATGGGTAAAAAAATGGCGAAAAAACGTTTTTTGGATTTTTCAGCCATTTTTTTCTAAGAAACTATATGATGTTTACATACGAGAAGAAAGGCTTTTTTAATGCCTATCCAACGGCGGCATACTTAACCTTGTAAAAGTTTGGCTTTCTTAAATACTTTTTTCACGAAAATGTGTAAATTTTGGGGGGTATTTATATGAAGACATAGACCTACGATGTCCATATGAATACGAAATAATCTTTATTAATTTTAAGTCGACACGTATTTTTGCCCTAGAGGATATTCCTATTAGTTCGGGAGTTATTGAAATTTTCCCGAAGGTCCACTTTGTTTCATAAGGGGACAACGAAATTTTAAAACTCTGATATGGCCGATAAGCCGAGACACCCCAACCTTAAAATCGTCTCTTTATATATATTTTAAGTTTCTGGCAAATCGGTTCATAAGGGTTGAGATACTTCCCTTGTTAGAACTGCTTTAAAAAGTACTTTTGTCAGATTTTTTTTCGCTGGATGATCCTACATTTCAAATTTCTAAAACCATAATTTTAGGAGATATAATAGTAGCCAAAGCACACGTTTTGACTTTATAAAAATCAGAACTTTCCAAAGGTACTTTTTTTAAATTTCGAAAAGGTACTTTTTTTGGCGGCATGATCTTACATTTCATAATTCAAGTTTCTATGACCATTTTTTCAGGATCCAGAAATTTCAGATCCATTTTACACCACTTTTTCCCATTTTAAGATTCTGTAGTGCTAAGTTTATTAGTTTTAAATAAGTACCAAGTTTTTATAACCATTATTCTAGGAGATTCAAAAAGTACCAATGTACACTTTTTTAGTGTACATTGGTATTGCTACGGTCTTAAAAAGTATTTTTGTCAGGTTTTTTTTTGCTGTAATCCTACATTCCAAATTTCTAGAACCATTATTTCAGGAGATATAAAAGTACCAAAGCACACCTTTGACCTCATTAAAATCAGAATTTTTAAATGGTACTTTTTTCAAAAACTTCGAAAATGTACTTTTTTTCAAAAATTTCGAAAAGGTACATTTTTCAAAAATTTCAAAAAGGTACTTTTTTCAAAAATTTCAACAATGTAATTGTTTTTTTTTTAATTTCAAAAAGGTACTTTTTTAAAAAAAAAATTCGAAAAAGGTACTTTTTTCAAAAAATTTGAAAAGGTAAATTTTAAAAAATTTCGAAAAGGTCCTTTTTTTGGCCGGATGATCTTTTATTTTAAATTTCAAATTTCTAGGGTCATTCAGGATCTTTGAAATGGTTTAAAATCACACTATTTTACCCCTTTTTGCCCTTAAACTTCCAGAAAAACTTTTATTTCAATGTTTGCCCGTCTGTGAAGGTCACGATGCAGTCCAAACCAAAAAAGGTAGGCTCCAGCAGTTTACTACAAATATTTCTTATGGTAATAGGCTTGTTAAGTTCGCAAATGGGCAAGAACGGACGAGGTTCTTCAAAGTTTTCCTTTGAAGAACCAAAACTACCTCTCAAACCCTCCACTTTTATACAGTTTTTTCTACTTTTTATTAAACAAACCAATAATTTTTATGTCAGAAAAAGTTTAAAGACCTGCACTTTGACCCAGGGGTCAAAGGGGTGATTAATTGAGTGAAAAAATCAATATGAATCAATTTGTCAACATTTATGGTATAAATTAAGTAAAAAATCAAAATAAATATTTTTTAAAATTTATCGCAAGTAGGAGGATGTCTCCCAAAGTCCTCCGTCAATCCAAACCCCCCAAAACACGCCTCGTCAAAATTTTGTTTTTTAAATATTTTTTTAAATTTTGGAGGGCATAGGGTTTCGGCACAGACACACTCTCATGTTTTATTTAAATTTCTATTGTTTGATTTTAAATAGTACATTTTTGATTTAAAATTGTACACCTTTGAATTAAAATTGTGCATTTTTTAATTGAAATTTTATACATTTGAATTTTAACTGTACATTTTTGAATTAAAATTGTACATTTTTGAATTAAAATTGTAGATTTCCGAGTTCAAATTAAAATTGTTCATTTTTGAATTGAATTTGTACATTTGCAAATTTAAGTTGTACATGTTTAAATTAAATTCTACATTTTTGTGCACTTCAACTTTTAATTACCAATTGTGGATAAAATTTTTTTATTTTTAGATGAAAAATGTCAACGTGTTAATAAAAATACAAAAACTCTAACCTTTCTCTTTATTTCTTCCCCTCAGGAACGCAATGTCGATGTTGAACATCGTTTTCCCGAACATCTTGCACAAAAAAATAAAAAGAAATCCACACGATGTCGTATGGTATTTCGTACACAAATTGCACATGATGATGGTACCGTAGAAACTTTACAAGTCTGTTCAAATCCTATTATATGCAGTAAGTGGTTCACTTTAAATTGCTAACAATAAAAATTTCTTAAACTATAATAAAATTTCTTTCTTCCTAATAGCCCAACCACCTGGTGTACCAGAAATCTGTAAAAAATCCCTTAACTCTTGCCCTGTAGATGGTGGTCTCGAACTATTTGTAATTGGTAAAAATTTTCTCAAAGATACCCATGTGATATTCCAAGAAACTTATGATAGTAATGATAACAACAACGATGATGATGATTTCAAATCACCCATTGGAACATTATGGGAACAAACCGTGTTACCAGATAAAGAATATTTACAACAAGTAAGTATTAAATAAATTTGAATTGTAATTATTATTTAAACAAATTTCACTTTCATATTAGCGACTGCTATGTGCAGTTTTATTTGCCTAGTTACTAATTTAGTTTTTCTATTATATTTTTGTTTAAACAGACCCATTTAATTTGCACAGTGCCACCGTATTTACATCAAAATATTATGAAACCAGTCACAGTACAAGTGGCGATTATTTCGAGCGGTAAAAAAAGTGAATCGCATACATTTGTTTATACGCCAAAGGGCACCTATACACCGTTAGCGGCTGCAACTACTCTCAGTAGTGCAAATATAATGCACAGTAGTTTATCATCTGGACAAGGTATGTATTTTAGTCTATATTATTTATTTGTTTTACACGGCAAAAAACAAAAAACAAAACAAAAACTACCACTACGTAGGTCGTTACGACGATAATATTTGAAAACGCGAGTATTTTATTGTTATTGTTTCGCATTTTGTGATAGTTTACCCCGCTATATTTCGTCATTGTTATTTGTACGATCACGTACCAATCATTCTTCAATCAGTTTTTTTTCTTATTCTTATTAGATTATTTTTATATACTATTGCTTGCTAGAGAATTTTAAACGTTATCTATATTATATTACACCATTTTACAAAAATTTTATTTAACAAAAATTTTATATATTTTGTTAGAACTGTTTAATTTTAATATTCTAAAATTTTTAAATTGAAAATGATTATTTTTAAATTAAAAATGTGAATTTTTAAATTCATAATGTTAATTTTTAAATTGAAAATGTTAATTTTTAAATTCAAATGGTACGTTTTGAATTCAAAATTGTACTTTTTGTTCTCTCCAACCCCAGTATGAGGCGTCACTTTGTCATTATGTGCATGACGCATCGAAATATGGGCCTTAGACCCATATTCTAGCAATGTCCGTCTGTATGTGAAAAGCACGATTCATCTCTAAACCAAAAGTGCTAGACCGCTAGAGTTTTGGCACAAATATGTCAAATATTTTGTGTCAGAAATTTTTTAATTTCAATTTTGAAAATTTTACATTTTTAAATTGAAAATGTTAATTTTTAAATAGAAATAATACATTTTGAATTAAAATTGTACATTTTTATACTCTCAAACCTCAGTATGGGGGCGTCACTTTGTCATTACGTGTAAGACGCACCGAAATATGGGTCTTAAAACATATAAAGTGTTTATATTACTGATCGATGACATTCTAGCAATATCCATCTGCATTTCTAAACCAAAAGTGAGTTTTGACATAAATATGTCAAATATTTGTTTGAATTTTTCATTTAAGTTTTAAAAACTTTAAATTTTTAAATTGAAAATGTAAATTTTCAATTTGAAATGGTACATTTTGAATTTAAAATTGTACATTTTCAATTTAAAAATGTAAGATTTTCAAAATTAAAATTAAAAAATTTCATACCCTAGTATGAGCCGTCTCTTTGTCATTACGTGTATAACGCATCGAAATATGGGCCTTAAACCCGATAAAGTTTTTCTAGCAATTTCCGTCTGTGAGTTAAAAACTTGATGGATATCTAAATCGAAATTATAAATAAATTTTTTAACATTTATCATTGGGAGAAAATTGTTCTCCAATGCCCCCTACCACACGCCAAACGTACCATTTTATAAAAAAGAAAAGGTACCAATTAAAAAAAAAAAAATCTTTTTTATGCCAAAATTTTCCATTTCATAAAAAAAACTAATATAATTTACCTCTAAATTTGAAAATGTACTATGTTTGTTAAAATGTACAACTTTAATTTAAAAATGTGCTATTTTTTTATAAAATGTGTGATTTAACTAATTTTTTTTTTTTTATTTAAATTATCCACGTTTTTTTAATGTACATTTTAATTAAAAACATTTTACAAACTTTTGGAGAATTGTACTATTTTATAAAAAACGTAACATTTTATGCAAAACGTATGTAAAAATGTACTATTTTATGTAAAAGTGTACCATTTTTGTAAATATGTAGTACAATTTTATGGTAAAAAGAACCATTTTATGTAAAATTGTACCATTTTTGCAAATAGTACCATTTTATGTAAAAATGTACTATTTTATGTAAAAATGTACTATTTTATGTATAAACGTACCATTTTATTGAAAAATGTACAATTTCATGAAAAAATGTACCATTTTTTTTTTTAAAAATGTACCATTTGATGTAAAAATGAACTATTTTATGTAAAAATGTACCATTTTATGTAAAAATGTACCATTTTATGTAAAAATGTACCATTTTATGTAAGAATGTATTATTTTATGTAAAAATGTACCATTTCATGTAAAAATGTACCATTTCATGTAAAAATGTACACTGTTATGTAAAAATGTAACATTTTATGGAAAATTTTACCGTATGCAAAAAATGTATCATTCTATTGAAAAATGTACCATTCTATTGGAAAATGTACAAATTTATGTAAAAAAGTACACTTTTATGTAAAAAATTCACTTTTATGTAAAAATGTACCATTTTGTAAAAATGTACAATTTTTGTCAATAGTACCAATTTAAGTAAAAATTTACCATTGTTTGTAAAAATGTACCATTTTATGTTAAAATGTACTGTTTTATGTAAAAATGTACTATTTTATGTAAAAATGTACTATTTTATGTATAAATGTACTATTTAATGTAAAAATTTACTATTTGAAAAAAAAAAAAAACATTTTATTTATAAAAATGTACTACTATTATACCAAAATCTAACATATTATGGAAAAATGTACAACTTTAATTTAAAAATGTACCACTTTATTTATAAATTGTACATTTTATGGAAAATTTACCATTTAATGTAAAAATGTACCATATTATTGAAAAATGTACCATTTTATTGAAAAATGTACCATTTTATTGAAAAATGTACCATTTTATTGAAAAATGTACCATTTTATTGAAAAATATACCATTTTATTGAAAAATGTACCATTCTGTTGAAAAATCTACAATTTTATGTTAAAAAGTTCACTTTTATGTAAAAAAGTACACTTTTATGTAAAAAAGTACACTTTTATGTAAAAAAGGTCACTTTTATGTAAAATACACACAAAAAAAAATTTTTTCCATGAACTATTTTCATAGTATTTATGAACAAATTCATACAATTTATTACTTTTTCATAATATTTATAAACTTTTTCATAGTATTTATGAAAAATGTTAAAAATTCTTAAATTTCACATATTATGATTTATTCATAAATACTATGAAAAAGTTTATAAAAATTATGAAAAAGTAATAAATTGTATGAATTTGTTCATAAATACTATGAAAATCATTCATGGAAAAAAAAAATTTTTGTGTGTAGTACACTTTTAATGTTAAAAAGTAAACTTTTATTTAAAAAAGTACACTTTTATGTAAAGAAGTACCATTGTGTAAAAATTTACAATTTTTGAAAATAGTACCAATTTAAGTAAATATTTACCTTTTTATGTAAAAGTGTACAGTTTTATGTTAAAATGGACTATTTTATGTAAAATTGTACTATTTTATGTAAAATTGTACTATTTTATGTAAAATTGTACTGTTTAATGTAAAATTGTACTATTTAATGTAAAATTGTACTATTTAATGTAAAAATGTACTATTTTTAAGAAAAAAAAAAAATTATATATAAAAATTTACTATTATACCAAAATTTACTATTTTATGGAAAAATGTACAACTTTAATTTAAAAATGTAACATTTTATTTGAAAAATGTACCATTTATTTTAAAAAATGAACCATTATATGTAAAAATGTACCATTTCATGTAAAAATGTACCATTTTATGGAAAATGTACCATTTAATATAAAAATGTAAAATTTTATTGAAAACTACCATTTTATTGAAAAATGTACCATTCTATTAAAAAATGTACCATTTTATGTAAAAAAGTACACTTTTATTTAAAAAAGTACACTTTTTTGTAAAAAAGTACCAATTTTTAAAAATGTGCAATTTATGTAAAAAGTACCAATTTAAGTAAAAATGTACCATTTTATGTAAAAATTTACTACTTTATGTAAAAATGTACTATTTTATATAAAATTTACTATTTAATGTAAAAATGTACTATTTAATGTAAAAATATACTATTTTATTTAAAAATTTTATTTTACATATGAAAATGTACCATTTTAAGAAAAGAAACACAACTTTAATCTGAAAATGTACCATTTTAATCTAAAAATGTACCATTTTAATTTAAAAATCTACAATCTTAATTTAAAAATATTACATTTTTATTTAAAAATGTACCATTTTTATTTAAAAATGTACCATTTTAATTTAAAAATGTACCATTTTAATTTAAAAATGTACCATTTTTATTTAAAAATCTACCATCTCAATTTAAAAAAGTACCGTTTTTATTTAAAAATGTACTTTTAATTAAAAAATTAACTGATAATTTAACAATGTACCATTTCTATTTCAATAAATTATTTCAATTTAAAAAATTTAGATTTTTCTATTACAAATAAATTTTTTTTTACAATAAAATTTTGTTAACGGGTGTACATTAGGGCGTCCCAAAAAAAAACCTTTATTCGATTTTCGTGGGTGCTCAAGCATAATTTGAAAGCTTATAGGGTAAAGTATTTTTGAGATTTTTTTCAGATTTTTCGGAAAAGTTTTTAAGGTCGCGCAAATCGATTTTGTGCTTAAAATCGGCTTTGACGACCGTTTTTTTAACTTTCTTTATAAGTTCGCCAATAAACACGATATTCTTTACTATTGAGGTAACATTTTTAAAGAAAAATGTCCAAACTTTATTTTTGTGTGCATAAATTAAACGTTTTGGCTATACTTTTGCTCATTTGGGTACCCTACATAAGGTTTTTTCGTAAATTTTCAACAAATTTTGAAAGTAACGTTTTGTAACTTTTAAAATTTCTATGAAAGTCAAAAAAAGTAACAATGCAGTTTGAAAGATCAAATAATTCTAAATAATTTTAAAAAAATAATTTTTGAATTTGCTCTTTCCGTTCCAGAGTAATACCATTTTAAAGATTTCTATCTATTGTACAAAACTAATAGTAAAATAATAAACTTCTTATAAAGACCTGAAAAATTCGAGTTTTGGTCAGTAACAGAAATGTGAGAAGGTGGATCCTTAAGATTTTTTGATGGTGAACACAAAACTGCTTTTAGCAACTCCCTAACACGTTCGGTGGTAATTTAGGGCAGTAGGTCAAAATGTCCGTCCGTCCGGCTGTATAAGACACGATGAAGTCAAAATTAAAAGAGATAGACTCCTGATGTTAGGCACGAATATGTCTTATGGTCATAGGAAGGTTATCTTAACAAATGGGAAAAATCGGTCAAGGGGGGAAAAAGTTGCCCCTTGAAGAATCAACAAATAACGTATTTTTTACATTATATTTTGTATTTTTGTTAAAAAAAAAAAACTTTTTTGTAAAAGAAGATGTATAAAGTCATGTACCTGCGCCTAGGAAATAAGAATATGCTTATTTTCGGCCCGCCCCATTTTGTGGGCGCGGATTTATTCAAATAATGATAAAAATTTGATTACTTCAGTGGAAAAAGCACAATAAATATATTGGTAATATTTATCGCGAGAGGGAAGGTCTCCCCTTACGGCCGCCGCTTGAGACCACCAAGACGTCCGTGTCAAAAAACATTTTTATATATATTTTTTTTTATTTTTTTTACATATTGCAGGGCATAAAATATTCTGCACAACCGAATTTAACACTCTTGTTTGTTATTTCTGAAAGCTGCATCTCATAGTCCCGGTATTCAGATTTTAAACCCATCATATATAGCCTATTTACTAGTTTTTACCCTAAGATATTAAATAGTGGAAGACAATATCTTTTTTAAATTCAAAATTTGATTTTATTATTAGTTTTATACAATGGGTTGAAAGCTTTAAAATGGCATTACTCTGGAACGGTAAAAGCGAATTCAAAAATTATTGTTTCTAAATTATAAAGAATTAATTTATCTTTCAAACTGCATTATTACTTTTTTTGACTTTCATAGAAATTTTAAAAGTTACAAAGCATTATTTTCAAAATTTATGGAAAATTTACGAAAAAATCTAATGTAGGGTACCCAAATGAGCAAAAGTGTTGCCAAAACTTATAGTTTATGCACACAAAAATAAAGTTTGGACAATTTTCATTAAAAATATTACCTCAGTAGTGAAGAAACTCGTTGTTATTAACGATTTTATAAACAAAGTTAAGAAAAGGGTCGGCAAAGCGGTTTTTCAGCAAAAAATCGATTTGCGCGACCTTAAAACCTTTTCCGAAAAATCTGAAAAAAATCTCAAAAATACTTTACCCTATAAGCTTTCAAATTATGCTTGAGCCCGGACAACTTTTTTTTTTGGGACACCCTAGTGTACATAAACTGTCTGCTACAGTTTATTTTTATTAAGATTACTAGATTTAGTTGTTAGTAGATGCGTTTTAATTAAATATGATTTATATTACTTTATATAAAAACATTATTTAGGCGTTTAACGACAACATTTATCACATCTTATTTAATCAAAGTCAATATTAATTTTCCTACTGTCTTTAGTTTAGCAAGCAAAATCGTTTAATTTTAATACCTACATTAAATGTCTTATAAACTGTTTTCCAGCGAAACAATAACAATTAATATACAATATAAATGAAAGATTTAAGTAAATATCGTACGTCAAATGTTGACACAGTCATAATGAGTGCAATCGTTACAATTTACAACCAGATACAACTCGTCTTAACTAAATTAATAATACTACAAAATATAAAACAAACATTTTAAGAAAAAGAACATGAACAAAATATAGTTTATATATATTTTCAGCAGTTCAAATTATCAATTAATACATTTTTTTTGTTTTGCAATAAATTTATATTTTTGCTTTCATAAGAGATGTAGAGCAAAAAAAAAAATATATAGATTGATTTTTCTATAAATAATTTATAGTCTTAAATACAATTAAAAAATTAATATTATGAACTGAAATTGATTTTTAGTTTTTATGCCACTACATCTTTTAGAGATACGAGCAATAAACTTTTTTTTTTTTTTTTTTTTAATAATATACAAAATAATTATGCGGCTGCTGCGTTTTATTGAACGTTTTATAAAATGTTTAATCAAAGTTTATATGAAAAAAAAAAATAAAGAAAAACATAATTTTATAATGGAAAAGTACTTAGCACATTTTAAAAGAAAAAAAGAAAACTTTAATTCAAGAATGATGTTTTATACATTTAATTCTAGAATTCTGGAATTTACAACCTTCACAAGAAATAATTGAGGTATAATAGGAAATGTACTTATTTTTTTAATTAAGAAATGTACAACTTAATATGAACCATTTTCATTAAGAAATGTACAGCTTAAATTTAAAAATTTACTATTTTTAAAAAAAAAATTTTCCATTCCAATTTAAAAATCTATCATTTACCATTTTAATTTTAGAATGTACCATTTTAATTTTTAAATATACCATTTTAATAAAATGTATCATATCAATGTAAAAATGTACCATTTTAATATAAAAATGTACCGTTTTAATATAAAAATGTACCATTTTAATATAAAAATGTACCATTTTAATATAAAAATGTACCATTTTAATATAAAAATGTATTATTTTTATTTATTATTTTCTTTAAAATTTTCATTTAAGAACGTAAAATTATACATTTTTGTATTAAAATGGTACATTTTTAAATTAAAATGACACACTTTTATATTAAAATTGTTCTTTTATTTAAATGTTACATTTGTTATATAACTTTGTTATAAAAATGTACCATTTTAATATTAAAATGTAGGTAAAATTTTTATTTATTTGAAAAGGTAAAATTTTACATTTTTATAAAAAATTTGCCATCTTGACATACAAATCTTCAATTTTTATTAAAAATTGTAAACTTTTGATTTTAAAATACAACAAGTAAGAAAGCTATATTCGGCTGTGCCTACACTCAAAATATTTTGTAGGCAAAAACAAAAGAAAAACACACTTAAAACAAGTAAATAAACAATTGAAAACCATCCCAGTAATTATTCATTTATTTTAACAAACATCAACATTTATTTTTTACTGTTGACAAAATTTTCTAAAATAAATAACATTAAACATTAAAAAATTACGGTTTTTTCCCTCTTTTTTACTAACATATTCGAAAAAAATAACCTACGAAAACATTAAAAATTAATGATAGTTCTGTTATTTTTACCAACAAATTCCAAAAAAATAACCTACGAAAACATTAAAAATTAATGATTTCGTAGGTTATTTTATACAATTTTCTATTGAAATATTTTTTTAAAAATTTTTAATAAAATTTTGGGGAATCGATCCCGCAACCAACTACATTCTGGCCAGACACTCTACCCATCGTGCCAAAGTCACTTGATACAAACATGTTTTTATATTTCTATAAATAATTTTTTGATTTTTTTTTTTCTACAAAAAAATTACTGACTTGTGTAGGTAAAAACTAATGATATTTCATTAAAAAATACCAACAATTTAAAAAAAAAATTACTTACAAATATCATTAAAAATTTAAAGAATAATCAGTAGTTTTTACTTACAGAACAAAAATAAATGACTTTAAAGATTAAATGTTAATGAAAGTCTTTATTTTTTAGTGTGTTATTTTTGAAACAAAGGACAGAAGAAGTCGTTAATAAAAACTGAACATCAAACAAATGTTTTTGCTTTTAAAAACGACTAAACGGAAAACTTTTTAAATAAACTACAAACAGTTAATGACATAATTTTTTGAGTGTAATCTTTAAATACCCTCCACCAATGTAATGATTTAAAAAACAAAAAAGTTTGTTTTATTTATACCTCAAGAAATAAAAAAGTACCAAAAAGTGTACTTTCGGTACCTTTAATAAAAGGTACTATTTATAAAAGGTACTTTTTATAAAAGTTTTCTTTTTTAAAAGGTACTTTTTATAAAAGGTACTTTTTATAAAAGGTACTTTTTATAAAAGGTACTTTTTATAAAAGGTACTTTTTATAAAAGGTACTTTTTATAAAAGGTACTTTTTATAAAAGGTACTTTTTATAAAAGGTACTTTTTATAAAAGGTACTTTTTATAAAAGGTACGTTTTATAAAAGGTACTTTTTATAAAAGGTACTTTTTATAAAAGGTACTTTTTATAAAAGGTACTTTTTATAAAAGGTACTTTTTATAAAAGGTACTTTTTATAAAGGAACCTTTTATAAAAGGTACTTTTTGAAAACGGTACAGAATTTTCAGAAAGTACTTGTTCCAGAATGTTTTATTTCACTAAAGGATCCTACATTCTAAATTTCAAGTTTGAATAACCATTATTTCAGTAAATAAAAAAAAAGTACCAAAAGTACTTTTTTTTTAATGGGTACAAAAGTACCAAAAGTACCTATTTTTTTTCAACATTGGCAAAACCCGAGCCTTAGTGAATCTTTTTTCCGGAAGGTGAACCGACATTACAAATTTCAATTTTCTAGTACCATTATTTAAGGAAATATAAAATTCATCAAAAGTACATATTTTACCCTTTTTACCCTATTAGAAACATCATTGGCAAAAACCCAGCCTTAGGGGATCTATATTCCGGGAGGTGAACATACAGTCCCAATTTCAAGTCTATGTGACAATTTTTTAAGGAAATATAAAAGGTACCAAAAGTACAGATTTTTTCCCTTTTTACCCTCTTAGAATCAACATTGGCAATAATCCAGCCTTACTGGATCTACATATATTCTAGGATGTGAACATACTGTCCAAATTTCAAGTTTCTATGACCATTATTTCAGGAGATATAAAAAGCACCAAAAGTACATTTGTTTACCCTTTTGACCCCCTTAGAATCAACACTGGCAAAAATCCAGCCTTAATGGAAATATATTCCGTGAGGTGAATATACAGTCCAAATTTCAAGTGTCTATGATCATTATTTCAGGAGATTTAAAAAGTACCAAAAGTACAGTTTTTTACCCTTTTTACCCCCTTACCATTGGCAAAACTCCAGCCATAGTGGATCTATATTGCGGGAGGGTAACACAGTCCGAATTTCAAGTTTCTATGACCATTATATCGGGAGATATAAAAAGTACCAAAAGTACAGTTTTTTTACCCCCTTAGAATCAACATTGGCAAAAATCCAGTATTTATTATTTAACAAAATTTATTTTTTTAAATGAAAATATTTTTTTTTTTAAGAAATCTGAAGAAAATTGAATTTTGGCGATATTTTTCATCCGATTTGGCGACAAAGCCAAAAAAAAGTCTGGCAACCACACACACACACATGCTATGTACATAAAAATAACAATTAATTTTTTTATTATTACTTAACGAACTTTTTTTTAATTAAATTTAGATTTTGTTTTACATATTTTAAAGTTTTTTTGTAATTTTTTTTCTTTTTCTCCGTTTATTTTTCATTTCCGTATTCTTTGTTATGTATCTACACAAAATATGAGTTAATTTAGGGTTATGTTGAAAACATCTAAGAGTTTTTTTCAGAAATTCACTCATAACTTTTAAAATACTTAACCGATTTCAAAAAAAAATACATCAGTTTCTTCCTGGATAAATTCCGCAACTTTTGGTACCCCAAGCGTTTAAATCGGTTCCTGATTATTGCCAAAAATGTGATTTCAACAGACAGACAGACGGAGAGACAGACAGACGGACATCGTTAGATCGACTTAAAATCGATCAAGGATCATGAATATATATACTTTATGGGGTCCTAAACCAATATTTCAATGTGTTACATACGGAATGACAAACTTATATATACCCTCTATCACCAGAGTGGAGGGTATAAAAATTGTACATTTTTATATTAAATTGGTACATTTTTATAATAAAGTGGTACATTTTTTCCTAAAAACCAAATTGTAATGAAATATACTTCTTCTTGTGGCTTCTAGACTTATTATTATAGAGACACAAAATTGTAATCACAACTTTCTATTTTTCTTGAATTTTGACTGTTTGCCTTCCTTTTAAATTGGGACTGATCATTTATGAATACAAAATACATTTACCTGCCTTATTCAGAGGGGATATACATAGGAATTTCCCCTCTGAATTTTAACCAAATTTAAAGAAAGATCCAATCGGTCCATGTTTGGACTTGGGAACCATTTGCCGGAAAACACTGGTGTTGGGTATCATATGGACCAAATGATATGATCGGTCTTGACCGACTATAATTTTCTTACTTGTTTTTATTAAAAGTGATTTTTGCTATTGATCTTTTTTTCGAATGTCAGTCAATTCATCTTCTTTGAATTTTAATAGAATAATAGATTTTTTTTCTAATTTAGAACACAAATCTTTTAAAATTTTTCGAATTATAAAATTTGAACGGATCTTTTGGAGTTTCCATTTACGTAATTCAATTAAAATTTTTTGAATTTCAATTATTTTTTTAGAATTTAAAAAGATCTCTTCCGAATTTTCTATTTATCTTTAACAAATTTTAACTGATATTTTTTTTATTTCTGAACTCATTTGAATTAAACTTCATTTGAGATGATGATTTTCCTAGAGGAAAAAGTCTTTGAAATCTATGTGCTAGTTTTCGTAGCACGAACGATAAAACGAACGAAAATTTAACATGTCTGTATTTTGTTTTTGTAATCCCCCCTCCCCGCCCCCTTCAACACCCCCCCCCCCCCCCCACCCCCTTTTCATGAGGTATCACTATGGATCAGGATCTGTTCTTGTGGACATTACGTCAACCTCTCAACCAAACCTAACCTAACAATAACAAAACACACGCAAAATTTTCGTTCGTCTGTGTCATTTGTGTTATGAAAACCAGGGATTATCCAGCATTTTTACTGGCCCATAAAAAACAAGTCAAAAGATCTCAGAATCAGAAAACATAAAAAACTTAACATTTGAAAAGTTTTTCCATTGGTGAAGCTATAAGTAAAAATGCTTTCAGAATCTGAAGGTTGGTTTGAAAAGTTTTCTAAAGCCTTAAGCTTTTCTATAGAAAATCTTTTTTTACTGGCTTTTCTATAGAAATTCTTTTTTTGGCTTTTCTATAGTAAAAAGATGTTAGAATCAGAAAGTTTTTCGAAAAACAGTTCTTAACTTTATATAGAAAAAAGCTTTAAGTACTGGAAAGTATAAATATAAAGCTTTTTGAATTGAAAGTTTTTCTATAACAAGCTCTTATTCCTAGTTTTTTCTATAAAAAGCTTTTGGAGTCTCAACGATTTAATATAAAATAGTTTTTTCTCTGTAAAAAAGCTTTTAGAAAAAAGTTCTGAAAATCTGAAGGATTTTCTGTAAAATTTCCATATTTCTTGAAGTGTATTAATTACCCAGTACTATAACTTTGATTAAACATTTTTAATATACGTTCGATAAAAAATTCGATATCGAAATTTCGGCGTTTATCTTAATTTTAAGCATAACCAATTTCAGAACGTATTCTGCAATAAATCTTAAGATATCAAGTTAGTTATATTTTAGAGAAAAAAAAAATATATAAACTTAAATAGAAATATTTAAGTAGGCAGCCAAAGTTCAAAACTAATCAAAACAACTCTGCAGTATGATAGAGTCAATTATTTGCTACGAAAGCTTTTCATCATTAATAAAATTGAATTGAAATCATATTGAAATGAATTGATTATGCTTTAAAAGTGGGGAATTTTGATTTGCAAATTATCAGGCGCCATTTTTTTTTTTAATTTGAGTGTGTTTGTGTGAGTGTATGTTTTAAGTTGAGATTTTGATTTAAGAAGGAAAAACTACGAAGGGGGTTCAATATTGGAGTATTTTTGAGTGATTGTGTTTAATGCAAGTAAGTGTTTGAGTTAAGCAGAGTTTTTTTGGTTACTATTTTGAATTTTGAAAAATTTGAAAGGAGCGGATAAAAATTCACACCAACCAGATTTCCAGATTACCGAACATTTCTTTTAGCATCACAAAAAAAAAATTCCAACTTTATATTAAATCAACGAACAACAATTGGATTTATATTTTTTTTTATAGAAAATTAATTTTCAATTCATCTTAAACAACAGAGCTTTTGATCAAGAAAACTTTTTTTTTTAAAAAAACCCAACTCTAAAACATAAACAAAAAAACTAGAAACTTATGCAGAACAAAATTCTAAAGAAATCATCATGAATTGAATCCAAAAACCAACCCCTAGGATTTTCAATTTTTCAAAAAAAAAAAAAAAAAAAAAATCTACAACGATAAAAAAGAAAAAAAAAAAACTCAAACCCGGATTTTAAAAACAACATTAATCTTAAAATGTTATTTTTACTTTATTTTCCCTCTCTTAGCTATTTAGGTTCGTGAAATGCGATTTACTTAAAAAAAATTTAAAAAAGATAAATGATATTAAAAATTTATATAGATAAAAAAAGTTACTGAATTCAGAAAAAAATCACCAGAAAAACACTAACAAGATCAATCAAAATAACTAGTGTTACCATGACAAAAAACAGATTATTGAAATTTTGATATAAAAAAAGCTTTAAAAGATCATTTAGAATAAAGATCTTAAATCAAAAAGCTAATTAAACACACATGGAGTGAACAAGTTTGATTTGATCAATTTTGAAAAAAACTAACAGATATTTGAAGGATGAAAAATTTATAAAATAGAAAAAAAATTATGCCTGCTGCTGATGTTCATCATCAATTCATGTAATCATCTGCCACCAACACCACCACCGCAACCTTATCCCCTTCAGCTGCTCTGTGACAATGTTTGTACTCCACCTACCATTGCCAAGACTTGAACTTCCTCTGTTTGCTGCTCTGGTGCTGTTCATCATTTGCTGTACATCTGTACATTAGGGTACTGGTTTTTAAAAAATAAAACAAAACAACATTTTTTTAAACATTCTATATATTTTTTTTACATTTAAAAAATAACCTCACATTTTACATTAAACACACAAAAAACAAAAGACAAAATTTTTATTTAAGCCACTTTTTTCATAAACTAAATACTAAACTTCTATAATTATTTAATCAATTAACATTTCCAATTTTAATTTTACAAAAAAAAAAAAAAAAAAAACAACAACGTAATATAAACATTATAACAACTTCATTTTATCATGCTTTAGTCATCGAATACTGAAATTTATTTAATTTTTTGCGGATGTTTTTCTATGGAAAAATCCTTGGGTTCTGAGAATTTATTTCTCAAGAAAAACTCTCACATTCTAAGATTTTTTTTCCTGATCTGTATAGTATTTTTTTTTTTTTTTTTCTAAAAAAGCTTTTTACTGAGCTTTTTGCTAAAGAAAAATTCTTAGAATCTAAGACATTTTCCCATAATCTTTAGATTTTATAAGATTTCGAGAGATTTTTTAGCAAGCCAAAGAGAGCTTTCAAAGCTTTTCTTATAGAAACAAATATTGGGTTTCTAATTGATCCCAAAAGCCATATCCTATTAGAAATCTCTGAAAGCTTTAAGATTCTAAAATTGTTTGATCTGGAAAATATTTTTTTTTTTGTAGTAGAAAGCTTTTAAAAACTGAGAGCTTTTTTCTTTTGAAGATCTGAAATCTTTGTTAAAAACAAAAACTTTCTGAAAGCTTTTTTTACAGAAACTACAAAAACTTACTGAAAGCTTTTTTTATATAAACAAACTTTTTGGAACCTTTTTTCTATAGAAAAACTTTTAGGAAGCTTGTGTAAGATTTTTTTTTTGATAAACAAATTCTGGAAGCTTTTTTCTATGAAAAAAAATGCTATTAAAACATTCAAAAGTTTTTTTACTACAAAAATATTGAACGTTTTTTTTTCTATAAAATAAACTTACTGAAAGCTATTTGCTTAAAAAACAATCTTTCAGATGATTAGAAGAGCTTATTTCCCATAAAAAATCTAATCTCTCAGATTATGTTAACTTTTTTGTAGAATATCTTTTATAAGCTAAAGCTTTTCAGTAAAAAACATTGCATTTTCTAAATAATTCTTTCTTTACATAAATTTTTTATTTCGAAAGATTTTTAATGTAGAAAGCTTTCCTTTGGAAAAACTCTTACTTTTTGTTTCTATGAAAAAACTTCTATATTTTTTTTCAAAAGCTTTCCTTTGGAAAAACTTTCACTTTTTGTTTCTATGGAAAAGCTTTTAAATTTTTAAGCTTTCTTCAATCGAAAAACTTTAAGATTTAAAAACATTTTCTTTATAAAAGCTTTGAGAATCTTCAAAAACTAAAAAAAAGACTTTCTAAAAGCTTTTTCCTTTCTAAACAAAAAAAGCCTTTGTTCCTTATAGAAACTAGTGGCTACCGTAGTACCGGGAATACCGGTTCTCGGTATTACCTGGAAATGTTACCGGTTTCCCGGTTCTGGTTCTGACGGTATTACCGGTATTTCCGGGACTACCGGTATGTATATTTTGTAAAATTTCAATATTTTTATGAATTTAAGAAAAAGTTAGTTACATGGTTTTAAAATAATTTTACAAATAACACCAAATATTTTTAAAATACTGATTAAATAGCGGTATTTAAATATTTTATGGTATAGTATTTTTTTGAGAACCGGTACCAGGATCAGAACCGGGTATTCCCGTGAATATATTTAGAACCGGGAAACCGGTATTCCCGGGAATACCGAGAACCGCGAAATGGGGGCACTAATAGAAACCGTAAAAACTTTCTGGAAGCTTTTTTCCTATAAAAAAACTTTCTGGAAGTTAATTTCTATAAAAACAAAACTCTTATCTATAAAAAAAACTCACTAGGAGGATTTCTTTTAAAAAAATGTTCAAAAGCTTTTTGCTTAAAAAAAGCTATAAAACTGTTGATGTTTTTTTACTACAAAAACCCATTTTGAAAGCTTTTTCTATAAAATAAACTTTATGAAAGCTTTTTCCTTTAAAAACAAACTTTCAGATGATTTTTAGCGTATTTGCTATCGAAAATCTTTCAGAATTTAATTTTTTTTTGCCAAAAATCTTTTTTTAAGTTAAAAGCTTTTTTAAACAAAATACATTTCATATTCTGAATAATTTTTTCTTAAAATTTGTTTTTAAATTTTCCTATGGAAAGCTTTCCTATCAAAAAACTTTCAGGTTTTAAAAGCTTTTTCTATAGAAACACCTCGAATCTAAAAATTGTTTGTGAACTTTTGTGAAGAAAAGGTTTGTTTAAATAATAAACCTTTCGGATTCTGAATCATTATTTGTTTAGGCTTTTTTTTTAAAAGCTTTTTTCTATGGAAAATTTTTCGTCCATAGGTTTTTTTTATTAACGAAAAAAAAAAATATCTACTAATAAGTTCTCAAAAAAAGGTTTCAGATTAAAAAAGTTCCTCTATTAAAACAAGGATATAAAATCTGAAAGTTTTTCAATAGGAACATTTTAAAAGCTTTTACAAAGAAAAGAAAAATTTAGAATCTGTAAGTTTTTCCATTGGAGAAAGCTTCAAAAAGTGAAAGTTTTTCGATAGAAAAAATAATATAAACAAAGAAGAATTTGAACCCGAAAAGCTTTTTAAATCTTAAGTTTTTTAGGAAAGCTCCAAAATTAATATAAACAAAGAAGAATTTAGAATCCGAAAAGCATTTTGAATCTAAAAGTTTTTTATAGGAAAAATCTTTCGGAATCGAAAGCTTCAGATTTTCGAGTTTTTTTTCTACAGAAAACTTTTTTTTTTAAAAACTTTAAGACTGAGATTTTTTTTAATCTTTATGATTCTAAAAGCTTTCTAAAAAACTTTTAGAATTTGAAAGACTTTTTCTATTGAAAAACTTTTTGATTCTGAAAGCTGTTTTCCAAAAAAAATATTTTATATTTCATATTCTTAATTGTTCCATAAAACAGATATAAGATCCTGGTTAAATTTTGTTATAAAAAATTTTATAAGCTTTTGTTTGTAAGAACTTACTCTAGAAAAATTTTTTATATATTCAAAGCCTTTTACCTTTAAAAAAAAACTTAGAGCTTTTTCCTATAGAAAATCTGAAAGCTATAAAAGTTGTTCAATTAAAAGCTTATTTGTTTTAGAGAGTTTTTTTCTTTTCAACAAACTTCAAAATTATAACAGATTTTTTTTTAAGAAAAAGCTTTTCCTCAGACTCTATTAAGTTTTCGATAACAATAGCATTTTAACATCGTTTTTCATAACTTTTCATCAACATTTTCAACATTACTTTTTAAACATAAATATTATTTTTAAACTTTCTAAATCATAATTTTATATACATTTTTTTTTGTAATTCGGTACCGCGCTTTGTTATATGTATGTATTTTATTTTACCGCCATCATATTACTTTTTTGTTATGTATTATTTTCTTCTTTTGTCAAAATTTTAATTCCTCAGTTTTTAGGCCTAGATTCTTCTAACTTCAAAAAGCTTTTAACGCCAATTCCCCTCTAAAAACCCGAAACCGTAAGATGTCGTCTTTCACACTCTTCCTACATGCAACTAAAAAAAAAAACACTACGTTTGTAATACATAATTTTGGTAAAGTAATTTTAAAATTTTATTATTTTTAATAATTTTTTTTTTTAAATCCTATCCCCTCTATAATTTTGATTATAACTAACATTCATCAATAATCATTTTCATCTGACTATAAATCATATTTTTTGGGATGCATGAAGACGAAAGAGAGAAATCCACAGTGAATAACTTTTTCTATGAAATCTTTTCATATTTGTGAATTCTCTTTCGTTTAAATGTATCATTATGTATTTAAAATTCATTTTTAAATATGGACTCATTGTATCATTAAAAATTCAACATTATTAAAATAAAAAAAAAAATATAGTTTAAAATCTATCTACAATGAAATGGAAAACTTTTTTCTATATAAACAGTGGCTTAAATTACGTAGCAAACCAAAAACCAATAAGAGAGAATGCTTTACAACGGGACTAAGCGTGAGAGAGATATAGAGAGAAAAAGTGAGAGAAACTGGAAAAGAAGCTAAACAACGATGGTTGAATTTTCTTTTGATACAGACCATTTTACCCCTTCCTTCTTTTTGTTTTTTTTTTTTCTTTTGAACAGGTTCCGAATTTTGCGTCTTTAATGTGGATTATCGTGTTTTTTGGCTCTTTTAGAACCTAGAAAATCACAATATATTAATTCAGACCATTACTTTTTTTTATTACATAAATTACACTACAATTTTGAATAAAATCAAATTGAAATTACATGCATATAATTTTTACACATTTACCTAAAAAAAAAAAATTCCTGAAACACGTATCACTTATTATTTAAGTTTTATCATTTAAGATTTTTTAATTTAAGAAATGGTGCGGATTTTAGTATTAAGATTATTTAAAATAAATATTAAGATTTTTTTTTTTAATAAAAAAAATTACTTTGAGAATGTTAAAGAGTGAGAAAATGAGTGAGAGAGTGAATTATTGTGTGAAAAAAGAACTACAGGATTTTGTTTTCAGAAAAATTAATTTTTATTTAGTTTGAAGATATCAAAAATAGCAAGAAATGTTTTCTAAAAAAGAAATAATTTGAAAGAATGGTTATGTGTGCAAGAGAGAGTGCTTTCGAGTGAATGACTATGTGAAATCAGAGCTTAAGCTAAAGGGGAAAAGTAGTGTAGAGAATATTTAATTGGGTTAGTAAAGAGAAAATAGTGAGTTTATAGAAGTGTGAGCAATTTTAACCAACTTTTTTTAGTTTTAAAAAAGTAAAATTTGTTAAAAAATTACAAATCTTGAGAATTCCGTTATAATTTTTTAAAATGTGCGCAAATAGTTTTTTTTTTAATTTAAATTATTAAATTGGCCTTTTCGAATTGTAATGAATGTGTTAACAAAGTAATTTTCAAACTTAACAAACAAATATTTTGCACCCCCAAAAATATCTAAAAGCTTTTAAACATTTATGCTAAAATTTCGTTCAAACAAGATTTTGATAATTTAATCGAAATCTTGTACGAAAAAGATGTTGGCATAAATGCGCAATGAATCAATGAATATCATATGATCAAAATCTTATTCGAAAGAGATTTTGGCATAAATGTGTAACGAAATCCAGTTCAAATGGAATTTTAATTGTCATTTTGTATTTTAAATGACATTTTAACTCAAACCAATAAAATCAAAGTTTCCAAAGCATAAAGCGAAAAATATTTCATAGCTTTTGGGTTCAAAAAGCTTTCATACAAAAAGTTGTTCTCTCTTGGAAAATCTTTCATGATTTAAAGTTAAATTTTTCTTTTGAGATAAATTTGTTCTAATACGATACTTATTTTAAATATCTTACAAAAGCTTTTATGTTATATTATTAATAATAATAAATTATATTGATTGATTTTGACCTCTTTTATTTTGCGTTACATACAAACAGAGAAGCTTTGAAGTTGAAACTTTTAAGTGGATTCATAAATTATTCATTTTAAAACTTTTCACACTTTAATCCCAAAAAGCTAAAAAATATCCACTTATAAAAATTTTTATTTCAAAAATGTATAATTTTTTAAAATATTTTTTTATAAGCTTTTAATTAAAAAAAAAAAACTATTCATTTCAAAAAACATTTTTGTTTAAGTTTTTCACTAAAAGCTTAACATTAAACCTTTTTTTAAAAAAGCTTTTATTTTAGAAAGTTAAACATTTTAAAAACCTTTAAATCCCCTTTTTTAAATCTTGTTATTCCAAAAAGCATATTTTTAAAGCTTTTTTAAAAAGCTTTAATTTATTTTATATTTAAAACAAAAGCTAATTAAAAAAATACAAACCGTCACATTAAAAACTTATAGAAAGTTAAACATTTTAAATCTGTTTCATTTCGATTTTTTTTTTTAGTTTTGATCTCAAAAAGCTCTAAATTAAAGTGCAAAATTTTAAAAAGCTCTTAATTAACAAAATCGGCTTCAGTTAAATATTCTTCTCTTAATCTATTTCTTTCAAATAAACATATTTGTAAAAGCTTTTTTAGCTTAAAGCTTTACATTTTTAAAAAAGCTTTAATTTCAAAAAGGTTCAATTTTTGAAAACTTTATTATCACTAAAAGCTTTACATTTAAACTCGTTTAGAAATCTTTCATTTAAAAAGCTAATAAAAAAGGTATTAAAGTTTTTTTAAAGCTTTCATTTCTTTTATTAATTTAATCAAAAACTATTGATTTCATAAAGCATTTTTTTAATTTTTTTTATCACAAAAAGCTTTGCAATAAATTTTTTTAAAAAGCTTTTGTTTCAAAAAGTTAAAATTTTTAAATCAGTTTATTTTAAAAATCATCTGAAAAAGCACTTTAAAGTTGAAAATTTTAAGAGATTTAACTTAAGAAAGATTTTAAGTTAAAGAATATTCTTTAAAGATATTCACACTTTAAATAAAAGCTTTTTGAGATAAAAAAATAAAAAAATCTTTTAAAAATGAAAAGGTTTCAAATAAAAGATTTGTGTATGTTAAAAGTTTAAAAAAATTAACCGTTTTGAATTGAAAGTTGTTTAAAAAAGTTTAAATTTTAGTTTGAAAACGCTTAAAAGTATGTTTTTTTATATATAACCTTTTTGAAACTAAAACTTTTTCAAAAAGTTTAAATTTAAAGCTTTAAAAACGTTTAAAATTATGTTTTCTTTTGAAACGTTTTAAGCTTTAATTTTACCTTTTTTAAAAACTTTTCAGATAAATCTTTTTTATATCTCTTCATACTCACACTTTTCATAACAGCTTTTTGAGATGAAAAAAAAAAGCTTTTTATAATGAAAAGATTTAAAATAAAAGATTTATGTATGTTAAAAGTTTAAAAAAATTAACCTTTTTGAATTGAAAGCTTTTTAAAAAAGTTTAAATTTTAGTCTTGAAAACGCTTAAAAGTATGTTTTCTTTAAAACGTTTTTTAAGCTTAAATTTAAACTTTTATGGTACAACCTATTTGTATTTTTTTTTCACAAAAAATCTTGTTTAAAGTTGAAAATTTTAAAAAGATTTATTTTTTTTTTATTTTTTAAAACTTTTTATCACTGAAAGCTTTACATTTACCTCGTTTAGAAAGCTTTCATTTCAAAATTTCTAAAAATATTATTGAGTTTTTAAGTTAAATCTATTTATTAAAAACAAAACATATACATATGTAAAGGTTTTTTAAAAAGCTTTAATTTCTTTTATTAATTAATTCAAAAGCCGATTTTAAAAACTATTGATTCCATAAAATATTTTTTTATCAAAAAAAGCTTAACATACAATTTTTTTCAAAACTTTTGTTTTAAAACTTTTAAAGTCTCACAAAAAGCTTTAAAAACAACTTTTTTTAAGAAGCTTACATTTCTTAATAGTCAACATTTAAAACAAATTTTGTGTTTTTAAATCTTTTCATTCTGAAAAGCTTATTTTGAAAGGTTTTCGTGTCCAAAATTTTTTGTTAGAATTTAAACTTTTAAAAGCTTGTTTACAAAAAGTTTAAAATTAAATCGTCTTATTTTTAAAATTTTAAATATTCGAAAAATCTCGTATATAAATTTAAAACTTTAAAAAGCTTTTGTTGTTTAAAACATATTTTTAAAATTTTTCATAACAATTTAAATTTTAATTTAAACCGTTTTTTTATTTTTTCTTAAAAAGCTTCTAATTTAAATCTTTGTAACAGCGTTAAACTTTAAAAGCTTTTGGGTAAACCTTCACAGTTTTAGTATGTTTTTTAAGAAATTTAAAAGCTTATTTTTCCAGATGATATATTTTAGAATTTGTTTCTATTTTTAGAACAGAAATAGATTTGCGGTGTTTAATTTGTTTGTTAAGTTTGTTTTTGTTTTTTTATTCTAAATTTAAGTCTAGTTTTAACTCAAAATTATTTTTTTTTAGTTTGAATTAGAAAATCCTAAATTTTTTTTAATTTTAACATTTACCAACTAAGCAACTCATTTTAAATTAGATTCTAATTTAAGTGACCACCTCTTAACCATAGGGAATTATGGTATATAGAAAAACCAAAAAACTCCTTATGTTTTAAGTCTTTCTTCTTACGAAAAAAAAAACACTAAAACCTGATATTTTTTTTTTAGACTTTCTACTTTAAAAATAATTTTATAAAAACTATATAATTTTTTTCATATTCAAAAATATTTCCTTAACAACAAGATCATTTCTTTAAATCCTCTTTTGGGTGATATTAATTAGTTTTTCTATATATTTGTAGATACGACCTCATTCATGGACACCACACCAGCAATGGGAACAGCAAATGCTTCGGCTGCTAATTCTCTATGGCCCACCAGTGATACAAAACATGAAATTGATGCTGATATGATGCCACCACCGATTACCACACAAATGCCCATGATTGTACGAAGACCATCATTGAATACTACCAACCAACCATTGATAACTGAACAACAATTGGTACATTTGAATGCGGTGGCAGCAGCAGAAGCCTTAAAAACAGAATTGCTAGATGAGTCCTCACAAAACTCTCTAGCTGATGCTATACATTCGCCAGAGTCAGTGGTGGCGGCAGCCTGTGCTCAAGTTTCTGGGGTCGGAGGTCCACAAAGTCCTACCACCTTACAACAATATCATTCACGTTATGGACGTAAAGCTAGTATTGATGCTATAATGTATGATAATAATAGTATGCAAGGTTTTCCAGTAGCGGCTGCACCCTCTACAACTACACCCATGGAAGTAGCTGTGGCAGCCGCTGTAGAAATGGCAGTTAAAAATGAAATAGCTAAAGCTGTATCGGTAGCAAAAGTAGATAAATTTATAACAGATTTGGCACAATCGGCAAATGTTGCAGATGCCACTGGTCCAGTGCAGGAACCATCCTTATTTGGTGTCTCAAACACTACAGCTATTGATAATGCACTTACCGATATTTTAGCTGCTGCACCACAAACAACAGCTGTAGCTGCTGCAGCAGCCGCAGCTGCTGTTGTCTTAGAAAGAAGTCTATCCAATTCATCGGCCAATTCTTCATCATCCTCTGGTTCACCATTATCTGTTGTTTCATCACCTTCTAACTCATTTACTGGTCATAATTCACCCATAACACAAGATATAATATTAAATTCAGAACCTTCGATACAATTGACACCATCCTTACCCCTACAACAGTTATTACCAACGGGATCATCACCGGGTTCATTAACATCAGTTAATTCTGATGTTGCTGCAGCTGCTGGTATATCTACGGACATTATAATGAATCCTTCCGTTTCTCCATCGACTATCTTATGTTCAGATAATGGTGCTGCCACTGCTGTTGTACCCAACATTATGGCTCCCCATCAGGTTACCATGGCTAATTCTATACTCAATGACATTGCTATGCAGGCCCAACCCACACAACAGGATGCTGCTGTGGCAGCTTTAGCCTTAAGTAATATAATAATGACACCGCCCAGTGATAGTTCCGTTACGGTGCCACCTACTACATCTTCAATGCAACCAGGAGTTACAACTGCCACCTCAACGGCTGTTAGTAATATGATAATTAAAGCGGCCGCTGATTTTATATCAAATCAAGAACAACAAGAAACCCAACATCATCACCACCATCAGCAGCAACAGCATCATCATCACCATTCTACACAACAGTCACAATCACCACAACAGCAAATGATGTCTTCACAATCGGTAACCGTTGATCCACTTTCATGTAATCCTTTGAATTTATTAATGACTCATACGGATATATCCACCAAAACACAGGCAAATATTACGGCAGCAGGAAATGTTGTTGTTAGTGAAGCAGTACCCCAACAATATTCATTAGGAATGTAAGTATGAAAATGGAAAACATATTGGGGCTAACTGATTTATCTAAAATAGTGGATCTAAGGCCGGATTATCGGAAATTCTAATTCTAAGGGGGGAAAAAGTGAAAAAAGCGTACTTTGGTACTTTTTTATATTTCCTGAAATAATGGTCCCAGAAATTTTAAATTTATAATGTGGATTCTCCGGCGAAAAAAAAAAAACATTTTAAAGAAAAGGTTTTCGAAAATTTCGATTCTAAGGGACAACGACAAAAAAGGTGCAAATGGAAATTTGGTACTTTTTATAAATATTGGACTAAATAATCTCAAAATTTGACATGTTGTTGTAGCAGCTGCAGATAGTATTAAACTTGAACTGATTTACCCAAAATAGATCTACTAAGGTCGGATTTTAGGAAATTACGATTCAAACGGTTCATTCAGATGGTTTGATTCAGAAATAATTGTCCTAGAAACTTGAAATTTAAAGTGTTGGATCTTCCGGCGTAAAAAACATATAAAAATTTTTTTTTTCGAAAATTTCGATTCTAAGAAAAAAAAAAAGGTTACAAATACATAGAAAATTGGTACTTTTTTTTGCAGAAATTGGAATATACACTCCAGAATCTCAAAATGTTGCATGTTGCTGTAACAGCTGCGGATAGTATTAAACTCTTACTTGATTTACCCAAAATAGATCCACAAAGGCCGGATTATCGGAAATTCTGATAATAAGGGTACTTTTATATTTCCAAAAGTAATGGTCCACGAAACTTGAAATTTAGAATATTGATTCTCCGGCAAAAAAAAAAAAAAAAACATTTAAAAAAAAGGTTTTCGAAAATTTTGATCTAAGGGACAAAAAGGGGGTACAAATGGAAAATTGGTACTTGTTTCATAAATATTGGTCTAAAGACTCCAGAATCTCAAAATTTGACATGTTATTGTAGCAGCTGCAGATAGTATTCAACTCTAACTGATTCACCCAAAATTGGTCCACTAAGTCTGGATTTTAGGAAATTCTGG
This sequence comes from Pegoplata infirma, assembly GCA_963921195.1. Lineage (NCBI taxonomy): Eukaryota > Metazoa > Arthropoda > Insecta > Diptera > Anthomyiidae > Pegoplata > Pegoplata infirma. The sequence goes on from OY992540.1 coordinate 13,801,869, forward strand.
TTCTAAGGGTTCGATTTAGAAATAATGGTCCTAGAAACTTGAAATTTAAAATGTAGGATCGTCCAGCAAAAAAAAATATTTTTAACAAAAGTTTTGTGAAATTTTCGATTTAAAGGGTCAGAGAAAAAAAATGTACAAATGGAAAATTGGTACTTTTTTTATAAATATTGGACTAAATACCCCAGAAACTCAAAATTTGACATATTGTTGTAGCAGCTGCAGATTGTATTAAACTCTATCTTGATTTACCCGAAGAAGATCCGCTAAGGCCAGATTATCGGATATTCCGATTCTGGGGGGCAACGAGTAAAAAAAGTGTTTTTTGGTACTTTTTTATATTTCCCGAAGTAATGGTCCTAGAAACTTGAAATTTAGAATGTGGATTTCGAAATTTTCGATTCTAGGGGACAAAGCAAAAAAGGTAAAAATATAAAATCGGTACTTATTTTTACAAAATATTGGACTAAATACCCCAGAATCTCAAAATTTGACAAGTTGTTGTAGCAGCTGCAGTAATGCTGGATTAAAGGAAATTCCGATCTAAAAAGGGATAAAAAGTGTACTTTGGTACTTTTTATATTTCCAGAAATAATGGCCCTAGAAATTTGAAATTTAGAATTTAGGATATTCCGGCGGAAAAAGCATTTCGAAGAAAAGGTTTTCTAAATTTTCGATTTAAAGGGACAAAGAAATAAAGGTACAAATAGGAAATTGGTACTTTTTTTTACAAAAATTGGGATTATGTATGAAGTTAGGATCCTCCGGCGAAAAAAAAAACGTTTTTTTTCGAAAATTTTGATTCTAAGGGATACAAAATTGGAACTTTTTTAATATCCCCAGAATCTAAAAATTTTACGTGTTGTAGCAGCTAACCCAAAATATATCCACCAAGGCCGTATTTTCGGAAATTTCTATTCCAATGGGTAAAAATGGATAAAAAGTTTTCTTTGGTACTTTTGTTATATATCCAGAAACAAGGGACCTAGAGATTTAAAATTTTTTTGAAGAAATGTTTTTCGAAATTTTCGTTTCTAAAGGACAAAGAAAAAACAGGAACAAATGGAAAATTGGTGCTTTTTTATAAATATTTCAAAATTAGAGATATTGTTGTAGCAACTGTCGATAGTATTAAACTCCAATTTATAAAATTAATGTTGATGTTGTGTTAAATCGTTGTCCAGGTTGAGAAATCTCGCTATCTCTAATGGCTGAGTCCAGAGATATATTGACTCCAAGTTTTGTGGGATTGGAAACACAATCACAAGTATTGTTTTGGGAGACATAGTGAGCATGCATCGGCGCTTAAGTTATCTAGTCGGTGTTGATTGCTGTTCAAAAGGCGCAAGTGTTATTCTAGTGTTCCTGGGCAGTGAACTTTTTTTTTCCTCTGATATAGGATGTGGGCTTTCTCCCAATCAAATATTATTTTTCAGTGTTTGTAATTCCGTCACTGCGTCTTGGTGTAATAACTTGAGCGCATCTTCATACTTTCCACGAGTAAATGGTTGGTAAATGACGTGATCGATGTTTGGTTGATATTTCCCGAGATTTGATCGCACTACCCTGGGTGAAGCAATTTGGTTTAGAAGTGTATGTTTGGGGTGGTCCACTTGGTGACACTCAAGGAGAAATTGTTTACATAACAAGTCGTTGTGTTCTTTAACTTTTATTATCTTTGCTTCCTGGTATAGGTGATCTTCTAGGAACTTGAGGTGGCAAGCAGTTGCTATTCTAAGGGCAGAGTTCTGGGTTGTTTTTTCCATTTTGTGTTGCTTAAATACAGTGACCAAATTAGGGCGGCATAATTCATAACTGAGATTTATAAGTTACGAGTAGAGTTTCTTTTTCTTTGCCCCAGGAGCTTCCAGCAAGAGCCTTCAGCATATTGTTACGTCCCTTTAGACGGTTTTGTATATCAGTATAGTGTGCTGGAAACTCAGCATTTTGTCAAGCCTAACTCCTAGGATTCCTGCACGCTGAACTGTAGGAATGTGTTTCCCGGCTATTAATATGTTTTGTTGTGAAAAGGGTTTGCAGACGATTTTTCTGGAGAAAGTTTAAATTTCGTGAAACCAAGAAATTATTAACACCCATATTTAAATTTTTTCTTTTGTATGGCAAAAAAGTTTTTCTTCCGATTTTTTTTTTTTCACTAGACCTAAAAACTACGTGGTACAAATTTCAGACCAATCGAATAAAATTAACCCGTAGCGCTTGGCGATCAAAGTTTTGAATTTTTGAAAAGTAAAAAAATAAATATATCTTGCGATACATCATGTTTATTAATTTTGTTGCGCTGAAACGGTCAAACGGTTTTCGAGATATCGCTATTTGAAATTTGCAAAAAATTAAGAGATTTTCCTTCGTTCAAGATTTTTATACCCTACACCACTCTGTGGTACAGGTTATAATGAGTTTGTGCTGATGTTTGTAACTACCCGAAATATTGGTCCTACACCTACCTTCAAGCATACCGATCGACTCAGAATTACTTTTTGAGTCGATTTACCGATGCCCGTCTGTCCATCTATCGGTTTAAGCACGATACAGGTCGCAATTTTCAATCAATTGACTTGAAATTTGAAACTTGGGCATCTTTTGGCCCAAGAACGAAGCCTATAAATTGAAAAAAATCGGTCCATATTAAGACCTAGCCCCCATACAAACGCTCCCTTTGGATTAGGCTTAAATGACTCTAATAACCGTATTATAGTAGATATCGCTTTAACAGGTAATCAAATTCTGTATTCACGAATCATCGGGTCAGTCCTTCTCATAGTCCCATACAAACCACCCTACCGATATTTACATAATTCCCTCAAAATTCATAAAAATGTAAATATTTGATAAAAAGTTAGTTTTTAGGTGTTAAACGTGTACTTTAGTAACCTAATCAAATCCGAATATCATTGGACTATTTTTAGACTTAGTCCCCCATATAAAAATTTGGACCAATATTCTGTTAAAAAATAAACCAATTCCACTAAAATTTGATCTGTGTGTGTTTTCTACACTAAATAAAGATCTAACAAAAGATAGATCCAATCGGTCCATTTTTGGACTTGGGACCCATTTTCCGGAAAACACTGGTGTAGGGTATCATATGGTCGGTATTGACCGACTATAACTTTCTTACTTGTTTTTTTACCCTCCACTCTAGTTATAGAGGGTATATATAAGTTTGTCATTCCGTTTGTAACACCTCGAAATATTGGTCTAGGACCCCATAAAGTATATATATTCATGATCCTCTATCGATTTTAAGACGATCTAGCGATGTCCGTACGTCCGTCTGTCTGTCTGTTAAAAACACGCTAACTTTTGAAAGACTTTACGGAGGCTCCTGAAGTTTGGTATATACATATGTTGGGCATTTACCTGGTCAGGTCGGTATTGCAATCCAGCGAAATCGGTTCAGTGGTTCAAAAGTTATGAGCAAAAGACTGAATTTCGGCAACGGGTTTTCATGAATTTTCAAGATAAAAAACACGCTAACTTTCGAAAGGCAAATCTGAGGATGCTGAAGCTTGGCATAAATATTTGCCGTTCCCCTGGCCTGGTTCGTATTTTAGGCAAATCGGTCTAGTGGTTCAAAAGTTATTAGCAAAACCGTGAATTTCAGATTAGTTTCACCATAAATTTATGTGTTGAAAACCCGTTAAACATGTTTTAACAACATTGGTAAGTCACAAAAATATTTTAAAACTTATTTTTGAGTCGGTTTTAATCGGTCGAACGCCGGGTGCCACGGGTTAACTTAAGTCGATTTGCCTGCTAGATTTACGTCTAGTAGAATAAAAATTTGCCCGGACATTTGGGAAAATTAAACAAGTAGAAAAGTAAAATTCGACTTTGCCGAATCTATGAATACCCTCCACAATGCATTTTTTTAAAGGGTAGTACATTTTTTAACGTGAAAAAATTAACAATTTTGATTAGAAATATTTTATTTTGAGTAAAAAACTCTTTTTTAGTCATTTAAAAAAAAAAAAAAAAATTACTAATTTTTTTTGGGTGTAAAATTTTTTTAGAGTGTAATATTTTTTTTACTGTAAAAATATTTCTGAGTGAATGCACGTACGCATGTACACAAAATATTCTCATTTTTTAAAAAAAATAAAAACAAAATTTTTTTTTTGTAAATTTTTTTTGAGTGTAAAATTTTTTTTGAGTGTAAAATTTTTTTTAAGTGTAAAATTTTTTTCGAGTGTAATTTTTAAGTTACCAATGCTTTTAAAACTAAACAAGTTTAAAAAGCATTGCTTTAAAATTAAACAAGTTTGAGAAGCATTGTTTAGTTACCACCAATGCTTTTAAAACTTGTAAAAACACGTGGCATTTTAGATGAAACTAATCTGAAATTCCGGGTTTTGCTTATAACTTTTGAACGACTGGACCGATTGCGCTGAAATTTAATACCAAACAGAACCGGGGAACGGCAAAGATACATGCCAAGCTTCAGTAGTCTCATTATTGTCTTTCGAAAGTTATCGTGTTTTTTATATCGTAAATTCGCGAAACACCCTTGCCGAAATTTACTCTTTTGCTCATAACTTTTGAACCACTGGACCGATTTGGCTGGATTGCAATACCAACCTGACCAGGTAAATGACAAACATATATGCCAAACTTCAGTAGCCTCTGTGAAGTCTTTCAAAAGTTAGCGTGTTTTCTACGGACGGACAGACAGACGGACGGACGGACGGACATCGCTAGATCGACTTAAAATCGATCGAGGATCATAAATATATATACTTTATGGGGTCCTAGACCAATATTTCGAGGTGTTACAAACGGAATGACAAACTTATATATACCCTCTATCACTAGAGTGGAGGGTATAAAAAAGTTGAAAAAATTGTCGATCTAATGTCCCGTTTTCACCAATCACGGTAAATGTGATTTTTCTCGAATTCGAATTTGTTTTGAATATGGCTTGCCTTATATAAATTCTTTAAACTTTAAAAATTTTAAATCTCTACATTAATATCACATCCTCTTTTCTATTTACAGTACCACACCACCCCAAGAATCTCTGATTGTTGCATTAGCTACTGAGAATGCATTGCAAAAATCAGTAGCAGCGGCAGCTATAACTACAAACGGAGCCGTGGTTACACAAGAAACAACAGCACCCACAGCACCAAATTTACATCCAGCTGCCGCCGCCGCAGTAGGAGCAGTTGCAGCTGCTGCTGCAGCCGCTGCCGTAGCACCCATACCACAGGAATTAACAACCATGTCCGATCAAGATCTATTAAGTTACATTAATCCCAGCACATTTGATCAAGGTATGTAAATGGAAAATGTTAACAAACAAATAACTATCGTAATGATGGTTTTTGTAAAAAAAAATTATATTTTTTTCAATAGTTTCTTTTTACAATTACAGTTTAAGAGAGCAGAATTCAACGGGTATATATTACAACTCATAGAAGGACCAATATATAAAATTTAAATGTTAAGTTTATTACAAAAACAAACAAAAAATGAAAGGCTTAAAATTATATTTACAAAATATTTTATACTGGGAAGTATTGAAAATATTCTAAAAAACAAATTTGTACTTCCTTTGATTTTGAAAAACAATTGATGTACAAAACAAGAAAAACCACTAACAAATTTAAATTTTTACTAAACAAAAAATATGGGATCATTATAAAAAAAAAAAGTCAGTGTTATACTATTGATGTTTTATAATTATTATTAATAATATTAAATATTTTTTTTATATATATACATACATACCTACTATATATTATTATTATTATTTTTTTCGTAATATTAATGAAACGATAAAGTCAAATTAAAAATAAAAAAATTATCTCATATGTGTTACAATTTATGACTGCCATATAAAAACACTATTTTTTAACAGAAATATAAGCTTAATTTTCCTTTTTTTTGTTTTTTTTTACTAATTTATTAGTAAATATGTCTTATTTTTTAATAAAATACAAAAAAAAAATCTAAAAAAAAATTTTAATTAAAGAAAAAAAAAATGCTTTAAAAGCACTCGAAATTTTAGTAGAACAAAAACTATTATAAACTGTTATAACTGTTATAAAATCTATAACTAAATTAAAATTTACACTTTTTAAAACACAAATACATAGCACTATTTATAAACACAAACTACTTTTAGGGAAAAATTTTAAAACATTAAAAATTTTATAAAAAAAAAAAATATTGAAATTCTGTTTGTTTATTAAATGTCTAAATGCCTAAAATTATGCTATATTTCTTTTGTGTATTTTAATATTCAATTTAGTGTGTATGACACTTATTTTTTTGTTAACTTTTTAAGTAACTTTATTTGGAAAAGATTAAATGGCATCCATAACACTGTGCCACAAAAAAATTAAAGTATACCATTTGTGGACCAAAACACCCGGAGGTTATTAAAAACTTAGCTAGAGTTTTTTTTTATGGCCCACTGAAGTTTTTTTTCAAAAATATGTTCTGTAAAAATATTGAAGAAAGAAATTGTAACCGGTAAAAAATAATGGGGATTGCTCTAACTAACAACTCCTCTAGGACGCTCCATTGGACTGGTAGGAGCTAATTTAGTAAAACAAATTTTTAAAATATAAAAAAATGTACCGTCTTGAGGGTTAAATATACAGAGTGGGTACGTTGTAAAAAAATTTTTGAACTAAAAAAATATTTTGGGTATATTATATCGTCACCTAAAATGCAAAGGGCCTAACTAACAAAAAATTCAAAATCATTTTTTATTGGTTCTGAATTGTTTTATCAGCATATACGTCTCCACAAAAAATTAGGGCTACAAAATAAAAATTAGCGATTTTATAGCCAAAATTAAAAAGCATGTGATTTGGGCAATCGCCAATGAACGTAACTAAACAAAGAACTTTTTTAATATTTTTTGATTTACATATATTGATTGATATTTATTTTTCTCAAAATTTTAGCCAAATTCATTAAAAAACAACAAAGATATTAACAAATTTAAAATATCATTCAGTACTGTTTTTTGCTTCTCCTGTAAAATTAATAAAATGTTAGTTGGGGCCTTTTGCATTTTAGGTGACGATATATTTCACTGCTCTAGGGGCAGTTAGAAAGAAGGGCTACGGCAGTTAGAAAGAAGGGTTGGAGCATTTTTGGATTTTAAAAAATGTCATTTTGTATGGGAGCCCCCTTTGGAATTGGTGATAGACTGTTACGCCCGTATTCATAACAAAAAAACGAGTGGCTATCATCAAGCTGCTAACTTTTTCAAACACAATTTTCTGGGAGGAAAAGCTTGGCCCTCGATTTTAGGCACTTTTATCTTCATTATAATGATAAAAGGAGTGTGTTTTATCAAGAATATACCTTTCCTTTATTGAAAATTGCGAGTAAAAAAGTTAGCAGCTCGATGATAGCCACTGGTTTTTTTGTTATGAATACCGGTGTTAGTTTATTTGGAAAAAATGTTTATGGGTAAAAATTAATGGGGGTAGTTCTATATTACCCCCTCTAAGACGCAACATTGGATCATTAGACCTATTTAAAATTAGAAAACTGCAATACAAAATTTTCAATAAAAATAAAAAAAACAAGTAAGAAAATTACAGTCGGTCAAGACCGACCATATAATACCCTACACCAGAGTTTCCCGGAAAATGGGTCCCATGGACCGATTAGATCTATATTTTGTCAAATCTTTAATAAGTGTAAAAAACACTAACATATCAAATTTGAGTGAAATAGGCTTCTATATGTTGACAATAAACCGCTTTAACTGAATATCGGGCGAAATTTTCACATGGGGCCTAAGTCCAAAACTGGTCCGATGATAATCAGATTTGATAAGGCTATTTACGTACGCGTTTAACATACACAAACCAAAATTTAATTAAATATTTTCTATTTTCATGAAATTTGAGAGATTTATGTGAAAATCGGGAAGGTGGTTTGTATGGGGGCTACAAGAAGAGCTGGTCCAATTTCTTTAAAATTCGGAATTGCAATTTGTGAAAAAACGTTTACCTGCCAAATTTCGAATATATACGCTTATTAGAGTCATTTGAGCCAAAACTAAAGAGGACCTTTGTATGCTTCGTCCTTGGGCCAAGAGAAGCTTAAGTTTTAAATTTCAAGTCAGTTGAGTAAAAATTGCGACCTGTATCGTGTTTACACCGTTTACATGGATAGACAGACGGACGGACGGACATCGCTAAATCGACTCAAAAAGTGATTCTGAGTCGTTCGGTATACTTAAAGGTGGATCTAGGACCAATATTTCTGGTAGTTACAAACATCAGCACAAACTCATTATACCCTGTACCACAGTGTGGTGTAGGGTATAAATAGTTATAACACTGTGCAATAATAAAAAAAAACACAAGAACTTGAAAATATAGGTTTTATTCTATTACCAAAAGGTAGTAAAACCCTGTACTCAGATTATCCAGTTTGGTGACCAATTCATTTTTATGGGCCTCCAAAGATTTAGAAAAGTAGTGGGACCCTCAAAATATGATGTCATCAGTGTTTGCCCAACAACTCAATCAGAGTTGGTGTTATCGCTTAAGTATACTTGGCAAAAATGTGGCTAATAGTCCGTTGAACAAATTCTGGTATCATTTTATGATAAACAAGTAAAAAAGTTAAATTCGGCCTTGTCGAATGTAGTGATACCCTCCACAATTTCAAAAATATTATTGCAAAAGACTTTTTTTAAAAGGAAAATCGATTGGGGGTCATGAATATATACACTTTATAGGGTCCCAGACCGATATTTCGATGAGTTACAAACTAAATGACAAACTTATACATATATACCCTCTATCACTAAGTGGGGGGCATAAAAAATAAAATTTTCCTGGACTTTTTTAAAAAATAAGAAAAAATATCGTTTTTTCACTTCTTTCAGCATAACTTACAGGGAGTGTTGATTTTTCTCTAACAATATTGGGCAAAATTTTAGCCACGGTAAAGTTGAACAACTCTTATGAGCATACCAAAACAATCTGAACGTGTTTAAGTACCCTCCACTCCATACCTTAAAATTAGTAGATTTAAAAAAAAAAATCCACAAAAATCCCTAAAACCGCCCCACAATTGCCCCTAGGGGGATAAATGCAAGACTGACCCCAAATAGTTTCTCCCCCCTAACATTTTTTTTTAACATACCCAAGCACTGTCTCCACTTCTTAAGGGGACTCCCATACAAAGATCACATTTAAAAAAAAAAATGCTCCTACAGCTCTAACTGCCTCAAAAGTGCCCCTATAGGAGTCAATGATGTATGATCGACCCTTAATATTTTGTCCATCCCAACATCTTCTCAGAACAAACCAACGGCCTATCTTAAACCCTTAAGGCAGTCCCCATATATTTTTTTATAAATTTATTTTATGAAATCAGCTCCTACCGCTCCCATGGTGCATCCTAGAGTGGTCAAAGGTGAGACTGACCCCTATTTATTTTTACCCTCAACATTTTTTCTAAACATACCTACACCCTATCCCTACTCCCTATAGAGCTCCAATACAAAATGAAATTTCAATAAAATTTTCTCCCACCGCTCTAACTCTCCCAAGAGTGCCCCTAGAGGTGTCAAATGTATGACCGACCCCCAATAGTTTTTTAACCTCAACATTTTTTCAGAACATATTTTTTACTAAGTTCTTTTTTAAATATCTTCATAGCACATTATTAAAACGTGCGTTTAAAGGGTTAAAATGTTTTATAAAAAATTTCTGCATCGAATTTCACTAGAGATTGTAAAAGAGAAAAAGATCGTGCAATACTAGAAAAAATTCTAAAAAATATTTAAATTTTAAAGTAGAATAGATTGGATTAAAGAGGCCCTATGTACTGCGACCAGTAGAGCTGCAAAACTATCGATGGTACTATCGATAGTATCGATAGTTTTATTTTAAAAGGACTATCGATAGTTTTTACCCGATAGCGATACTATCGCCGAATAAATTTTAGCTTCAAAAAGATTGTCACTTGCTGAAAACTTAATCAAAAAGTGAACCGTTTTAAAAATCTTTATATCATTTTGGAATAATTCTACTTTTTGAAGTATTAATGCAATGATAGTATTATCGTGTTATTGTTATTGCGAAATTTAAAGTCCGAACAGAACAAGCAGGACATGGTGGAAGATTGCCGTAGTGAGTTAAAATAGACTGAAATTGCAGTGAACGCCAAAAACTGTCATTTGTGTGTTCGGAAGTACCAAGTTGTAATGAAAAAAAATGTAATTTTACGCAAAATCTTACAATTCCTTAAAATATCCGATACTATCGATAGTATTGATAGTTTAAAAACAAACTATCGAAAATATCGAATGGGACGACTATCGATAGTTTTGCAGCTCTAGCGACCAGAAAGATCTATTGTGCAGCCTAAAAAGTGTGCCCTAAATATTCAGGATTTTAATAAAGCCGAGAATCCTATTAGGTAGAGAGTTACACACGTCAGTCGGAGATATTAAGTGTCCCCCCAGATGTTGAAGTCTTCTACCAGCCAGTCTGCTGTCTCCTCCTCTATCTCGCAGAATCTGAACGTGTCCGTGTCAGATAGATTTTTTTACAATGTCCAGTTAGGTAGGACGTAAGGATTCGAAGATCCTTTTTGTCCAAAGACAGTAATCGTTTTGATTCCGTTAAAGTAGAATATATTTTTAAATTGTTTTTTCACCAAAGAAGTGTAAAATAAGTCGAAAAATGTGTTAAATCTATTGCTTAGCTAAATAATGTTTCTACATGTCTGCAGTAAAATTTTAGATCAATTCTTTTCGTAGAATATATTAACCCTATATCTTCCCTTGATAAGTCCGTTAAAGTCCCTCTTTTAAATATTTTGTACGAAAACCACTAAAAAGTGCGCTTAAAGGGTAAAAATATTCTACACAAAATTTCTGCAACAAATTTCACTAGGGGTTGTAAAACTCAAACACAAATGTGCGATACTAGAAAAATGTTTTAAAAAGTAAAATGGTAAAGTAGCATATATTTTTAAAATGTGTTTCACCAAAGTCGTGTAAAAAAAGTCGAAAAAATGTTCTACAAAAAATAATCAGCCTTACAAAAGTAAGCAAATAAAATTTTTAATAAAACTTTTGTTAAAATAGACTTTTTTTCTTTTCTTTGGTACGGGCCAATGTTTCTACATTTCTTTAGTAAAATTTGATGGCGATTCTTTTCAAAGAATATATTAACCCTCTATTTCCTATTTTATGGGGCCGTTAAAGTCCCTCTTTTAAATATTCTCCAGGAAACCCACTAAAAAGTGCGTTTAAAGGGTTAAAATGGTCTACAAACACTTTTTGCATCAAATTTTACTTTAATTTGTAAAAAGCCAAAAGTTTGGGCTATGTAACCAAACCCTTTAAACGCACGATTTAGTGGACTTCTATTAGGATATTTGAAAAAGGACCTCTTAAACTGCAAGATAGAGGGTTAGTATATTCTATGAAAAAAATTGCCATAAAGTTTTACTGAAGCCATGTGTAAACGTTTTCATCTCAGAAATATATTTAATTTTTTTTTTAATTAATCCAAACGTCTTTTAATCCAAAATTAACAACTACAGTGGGCCATAGAAAAACTCGAGTTTACAAAACCCTTCGGGGGCTTTAATCTACCAAATGCATACTTTCATTTTTTTCTAGTCCCAATCAAGAAACACTTGGAGACCCCAAATTTATTTGCACAGTGTGTCATGTCCAGTGTATTTTGTTTAAAATTTGGAAAAACATTAACCCATGTTATTATTATTATAATTTTTTTTTTGTTTAAGTTTTTTTTTTAAAGTTAAAAAAGAATAGTTGTCATATAGACTTTACTTTAGTCATACATTTCTGTTATACGTAATATTAATTTTTTTTTATATACATATATTTAATTTTTGTCACATATTTTAATTTTTTGGAAATGCTCAAGTCTGAATTTTGTTATTTTTATTTTTTTTTTTTATATTGAATATATTTTCATATCTTATCATTTAACTTAAAAATACTAAAAAAAATGTCTAATGCAAATTTTTTATTGGCAGTGTGAAAATATGTTATTAAAAGACTTGTCTACATAACCATTATTTTTTTTTTGTTAATTCTTTTTTTTATAAGTATTAAATAGTCATGTTATTTTCATAAGTCCTTTCAAATGTATATTGATTTTTTTTAGTTTAAGGCTTTTTAAGGTTTTGTTAAAATTAATAAAAATTTAAGCTCAAAATTTGTTAAGTAAACTTTGAAAACAAAAACTATTGATTTTTATTTTTTTTTCATTTGGGATTTTCTTTGGTACATTTTATAGTATACTATACATATATTGTTTGTACTCTAATTTTTTATTTCAAAAGAGTTTGAATTTTTGAACAAAATTTCAGCTTTGATGATTTGGCTCAAATCAGGTCTAAGTAAAAGTTTGTCTCAATCTGCAAGGGTCGAGTACAAAACGTTAAAAGATTAAAAAAAAAAAAAAATTTTGAATGTCGGAAAAAATTAATATTCTAGCTCGAGGTTATTTTTCTTTACTTATTATTATTCACCATATTCTAATAGAACAATTTTTATACCCTCCACTCTAGTGATAGAGGGTATATATAAGTTTGTCATTCCGTTTGTAACACCTCGAAATATTGGTCTAGGACCCCATAAAGTATATATATTCATGATCCTCGATCGATTTAAAGACGATCTAGCGATGTCCGTTCGTCCGTCTGTCTGTCTGTTGAAAACACGCTAACTTTTGAAAGACTTTACGGAGGCTCCTGAACTTTTGCATATATGTTGGGCATTTACCTGGTCAGGTTGGTATTGCAATCCAGCGAAATCGGTCCAGTGGTTCAAAAGTTATGAGCAAAAGACTAAATTTCGGCAAGGGTTTTTCGTGAATTTATGAAATAAAAAGCACTATAACTTTCTAAAAGCAATTCTGAGGATGCTGAAGCTTGGCATATATATTATTTGTTCCTCCAGCCTAGTTCGTATTGAGTTTCAGCCAAATCGGTCCAGTGGTTCAAAAGTTATTAGCAAAACCGTAAATTTCAGATTAGTTTTACCTTAAATTCACGTGTTGAAAACCCGTTAAACATGTTTTAAAAACATTTGTAAGTCCAAAAAATATTTTACAAGGTATTTTTGAATGTCGGAAAAAATTAATATTCTAGCTCGAGGTCATTTTTCTTTACTTATTATTATTCACCATATTCTCATAGAACAATTTTTATACCCTCCACTCTAGTGATAGATGGTATATATAAGTTTGTCATTCCGTTTGTAACACCTCGAAATATTGGTCTAGGACCCCATAAAATATATATATATGATCCTCGATCGATTTAAAGACGATCTAGCGATGTCCGTCCGTCTGTCTGTCTGTTGAAAACACGCTAACTTTTGAAAGACTTTACGGAGGCTCCTGAAGTTTTGCATATATGTTGGGCATTTACCTGGTCAGGTTGGTATTGCAATCCAGCGAAATCGGTCCAGTGGTTCAAAAGTTATGAGCAAAAGACTAAATTTCGGCAAGGGTTTTTCGTGAATTTATGAGATAAAAAGCACTATAACTTTCTAAAAGTAATTCTGAGGATGCTAAAGCTTGGCATATATATTTTTTGTTCCTCCAGCCTAGTTCGTATTGAGTTTCAGCCAAATCGGTCCAGTGGTTCAAAAGTTATTAGCAAAACCGTAAATTTCAGATTAGTTTCACCTTAAATTCACGTGTTGAAAACCCGTTAAACATGTTTTAAAAACATTTGTAAGTCCAAAAAATATTTTACAAGGTATTTTTGTCACACACAAATATTTTTACACTAACCCCCCTATTCTAAGAAAATTGTCATCTATAATAAATGACAAAACTATAACAAGGCAAATTTTCTATGTAAGTATCTTCACAATTAGCGAATTTTGCAAAACATTTTTCATGACAAAGGCTTTGCCAAATTGTATTTATGTATTTACACATTTTTTTAATCAATAAAAATTATTAATATCGCGAGAAATCAAAATACAAAATTCAATAACAATTTGTTATAATGACAATTTTTTCTAGAATAGGGGGGTAAAACAAAAAAAACACTCAAAAAAAATTTTTCACTAGTAAATTAATTTTTTTTTTTTTCAACAATTACTAAAAAAAAGTTTTTTTACACAAAATAAAATATTTCTAACCAAAAATGTTATTTTTTCACGTTAGAAAATTTACTATCACTTAAAAAGGGCATTGTGGAGGGTATTCATAGATTCGGCCGAATTTAACTTTTCTACTTGTTGAGTATTTTGGAGTCCAAATGTTCGCTGGGTTAAAACAAATCAACAGATTTTGAAATGTGAGACATTTTTATTTTGGACTTATTTTCGAATATAACATTAATCAAATTGCCGACTCTATGGCCACGTCAAAATGTATAATTTTTTTAGTATTACTGTTACTTTGTCGATCATCTCGAAATGTTGTTGTTGAGCTTGTCAAGTAGACTGGGTCGACCATAAAGGAGAAAAAAAAAGTTCCCCTTGTGCGGGCTTAATTTTAAAGCTTACCTCGAAAAAGTTCCATAGCCAAAATATTAGATTTTTAGGTCGCGATTTGGTACCGCCGAAATCGTTTTTTGTTCATAGCTTTGTCAGTTGATGTCCGATCGTTTTAAAAAAAAAATTGTTAGAAAGTCCTCAGCAAGTACTAAAGTTGACTCATATCTGGTTTTAACCTCAGAGGTCATCTTCTTGTTATGATTGTTAGTTTCTCATCTTTCTACCCACTTAAATGATTTTTATTTTTCCATTAAATTATAGCACTAAAAAATTCATGAAATTCTTCCCTTGGAAGTATCCAGTTAAATTTATTAACAAAAAAGTTACATTTGATTTAAGATTTTCATATACAATATAAAGAAAATTAGAAAAAACACTTGTTATTATGCCTTTAAACTATATTTAATTTTTTTAGTTTGTATTTAAATACATACGAACAAGTGTTTTGAATCTTTTTCTATGGAAATTTAAAATTGAATGTAACTTTTTTGTTAATTAATTTAAGAGGGTACTTCTAAGGGAAGAATTTCATGAATTTTTTAATGCTATAATTTAATGGAAAAATAAAAATCATTTAGGTGGGTAGAAAGCTGAGAAACTAACACTCATGACACGAAGATGAGCTCAGAGGTCAAAACCAGATATGGGTCAAATTTAGTACTCGCGGAGGACTTTCAAACAAATTTTTTTTAAAACGATCGGACATCAAATGACAAAGTTATGAACAAATAACGATTTCGGCGGTACCAAATCGCGACCTAAAAATCTTATGTTTTGGCTATGGAACTTTTTCGAGGTAAGCTTTAAAATTAAGCCCGCACAATGGGAACTTTTTTTTTCGACCCGGTCTATTGTCAAGGCTCTAAGGATTGTTATCGTAGATTTTTCTTTTCAAATAACCCCACAAAAATAAGTCCGGAATGGTCAAATCTGGAAATCTAGGTGGCCAGTTAAATTTCCCTGGACTTGCGATGTCACAAAAGGGACTTATTTTTCCATTGTCAAGAGTATTTAGCAAATTGACAATCGTTTGTGGCGCAACATAAAGTCTTATATTCGTATGTTTGTAGACATAATGAGAATTTATAATACAACATAATACAGCTCTAAAGACTTGCAAAATGACCAAACCAATCAATTTAAAACAAACAACTTTGTAAATAGTTTTTTTGAAAATTGTTACTTTGACAATATCATCGTAATGATTAGTAAAAGAAATATGACCTTGAGCTAGAATACTCTTTCTCAAAATAAAAAAAATGATTGTTATATAAAGAAATTATTTTTTAACTGGACAAATTATATTTTAACTGGAAACTGGACCAAAATAACTGGAAAATCCAGGGCATTCCCTGCCGTCTGGCAACCCTACCTGTACCACAGGGTAAAAACTGTAGGATAAAACAAGTGAGATATTATCAGAAGGGGTCCTTGGGGGACACATAAACCCATGCGGTAAATGTTTTAAAAATCATTTATTATGCTTTTTGAGCTTGAGTAACACAATTTTATCATTATTAAAAAACATTTTTAATATCCACGCCCACAAAAGGGGGGCGGGCAAAAAAATATTTTTTTATTTCCTAAGTCCAAGTGCAGGACCATGAACTTTTGCTGGCATCAAATTTTTTCATTTGCTTAACAAAAATACAAAAAAAAACTGTGAAAATATGGCGTTTTTCAGAGGTTAGTTAAGTTCTTCAAGGGGGAACTTTTTTCCCTCAGGTCCGATTTTGCCCATTTATGAACTTAAACTGCCTATAACCAAAAGACATATTCCTGCCAAACATAGCTGTATGCTATGATTGAAATAACGAAATGAATAAATAACAATATTTTTTCAAAAATAATCAAATAACAGATTATTTAAATATTTGAAAATGAATAATATTTATTTTGATTTTATTTGAATAACGAAAAATCGAATAATTTTTTCTGATTTTTTTTATTCAAACAAACAAAATATAATTTTTCAAAATAATCAACAAAAATTTGTGATTTTTTTTGGTTATTCACAAAAATTCAAATAAATAACGTATTATTCAAACAACAAAAAATAAATATTCTTGAAAATTTTGTGTTTGAAAAAAAAACTATTTTATTTATTTTGTACAGTTTAACAAAAAATTATTCTTACAAAACAGTTTTGTTTTAATATCAGGTTCTTATAAATTGTAATTTATAAAAAGTCCATTTGAATTCAGAAAAGTTAAGTTGGGATTTAGGAAATTCCAAGTGCAGAGCTATAAACTTATGCAAATATTTACTTAACAAAACTTTTTTTTTAAAGAAAAGTATAAAAATCTGTAAAAATTGGCGACTTTCATAGGTTGGTTTAAGGAGTATACTCACTTTGTCATTCCGTGTGTAAGCATCGAAATATCTATCTAACAAACCATAAAATATATATTATTTATAAGTGATCGATTGTTACACATTCTGCAGATGTCCGTCCGTTCGTCTGTGGAAGACATGATACAATCCAAAATAAAAGAGCTAGACTGCGAAAATTTGGCAGAAATATATCTTATGGTCTGAGGCTGGTTAAGTACGGAAATGGGCCAAATCGGATCATATTTAAAAATTTGAAAAAAGGCAGAAGCAAATGAAATATTTCTATGGCAGAAGAACTTTAACGTCCTGCAGTTGAATCCAGGGGACTAGAAAATGAAATTTTATGATAAAATTTAGCGGTCATATAACCAAATTTAAAAACATGCGATTTGCGAAATGGAATGATATCTGATAATAATGATAAATACCGAAATGTTTATTTATTACATACACTCAAAATATTATGTCAGTAAATTCAACAGAAAATACGTTTGAAACTAATGAAACTTTATTTAAAAAAAAAGACTACTTATATAAATAACTGTAAAAATCCGTAAAAACTGCAAGTTTCAAACTAACTACATCTATCCTACTCTCCTAACTGTCTGAGAAATTTCATTTGAAATAACCAGACTTTACCCCTATTACTACTTCAGTCTATCGTCCTTTATGTTCCAATCCTATGCATATACGCACCAATATTCCCGGTTGTGGGGTGTTTGAACCTTACTACTATAATGAGTGTAGGGTATTTGTGTACATAATGAGTGTAGGGTATTTGTGTATATAGACCAAAACCAACACTGTATAATACCAAAATGTACATGAGGATTTCCGATATCCTCCCACCTTACCGCCCTATCAGAAAGATTTAAAAAAACTTAAAAAAAGAACCGAAACCTTACCTCCACCTATTGGAGTAGTTATGCCGTGAAGGCTCCTATTCGGCAGTTTCCTGGAGCGGTTTCGTCCCTTGCCTTGGGGGACTCCTCAGCAGGTATTTCCATACACATTATCAACTCCGTGGAGTCAAGAAAGGTGTAGTCCTTCAACCACGCCTTGAAATATCCCTGCCTATCCAAAAATGTTGTAGGTGTAATTGTCCCTGTATGATTGTGTCCCTATATCACAAGCTATGTGCTGACTGTTAGACATTATTGCGTTAATGTCAAAAACTAAGAGTGGATTTTATATAATATGGACCTGTAGAATCCAAATCTGTCATCTAAAATGCTGTAGCTTGTTTCGTTTTTGTGTTTTTCGCGCTTAAAAATGTGCCCAATTCCATACCATATAAAATACATTCAAAATAATTATGTTTATTTTTTGACCGTTTGAATACTGCAATGTAAATTTTTTTGAATACTTTATACAAATGCATAATTCCAAATAATATTTGTTTTTTTGATATCTCTAGTTTTCGAGAAAATTCGAATATAATAATCTTTTGCAATTCAACCGCGATTTTTGAAAAAAGTGCTCGATCGATGTTTTGGTTTTTGTTCCTATATTATTCTTAGACATTCCAAATACGTATTCAAAAAAGAAAATATAGCACTTTTAGGCAAAAACTTTTTCCAACCACCCGTGTTTTACTTGGTTGGTCAAAGTCACAAATTTTACCTGGCCTATGTGATATAGTTATAAAGTAAATTTGAAACATTTTTGATATATTGTAACTTATTATTTTAATTATTTTCAATATGATACTTCCCCAGAGAAATTTCATGCACTAATTCGTAGAATATTTTTTCCCTTTTGGTAGACTTCAATGTATCTCGCTTAAAAAATATAACAGTTAATCCGTAAAATGAGGGATAGACGGAAAGATCGTTATGTGCTAGAGAATCACAATAAATTACATCATCATTACAACATCAGTTTTACCTCAAAAGTAGTCAAAAATAAAAAAATATTAAAAGCAAATATGCATTTAAATTTTAAAAATAGAATAATGCATTTTCTATTGCAAAAATGTTCAATTGTATAAAGAATGAAATTTTTTTCGATTAAAATAATTTTTGTGTAGTAGAAACATTTCACAGTTAATACTAAAGAATATTTTCTTAACAATGTCACCAAAGCAAAAACCCATAAAAATCTCAATGTTTTGCAAAATAAACCTTTACAATTAAGGGTATTTAAGTAATTATACATCCTTTCACGACTTTTTATTGTTTAAGAAAAATATCGAAAAGTCTAATCAACTAGAGTATTTTCCATAAGAAAATGTTTTAAGAACATTTTTTAATCAGTAAAAGTCAATTTGGGAAAAAATTAAAAATAATCTAATTAATGTTTTAGTAAAGAAAACCTTAAATAAGTAAAACAATAGTGGTTTGTAAGAATAATTGTGTGTTTTACTGTATAATAAAATTCAAAATAAATAAAAAAAAAATTATTTTTCAAACACAAAATTTTCAAGAATATTTCTTTTTTTTGTTTAAATAATACGTTATTCATTTGAATTTTTGTGAATAACCAAAAAAAATCACAAATTTTTGTTGATTATTTTGAAAAATTCTATTTTGTTTGTTTGAATAAGCAATCAGAAAAAATTATTTGATTTTTTTGGAAAGAAATATTATTTCATTTTTATGAATTTGAATAAAATAAAATTTTATTTTATTCAAACCAAAATAAATAAAATAACAAAACATTTTATTTTTTGATAGCCAACTAAAATATCAAAGTATTTTATTTTTTTCCAAAAAATCCAAATAAAAAAAATCAATAATACAGCTATGCTGCCAAACTTAACGAGTCTATCTCTTTTATTTTGGACTGCATCGTGTCTTATCGAATCGATCATAGGTCAATAATATATATACTTTATGGGATCCCCGACCGATATTTCGATGCGTTACAAACGGAATGACAAAGTGAGTATGCCCCCATACTGTAGTTGGTGGGTATAAAAATTAGAATTTTTTTTTAAAGAAGTTATTAGTATACGGTGGTGTAATAACAAGTATCTTTTTAAAAATGCAATAAAATAAACAATTCTCAACTTTTTTGGAATGTTTTGGCTTTATTTGAATTTTCCATTTTTTTTTTGGAAACGACTTCATTGATGCGTCCTCGGCTTGCTCCGCTGTATTGCGTTGTAGCGCAGTACTGCATTACCAAACTGTACGTTTTTCGAAAAAAAGTTTTTAAACGAAATAAAGCCCCCCAACTAAGGTTATCTTAACAAACAAATTGCTGCATCTAGGGATCGGAAAACCCGCAGGGTATTGTTCAGAATCCAATTCAATTCATCCATATAATAAAAAAAACAGCGAAAAACTCCATTTTCGTCTAAGATAAGCGCTACAGAGCCATGATTACCGTATTTTTGTTGGCCGTAATAGAAGATATCAGCTTGGACGACATTTGTTTTCAGTAGGATGTCGCAACGTGTCACACAGTCCATCAAACAATCGATATTTTGCGCACTTAGTTCGGTAATCGTGTTTTAAGCCATATTCGCGGTGTCAATTGATCACTTCAGAGCTGCTGTTTAAACCCTTTAGACATTTTTTTGGGGGGTGTTGTTAAAGATCCAGACAATGTGGAAAATCCAGAAATGTTCTAGGCCCTTTTGTGAGATAGAACCAGAAACATTCAAAAAGGTCTTAGAAAAATGGGTGACGAGGATGAGCAATATGCGAGCGGCTCGTCAAAATTTCAACCGCTTGAGCTTATATTTTTAAATTTTTGTACTCTTATCTCACACAATATTGGGCTACGATTTTGGAAAATTTAAAATAAAAAAAATAAGAACCACCTTATTATATATTTAATATGCTCAAATAGTAGTAGAACATAGATATTATTAAACAAATTTCCATTGCATACTTTAAGGCTTTAAACTAAAAATCGTAAAAGCGTTATTTTAAAAACATATTTTTAAATAATCACCAACACTTTCTATAATGCGTTACATTTCAAATGTGTTTGAACACTTAGGTCGGATTTCTTAAGTTCCAGTTAGCTGCTAACTGTATATTTAACGGAGCCTTATGTCAACATTTTTATGAAAAAGTTAAATTTAACGGAGAGTTATTTTATAACGGAGCATTAAGTAATACAGCCTTTAAAGAGTTTATTCAAAGTTTACTTACATGGTTTTTTGTTCAAATTAGGATCTAAATTAGTTTTTTTTCTTATTTTTATTTTTCATAATAATTTTGAGCTTAAAATTCATATAGTCAACATTTTAGAAAAGTTAAAAAAAAAAAATTTAAATCAAAAAATTTAATTAATTTTTTCTACTTTAAATTCGCCCAGTTTTATAACTGTCCGAAATAATTTTTGTAATTTATGTTAAGTTTAATTTTAATAAGTAGAATTTCTTTTGAAAAAAAATTCTTTGATTTCCCTTAATTCCCATAGTATTTAATTCAAAATATTTGAATTAAAGTCCTTTATTTAATATATAATTTTTTGTATTTTTAACCCATTTTTATTAACCTTTTATATTGTTTTATTATAACATTTTTAATTTTTTAAATAAAATCATTTAATTTTAATGAAAAAAAAGTCAAATTAATGTATTTTTTAAATTAATCTACAGTTTCTGTTACACGAAGAAAGTCTTAAAATGAAGTTTTTAATTGTATCACAAACGTGTTACAGAAGCTGTGAGTAAATCTTGAAGAATTTAAACCAAGTTTTTGAAACATAAAAAAAATTTTGCCTGGCTTTCATTAGTTAATACAAAAATATATTTTCTTCTTTTTTCTAAGACATTCGTGTTACAGAAACTGGTAATAAATCTTTAAGATTAAATGTGGTGTTATATATTTATACGAAAAACAAACAAAAAATTAATGACTGTGTTTCAAAATTGGAATTTCAAATATTGAATGTTTAGTAAATACTTAAGTGTTTTTTTAATGTTTACACTCAAAAGAAAAGTTTCTTAAAAATATACAAACTATTACAAAATAAAAATTTATATTATACACGTTACTATTATACACAATTATTTAAAGAAATAACAAAAAAAAATATTTTTAAAACTTAAATGTACAAGGAATAGAATTAAATGGTTTCAAAATAAAAATTATTTAAATAAAAACGTTAAAAATAATGTTGGATTATATTTCTTTTTAAATAAATTTTCTATTTGGTGACGGTATCAAGGTAAGTAGCGTACTAAAAAGCGAGCACACTTGCAGTTAATATGGTTACTCTTGTGTGATCAAACTGTTGTTTAAGAAAAAATACTACATTGAAGTATCAGTAGTTTTAGGTAGTTGTTTTTCTGCACTTTGTTATAATTCGAGCTCATTTATTGTCCTCGTATTGAGTTAACATTACACTTTTTATTATAGTTACTACATGACGGTGGTTTGTGTAGTAAGTAGTCGTTGTTGCTTTTAACAACAATTTCATTTGTTATTGTATGAAAAATCTCAAAAAACTGTTTTTTGTTGTTGTTTTAAAAAATAAATAAAAAAAAATTACTACATTGTTGTTACAGCTGTTTTATGTAGTTGTTTTTAGTCTATAAAAACAATATTTTTCTAGAAATGTTTAGAACAACGGATATGTTGAACAAGTTGGAAGTGTAGTGTGCAGAAGGAACTATTACCAAATAATTAATACCTAAATTAATTTAATTACAATTTTTTTTAACAATTTTACCGTTTTTAAAGTTTTAGAAGATTTTTTTTGTTTCTAAAAAAATTCAGACGATTTGAGTTACAGTAAAAACAACAGTAATTTGGAATTGTTTTTACCGTTTTTTTTTAGTTGTTTATCAATAGGTAAGAGCAACAAGATTTTTTTTTTGCTCAATTTTACCGTAAAATGTAGTAGACGCCTAAACAAAAAGAAATGTAGTTGTTTTACTGTCTTTTGTAGTGAAATCTACTGTCATCATTTTTGAGAGTACAAGTACTTGTGTATGTTAACTCTGCATTCTCTCTTAGGAAAACTGGATTTTTTTATACCCTCCACTTACAAGGAAGGTCTTTCACAGGGCATCCACTGATTGTCCTGAAACTTGCATATAGAAAAGAGGGGAGCAAAATAAGATTTACCTGTTTTTTTATAGCTGCTCAATTTCACATTTAACAGGTCAAAGGGGAGAGGGAAAAATGGTATTTTTTTAGTTTTTTGAGGATTTTTCCCATTTCTTCAAAAGAAACTATATGAACATTTTATACAGGTCGAAAGGTTTGAATACCAATCCAATGAGGTATCGGTCATGTCCAAATTTGGCTTCGTTAAGTTCGTTATTGTCAAAAATGTATAATCGTTGGAATAGTTTATATGGAGATATGGGGCATTCCATGTCAAATCGGATACTTTGAATTTTTTTTTTTTAGATTTTTCCAATTTGTTTACAGTTTTTAGTACCCTTCGAAAACTCCTTCGTGGTAAATTTTCAGATTTTTTTGATGACCCGTTCAAAAGATATCGAATTTTTTAAAATTGGTAGTTTGTTCCTTTACTCAAACTTCTTTTACTCATAACTTTTTCAATAATGGTCCAAATGTCAATTTTTTTTTTCAATTTTTGTTTTTTTACGTACTTTTAAAAAAAAAATACCAAAAAATTCTTAAAAGCGCTCTAGTATGCGATTTTTGAGTTTTAAAATTTAAATCTCAGTTTTGAAAATGTTTGTACTCTTCGATTTTTTTTTTTAATTTTTTTGTGTAAAACTTCTATCGATTCTACAAATTTTTTGCCCAGGAGGATCGTGGATAACGATTACTATTTTTTAAAAATTTTTGAAAAAATTTTATTGTAATTTTCCAATCTACTGCCCCAATGGTTCGTCATAGAGGGGTCCGTTATAAGACCGACCCCCGTTAATTTTTCGTCTTAACATTTCTTTGGAACAAAATAATACCCTATCTCCAATTTCTAAGGGGGCTCCCACACAAAACGACATTTTTTAAAATTAGCTCCAACCGCTCTAACTGCCCTTATAGTGCCCTTAGAGCAACAAAATGTATGACCGACTCACAAAATTTTTTTAGTCCAAACATTTTCTCTGAACATACCTACCCCCTATCTCTAATTGTTAAGACGGTCCCCATACAATTTTTTTTTATTTTTTGTAAATTTATTTTATTTAATCAGCTTGTAATGGTGCGTCCGAGAGGGGTCATTAGTGAGACCGACCCCCATTTATTTTTACCCTACAAAATTTTTTTAAAATATACCTACGCCCTATCTCCACTCCCTAAGTAGGCTTCCATACAAAATTAAATTTTTAAAAATTTGCTCCAACTTTATTTGTATGGGAGCCTACTTAGGGAGTGGAGATAGGGCTGTGGTATGTTTTACAAAAATGTTGGAGGGTGGTCGGTCTCACTAATGAACCCTCTCGGACGCACCATTGGACCGGTAGAAGCTGATTAAATAAAACAAATTTACAAAAAATAACAAAAAATTGTATGGGGACCGCCTTAACAATTAGAGATAGAGGATAGGTGTGTTCAGAGAAAATGTTTGGACTAAAAAAATATTGTGGGTCGGTCATACATTTTGTTGCTCTAAGGGCACTATTATGGCAGTTAGAGCGGTTGAAGCAAATTTAAAAAAATGGCGTTTTGTGTGGGAGCCCCCTTAGAAATTTGCGATAGGGTATTAGTTTGTTCCAAAGAAATGTTAAGACGTCAAAATTAATGGGGGTCGGTCTTATAAAGGACCCCTCTATGACGCACCATTGAAGCAGTAGAAATAATTTTAAGATTGGAAAATTATAGTAAAATTTTTTTAAAAAATTTTAAAAAATAGTAATAATCGTTATCCCACGATCTTCCTGGGCAAAAAATTTGTGGAATTGATAGAAGTTTTACACAAAAAAATTTCAAAAAAATCAAAGAGTACAAACATTTTCAAAAATGAGATTTAAATTTTAAAACTTAAAAATCGCATACTAGAGCGCTTTAAAGATTTTTTTGGGATTTTTTTTAGAAAGTACATAAAAAAACAAGAATTTTGAAAAAAAAAATTGAAATTTGGACCTTTATTGAAGAAGTTATGATTAAAAGAAGTTTGAGTAAAGGAACAAAGTACCAATTTTTAAAAATTCGATATCTTTTGAACGGGTCATCAAAAAAATCTGAAAATTTACCACGAAGGAGTTTTCGAAGGGTACTAACAACTGTAAACAAATTGGGAAAATAAAAAAAAAAAGTTTTTCAAAGTGTCCGATTTCACATGGAATGCCCCATATGTACATTATCGCTGAGCGAGAAATGCTCTTTCGCAAATTTCGCTTGGGCGATATGCGGGATTGGTACAAATAGATGCCAAAACGATGTGGTTAAAATTTCAGGAAGATCACACTTTATCTTGGGGTCCCCCTTCAGCACTGAAGTTTCAACTTTTCTAAGCCAAAGATAATTTTTTAAAAAATTGTCAAATTTGATCAGATCTTCTTAATTTTAGATTTTATGAGGTCTAGTTAATCACATCTATTTAGTTTTTAAATACCAGCTTTATAGAATACCGTTTACCTCCAAAAACCACAGGTGGAAAAAATATGCATACTTTATGGAGATGCCCGAAAATCAATTTTTTGCAATATTTTTACCAATCCCGCATATCGCCCAAGCGAAATTCGCGAAAAGGAATTTCTCGCTCCGCCCTAATGTACATATGAGGCATTCCACACCAAATGTTCAGCAAAAAAAAAGTTGTGTCGTGTCAATATGAAATCATTTGCAAAGTATTCGCTCTTAGGGTACTATTAAATAACAAAAATAAAATTTAAGTTTTTTCAAAAAGTGGGCCTTGTAGGCGTGGAAATATTGAAAAATTGAAAATATGTAACTTTTTTGCCTGAGCATCTTTATTTCAATATTTCTGCAAATTAAATAAAACACAGTAAAGTCTTAAAGATGTCAAAGATTGCAATACGCCAATTTTATACAATAATGGTGTATAAAACGTGTGCGTATGAGTAATATCAATACTTAAAAAATATTTTAAGAGGCGATGGGAGCGTGAGTGAGTTTTTAACAACGATTACGCACGCTCATGAAAGAAAAAATTTAGTTACGCACGATGTTTTATTTTGTTCACGCACACGTGAGTAGAAAAAAATAAGTCACGGTCACGATGTTCGCGTGAGCGTGCGTAAAATAAAATATCGTGCTTGAATAATTTTTTTTCTTTCATTAGCGTGCATGATCGTAAATAAAAACTCACTCACGCTCCCATCGCCTCTTAAAATATTTTTTAAGTATTGATATTACTCATACGCACACGTTTTATACGCCATTATTGTATAAAATTAGCGTATTGCAATCTTTGACATTTGATTTCTCGAAAACAAGGCAAAACACATCTCTGAAAATTTCAGAACAGATAGAAAAGCACTTTAACTTTTTTTTTTAAAAAATTAAAAAAAACAAGTGAGAGTGTTAAATTCGGCTGTGCCGAATCTTTGATACCCTCCAACATGTTAAAATATATTTAAAAAATTCAGAGGCTTTTTTTTTTGGGTGGAGGCTATGTGGGGGTGGTTGGGGATACCTTCTTCATCGCGATAAATGTTAACTAATTTATTTGTTATGCTTTTTTAACTTTAGTAATACCATTTACTCATAATTTTTATGATTTTTTTAAATCCACGCCCACAAAAGGGGGCGGGCCAAAAAAAAAAAATTTTGTAGGCCCCGGGGTCTAAATGCAGGACTTTGAACACCTTCTGACATAAAAAGATTTCATTTGTTTAACAAAAATGCAAAAAAAGCTGTAAAAAATTGCGGTTTTTGAGACTTTTTTTAAGTTCTTTAAGGGGGAACTTTTTTCCCCCTGATCTGATTTTACCCATTTCCGAACTTATCCGGCCTATGACCAAGAGACACATTCGTGCCAATTTTCAGGAGTCTAGCTCTCTTATTTTGGACTGAATCGTGTTTTATACAGACGGACGGACGGACATTCATAGAATGACTTAAAATCGATCATAGATCAATAATATATATACTTTATGGGGTCCCCGACCGATATTTTTATGCGTTACAAACGGAATGACAAAGTGAGTATACCCTCATACTGTGGTTGGAGGGTATAAAAAAATAAAATTGCGGCGTGTTTTTTGATAAATAAAGTTTAAGTTTAAATTTAAAAAATTCAAAACTTCTTCTGAAAATTTTCCAATTTTTATTTTTTTAATCGATAGCCCATACAAAAATCTATAAAAAAACGTTTGTCCTTAAGACTTTACTGTGTTTCATTTAATTTGCATAAATATTGAAATAAACATGCTCAGGCAAAAAAGTTAGATATTTTCAATATTTGACCACGCCTACAAGGCCCACTTTTTGAAAAAACTTAAATTTTATTTTTGATATTTAATAGTACCCTAAGAGCGAATACTTTGCAAATGATATCCCATTGAAACCACTATGGTTTTTCTGTAGTGGAACAGTTGGTGTGGAATGCCTCATATATACTTCATGAGATTCTAAATCGATATTTCGATGCTGTAGTTGGAGGGTATAAAAACTTTTTTTGCCTGTCCTTGCAATCCTTAAAAACTTGTATCCCTGAATTCTTTAAAGTGTTGCAAAGAAAAACCAACAAAAGTTTTTAAAGTTTCTCATAAAAATAACTAATTTTTATTTGAATTTCAATACATACCCAGGAAAAAATTACACATTACATTAAGACCACATTACCATACATTGCATTACATTTCTGGTTACCACTTTTTAACACTCGATTACCAAACACATTGCCAATAATCAAAAAGTATTTAATTACATTATAAAATAAAATTGTAAATAAAAACTAGTTCCATGTAAAAAATAGTAATATTATTGTTTCCAAGACACAAAATAAAAGTTTTAATGAAAATTTTAACGGCAGTTTTTTAGCTATACCCCTGAAGTTTGGCACAAATATGTATTATGGTCATAGGCTGGTTAAGTTTGTAAATGGGCATGATCGGACCGGGAGGGAAAAAGTTCCCTACTTGAAAAATTTAACTTACAAAAAACTTTATTTTTGACAGTTTTTTTTTGTATTTTTTGTTAAACAAGTAAAATATTTTTATGTAAAAAAAGTAAAAGTACTGCAACTGGATCCAGGTAGCCCCCTGTGATTTTTTTTGTGACCCGCCCCCTTTTGCAGGCGTGAATATAAAAAAGAGGTTCCAGTTTTTTGCAGGGTAACTGGTTACATTTGACACTAGAGAAGTAGTTATTTTTTTCACTTTGATAAGTACTTCCTTACAAACAAAAAAAACTGGTTATTAGGAAAAAAAAGTATTTGATTCTCAAGAACTAATTGAAATGAGTCTCACTCCTTGTTAAAAGAATCGATTGCGTAATCTAGCAGGGAATCGATTTCCACAAAATTCCTTAATTCCCCACTGGATTACTTTTTTGAAAATTTTTTCCTGGGATTATTTTGGATATACATACGTTCTTTTTCCATTTAAGCAAAAAATTTACTAAAATTTTGTATATGGGTTAAAAAAATTTACAAAAATATTAGTTGTTAGCCGTTTCCTGTGTTTTTATTGTCCCCTGTAAAGTTCTACTAATGGTCTATTCGTTATTATTCGCAGGGACTGTTCACCTAAATGGGTTAACCTAAAATGGGTTAACATTACATTAGGTACAATGCTGTTGACATACGGTTAACATAATTTCAACTTCCACTTAACATTAACAGAGTTGCCATTACAGCAGTTAACTTTAATACATTTACCTGTTTGTTTTTCTCAATCAACAAGTGGGTGCTTGTTAAAACAACAGTGAGTGTAGAGTAAATGTTAAGGTTTTTACTCTCAGTTTTATGTGTTTGTAATCTCAAAAGGTAAGACTTTTGAGCCATATTTAACTTTTTTAACTAACTTGCTTTTCAGTTTAAAAACGACTATCAACACGTGCGGTTCATTTAACAATTTATAACGGAAAACGGAAACTTTTTTACAAAAAAAATATAAAAATAAAAAACTCGTTACAAAGAGAGTGAGTTTAAAAAAAAAAATAATATAAAATTAAATAAAATACGACGATTTAAAAAACACAACGGTTGTTGTTTAAAAATATAACCAAAAAAACCACATACAATATTTTTTGGATGGTTTTTTTATATCCATTCTTCAATCCCTCTCTCTAATTCATTATCATCATCATGTCTATGGGAATGTAACCCTAGCATATGAATAAATATAAATACTCATTAATACAGTTTGTGTAATTTGTTGTTGTGTTTAAATGGTGTTGCAATGTAGTGGAACCTTTTTTTTTTTTGAAATTGTGGAAAAAAACTAATACCTGAGACATACCCATAATAAAATATATATTCGGTTAATACCAACTAACTTGGTCGCATATTGTTTTATATTTTGTTGTCGAAAATAATAAAATAATAAAAACAAATCATAATACAAAATTTTTTATATATTATACATACTCTAAATAAAGAAAAAACGAAAATTTAAGTACATAGTACCTAATAATTAGTTATTTGTTTTTATACAATTGTTTTGTGTTAATATTTTTTTATATTGCCGGAAGGTAGTGTTGGTTTGATTCATCATAATACCCCAAGTATTATTGTGCCTTGTTGTTGCTTTTTGCAGACCCCCTCTAATACCGACAATTACGATTATTATCCATACATTTGTATGAATGTTTGTGTGTGTAGTAGTAATAGTGGGTGAAGTGGAAAAACTAAATTATAACCCCAAATATCAAATGAGAAAAATAAAACTGGTGTAACTTTTGATAGACTGTATTGTTGCTATTTTTTATGCATAACAAAAAAAGTGGAAAAAGGTAAATATTACAACAAGAAATTAGTAATAAAAATATAGAAAAATATGTATAAGTGTTATAAATTAAATTATAACAGTTTTTTTTTTTTTTAAAATTTATTAAATTTTAATTTAATAAAAAATATTGCAACAAGAAAATAAAAAAAAAAACAATATAAGTGTTATAAATTAAATTATAACAGTTTTTTTTAATATTAAATTAAATTTTAATTTAATAAAAAATACTTAATTACATTAAAACAAGAGTTTTCGTTCACACAAAAAAACCTTGTTAAATTACTTGAAAAAGTCTCGTAATCCCATTTTACCAATATTTGCCAGTTTTCCTTGTTTTTTAACAAAAAATTTCCGATCGAAATTTACATTTTGTTTTGTAATTTTAAATTTTTTTTGTAATTTAAATTTTTTTTTGTAATTTAACAATTTTTTTTTGTAATTTTACAAATTTTCTAGGTTTTTTTTACAAAAAATCTAGTAAATTCCCAAGATTTTCTTGCAAGTTTTATTGCGCCAAAAAATTTGTTAATTTACAATTTTATTGTTCAAAATCTTGTAAAATTACGAAAAACTTTTTTAACTAGGAATTCTCGTAAAATAGGAGGTAGCAAAAAATCTAGTAAAATCACGAAACCTCCTTGTAAGTTTTATCGCGTCAAAAAATTTGTAAATTTCCAATTTTATTAGTAAAAAGCTTGTAAAATTATAAAGTTATTGGTAAAAAGCTTTTAAAATTACAAGGAATTGTTGTCAAATAGGAGGTAGCAAAAAAAAAGTTACAAACTTTTCTTGTCGTTTTACAAGGTTTTTTTTGAGTGCTTCACTCTACAGAGCTTTTGATTTACGGGAATTATGGGACTTAATTGGTTCTGGAGAATTTTATAAACTAAATAGCTCAAAACTATGGCTCGAAGCAAGGCTATCAGTTTTAAAAATGTTTACTTTGCTTTTTTGTGGGCTCAAAAATTAGACCAACATTTTGCATTTTTATAGGAAATTTCACTAATACTACACAGAAAAAAATATGGGGAAAAACAATTTGAGTAATCACTTGTTTAAATTTAAAAAAAGTTTTGAGTAATTTTTTAATTGACGCAATTAAAAATTTACTCAAAAATTTAAAAACAAATTGAGTAAATAATTTAATAAGAATTTAATAGCTTTTTTAATTTTTTTTTTGGAATTTTCTTAGTTTTTTTAATTCTCGTTTAGTTTATAGTTTTTTGTATATACAGTGACTCAAAGTAATAATGGAACAGCATATAATTGATAGCAGTTCTTTAATGGAAAAGTTATCAATACTTGACCTGATTATTATCAATCGACTATTTTTGAAAAAAGTGCTATAAAGGAAATTTTCCAAGCTTTAATTTAAGCTTGATTGCGTCCAGATTGAGCAAATATAAAAAGAGATACGAGGGTCGCACTGGAAAATGAAATAATTTGTAGATATTTTTTTGAAATTTTTTTAAAAATATTTCTAAGTCGATTTTTCCCAAGTTTGAACATTAAAAATTTAAAAAAATATTCAATAATTTTTATTTAGTCATCAGCTTGTTTTTCCAACCACCCAAACAAAAAATGAAAATTTTTAAATACAGTAGAAGAAATCAGCATTTTTTGACCTCCAACTCTATCGACCACCAATTTGTTGTAAACAAAGAAAATATTTTACTGTTTATTAATTTGAGTACACTTAAGTGTATATTGATAAGATTTTAGAATAATTAAAATTTTTCTTTGTTTACAAAAAATTGGTGGTCACTGTATACATGAAAGTTTGTAATCATATTTATAAAATTTTTTTATGTCTTTAAGACAAAAATATATTTGGTAAAGTTTGAAAAAACATGTTTTTTTCTTTGTAAAAAAATATGAAATTTTTTTAAACTTTGTTTTTTTAGAGTAGAAACAGAATAAGCCCGGCACGACTTTTTCCACACGGTTTGGCAGATTAAACCGGTGGCCGGCGCCGATGTGAAATAAAACTTGTTCTGTTTTTAAAAGGTGGTGCTTCTTGTTCTGTTCCTGCACTTAATAGTGTCAATTAAAAATTTACTCAAATTTTTTTGGCAAAAATTTAATAAATTTTTATTAAAAATTTACTCAATACAATTAAATCGTTTACTGGTGGAAAATTGAGTAATTTTTTACTCAATATGTAGTATTAAAAATTTACTCAAATTTTTTTTTTATTTCTTTCTGTGTACCTCATATTTTAATAAGAATTACACTGTGAAACAAATACAGGTTAGCAAAAGTTAGGTCGATTCTGAGAGTGACGGGTGAAACTAGATTCTAAATTAGAAGACCCGTATCGCGGCGTTTGTTTATGTTAGTTCGAATTTTTTTTAATCGACCTTCGAACTTTGCAGTCAAATGCCGATTTTCAGCATATTCTTTTTTGGCTATAACTCGTCGACTAATTGATATTTTTTCAATCTGTAAAAGCCAAACTATTGCTAGACAAAATATTTTCGAAAAGCATGAAAAAAAATAAATTTTCCAACATTTTGCTTCATAAGCACCACAAAAATTTTCTAAATAAATTTTTAAAAAAAATTTAATTGTTGGACAGGTCTCTAGCAATAATTTGGCTTTTACAGATTGCAAAATATCAATTAGTCTACGAGTTATAGCCAAAAAAACATATAAACAATACGCTGAAAATCGGCATTTGTCTGCAAAGTTCGAAGGTCGATTAAATAAAAAATTCGAACTAACATAAACAAACGCCGCGATAAGGGTCTTCTAATTTAGCCTCTATTTTCACCCCTCACTCTCAGAATCGACATAACTTTTGCTAACCTGAATTTGTTCCACAGTGGTATGCGACATTTTGAGTACAGACAAAATTTTATGCGTTTCGCTTTTTCTTCCTTAGTCGATTTATCGCCATTTTGAGAATTCTTTTTCGGAGCATATTTCTGAGAAATTGTTCGTTTAGAAAAAGTCTCGTTTTCTGAGAAATTCTTCGTTATATAAAAAGTCTTAAATTGTGAGACATTTTGAGTATAGTAAAAGTCTTAGATTCTGAGACATTTTTCTTATAGAAAAAGTCTCAGGTTCTTAGACATTTTTCGTATAAAAAACTCTCAGATTTGGGGACATTTTTCGTATAGAAAAACTCTATGACTTTGAGACATTTTTCGCATAGAAAAAGAAATAGTTCCAGATTCTAACTCATTTTTCTTACAGAAAAAGTTTCAGAATCCGCGAATTTTTTTTTTTCTACAGAAAAAGTCTTAGATTTCGACAAAATTTTTCCTGTAGAAAAAGTCTATGATTCTATCACAACGGACCCCAGAGTCTGACTTAAAGCGTTAGCATCAACTTGCAACCTAACCTAATGCATTTTTTATTCAGAAAAAGTCTCAGATTCTAGGAAATTTTTCCTGTAGAAAAATTCTTGGACTCTGAGACCTTTTCCTATATTAAAGGATTTCCGATTTTTTCCCAGAAAAAAAGTCTCAGATTCTTGAAAATTAAGATAAAATACACTAAGAGGCATGTCACAGACTCAATCCCGTTCGGAAGTGGAATAAGTGGTTTACTCGTTAATTGCAATTCAATTCCACTTAGATTTTTGAAAATGATTTCATTCCGAAAAAAATAATATTCGTTTAGCGTTTTACGAGTAAACCACTTTTTACAAATCCGAACGGCATTGAACCTGCCATGCCCCTAAAAAAACAGACCAAGTTTAAAGCATGTTGACCTTGATTTAAGAAAAGTCGGGCTTGTGAGGGCTCCAAAGATATTAATCTTAATTCCAAGTAAATTTCTCCTAAAAAATAGTAATGCATTAACTGAAATATATCTTAAAAGTAAGTAAAATTTTACTTAGGCCTCTGTTCTGTCTTTCACAACTTTCAATTCACATGCAATTTTCCGAAGACATGAAATCGAGTTAATTGTTTTGTTTTTCACATTTTCATTCGAAGTTGAAATCAAATAATTAAAATTTAAAAAATTAAAAGGGAAAAAGTGCATTTGTTTTACTTTTACCAAACTTAATTTTTGTGAAACAAAACGAAAAAAAAAACCGGAAGTGAAATCTAAACACCAAAAAAATTCGAAAATTTTCACTTTCACATTTTTTTGTGAATTACTTTTTTTGGAACAGGGGCCTTAGTATAAGTTTAATTTTTTCTTATTCAGATGAAAAACATATTTTTAAACTAAGTAAAAATGTCCTTAAAGTTATGGATTATTTCGACCCTATGGAGTCCCAATGTGAGGACCCTACGAGCCCTAATATATGGGGTCCGCACATGAGTATGTGCGTACTCTATTATAGGTAGGGTGACCATTTTTTTTTAACTCAAATCAGTACGCCCATGTTTTAATGATTTTCTTTTATGGAAATAACACTGATGATCTTTTTAACACTCAAATAATTTCAGTTAAACTTACAAACTTGGGGTCAATTAGTATTTCAGTAAAAACAACTGTTGAAAATCAACTGCAATGAACTTTTGTCGTTATTTTTCAGAAAATATGGTTAACTTTAAACAACTTCATTTAAATGTTTTATAGTTTCAGTTCAGAAAATATAACAAAAGCCCACTGGTTTTGAGAATAAGAATATCCCTCAATTCTGAGGTTCTGTGTGCCTTTTCGTATATATTTTTGCGCTAAGGGACCCTTTGATTCACGAACTCTAAGCTCTATAAAATTAATTCATTATTAAATATCTCATTGTCAGACTTAAGTTATAACAACTTAAGTCTTGTAATGGAAATTCAAGTTTTTTTATAGAATTTTCGAATAAAAATATTTTTTATGTTGAAATGTTCAAAAATCAGTAAAATCAGTACATATTTAAAAAAATCAGTACAAATCAGTACAACGTTACTTCATCAGTACATGTGATGAAAAATCAGTACATGTACTGATCAAATCAGCCTAATTATAGGGTCAGTATTGATTTTAATACAAAATTTTGTTCAGATTCGCTCTACCTTGTTTTCGAGATATGACAATGGGGTCTTGGGAAATTTGATGATAACTCGAAAAGTATAACTCGTTGAGTTTCGGGTCTTTTGGTGGTCATATTCTACGAGTTAAGGACTACCAAAATGCCTTCGGAATTTTGTTCGTATCTGCAGTATAGGCGTTTTGAAAATTCCGCGAAATTTGGATTTTAAATTAGAAGGTATAAAAAAGCCAGAGAAAGTCCGATTTTTTTTTTCAGAAAAAAACGCCATAAGTTTGTCATTCCGTTTGAAACACCTACCAAGTTTTGAATATAAGCCGTCGATATACTTTGATATATAATTATGATCATAAATCCGTCCGTCTGTCTGTTAAAAAAACACGCAATCTTTCGAAATACAAGACAGCCTGCTAAAGCTTTGCATAAATATTTTTCGTTTTCGCGGTCAGGTTGGTATTGAATTACAGCGAAATCGGGGAATTTTAAATTGGTTTTTTTTCGAATTCACGTGTTAAAAAAAAGCTAAGCAATCTTTAAATAAATTATGGGAAAATGTTTAACAAAGTATTTTTGTTATTCAAAAAATAGTTTATATTTGGCGATGTCCAATTTAACTTACTTTTAATTAGGTATAGAAAGAAACTTCTATACGTTTAAAGCAGCGGTGCGCACACACATACTAAAAAATGTATGCTTGTGTGGGTAGTAGCAAGCGAAAAGTCAACAAATTTCAAGCAACAGAATTTTATAGTGTATGTGTGTCGAAAGCGCACAAGCAGCATATTTTAGCCTATTCCCGCGGGAATAGGAATTACAAAAATGTGCATGACTGGTTTAAAGTTTTTCAGAAATGTGTGTGTTTCTTCGAGCAATTCGCTAATATTGCACCGCTACGTATACTTAATATTATTACCTAAATATTTATTTATTAATCAGTCTATTTTTCAAGACCGCTTTAAAACGTAGTAGGCGAAGTGCAATAACCAGCAATTATTTTTTCTAAATAAAAAAATACATTTCTGAAATTTCAGAACAAAAAGATAATCTTTTTAAACTTTTAAAAAATTAACAAAAAATTATTTCTGAAATCACCGAAATTTTATTTAAAATTTAAACAAATTCAAATACTGTTTTGGAAATTAGGAAAATATAGAAATTCTTTTGAACATTTTTCAGATTTTATTTGTACTTTTTTTGTAACATGCATAAAAACTAAAATTTTAAATAATTTTTTGTAATTAAATGAATGTTTTTTTTTGCAAAACTACTAATTACTTTCTTTTCTACACAACACTTTCAAATCTTTATTAAAAAAAAAAAATTAAATAACATTTTAAAAAGTTCAAATGACTTTGAAAAAATATATAGCAAAATAAAATAAGCGTGTGAAAATTCAAACCTGTATTTAATCAACAAATACGATACAAATACTATTTTATTACATTTACCTTTCCCTAACCGCAATAAAATTTTATTGATAAATCTTTTTCGTTTTATTATATGTTAAAGTCTTTATATTTAAAAAAAATAATAATAAAAATTGGTTTTAAATGGATTAAGAATTTAAAGACAAAATAAACTAAAAAAAGCCGACAAAGAAAATAAAATTGGTGAACTTCTAAAGATTGAAAAATTCTTGTTGGAGATTAAACAAGTAAAAAAGTTAAATTCGGCCTTGCCGAATGTAGTGATACCCTCCACAATTTCAAAAAGATTATTGCAAACAACTTTATTTAAAAGGAAATTAATTTTGAAAAAAAAAAAAAATTGAAGAAAAATTTCCGTGAAAAAAAATTTTGGTAAAAAAAAAAAATCCGCGATTTTTTTCTTTTTTTGTCCAAAAATATGTTTGTACTTGTTTAAATACCATTTGGTGTTCAATTATGTTCACATATGTCAACCAGAAGCAGAATTAAAGCATTTTGTATTTTTAGGTTATGTTGAATGTACTGAAATTTTTGAGGTGTGCTTACATTTTCGTTCATAACTTTGAACCGCTGAACCGATATCGCTCAAATGCAATACCAAACTTCTCGGAAGAACTTCCAATATATATGTTAAGTTTCAGTCATCTCTGTGCAATATTTTGTCCGCGAGATCATTTTCCACAGACAGACGGACAGACGGACATCGCTAGAATGTCTTAAAATCGATCGGGCATCATAAATATATATACTTTATGGGGTCCCAGACCGATATTTCGATGAGTTACAAACGGAATGACAAACTTATATATACCCTCTATCACTAAGTGGAGGGTATAAAAAAGAAGACAAAGATTTGAAATATTAAAAAAAAAACCAAAAATAGTTAAACAAAACTAGGATTAGAAGGTTAACTTCTAAGAAATTTTTCGATAAAAAATAAAATGTGGAATTGTTTATGAGATATAATACGTAAAATGGCGATTTTTTAATTTATATCTTGAAATTGTTAGGGATAGGGAAAGCATTCGAAGGGATTATCTCCAAATTTCGTTAAACCTAACTCGTAAACATTAAGGTCGAACTTATTTTGGGCAATTTGGATTTTTCAAAATTGGAGCCCAAAATTGCAGTTATGTGAGGTAAGGATAAAAATAAATTTGACAAAAATATGAGCTCGAACGGCTTTTGAGATATCGCTATTTAAAATTTGTAAAAATTTAGTTTTTTTCTTACTTTCAGATTTTTTTTTTTTTTTGAAGTCTTAAAAATGTCTTCTCCTTGACACTTTTATAGAGCTTAAGACGAACTTTCATTTAAACTTAATTTTAGTCAAATCGGATAATTTTAACTCGTGGCGCCCTTCTATTAAAATAAAAAAAAAAACGGAATTTTAATCGAAGGTGCCACGGGTTTAAATTATAGGATTTGGCTTGGATTAAGTTTAAATGAAAGTTCGTTGGAAAAAACCGGCATTTGTACAAATTTCAAATCGCTGAACAGGAATATAAAAAAAAATTAAAATCGAAGGCGCCACATGTTAAAATTATACACTCAAAAAAAAAAAATGTAAAGTTAGCAAAAAAAGCTTGTAAACCTACAAGAAAATTTGCTGATTTTGAACCCACAATTTTTTTGGTAAAGTTAGCAAAAACGTTTTGCTAAAAATTAGTTAACTGAAATTTTTTTATTTCAACTTAGGACATACATATTTGAGGACCCCATTGGGTTCGGACCCGATAGGTCAAGACCCCGATGGGCCTAGACCTAGTTGGGTTCTTTAAAAATCGTCATAGTTTTTGATCCAAAATTTGTGTCCGTTTCGCTCTACCTTGCTTAATTTTTGAGATACGTGATTTTAGGGGAATTTTTTGAGAATTACAAAACTCGATAACTTCAAAAATATTACCCGGAGAGCTTTTGATTATGTTGCGGTCTTGTTCTACGTGTTGAGAGCTACAAAAATGGTTTTGGACTTTTTGTTGTGTCGGCAATATTTACCGAGATATGAGCATTTTAAAATTTTCGGGAATGCTAACTTTTTTGGATCCAAAGTTAGGACCCATTAGGGTCCACACATGTGAAGAGGCCCGGCGATACTATGGAGAGCCCGAGAAACAAAAATGGCCTCCATTTTGCTATATCTGGCTTAGTTTTCGAGATAGCGATATTTAAAGTTTTCTGAAGAAAAAAAAATGCCATTTATTTTTGCTAATATTAGCAAAAAAGCTTGTAAAAATTTGGTCAACTCAATTTTAAATTTAGCAAAAAAATTAGTTCCAATTTTGTTTAAAATTGCTAATGCGCTAAATGAAGTTTACAAGATATTTTTGCTAACATGCTACTCTCAACTAAAAATTTGCTAAAAGTTAGCTAACCAGCATTAGCAAAAAACAATTAGTAAATCTACTAATGTATTATTATTAGTGTAGTACTTCACTCAGAAAATTATATAAGTTACTACATGTTAGTTGTTTGTATATTTTACAGTAGTTAGTTGTTTTCAACTACAAAGTCAGTTGTTTTTGTATGAAAAATATCAAACAACTATTTCTGTTAGTTATTTTAAGTCGTTTTTTTTGAATAACTAAGAAAAAAAGTACTGTAATGTAGTAACAGTTATTTAAAGTAGTTACACTAAGAAAATTATGTCATTAACTGTTTGTAGGTTATTTTAAAAAGTAATCAGTAAAGTCATTTTAAAAGAAAAATCACTTATTTTATAAAGGATTTAATTTTTTTACTGTTTCTGTAGTTTAAAAAAAATAATTTACTGTATTAAAAACGAATTTTCTGTTATATTTAATTTCGGCATTAAAAAATTTCTTCTATAGTTTTACTGTTTTTCAATACAAAATAACTGAATATTCAGTAGTTTTTTAATGTTTTGGTTAGTCATTAAATTAACATTTAAAATTGACTGTAATGTGTTTTTATTTTAAATGAAAAAACAGTGGAATGGTTTTTAAATGAAATTTCATTTGTTTTAAGTGAATATTCACTGGAATTTACCTACTTAATTCTTTGAGTGTAATTTTATATTTTTTATCTCTGAAAAAGTTTTTTTTTCCAATTTTGCAACTGTTTTGGATAGTATAAGGATAGGGCTTTTCATGTGTGTGAATTGGTCTATACATATAAGAAAAAAATGTATTGATTTTTTAAACAATATCTAATTTTTTGTTATTTTTTGAAAATTTTTTGAGTTTATCGATTTTTTTCTGCTATAGTTTGTTCAACAACATTTATATTAATAAACGTATTCCTAAAGAAAATTTAATTGTGAATACGATGCGTTTTATGGAAAAAAAAATCGGATAACAATTGACAGAGTTGTGATAATTTTTCTAAAAAAGGAAATTAAGATTTTGTATGAAATTGCCGTGCGGATAACCCAGGCAAAAAAAAAAATAAAAAATAAACGAACATGCTGAGAGGTTGCGTATCATTATTTTAAGGGTTGTTGACCTCCTGAATTCGAAATTTACCTTGAAATTGCGCTATCTTATTAAGTTTTTGATATATCAATTTATGTTAAATATCTCAAAAACCTGACGAGATAGAGCAATTTAAAGGCCAGATTCGGATTCAGCGCGCCAAAAACCTTTAAAAATATTGTACATGACCATTTATGATAAATTTATTTTTTTTGCCTGGGTTATCTGAACGGCGATTTCCTGCAAAATCTTAATTTTCTTTTTTAGAAAAATTATCACAACTCTCTCAATTATTATCCTATTTTTTCAGGATAAAGCTTATCGTGTTAAGAATTAAATTATCTTTAAAAAAACGCTCATAAATATAAAGGTTGTTAATCGAACTATATCAGAAAAAAATCGATAAACTCGAAAAATTAAAAAAAAATAACAAAAAATTGATTTCATAGAAAAAATCAATAGATATCTTTCTTTTACGTGTTGACCTATTCACACACATAGAAAGCCCTATTCTTTTTCTATCTAAAACAGTTTAAAAATTTAAAATCGGTTGAATATTTTTTGAATTACACAATGTTTAGTGAGAAAAGTCCCAAAAAAACGTTTTTTGACAATAACTCTAAAATTCTGGCAAGTTTAATGGGCATTTTTGTGATCTACTCGACAAGACCAACAACCTATACTATGTCACATCAGAAGTATTTTTTCACTGTAGCACAGTGTAATTGATCATTTGATCAAAACTATTATTATATTATTATATAATTTTCTGAGTGTGCCCGAATGGTTTTCGAGATATCGCTTTTTGAAATTTGAAAAAAATTGTGGTTTTTACTAAGTTGAAGAACCCTTGACCCTTTCATAGAGCTTGGAACAAAATTTTATTTAGAATTTATTTGGGCTAATTTCAATAATTTTAACCTGTGACGCAATTCGTTCAAAGTTTTGGTTTTTTGGAAAATTTTTACAAAAAACTGTAAACTTTGGTCGAAGGGCGGCATGGGTTAAAATGTTTTTATTTGGCTCAAATTAAGTATAAATAAAAGCTTATCTAAAGCTCTATGAAATAGTCAGTGGAAAAAATTTTGAGATTAAAAAAAAAAAACAAATCTTGAACGTACACACATAAAAAACCTTGTCAAATTACTAGAAAAAGTCTCGTAATCCCATTTTACCAATATTTGACAGTTTTCCTGTTTTTTTAACAAACAAATTTGGAACGCAATTTAAATTTTATTTTGGAATTTTACAAATTTCCTAGATAATTTTACGAAAAAAATCTAGTAAATTTATGAGAGTTCCTTGTAAGTTTTATTGCGCCAAAAAAGTTGTAGATTTACAATTTTATTGGTAACGACTTTAAAGTTTTTCCAAAAATTTACAAAAATGGCGGTTTTAATTGATTCATAAAAAAAACTTGTAAAATGACAAGAAAAGTTTGTATCTTTTTTTTTTGCTACCACCTATTTGACAAGAATTCCTTGTAATTTTACAAGCTTTTTACAAATAATTTTGTAATTTTCAAGCTTTTTACCTATGAAATTATGAAATTACATTTTTTTTGAAGCGATAAAACTTACAAGGAGGTTTTGTTACTTTACTAGATTTTTTGCTAACTCCTATTTTACGAGAATTCCTGCACTCAAAATAATCACTCTGTTAAATTACAGAGATACTCTGCTGAGCCAGCAGAAAATACCATAGATTTCCAACCAGCAAGATTTTTTGTTCTTTTACGAAGAAAACTCTGTAAAATGATTTCGATAAAAAAACCTGTAAATTTACAGAATTATCTGTAAAATATTGATAAAAGCGACCAGAATTTTAATATTTTATTTGCTATTTGATTTCTATCAATTTCTCTTTCCTTAATGTGCAAGTAGTGTTGACAATTGGAAAATGACACCGAGTAAATTTGCCCGCTTTAATGCTTCCAAATTGTAAATTTACTTTTTTTTATTTTTGTGAAAATTACGATGTATTTTACGAGTACCTCCAATTTTACCCGACATCCTCGTAAAATTTACCAGGTTTTATTGTAATTTAAGACGCTTTTTAAAGAGCAGTTGAAATATTTGGGAGTTTTTTGAAGAGTTTTTTGAAGAGTTTTTTATTTAAAAGCTGTATTACAGAGCAATAAGTAAAATTACAGTTGAAATTTAGTATTTTGGTTACGAGAAAATGTATAAAATCTGTATTTTAACAAAAAACTCTGTTTATTATCTGTAAAATAGAGATAACAAAGTGAAAAGTAAAATTACAGATAAAATTTTGTTTTTCGGTTACAAGAAAATACAAAGTATATTCTTAAAATCTGTATTTCGACAGATAACTTTGTCAAATGTCTGTCGAATTGAGATTACAGTCATTTTACAGAGTTTTTAACAGAGTAATTATTTTGAGTGTGGTAAAAATGACTAGATTTTTGTAATTTTACAAGCTTTTTACCAATAAAATTGAAAATTTACAACTTTTTTGGCGCAATAAATCTTACAAGGAATTCTCGTGAATTTAATAATTTTTTTTTTGTAAAAAAAACTTGGAAATTTGTAAAATTACCAAAAAAAATGTAAAATTACAAAAAAAAAAATAAAATGTAAATTTCGATTGAAAAAATGGGATTACGAGACTAGTAATTTGACAAGGTTTTGTTTTGTGTGTATACCATTAGCAAACCAAACTCCCTAAAGGGTCTTGAGAACTTATCTTGAGAAATTTATTAAACATAATTGTGAGCTAAATATTGTTAATAGATGTCTTCAGCAAAATTTGATGGCGGTTCTTTTCTAAGAACATATTAACTCTCAATCTCCTATTTTTAGGGAATTTTTTAGTCCTTCTTCAAATTTGTATTGTGAAATATTTGTGTAGAAAATGATTAACATAGAATTAAAAGAATTAGAAAATAGTGTACAAATCATTAAATAAACATTAAGTTTAATAAGAACTCAAGATAACTAATTTTGTATTAGTAACAACCTGAAAATCATCTTCAGTTTCAAAAACATTAAATTGAGTCATTTTTGTGTGAGGGTGGTTAAATTCCTTTGCGAAAGTCGTTAACAAAGAAAATTTTAAAATCATAAAAAAGTGACGTCATTTTAAGTGATTTTTGTATTTAAAAAAAAATTGTTATTTAATTACCTGCTTTAAAAATAAAAACAAAAAAAAATTATCTTTAACAAAAAATCTCTAGCACAATACAAAAAAATTATTTTAAACCAAAAAACAAATATAAAAAAAAATTGATGAATGATATGATTTCACACTACTTGTGTTTCAAATTTTTTTGCTGATGTATCTGAACATCATCATTATAATAAAACAACAAAAAACTTCACAAAAAATTTACAAAAAAATTCTCCAAAAAAAAATCATCAAATTTCAGAACATTTGTTTATAATAAAAAGGTTCAAGGTTTTTTTATAAACTTTTTTGTTTGTTAAACAAATCAGGTAGAATCTTCTTTGTCAAATTGTTGTTATAAATTTACAAAATTTTATGCAAATTAAAAAAAAAAAAAAAAATATTTGTAAAAATTTTTTAACAAAAAATTCTTAAAAATTTTGTGCTAATTTAAGGTGTGGTGTCAACATTTTTTTGGTATTTTTTTGTCTGAAAAATCTTTTAAATAAATATTTTTTTTTGTTCATTTAATATTAATAAATTTATACTACTTCTACTATAGACAGTAGTTTACATAAACTCTGTTAATCATTTTGTATTTAGTTATTTACTAACAAATATTTAATGTATCGAAAATGGTGTCAATTTGTATTTCCTTTAAAGAACTATTACGATTATATTGTTTACATTGCAACACTCCAAAAAATTTGAATAGGGACAATATAACTATTTATCTAATAAGATTATTTTTTTTAAACTAAAAAAAATATTTTTTTATTTTTATATTAACTGAAATTCAGAAAATTACATTTGATTCAATACACCGATCCTTCCCAAATTTACATACTAAAAACGTTAGTCCTTAACAAATATTTTAAAATTTATATTAGATCTTAAAACATTTTAAATTTGCTTAAAAAGTGATTTGTACA
This sequence comes from Pegoplata infirma, assembly GCA_963921195.1. Lineage (NCBI taxonomy): Eukaryota > Metazoa > Arthropoda > Insecta > Diptera > Anthomyiidae > Pegoplata > Pegoplata infirma. The sequence continues at coordinate 13,845,312 of OY992540.1, forward strand.
GACAACACTTTTTAAAAAACCTATATTTTGATGTTTTACAAACACAAGGACTAATTGAGGGTTTGACTAACTACAGGAAATAACATTAGTAATTGCCTGTTTAACATTTCTATACAGTTTTATAGAATTTAATTAAAATTTCGCAACTTTATTCTCATTTCGCTAAGTGTATTATCAACAATATCGCACATGGCATTTTTTGAGTATAGCACAACTACGTACTAACAAATAAATAAATAATATTGTTAATCTTATCTAAAAGAAAAATACAATAACAGAGTTTTTGTTTAATATAAATATATTTTTTTAAAAAGATAAAAAACAACTTGTTTACTTACATGATTATATAAATTACACAAATATATTTGCATATACCTAATAAAAACGAGTAATTTAACTTTTTATAAGAAAAAAAAATTTAAAACAAACATTTCAAAATGTTTATACTTGTTAAAACAAGCGACATTTTGATATTAATGAGCTGTATTTAAAATACTCTACAATATAAATTTTAATTGGAAGAATGTTTCTAAACAATGTTGCTAAAGTTAAGTCTTATATGATTAGCAACATTGCCATATTAATCAAAGAGCTTAGAAATGTTGTTGCAACATTTGAAAATAATGTTTCTAATCATAAACTCTTTTATATTAGCGTAGAAACATTGTTGCAGAATTAGAAAATTACTTTTCTAATCATTGGACAAAAAAACAATTAGATGTAGTTATATTTCAGTTTCATTAGAAACAATGTCTCCAAACATTGCGCTTAAGCCAATCTAGTAGCAACATTAATGTTAAGAATACATAATATAAAAGTTTACAAGTTTAGCAACTTTGTTTAATAAAGCAAAGAGCTTAGCAACATTGTTGCAGAATAAGAAAATTATGCTTCTTATCATTCTAATTATAAAATACTTAGAATATGGCAATTGAACGGCATTTTTGTTTTAACTTTGGATTTTCCTAAAAACTAATGTAAGGCCAATTAGATTAAATTAATAAAAATAAAATTTAAGAAAAATGTTTTCCGATGCATCATATTTATTGATTTTGAAGCGCTGAACAACCATTTTTAAAGTCGGTTGAACAGTTTTCGAGATATCGCTATTTGATTTTGTATTTTTAAAGAAGCAACATTCATACAATACTGCCCTTCAATTACTAAAAAAACTATTAAATAGGGTTGAGATTTTTATGCACTCAAAAATCGAAAATATGCGCTAAAAATTCAAAATATGCACTAAAACACCTTTAAATATGCACTAAAAAATAAAATGTGTACAATAAAAATCTTGTTTTCATTCGAAAAACATCTTAAAAAGCTAGTAGTACACCCAAAAGTACACTCAAAAAAAACTTTGTCAAATAACTAGAAAAAGTCTCGTAATCTCATTTTACCCCCAGTCGGCAAAAAAAATCACACCTGACATACTGCTGACTCGCCCTTTATAAAATTGCTGATATCTTCATACAATTTTTCAAAATGTCATCAATGACATGTCAACAGTTGGTCAGCGGTTGATTAAACGAATTGTTAGTGGCCACCGATACTGGTGGGCACTGCTGACATGTCATTGATAACATTTTGAAAAATTGTATGAAGATGTCAGCGATTTCATAAAGGGAGTGTCAGCAGTATGTCAGGTGTGACTTTATTTTGCCAACTGGGCCAATATTTGGCAGTTTTCTTTGTTCTTTAAAAAAAAAAAAAAAAAAAAAATTGTAAAAAATTTTACAATTTTTTTTTGGAATTTTACAAATTTTCGAGATAATTTTACAATAAAAATCTAGTAAATTCACGAGAATTCCTTGTAAGTTTTATTGCGCGAAAAAGTTGTAAATTTACAATTTTATTGGTAAAAAGCTTGTAAAATTACAAAAAAGCTCGTAAAAAGCTTTTTTTTTGCATATTTTAGTTTTAAATGCATATTTTGTGCATATTTCCACTTTTAAGTGTTTTTTTGGCATAAATTAGCAAAACCACAAATTCAAATTTATTTGTTTCAAATACTGTTTAAAATTAAAAAAACAATGGCCCTTACCACAAGAAAACAAAACGTCTATTTTAACAAAAGTTTTATTTTAAATTTCAAATTTTCAATACATTTTTTGAAAGTATTTTAAAAACAAAAACAATTTGTATGGAAATAAAATTAAAAGCTGATTTTAAATATATTTTATTTTTCTATGGTAAGGCTGAATATTTTTAAAATAAGAAAAACTTTTTTTTATAGATTGTCTTAATCTTAATGTTACACTTAAAAAACCTTGTATTTCACAAGAATTCCTTGTAATTTTACAAGCTTTTTACCAATAATTTTGTAATTTTACAAGCTTTTTACCAATAAAATTGTAAATTTACAAGTTTTTTGACACAATAAAACTTACAATTAATTCTAGTGAATTTACTAGGTTTTTTTTTTTTGTACAAAACCTTGGAAATTTGTAAAATTACAAAAAAAATTGTAAAATTACAAAAAAAATGTAAATTTCGATCGAACATTTTTTGTTAAAAAAAAACATGGAAAACTGTAACTGTAATAAAAAAAAGTTTTTTTTTTGTGTGTACCAAATATTTTTAAATTATTTTGGTAATTTTTAAAATATCATCAATTTTTGTTTTTACCAAAAAAAAATTACAAAACAAAATCTTCTATATCATTATTGTAATTTGTTGGTCATTTTCACAGTATTATAAATTTTTGGTTTGAGCGAAAATTTAAAATATGCAAAATCCTCTATCTCATTATCGGAGATTTGGCGAAAAAAAACGTTTTTTGGATTTTTTATAAATTTTTTCTTAAGAGACTATATCATGTTTTCATATGGGAAGAAAGGTTTTTTTAATACCTATCCAACGCTGGCATAACTTAGTAAAACTTCGACTTCGTTAAATATTTTTCTTTACGAAAATATGTGAATTTTGAGGGGTATTTATGTAAAGATATAGACCTACGATATCCATATAAATAAAAAATAATCTTTAATAATTTTAAATCGACAAGTATTTTTGCTCTGGACGATATTACTGTTAGCTCAGAAGTTTTCCAAATTTTTCCTTAGGTCCACATTGTTTCATATGGTGACAATGAAATTTTTAAACACTGATATGGTCGATAAGCCGAGACACCCCAACCATAAACTTATCTCTTTTATATATATTTTTACGGTTGGGTTACTTCCCTTGTAAGTCTTTTTTTGCGTGCAATCGAATGATAAATGTTGGTGACAAAGAATTTGTTCGAAAATTTCTGTTTCTGGATTAAAATCATTGATATTTAAGAACATTTTTGTTGCAGAATTAAAAATTATGTTTCTCAACATTGTTTTTAATGCTATCTAATGTTTAATGTTGCTAGTAGCAAATTATATGCTATTTTAAGTAAAAGGTTTACCAACATTGTTTATATACATTATTGCTGAATGCAATATAATGTCAGCTGTAAGTAAATATTTATAATCTTATGTTGCTGGGTAGCAATAGTTGAGTCTTAAGAGCTTAAAAACATTTTTATGGTGTAAACGAGCTTCGCAACTTTGTTTAGATACATTTTCGAATAATGGTTAGTCATTTCTTTTAAATTTGTCACCACCTCAATGATGAACCTAATTTACTCCTGATATTTATAGCGATTTTATAGTAAATAGTAGGTAATGTGAAATAATTTTAAGGAATTCATTGTTAGATACTGCGCAAAAAATGTTAAAAACTATTTTTTTGCAAACAATTTTATCAAAACGTGTTGATTTAACATTTTTTATAAGTTAGATTTTTTTCAAAAAAAATCATAATTTTGTTTTTCTTTCTATAAATAAACATTAATATTTTTTATTACAATCATCATCACTTTTTGTTTTTTGCTTTTAATACCTCCAATCTTTTTTATAATATTAGTAAAATCTTTAAAAACAATTTCCGGGTTCTTAAAAATTATGCTACCCAGCAAATTATTATGTTAATAAACTCAAGCAAGAAAATCTAAATTAAAATCATTTTAAAAACATTTTGGACATATTAAATTTGCAAAACATAAATGTTGCAATATGATGTTTTATAAACATGTTGCTAACAATATAGAAAATAACTACACCGAAAAAGTGATAAAAAAAAAACAAAATATTATCTAGAAAATCATATAAAATAATAACTAAACAATAAAAATTTATACTAGCAAAATTTCTAGCAACATGTTGATACTGATTTTAAACATATTTGTTAGTAAATATGTTTCTAGCAACATGTTTAAAAATGTTTTAATACAAAATTTTTATTTTTTTTAATTTACTTAACCATTTTCTGTTATTTTTCCTCAAAAAAATTTTGATTACTGAGAAACTACTCCTTACAAATGTACCTTAATTGTTTACTGGGTTATTTTATAAATGTTTCTTTTATTAAATTTTCGCTGTTCTTCTTCTTTTCCTACAAAATATCAAAAACATTCGTATTCACTTGTTGATTAGGTTATAAATAATTTATTTGTTTAACCATCATTATTCAGGATTTTGTTTATTTATTCTAAACAAATTAATTATCTTTTATTGTTTGATTAATTTTATAGCTGGAAGTTATTTATTTTATTTATTTTGATAAAAAACTAAACATTAATCTTAAAATTATAATTTGTAAATAATGAATTTATAATTTTAGTGTGGGAAAAAAAATTTTATTTGAATAATAATTTATTTTATTAAAAGGAAATCAAAATAAAAATAAAAGAAAGTCAACTTCACATAATATCTAGTAGAATAATTTAATTTAATAGAATAAAAATTGTCACCAGGGAAATAAAAAGGTAATAAATGCGTTTTAGATTAAAAAGTCTATTTAAAAATGTCTATTTTTTCTTTAGAAAAGGTACTAAATTTATATTTTTTTCAGGTACTGAGACATTTTTGCCTAATGCAATTCGATAAATTGTATTGCTAAAATCTTAAATATTTAATATTATTGCTGTAGGAATGAGCTTAGCAACATTGTTTAGACACATTATTGCACACATTAGCAACTACTTATTTTCTAAAAATACAAATTATTAGAACTGAGTAAAAATTTTTTAGAGTTTATTTCGAGGGGCTTATACCCAAAATACATTTTTCTTATGCAAAAAATATCCAGAAGAGATTAGGAAAATAAAGAACAAATTGGAAAGATTTAGTTTTTTTGGGGAAAACTAAGAAAAAACAAGTAAGAGAATGATAGTCGGTCAAGACCGACCATATAATACCCTACACCAGAGTTTTCCGAAAATTGGCCCCGGAAAATGGGTCCTATGGACCGATTAGATTTTTATTTTGTCAAATCTTTAATAAGTGTAAAAAACACTCACAAATCAAATTTGAGTCAAATGGGCATCTATTTGTTGACAATAAACCGTTTTAACTGAATATCGGGCGAAATTTTCAAAAGGGGCCTAAGCCCAAAACTGGTTCGATGACTATCAGATTTATAAGGTTATTTAAGTACGCGTTTAACATACACAAACAAAATTTTAATTAAATATTTTCTATATTCATGAAATTTAAGAGATTTATGTGAAAATCGGGTGGTTTTCGAAAATATACCTATTATAATACGGTTATTAGAGTCATTTGAGTCAAAACTAAAGAGGACCTTTGTATGGGGGCTATAAATATGCACCGATTTTTTCCAATTTCAATAGCGACCTGTATCGTGCTTGCACTGTTTACATAGACAGACAGACAGACGGACGGACGGACATCGCTAAATCGACTCAAAAAGTGATTCTGAGTCGATCGGTAAACTTAAAGGTGGGTCTAGGACCAATATTTCGGGTAGTTACAAACATCAGCACAAACTCATTATACCCTGTACCACAGTGTGGTGTAGGGTATAAAAATATAAATATATTTCTAAAAAATTCAGGAAAATTAAGAACAAAAAAATAAGTAAGTAAGGAAATTATATTCGGCCATGGGACTCATTTTCCGGAATACAGTGTTTTTCGGAAAATGAGTCCGAAGTCTAAACATGGGCCGATTGGATCTATCTCTTGTTAGATCTTTAATTAGTGTAGAAAACACACACAAAACAAATTTTAATGAAATAGTCGAAGTTATGGCAGTTTAAGTTCGTTTAAGAATAAGGCGATTTTTTATACCATCCAACTACAGTATGGGGGTATACTCACTTTGTCATTCTGTGTGTAACGCATCAAAATATCAGTCAAGGACACCATAAAGTATATAAATTTATGATCAGTGATCGATTCTAAGACATTCTAGCGATGTCCGTCCGTCCGTCCGTCTGTTCGTCCGTCTGTCCGTCTGTAGTTAACACGATGCAGTCCAAAATAAAAGAGCTAGACTCCCGACATTTAGCACGAATATGTCTTATGTTCATAGGCAGGCCAAGTTCGCAAATGAGCAAAATCGGGCCAGGGCGAAAAAAGTTCCCCCTTGAAGAACTAAACCAACCTCTGACAAATACCATATTTATACCCTACACCACACTGTGGTACAGGGTATAATGAGTTTGTGCTGATGTTTGTAACTACCCGAAATATTGGTCCTAGACCCACCTTTAAGTATACCGACCGACTCAAATTCACTTTTTGAGTCGATTTAGCGATGTCCGTCCGTCCGTCCGTCTGTCCGTCCGTCTGTCTGTCTGTCCATGTAAACGGTGTAAACACGATACAGGTCGCAATTTTTAATCAATTGACTTCAAATTTGAAACTTAAGTCTCTCTTGGCCCAAGGACGAAGCCTATTGAATATGGAAAAAATCGGTCCATATTTAGACCTAGCCCCCATACAAAGGTCCTCTTTAGTTATGGCTCAAATGACTCTAATAACCGTATTATAGAAGCTATCGCTTTGAAATTTGGATGGTAAACATGTTTTGTCTTCACATATCATCATTCCGAATTTCAATGAAATCGGACCAGTTCTTCTTGTAGCCCCCATACAAACCACCTTCCCGATTTTCACATAAATGTCTCAAATTTCATGAAAATAGAAAATATTTAATTAAAATTTTGTTTGTGTATGTTAAACGCGTACTTAAATAACCTTATCGAACCTGATAATCATCGGACCTGTTTTGGACTCAGGCCCCTATATTCAGTTAAAGCGGTTTATTGTCAACAAATAGACGCCTATTTCACTCAAATTTGATTTGTGAGTGTTTTCTTCACTTATTAAAGGTTTTACAACATATAGATCTAATCGGTCCATGGGACCCATTTTCCGGGAAACCTTGGTGTAGGGTATTATATGGTCAGTCTTGACCGACTATAATTTTCTTACTTGTTTTACATGATTTTTTGGGATTTTGTTGAACAATTGCAACATTTTTATGCCACAAAAAGTTCAAAGTCCTGCACTTGGACTCAGAGAATTACAAAATGTAGTTTTTTCAGAAAACATCCAACAATTCCAAGAAAATTATGGAAATATCAGAAAAAAAGTTAAGCAATAAAGAAAAATCTGGAAAACTTTAAAAATTCTAGGAAACTAAAAATGAATATCTTACAAAAACAGATAAACTAAAAAAAAATACAAAAAAAAAAATTTAGAAAATTTAAAAAAATTTTGAGAAAATTTGGAGGATAGTTCTTTTTATTCATATTTTTGTTTACGACTCCCTCCAATGTTAATTAATATTTTCTTAATATATTTTGAGTAGGTTTATTGTAGCTCGAGGTCATTATTTAATTTATAGAATAATTTTGAAGAAAATTATTTTCCTGTTTTTAATTCATTTATGTTTTCTTTATAAAAAATTAAAGTTTTTTTCTTTATAATTTATAGTTTTTTTTCTACCAAAGATTTGATATTTTGTTTTCTTAATAAATAGCCCCTATTGTACGTCATAAAGTAGATATGATACGGCAAACTTGAAAAGACCCCCAACTCCATTAACATGTGTTTTTTCTGCTTTAAAAACATAAAACATTTTAAAGTTTATCTTGAGAAAAAAAAAACATAATTTAATAAATTATGTAAAATTAATTTTCATGTTTTCCACTAATTTAAATAATGTTTTAAAAAACCTGTTACCCGGCTAAAAATGTTGTATATAATCATATATGATATCATATATGAGACCATATACAGTATCATATATAGTATCAAATATGGTCTCATATATGAACATATTCCAAAATTGGCGCTTATATAAGACACGGTCATATATGATCCAATATATGTGATCATATATTAGATCATATATTGAATCATATATTGGATAATATATTGAATCATATATGGGATCATATATGATGTTGTTTTCAATTTGTTTTACATTTTTTTTCATATTTTTTTTTTATTTTTTTTTTTTCATTTTAAACTATATGTAATAGATTATTATGTATATATTCACCAGAATTGCAAACGGTGTACATAAGTATAATTTAAAATTAAAAATATTTTTTTTATTAATTTTGGTGTTTTCATAACCCTTTAATTTTATGTTTTTCATTTTTTAGTTACTATCGTTTGCATTTTTGGTGACCATATAAAAAAAATAATTTAACTTATAGATATGAGAACACATTTTGATAGTCAACTAAATAAATTGAACATAAAAGATCTTATATATCAAGTTTTTCAATTGATATCGAAAGATGCGAACAAAGGGCTTATTAAAGGAACGTTGATTTCCTTGGTGTTTTCTTGTTTTAGTGTTAATTCCGATTATCTTCAGACTTAGCGTTTTTGTTATGTTATAAGGCTCTTTTTTACAATATTTATAGTCAAAATCTAAAAAAGGACATAAAATAATATTAATATTTGAGATATTTCTAGAATTTTTATTGTATTAAAGTATCACCAACGATAGCATTTGGTGCTAATAGGTTAATGATACCACGGATGTCATTTAACGAAGCAACCATCTACCTTTAAAGATTGGTTAGATACTGCTAGTTACATACATACATGTTGGAGTGTATTTTGTTAAGACCATGGGATGCTTAAGCCCATTGGATGCTAAAGACTATGGAATGCTTTTTAGGGAAAGATATATTGTCTTTCAGAAATCCATCTGAAAAAATATTAAAAATTATTACATATTTCTTTTCTACTAAATGCATGCATCAAAATTCATAGCAAGCAAATAATTTTTTTTCAAGGGGTGATCTAGCCCTAACGGCCGGCACTGCGACCCTTATGGGTCTTTTGTGCCAAAAGCAAATAATTACTTAAGACTTCGATTAAAAGCAATATATTCCGTAGGTATGTATTTTATCTTGCTGGGTTATGTTTGTAAGAATATTTGAAGGATATGGATAAAAACTATTTCTACTTACATCATGTTTGTAAGGATATTTGAAGGACTGGGATAAAAACTATTTCTACTGACATCATGGTGACAATGTGCCAGATTGTCACTTTCGCTTATAGACCGCTTTCTTGTAATTGTATAAAACGTTGTCCTTCCTAAATCGTTACTCAACCTTAAAACTGATCGTTCTTTTCATTTCGATTTGCTATGGCGATAGTAAGCGATTTCAAAATAGTTTGTAGTGTTGGAACCGTAGTGATAACGTTACGGTCGTGCATATGCCCTCTGCTCCAAGTTAAGCGAGCTTAACGTACCTCCGCATGGTTGAATTTTCTAGTAACTCGGCCTTCAAACTTCTTATACATACGTTCTTTCCATTTCCAATTTGCTACAGTAAGGGATTTCAAAATAATTTATAGTGTTGGAATCGTAGTGATAACATTTCTAGTGGTGCATATGTCCTCTTCTCCAAGTTGAGTGAGCTTAACGTTACGCGGCCTCAAAACTGCTTATACGATCTATCATTTCCAATTTGTTATGGCGACATTAAGGGATTTCAAAATAGTTTGCAGTATTGCAATCGCAGTGAAAACATAATGGTGGTGCATATGCCCTCTCCACGAAGTTGCACGAGATTAACGAAGCTGCGTAGTTTAATTTTCTTCAACATCAAAGCACTCTATATTATTGTATTTGCGACATATGTTCATTTACTCATTTTGAATATGATCTTGTTTTGGAATAAAATGTCCACGCTTATACTTGTTATGACGATGAACTGGAAAAAAATAATACAAATGATTTTATAATTCTAAATTCATTTAAAATTCTAATAAAAACTTACCTTTTCCATTTTCTTTATGTAAAAGTAACTTTATATTTTTGAAATTATTGATACGAATCGGTATTAAGATATAAATATGGTAATAAAATATAATTTCAATCGTACAAAACTTTTATTTTGTAATTCCGGTTGATATTTTCATACACATGCACTAAAATTTAACATTTTATGATAACATATATGTTTCCATATATGATATCATATATGGCACATATTTTATATACGGCCACATATATGGGATCGTTTCTTGCATATATGGTCACATATATGTTTCCATATATTTCATATATGATCATATAAAGATCTATATATAAGCATATACGAACATACACATTTATTTTTAGCCGGGTACTTACTTAATAAATTCCTTAAGATTAATGTGAATAAATTTAACTTTTTTTTTTTTATTATTTCGTTACAGAATTATATCATCTTCAGTATAAATCAACAATAAAAAAAGAAGAAGAAACTCAAAAAAATTAAAAAAAACTTGAGTGAAATTCCACTAGACTTTAACAAAAAAAAAAAAAATACCGAAAAAAAATATTTAAAAAAAAAAAATATCAAAAAAAAAAATTATAAAGGAGGTGTGTCGCATTTCATACCATAATGCACCAGTGACTTTCTTTTCATTGTTTTAAAACAAAAAAAATTAAAAGTGAATTTATTTATTTTGATAAAACAAAAAAATTTTAAAAAAATATACAAAAAAAAGTATCAATCACGAAAATATATTACAAGTGTTTTTTTTAAAAAAATAAAATAATTTTGTTACTTTTCTTTTATTTTTTTACAATTTCCGTGTTTAAACATTATTAAATATTGAATCAGTGCATAAATTAACATACAAATTGATATTATAAAAGAAAATAATTTAAAAAAAATATATTTTTTTTTAATAAAAGATAATTACAAGAAAATAATAAAAGATTGTTAGACTGACTCTGACACTCACTTAAATTAAAAACATATTAAATGCTTTTTATTTAACAAAAAAAAGCGAAATTAATTGTTTTTTCTTTTGTTATTTCAACTTATAACTTTTACTTGTTGCAAGTAACAACTTTATCATTATTTCTCAGCAACTTCTTGTTTCGTACAATAAAATAAACCATGGATACAACAACATCAAGTATTGATACTGCTACCAGCAGTGGCATGAGTACATTAAGCAGCAATAATAGCAGCAGCAATAGCAACAGTAATACCGATACTACAGATGGTTTATCTTTTTCTTTTATACGGGTAAGTTTTTTTTTTTTCTTTACAAAAAATAAACAAAAAATTTGATTTAAAATTTTTTTATTGTGTGTAAAAGTCAACTTTTTTTTTATTATTTACTTTTTTATTGAATGTTTTTCTTTTCAATATTATTTTATTTAAGTAACCTACTTTAAAAAAGTTAGTGTCAACATTAATACAATATAACTGGTTTAAAATTAAATATTTGATTTTTATAATTCAAGTTCAAATTGTATTTAAAAATGTGTCTGCTTTAAAAGAAAATGGTGTCAGATGTTAAATGATTATAAAAAAAAATTTAACTTTTTCGTTTTATAACATTAAAATGTGCTTAAAACTCTTGATTTTTAAAAATGTTGCTAGCAACATTTTTTTTTAAACCTCAGCAACTAATGGAATGAATAATTTAACTGTTAGCAACATGTAGATATGAAATGAAATAAATTTGAAATAATGTTAAAAAATTTTGCTGTTACATTTTAAACATTATTAATCAATTTTAAAAAAATTTTAAAAATGGTGTCAGATGTTAAGTGATTATATAAAATAAAAATTTTCGATTTTAAACATTAAAATGTTGCTAGCAACATTTGTTTTTAAATTCGGCAAAAATTATTTTTTATATAAAGAAGCAATATTTTTTTTGACTTTTACTTAAAATAAATAACACTGTACAACACAAAAAAAAATTACAAGGTCAGACCAAAAAAATTTGATAGAAGAGACAAAAAAAAAAAATATACGTGTATCGGCGTTTTGAAAGTTTACATCTGGGTTTCAATTTAGGGGGAGGTAAAGTTTCCCCCAATTGCAAATGTTGTATTGTCAATCGTCATTGAATATCGAGTAACGCTTCCGTTTAAAGTATATGGTGTGTTCAGCAAATTTATGTAAAATGCTACGGAGAACATTTTTGTAGAATATCTTAACCCTGTAACACCTTAATTTAAGGGTCTTTTTTGTCCTTCTTTCCAAAAAAAGCAAAAAACACCATTAAAACAAGGATTTAACGGGCTTAAATGTTCCGCAAAAATATTCGCCGTGCAATTTTACTATAAGTCCCTGCATACATCAAAACTGAAAACTCAACCAGAAAGTCAGAAATAAGACACAACAAAAGACATCTTAGGGTTAATTTCGCATTTATTAAGAAAATCGAGTAAAGCTTACGTTTAAAGTATATGGTGTGTTCAGAAAATGTATGTAAAATGTTACGGAGAACATTTTTGTAGAATATATTAACCCTCTAACTCCTTAAGGTTAGGGTCTTTTTTGTCCTTCTTTTAAAAAAGAGCAAAAAACATCATTAAAACAGGTATTTAGGGGGTTAAAATGGTCCGCAAAAATATTTTCCGTGAAAGGGTCTTATAGTAAAATTTCACGGCGAATATTTTTGCGGAACATTTTAACCCCTTAAATCCCTGTTTTAATGGTGTTTTTTGCTTTTTTTGAAAAGAAAGACAAAAAAGACCTTTAACTTGAGGAGTTAGAGGGTTAACATTTCCATAAAAATGTTCTCCATAACATTTTACATAAATTTGCTGAACATACCATATACTTTAAACGTAAGCTTTACTTGATTTTCCTAATAAATGCGAAATTAACCCTAAGCTTCTTTTGTTGTGTCTTATTTCTGACTTTCTGGTTGAGTTTTCCGTTTTGGTGTATTCAGAGACTTATAGTAAAATTTCAAGGCGGATATTTTTGCGGAACATTTAAACCCGTTAAATCCCTGTTTTAAGGGTGTTTTTTGCTCTTTTTGAAAAGAAGGACAAAAAAGACCCTTATCTTCAGGAGTTAGAGGGTTAATATATTCTACAAAAATGTTCTCCGTAACATTTTACATAAGTTTGCTAAACACACCATATACTATAAACGTAATCGTTACTCGATTTTCTTAATAAATGCGCAATTAACCCTAAGATGTTCTTTTGTTTTGTCTCATTTTTGACTTTCTGATTGAGTTTTCAGTTTTGATGTATTCTGAGACTTATAGTAAAATTTCACGGCGAATATTTTTGCGGAACATTTTAACCCCTTAAATCCCTGTTTTAATGGTGTTTTTTGCTTTTTTTGAAAATAACGACAAAAAATACCCTTATCTTGAGGAGTTAGAGGGTTAACATGTTCCACAAAAATGTTCTTCGTAACATTTTACATAAATTTGCTGAACACACCATATACTTTAAACGTAAGATTTACTCGATATTCAATAAAGATTGACAATACAACATTTGCATTTGGGGGAAACTTTACCTACCCCTAAAATGAGACCCAGATGTAAACTTTCAAAACGCCGATACACGTACATTTTTTTTTTGTCTCTTCTATCAAATTTTTTTGGTCTGACCTTGTAATTTTGGAAAAAAATTGATTTTGTTGTACAGTGTAATTTTAGTGTTAGCCACATGTTGCTATGGAATGAATAAAATTAAATAAATTCTAAACGTTTTGAAATGTTGCTAGGACAAATATAAAACTATTTAGCTATAAATTTTAAAAAATGTTGCTAGCCACATGTTTCTTAAACGTCAGCAATCAATAGAATAAATAATTTAACTGTTAGCAACATGTTGACAAATGAAATAAATTTGAAATATCGTTTAAAAATGTTGCTGGCACATTTTAAACATTAATAATCAATTTTTAAATTCTTAGGCAGTAACTCGTGTTTTGAAAATCAAATTTTATGTAAATTAATGATGCTACCAATCACAATCAGCAAAAATTTTGAAAAACTAAAAAAAATTCAGAAAGGATTAAAAAAATTTTGAAGAGAAAAAATTTTCTGTTGTCATCATGTTGTTAGGAAGTATTTTTTTATGATCAATACATATTCAACATTAATAAAATACGGAACATGTTTCTTAAAAGTCAGCAATCATATTTTGCAATGAATTTTTATATCAAGAAGATAAATTTCATTTAATGTTTTTATAAAGAATAAATATTTTAATTGTTAGCAACATGTTGATATCGAGTGAAATAAATTTGAAATATCTTTTAAAAATGTTGCTGGCACATTTAAAACATTTTTAATCAATTTTTAAATTGTTGGGTGGTTATTCGTTCTTTCCAAATCATATTTTATTTAAATAAATGTAGCAACATGTTTTTCTAGAACGGGTAATCACAATTAGCATGTTATATATTAAAAAAATATTTTTTCTCTGTTGTCAACATGTTGCTAATAAAATTTTTCTTAAGATTAAGCAATCACACAATCCGGGAATGAATCAATATTTCAGTCGTTAGCAACATTTTTTTATTGAATGGAAATATTTAAAATAAATGTTGCTAGACAATTGCCAATCACAATTAGCATGTTATACATTAATAAATTTTTTTTTGCTGTTGTCATCATGTTGCTAAATGAAATGAAATAAAAAATGTTTTCTTAGGATTAAGCAAGCACACAATCTGCGAATGATTTTTATAAAAAAAAACTCAATATTTCAATCTTTAGCAACATTTTACTATTGAGTATTACAAATTGCAAAACAAAATAGTATAAATAAATAATTAAAAATATAATAAAATTAAAATGTGTAATATAAAATAATTAGCAATCTAAATTTAAAATCTTGCCAAAACATTGGCAACATTGCAATACTGCAATGGGAAAGATTTACATAAAAGGTTTTCAAATAATGCTAACAACGCATTTTTTTAAGCCATGATCAGCAGATGGTTTTGTTTATATAAAAAATTTATATTTATTTGTTGGCCAAATGTTGCTTTCAAAAATTAAATTAAAAAAAATAATATTTTTAATAATTTATATAATAATAATAATTTTAAAATGTTGCTATTTTAAACAATTCAAAATTTACAAATGTTGCTATAAAAATGTTGCAAGACGTATGCATTTATATTGCCATATAAACATTTATGGTGCTGAAAAAAGTTTTTGCACACTTTTAATAATAAAAATGTTGCTACAAAAACAAATCCAAATTAAGTATGTTAAGCTCTAAACATTTATAAACTGTTTCTACCAAATTATTTCTTGCAACATGTTGCCAAAAAGTTATAAAAACAGCTTAAAAACATTAACAAATAATAAATCAATAAATATTTTTATTAAATTAAAAAATAAAAATTCTAGCATTAAAAATTAAAAAAAAAATAAATATTAAAATTTTAACATGTTGCTAACAACATATTCTCTTGCAACATGTTGTCAATTAATGCCTAAAATATAAGCAATTTAAAAAAAGTGATTATTTTTGATAGTATTTTAAATAATATATAATTTTAAATTGTTGATATTTTTTTAAGGATTTTTGATTTAAAAATGTTGCTATAAACATGTTGCAAGACGTATGTTTTATATTGCTGAAAAGAGTTTGTTAACACTTTTAATAATATAAATGTTGCTAGAAAAACAAATTCAAATTAAGTATTTATAAACTGTTTCTACCAAAGTATTTCTAGCAACATGTTGCCCAACATTGTTAAAACAACTCAACAACCTTAACAAGTAATTAAAAAATTCTTACATTTAAAATTTTAAGAAAAATTGCTGTTTAATGTTAAAATTTAAACATGTATTAAAATGTTGCTTACAACATTTTCTCTTGCAACATGTTTTGAAATAATGCTAAAAATATAAGTAATTAAAAAAAAAAATTTTATGAATATTTTTAATAATTTTAAAATGTTGCTATTCTTTTATAATTTATAATTTAAAAATGTTGCTATCAACATGTTGCAGGATATATGCATTTGTATTGCCTAAAATTATTTTAATGAGGTGAACAAACTGGTTATAATTTTAAATGTTAATGTTAAATTTTAAAATGTATTAAAATGTTGCTAGCAACATGTTGCTAAAGAATGACAAAAACAACCAATTAAAGAAAATAATTGTAATAAATATTTTTAAAGCAACGTAAAATTGTAAAAATTTTTGCATTCATGAGTAGACACATTATGGGAATATATAACTTATTCTTATATATTAAAATTGCCATCAAATTATTAAAAGTTGGCTGCCAATGTTTTGTAGCACCATATTTTGAGGTTCGTAACATATCTTCAAAGATATTTTTAACATAATTTCTTTACATAAAAAACCTTTTTTCTTCCTTCGTCCCTTTCATTTGATAATTTATTAATAATAAAATTTTACTGCAAATGAGTTTTGTGTTTTTTTCCACTTCTATTTGATATTCATTTTATATTCATATCATAACATGAAATCTATGTATAATTTTCTATCTTTTTTTCTAATCAACACTTCCTGTAAATATTTTTTTTTACACATACAATGCGAATTACCAACAACTGGTACTAACAACTACTGTCGATTGTGTAGTTGAACAAAAAAATGGCTTAAACTAAGTAAAAAGGGCCAAAACTACATACTATAGTTGGTAATATCAATCGCAATATTGTATACAAAACAACCTGTCTAATTTACATCTCCAACATAAACATTAGTTTGTTGCTGTGGTATTTAACAACATTGGCACAAGCTATCACATTCATGCCGCAACATTTACTATTTTTATACGAAGCTCCTCTATAGATCTCATCCTTTCTCCCTCCACCACGGAATTGTTGTAATAATGCGTTTTTGTTATAAAGCTCAATAAAAAAATAGTTGGTAATTTAAATGCAATTTATGAGCCGCGTCATTTGAAATTGCAAATATTATTTTGATGCTATAGCTGGTGCTGCTGCTGGGAGGGGGGAAAAAGTCAGTAAAGTAGTAAAGTTTGTTTTTGTGTTTATACATATTTGAGTCTAGAGTTTTGTTAGGTTGTTTGCAACAACTTATAAATAGGGTAGAAGGGGGACAATTGACACCTCGATGATAGGTGATCGGTAAAACATTTAACAGGTCCTATTTTCCGTTGTTTCAAGATAAGAAATATCCCTTAACCATATAAAATTGTTATTTTGAAACGTTTTTTTCTGCTTCTAAAATTTTAATTAAAAAATCTGGGATTAAGACAAGTTTCGGCTGAAACATTGTTGCGAAACAATGTTGCGTAAGGTTTGTTTAAATCAAAAACTGGTGGAGTTGGCCCCACTGGCCCCTCTACCCTATATTTAGTACAACTAGCTGCAACTTGTTGCAACAATCCAACAAATACTCATAAGTAGTTAGTTTGTTTTGTGAAAGCTAACATGTTTTAAATGTTGTAGATGTTTGTCTATTTGTATGTTAAAGCTACTTGGTTTGTTTGGTTTTTTTTTCTTCTCAAAAGGCTTTCATAAATTCGTTTTTATATTAAAATTACATACAATTTTTTATCTATACAAATAAATAAATTGTACATTTAAAAAAAAAAAAAAACTTTTCGTAATATTTTTTCACTCGCGCTTTTACTTGACAAATGTTTTAAAGATTTTTCATTTTTAAAACATTTTTCTTTTACAAACACTTGGTTTCTCATATTGTAATTGTTGCCAGAAAACACTAATAATTATTATTTGCAGTTTACAAATTTTTTTAATGTTTTATGGTTTTTTTTATTAAGTGAAAATTTTAAACACAATGTAGGGAATTTGTAATTTTTTTTTAACGTTTTTTTAACAAGAATTTGGGATAATTTGAATTTTTTAGTAAATGAATAAACAATTTTTCAAAAATAAATAACATTTTTTTGCAACATGTTGCCAAAATATTTATAACGAGTCAGGAGAGACTAAAAGTCTCTCTACAGTTACAAACTTCTAGCACCATGTTGGCAGAACACTCGCAAATTGAAAAAAATAATTTTTTAATAGTCGCCAGTAGACAAAATCTATGTTCCTTAAAATTTCAAGCAACTTGTTGCCAGAAAAAAAGTTAAGCAACATTTTCTTTGTCTAAATTTTTTCAACTCTGGCCAAAGGTTGAACAAATTATTTACTTTTAACGCCGCCAACATTAAAAAAAGTAAAATGCTAAGACAAAATTCCTTAAATAATCTAGCAACATGTTGCCAAAACTAAATATACCAATTAAGTCACTTTATTACACTACTACAAATATGATGCTGAAACTCCAGATGTTAACATTTAATCATTTGTTAAGGAAATTGATAAAAATCTGTATTTTTCTTTATGTATACTTTTGCAACATGTTGCTATAATACTAATGAATTGAATAACAGATTGAGTCTCTATAAAAATTGCTATGAATATGTAGTTTGCACTGAAGTTTAACAATATTTATTTTTGTTCGAACTTCTGAAACTCTGGCAACATGTTGCTAGAAATCTTGCAGATTAAATAAATGACTTATGTTTTACAGCCGACAGTCAGAAAAATTAAATAAGATTACCTTAGATAAAACCATTTAATAATCCTTAAATTTTCTAGCAACTTGGTCAAAAAATATGTATGTATCTTTGTTCGAACCTTAGAAAGTTGTCTAGCAACATGTTGCCATAAATAAATATAAACTATTTTTTAAACTTTGAAAACTCGGGAATGGCAACATGTTTCTAAAACACTTCCAGATTGAATAAAAATGTATTTTTAACAGCCGGCAACATTAAATTAGAAAAGCTTACAGAAAGTCCTTTATTTTACCCAGAAAGTTTCTAGCAACATTTTGATAGAACTTCAGCTCATAAAAAATATAATTTGTGTTTGTAAATAAGTTGCTAATACTACTGTTGACAGCTTTTAAGCTCTCCAGCAACATTTTGCTAGAATACTTAAGATTGAATAAAAAATTTTAACAGCTGGCAACATTAAATTAAAAAAAAAAATTAAAAAAACCTGTAAGCAAACCTTGAGTTTTCTTTCAACATGTTGCTAGCAAAAAATGATATAAAGGCAAGCAACTACATTTTTTACTAAACTTTAGAAACTCTGATATGGCAACAAGTTTTCAGAACACTTAAAAATTACAACAAGTGTCTAAACGCTCAACAAGGTTGCCAGCAACATGTTGAAGATTTCTAGAAACATTTTGCTAGAACGTAAGCGCATATAAAAAATATAATTTGCGTTTGTTGCTAATTTTTAAGCTTTCTAGCAACATGTTGCTAGACTACCTAAGATTTAATAAGTGATTTAATGCTAACAGCTGGCTACATTAAAAACAAACAAGTGAGAGTGTTAAATTCGGCTGTGCCGAATCTTTAATACCCTCCAACATATAAAAAAAATTGCAGGGGCTTTTTTTTTGGGGGGGGGGGGGTCAGTAGTGGTCATTAGGGGACACATAAAACTATGCGGTAAATGTTTATAAATTCATTTATTATGCTTTTGGAGCTTAAGTAATACAATTTTATCATTATTAAAAGACATTTTTAATATCCACGCCCACAAAAGGGGGCGGGCAAAAAAAAAAAGATTTTGTTTTATTTCCTGGGTCCAAGTGCAGGACCTTGAACTTTTTCTGACATCAACATTGTTTCATTTGCTCAGCAAAAATACAAAAAAACCTGTGAAAATATAGCGTTTTTCAGAGGTAAGTTAATTTCTTCAAGGGGGAACTTTTTCCCCCTGGTCCGATTTTGCCCATTTACGAACTTAAACTGCCTAGGACCAAAACACATATGCCTGCCAAACTTGACGAGTCTAT
Organism: Pegoplata infirma; assembly: GCA_963921195.1. Taxonomy (NCBI): domain Eukaryota; kingdom Metazoa; phylum Arthropoda; class Insecta; order Diptera; family Anthomyiidae; genus Pegoplata; species Pegoplata infirma. The sequence continues at coordinate 13,865,182 of OY992540.1, forward strand.
CTCTTTTATTTTGGACTGCATCGTGTCTTATACAGACGGACGGACAGACGGACATACGGACATTCTAGAAAAGTCTTAGAATATATCATAGATCAATAATATATATACTTTATGGGGTCCCCGACCGATATTTCGATGCGTTACAAACGGAATGACAAAATGAGTATACCCCCATACTGTAGTTGGAGGGTATAAAAAACTTTAAAAATCCTGTAGGTAAACCTTAAGTTTTCTTGCAACATGTTACTAGCAAGAAATTAAATAAAGTCAAGAAACAAGATTTTTTACTAAACTGGTATGGCAACATGTTTCTAGAACACTTAAAAATTACAACAAGTGTCTAGACCAACGACCATAAAACCTTTTAATTTAAAAAAAAAAATTAAAAGGTTTTATGGTCGTTGTCTAGACACTCAGCCAGGTTGCCAGCAACATGTTGAAGATTTTTAGAAACATTTTGCTGGAACTTAAGCACAAAAAAATTTTATTTATATTTGCAAATAACTTGTTAAAACTCATGTTGCTAGCTTTTAAGCACTCCAGCAACATGTTGCTAGAATACTTTAGAATGAACAATTGATTTATTTTTAACAGCTAGCAAGATTAAATAAAAAACTTTAAAAACTCTTTAGGTAACCCTTAAGTTTTCCTGCAACATGCTGCTGGCAAAAATTTTATATAAAGTTAAGCAACAAATTTTTTACTAAACCTTAAAATCTCTGGTAAGGCAACATGTTTCTAGTACACTTAAAAATTACAACAAGTGTCTAGACACACAGCAAGGTTGCCAGCAAAATGTTGAAGTTTTCTAGAAACATTTTGATAATTTATGTTTTCAAATAATTTGCTTAAACGCATGTTGCAAGTAGAAAATGAACTGCGGTCAGCCAGAACTTCATGGAGAGAAGCAAAAAGGCTAGCTGTAGATAGAAGTCAATGGAAAACATTTGTACTGGCCCTTTGTTCCAACTAGGAATCCCAGGAATTTATATATATATGTTGCTAGCCTTTAAACTCTCTAGCAACATATTGCTAGAACAGTTGGCAACATTAAATTTAATGAAAACTCAAATAAAATCCTTAGATAATCCTTAAGTTTTCTTGCAACATGTTGCTAACAAAAAATTAAATAAAGTCAAGCAACATCATTTATTACTAAAATTTAGAGACTCTGGTATGGCAACAGTTTCTAGAACACTCAAAAATGTTTCCAAACACCCAAAAATGTTGCCAGCAAGATGTTGCAAAACATATAAACTATATTAATTACTAATTGTAGCTTAACAAATAATGATAAAAAATATTTATGCCAAAAACTAGTTATTTTTTTATTGCACTTAAATTTGTAACAAATTCCCCATACAATTTAAAACAATTTTGCAAACATTTTAACATTTTTTTTTTTTAATAATCCAAATTAGTTGTACATTATTTTTGTACCAATTTCAAAAAAAAACATTTGTTATCTATACAATTTTTTTGCAATCTAATTTAAACAAACACTTTTAAATTCACATTTGTTATTATTATTTAAGTTGTGATTTGTTTTTTTTTTTTTTTTGTTTTCGAAATTCATTGATAGTTATTGTTAAAGATTTTTTATTGTTCATTAAACTTGTATATAGATATGGAGTAAAAATAACAAAAGTTGCATGAGTCTTTTTTTGTGTTTTGTCTAAAATTTGAAAACACTTTTTTTTTTTTTTTTTGGTAAATTACTTTTAATGGCATTTTAAATTAAGGTCTTATTTTTGGATTGTGCTTATTTTTATAAATTTTTTTGTTTTTGTTAAATAGAGAGCTATAAAATCTACACGCGCCATTCACTATTTTAAACAATTTTGATATTTTTTTTTTCTAGTTTTTTTATCTTTCAAACCTAATTTGGTAAAAACCGCAAAGTTTGTGTTTTAAATTTTTGCTATTTTTCTAGTTTTTGTTGTTGATTTGATGGAATTATAGTTGAAATGATGATTAAAAATGGAAAGAAAAAAAAAACAGTTAATAGTGAAATATCATTAGTTACAAAAAAAAAAAAAAAAAATCGAATCGGCACAAACCAACATATGGTAAATTTATGGCTAAGTAGCTAAATACAAGCTTAGTAGCAAATCAACAAAATGTTAACTGAGATTTATGGCTGGTTTTTGCAAAAAAGAAAAAAATAAGTTAACTTAAAACCAAACCAATCTAACATTGTATTTTTGTCTAATTAATGGTTAATGAGTCGTTTTAAATTTCATTACAAAATAAAAAATACAAGTGCCATAAATATGTCTATACCGGCTACTTGTTTATAAACAAATTTTTGTTGGTTTTGAAATAAATTAATCATACATAGTTTTGAAAGAAAAATTTTAGCCAGACAGCAATAAATTACAAAAAAAAATACATTAAGAAATAAAATCTTAATTTTTTTAAAGAAAAGGTTAAACTATTGGAAATGCTAAGAGTATTAATCTCAACATGTTGCTAGCAATATAATAGTCACCTTATTCAAAAAAAAAAATCAAAAGAATTTTAATATATTTTTGAAAAAACCCGGGAATGCTACAAAAATCATGTTTTGGCCTTATTAAAGAAACCAACACTAATGGAATTCATAAAAGCATTTACAGCCTTCATCATCTTGCTAGCAATATTTTTAATAAATATTATATTTGTTAAGCTACAATTCGTAATTGATTTAGGCGTTATCTATTTTGCAACATGTTTCTAGCAACATTTTTGAGTATTCTGTAAACATACAAAAGTTGCCATAGTTTAGTCAAAAACATTGTTGCTTAACATTGTTTAATTCAGTTGTGCAGCATGTTGCAAGAATACTTTAAGATCATTTAATGATTTTGTTGACAATTTTCTTATGTACGTAGACGGCAGTAAAAAATAAATTATTTATGTTGTCTTAACATGTTGCTAAAGCTTAGATAAAGAAATATAGGTGCAGATTTGTATAAGTTTTAACAACATACGGGTGCTTCAAGTTCGAGTATCTTTTTCAAATGGAAATTAAACATACATTTTTAAAGGAAATTCATTATTTCTTTATTAAAATATATAGTAGAGGTTCTGCAATTTATGAATGATAAATAATATCTTCGAAATGTCCCCCGTGTGAACGTTTACATACGTCGATTCTTTTAGCGAAACTTTCGATGGCATTTTTGCATAATAGTGCCTCTAGTTCTTCCAACTTTTTTTGGCCTATTGTTCATGATGAGGATATTGACAATATGTGGTTTCAACAAGATGGCGCGCCACACAGCCAACGAAAAAAATTATATTTTTGCAAGCGAAATTCCCGCGAATTAAATGTTAATTTGCATCAAACTAAGAATTATATTCCTTCTTTGTTTAAGCTCTGGCAACATGTTGCTAAAGAATTTAAGAATTATCTAAAAGATTTTAGCAAAGATTTTCTATTTTAATATAGCCGGCTGTTAAAAATTAATCATGTAAAAATTCTAAAATGCAAGTTTTTCAAAATTGTAGTCTAATAACTAGTTGCTAAAAATTATTTGATGGAAACATGTTTGTGGAATTCTTAAGAATAGTCGTAATAATCATTTATTTATTCTATAAGCATTTTAGCAACATTTAGCAAAAGTTAAAAAAAAAACAGATTTTTATAAATTTTCTGTACAAATTAAATGTTTATTTATTTATTTGTTTAAAAATGTTTATTTTATTTATTTGTTTAGCTTAGGCAACATGTTGCTAAGCAATTTAGGGATTTTCTAAAGTATATTATCAAAGATTTTATCAAAAATTTAATAATTTGCTGTAGCCGGCTGTTAAAAGATAATCATGTATTTAATCTTTAAGAGTTTTAGGAACATGTGGCCATGCAATAGTTGCAAAATGATTTGCTGAAAATAATTTGATTAAGTTCTGGCAACATGTTTTTAGAAAACTTTAGAATAGTTTTAATAATAATTTATTTAAGCTTTCATAACTTTATGTTGTCGGCTGTTATGAAAGACACATTTATTCATTCTATAAGTATTCTAGCAACATGTTGCTTTTCAACAAATTTTAATTTTTTCCAACAAAGTTACTATATTTTTTTTTTATATTAAGCTTTGGCAACATGTTGCTAGGTTATTTAAAGAATGTTGCTTCAGTTTTTCTTATTTAATGGTAAACAAAAACTTAAGAATAGTTTAAAGAATGTTTTCTAAGCTTTCATTTATGTATTCTATTTGTATTCTAGAAACACGCTGTTTTACAAGTTTTCTTAAAAAATTATTAAATATTAGCAGCTAGAGTTCTAGCATTATATTTTTTAGCAGATTAACACAGTGACTCAAATATTATAATCAGTCCTGGACACATGTTGCTAGAATATTTAAAGATTTTTGTCTAAGTTTTTCTTATTTAATATTGCTGTTAAATTATTTATTCAATTTTTTGAATAAATGATTTAACTAAAAAAGCTTTTGGCCAAGCTTTCATCCCGTTGATAGCAACATAATGGTCTCAAAATGGCGCCCAACGTTGGACCCCATATACAATTTTGGCCAATGACCAATGGTCATTGACCATAATCTTAATACAATCAGATCAAAGCCTCTGATGGGAATCGAACCCACGACTTTTGCACTGATAAACTCTATTATGTTAATTTGATTGGAATTTTTTTAAAAAACTGATTGGAACGGATATAAATCTGTAATTAATATTTTTTTTTAACAAAATTAATAAAAATAATATAAAACTAAAATTTTATTTACGGCCCTATGCTCCTTGTAGGAGTAAAAGGAACAAATATATATATATATAAAATTTTATAGAATCAACATTTTACTAAGAATACTATTTAATTTTCTTATTTTCTTATTTTTTTAATTCAACACTTTTGATTTTTTCAATCCCTTATTGAAAATTTTAATGTCTCCATAAATTAGGGGATTTGTATCCTTGTAAATGAATAAAAAAAAACTGTTAATAATATTCTTTTTTATTTTTTTGTATTTTTTCCACTTTTTTTAGCATAACTATATGATTTTATTCACTTAACCATAATATTAGCACAACAGAACCCCTTATTTTTCATCCACTTTTTATTTTTATTCTACTTTATGATTTAGTCCAAGAACTAAACCATTTCCAATTGTATATCAAAATTATAACAATTAAAGATTTCCAAGTTTATATATTTAAAAATTAACGCTGATTTATTATTTCAATACAGAGTTGTTATAAAGACCAAATACAACTCTGACAAAAATGTAAATATAACGAGACCGAAATCCAGAAAATTTTACTTTCATTTCGTTTAATTCAAAAATTCAAAATCCAAATCCAAAACGTTTTAAACATTCTAAAATTTAATTAAAAAAGTTATTCGAGCTCGAGGCCAGTTTTTTCTTGTAAATAAATATTCTTTTATTCCATTCCAATATTTCGATTCTCTTTGAGAATCATCATTAGGGGATTTAGTGAATTTTTATGCACACAAAACCTAAAAAATATGTTGCGAACGTATTGGCATCTAAAACTGCACTAAATCCCCTGATGATGATTCTCAAAGAAAATCGAAATATTGGAATGAAATTAAAAAATATTTATTTACAAGAAAAAACTGACCTCGAGCTCAAAGAATTTTTATTTTAATTTAAATTGGAAAGGTCGAATAATAAAAACTTTAATCATTTTCAAGTTTAAAATAAAATTTTGAAATAGTGTAATATAGTTACAGACACAAGACTATATTCTTTAAAAACTGTCTTCTTATATAGTTTTCTTCTTCCATTGAGCGCTTGTAGTAACTTCTATTATAATGAGTGGCAATGAAGCCATTAAAAAATGCATTTTGCAACCGTGCCATGTAGTGCAAAAATATAAAAGACAGTCTAGAGAAGACAGCAATAAGACAGAAGGACAGACAGACATAAATAGATAATTCTAGTTGTAATACTGTTTTTCTTAGTCGTGTAAACTGCATTCGTACTAAATAAAGGTATAATTTTCCCTTTTTGTTGTGTACATGTGTATATATTTATGTTGTTTTGAAAAAATAATATTTTGTAAAGCGTTTAGATTGCTAAGACATCGAGTAAATATTTTTCCCCTCTTAATATTCTTTAAAAAATAGCAAGTTTTGTTTAAGCAAAATGCAGCAACATGTTGCTGAAAATTCAACATTTAACAAAAAATTGGTAAATACAACTAGCAAATTATGTATAAGCAACATGTTGCTAAGAATAAGAAAGTTAAAAAATTCAATTTACCATTTTATATTATTAGCATCATTTTTCTGAAAATTAAACATTTTGATAAAAATCTAACATTTTGCAGAAATTCCTGTGTTTGGTTAAATTTCCAGCAACATTTTGCTAAAAATTTCACATCTTAATATTCTTCAAAAGCTGATAAATATAACTAGCAAACTATATTTATGCAACATGTTGCAATTCGAAGAAAAATAGCTGATAAGAATAACAAAATTAAAAAAAAAATAGTTTCAATTAAGTTCAGTGAAATACTGAACTAATATTTATTAGCAACATGTTTAAAAAAATTAAACATTTTGCTTAAAATCCAACATGTTGCAGAAAATCCTGTATTTTTTTGTTTTTAAAAGGCTTAAACATTTTCTTACAAGCAATTTTTAAATAATTTTTATTTTTTATTTAAATATTTTTGGTGTTGTTGACAGCATGCTTGAAATATGAAAATGTTTATTTTTATAAGAAAATATTTAAAAATTGTTTAAATTTGAAAAAATCATCAGAAAATCATCAGAAATATACGGCTTTATAAGCTGCTTCGCGATTTTGTGAGTTCTTTCTAACATTTTTAAAAATATTTATTTAACATTTTGGCGAATTAACTATTATTAACAACATGTTGCTGAAAATCGAACATCAAACTTGTATTTTATTTACTATTTGGTGTTGCTAGCACCATGTTGCTTGAAATATAAAAATGTTTATTTTTATAAGAAATTATTTAAAAATGGTTTAAGTTTAAAAAAAAAAAAATATCGGAAATTATGTTTGTGTTGTTAGCAACATGCGGCTTTATAAGCTGCTTTTCGAGTTTCTTAGTTCTTTCCAATATTTTTAAAAATATTTTTTTAACATTTCGAAACTATTATTAACAACATGTTGCTGAAAATCGAACATCAAACATGTATTTTATTTAATAGTTTGTTATCTCACTTTTATAAAAAAATATTTGCTTCGAAATGTTTTTCATACTGTTTTGATATATTATTGTAATATTTTTAAATTGTTTGCAACATGTTGCTAGAAATAAAAAATATATTATTTTTTTTCCTTCCTATGTTAATTAGAATAAATATCTATATTTCAAAAATTCTAAAAAATATTTTTATATTATTGTTTTGTTGCCAGCAACATGTTGCTTAATCTCCAGCTTTGAGTTTTGGGTTTTTATGCATTATTATCTATTTTTGGCAAAATATATAATATAATTTTCATGATTATTATTTATTTGACTAATTTTTAAATAAATATTTTTTAGCAATATGTTGCTAGAAATTGAATAAACTATTGTTAGCTACATGTTGCTGAAAATCGAACATCAACATTGTATTTTATTCAATAGATTGTTATCTCCCTTTTGAAAAAAATATATGCTTCGAAATGCTTTTCATACTGTTTTTATATTTTATTGTAATATTTTTAAATTGTTTGCAACATGTTGCTAGAAATAAAAAAATTATTATGTTTTTGCCTTGCCTTTTATGTTAATAAGAATAAATATTTGAATTTCAATAGTTGCATAAAATATTTTTCTATTATTGTTTTGTTGCCAGCAACATGTTGCTTAATCTCCAGCTTTGAGTTTGGGGTTATTATGTATTATTATATATTTTTTTGCAAAATATGTAATATAATTTTCATGATTATTATTATTTACTTTGTTAAATAAATATTTGTTAGCTACATTTTGCTTGAAATTTATTATCTGTTTTTTTATTACTGTTTATTCTTAAAATTCAAAAATATTTGCATGCAAACTATATACAATACACCATTTTATTTAAACAATATTGGTGTTGTTATAAACATGTTGCTACAAATCCAAAATCGCTATGTAAAACATATGTTTTAGAACTTTGATGTTTATATGCTTTGATTTCTGTTGTTAATTTTAAGTTATTTAGCATTTTATTGAAGAAATTCTTGGCTGCAACATGTTTCTATTAATCAAAAATCTAACCTGGATTTTATTTGCTTTGTTTATTGTTTAAAAGTTCATATTTGCTTACATATAGTTTTCATACAGTTTTGTTGTTTTATTAAAATATTACGTTTGTTGTTGGCAACATGTTGCTAATACTCCAAAATAATTAAATTAAAACTATGAAATTAATATTAAAAAAAAAATCCTAATTTTATTAGCTTTCAAAAATTATTTGTCATCTCTTGATATGTTGCTAGCAACATGTTGCTGCACATATATCTCTGAGTTTTTGGTTATTATTATGAATTTGTATCTGTTTTTAAGTAATAGTTTTTATATTTTCTTGGCTTGTGTATAATATATGTTTTGTTGCTAGCCACATGCTACTATATCTATGCGTTTCGTTATTATCCTTTGTTGTCAGTTTAAAGCAATCCAATAAAGATCTAGGTTATACGTTATTTGGCACTTTGTTATTTAATGTTATTAATTTATTGATAGCAACATGTTGCTAGAAATTTTAATCACGATAAAATATTTATTTATACTTTGTACAATTTTTTAGCAACATATTGCTGCCTTTATAGCTGTGTGTATTGGTAATTATTGATTGTTTCTGCTTCTGGCAACATTTAAAGTATTTTGCGTTTTACCATTTAGCATTTTCTCAAAAAAAAAAACATTATTTGCAATCGCTCAACAAATCGAAGGTTTTTGGCTCCGGTTTCAAGTTTCATATAAAATTTTAAAAGATTTTGACTCGCTGATTCCAAATCTGTGCACCAAATTTTTCCATCACGTCTAGAATTTTAAATATTCGCGGTTGAAAATGCAAAAAAATGCGATTTTTGCCTTTTTTGACAGCCTGCACAGCAGCCACTGGGTGGAATAAAAATCTGGTATAAAGCGTTAGAGTAGAATTGAACTATGATCTTAAATATATGTTTAAAAAAATGGAAGTTGTTGCACTATTATTGGCCAAACATGTATTTTAAAAAAATACTGTGAAAAAAATTAGATAAAGCACCATTTTGAAAAAGGCTCTAAAACAAAAACCAGATGATCAATCTTTACTGTGAAGAGCTCAAAATTTACGCAAAATTTCATTCTTTGTTATAGACGTTTAAACTCATTAAAGATATCTTCCCGTTTATATGAAAAATAACAAAGAAAACTTAAATTTGTAAAATATTTATTTTTTTAGTTTTTCTAGTTTTTTACAAAAATGGTAAACAGTATCATTTTAAAACGCAAGTAAAGCCCAACCAAACGTAATAATTTGAAAAAAATTGTGTTCTATGTTGGAGACCATAGACAAATTATACTTTTGCGCTTTATACCAGATTTGTATTCCACTGAATGGCTGCTGTGCAGGCATTCAAATAATGCAAACATCGTAATTTTTCGCATTTTAACCCGTGAACAACTAAAAATCTTGACGTGATGGGAAAATTTGGAGAACAGATTTGTAATCAGGAGATCAAAGTCTACAAAAATTGATCATCAGAATTCAAACCGGAAAATGAGTGTTGAGCGGTGTAATCAATTATCTAACCTGCATTTTATTTGCTTTGTTTATTGCCTCAAAGTGCATAAAATAAAAATTTATTAAAATATTGTGTTTGTTGTTGGCAACATGTTGATAGAACTCAAAAATAATGAAATTAAAATTTTAAACAATTTGTCAACTATTTGCATGTTGCTATGTCTACATGTTGCTATGTCTATGTTTATCTATGCGTTTCATTCTTATCCATTGTTGTCAGTTTAAAGCAATGCAATAAAGATCTACCGTTAAGGTTAAACGTTATTTGGCATTTTGTTGAAATAATTATTGATAGCAACATGTTGCTAGAAATGTAAAATCACGAAAAAAATATTTATTTATGCTTTGTACAATTGTGTAAGGGTAATTAGGGATTATTTCTGCTTTTGGCAACATTTTAAGTATTTTGCGTTTTTTTTTTATTTTCTTAAATATTAAAAAAAACTATTGTAAGCAACATTGTTAAAAATTAAGTAAGTTTCTAGCAACATGTTGGGAAACTATATCTTAGGTATTTTTTTTTGTTAACTTGTTTGATATTTTTTCTTAAAATAATTCTCAGACTCAGCAACATTTTTATTTTTTATATAGAGGTGTTAGATGGGTATTTAAATGCAACTTTCAAATAAAAATACGCCTGCCCATTCCAAGGCTTGGTGTTTTGGTAATTATACATTGAAATCTGCTTTTAGGAACATTTTGTTAGCAACATGTTGCTAGAAAGTTAGTAAGTTTTTAAAAAAATGTTTCTGAAATACTGTTTATTATGGTTTTTTGGTACTATGGTCTTCGACTAAGCAACTTTTTTCTGCCGAAGGCGTTCTTTTGAGTTTTTAGAAAAAAAAGAGAAAAAATCAACTTTGGATTTTTATTATCACCGGTAGTCTAACCGCGTTATTATAACAGAACCTTTGAAGATTTTTAATTTTGCTTAAGCGAAGAAACCTATTTTACGATAATGTAAATTTTCGTTGAGTTTAAGTGTTATGAAAAGAAACCTATAATATTTAAATTTATGTCTTTATATACCTACTTTAAGTTTCTTAGACTTTATTTTTTTATGATTTTTTCTAAATAGTGTTCAATTTCTGCAGATAACATTTTTTAATGACAAAAAAAATATGTTTGTCCTAAAATTAAATTGAAATAAAATTAAGTGATAAATTATGTTTGAAAATTTTAAATAAAAATTTTATTACAATTTTTTATTTGCATTTGAAAAAGATAAAAAAAACGAAAGTGAATTTTTAAGTATTTTTCATGGTTACCATAAACACGGCATAAAATTAAAAAAAAAAAAAAACATTCAAATTTAATGTTTAAAACTATCAATCAAATATTTATTTTCACTTGAGTGCTCAAAAAAACAAAATGATAATCTTAATTTGAAATTAATATTCTTATAAATTTGTAATTTTTAAAAAAAAGATGCTTAGATTTTCACTATCTAAAATCAAATATTTGCGTGAATGATTTTTATATTAAAATTAAATTAAATTTATGAAAAAATTTCACTTTTTTTGTATATACTCATTAATAGGGATGAGATTTCCATGCAAATGCATGTTTTTTGTCGATAGTCTAAGAACGGTATCGACCAATTATCTTTCCGAATCAAGAAATTTGAGTTAAAATGGCATCGATTTGTTTATGCATATTTTTGCATATTTTGATGAAAATGCATATTTTTGCATATTTTGGTTTTAAGTGCATATTTTGTGCATATTTTAAACTTTTAAGTACATATTTTTGCACATTTTGGCATAAATTAGCAAAAACACTAATTGCAATTAATTTTTTTTTCAAAAACCATTTTAAATTTTAAAAATTAATTTTGAAAATAAGAAAAACTATTTTTTTCTTTAAATTTTTTTTTATAGATTGTCTTTATTTTTAAAAAAATCTTGATTATATAAAGTTTTAAATGTTAGTATTTAAGCCCGGCGTTAATTTTTTGCTTTTTAAAAAGTTTTTCCTATGAAAACAAGATTTTTTTTGCACACATTTCATTTTTTAGTGCATATTTTTAGGTTTTTGAGTGCATATTTCGAATTTTTTAGCGCATATTTTAAGCGCATATTTTCGATTTTTTAGTGCATGAAAATCTCATCCCTACTCATTAATATATTTATTACCTGCCTACCACACCTTAGGCAAATAATATAGGAAATCTTTAATACCACGAAATTCCTTTATGAAATCACAAAAATAATTAAAAAAATATTTCAAAATCTTTGAATGCTGGCAAAAAATATTTGTTAGCAACATGCGGCTGTAATTTGTAACACCTGTTAAATTTTTCTCTATAACTTCCCATTTTTATGGTTAATTTGTAATGATTTCTGTTTTTGTTATTAGTTTTTCTATTTTTGTTTTACTTAATACCCAATTGTGAGTGTAGGTCTTAATAAGAGTTGAACTGATTTTTAAACCAGTTTTTTTTGTAGCTATTTTGTTAACTTTTTGTAAGACAACAAAATAATAAAAAAATTGTCTTAACATATTTTCTACGCATTTCTTTAAAGTGAAATTGTCTCTGTAAATTGTAGTTTTATTTTTTAAAAAAGAAAAACAATGTCTGAGCCAACTTACAAATACAATTTTGTAAATCGACATGATTGAAATAAAATTAAATTTCAAAATAATGTTGTTTAATTTACATAAAACCTCAGATGTCATATAAATTGCGAAATGACTAGTAAAAATTGCTGGCGCTTTCCCAGTGAATTATGGTTAAAAGATTCAGAAAAATTTAAGTTGTCAAAATTTAACTTTAAAACCACTCTGAAGGATTTTTTGAGAAAGATCAGGATGTTGCAGACACACTATCACACAGTTAAAAAATTCCATTAGCCTACAAATAAACGAAAAATTTCTTCTTTGCTGTATAGCATTATACACCAATGTGAACATCTGGTGCTATTTCTTTAATCGACACTGTATGTAAATTTCAATTTCAAACAGAAATTGAATTGTGTTCATAAATAATAAACATAAATAAGGAAGTACAATATGTTGCAATGTCAACAAACCCAATAATGCGTTTTTTAAAAAGCAAAAGTGTATAACAAAAAGAAAAATTTCCATAACTCTTTCCTTAAAAACTGATGGCAAATCAGAGTGGCTTAAACCACAATCAGCTAAAAATATATTTTTTTTTATAAAATAACTCCATAAATAATATAACAAATAAAAACAAATGCTAGTACAATTTCTAGCAACATGTTGCTAACAAAAATTAATTGGAAAACATTTTAAATGTTTCAAAAAATTTTTAATAAAGCAAAATAACCAAAAAAAAAAACTAAGAATCCAGCAACATGTTGCTAACAACATAAAAATAATTAATTTAAACCACAATCAGTTGAAAACAAGTTTTTTTTTTATAAAATAATTCCAAAAATAATATTACAAAAGTTTGACATTTAACAAAAATTAACTGAAAAACATTTTAAATGTCCCAAAAAAATTTTAATAAAGCAAAATTATCAAATAACAAAACTATGAATTAAGCAACATGTTGCCAGCAACATAAAAAATAGTTTGGAAAGTAAAATACAATTTAAGTCAAGGTTTAAATCATAACGCAAAACATTAAAAAAACAGGCTAGATGTTAAATTTCCAGCAACATGTTGCCAACAATGAGCTATTCAGAAAAGTGCTTAAGTAAAACCGAATTGGCTCACAACGCATTGCCAAAAATTGTTAATAAATCAAAAATATCAAAAAATCAATACTAAGGATCTAGCAACATGTTGCTAACAAAATAAAAATAATTAATTTAAACCACAATGCAACATGTTGCTAACAAAAATTAACTGAAAACATTTTAAATGTCCCAAAAAATTTTAATAAAGCAAAATTACCAAAAAAAAAACAAAACTATAAATTTAGCAACATGTTGCCAGCAACATAAAAAATAGTTTGGAAAGTAAAATCAAATTTTAGCCAAAGTTTTAATCATAACGTAAAACATTAAAAAAACAGGCTAGATGTTAAATTTCCAGCAACAAGTTGCCAACAATTAGCTATTCAGAAAAATGCTTAAGTAAAACAGAATTGGCTGACAACACATTGCCAAAAATTGTTAATAAATCAAAAATATCAAAAAAATCAATACTAAGGATCTAGCAACATGTTGCTAACAACATAAAAATAATTAATTTAAACCACAATCAGCTGACAACAAAGTTTATTTATAAAATAATTTCAAAAATAACATTACAAATGCCAGTTTGATTTCTAGCAACATGTTGCTTACAAAAATTTTTGAAAAACATTTTAAATGTCCCAAAAAAATTTTAATAAAGCAAAATTACATACCGAAAAAAAAAACAAAACTATGAATTTAGCAACATGTTGCCAGCAACATAAAAAATTAGTTTAGAAAGTAGTAGAATTAAGAAAAATTAAGTAAAGCGCAAACATTGCGCAAAAAATTAAAGAAAAAATTACAGGGATGTTGTTAAATTACCAGCAACATGTTGCCAACAAAGAGTTATTCAGAAAAATGATAAAAAAGAATTGCAACACAACGCATATCCAAAAAGGTTAATTTAGCAAAATTATCAAAAAATCACAACTAAGAATCTAGCATCATGTTGCTAACAACATAAAAACAGTTTATTTTTTGGAAAAACTAATAGAATTTAGAAATAATTAAGTCAAGGTTAAATATATGTATTAAATATATTAAAAATATTTATAAAAACAATTAAAGGGTAGATGTAAAATATTCAGCAACATGTTGACAACAATGAGTTCTTCAGGAAAATCTGGCGATTTCTAGCAACATGTTTTAAACGTTGAAAAAAGGGGTTTTAAAGCAATGTAATTCAATGCAGAAGGTTTTAGTCAATAAACATAAATCTTAAGGTTTAGCAACATGTTTTTGGAATTTGGCAACATGTTGCAACAACAAGAATAATGTTTAAATTAAAAAACATAATTGTCTTTTGGATCACATTTTGTGCAATCAAGAAAAAAAAATGCTGAAAGGATGTATAGTTATTGGCAACATGTTGCTAACAATAATGTGAAAAATAGTAAATTAATGATGCCAAAACACAAAATAATGTATAATTACTAGGGATGTTGCTAATAGTATATGCGATGCTTTTTTTGGTATTCGGTCTGAACCGAATACCGATTGCATTTTCTAATTGGATTCAAGAAATATTTATCCACTACAAATGAACAACTCTACGCGGAAATATTTTTTCAGGAGGTTCATAGTATAATACGTCTTCTGTAGTAGTCTTTAGATAGAATAATGATATACAAAAATAATGATAGAAAAATGTTTTTTTTTTGGCAACATGTTGCCAGCAACAAATTAATCATTAATTAAGCCAAATGCGTAATTGAGAAGAGCAGTTACCTAAAGTTTTTCCAAAAATAATGCATAATTATAGAAAAACTTAAGATCTAGCAACATGTTACTAGCAATATAAAATTTGTTGTAAACTATTTTTTTTTCGAAAATTAATAAAATTTAAAAATATGTTTTTAATTTACAATCATTATTTATAAAAAAAAACTTTTTGCTATTTTGAAATATGCCCATATACAATTAATTTTTAGCCGGGAAAACAAATATGTAGACAATCGATTGCTAGCAACATGTTGATAACTTTAAAATATTCAACAAAATGCTAAAGGAAGAGTGAACGTAACTTAAAATATTTAAAATGTTGCCAAAACAGAAAATTGCTAAAAAAACAAAACTTTTGTTCCAGCAACATGTTAATAGCTGAATAAAAATTGTGTAAACATAAGTAAACAAATTTATTTAATTTAGAAAATTAAAAAAAATTTTTTTTTTAAATTAATTAAATGTTAAACGTCATGATTTCTTTTTTCTAACAACATGTTGCAGCAACATCTGTTACATTTAAATAACAAACTTAATGGAAAATAGTATGTAAGCAAAAAGAGAGTTTTATTAGAGTTTTAGTATAATAAACAACAAAAAATGTGTGTTACATTTTAGATTCTTGCAACATGTTGCTAAAAATTATATATATTCACCAAAATAAAAAAGTAGTAACCGTAAAACATCCAAAATATTTAAAATATTTCAAAAATCGATAATATTTACTAAAACGCAAATTTATACATTAAGATTCATGTTGCTAACATTGTAAAGTCGATAATTTAATTGTTAGTTAAATTTACATAAGGTCATAGTGTAAAGATAATGATTTGGGATTTAAAACCAACAACACAAATTAAAAATAAAGCTCATAACATGAAGCTAAGCTATTTTTGCAAGTTGCTAGAAACTCAAGTCTTAATTTCTTTATACTTCTAGCAACATGTTGTATAAAACCATTAACTTAATTGTCAGTTTGCTACCTTAACAATTCGATTAAAATATTTATTTTGTAAGTAAAATTTACTCATTTACTCATGTATGTCCAATATCTTTGCCAAACAAATGTTTATAAACATTAAAACATGTTACAAAATAATTTGAACTTGCTTATATAACTCCTTTAAAAGTAAAACCAAAGTGCAGAATTACAAATATTCCTGCTGTTATAATCATACAAATTAAAAAGAAAACCCTCAAAATCACCAGACAACGTAAACCTCTAATTTAGGGTTTCCTTCCCATAATTATAGTTTAAATTAGTTGGTAACTAAAGTTCAGCTTAAGGTGAATGTTTTTTGTTGTTTTTTTGATATAATGCAACCAAGAAACAAAAAATAAAAACAAAAATACATATTCACACACAAATAAACACATACCAACATATGCACAACAACAAAATAACATAAATCATTATTTATTTTTTACCCCGAAAAACAAAAAAAAAAGCAACACCACAAAATAACAACTTAAGATAAAATGTTGTTGTATATAATGATGTTTAAGCCAACAACAACAAAAACACAGCAACATCAAAAAGTCATGAGTAAACCAGCATAAACAAATTAGTGTCAATAACCGTAATGGTCATACAAACATATAAGACCAATAAGAACAATTTATTGTTTTTTTTTTTTTTGTTTAAAAATAACAAAAACTGATTTGTTAGCAGAAGAATACGGTTTAAACAATTTGGCACGATAAATGGCGTCTTTTTTTTTTTGGGGAGAATTTGTGGCATACATCGATTTGTCTGGAATTCGGTCAAACGGTTTTCGAGTTATTAAAAAAATTATTTTTAAAAACCAAGTTCGATTTTCCATTAAAAAAAAATTCATTAACTTTAATTTTTTAAATATTTTTGTAAGCTTTTAAAAATAAATAATTTTATTTTATAATTTTTTATAAACTTTAAACAAAATTTAGACTTTTTATTGAATGGAAAAAATAAACATTTATTTATATATAGCAACATTTTTATATTGCTAGAAATATTTATATACTGCTAGCAACATTTTTAAATATTACTAGCAACATTACTCCGAATGTATAACTTAGTTATATATGGTTTGAATTGAGAAAGGTGTGAAAGAAAAAATTTATTTTTCTAAAAATTTTAAGACATCCTGGTTCGTTTTTATATAATCGATTTTAACATTTTGTAATACGGTTATTTTTTTATTTATCATTTTTAGAATAAATTAGTTATTGCAACATGTTGCTAGAAATCGAAAATCCAATTAATAATGGATTTTTTTGTTAATCATTTAAAAATGTATTTAATATTGGATTACATACAGTTTTCATAATTGTTAGTTATTTTATTTCAAATGTTGCTGCAACATGTTGCCACAAATGAAACAACATCTAAAAATTTATTTAATTTTGGCTAGCACACAATTTTCTTATTTTTCATTACTTTATTTAAATATAGAAGATGTTTCTGCAACATGTTGCCAAAAATAAAATAAAAACAAAAGGAAAAAGTCGACCAACAATCGACGAAACGTTGGGAACAAACATTTTAATTAAAAATTCATTTTTATTTACATTGAGAAAATTTAGGCCCCATTAGCTTGACAAAAAACATCAATAAAATGTTTATATAGTTATCAAAATTTCATTGTTTTCTTAAATTATTTTTTTCACAATTTTGATTTTTATAGCAACATGTTGCTGGAATAAAAATTTTGTGGTTCAGGTAATTATCGGGTTTTAAAACATCTGTTTAAACAACATTTAAAATATTTTACTTTACTGTCACTCTTGATTATGCATTTTGTTGTTAGAGTATTTTTAGCAGCATGTTACTAGAAAACCAATATTTTTAAGCTAATAATACATACTATTTTTACCCTATGCTACAAGTAGCGTAGTGTATTTAAATAACAACCGCTATTCAAGACTTAAATAGAAGAAAAATAATATCTTCTCTTAGTTTGACATGGTTTTTGTCAAACAACTAACAAAAATTATTAAAACAGATTTGAATATAACTACCCCATACTATAACTACCCCATACCCTTCTAATCGTCGTAGGGTGCTGAAATTTGCCACAAAATATTAGTTATGATGGCATCTTTCATTTTTTGAGGTACCTGTAGCAAACAAAAGGAATTTCGGGCCACCCTACCCTATAGGTAATACGAATCTTGGATCACGAATCCAAATTTCCGGTATCTTTCTAAAAAAATTTTAAGTAGTTGTTTGATAAAATATTAGTTTATTGTTGGCAACATGTTGTTATCTTTAGGTAAATTTTTAAGAAAAATATTTCTGAATTTTATTGCTCTTCAAGAATTATTTATCAATATTTTTTTTATTTCTAGCAACATGTTACGGTTATGCTTATGTTATGTTAGCAACATATATTTGCGTTGTTGGGACTTTTTTTTTTGGTTTAAGCATCAATTGCTGTTTTAGTTATAGTTTTTCTTTTTCCAGCAATTAATAAAAAAATGTGTTAGCTAAATGTTGCAAGAAGTGGAAACTATAACAAACAGTTTTTTGTTTTTAATTCTTGTAAGCAGCATGTTGCTATAAACACAGTGCAACAATTTTAAAGTCATCGAATGCAAACTCCTTCTCGTGTGGAATTTCTCGAAGTATCTATCGAAACTAACAAACCCCCATTTGGGTTTTGCTAGTTTAGCAGCTGTTCGGATTTTATGGTTTCATGTATATTTTGGTTAAAACTTAATTTTTCGAAAAACCAATCGGAATTTTGTTTTCCTGTCTTCGGCAATATTGTAGAAGAACTGACTCAAAATTTAATTTTTTTTTTGGAATAATATTTCAAAATTTTTAATGATTTTTTGATAATGAGTGTAAAAAAAACCCTAGAAAAAAAAATGTTTCTCAACAATGTTGCCTTATCTAAAATGTTGCTGGCTCACAATGCTAGGATTTTTTTTGAATTAAGTAGTTCTCAAGTTAAACAAGTAAAATTCGGCCTTGCCGAATGTAGCGATACCCTCCACAATTTCAAAAAGATTATTGCCAAAAACTTTATTTAAAAGGAAATTACTTTTGAAAAAAAAAAAAAAATTTTGAAAAAAAAAATTCTACGAAAAAAAATTTTGTTAAAAAATAATCCGCGATTTTTTTCGTTTTTTGCCAAAAAATATGCTGGTACTTGTTTAAATACCATTTGGTGTTCAATTATGTTCACATATGTCAACCAGAAGCCGAATTAAAGCATTTTGTATTTTTAGGTTATGTTGAATGTACTGAAATTTTTGAGGTGTTCTTACATTTTCGCTCATAACTTTTGAACCGCTGAACCAATATCGCTCACATGCAATACCAAACTTCTCGGGAGAACTTCCAATAAATATGTTAAGTTTCAGTCATCTCTGTGCAATAGTTTGTTCGTGATAGCATTTTTCACAGACAGACAGACGGACAGACGGACATCGCTAGAATGTCTTAAAATCGATCGGGCATCATGAATATATATATATACACTTTATGGGGTCCCAGACCGATATTTCGATGAGTTACAAACGGAATGACAAACTTATACATACCCTCTATCACTAAGTGGAGGGTATAAAAAAATTATTTGCAAATTAAGAATATTTTCAGATTTGATCTCTGACCTCAATGGGTCACGTATTGATATTTGAAAGATTAGCCCAAGCAATTATTTTTTTTATTTTAATTAAATATTTTCTAGAAGGCTTCTTGGCTTAAAACCATTGAAATATCATGTAAAAAAAAATTAAAAAATGTTGCTTAACAATGTTGCTTAACAATATTGCTTCAATCCAAAATGTTGCGGAGTAAATTTGGAGCCTTGGTAGTGACTTAACCCAGCAAAATGTTCGATTCCAAAGAATCGGTTGTGGAATCAACTATACTACCCTGCAATCGATTCTACTATGCATTGCATCATCGATGATTTTTGTTTGAGATTGTCACGAAAGCAATACATCCTTTTCCTCCAAACTAGAACACTTATCTGTTCTACGGAATCTGTTCTAGAATATGTTGCATATAGTGGTACAAGAAGGGATTTCGCGATTTTTTAATGGTTACATATCTGTTCCATGTAATGAATTATGGAACTAGTTCTGAATAATTAAATAAAATTATTTTTTTTTACATTTTTTTTTTTATTTTTTCTTCTATACAAAAATTCTAAAATTACATACAATAAGTACATATTTATTTAAAATTATTTTATCACAATAAAAATGTCTTAAAATCTAAGATTTTTCCTATAGGAAAAATGTCCCAGAATCGAAGACTTTTTCTATAGGAAAAATGTCTCAGAATCCGAGATTTTTTCTATTGAAAAAATGTCCCACAATCTGAGACTTTTTCTATAGGAAAAATTTATCAAAACCTGAGACTTTTTCTATTGGAAAAATGTCTCAGAATCTGAGACTTTTTCTATAGGAAAAATGTCTCAGAATCTAAGACTTTTTCTATAGGAAAAATGTCTCAGAATCTGAGACTTTTTCTATTGAAAAAATGTCCCACAATCTGAGACTTTTTCTATAGGAAAAATTTATCAAAACCTGAGACTTTTTCTATTGGAAAAAAGTCTCAGAATCTGAGACTTTCTATAGGAAAAATGTCTCAGAATCTGAGACATTTTCTATAGGAATAATGTCTCAGAATCTGAGACTTTTTCTATAGGAAAAATGTCTCAGAATCTGAGATTTTTTCTACAGGAAAAATGTCTTGGAATCTCAGACTTTTTCTATAGGAAAAATGTCTCAGAATTTGATACTTTTTCTACAGGAAAAATGCCTCAGAATCTGTGACTTTTTCTATAGGAAAAATATCTCAGAATCTGAGACTTTTTCTATTGGAAAAATGTCTCAGAATCTGAGACTTCTTCTATAGGAAAAATGTCTCAGAATCTGATACTTTTTGTATAGGAAAAATGTTTCAGAATCTGAGAATTTTTCTATAAAAAAATGTCTCAGAATCTGAGACTTTTTCTATAGGAAATATGTCTCAGAATTTGAGACTTTTTATATAGAAAAAATGTTTTGAATCTGAGACCTTTTCTAAAGGAAAAATATCTACAACATTTTTTTTAGAAAAATTCTATAATTCGCGACATTTTTCCTTAAGAAAAAATCGAGGATTTAAAAAATTTGGACATTTCAAAAATTGTGTGAAACTGTGGATACATACTACAATCTTGATCATACTTGAAAGATGAATAGTTTATCCCACGCTCCTGGTTTCATTAGAACAACCGACAGCATCAGTACTCCCAAGTTACAGCTTAAAAGCTTAAAATATGTATATTTTTACCTCCTCACATTTTTGGAATCTGAAAGCAACAATAAAACATCATTATAAGTACTACGTTAACCAAAATATGTCCATAATAATTAAGACGTGTACTTACGTTATTTTCACCAAATATCCGCCAAATATATCCACAATGAATTAAAAACCACAATAAGTGCTGCGAAAATCCAAAAATTTGTCAACATAAAGTTAACAAATAAATTGTTTTTTTTTATAAATTTTATTTTTCTGTTTGACATTTTTTTCAAAAATTTTAAGTTTTTTTATCGATTCCGTGGAAACAGTAGAGGAATGGAGTAACATTACTGGGGAATCTATTCTAGAATACATTGACAAAGAAACGATTCCAAAAAATTTTGCTGGGAAAGTACTTGTTTCAAATTAACCATATTACAAGTCATCATTTAAAATTTATTTATCATTTTTTAATGCTATAAAAACATATTTTAAGTAAATTGATAAATATTCCATTTGACGTCTTGTTCAATGATCCCATTTTTATATCTACACAATCCAAGTAGTGTATTCATATGTTTAATCTTGACTTATTTCTTTCTTGCCATTTGTTATTTAATAGAAAAAAAGGTCATTGTATTATTTTTTTCTTTAACACATTAATTTTACACTTGTTGTAGTTTAATTTTTTTGTTATTTGCTGTTTGACTTCAACTGGTAGACGGAGGTTTTTTTTATAATTTTTTATTATTTCATTTTATATTTTTTTAATACGCTTCTTTGATTGTTAAAGAAACCCCAATGCTAGAAAAATGAATGAATTTGTTTTTAAACAAATTGTTTTATATTTTTTTTTCATACTTTGAACAGTTAAACAACATACGTCTTCTAATATAATTTCCCCCGGTAGCCATTATCATCATCATTATTAAAATACAATCACAAACACCCGCAGATTCTTTAAAGCGTGAAAAAAACAGAACCTTCTTACTTTGAAAACTTCTTTTGTATAAAATAAACAGGTATAAAAAAGAAACAAGACTTTTCCTCAATTGAAGTGATCTTTTTTCTTTTCTTTGTTGTTTATAAAACACCAAAAAGTAATTATATAATTTTTTTTTGTTGTTTTGTGTTTCTTTTGTTGTTGTTTAAGGTCACGGCTGGTTGAGTTAATGGTGTTGTAAGTACTTTCGTGTATGTACTTTCATAAGAAATTTTCTTAATTTAAAAATTTTAGCCTTACCCAGAAACACAAAACAAAAATTTTCTTTAAAAAAAACAATATTTAAAAAAAAAAAAAACTACTCTATGAAAGAAAAATTTTCAAATCAAGCAGAAACATGCTCATTTTAAAAAGGCAGCAGTGTTAAAAGTTAACAAAGTTTGTTTTTTTCTCAATTTGAGAATAATTATAGACACTTTTAATACGATTTGAAAGCTTTAATTGAAATGAAAGAACATTAATTTGAAATTTTTTTATGATCAAATCAAATGTGCTCATAATCAATTATAAATAAAATTTTCTTTATATTTATCTCATAAAAACATTTTATTTTATAATTTTAGTTAATTGTATTTTAATAAAATTATCATCGCTGCTCTGAAAAAAACGACGATGTGTTGTTGTTAAATTGTTTAAAACTCATTTTAATAATGTTTATAATCAAAGTGATAATTTAAGACATGGCGGTATCATGAAAAGGAATTCTTGCATACTTAATTCCAAAAGTAAAATTTTGAGATCAAGGCCAAAACATTTAAAATTTTATAAAATTATTTTTTTTATACCCTCCACTCTAGTGATAGAGGGTATATAAAAGTTTGTTATTCCGTTTGTAACACCTCGAAATATTGGTCTAGGACCCCATAAAGTACATATATTTATGATCCTCGATCGATTTTAAGTCGATCTAGCGATGTCCGTCCGTCCGTCCGTACGTCTGTCTGTCCGTCTGTAGAAAACACGCTAACTTTTGAAAGACTTTACAGAGGCTACTGAAGTTTGGCATATATTGGTCATTTACCTGGTCAGGTTGGTATTGCAATCCAGCCAAATCGGTCCAGTGGTTCAAAAGTTATGAGCAAAATAGTAAATTTCGGCAAAGGTGTTTCGCGAATTTACGAGATAAAAAACACGATAACTTTCGAAAGACAATAATGAGACTACTGAAGCTTGGCATGTATCTTTGCCGTTCCCCAGGTCTGTTTGATATTAAATTTCAGATCAATCGGTTCAGTGGTTCAAAAGTGATAAGCAAAACCCTGAATTTTAGATTAGTTTCATGTAAAATGCTGTAAAATGTAAAATGTTTTAACAAGTTTTAAAAACATTGTTGGTAACTAAACACTGCTTTTTAAACTTGTTTAGTTTTAAAAGCATTGGTAACTTAAAAATTACACTCAAAAAAAATTTTACACTCAAAAAAAATTTTACACTCAAAAAAAATTTTACACTCAAAAAAAAATTTACACAAAAAAAAATTAGTGTTTTTTTTAAAAAAATGACAATATTTTGTGGGCATACGTACGTGCATTCAGTGCCATTCACTCAGAAATATTTTTACAGTAAAAAAACATTACACTCGAAAAAAATTTTACACTTGGTATTTTTTTTTTTTTTTTTTAACGACAAAAAAGAGTTTTTTACTCAAAATAAAATATTTCTAATCAAAATTATTAAGTTTTTCACGTTAAAAAATGTACTTCCCTTTAAAGAAAATGCATTGTGGAGGGTATTCATAGATTCGGCAAAGTCGAATTTAACTTTTCTACATGTTTTTTTTTTTTTAAATTTGAGGATTTTAAAAATGAGTATGACAATTTTTGATTTGACTACGATTTTTCTTAAAAAATATTTATTTTGAAGAATTTCTTCAATCTTTTGGTGTTTTCTTAAATAAATTAGACTTTTTTAATTTTTTTTAAAATAAATATTTTTTTTTTGGCCAGGCTGAATGTTTAAGTTTTATTTGAAAAAACAAAAGATTTCCACAAAATTTGTGTTTATATATTTTTAAATTTATTTTTTGTCTCTCCTGGTAAGGCTAAAAATTTTAGTTTTATTATTGTGGTTTTAAATCGCAAATAACAACAAGTTGTTAAGAATATATTTTTTTTCTGTTTTCATTGTCCACTGAAACAAGTGTTTGTGGCTTCTAGGGGTTATATGGTGTTAAAGAAATGAAAAGAAAAGCATAACTACAAATTACTACTAAAATTTTATAAAGGTTGACTGATTTTTAGCTGATCTTAGGGTGTTCCATATGAAAGATTCCCCATAGAGTATTCTTTTTTTGTAGAATTTTATGCATGGGGATTTTTTTAGCGTTTTTTTTTTAAGATCAGTGAACGTTATGGTGTTTTGGTGAAATTGTGATTAAAACACAAAAATTAATTAGTAAATTTAATTATCAAATTAAATGAGTCATAAGATAGAAATAAACATTAAAATAAAAAAACAAATAGAATTAATGTGATTTTAGCAGATAAAAATATCATGCAATTATAAGAAATTTGAGGAAAAAGTGACAATTTCAAAGGTGTCAGCAACATGTTGCTAACAAAAAAGTAAATTTTGATATAATCCACCTTAGCAAAATATATAAATAGAACGGGAATTAACGGGAATTTAAAACTGTAGTTTTACAATAAATTTTTTTCTAGCACCATGTTGCTAAACATGTTTTTGATAATAGCAATATTTTTTTTAAATTACCTGATTTTCGCTAAAAAGTTTCTAGCAACATGTCAAGAGGAAAATTATGTTTGGAAGATAAAAGAGAATTTAAATTTATTATTTTTTTTAGCTTAATTCAGCTTATTTTTGAAATAAGTGTAGTTATATCGTAAAAATAAATTTTAATTTGAAACAAATTAGGAAAGAATGACAATTTTAAAGGCATTAGCAACATGTTGCTAACAATAAGTATATTTTGCTATACTCCACTTTAGCGAAATTGAAATAGAAAGGAAATTAACGGGAATTTAATTAAATCTGGTATTTTAACATGTTTCTAGCAACAATATTTAACACATGATTTAGAAAAAAATCCAAAGCAATTACATCATGTTGCTAAACATGTTTTTGATAATAACAACATTTTATTAACTTGCCTGATTTTCGGTAAAAAGTTTCTAGCAACATTTCAAGAGGAAAATTATGTTTGGGAGACAAAAGAGAATTTAAATTTATTATTTTGTTTGGCTCAATCCAATTAACTTCAGACATTTTGCTAGTTTTTGATAATAATAACAATGTTTTTTTTTTAAATTGTCTGATTTTCACCGAAGCGATTCTAGCAACATTACCTGAGGAATATTATGTTTGGGGGATAAAAGAGAAATAAAATTTATTATTTTGTTTAGCTTAATCCAGCGAATTTCTGAAGTTAGCCTAGTAATATCGTTTTAAATAAATTAGGACAGGGTGACAATTTTAAAAGCGTTATCAACATGTTGCTAACAATAAATAAATTTTGATATACTCCACCTTAGTAAACTTTTAATAGAATTGGCGTTAACGGGAATTCAAATCAGGTTTTTTTAAATATTTTTTTTCCAGCAACATGTAAATAGCAACATTATTGAAAAATATTTCCAAAATTATTACATCTTGTTGCTAAATATGATGTTGATAATAACAATATTTTTTTAAATTGCCTGAGCTTCACCAAAACGTTTCTAGCAACATTACATGAGAAAAATTATGTTTGAAAGATATAAGAAAACTGTAATTGATTATTTTGTTTAGCTTAATCCAGTTTTTTTGATATTAGCCTAGTAATATCGTAAAAATAAATTTTTGCTTCCAAAAATATATCCAGTGCTCCTAAAACTATCAAGCATGTTAAATTTTAAATAAAAATATTTTTCCAGCAGCATGTTGTTAAGAATTTTTTGTTTAAAAAAATGTAATCTCTTAAAAATAAATATTAATTTGAAATAAATCAATTATTTTTTCCAGCAACATGTTTCCAAAAATAGTTTTGTACCCCAAAAATCATCTATAGAGGCAAATTTTGGAAACAGGCAATAATTCATTCAGTTGCTTGTCGTTTCGTAACAAAAATATTTTTCAGCATCATGTTGCCAAAACTTTTTTATTTTTAAGAACTTTTTATTTTTAAAAATTTGCTTAAAGTATTTCCTGTATCGGAGATATTTATTTTTAGCTAGAAAATATTTTTCTAACAATTACAACATGTTGCTAAACATTTTTTGGTTTCAAAATATGCATGAGCACTTATTTTTTTTTTAATTATTATCGTTAGCAACATTCTATGCGAGAAGTCTTATGTTGAGAATTAAATTTAGTTTAACGTATTGTATGTTTATGTTATTAGCAACATGTTGCTTAGCTAATTTTTGAAATTATTAAAAAAAGTTCATTTTAAATAACAAAATTATTTTCTTATTATTTACTTCATTAGCAACATTTTATGCGATAAGTTATATTTAAGAACCAACACTTTATCGAAATTGTTTAATGGAAAAAAACATGTTTTTATGCC
The DNA here is from genome assembly GCA_963921195.1 of Pegoplata infirma. Classification (NCBI taxonomy): domain Eukaryota; kingdom Metazoa; phylum Arthropoda; class Insecta; order Diptera; family Anthomyiidae; genus Pegoplata; species Pegoplata infirma. The sequence goes on from OY992540.1 coordinate 13,892,002, forward strand.
GATTTTTTACATAAACCCAGCAACATGTTGCTTAGAATATATGTACATTGAAAAGAAAAGCATCACGGCAACATTGATTAATGAGTATAAATTTCAATTTAAAAAATTTTGTTTAAATAATATTCACGCAACATGTTGCTAAGCATATTGTTATTGTAAGACCCGGTAACAATTTATTTTTATTTAAAACTCCTTTAATGTTAGCAATGATGGGATTCGACGTCCAATGGATGACTTACATAAACAGAATAATTGCTAAAAGATTGTCAAAAGCTGGTATTACTTCCCGAGTAAAAATTTTGATATGATGCAATATATAATGATATGTAACACAATATATATTTATACGCAATTGAATCCGAATAATGGTGGATGTTTTTGCATTAAAAAAGATCAACTTGTATAAAATATGATTTGATATCATCCGAGTTTTGACCAGACATTGCCATATATTGGTGGATCTAATTAGATCTAATTGCATAAAGACATATAAAATCCTGGTGTTTTTTGGCTTGGGTTGAGATACACCACAGGTCAACGATACATTCACCAAACATTTAATTTTCTAAAACAAAAAAAAATGTTTGGGTACGCTTCGAACCAGATAGGTGATATACATAACCCTAACAAGAAATGTTTAGGAACATTTTAAAAAGTTTTTTATATTTCGCCTAAAAAACTTAGAAAATTTTTGGTTAATTGGAAACATATATAGTTTTATATGGAACAGCAGAAGCTATATATAATTTTATGTTAAATTATACAGAAAAACAAATTTTGTATTGACCCTCATATAATTTTATATAATTATATCAAACGTACACCTTTTAATCCGAATCATGATTAAATTATATATAACTACATATGACTGCATTTAAAAAATTTTGAAAATATCTCACGCGATGTATAATCGTATATGATTAAATATGTTTGTATCAAGTTATATATTGTTATATATGTTTATTTTTACTCGGGTTTTTAACTTTTAGCTGATACTACAATCACTTATTGCTAGCAACATATTTTAGTAGCATAAATTGCAAATACATTTTTTAGCAACATGTTGCTAAGCAAATTGTCTTTAAGAATACTAAGGCAAGCATTAAATTTTATTTAAAACTCCTTTCTCACTAATGCTTAAAATGATTTTATTTCGATTCCATTAAAAAAAAAAAATTACATTGTCAACATGTTGCTTAACTAATTTTGATATAAACAATTTTTTGTTTTGATTTGAACTGCTACTTTTTACGAAAAAAATAGTATTTTCAAAGCAACTTATTGCTAGCAACATATATTTGTAATATTTTGTTACTAATAAATTACTTACATAAATCACTCAAAAAATTTTATTTAAGACTCTTTTAACACACACGTTTGGTGATTTGAGTTCACGCCAATTTAAAAAATAAATAAGATTGTCAACATGTTGCCAATTTTTTTTTTTGTAATTTAACATGATACTACACAAACAAATTTTAAACATGATATCAAAAAAAGGTTTTCTAAAGACCAAGTTGCTAGCAATATATTTTAGTAATACAGTTGCCCAAATAATTTGTAAACTCCATACTAGCAACATGTTGCTAAGCAAGTTTTTAACATTAGCTAGTTTGTCTAAGTGATTTTATGAAAAACTTCGTTAATATTGGTTTTTAATCAGTTTCTTATTTATTTTTTAAACCTTTCTCTAGCAACATGTTGCTGGAACCGATAGCTACTTATAAAAAATCTTTTTTTAACTAATTTATATTTTTTTACAATTATTACTGAATGCTATTGAAACATGTTGCTTAACTAATTTTAGTTTCTATCAACATTTTACATTGTATTCAAACACAATTGTCCAATGTTGCTAAACAAAGGTGTACATTGTTGCCAAACAATGTGCCACAACAAAATTATATTAAAATGTTGTGTTTATCACAGATTTTATTTATAATATTAATGTTGCATTTCAACTTTAAGATGCATAATTAAATATATTTTATTAATTTTTAATCAAACATAATTACAAAATTAGCTTCATTAAAGATTTTTATTTTTATGCCATAATAATTTCTTTAAAAATATTTTTTTAAAAAAAATATGAAAAATTTATGATCCTTAAAAAAATTTATGAATTTTTAGTTTTTATACATACTTTGAAAACATTATATTTAATTTTTCTTCTTAAATAACCAGCAACATTTTCCATAAACTCTTACCAAAACCAAACTATGATTTATCTAATATAACTTGTTTTACTTGTAAGATGAAAACGAATCAAGTATAAAAAAAAATATTTTATATTTTATATTTTATATGTTGTTGATTTTTTAAAGAGAAAGTTTTGCGGTTGTTTATTTTATAAAAAAAATATAAATAAAAAAGAAATAAAACAAAAAAAAAAATAACCAAACCAATATGTGGTATTAGCTGATAGCTAGCTGCACTTGTATTAAAAAGCCAATTCAGGGAGACACATATTATGGTTTAAATGATGATAAGATACTAAAAAAAACAAGCAATCAACCAGACGCAATTTAAACCAACCACCAACAACTCTAGCCACTAACCACCAACCAAACTGCCCAGCAACCACCTAGCCAAAACCCCAAAAACCACAATTTTTTTTATGTGGTTAATGATATGTCCGGTTTGTAAAATATTTGGGGAGAAAAATTTCGCACCTTTTCGAAGAAAAAAAAGAAACATCTTCGTAAATATTTTAAATAAATAAATATTTTTTATGATGTCTAGGGTACATTAACACTTTAGGAGAGATTTGTCTAAGGTAGACTTAATTATAGGAGTTTTTGGTGATTAAAATAAAAATATATTTCACCTTACCAAGAGAAACATATTTGATAATTAAAAATGTTATAGCAATTTCCGTTTTGTTTAATAAATTATCAAATTAAACTTTTTCCTAGCAACATGTTGCAAAGATTAAATTAGCTAATTTTTTATCATTAACTTGATGTTAGCAACATTCTATGCAAAAAATTAAATTTGTTGTAACTTTAATGTCTACTTAATGTATTAAGCAATATGTTGATATTCAAATTAAACTTTTTTCCAGCAACATGTTGCAAAGATAAAATAAGCTAATTATTTATCATCAAGTTGATGTTAGCAACGTTCCATAGAAAACAAGTAAGAAAATTATAGTCGGTCAAGACCGACCATATAATACCCTACACCAGAGTTTCCCGGACCATGGGTCCCAAGTTCAAACATTAACTGATTAGATCTATATTTTGTCAAATCTTTAATAAGTGTAAAAAGCAATCACTAATCAAATTTGAGTGGAATAGGCTTCTTTTTGTTGACAATAAATCGCTTCAACTGAATATCGGGCGAAATTTCCACATGGGACCTAAGTCCAAAATGGTCCGATGATAATTAGATTTGATAAGGTTATTAAAGTACGCGTTTAACATACACAAACAGAATTTTAATTAAATATTTTCTATTTTCATGAAAATTGAGAGATTTATGTGAAAATCGGGAAGGTGGTTTGTATGGGGGCTACTAGAAGAACTGGTTCGATTTCTTTAAAATTCGGAATGGTGATTTGTGTGTATAAAACATTAATTCCTGCCAAATTTTGAAAAGATACCTATTAAAATGCGACTATTAGAGTCATTTGAGCCAAAACTAAAGAGGACCTTTGTATGGGGGCTAGGTCTAAATATGGACCGATTTTTTCCAATTTCAATAGGCTTCGTCCTTGGGCCAAAAGAGGCTTAAGTTTTAAATTTCAAGTCAATTGATCGAGAATTGCGACCTGTATCGTGTTTACACCGTTTACATGGACAGACAGACGGACGGACGGACGGACGGACAGACGGACGGACGGACGGACGGACATCGCTAAATCGACTCAAAAAGTGATTCTAAGTCGATCGGTATACTTAAAAGTGGGTCTAGGACCAATATTTCGGGTAGTTACAAACATCAGCACAAACTCATTATACCCTGTACCACAGTGTGGTGTAGGGTATAAAAATAGATATGTTGTAACTTTAATACGTGCTTAATGTATTAAGCAACATGTTGATAAGTTCACTTTCGGCATTAGCCTAATAATTCTTAAAATTAATTTTCAACATAATTTAATGGATTAAGCAACATGTTGATAGTTAATTTTGGCAATAGCCTATTAATTTGTAAAGCAAATTTTTATTTAAAATAACATAATTATTTTTCCAGAAACATGTTGCTAAGAACGATTAGTAAGTGTTTTAATAATACGCAAAATTTTGTAAAGCCGTTATGACACTAGATTTTTGCAGCTATTACTAACCTGTGGTACAGTAGAGCGGCGTTTTTTTGTAAGGACAAAAGTTTTTCTTCTGATTTTGAATGAATACGAATTTGAGACCAATCAAATTATATTAACCCATGGCGCCCGGGATTTTGGATTTTTGAAAGTAAAAAAAAAAATTACATCACAATGCATTTTTGTTAATTTTTTATGCTGATTACTTATAACTAGGGATGAGATTTCCATGCAAATGCATGTTTTTTGTCGATAGTCTAAAAACCATGTTGAACAATTATCTTTCCGAATCAAGAAATTTGCTTTAAAATGGCATCGATTTGTTTTAGCATATTTTTGCATATTTTGGTTAAAATGCATATTTTTGCATATTTCGGTTTTAAGTGCATATATTGTGCATATTCCCAACTTTTAAGTGCATATTTTTGCATATTTTGATATAAATTAGCAAAAACACAAATTGAAATTTATTTGTTTCAAAAAATATTTTAATTTTAAAAATTTATTATGAAAATAAGAAAAATTATTTTTTTCTTTTTAATTTTTTTATAGATTGTCATAATTTTCAAAAAAAACCTTGTTATATAAAGTTTTTCAAATCAAAACAAGACTTTTATTGCTCACATTTTATTGTTTAGTGCATATTTTTAGGTTTTTTAGTGCATATTTTGAATTTTTTAGTGCATATTTTAAGCGCATATTTTCGTTTTTTTAGTGCATGAAAATCTCATCCCTACTTATAACAAACAATTTTTAAAATCGGCCATATGGTTTTCAAGATATTGCTTTTTGAAATTTGCCAAAAAAAAGGCGGGGTTTTCCAACGTTTAAGAATTAAAAAAAATTTCGATTTTTCTTTCCCTTTTATTTAATTTGAGTCAAATCCGATCATGTTCACCCGTGGCGTCGTTCAATCAAATTATTGGATTTTTGAAAAATTTACACTCAAATTTTAAATTTTTAAAAAGTTTAAAACAAAAATTTTGATTTAAAATAACGTCATTATTTTTCCAGCAACATGTTTCTAAGAACAATTGTCAAGCGTCTTAATAAAAAAATCGTAAAAAATTTTGTAAAGCCGATATAACACTAGATTTTTCCAGGCTACGCTACTCTGTCGTACAGTAGAGCGCCATTTTTTTGTATAGCAAAAAGGTTTTTCTTTCGGTTTTAAATATCCGGCCTACAACTTATGTCGTACAAATTTAAGGCCAATCAGATATGAAAAAAGAGAACAAACTTTCCCTTGACCCTTTCATAGAGCTTGAGAAAATCATTTTTAAATTTAATTTGAGCCAAATCCAATCATTTTTACCCATGGAGCCCTTCGATCAAAATTTTGGTATTTTTAAAAAATTTTCACCAAAATTTTGAGTTTTTGAAGAATTAAAAAAAAAAAAATATCTTGCGATACATTCATTTTAATAATTTAAAGAAAAACACGACTATCAAAAAATTTCGTAAATCGGTCGAGCTGCTTTCGAGATATCGCCATTTGAAGTTAGTAAAAAAAAATTTAAAAATTTTTTAAAAAATCAAAAATATGCGCAAAAAACCTTAAAATATGCACTAAAAATTAAATGTATGCAATAAAATTATTGTTTTCATACGAAAAACTTATCAAAATTTTTTTCAGAAATTTGAAAATTTAAAAAAAAACATGCATGGAAAATATGCAACATGTTGTAAAAAAATGTTTGTTCTCAAAATTTTAATAAAAATAAAAAATTTTTTATTACCATGTTGCTAGCAACATTCTATACGAAAAGTTATATTTGGGAAATAGAAATTGTTAGTTACGCAAAGTTGAATAATAAATTTTAAGTTCAACTGTTAAATAATCGTTTTAAATATCTTTCCAGCAAAAAGAAAAAGAAAATTTATATATATGTCCTTTATATTAATAGAAATAGAAGTACATACCGATTTTTAATTAAAAAAAAAGAAATTTTTATTTAAAAAATTATTTTTTTTTAATAGCAAGTTGTTGCTAAGCAAAATTTACCACAGCAAAATTGGGTAATAGTCTAAATTTAAAGAATAAGTATATTATTTAAAAAACATTTCAGCAAATAGTTGAATTTAGCTGTATAATATATATTACACAGCTCAACAAGAAAATGCGTATTGGGTTCTGGTTAGTGATTTGGATAGTGTCTGTTGCGCTGATTCCAAATCCGGTTCCCAAATTTGTCTATCACGTCAGGATTTCGAGTAATTCGCGGTTAAAGTGCCGAAAAAGGGCATTTTTTACCTTTTTTAAAAGCTTATAAAATAAGATCCTGGCATGCAAATGACTTGGTATCAAGCTCATTTGAAAGCCTGTAATTTTCTCTTAAAGATAAGATAAAATGTTCTAAAAATTTATTAGCAAAAAACCTTCTATTTTTTCAATATTTAGTTTATTTACACAGTGCTTTTTAAAAAATTTCCATACAAATTCATACGTAAATTTAGATTTAAAGCACTTGTGGCTAATGATTTTTTTACCATTTTAGAAAATTAAATTCCAAGAACATTTGATCTTGTCTGAAAGAGAAAATTTCACACTTTCGAATGAGCTTGATACCAGGTCATTTGCATGTCAGGATCTCGTTTTATAGGCGTTCAAAAATGGTCAAAATGGGCATTTTTTGACACTTTAACCGCGATTTTCTCAAAACTGTGACGTCATAGAAAATTTTAGTGACCGTTTTGGAATCGGGGCACTAAACCCTATCAACTTTTTTTGGTTTTATCCAAAACGCAGCGACAAACCTCAGATTTGTAGAGCGGTGTTATTTAAAAGCCTTAACAATTTTTTTTAAGTTTTAAACTTTGTGATAAGGTTTGTAATTACATATCTGAAATATTGTTTCTAGAGCCACCTTCAACTATACATTTCGTTCTCAAAATTGAATAAAAATAAAAATTTTGCATTAATACCATGCTACGTGCAACATTCTATGCGAAAAGTTATATAAAATATTTAAATATGCAAAGTTAGATGATAAATTTTAAGTTCAACTGTTAAATAATTGTTTTATATATCTTTCCAGCAACATGTTGCTAAGAAGAAAAAAACAAATAGTTACGTAAAAAGAAATTTTGATGGAAAATAATATTTTTTTTTAGCAGCAACATGTTGCTAAGCAAAATTCATCAGCAAAGTGTGGTAATAACCAAAATTTAAAGAATATCCTATTGAAATAACATTCCAGCAACATGTTGCTAAGCAAATTGTTGACTTAAGCTGTATAATGTATATTATTTAATTTAAAAGCCTTAACAATTTTTTTTTTCAACAAATTTAATAAATTTTGTATTAAAATAAATTTCTGAGATTCTTTTTTGCTATAGACATTTTGTATGTAAAAAACTTAAAAACCGCACCTATTGTTTGCTTTTGTTAATAAAATGCATTTTTTTTTAGCATAAAGACAACTTTTTATATTTCTTGATAAGGTTTTTATTTAATTATATATCTGATTATACATTTGATTATAACTATTTATTGTTGTTTTATGTTTATTTACCTGACCTTTTTGGCATTATTACCAGCATTTAAACCGCCAACAACTTTTTTAACAAAATTATTTACTCACAAACATTTTTGTTTTGTGTTGGCCACTTAAATATAAAGCTAATTGACAAGTGTTTCTGTTTTTTTTTTTTTTTGTTTGGAACCTGTTGAAATTTTAAGCGTGGGCAGTTTTCACATAACTTGTGTTTTGTAAAAAAATTTGTAGTGATTATATTTATTTTTTTTTTTCTACCCAACTAAGTGATTTCAAATGATTAGTTTCTTTTCTTTGAAATTTTTTGAATTTTTTTTTTGTTAAAATGCCAAAAAAAAGTTATACAAAAAAAATAATTTCACCTGTCAAGCAGCTTAAAATTCCTTTAAGAAATTAATCAAAGACTCAGATGTGGAATTTCAAACAGCTAGTTCAGCTGAGTATTTCTTTAAAAAATATTTTTTTGTTCAATAACTTATTAAACAATTTGTTAAAAAAAAACAAAACCTGCCTCAAACCTGCATTATTTAGCAATTCTATAAATATTTATGCAATTTATAAATTATTGTTGGTTGTTTATAAAAATCAGACAATTCGCAATTAAAACAAGTTTTTTTCGTGTAGTTTATTGTCTTGTTAAAGTTTAATTAATGATACCATAAAATCTTTAATGAATTTTTAAGAAAACAAATACTTTTTTTTGTTTTAAGTTTTATTCACACCTAGCATATTTTTTGGAATTTATGATTTTTGTGGCAGGTTTTACAATATAATCAATTTTTTTTTAATTTTAAATAACATTTCAGAAAACAATAGAAAATATTGTTAATCTAGGTAATCTAGGTTATAAGATGTAAGGCAATTCACCACGCCTCGGCCGAACCAACTTTAACCCCAAGTTGCAAAAACTAGAACAGAGTTGAAACATATTTATAACATGATTGCACAGTGGCGTATACAGGGGGGGGCCCGGGCCCCCGGGCCCCCCCCGAAATGGTTTCACAAATTTCAGGATTTAGTATCAAATAACAACTACAACATTAAAAAACTTCTTAAAAAAAATCGAAAAACATTAAGAAATTTTTTTAAGAAAAATGTTTTGAAACTAAAAATTTTTCTGTCAAAAAAATCTCAAAATCTGAAAATTTTTACTTAGAATTTAAAACTTTTCAACTTAAGATTCAAAAGAAAAAATATCTTAAAACCTGGAGTTTTATGTACACAAAAAATGGACCTAATTGTAAGTAAAATGAAGTCAAATCTTACAATGCGACTTTGTCTTTACGAAAAATGTCTCAAAACGAGACTATTTCTTAAAAAAAATGTCTCCGAATCTTACACTTTTCTAAAAAAAGATGTCTCAGAATCTAAAACTTTCTATAAGAAAAATGTCTGATAATCTAAGACTTTTTCTATATGAATATGGTCTTAAAATATAGGCTCTTTTCTCAGAATCTAAGACTTTTTCTATAGGAAAAATATCTCAGAATCCGGGACTTTTTCTATAAAAAATTCTCAGAATCTGAGGCTTTTCTATATGAAAAATGTTTCAGAATCTGAGAACTTTCTATAGGAATAATGTCTCTGAATCTGAAAAATGCCTCAAATTCTTAGATTTTTTCTATAAAAAATTCTTAGAATCTGAGGCTTTTCTTTATGAAAAATGTTTTAGAACAAAAAAAAATTTTAAACGAATTTCAATCAACAAAAACGCGGATTCAATCAATTTTTTGATTGAAATTCCTTCAATGAAATTTTTTCAATCAAACATTTTTTCGATTTTGATCAAAAATTTTATCAATTTTTAACTTATAGTAAATCAAAATAATGATTGATTTAACAAACGAATTGTAAGCTTATAACAAAATTATCAAAAAATTCATCTTTTTTGCTTTCCAATATGTTGCAAACATTAAAAAAAGTAAAATCGATTATTTTGTATATTTTTGAATTAATCTATTCAAATAAATTAAAACCAAAAAAAAATCTGGTATGTTGAAAATTTGTAATTCGACAGTTAAAGAAAATAACAAAAATTTCAATCAAAACACTGATTGACTGATTTAAATTTTGTTGATTAATAGATTTAATTGAAAATTTTTAGCCAATAATATTTTGTGTGAATCTGAGAACTTTCTAAAGGAATAATTTCTCTGAATTTTTTTACAATCTAGGAAAATATCTCAGAATCTTATACTTTTTTTACGAAAAATGTCTCAGAATCAACGAATTTTTCTTAAGGAAAATTATCTCAAAACCTAAGATTTTGTGAATAGGAAAAATATATCAAAGACACAAGCTGAGACTTTTTGTATAGAAAAATGCTCAAAATCTGAGACTTTTTCTATTGTAAAAATATCTTTTTTTATAAGAATAATGTCTCAGAATCTCAGTATTTTTGTATGGGGAAAATATTTAATTTTTCCATTTTTCCGGACATTTTCTATAGGAAAAATGTCTCAGAATTTGGAACTTTTTCTATAGGAAAAATGTCTAAGAATCTGAGACTTTTTCTATAGGAAAAATGTATAAGAATTTTAGAATTTTTCTATAGGAAAATGTTCTCAGAATCCGAGAAGTTTTCTTTCGGAAAAAGGTTTTAGAATCTAGGGCTTTTTTTACACTGTTTTCTTTTTAAAAGGGTCTCAGAATCTAAATTATTTTTCTTATAGAAAAAGCGAAGACTTTCTCAGAGTCTAAAACTTTTTTTATAGAATGTTTCAGAATCTGGGAAAATGTGCTAGACTAGAAATATCTCAGATTCCGGGAAAAAGTATTTTATGAATATGTTTATAGAACCATTTTCTAACATGAATTTTCCCCGAGAAACGTTTTCCATTTGAAATATGATTTAGAGTATTTGACTTTTTCTATAACAAAAACTGTCTTAACTGGAAATTGTCATAGAATCTTAGTTTTTTCTTTGAAAAATAAAAATCAGATTCTGATAATATTCTTTGTAAAAATGTATCAGCATCTGATACAATTCACACTTTAAAAAAAGGCTTAAGTCTCTCAAAAAATTTTAATTTTTTTTCCCCAACAGTTTTAAACTTACACAAAAATGAAGAATCTGATTGTGTTACATTCAGTTTAAGAAAACGATCGAGAAAAATTCTTAAACATGTGCTGTTATGTAAATTTTTTGTAAAAAAAAAAAATTAAAAAAAAAAAATGTTGGGCCCCCACCGAAATAAAATCCTGGATACGCCCCTGTGATTGCAGCACACCAAACTACTTATAATGGAGGGGCAACATAGTATGGTTGATCCATTTGATCATATATCTGATTGTGACAATCATACCATTATCATCAACAATCACAAAATGACGTTTTTTAACATACTATGATCAGCGAAGATCATAATATGATCGCTACAACCATGTTATGGTAAAGTTATTAATCATACTATGTTGCCCCTCCATTATGGTTGTCACAAACATGTTTCTTCTCTGTGTGCTGTTAATGTCCTCAGTCGTGATCCTCAGTCTCAATGAGGGTAGAGTTAAATATTTATTAATATTTTTGTTTAAACATTAGCGATATATTATTAAAATTCACTTTGCTATTTGTACTTATTGTTAGTACAGGGTTTTTGTATTTGCTAAATAGTCTTGACAATGGAATCTGACAAATTCCGAAACACGTGTCGACTAAATCTTGTAAAAATTACCAGCACAAATAAATTTAAAACTAAAAAATACTTTTCTAGAAAATTCTTCTATGTGAATATGATAGTTTTAATAATAAATGTTCAAAAAAACACAGCAATAGCATTTGAGCAATTTTTACACATTTATGTGCTGATATCTTGAAAAGTAATAGCGATAGACCAGTTCAAAGGTCATATTTGAACTCAGCATGTCAAAAACATTCAGAAAAACGAATTTTGGTACCAGAATTTCAAAGACAAAAAAATATTTTTTTTTTCTAAGGGAAATTACACCGCTTTTTCTTTCCTGTCACAATGTTTCTATTAATATAAAAAGTTCCAATGAAGTCTCCATCCTGAAAATTTAAACTCAAGTAGTATAGGTGATTCTTAACAACATATATTTTTTCCAAAATTTTAAAAATATCGTTTTTTGAGATATAGCTCTCCAAAAATTAAGGTTAAAACCAATGACCTTTGACCTTTTTCAAAAAAAATCTTGGGGAATGCCATTTTAAAGTCTGTCTCATTGCCTATAATTTGCAACCTGACTGAGACCTGTATTGTTATTACTTTTTGAGTTATATTTATTTATCTCAAAACACTTATGTCAAATCTTTACGATTTTGCCAATTTTCAAGACCCCATATCTCGGGAAGAAAAACTACCAGAAGTCCAAAATTTTGGCACTATGATTTTTTTGTAAGGGCCCAACTATATTCCAAGTTTCATCAAATTCGAAAGGGGTAAGGTCAAAAATACTACTTTTTTCGGTTGAATTGAGGTGTTTTAACTCAATAATAATACCAATTAGTAAAGGAAATAATGACCTCGAGCTAGAATAAACCTACTTAAAATATAATATTTTAATGGTCGAATATTTTTTTTTTATTTTTTAATAAAAATTAATCAGAATTTATAAAAAAAATTAATAAAATAAAATTTTGATGAAAAAAAAAATTGTTAAAAAAAAATTTTTGAGGAAAAAAATTTTTGATGAATAAACAAACAATTTTTTTTTTTGATAAAAAAAAAAAATTGAATGGGAAAACAATGTTAATGAAAAAAGATTTAAAAAAAATTTATAAAAAAAATTTACGAAAAAAATGGTTTTTGTTCAAATACTAATATTTGATGAATAATAATAATAACATTTGCCTTTTATTCACCAGCTGTTGAAAAATTGTTTTATTCAACAGCAGGTGAACAATTTTTTAATTCACCATTTGGAAAATTACTATCCAAGTTACAAATTCAAGTTGCAGACCTTTTGGTTTTAGGAAAATAAAAATATTAATTCTTATTTTCTTGTTTTTTAGTCGTTGACAAACTAAGGTGTTGTTTTGCGTGGGGGGGCAGGGGGGAGGAGGTGTGATTTAACTTGTAAATCAAAATAAATCAATAGAGTGACATTTTTTCTTCATCTTCTGATTTTCCTAAGTGTCCGGGCAAACGTTAATTCTACTAGACCGTAAAGATTTGTGGTAAAAATTTGAGGCCAATCGGATTAAGTAAATCCGTGGCTCTCGGCGATCAAAATTTTGGATTTTTGAAAATTATTAAAAAATATTAAAAAAAAAAAACAAGTAAGAAAGTTATAGTCGGTCAAGACCGACCATATGATACCCTACACCAGTGTTTTCCGGAAAATGGGTCCAAAGTCCAAACACTAAATAAAGATCTTTTGTAAGATCTTTATTTAGTGTAGAAAACACACACAGATAAAATTTTAGTGGAATCGGTGTATTTTTTATCAATAGACTGAATATCGGTCGAAATTTTTATAAGGGGAACTTAGTCCAAAAATGGTCCAATTATATTCCGATTTAATAAGGTTACCAAAGTACACGTTTAACAGCTACAAATAAAATTTTTATCAAATATTCCCATTTGTATGAATTTCGAGGGAATTATGTGAAAATCGGGAGGGTGGTTTGTATGGGGACTACCAGAAGGACTGAGCCGATTCCTTTGAAATTTGGAATGATGATTCGTGCATACAAAGTTTGATTACCACCTAAATTTCAAAGCGATATCTATTATAATACGGTTATAAGAGTAATTAAGCCGAATTCAAAGGGGGCGTTTGTATGGGGGAAAGGTTTTAAAATCTCTTATTTCAATAGGCTTTGTCCTAGGGCCAAAATATGCTTAAGTTTCAAATTTCAAGTCAATTGATTGAAAATTGCTTGATGGACAGACGGACGGACGGACGGACATCGCAAAATCGACTCAAAAACTAATTCTGAGTCGATCGGTATACTTGAAGGTGTATCTAGGATCAATATTTCGGGTAGTTACAAACATCAGCACAAACTCAATATACCCTATCCCACAGAGTTGTGTAGGGTATAAAAAATGTCAATCATAAAATCGGTCAATCAGTCTTCGAGATATTACTATTTGAATTTGGGGTATTTCTTACGTTCAAGTAATTTAAAAAAAAATCTTAAAATTTCTTTCCCTTGACCCTTTCATAGACCCTTGAGACATGCTTTCATTTAAAATTAATTTCAGCCAAATCCGCCCTTTGATCAATATTATGTTTTTTTTTAGAATATTTTCACCAAAAATTCTAAACTTTGTTCGAATGGTTTAAATGTTTGCCATTGGTTAAAATATTCTGATTTGGAAACAATTAAGTTTAAATGAAATTTTTGTCCAAGCTCTATGAAATAGTAAGTGGAAAAAATATTGAGATTTTTTTTTAGAAAATCGGCCGATTTTAGAATTTTTTGAATTCATGTCAAATTATTAAAAAAAATGTATCGCAAGTAGAGTTTTTCTTTTCCCGTACTTTTTCATTTCCCGGGAAAGCGGGATTCATTTTTAAATTTCCCGGGATCCCGGGAATTCCCGCAAAAACTAAAAACCCAAACTTTTGGACAAAAAAGTACCTTTAAAAGAAAAAACAAATAAGTTTCAAGAAAAAAAGAAAAATTTTTGTTACACAGTTTTTATAAAAAAGCGGCCCAAATGTTGACAATTGACATGTCTTTTAAAAGTATTTTTAAGGGAAAATGTTATTTCACATCGCTTCTGTTTTAAAAATAAAAATTCATCATTTATCCTAATTCATCTCAATTCATTTTTACAATTGGTTCTCAAATCAGGTTCTGATAAATATATCCTATCGAAGATTTAAATATTGTGAGACTTTTTCCATTCCGTAAGTCTCAGATTTTATGACATTTTTTAGTTAGAAGGTTTCTCTTGGAATACTTTTTGGGTCCTCCTGGTTCCTGCGTACGTTTCTGCCATCAATTATCAAGAATTTGAATAAAATCTTTAAAAAAATCACATACAAAATAATCAATAGAAGTCGAAAAATCAACAATTTCAAAGAAAAGAAAATTCCCTGGAATTCCCGCTCTATTTCCCGGGATTTCGGGATCGAAAATTTGCGGGAATTCCCGGGAAATCCCGACCCGGGAATTCCCGTGAAAAACTCTAATCGCAAGATATTTTCTTTTTTACATTTTAATTTTTAAAAAATCCAAAATTTTGTTAGAAAATTTTCCAAAATCCCAGCAAAATTTTCGGTTGCAAAGAACCGATAGTGGAACAACTTATACTTCCCTAGCACCTGTTCTAATTCTTGTGCAACACCGATTCTTTTCACAAAGGGATTGTCCCAAAAGCAACAGGTGTTTGTAAGCAAAATTGGAACACATTTTTGTTCTTCGGAACCGGTACTAGAAGTAAAATTTAGAACAGAAATGAGAATTAAAGAAATATTTTAAATTGCATTAATTTATTAAAAAAATATAAAGATAATCCTATATGACATCGCATATTAATTTTTTTTAACACACATACATCCTTTTTCGGCTCCGAAATTGCATTTTGGGCCTTGCAATAAAGATACACCAGAACATGAATTTTCTGCAAACAAAAATGAAATACATTATTCTATTAGTATTTGTCCCGACCCAGACAATCAAAATTTAATTTACTTACCTTCGTATCAACAACTTTCACGATAATATCCTGATATTTTCATAGAATTTCATGTTTTTTCTTGGTGAACACAAAAAAATGATATTTATTTTTTAATTTTTTTGACACATAATTTTTTTTTAATTCCTGAGAACCAAAATGTTATGAAATTTAGATTGCATAGAACAAGCTTCACTATAATATTCACTTAACTTGTTCTGAATAATTAAAGTGTAATAGTGTTTGATTACCGAAGAACCTGTTCTAGAACAAGTGTTATCGGAATCGGTTCTGAAAAATTTTCGTGGGATTTAGACTAAAGGGTGACACGGGTTAAAATGTTCCGATTTGGGTCAAGTATAAAAAAAATTAAAATCGATTGAACGGTTTTCTAGATATCGCTATTTGAAGTTTGCGAAAAATTAAGGTTTTTCTTAAGTTTAAGAATTTAAGAATTTCTGAGACTTTTTTAAAGTAATTTTTTAAACTTAAGAAAAACCGCCATTTTTCGCAAATTTTAAATAGCGATATCTCGAAAACCGTTCAACCGATTTTATTTTTTTTTTTTTGATGTTGGTGTTTAGCGCATCAAATTAATAAATGATGTGTCGCAGAACATATTTTTTAAAAAAAATTTTTTTTTTAATTTTTCAAAAATCCAAACTTTTTAGTCACCATGCGCCGCGGGTTAATTTAATCTGAATGTCCTTAAATTTGTATTAAATATGTTTAAGGCCTAAGAGAATAAAAATTTGCCTAAACGTTTAAAATCGGAAGAATTTTTGTTTGCCATACAAAAAATTTCCATTCTATTAGTTCATATTACTTTTTTAACATCTGTCATAAGTGTCGCGTCTGTTTAGTCTGTGCCACAGTGCTTCGTCAGTCGAAAAATTCGTAAACAAATAGATAGCGCTAAACATAAATGATTTTATTGTTTAAATTTCTTCAAATTTTATCGTTTAAATTTCTTCATCAATATCTTTTAATCATTTTAAAAAATATCAATTTTCATATCAAGAAATTATGTTTTTTTTTTGTTTTGTTGTTAAACAATTAAACCTTAAATGCACTTAAATAGTGTCAATGTCATTTTTTAATTATCAGGGTATTGTTTTTACAAAAACAAAACCTTTTTTGTTTATCTGTCTGTAAATGTTAATGCATTTCACTGATTAGTTACATATATTTTTTGAATGAAATTTTCACTTGACATCGTTACTTTACAAAAACAAATTAACAAAAATTTAAAAAAATTTTATCAATTTGTCTAAATGCCTTGTAAAAAAAAATAAATAGATATGAAAATTGTCTGTAATATTGCGATAACGAAAACCATTTAAAGCACTTTTATGTTACAGCAACACTAAAATTATTATTGAGGTAGTCAGTCAGACGTCTTGTTTGGTTTTCTTTAATGTTTTTTTTTTTTCAAAATTACAACTTGGTCAAACATAAATACCAAATAAAACTATGTAAACTAATATTGATCAACATTACACCTTTTTTTGTATTTTAAACAAGACAAAATTGTTGTAAAGTTTATACGTTTTTTTTTTTGGTATTTTGTTGTAATTGTAAATGGTAGCAAATTTTGTAATAATTGTATATTACCTGGGGTAGTTGTAAAACACTTTAAAATTTAATGATTTTTTTGTTGTAGATAAAATTTAAATTTTTCTATCATTATTTTTAAATATTATATATCCAATAGTCTGTCCCGAAAATGCACTTTTTTATTTTGCTTGGTAATAGCAAAAAACAGAGCTGATATTGTGGAAAATGAAGAAAAATTAAATTCGACTTGGTCGAATCCATGCATACCCACCACAATGCTCACTTACAAGGAAAGTCTCCCTGGTGTCACCCTCCGATCTTCATGAAATTTGGATATGTTGTTAAGAACGAAAATTAATTCGACACATATTTTTTTTAGCGGCATAAACTCATTTTTTAGGGGTCGATTTGTATGGGGGAAAATTGACCATTTTCAGTTTTTTACGATTTACGCCTATTTAAACAAAATTAATATAGGCATGTGTGGTATCAGATTAAAGGTATTAAAAATACCTACATATCTCGTGGTGCTAACAGCGGGCCAAAGAAGTTAATATTTTTCGACTTAATAATAAAAATGTCCTAAAATTTTGGTATTTTGCTCAATATGACGAAAAGTTTTGCATGTTTGGACACGTTCTTAGCACACGTAGATAGGTTTTCCAGAGAACTTTCATTTGGTATGTAACATGACTAGGTTTCTATGCATAATATAGGAGATAAACGAAAAAAACTGAAAAATGGCCTTGTCTTCCCCCCTCCTTTTTACCACCTAAATATGAATTTGGGCCGCTAAAAAAAATACGTGTCCCTTTATTTTTTCTGCTCTACAAAATAAAACTAATTCCATAAAGATCCGCGGGTGACACTAGGGAGACTTCACTTGTTAGTAATTTTCCAACGTAATAAAAAAAATATTAAATATTTTGACTAAAAATATTTTATTTGGCAAATATGGAAAAAATACCGGTTTTGTCCTGCACTCAAAGAAAAAGCTTCATTATATTTATGAAACTGTTTTAAATATAATGAAAATCTTCATTAAAGTTCGTCCAATGTAATAGTTTCATAAATTCAATAAAACAGTCATAATTGTTCAAAGGGTCAATGTTTATGAATTTTTTTATATTTATGAAAGTTTTTGTAAACATAATGAACAAAATTTTATAAACTTTTATAAATATTATGAAATGTTTCATAAATACGATGAAAATTTTTATAGATTTAATTTATTTTTCTTAAATATTTTATCATATTAGAAACTATTTCATAATATTTATGAACCACTTCAACAAAAATATCCATATTTAGAAATATTTAAAAAAATAATATTATTTTTATGAAATGTTTCATAGTATTTATAAAATATTTCATAATATATATGAAACAGTTACATTGGACGAACTTTATTGACAAGTTTCATTATATGACCAGTTTCATTATAGAAAAACTTTCATAGTAATTATGAAATGTTTCATTAATAAAGCAAAAAAAAAAATTTTTAGAAATTAAACTTATGATTAGGGATGAGATTTTCATGCACTAAAAAATCGAAAATATGCGCCTAAAAAATGCGCTAAAAAAATCAAAATATGCACTAAAAAACCTTAATACATGCACTAAAAAATAAAATGTGTGCAATAAAAATCTTGTTTTCATAGAAAAAACTTCTTAAAAAGTAACAAATAACGCCGTGTTTGAATATTACCATTTAAAACTTTATATAAGAAAATTTTTTTAAAAATTGAGAATATCTATAAAAAAAATTAAAAAGAAAATATTTTTTCTTATTTTCAAAATAAATTTTTAAAATTTAAAATAGTTTTTGAAACAGAAAATATGGGTTTTTGCTAATTTATGCAAAAAATATGCACTTAAAAGTTAGAAATATGCACAAAATATGCATTTAAAACCAAAAGATGCAAAAATATGCATTTTCACCCAAATATGCAAAAACAAATCGATGCCATTTTATTGCAAATTTCTTGACTATCCACAAAAAACATGCATTTGCATGGAAATCTCATCCCTACTTATGATATTTACATTGGAACAACTAAAATAAGGAAATAAATTTTAAAATTCGTCTTCAGAAGCTGTAATTGTTTCGCCCCAATTTCTTAATCGTAATATAAAAAATCACGTTTATGTATCTTTTTTTAAAAAACTTCATTATGTTTCTTAAAGTTTCTTAAACACAATGAAATTTTTTGACAAAAATATTTATGAAACCATGTCATAAATATTATGAAGCATTTTCCTCTTAGTGTACGTTCAATAATTTAAATAATTTGATAAAGCTTGAATACTTGAGACCCAAGTTTCTCATAGTTTAATGTTTAACTAAGTTTTATGTAATTTTAAAATATATTTTTTTTTCCTTAATTTTAATAAATTTTTTCTTTTCTTTCTTTTTAGGTAAGTTAAAGTTCGATGAAATTTTGGTATGCAATTTTTTTTTAAACAAAACAGGTATATTTTAAGATTTTAACTTGTTTAGAGTCGGCACTTTGTTGTTATGTGCTTGTTTTCGGATTTCTTTCAATTGCCTAAAAGTAGGCAATAAAAAAATTGTTATATTTAAACAGGGTGTTTAAAACGGCTATTTGCTGTGTTCTTTCATTAATTAAATTTATTATGAATCTTTGTCACTATTATCCTAAATGCGGACATTAAACAAGTTGCAAAATATAAAAAAATAAAACTTCATTGAAAACACAGCAGATGGCGCTAGTACACGATATATTTTGTGATAGGCAAAATCGCACCCAAACGTATGCTTTAAAAATACTGCATGTAACGTAAATTTTTTTTTTGTGTGGCAAAACAGTTTTTTCCGATTATGAACGTCCTAGAAAATTTTTATTCTACTAGACCTAAAAGTTATGTGTTACAGTTTTGGTATTTAAATGAAAGTTCATATATGAACATTTTTCACCGGGTTATCTGTTTAGTACTACTTTAAACAACTAACAAAATACAAAGACACTCCAAATTTTTAAAACTATTTTTTCATTATCAGCTCTCGATGAAGCATTGTCTTTTTGGTATTAGATAATTTTTTTTTCGGGACAGACTAATGTCCAATAAAAACATATTTTTTATGCACATATTTTTGTATAAAACATACTGGTTTATTTTGTATTTTATCATTTACAATATTGTTTAATGAATTTTTTTTATGAAAATAAATTTTTAAATATTTTTCTACTGGTTTTGAGCCTCATTATTTATTTTGTTTTAGATTTATGCGGATATTATTACCACCTCACTTTAGGAAAATTTTTGTTTCTTTCAAGTTTTTTTAAAATAATTTGTTTGTTTTTTTTTGTCTAAAAAGCCAGTTTTTACATAATTTCCCTAAATGCATAATAGTTTTTGATTTATTATAAATAATAATTGTGTTGCCAAATAAAATATTGTTGTTAAATATTTAAATGGCTTTTTCATTCATTTGTTTTCGGATTTACTTTAAAAATAAATGGATTTATTTAATCCAAAACATAATTACGGTATATGTATCATCGAATTATTGAAGCATACCTTAAGGTGCAAACAATAAAAAAAAACATCATATCGCCTTCACAAATCCAAATATAGACCGATCAGGTCATTATGGGGAATTGTATTTAATTAGAAAATGCACATAAACTAAGATTTATTTTCAAACTTGGAGTTGTTTTGACATCAGCAATAAATCATCGATAAAAAACCCTTTTGGAAAGCATATTTTTATATTTGCTAAATAGTCTTCACAATGAAATCTGACAAATTCCAAAACACGTTTCGATGAATACCCCTTATATGGTATTACACTAGCAATAGCCCATATAGCCAGCAAAATTTTCTGTTCCATATAATCGGTTTCGGAACGCATCAAACTACCCTGCAACCGGTTCTACTTAACATTCACGAATCAATGATTTTTGTTAGAAATTGTCCCGAAAGCAATCGTTTTTTAGAGCAAGTAGTATTTTTGAAAAATAATTTTACATAGAAAATTTTGTTGTGATTACCGAAGAATGTATTCAAGAATCTATTGAACCAGGAATTTGTTCCAAAAAATTTTACTGGGTATTTGAGCTTTGCAACAACACCGTCCGACAAAAATTTCAATATTTGTACTTGTCCTAGGATGCCACTGCTTATAGCAAGTGAAAGAGAAGGCCCTAATATACAAATTTTATTAATTTCACTTATCAGGAAAAATGAGGAAAATAAGGTCATTTCAAAAATTTATCCTTCAATATAATTCAAAATTTTCAACAAAATTATTTGATAAAGTTTTCAAATGACTTTATTCACATCCTTTTATGATATGTCAATTAAAATTAGAGGAGATCCTACCCTTTCTTTTTCCATTAACTGTGTCATCATAGGATAAGTACAATTATTTAAAAAATATTTTACAAAATTTATCCTTTAAAACTTTAAAGTCCTTTAAAAAGGAAGCAGGATCACGAAATGAAAAACTGTGAATGCAGTTTAATTCCATTTGATCACTACTTTCGGAAATATATCATCCGGTTCATGTTCAATATTGGCTGTCGGACGGTGTTATCCAATGGGTAATCATATTTGAATCTATTTTAATAGTTTTTTGTTGGTCGTTTGACAGTCGCAAACAAATTAAGAGAATTTACAATTTTCTTCTTCTAATGCTCAGTGAGGGTAGAGTTGAATATGTGTCAATATTTTTTTTTCAACATTAGGGATTTGTCATTTAAATTTCATATGCTAGTTGTGGTATAGGGTTTTATATTTGCTAAATAGTCTTGACAATGGAATCTGACAAAGCTAACATAAGAGAATTTACAATTTTCTTCTTCCAATTCTCAATGAGGGTAGAGTTGAATATGTGTAAACATTTTTGTTTCATCATTAGGGATTTGTCATTTAAATTTCATATGCTAGTTGTGCTATAGGGTTTTATATTTGCTAAATAGTCTTGACAATGGAATCTGACAAATTCTAAAACAATTGTCGGCTAAGTCATGCGAAAATGATCAGCATAAATAAAACAGAAAAATTATTTTCTTAAAAATTATTCTATGATAATATCATAGTTTTAATTAGTAAAGGAAATAATGACCTCGAGCTAGAATAAACCCACTCAAAATATAACTTAAAACTATTTTTAAACTTTTTTCGCAAGAAATAATTTATGAACTAGAGGGTTAAGAAATTTGTATGGTTTAGTATGATTTTATTGCACATGTAGATTGCATGGAAAACTTTATAAAATAATAAGTACGGTTAAGAAATCATTTTCTATATGTTAAGAAAAAAAATCGGGAAATCCCTTAAAATTTGAAACAAATCCGAAATATTCAGAAAAATTATAAAAAATAAGTTTGTATAAACAAGAAAATATATAAAAATTTTAAAAAATTAAGAAAAAATTTAAAAAAAAGTTGATAAAAATTCCAAAAAAAAAATCAAAAAATTCCAGAAAAATTCACAAAAGTTTAGAAAAATTCAGATGAAATTGTAAAGGGTAAAATTTGTTAATTAAGCTGTACTAGGCTATTTCTTTTGCAGTTTCGTAGCACTTCACTTTGATGTGTAACCACTTTTTTTTGCTAGAGAGTTTATATTTTGAAATCTCCTTCAAATCTATTAACCGTCATCATACAAAGGCAATATATCTCATAAATATTTTTTGTATATTAAATTTTTTTTTTTTATTCATATCTTTATTATTCATCTCATCCTGTCATTATGTCTTCTTCTTTTGTTTCTGTATTGTTTTTATGCATCTTATAAATTTCACCATGACCACAAAATGTATACGAAACGGTCAAAGTCAAGTCATTGCTAAAATACTTTGTATTAAGTAGCATCGCCATAATTTTTTTTTTTTTTTGTTTACATTTCTATAGAATGATGTATAGGAAAAAAAAATTATTAATATATTTACAAAACATTATTTTCCACACGTAATTGCATTATTTTTACGCCTGAGAAACTTTTTAAGTACAAAACATACAAAAAATGAAAATACAAAAAAAATATTTCATATTTTATGGCGAGATAAAGTAAATATTTGCACAGTTTACGGAGTAAAAAGCTACAGGTGAATAACAGACTTTTGAAGAAATTTTTGTGGTACTACCGGCAATTTTTAAAAAAGGGATATAATGTGAGTTATGCTAACAAATTATGTCAAAACATAAATGACTTGATAGGAAAACTGACATTTTTATTAATAGTAGATTTTTATAAATATATTATAACATGGCCTGTCAGGTCATGAATGCCATTATTTTTAGGTGCAACACTAAAAATTAATTTCTACTGTTAATTTTATGTTATGACAATTATGGGAAGCCATATAATATATATTTTTTAATTGATAATCGAATATACGATTTTAAGATTTAGTATGAAAAATAATATGTCCCAACAATTATGTAGCTCTAATTCAAATTTTTAAATTTTTTTTTTTTTAGATTTTCCCAATTTGTTTACAGTCTTTAGTACTCTTCGAAAACTCCTTCGTGGTAAATTTTCAGATTTTTTTGATGACCCGTTCAAAAGATATCGAATTTTTAAAAATTGGTAGTTTGTTCCTTTACTCAAACTTCTTTTACTCATAACTTCTTCAATAATGGTCCAAATTTCAATTTTTTTTTTCAAAATTTTTGTTTTTTTACGTATTTTTAAAAAAAAAATCCCTAAAGATTCTTAAAAGCGCTCTAGTATGCGATTTTTAAGTTTAAAAATTTAAATCTCATTTTTGAAAATGTTTGTACTCTTCGATTTTTTTGAAATTTTTTTGTGTAAAACTTCTATCGATTCTACAAATTTTTTGCCCAGGAGGATTGTGGGATAACGATTACACTGCGTGACAAAACTAACCACTATTTTAGAAAACAAGAGGTACGACCATCATTTCAATATATTTCGGACATGCTGAATCGAATGGCGTACTCCGTTTTTCGATGTATGGTACAGTTTTCTTGTAAAATGCCATTAAAGATTGGCTGATTTTCAGCTGCTTTTTTAACAAAAAAAAATCCGAAGCCAATGATTTTTAAATTTTATGGCATGGAAAACAAAGATATAACTTGTAGCAATATTTCTAATATAAATTTGGTTTAAAGCTTTTCATCTTAAGCCCTTAAATTCGCGGATTTCTTCATTTTTTTAAGTTTTCGTGAAATTAACCGCTAAATCGGTCTCTGATAAAAAACTTGCATTTTGTGGATCATAAAGGCGTCCATGACACTACGAATAGTGGACAAAAAACATCTATGTTTTATGGACCATCATGGTGAAAATCGCGAAAACCGTGTTTTTGTATATGGCAGCATCACTTTAGGAGATGATTTGAGGCTTCATCTTTTAGTATATAATGTGGGAACCTTAAACAATGAACTGACCCAAAATTTGTCCAAAAAAGTTTTCATTTGCAAAAGTTATCTTAACAAAAACTATAATTATTGTATCGCAAACACTGAAATAATAGTTTTTGTTAAGATAACTTTTGCAAATGAAAACTTTTTTGGCCGAATTTTTGGTCAGTTAGTTGTTTAAGGTTCCCACATTATATGCTAAAAGATGGAACCTTAAATCATCTCGTAAAGTGATGCTGGCATATACAAAAAAACGGTTTTTCGCGATTTTCATCATGATGGTCCATATAACATAGCTGTTTTTTGTCCACTATTCGTATTGTTAGGGATGCAGTTTTGATTCATTAAAAGCAAGTTTTTTATCAAAGACCAATTTGGTTGTTAATTTCGCGAAAACCTTAAAAAATTAAGAAATTCGCGAATTTATGGGCTTAAATTGAAAAGCTTTAAACCAAATTTGCATAAGAAATGTTGCTACAAGTCATATCTTTGTTTTCCATGTCATAAAATTTATAAACCATTTACTTTGCAAATTTTTTTGTTAAAAAACTGGCTCGAAATCAGCAAATCTTTAACGACATTTTGCAAGAAAACTGTACCATACATCGAAAAACGGAGTACGCCATTCGAATCAGCATGTCCGAAATATATAGAAATGATGGTCGTAACTCTTGTTTATTTTTTAGTGTTCTACAGTGTTATTACTATTTTTTAAAATTTTTTTAAAAAATTTTATTGTAATTTTCTAATCTTAAAATCATTTCTACTGCTCCAATGGTGCGTTATAGAGGGGTCCCTTATAAGACCGACCCCCATTAATTTTTACGTCTTGACATTTTTTGGAACAAACTAATACCCTATCTTCAATTTCTAAGGGGGCTCCCACACAAAACGACATTTTTTAAAATTTGCTCCAACCGCTCTAACTGCCCTAATAGTACCCTTAGAGCAACAAAATGTATGACCGACCCACAATATTTTTTTAGTCCAAACATTTTCTCTGAACACACCTACCCTCAGTCTCTAATTTTTAAGGCGGTCCCCATACAATTTTTTTATTTTTTTTAAATTTTGTTTTATTTAATCAGCTTCTACCGGTCCAATGGTGCGTCCTAGAGGGGTCATTAGTGAGACCGACCCCCATTTATTTTTACCCTACAACATTTTTTTAAAACATACCTACGCCCTATCTCCACTCCCTAAGTAGGATCCCATACAAAATTACATTTTTATAAAATTTGCTCCAACTGTTATTTGTATGGGAGCCTACTTAGGGAGTGGAGATAGGGCGTAGGTATGTTTAAAAAAAATGGTGTAGGGTAAAAATAAATGGGGGTCGGTCTCACTAATGACCCCTCTCGGACGCACCATTGCACACAGGGCCAGCATGATCCAATTCCGGCCAAAAGTCTTTGTCGTCGTTGGATCCGTCTAAAAACGTGCTTCTAGAGGAATTCGAGGTCGCTGATTTCAAAATTTAGCTAAAAACCAAAAAAATCAAAATGGCGGATCCAATATGGCGGACAACTTTTTTTAAAAATTGTCCGATTGAACTCAAATTTTGTGTTATGCGGGTCTTGGAGTTACTGAATAAGAATTGTTACTCCGAATTTTGAAAAACAAAATGGCGGACTAAATATGATTCTTAAAGTTTAAAGAATGATCCAACTCAGGCCAAAAGTTTTTTTCGTTGTTGGATCCGGCTGAAAATGTGCTTCTAGAGTATTTCGGGGTCGCTGATTTCAAAATTTAACTAAAAACGAAAAAAATCAAAATGGCGCATCCAATATGGCGGACAAATTTTTTTAATAATTGTCCGATTTAACTCAAATTTTTAAAAAAATTTTAAGGGGGTCTTGGAGTTACTGAATCTGAATTACTGGCGTGAATTTTGAAAAACAAAATGGCGGACTAAATATGCATAGTAAAGTTTGTTACAAGTAATTAAAAAACAGTTATATTCCTTTTCTTTGTTGAAGCTGTTTTTTGCTGAAAGTGTGGCCTAGTTAATTTCCGGGTCTGTTATCTCAAAATCGAATTGATAAAATTCAATATGGCGGAAACAATATGGCGACTAGATTTGTTAACTTTGTCTGATCTAACTAAAAATTAGTTTTAAGAGTATTAAGAGTGTCTGAAGTTAAATCTACACACATAATTTTTATATATATATTTTTTTATTTTTGATATAAATATGGAAATGGTGTAAATGACTTACTTAGTTTCAGAAAAGCTTTTGGAAATGGTGACGACAAATTATTCACTTTTTTCTTTATTTTGGAATGTCAATAAAAAATCGTGGAATTTAATTGGAAATGGTGTAACTGATATTTTCCATAATTCTAAAAAAAACTAGAAATGTAGATATTTCTTTTTTCCTACACTTAAGGCACTTTTTGACGATAAAAACACTATTCAAGCCGTAAAAAATTATTTTGAGTTAAATTATTTTGTTTAAAAATAAATCACGTACCACTGCATATATAGCTGTAATTTCGCCATTTATCATTTAGAGCAAGTTTGGGCAACTTTTTTCGAAAGATATGGATCCATTCTATATCAAAAAAAATATAGACCGATTGTATCGGACTGAGGGTCGCTGAGGATTTTTTCGGCGCGAGGTAAATAACTAAAAAATTATAACTTTTTTCACAAAAAACGCGAATTGCTGCCAGGCAAATGAGTTATATTTGTCCATGTTATTTTCGTTACAAAGGCTTATATATAAGGTTGAACCACTCAAACAAAAAGTTAAACATTAGCAATACTTAGAAGTTTGAAAAAAAAATTAAAAAAGTATCTCAACTTTTAAAAAATTGTTACCAACTTTTTTAACTTTGAGGACCTGTCAAAGGAAAGGGTGTAATTGGATCATAATGATAAGTTCAGAAAACCTGCTTCTATATATGCCCAACAAACACGTAAACATTTTTTTGAGAATTTACAAATAAGGACTTTTGGCCGGAAATCGATCTGTCTGGCCCTCTGTGCATTGGACCGGTAGAAGCTGATTAAATAAAACAAATTTACAAAAAATAAAAAAAAAATTGTATGGGGGCCGCCTTAACAATTATAGATAGAGGCTAGGTGTGTTCAGAGAAAATGTTTAGACTAAAAAAATATTGTGGGTCGGTCATACATTTTGTTGCTCTAAGGGCACTATTAGGGCAGTTAGAGCGGTTGGAGCAAATTTTAAAAAATTTCGTTTTGTGTGGGAGCCCCCTTAGAAATTGGAGATAGGGTATTTGTTTGTTCGGAAGAAATGTTTAAACGTAAAAATTAATTGGGGTCCGTCTTATAAAGGACCCCTCTATGACGCACCATTGGAGCAGTAGAAATGATTTTAAGATTGGAAAATTACAATAAAATTTTTTAAAAAAAATTTAAAAAATAGTAATAATCCTTATCCCACGATCCTCCTGGGCAAAAAAATATGTAGAATCGATAGAAGTTTTACACAAAAAAATTTCAAAAAAATCGAAGAGTACAAACATTTTCAAAAATGAAATTTTAATTTTAAAACTTAAAAATCGCATACTAGAGCGCTTTAAAGAATTTTTTGGGATTTTTTTTTTTCAAAAGTACGTAAAAAAACAAAAATTAAAAAAAACAAGTGAGAGTGTTAAATTCGGCTGTGCCGAATCTATTATACCCTCCAACATGTAAAAAAATAAAAAAAAAATTTTTGACAGGGGCGTTGTTTTAAGGGGGGGGGGCAAGGTTGGGGGAGGGGTCGGTTAGCTGGGGTGACTCCTTGGCCCTCACGGTATATGTTTACAAGTTCATTTTTGTCTGCTTTGTGCACTTAAGTACTATAGTTTTATAATTATTTAAATTATTTTTTTATCCACGCCCTTAAAAGAGGGGCGGGGCAAAAAAAAGCGATATTTTTTGTCTCCTGGGTCAAAGCGCAGGACCTTAAACTTCTACGAACATAAAAATGTCTCATTTGGTTCACAAAAATACAAAAAAACGCAAAAAAAAATAGCATTTTTAAGAGGTTGGTTTAGTTCTTCAAGGGGGAACTTTTTTCCCCCTAGTCCGATTTGGCCCATTTCCGAACTTAACCTGCCTAGGATCATAAGACATATTTATGCCAAACTTGAGGGATCTAGCTCTTTTATTTTGGACTGCATCGTGTTAACTACAGACGGACGGACGGACGGACGGACAGACAGACGGACGGACGGACGGACGGACATCGCTAGAATGTCTTAGAATCGATCACTGATCAATAATATATATACTTTATGGGGTCCCCGACCGATATTTCGATGCGTTACATACGGAATGACAAAGTGAGTATACCCCCATACTGTGTTGGAGGGTATAAAAAATTTGAAATTTGGACCGTTATTGAAGAAGTTATGAGTAAAAGAAGTTTGAGTAAAGGAACAAACTACCAATTTTTAAAAATTCGATATCTTTTGAACGAGTCATCAAAAAAATCTGAAAATTTGCCACGAAGGAGTTTTCGAAGGGTACTAAAAACTGTTAACAAATTGGGAAAATCTAAAAAAAAATTTTTCAAAGTGTCCGATTTGACATGGAATGCCCCATATATTCATGATCACCGATCGATTTTAAGACATTCTAGCGATGTCCGTCTGTCCGTCTGTCTGTGGAAATGGTGATCACGGTCAAAATATTACACGGAGATGATTGAAACTTAACAGATTTGTTGGAAGTTCTCCCGAGAAGTTTGGTATTGCATTCGAGCGATTTCGGTTGAGCGGTTCAAAAGTTATGAACGAAAATGTAAGGACACCTCAAAAATTATAGTACATTCAACATAACCTAAAAATACGAAATGATTTAATTCGGATGCTGGTTGACAAATGTGAACATAATTGAACACCAAATGGTATTTAAACTAGTACAAACATATTTTTTGACAAAAAAAGAAAAAAGTCGCGGATTTTTTTTTTTCAAAAATTTTTTTTTTTTTTAAAGTAATTTCCTTTTAAATAAACTTTTTTGCAATAATCTTTTTGAAATTGTTGAGGGTATCACTACATTCGGCAAGGCCGAATTTAACTTTTTTACTTGTTTTTATTATTTTTTTTTATTATTAAAAATCCAAAAATTTGATCGCCGGGTGCAACGGGTTAATTTAATCCAATTGTCCTCAAATTTGTACCACATACAAGGCCTAGTAGAATAATAATTTTCATGGACATTCAAAATCGGAAGAAAACATTTTTTGACATACAAAAATGCCATTTATTGTATGTCAAATAATACAACTTATGTTATGCCATGTAATATACCCAGTCTACTAGACAAACAATTGTGCATAAAAACTTTAAATTTGATATTTGTTGTTCTTGTTTTTCGACAGATGGCGCTGGGTTCGAGCTACTAATAAAATTCTAGTTGACAAGGCGATTTGACATTTATGTGTCAATGCGGCCTCTAGGTGGCGCTGGAATGGGTTATTTCAAACATGTATATTTATTGGCGATTTAATTCAAACTAAATTTTTTTTATATTTTTAAATAAATCTTAAAAAATTTAAATTATTAATTAACCATTAAAACACATAAATCAATATTTTTTGTTGCAAACTTAAAAAAAATATATATAAATTAAATCTTAATTTCAATAAACCTGTTCATAAAAAATAAAAAAAAAATTAAATGAGTATGATAAAAAATCTATTAAATAATTTGACATTTATGAAAACCTTTTCAAATTGAAAAAAAATTATAAAATAAAAAAAAAAAAAATATTAACAACCTTGAGCATAAGACCTAGAAAATTTGTTAATATATAAAAATATTTTTATAAACTTCTTAACAAAATAATTAAACACTTGTCGTTTTTAAAGATATAAAAAAACCAGACAAGACAACAAGTAGATAGAAGATATGTGAACATAAGCATGTTAGCTTATACAATGTCAACTATTTCAAAAAAAAAATAAAAATATCTACCAAACATAAATTCCACTTTACTGCCGTTTGGCCAAAGTTTAAATGTCAATAAACAAATTATTTTAAATTTTAAATTACCCAAAATAAGACTTAAAAACTTTGATAAATGTAATTATGTAATTTCCTTTTTTAAGTTTGTTTGGGTTTTGTTTTTTTAATATTAATAAGATTAACATTAGCAACAATTATACACAAGTTAATTTTTTACCGGCTTAATTTTTACAAACTATTTTTTCATGGTTTATGTTTCAAACATTTGTAACTACTGAGCATTACATTACACTTAGAGAAAAAATATTGGTTGAAAGTTGAAATAACGCTTTAGTGAATTAATTTTATAAAGTTTAAAACAGCATATCTCGAGATCTTATATTCAAAACTCTATTTCTTACACTTTTACATAAATTAGTTTTTATTGACAAAATGGCGCCCAGCGATCAAAGTTTTGGATTTTTGAAAATAAAAAAAAAATTTAAAAATGTCTTGCATCCCATTATATTTATTAATGTTGGTGCGCTGAATAGAAATATCAAAAAAAAAATAAAATCCGTTGAAAGGTTTTTGAGATATCGCTATTTGAAATTTGCAAAAAATCTACGTTGAAGAAATTTTTTTAAAAAAATCTCAAAAATTTTTTTCCTTGACCCTTTCTGGCAATACATTATTTTTTATTAATTTTGACACGCTGAATATGATTACAAAAAGTTTCTTAAATCGGTGGAGCGTTTTTCGAGATATCGCCATTTGTTAAAAAATTTCCAAAACAAAAAGCAAGTAGAAAAGTTAAATTCGACTTGGCCGAATTCATTAATACCCTCCACAATGCCCTTTTAAGTGATAAAAAATTTTCTAACGTATAAAAATTAAGAAATTTGATTAGAAATATTTTATTTTGGGTAAAATTTTTTTTAAGTAATTTTCGTAAAAAAATATGTTGTAAAATATTTTTTTGACTTACCAATGTTTTTAAAACATTCCGACTTTCAAGAAAAAAATCTTATAGGGTTTTTCCACTGACTATTTCATAGATCTTGAGACAAACTTTCATTTAAACTTAATTTGAACCAAATGAAAATATTTGGCTTAAAAGTTGAGAGTTTTTGATAAAAATTTTCTAAAAGACCAAATTTTTACCGAAGGGCGGCACGGGTTTAAATGATCGAATTTGACTCAAATTAGTTTAAACGAGAGTTTGTCTCAAGCTCTAGGAATCAAAATTAAATTTTATGAACGCATAAAAACCGCAATTTTTTGCAAATTTCAAACCGCAATATCTCGAAAACCGTTCTACCGATTTTTATTTTTTTTTCAGCGCATCAAAATATAAATTTGAGTGTAGCAAGATAATTTTTTTTATTTTTTATTTTCAAAAACTCCAAACTTTGATTAACGGGTACCACGGGTTAACAAAATCCGATTAGCCTCAAATTTGTAATACATAACTTTTAGTACTATTAGAATCCAAATTTATCCGGAAAATTTGGAAATCAAAAGTTAAAGAAAAAATGTCACTCTAATGTAATACAATAATTTATTAAAAAAATTTTTTAAAAAAATTCAAAGTTTGGCCCGATTGGTCCAAACTTGATCTCATAAGGATCGTCAAAGTTTTTTATGCAAAATTTTAGTCCGTTTTGCTTTACCTTTGCTCTACCTATGTTTTTGAGATTCGTGAAATTAGGGGTCCAATAGGGTCATGAGAATCTTTAAAACTACATAACCTAAAAACTTTTACTCAGAGAGCTTTTGGGTATTTAGCGGTCGTGTTCTACCACCGAAATTATGTCCCAAAATGTTGTTAGGTCTTTTTTTTATCCTCCACTCTAGTGATAGAGGGTATATATAAGTTTGTCATTCGTTTGTAACAGCTCAAAATATTGGTCTAGGACCCCATAAAGTACTATATTCATAATCCTCGATCGGTCTGTCTGTCTGTCTGTTGAAAACACGCTAACTTTTAAAAGACCTTACGAAGGCTCCTGAAGTTTGGCATATATGTGGGGCATTTACCTGGTCAGGTTGTTATTGCAATCCAGCGAAATCGGTCCAGTGCACAGTGGGTTGAAACATATGAAAATTGAGGATTAATTCAAAAAGCCCTTTACAATTAATATTTATAAAATTTGGCTCCTAGCGCTCTAACTATCCAATGGTGCCCCAAGAGATATCAAATGTGTGACCGACCCCAAATATTTTTTTTTTTAACCCAACATTTTCTTAGATTATACCTACCCTCTATCTTTAACCCTTAAGGTAGTCGCCATATAATTGTTTTTTATTTTTTTAATTTTTTTTTTTATAAAATCAGCTCCTACCGCCGGTGCGTCTTAGGGTATTATCAATAAGACCGACCTCCATTAATTTTTACCCCCCGAAATTTTTTTGGAACACCCTTACACTGAAAAAAATAACCTTCCTGATATTAATGAAACGGATTCATTATTTTGTTTTCATTACTTAAATGAAGGAATTCATAAGCTGATTGAAATTTCATGCATGTTATGAAAAAATTTTATGAAACTTGTTTCATTAGATTTCATAATTTCATTAAAAAATATCATAAGATTTTTAGAACTAAATACAACTCTGCGTTGCGAATAAGAGAAATAAAACAAAACAAAAACATACGACGTTTTATTACACCACGCGTGTTTAGTCTAATTGTAATTTTTACATGTGTGTTAACTTTTTTCTAATAAAATAAAATAATTTTATATTTTTTTGCTTTGTTATTGAAACCTGTGTGTGTGTGTTATGCTGGTTATATCTAATTGAAATTACAAGTGAAAAGTTCCGTATAAGTGTTTCTTTTGACTGTTTCTTATAAAATATAATTTGCAACAGAAAAATAGTTTTTTAAGTCATTAAAATTTTGTGATGAAATGTAGAGTAATTTGTGTTGTTCCATTCAAATCCGATCGGAATTGAGTCTGTGACATGCCCCTTAATAAAATTTAAGTGACGGTTACAGTGATGGTTACATGTGACTTACCAAAGTTGTTATTAATGCAAATTTTCACTTATGGGTGTATGATACGTGCTGTTTTTAGGTAACTTGTTCTTAACTTGATTAGGGGCTTTCTATGGAAATTTTGATAAATTTAAACAAAATGAGTTTATCGTAATTCCCATATCAAAACCTTAATAAAGTTAGCAACTAGTTACTTGTAAAAAACAATTATCATACGCTCATTACCAACTACTATTCCACATTTAATCAATGGATATTTCATACATTTTATGAAAAACTTCATAAAACGTTTCAAACAAGTTCTACGAATATTTTCATTATTTATATGCAAGATTCATTGAAGGGAACTTTAATGACACCAGTTTCATTAATCAAATGAAACCTGTCTTCGGTTGAAAACGTGAGTCATTTTTCATTAAGGTTAAGTCAATTTTCATTAATTTCACGAAGCTATTTTTTTCAGTGTATACCGTATCTTCACTCGATAATGGGGCTCCCATACAAAAAGCCATTTTTATAAATTCTGCTCCTACAGCTCTAACTGCACCAAGGGTGCCCCTAGAAATGCGAATGTGTAACCGACCCGCAATATTTTTTCAACCCCAACATTTTCTTAGAGTATACCTACCCTCTATCTTTAACCCTTAAGTTGGTCCTCATACAATTTTTTTTTTTTATGAATTTGTTTTATGAAATTAGCTCCTACCGCTCACATGGTGCGTCTTAGAGTGGTATCCAATGTGACGGACCCCTATTAATTTTTACCCCCCAACATTTTATCGGAACATACTTATACCGTATCTCCACTCGATAATGGGGCTCCCATACAAAATGCTATTTTTATAAAATCTGCTCATATAGCTCTAACTGCCCCAAGGGTGCCCCTAGAGATGTCAAATGTGTGACCGACCCCCAATATTTTTTCAAACCAAACATTTTTTTACAATATATCTACCCTCTATCTTTAACCCTTAAGGTGCTCCCCATACAATTTTTTTTATTTTTTATGGATTCAGTTCCTACCGCTTCATGCTGGCTCCTAGAGGATAAAATGT
This sequence comes from Pegoplata infirma, assembly GCA_963921195.1. NCBI lineage: Eukaryota > Metazoa > Arthropoda > Insecta > Diptera > Anthomyiidae > Pegoplata > Pegoplata infirma. Next base: position 13,926,235 of record OY992540.1, read on the forward strand.
AAGATCAACTATCATTATTTTTTGCCCCAAACTTTTTTTAAAATACGCACGCCGTATCTCCTCTAACTAAGGGAGCTCCCATGCCCTTGTTCAAATCTTTTTTTAGCCGTTTTTTTTATCAAGTGGAGTTTTTTCACAAACACTTTAAAAGGTAAAAAACGCGGTGTATCTGCAAAAGTTTGGTGTGGATAAGCTAAAATACTATATTAAAATATCATTTAATAAAATTTGCTGGATCGCGATAAGAAATTTGTTACACTCTGTGTATATATCAAAAATACCCCAATTATGGAGCACTTTTTTAAAAAATATTTGCAAAACATTTATCTAAAAAAAATTTATGTAATTATGTAGCCAAATACCTGAAGTTGATGGTTCCATTTTAATATATTTACTTTGAGAACGCTTAATAAGAATTATCAGCACTCGAAATATCTCAATGTTCACTTTTAGGCACGACACGCAAAATTTTGAAAAATTATTTCATTTTTACCGCTCACAGTCAATAGAGTAATTTACTCAAAACAAAAGTTTTTGGCAAATAGTGATAAAGAATTTAATTATCTTTCTCCCAGTACCAAACACGAATATGTGTGATAAAATTTAGCCTTTGAATTAATCCTCCCTTTTGGTACATTTCAACCCTCTGTGTAGTGGTTCAAAAGTAAAGAGCAAAATACTGAATTTCGGCAAGGCGTTTTCGTGAATTTACGAGACAAAAATCACGCTAACTAATTTTCTTAACGACACAAACCAAAGTTAAAATGTTTTAAATACAGTAGAAGAAATCCGCATTTTTCGAACATCAATTCTTTTGACCACCAAATTTTTGTAAACAAAGAAAAAGTAAAATTATTACAAACAATAAAATATTTTCTTTGTTTACAAAAATTTGGTTAACAAAGAATAGAAGGTCCTAAAGTGCAGATTTCTTCTACTGTATTTAAAAATTTTAACTTTTGTTTGTGTCGTTAAGAAAATTAATTGATAACTGTATATAAATAACTAAACTATTTTTTATTTTTTTTTTGTTCGAACTTGCATAAAATCGACTTCGAAATATTTTTTAAAAATTTTATAAAAAATGCCTAAAATAATTTGATTTTCCAGTTCGACCCTCGTAGCACATTTATTATTAACTCAATCTGGATGATATAAGGCTTAAATTAAAGCTTAGTAAATTAATTGCAAAACACCGTTTAAAAACAATTAAGAAAACTATAGTCGGTCAAGACCGACCATATAAAACCCAACACCAGTGTTTCCCGGAAAATGGGTACCAAGTTCAAACATGGACCAATTGGGTCTATCATTTGTCAAATCTTTAATAAGTGTAGAAAACACTCACATACCAAAATTGAGTGAAATTGGCTTATATTTGTTGCAAATAAACCGCTTTTAGTAATATCGGGAGAAGTTTTCAAATGGGACATAGTCCAAAAATGGTCCGATTATAATCAAATTTTTGAGTTATTGAAATATGCGTTAAACACACACAAACAAAATTTTAATCAAATGTTTTCTATTTTCATGAAATTTTATAGATTTATGTGAATATCGGGAGGGTGGTTTGTATGGGGGTTACAAGAAGAACTGGTACGATTCCTTTAAAATTCGGAACGGTGATTTGTGAATACAAAAAACGTTAACGTGCCAAATTTTGAAAAGATATCTATTAAAATACGGTTGTTAGGGTCATTTGACCCAAATTTAAGGGAACGTTTGTATGGGGGCTAGGTCAACACAGCGGACATCGCTAAATCGACTCAAAAAGTGATTCTGAGTCGATCGGTATACTTGAAAGTGGGTCTAGGACCAATATTTCGGATAGTTACAAACATCAGCACAAACTCATTATACCCTGTACCACAGAGTGGTGTAGGGTATAAAAATATTCATTTGATAAAAAAAGGTTTGTTTTTTACACATTTCATATACTATAGCTTTGTGTGTATACTTTTGTTTGGCACTGTATACATTTATTTTCTTTTGTCATTAAATTTATATCGTATTTCCGTTCCAATTAACTAAAATATTTCTGTAAGTGTATTTTAATACACACAATGTCTTATTGTTAGATTGATATATAATTTTTGGTTTGCTGTTTTAGTTAATATGGTGTTAATTAGGGCTTCCAATCGGGATTGGTTTTTCTGAATCCCGGGATTCGGGATTGAATAAAAATTTTCGGGATTCCGATTTCGGGATCCCGGGATTTTCGGGATATTTTGAATCCCGGGATTCACGGGATTTTTTTGAAATTTTCGGGATTTTTCGGGATTTTCAAAAATTTTTTGTATTTTTTGTCACTTTAACAAATTCACGCGTTAGTAAAAATTAGCAAAGTTTTGTTGATGTTGTGAACTTCAAAAAAAGGTCGGGATTCCTCCTGTGAAGAATATCCGTATTCGGTTATCTTTCTTATCTTTCGTCGTGGCTCATCGTTATCAACTTTTAGTGAGCGCGAGTTGAAAAAAAAATAAATGAATTTTTAAATTTTTGCATAAGTGATTCATTTTTTGCAAATTTTTTTATTTTTGTTTAAATTATTTGATTTTTTTTAATTTATTTGTTTTTTTTTTTTTTTGCCAAAAAAAAAAATTTTTAGCAATGTTTTTTTTTGTAAAAAATGTGTTAGTGAAAGTGCGAGAGTAGAGTTTGCATGACTCACGCGTGAGCGTAAATGATAAGTGAGTGATTCCATTATTGTTTGCGTGAGCGTGACTGAGTGTGAGTCAAAACCCACTTACGCCTTTAAAAATTTTTTTTAGTAAAACATAAAATTGAAAAAGTTTTCAACTTAAGGAGTTAAGATGTGTCAAAAGCCATTTACGGCAATATTCTTCTTGTACACCCAAAAAAAAACGTGGGTATAAAAATTTTACTAATGAACTAATTTTTTAGTCCAAAATGATCTAGTGCAGGCGTTGGTAATCAATACTAAAATTTTTTACTAAAAATTACTAATTTTAGTACTTTGAAGATACTAAAAAACTACCGTACTACTGGTAATTAGTAACTTATTAGTAGATTTTGGTACCAAATCACTTACTAATATTTTTACTGCATAATTATTTTGAGTGTAAGAGTAAAAGGAATAAATATAAAAGCCCTTATGTCGAACCACCACTAGTTTTTAGAATTTCTTTACATTTCGCAAACGTTTCACCTTTTTCTATAACAAAAACATGGTACCTGACGAAACTTTTGTCGATTTTTTTATTTTGTTCCACAAAATTCATATTTTATTCAAATTATTTAAAAAAAATCTAAAAATAATAAAAAATATTGAAAAAAATAAAAAAATCGGGATCCCGAAAATCCCGGGATTGAAAATCAGAAATCCCGAGATTCGGGATTTGCCTAATCCCGAAAATCCCGGGATTTTCGGGATCGGGATATCCCGATTGGAAGCCCTAGTGTTAATGCTACGTTTAATTGCTTTATTTTTTTTCTTTGTAACACACTTAAAAAAAATTTTGAACTTGACATATAATTTTTTTTATTTTTCAATTTAACAATTCAAAGAATTTACAGTGACTCCAAAGGAAATAATAGTTTTTCTTACAATAAATACAAAAAAAAAAATGTTTCTCAGAACTATGTTCAACTTTTAACCCAATTTCCACAGTATTATTTTATGCTTCCGTTTTTAGCTACCAAGCAAAGTCAATAACATAGAACAAGTTTATTGTCTGATTGGTAGTTAGAGTTTGAACAAACGATAGATACAATTTCCCTTTTCCTGTTTAAAAGTAGGTTTACCATACAGCAACAACAGCAACTACTTCACTTACCTCCTCAATCATTAATTTCATGCATGCACTTACACCTTTTGATTGACAGTCATCATACCATCAGTCTATCTGTCAGTCTCTCCGTCTGTCTGTCTGTTTATTTATGTTTTTATTTATATAATGGTTTAAAATCTACAATTAACGTTAAAGTTTATTAACCAGGCTCTTAAATACACAATAAATTTATAAAAAAAAAAATTAAAAAAAAACGTGTGAGTACTTATAACAATTGATTATCAAAATGTTATTTAATGATAAAAATAAACTTTAGAAACCGGAAGTTTGTCTAGCGGCTTTTATTTGAGTTAAGAAACATTAATTTTATTTAAGTAAATAAAAAAAATACAAACAAACAAACATACAAATCAAGAAACACGAATTAAAAATACATCTTTTAAACTAAAACGCTTAAATTTTATGTAAATCAATTTATTTTAAAATTCGTTTAAAACTTTTGATTTTATTTTTAATCTGAGAAAACAATTTAAAACAACTTAAGTATGCTTTAAGCAACAAACAAAATTGATTTTTAATATTAATTTTTTTCGAATTGAACTTATGTATCTGTTTTTAAGCGGGTGTTTCACATTAATAAATTTAATTGTTTAGAAAAACAAGTCAGAATGGCATATTTGACTGTGATGGGGGTATACTAGGGCGTTTCACCCAAAACGTTTTTTTTTTCTGATTTTTCAATTCTTAAAGCGGAGTTTTTTTTCAGATTTTTGGATGGTTGGGATTAACTCGATCAAATCGATTTTATCCAAAACAAGTGAGAGTGTTAAAGTGAGAGTGTTAAAGTGTGCCGAATCTTGTATACCTTCCAACGTTAAAAAAAAAAAAACAAATTGCAGGGTCTTTTTTTTGGGGGGGGGGGGCTTGTCGGGGTCCTTGGGACACCTTTTCTCTGCTCAAAAATGTTTAATTATTATGCTTTTTGTACAAAAGATATACAATTTCATCATTATATAAATTATTTGCTAATATCCACGCCAACAAAAGGGGGCGGACCAAAAAAAGTAATTTTCAAATTCCCTGGGTCCAAGTCCCAGACTTTGAACTTTTTCAAGCATAAAAATGTTTCATATGTATATATATTCGATTAGAGTTTTATTCTAGTTCGAGGCCCAAAAATATTTCTATATATGATATTGTCATAATAGAGTATTTTTAATTTATTGCTTTAAAAAAGTTACTCATCTCATAGTATGTCTGTACTGATCAGTTTCATCCCCACTAAGGATGAAACTGAGAATTAGAGAATCATCGTTGGTCAATCAAACATCAAACCAGACATAATATTTGATATATTTCACAAGTTATTTGAGAAACACATATATATTAATAATTACCGATGGTGATTTAGTATATACAATTTTTGCTTTAAAGGAGTTATTTTTGTTGGTAACTTTTTTAAAGCAATAAATTAAAAATACTCTATTATGACAATATCATATATAGAAATATTTTTGGGCCTCGAACTAGAATAAAACTCTAATCGAATATATGGACTTTTGTCATTAACTTTTAACGCTTGTGATATTTTACTAATTTCGCAATAACATTTTTATTAGTAAACTAGGTGGTACCTGTGAATGTAGATATGTTAAGGGAACCATAATAAGTAATTCTGCAAAGGCACAGCGCAAATAGTCTCATTATCTCATGGTAAGGAACGTGCAAAGTTGAAAAATGTAAAAAAATCGCTTGATACTCTCATGAAATTTTTCGTTCAAAGTTCCATATTGTTGGGTGCGTTAAAGCTATTGCTCCAAATTTAATACCGTTTAATCAGTAGACTTGGGCAATTATTTGGTGTAGGTTCAGTGGATGTGCCATCAATAAGAAAAAAGTTACATGGACCTAAATCTTTGATACCAATTTTTTTCAATTTTCAATTTTTCGAGGTTTTTTGATTGTAGCTTTTGGTGCAAACTGTAATTTTAAAATTCAAATACACATGGCAAAAGCCCTTGTAAATATGCACAATCTGAGACTGATTCGAGTAATGTGCTCGCAATGGTTACGAAGCTGCAGCTCTCCAAAGATGGGAAGAAAAAACGTGAATTTTTTAAAAAGTCTGTTTTTTGCGAGGCACACTCCCAGTTTTATTCCGAATGGTTCCGAATGCTTTGTGAACTTTATAATTTACCATTTCCCACTTGATTTACAAACGCACCCAAAAAATATTCAATTGCAAAAATTTTATGAACTTTTTAAATTTTTTGCAAAATTTCGATATTTTAGTTTTGCATTATTTGACAGCCAAATGTGCATGGCTGAAAGTTGAACATGTAGAAACAATGGTATGTGCAAATATAATAAATCATGGAAAGCAACATTGATCAAAAGTTAATATTGGCGAATTCCGCGGTGTTTTTCTGTTTTTCGTTTTTTGTAAGGCACATCCAGGCCGCTTATCGAAATTGGTCGGTGAAAGGTGCGTTTGGTAGTCTTTTTAATTCTCTATCTTCAATTAATTCGCACCCGAAAAAATTTAACGTTTAAGCGGTTTTTCGGTGGTTTTAAATTTTTGATACCTTTAAATTTATTGCTTATATAAAATCTTACATTACTTAAATAAAGAAGAAAAGAAATGTATTTTGATAGATTTTGACATGTCTTATTTAAATAATATTTCAAAATCAGTCTATTGATTTTTGCAGTCGCGAAAATCGCGAAAAATCGCTAAAATTTTTTATAACCTTGATAAAATTAGTAATAACGTTAAAATATTTGGTAATAACCTAAATATTAGCATTATTAATCATACTTTGAATAGATTCAATATTCAGTGAAGGACAACACTGTAAAATCAGACATTTAACATTAAAAAAAAAAAAAAAATTCAAAATTATTAAATTTTGTTTTTCAAAAATGTTCCATATAAACCACTGCTGTTTCTTACCTATTAGAGATAGAATAATGGTGTTAACTAAGAATTTGTTAAGATTTTGTTAATGCATTTGGTAATATTTTTCTAAAAAAAATAAAACCGCTGGAAATATTTTTATTTCCAAAATATTGGAAAATGTGCCGAAAAAAATTGGTTAAATGCAAATATCTCGATATTTAGCAAATATTTCATGCATGTTTGAATATGTATTTTAGCTCTGGGTAAGCATAATACGAAATGGTACGTTTGGTTAACTTCAGATAAAAAATGTAATTTTGAAAAATTTTTTAAAAATTTTAACTTTAAACCGCCATAGTTTTTGGTGCGATCGCTCAAATTAATGCACGCGAACGGATTTGAATTACTTATTTATAATGTTATTTACCTACAAAGTCTTATCAATGTGCCACGAAAAAAAAATCGCAATTTTTTTTTTCTTAAATATTAAAAGTTAATGACAATTGCTCATATATACATATATAAAGGCCGAATAAATACATTTTATTTTTATGTACCTTTTGGTACTTAAAATAAAAAAACAACATTTAATGTTTCATATGTTTAATAAAAATACAAGAAAAACTATAAAAAGTTACCTTTTTTCATTAGTTGGTTTACTTCGTCAAGGGGGAACTTTTGCCCCCTGCTCCGATTTTGATCATCTCCGAACTTAACCAGCCTATAAGACATATATGTGCCAAATTTCAGGATTCTAGCACTTTTATTTTGGACTGTATCGTGTCTTCCACATACGGACGGACGGACAGACGGACATCGCCAGAATGTCTTAGAATCGATCACTGATCAATAATATATATACTTTATGGGGTCCTAGACCGATATTCCAATGCGTTACACACTGAATAACAAAGTGGGTATACCCCCATACTGTAGTTGAAGGGTATAAAAATTGAGTTATGAAAGATATTTTTTTTATTTTTTTTTTCTCTGGTGCCTTTTTTACTTTATTATTTCTACTAATGGGACAATTGTCAGAATGATTTAAAATGAAAGGTGGTTGGAAGACCTATCTAACGGATTCATCATCTTGTTCATACATTGCTTATTTCGCTAGTTTTTGAGGTTTGACCAAGGCAAATTCAGAATTTTTACTTTTATGGTCATCTTAGTGCCCGTTGAACTTATAATATTGACCTCGAATACTTTTTTTTAGGATGCTAGCAACATTAAGAAGTAATATATCCAGTTTAAAAAAAAAAAAAACCAGAGAAAAAAAATATTTTTTGTATAAAATCGATTTGAGCTAGTTGACCCCGATCTTCCAAAAATTTGATTTGTCATTTAAATTCCCTTTGCTACTTGTAGTATAGGGTTTTTATATTTGCTAAATAATCTTGACAATGGAATCTGACAAATTTCGAAACACGTCTTCCAAAAATTACCAACATAAATAATAATAAATAATAAATAATTTAATTAAAATATGATTTAAAAAAAAAAACAAGTAAGAAAGTTATAGTCGGTCAAGACCGACCATATGATACCCTACACCAGTGTTTCCCGGAAAATGGGTCCCAAGTCCAAACATGGAATGATTGGATCTGTCGTTGTTAGATCTTTATGTAGTGTAGAAAACACACACAGGTCAAATTTTAGTGGAATTGGCTTATTTTTTGTCAATTGACTGATTTAACAGAATATCGGTTCAAATTTTTATATGGGGGACTAAGTCCAAAAATGGTCCAATTATATTCCGATTTGATAAGGTTACTTAAGTACACGTTAAAAACTTAAAAATAAAATCTTTATCAAATATTTCCATTTTTATGAATTTTGAGGAAATTATGTGAATATCGGGAAGGTGGTTTGTATGGGGACTACCAGAGGGACTGGTCCGATTCATTTGAAATTTGGTATGATGGTTTGCGCATACAAAATATTATTACCTGTTAAATTTTAAAACGATTTCCATTATAATACGGTTATTAGAGGCTCTTAAGCGAAATTCAAAGGGGGCGTTTGTATGGGAGCTAGGTCTTAACAAGGACCGATTTTTTCCAATTTCAATAGGCTTCGTCCTTGGGCCACAAGAAGCTTAAGTTTCAAATTTCAAGTCAATTGATCGATAATTGCGACCTGTACGTGCTTAAACCGACGGACGGACGGACAGACGGACGGACGGACATCGCTAAATCGATTCAAAAAGTAATTCTGAGTCGATCTGTATGCTTAAAGGTGTGTCTAGGACCAATATTTCGGGTAGTTACAAACATCAGCACTAACTCATTATACCCTGTACCACAGATTGGTGTAGGGTATAAAAAATATTTTGAAATCGGTCGAATGGTTTTCGCTATTTGAAAGTTGCAAAAAATTGCGGTTTTTTCCTAAGTTCTAGAAATTTTTTAAAAAATCTCACCCTTAACCTTTTCATAGAGCTCAAAACAATCTTTCATATAAAATTAATTTGAGCCCAATCCCATCACTTGACCCCGTGGTGTCTTTTGATCAAAGTTTTCCATTTGTATAAAATTTCTCAAAAATTTTTGATTTTTGAAAAATAAAAAACTAAATATCTCGCGATAAATTATTGTTATTAATTTTGGCATGCTGAATACGAATATCAAAAAATATCTAAATTGGTCGAGCGGTTTTCGAGTTATCGCCATTTAAAATTTGTCAAAAAATTGCGGTTTTTCATACGTTCAAGAAATTAAAAAAAAAAATCTCAAAATTTTGTTTCCGTATTTAATTTGTTTCCTTTCATTTAATTTAAGCTGAATCAGCCCACTTTAGCCCATGGCTCCCTTCGATCAAAGTTTAGAGTTTTTGGTGAAAATTTTGTAAAAAAATGATCAAAGGGCGCCACGGGTTAAAATGATCGCAAACAAGAGTGCTGATGATGGGAGAATTTTGAAAAAGACTAATCAATTCTAAAATAATAATAAATAATAGTTGTATTTTTATTCAACCTTTCAAATTTAATTATAAAAAATAAAAATTTGAGCTCGAGGCCTGGATTTTTCTTTGATTAACGGATACTGGAAGAGTGAGGAAATATTAAAAATAAATTTAGAAGAATTTCAATCAAAGAAAAATCCAGGCCTCGAGCTCAAACATTTTATTTTTATAATTTAAAAATGAAAAACTAGCAAACATATGATAAATCAAAAAAGTTTCAAACAGTTTAGAAAAATCCATAATAATTTTGAAATTTAAAAAAAAATTTGGAAAAATAAGAATAATTATGTATTTGTATACATTGTTATCACAATCACATTACTATTTATAAAAATTTTACAAACCAACATATTTTATTAAAAAAAAATATGTAAATGTAACAAATTTTACACTTATTTATTAATTTTTAGTGTCAATAGCCCTTCAATAATTTTTTTCAATAATACTTGACCCACTTACATGTTGTTGAGTTTTTATTTTTTTTTGTAAAATTAACAAATACTACCTTGTCAAGTAGTTTAGAATTTTTGCATTCTTTAGCTAAAATTAAAAATTTTAATTTAAAATAAATCGAAAACTTGCAAATTCATACTAAAATGCATAAATAAACAATATAAAAAAACCACCTATATTCACACCTGTCACAAATAATTTTCATAACAAATTGTTATAATATTTTTTAACAAAAGGTATTTATTTATATGCATAAATAAATATTGTAAATAACAACTTGACAAGAAAAATTTTTTTGTTAACACGAAGCAACAAAAAAATAAAATAACAAAGAAATGACGCAGTTGTTATATCTGTTAAAAGGAATTAAATCATAAATAACTTAAATGTTTTTAAATGTATTTATAATTTTAGTTATGATAATTAAAAAATTCACAAAATTAGAACCTACAAAAAGGAAAACAAAAATAATAAATGACCAACGATTTAATTTAACTTACTATTTTTACACAGCAAAAAATTAAGTAAAATTTAGATTTAATTAAAGTTATTGTTAACAATGAACTTAAAGATCAACAACATTTTTAATTGTATCAATAAAACATATTGTTGCTATAACGTCTCAAAATTTAAAATTATTTGTTAAAAATCTTTTTTTAACCCCTTTAATGTAGAGAAAGTACTTTGATTTCAAGATATCGCCATTTTAAACTAAATTTAGAGAAGTTTTTAACTAAATTCTAAGAAGTACACTTTCTCAATTCTAAGAAGACAAATATGGTAAACTATATTTGAACTAAATTTGAACTAAATTTTATGTTAACATATTTTTAAGAAATATGTCTTAAAAATTAATATATGTTGCTGAGATTTGGGGGAAATTTCTTTGGCAGTAAGAACTCTTTTCCGTATTTTAAAAAACACGATTCTAAGAAAACTGTGAACTATTTAGAAGTAATTGAACTATTAGGATCTTATTTTGCTTTTTCTGATATTCCAAAATCGGTGCCCAGTTTTGTGTTGGGTTAGGGTAAACAAATTTTGACAAAAAATAAAATGAGTTCGATCGGTTGAAAACACAGGCCAACAAATTTTTAACCCATAAACATTAGTATACTTTTCGAAGGGTTTAAGTTGCGCTGAATCCGAATCTGATCTTAAAATTTGCCTATCACATCAAGTTTTCGAGATATCATAGCTTGAAGTTAAAAACAAAACTCGTTTTTCGCGATATTCGAGACGTTATAACTGCACCAATTTACATTTATTTGTAAAACCTGATATGTCGTCTGAAAGTCCTACAAATTACCTTTAAAATGAATATTTATCTTGTTTCATCTAGGACTTTCAGACGACATATCAGGGTTTATAAATAAAGGTAAATTCGCGGTGTTATAGCGTCTTGAATATGGCAAAAAAACATTTTTATACCCTCCAACCACTGTATGGGGGTATACTCACTTTGTCATTCCGTTAAGTTCGTAAAATCGGCTCAGGGGAAAAAAGTTCCCCCTTGAAGAACTTTTGTATTTTTGTTAAATAAATGAAACATTTGTTATATTTATCGGGATGGGAAGGTGTTCTCAACGTCCCCCACTGACCTCCATCACCCCCCCCCCCCCCTCCAAAACAAACGCCCCTTACAATTTTTTTTTTATTTTTTTTTTTCATTTTGGAGGGTATAAAAGATTCGGCACCGCCGAATTTAACACTCTCACTTGTTTTTTCTAACTTTACGCTAAGATATCTCGAAAATCTGGTGTGATGGAAAAATTCTGAGTACAGATTCGGATTCAGCGCAACTCAAACCCTTAGGAAAGTATACTCTAGTCCTAGGGTTTCGATTTTTTTCAAATTTTGTCGGCCTGTAAAATTATTGTGCCTTGAAGTTTGTTAGATCGCATTTTGTGCAAAATGGAGAGAAAAAATATTGGCTCTTGCCATTTACCATTTTAATTAATTTTGATACGCTGGACAAGAATATAAAAAAAAATTACAACCGGTCAAATGGTTTTCGAGATATCGTTATTTGAAATTGGTAAAAATAATGGGTTTTTCTTGACACTTTCATAGAGCACGAGACGAACTTTTGTTGAAATTTAATTTGATCCACAACGGATAATTTAAACCCGTGTCGCCCTCAAAGTAAGTTTAAAGTTTTATAAAAGTTCCAAGGAAAATAAATTTTCAGTTTTTATACCCTACACCACACTGTGGTACAGGGTATAATGAGTTTGTGCTGATGTTTGTAACTACCCGAAATATTGGTCCTAGACCCACCTTTAAGTATACCGATCGACTCAGAATCACTTTTTGAGTTGATTTAGCGATGTCCGTCCGTCTGTCCATGAGAACGGTGTAAATACGATACAGGGTGCAATTGTTAAGCAATTGACTTGACATTTGAAACTTAAGCCCCTTTTGGCCCAAGGACAAAGCCTAAAAAAATCGGTCCATATTTAGACCTAGCCCCCCTACAAAGGTCCTCTTTAGTTTTGGCTCAAATGACTATAATAACCGTGTTATAATATGTATCTTTTCAAAATTTTGCACGTAAACGTGTTTTGTCTTCACAAATCACCATTCCGAATTTTAAAGAAATTGGACCAGTTCTTCTTGCAGCCCCCATACAAACCACCTTCCCGATTTTCACATAAATCTCTCAAATTTCATGAAAATAGAAAATATTTAATTAAAATTTTGTTTGTGTATGTTAAACGCGTACTTAAATAACCTTATCAAATCTGATAATCATCGGACCAGTTTTGGACTTAGGTCCCATGTAGAAATTTCGCCCGATATTCAGTTGAAGCGATTTATTGTCAACAAAAAGAAGTCTATTCCACTCAAATTTGATTAGTGAGTGCTTTTTACACTTATTAAACATTTGACAAAATATAGACCTAATCAGTCCATGTTTGAACTTAGGACCCATTTTTCGGGAAACTCTGGTGTAGGGTATTATATGGTCGGTCTTGGCCGACTATAATTTTTTTTAATTTCGTGAACGCAGGAAAAAACCGCCACTTTTACAAATTTCAAATGTCAATATCTCGAAAACCGTTCGACCGCTGTCCAATTCTGTTCGCATATGAGGTATTCCACACCAAATGTCCCGCTACAGAAAAACATATGTCCCGTAAATTTCTGAATAGGTTGTTTGGATAGCCCTATATGGAACTAAGAAAATTTCGTTTTTGGTTTTTCTAATTTTCAAAAACTGGGCTTAGAAGGCATGGTCAAATATTGGAAAAATGGTCAAATTTGTGGCGAGTTGCCTTGATTAAATATTTATCACATTAAAATGGAATGCACCACAATCTTAAAAATTTACATTCTTATATAGTTTTGTATGGGCTATCGAATAAAATTATTTTCTTTAGAAAATTTTCAGAACCCGTTCTGAAATTTTCCATTTGTTAAAAAAGTCAATTTATCAAAAATCTGGCCACTTTTTTTTCTTTTTTTTAATTTTTTCTTTTAAAGTTTATATGTTTGTCCATCCACACAAAAAAAATCAGAAATGTATTTTTCGTTTTTTTCGAGAAAATCGCATTTGAATTTTAAATTTCATAACAATTTTGTAATTTGCTTGTATTTTCTTGTTTTAACGTGTCGAATGAGTAATATTCATGCAATTAATATTCGCAACTTTAAAACAAGAAAATACAAGCAAATTACAAAATTGTTATGAAATTTAAAATTCAAATGCGATTTTCTCGAAAAAAACGAAAAATACATTTCCGATTTTTTTTGTGTGGATGGACAAACATCTAAACTTTAAAAAAAAATTTAAAAAAAAGAAAAAAAAGTGGCCGGATTTTTGATAAATTGACTTTTTTAAAAAATGGAAAATTTCAGAACGGGTTCTGAAAATTTTTCAAGGAAAAAAAATTATTCGATAGCCCATACGAAACTATATAAGAATGTTAATTTTTAAGATTGTGGTGCATTCCGTTTTAATGTGATAAATATTTAATCAAGGCAACTCGCCACAAATTTGACCATTTTTCCAATATTTGACCACGCCTCCTAAGCCCAGTTTTTGAAAAATTGAAAAACCGAAAACGCAATTTTCTAAGTTCCATATAGGACTATCCATACAAGCTATTCAGAAGTTTATGGTACACGTGTTTTTTTTTCGCTGGACATTTGGTGTGGAATGCCTCATATGTCCACCAGCAGCTGAATTAAAGAATTTTGTGTTTTTAGGTTATTTGGAATGTACCAAAATGTTCGAGGTGTCCTTCCATATTCGTTCATAACTTTTCAATCGCTAAACCGATAACGCTCAATTGCGATACCAAACTTGATCCCATGATCAAGTGCTTCTTTTTTTGGTGGGAATCGAACCCACGACCCTATGGTTAGTATGCTACCAACTAGGGATGCCAAACGGGAAATCCCGGGATTTCGGGATTTTTTTGCAAAATTTGTAAATAAAATTGACTTTTTCTTCAGTACTTTTTTCACGATTTAGACAAAATTGATATCGTTTGAAAGGTCTTTGAAATACCTTTCAAATTAGGCATGTTGGGCTTGAATTCTCTTACTCTTTGGAAGGCAAATCGCATTTTTAGAGTGGATTACTTAATATATAGTTTTTATGTAAATTTTGTTAAATTTTGCCGAGAGTTATTCTATAACGGAGCATTTAGTATTTCATCTGTAAAGTTTCTATTCAACAGTCTCAGTTCTTAATGTGCAAAATCGGAACAGTTTTTTCTCCCTTGAACAACTAAAACAACCTCTGAAAACCCTAACTTTTTTACCAGTTTGTATTTTTGTTAAGCAATAGGGACATTTTCATGAAATTGCATTCTCCGTCCCGCCCCTTTTGTGGGTGTGGTTATAAAAAATAATATAAACAATGATAAAACTCAGTTACTTAAGCGTAATAAATGCATTTTTAAACATTTATCGGGAGAGGGGATGCAACTTTTAAAATTCGAATCGCCAGTAGGGCAATGTATACAAATTTTGTATAAATCTAACAAATACCGAAGATCTTATCAAAAATCGATATATCATGCGAATATCTCACGAAATATATATTTCTCCGATCCAACTTTTGTTAGAAACAGCAAAACAAATTGAACAGGGGCGTTTTTGCGGCGGTGTCGGCGAAGGAAATGCTTACACATTTATTAATATAATTTTGTACTTTTATTTAAATAAATATTTTAAATCCGCGCCTTCAAAATATCATTTTTTAATACCCTGTAGCTTAAAACTTTGTCTGCCATCAAAAAAATGTTTAAAACATTTTTACTTTTTCAGAGGTTGATTTAAATCCAAAAGGGGAACATTTTTTCCCATTGGCCGATATTGCATTTAATAAACTTATGACCATTAGAAATATTCATGTCAAACTGCAGGGGTCTAACTCTTTTGGTTTGGACTGCATCGTGTCTTCCTACAACCATACTTTGGTTGTAGGATATAATAAAACTTTGAGCAGTGCCAGTTAAGTTGTTCCTTCATTTTCGAGTTTTCTGTGCTAAAAATGTTAAATCGATAATTATTCAATGCTTATGAATTTATTGAACATTTAATTATATTTTTTTTGATATTTTAATAAATCCCGAAATCCCGAAAAATCCCGGGATCCCGAAAAATCCCGAAATCCCGAAAAATCCCGAGATCCCGGGATTACGATTTCGAAATCCCGAATCCCGGGATTTGTAAATGTCAATCCCGTTTGGCATCCCTACTACCAACTAACCTACAGGGTCTACAGTGGAATTTTTTATACCCTCCAATGTGTTACCAAATAAAAAAAGAATTGGATAGATCATTGTGTCATCATTGTGGCATTTTTGACCGTTATCGCCATTTTAAAAGACAGACGTCGCTAGTTCTTAAAAAAAATTTTTTTTAGTGTAGGCTAACATCATGAAAGTATACATTTTTCCAATTTAATTATTTAGAATTATAATATTATAGTAAGAACACCCAAACAGTATTTTTAAATACATACAGCTGCGGTCAAAAAACTAGCACGTTTTATTTTCTTGAGTTTTATGATAAAAACCATGGAAACAGAAAAATGAAAGCGAAATTTGATTATTTAATTTAATTATTCAGTGTAATTTTCTAAACATTTTTGGTTTCTATTCGAATTAATTTCGATATCATTTTAAAGTTCGAAATTTAAAATAATATATTTTGAGTAGGTTTATTGTAGCTCGAGGTATTTTTTCTTTACTAATTACACCATGATATTCTTATAGAATAATTTTCAAGAAAATTATTTTTCTGTTTTAAATTGACGAGATCGAAACACGTCGTACAAGAAATTACCAACATACATAAATTTAAAAAAGAAAAAAAAAATCTTTAAGTTAATTCTATACACTCAAAATAATAATAATTCTGTTAACAGAGTACACCATACTTTTCCAGCTAGCAACACATCTTGGTAATTTTACTATAAAACTCTGTAAAATGGTTTTGACAAAAAAAACTGTTAATTTACAGAGTATCTATTAAAATATTAGTTAAATAAAATAAAACACCAAATCAAAGAAAAACTGTAAATTTACATATATATTTGAAAATGCATTTGATGCAACCAAAATTTTACAGAAAAAAACTCTGTAAATTTACAAAGTTTAGTAAAATACATGTTATTTCGTAAAATTTTTGTAAGTTTTTTAAAAATATTTTTTATGGTACTTTTTTAACATTTTCTCATACAAATACAGAGAAAATGTTGGTGTTTTTACAGAAAACTCTGTTTTTAACTATGAAATAAAGATTACATAGAAATAAGTAAAAATTCAGATAAAACTTAGTTTTTTGGTTAAAAAAAAAGAGTATTTCGCTTAAATCTCTATTTTAGCAGAAAACTCTGTTAATTATCTGTTAATTATTAAGATTACAAAGTTAAAAGTAATATAACAGATGAAACTTTGTTTTCTTGTCACATCAAAATACAAAGTATTATCTTTAAATCTGTATTTTGACCGAAAACTCTGTTAAATATCTGTTGAATTGAGATTACAGTAATTGTACAGGGTATTTTACAGAGTTATTGTCATGGTGTAGTTAGCAAAGAAAATTGACCTTGTGCTTGAATAAACCTACACAATTTTTTATTTTTTTTATTTTCAAAAATCCAAGACTTTGATCGCCGGGCACCACGGGTTAATTTAATCCGATTGACCTCAAATTTGTGACACATAATTTTTAAGTCTTGAAGAAAAAAAATGGCCGGAGGAAAATCAGAAGTTGGAGAAAAAAATTCCACTCTACTGTACATAAAAATATTGCGTGTTAGAAATTGTTTGATTATATTTTTGTTTATATGTATTTCGTTCTAACTTTCGTCTCAAATAATATTAAAATCACTCATTTGTTTATAATTTATTTTTAAACGTTTTGTTTAAAATGAGTCTTCATCATTAATGTCAGGTCATAATACAGCTTAATGTCGGTTTGGTTTTTTTAGAGGGCATTTGTGACACTCAGTCTCTATTTTTAAAAATTTTCTTCCACACTTTTTAACTACGTTTTTTAAGAATTTTTTTTGATGTTTTTCCATTACACTCAAAGAAAGTATGATTAAAATTATATTTAAATTAAACTGATTTACTCCCAACATAATATTGAGATTAAACAGAACAAAAACGGCACTGCACTTTTAATACATAAAGTTGTTTTCATATTCATGACGGATTTTTGAAAAAAAAAATGTTTGCTTAAATATTTTTACAGTGTACTTAATTTCAAACACTACATAATTTTCTAAGGTTTCTTGTTTTCTTACCAAAACAACCCAACGTTGTTTTTCTTCTAGAACCTCGTGTTTCTTACCCTTTTCTTTAACAACCATAAGTCGGCTTATTATAAATAAAAAATTGGCTAAACAAAAAAAAATTCCATCTACAATGTTGTTATAATTTCATTCAAATACTTACTACAACAATAATGGTGGTTCACGTACTTGTAGCAACAACCAACATGTATGTTGGCAATGTTTTGGAAAAAAAAGTAATTTAAAATAACTATTCAGTATGTTAGAATTACAAAAAAAAGAAAAAGTAATTTATGTGGGTGTCACGATTGTTGGCAGAAGAGTTCTTACAACAATTGAGGCTAAGGAAATAAATTTGTTAATCAAAAACGAATTTAAGATACCCTACACAAAAAAAACCCTTGTCAAATTACCAGAAAAAGTCTCGTAATCCCATTTTACTAATGTTTGATAGTATTTCTTAATTTTTAACAAAAAATTTTCGATCGAAATCAAAATTTTTTTTTCGGTAATATTACAGTTTTTCTTGTAATGTTACAAATTTCCAAGATTTTTTACACCAAAAAAGTTGTAAATTTACAATTTTATTGGTAAAAATCTTGTAAAATTACAAAAAAGCTCGTAATTTTTACTAGAAATTCTCGTAGAATAGGAGGTAGCAAAAAATCTAGTTTTATCGCGTCAAAAAAATTGTAAATTTACAATTTTTTGGTAAAAAGCTTGTAAAATTAAAAATTATTGGTAACAAGGAATTCTTGTCAAAGAGGAGGTAGCACACAAAAAAGTTACAAACTTTTCTTGTAATTTTACAAGGTTTTTTAAGTATTACTTATTAAGCAATCTTTTAATATTAAAGCTTAAAGCTTTTAGTAAACAAAAGCTGGCGTTGAGCAATTATAGCTTAACCAATGTGTAGGCTTAAATTTGTCCAGCATTTAACAAGACTTTCTCTGTAAAGCCACGTTCGGTAAAAGCTTTAAGCTTTAAGCTTTGACTAATACTTTAATCTTAAAGCTTCCGTTTGATCATCCAAAGAATGTCTGAGATTTAGCTTTTTTTTACATTATTTAACCGGACTGAAATCTGTTGTATGAATTTACAATTTTTTAAATTCGCAGTACTGTACTTTTATGTGATGTAGGGTACATTAGACTGCCATTTTTTGTATGGCAAAAAAGTTTTTTTTTCGATTTTGAACGTTTAGGAAAATTTGTAATCTTTTAGGCCTAAAACTTATGTGGCATAAATTAGGGACCAATTGGATTAAATAAAACCGTGGAGACCGGCGATCAAAACTTTGGGGGTTTTTAAAAAATAAAAAAATTATTAAATTTAAAAAAATATCTCTTGCGACACATAATTTTTATTAATTTGGCTGCGCTGAACATGAATATTAAAAAACAAGTAGAAAAGTTAAATTCGACTTGGCCGAATGTATAAATACCCTCTACAATGCCCTTTTTAAGTGATAGACATTTTCTAACGTGAAAAAAATAAAATTTTTAATCAGAATCATTTTATTTTGTGTAAAAAAACTTTTTTAAGAAAAAAAAAAAAAAATAATTTACAAAATTTTTTTTTGAGTGTAAAATTTTTTTTTGAGTGTAAAATTTTTTTTGAGTGTATTTTTTTTTTTTTGTTTTTGTGTAAAAATATTTTTGAGTGACATAAATGCGTTGTAAAATATTTTTGTGACTTACCAATGTTTTTAAAACATTTTTAATGGGGTTTCAACACGTGAATTTAAGGTGAAGCGAATCTGAAATTTAGGGTTTTGCTAATAACTTTTGAACCACTAGACCGATTTGACTGAAATTCAATATGAACCAGCCCAGGGGAACGAAAAATATATATGCCAAGCTTCAGCATCCTCAGAATTGCCTTTAGAAAGTTATCATGTTTTTTATCTCGTAAATACGCGAAAAAACCCTTGTCGAAATTCACTCTTTTGCTCATAATTTTTGAACCACTGGACCGATTTGGCTGGATTGCACTACCAACCTGATCAGGTAAATACCCAACATATATGCCAAACTTCAGGAGCCTCGGTAAAGTCTTTCAAAAGTTAGCGTGTTTTAAACAGACAGACGGACGGACGGACATCGCTAGATCGTCTTAGAATCGAACGAGGATCATGAATATATATGGGGCATTCCATGTCAAATCGGATACTTTGAAAAAAGTTTTCTTTAGATTTTCCCAATTTGTTAACAGTTTTTAGTACCCTTCGAAAACTCCTTCGTGGTAAATTTTCAGATTTTTTTGATGATCCGTTCAAAAGATATCGAATTTTTAAAAATTGGTAGTTTGTTCCTTTACTCAAACTTCTTTTACTCATAACTTCTTCAATAATGGTCCAAATTTCAATTTTTTTTTTTAAAAATTTTTGTTTTTTTACGTACATTTTATAAAAAAATCCCAAAAAATTCTTAAAAGCGCTCTAGTAAGCGATTTTTAAGTTTTAAATCTCATTTTTGAAAATGTTTGTACACTCAAAATAATCACTCTGTTAAATTACAGAGATACTCTGCTGAGCCAGCAGAAAATACCATAGATTTCCAACCAGCAAGATTTTTTGTTATTTTACGAAGAAAACTCTGTAAAATGATTTCGATAATTAAAACTGTAAATTTACAGAATTATCTGTAAAATATTGATAAAACAAAAAAGAATTTTACCAAAAAAACTCTGTAAATTTACAAAGTTTTAGTTAAATGCATTTTATGAGTTCAAAATTTTACAAAAAAAACTTTGTAAATTTACAAAGTTTTAGTTAAATCCATTTTATGAGTAAAACTTCTCTGCATCAAAAACATTAATTAAAATTAAAAAGAAAAAATATTTAAAATTAAAATTTTAATGCTTCCAAATTGTAAATTTACTTTTTAATTTTTGTGAATATTATGAGTTTGTGAGTTTATAACGAGTAACTCCAATTTTACACGTCATCTTCGTAAAATTTACCAGTTTTTATTGTAATTTAAGACACTTTTTAAAGAGCGTTTTATCGGTCATATTTGGAAGTTTTTTGAAGTGATTTTTATTTAAAAACTGTATTACAGAGCAATAAGTAAAATTACAAATGAAATTTAGTATTTTGGTTACGAGAATAAAACAAAGTATTTTTCTAAAATCCGTATTTTAACAAAAAAAAATCTGCTTATTATCTATAAAATAGAGATTACAAAGTAAAAAGTAAAATTACAGATAAAATGTTGTTTTTCGGTCACAAGAAAACAAAGTATTTTCTTAAAATCTGTATTTCGAGAGATAACTTTGTAAAATATCTGTCGAATTGAGATTACAGTCATTTTACAGAGTATTTAACAGAGTAATTATTTTGAGTGTACTCTTAGATTTTTTTGAAATTTTTTTGTGTAAAACATCTATCGATTCTACAAATTTTTTGCTCAGGCGGATCGTGGGATAACGATAATTACTATTTTTTAAAATTTTTAAAAAATTTTTTATTGTAATTTTCCAATCTTAAAATCATTTCTACTGCTCGAATGGTGCGTCATTGAGGGGTCCTTTATAAAACCGACCCCCATTAATTTCTTTGGAACAAACTAATACCCTATCTCCAATTTCTAAGGGGGCTCCTACACAAAACGACATTTTTTAAAATTTGCTCCAACCGCTCTAACTGCCCTAATAGTGCCCTTAGAGCAACAAAATGTATGACCGACCCACAATATTTTTTTAGTCCAAACATTTTCTCTGAACACACCTAATCTCTATCTTTAACTGTTAAGGCGGTCCCCATACAATTTTTTTTATTTTTTGCAAATTTGTTTTATTTAATCAGCTTCTACCGGTCCAATGGTGCGTCCGAGAGGGGTCATTAGTGAGACCGACCCCCATTTATTTTTACTCCCTAACATTTTTTTGTAATGTTACAATTTTTAATGTAATTTTACACATTTCTAAGATAATTTTACAAAAAAAAATCTATTAAATTCACGAAAATTCCTTGTAAGTATTATTGTAAATTTACAATTTTATTGGTAAAATGCTTGTAAAATTACAAAATAGCTCCTAATTTTTAGTAGGAATTCTCGTAAAATAGTAGGTAGCAAAAAATCTAGTAAAATCACGAAACCTCCTTTTTTACCAATAAAATTGTAAATTTACAACTTTTTTGGCACAATAAAACTTACAAGGAAATCTTGTGAATTTGCAATTTTTTTTTGCAAAAAAACAATGGAAATTTGTAAAACTACAGAAAAAATTGTAAAATTACAAAAAAAAGTGTAAATTTCGATCGAAAATGTTTTGTTAAAAAACAAGGAAAACCGCCATTTTTTGAATATTTTAACTAGCGATATCTAAAAATCGGTCGAGTGGTTTTTTTCCTACTTTCAAGAAATAAAAAAAATTAAATTTATTTTTCTTGACTATTTCAAAGAGCTTGAGACAGTCTTTCATTTAAACTTAATATGAGTTAAATCCGATGATCTTAACTCGTGGCGCCCTTCGATCAAACTTTCGCAATTTTGAAAAATTCGCACCAAAATTTTGGATTTTTAAAAAATTTAAATATAAAAAAAATGTCTTGCGATACATTATTTTTAATAATTTGAACCAAATCCCATCATTTTAACCCGTGGCGCCCTTCAATCAAAGTTTTGCAGTTTTGAAAAATTTCCACCAAAAGATTTGGATTTTTAAAAATTGAAAAATAAAAAAAATTGTCTTGCGATATCGCGAAAATCGGTTGAGCGATTTTTAAAATTTTTTAAATTTGACAACAAATTTCCAAAAAATGGCGAGTTTTTGCTACGTTCAGGAAATTTTTTGAAAAACTATATCATAGACCTTGTGACAAACTTTCTTATAAACATAATTTGACCCAAGTCAAAATATTTAAACCTATGGCGCTCTTCGACCAAATTTTAGAATTTTTGGTGAACATTTTCTAAAAAAACAAAACTTTGATCGAAGGGCGCCAAGGGTTAAAGTGATCGGATATAGCTCAAATTAATTTTTACTGAAAGTTTGTCTCAAGCTGTATAAAAGGGTCAAGGAAACGCAATTTTGAGATTTTTGTCAAAAAAATTCTTGAACATTTGAAAAAATTTTTTTTTGTAAATTTCCAATAGCGATATCTCGAAAAAAGTTGGACGATTTGTAATATTTTTTAATATTCGTTCATAAAAATTTTTGTTTTAATTTTCAAAAATCCAAAACTTTGATCGCCGGGCGCCACGCGTTAATTTAATCCGATTGTTCTCAAATTTGTACCACATTACTTTTGAAGAGTTTATATCTCTAGAATAAAAAATTTGCCGGGACACTTGGGAAAATCTAAAGTTAAACAAAAAATGCCACTCTAAAGGTACATACTAACAATAAGAATAATTTTAATAAAAAGAATGCGTACTTCTTTATCTATCTTTACATAATAGTTGCCCGTTCTCTGTAGGTAAATTATAAAAATGATGTAATAAAAAAAAATAGAATAAAAATATCATTAATAAAACATGAATCATAATCTAATAAATTTTAATTATAGGCACCGTTAACAATTTTTTTTTTCAAGATTATTACAAATCACTTTTGAAGATTTTTGTTTGTCAGATTAAAACATTCTGAAGAAGAACTATTACGCACTAAAATTCGTTTATTTTTTATAACGAAGAAAAAAATTTGGTATTTGAGGTAAATATTATTTAGATTTGTTAAAATAAAACAAAGACTGATTTAGATAATTCAAAAAAATATCAGGAAAAAAAACAACATGTTCTTTTATGCTTATAGTGTGCTTTAAAAATACTATAAAACATCAAATACGTAAAACACAACAGATGGCGCTGGTATATATTTTTTTAAATGTTGCAAATATGCTTCAGAAACTATTCTAAAAACAGAAAGAGTCGTAAATGTGAAGAGCCTAGTTCCAATTAAGATTTTTTAAGTCTATTTAATGCTAGTACATAAAAAACACACCTTATATGTCCTAATAAAAATTTCATTCAAAGCTGCCGTATTAAAAAAGTAACCAGTTTTCGGATAAAAAAGATATAGTATTTTCATATATTTCCTTAAATCTGTTTTAAATATTTTTTGTTGGTTATTTGACGATCGTGATCTTTCTAAGATGGTACAATTTTCTTGTTCTTATTCTCAATGAGAGTAGAGTCGAATATGTATTAACATGTATTAACATAGTTTGAACATTAGCGATGTGTCATTTAAATTCCCTTTGCTAATTGTAGTATAGGGGTTTTATATTTGCTAAAAAGTCTTGACAATGGAATCTGACATATCCGAAACAAAAATGAAAGATGACCTACATAAATTTCAAACAGAAAAATAATTTTCTTGAAAATTATTCTATGAGAATATCAAAGTTTTAATTAGTAAAGGAAATATTTTATATTTGCTAAATAGTCTTGACAATGGAATCTGACATTTTTTCTGTCGACTAAGTCTTGCAAAAATGAAAAATGACCTACATAAATTTCAAACAGAAAAATAATTTTCTTAAAAATTATTCCATGAGAATATCGTAGTTTTAATTAGTAAAGGAAATAATGACCTCGAGCTAGAGTAAACCTTTTCAAAATATATTATCTAAAACTATTATATGTATATGATTTTATATAATTTTATGTGATTTTATCCGAAAAATGAGTCCTACTAGGTCTCTCAAAATTTTAGAAAATATATAACCATAAAACCGATTGACACCCTAACAATCATACGTAAAACATACGTCAC
Source organism: Pegoplata infirma (assembly GCA_963921195.1). Taxonomy (NCBI): domain Eukaryota; kingdom Metazoa; phylum Arthropoda; class Insecta; order Diptera; family Anthomyiidae; genus Pegoplata; species Pegoplata infirma. The sequence goes on from OY992540.1 coordinate 13,950,785, forward strand.
TCTACTCAAATTTTTTTAATGAAATAATTGTAAATAATGTATGTATGTTCGGTCAATAGATGTTGAAGTGTCTTCCAACATTACCATAAACAACTAAAATTCTCATACAAATCACTCAAAATGCCACTTGTACATTTAAATTTGTTTTACGTATATTTTTATCTCTTGAAACTACTTTTTACTTTTTATACCCTACACTTTCAGTTAGTGATAGAGGGTATATATGAGTTTGTCATTCCGTTTGTAACACCTCAAATATCGATTTAGGACCCATAAAGTGTATATTTGATTCTTGATTGATTTAAAGTCGATCTACCGATGTCCGTCCGTTCATCGCCTTGGACAGACGGACATCGGTACCTTGTAAAACGACAAGAAAAGTTTGTTACTTTTTTTGCTGGCTACCCCCTATTTGACAAGAATTCCTTGTAATTTAACAAACTTTTTGCCAATAATTTTGTAATTTTAAAAGCTTTATACCAATAAAATTGTAAATTAACAATTTTTTTGACGCGATAAAACTTACAAGGCGGTTTCGTGACTTTACTAGATTTTTTGCTACCTCCTATTTTACGAGAATTCCTAGCAAAAATTACGAGCTTTTTCGTAATTTGACAAGATTTTTACCATACCAATAAAATTGTAAATTTACAACTTTTTTGGCGCAATAAAACTTACAAGGAAATCTTGTGAATTTACCAGATTTTTTTTTTGAAAAAAAAAACCATGGAAATTTGTTAAATTATAAAAAAAATGTAAAATTACAAAAAAAAAGTAAAATTACAAATAAATTTAAATTTCGTTCGAAAATGTCGACTTTTTCTAGTAATTTGACAAGGATTTTTTTTTTTTGTGTATACTTCAAGTTTTGAATTTACCAAGTGTCTAAAAAAACAGTTTAATTCTACTACACTCAAAAAAAAAACCTTGTAAAGTTACCAAAAAATCTCGTGATTTTACGAGGCTGTTCTCGTAAAATAGGAGGTAAAATTCTCGTAAAATTACGAGGATTTCCTCGTAATTTTGAATGCGCCAAAAATTGGTAAAATAACCAATTTTATTGGTAAAAATATTGTTTTAAAACCGGAAAAATAAAAAAAAAAATGGTAAATATCCCAGCAAAAACTAGGTAATGGGTACCCATTCCCAATTGGATTACCTGGTAATGAGTACTAATTACTCGCTGCGTTACTTTATACCCCAAAAAAAGGCCTTACTTTTAACTTACATCGTAAATGATTTCCAATCTGAATTTTAAAAACCAGTTAAGTTTCATAAAAATATGTAAAAAACAATTTTACTCTTAATTTATTTTCTCTCATTTAATAAGAGCAACTAAACAAACAATGCAGTCACCTTTTAAACTTTTTGTAAGCGAGCTAGGAATGGGCTATTATTTTTTAGCATTTTCGTAAGCGAACAAAGAAGGCCTTGCCTCCAATGACATCGCCTTGTTAAAGTAATTAAGAATGAAATTGGGACGTAACTAGTTACTCATTTTCGTTATAAACCCCAAAGTTAATTACTTGGTAATGGAAGTTTTTGCTGGGATGTTTAAAAAAATGGTAAATCTACAAACCAAAATGGTAAATTTACAAAAAATTTCCTCGTAATAAAATCATTTTTGTAAAATAACTGTTTTTTTTTTGTAAATTAACTAGAAACCTCATAATAAATTTTTCAAAATTTTGTCAACTTTTTTTAAAATATTTTTCAATAAAAGAAAAAAAAAATTACAAAAAAAAAATTGTTTTTTTTTTTTGTTAAACAACATAAATCCTCGTAAAACATAATTTTTGTAAAATAACAGTTTTTTTTTTTTTGTAATTCAACTAGAATCCTTGTAATAAAAACTTTGTTATAAAATTACAGTTTTTACCTTTCAAAAGGGTAGAATACAATTACGAAAATAAACTTGTAAAATTAACAATAAAACTGTAGTTCTCGTTTGAGCAAAGTACAAGATTTTTTGTTAAAAAACAAGGAAAATTGTTAAATATTGGTAGAACGGGATTACAAGGCATTTTAACAGGCGTTTTACCAGTTTATTTTTTCGAGTGTAGACCTAAAAGTTTTGTGGTATACATTTAATTCCAATCGGATTAAATTAACCCTTGGTGCCCGACGAAAAATGTTTTGGGTTTTTGAAAATTAAAAAAAAAAAAACTGTATTTTGACTAGGGGTTTGCGAAATTGATTTTTTTTTTGTTGTCAAAAAATTAAAAAATATCAAAAAAAATTAATATCAATCACATTGGTTTTCGAGATATCGCTATTAAAAATTTGAAAAAAATTACGGTTTTTTTTACGTTCAAGAAATTAAAAAAATCTCAAAATTGACCCGTTTATAGAGCTAGAGACGGACTTTAAATTAAACTTAACTTGAGCCAAAATAAATTTGACTCGTGGCGCTCTTCGATCAAAAATTTTTATTTTTGGAATTTTTCCACTATTTAAATTTGTAAAAAATTACGGTTTTGTCTACGTTCAAGAAATTTAAAAAATCTAAAAAATTTTTTCGCTTGACCCGTGAGAAAGACTTTATTTTAAACTTAATTTGAGCCAAAATAAATTTGACCCGTGGCGCTCTTCGATAAAAAAATTTGTATTTTTGGAAAATTTCCACTAAAAATGTGGATTTTTGATAACTAATAAAATAAACAAGTACGAGTGTTAAATTCGGCTGTGCCGAATCTTTTATACCCTCCAACATGCAAAAAAAAAAAAATCCAGGGTCGTTTTATTATTTTTTTTTGGGGGGGGGGAGGTCGGCAGGGTTCATTTGGGGGACAAATTTCGCCTTTAAATATATGTTTTAAAATTCATTCTTATGCTTTTTGCATTAAAGAAATTCAAGTTTCACATTATTTAAAAAAAAAAATTTAATCCACGCCCACAAAAGGCGGGCGGGCCGAAAAAAACGATATTTTCTAATCTCCCGGGTCCAAATGCAGAACTTTGAGCTTCTTGAAGCGTAAAAATGTTGCATTTGTTAAACAAAAGCACAAAAAATCATGTAAAAATATGGTGTTTTTCAGAGGTTGGTTAAGTTTCTCAAGGGGAACTTTTTTCCCCTGGTCTGATTTTTCCCAAATCCGAACTTAACCAGCCTATGACCATTATACATATTTGTGCCAAACTTCAGTGGTCTAGCTCTTTTATTTTGGGCTGTATCGTGTCTTCCACAGACAGACGGACAGATGGATTAATGAATGTCTTAGAATCGATCACTGATCAATAATATACTTATATACCTTATGGGTTCTAGACCGATATTTCGATGCGTTACACACGGAATGACAAAGTGAGTATACCCCCATACTGTGGTTGGAGGGTATAAAAAAATTTGGATTGCTATATACAAATATCAATAAAATTTCGAATTCGGTCAAACGGTTTTCGAGATATCGCTTTTTAAAATTTGCCAAAAAAAAAAACTTACAAAAAAATCGATTTTCTTTTACGAAAAAGAAATTTTGACCCTTTTATAGAGCTGGTGACAAACCTTCATTTAAAATTAACTTGATCCAAATCTGATCACTTTAACGGGTCTTTCGAAAAAAGTTTAACATTTTTCAAGAGTTTTTCAAAAATCTAAAATTTTGGTCGGATTTGACTCATATAAAGTTTAAATAAAAACCCTTTTCAATCTCTATGAAAGGGCAAATGGGAAAAATTGAAGATTTTTTTTTAAATTTCTGGAAAAAAAACAATTTTTTGCAAACTTTAAATAGCGATATCTCGAAAACCGCGCATCAAAATTAAAAAATTCCGCAAGTCTTATTTTTTAAATTTTTTTTTATTTTAAATTTTCAAAAATTCGAAAATTTGGTTGCCTGGAGCTAAAGGTTAATGTAATCCAATTTGACTTAAATTTGAGTATTGGAGTATTGGAGTAAGTTTTGAGTATTGGAGAATAAAAGGTTCAAAATCGGAAGAAAAAATTTTCTGCCATACCGGTTCGGTATTAAATAAATTGCTAAGCCACAAAAATATTTCTAAAAAGTCACTAAAAAATATTTACACTCAAAAATACAAAAAATTACACTCAAAAAAATGTATAGTCAAAAAATTTTTTTTTACAAAAATTTCTACAAAAAGTTTTTTTATCAAAAGAAAATTTTTCTAGTCAAAATTTGTATAATTTTTTTACGTTAAAAAAAAATAACTTAATTAAATAAAGGTTTTTGACACTCAGGAGGGTATTAATGGATTCGACCATATCAAAATTATTTTGTTTTTATACCCTCCACTCTAGTGATAGAGGGTATATATAAGTTTGTCATTCCGTTTGTAACACATCGAAATATTGGTCTATAAAGTATATGAATATCATGATCCTCGATCGATTTTAAGTCGATACAGCGATGTTAGTCCATCCGTCTGTCTGTCCGTCGGTAGAAAACACGCTTACTTTTGAAAGACAGAGGCTATTGAAGTTTGGCATATATGTTGGTCGTTTACCTAGTCAGGTTGGTATTGCAATCCAGCCAAATATGAAGAAAAAAGTAAATTTCGGCAAGGGTTTTTCGCGAATTTAGGAGATAAAAAACACGATAACTTTCGAAAGACAATAATGAGACTATTTAAACTTAGCATGTATCTTTGCCGTTCCCCAGGTCTGTTTGGTATTGAATTTTAGCTCAATCGGTCCAGTGGTTCAAAAGTTATAAGCAAAACCCAGAATTTCAGATTGGTTTTATCTTAAATACCACTTGTTAAACACGTTTTAAAACCAATGCTTTTCAAACTTCTTTAGTTTTTAAGCAATGCTTTTTAACTTGTTTAGTTTTAAAAGCATTGGTAACTTAAAAATTACACTCAAAAAAATTTTACACTCAAAAAAAATTTATTTTTTTTACAAAAATTACAATATTTTGTGTACATACATTACGCTCGAAAAAAAATTTACACTAAAAAAAAATTTGTAATTTTTTTTTTAAATAACAAAAAAAGAGTTTTTTACTCAAAATAAAATATTTCTAATCAAAATTGTTAGTTTTTTCACGTTAAAAAATATACTGAGCTAAAACACCTCAATTCAACCGAGGAGTTGACCGCACCCCCTCCAAATTTAATAAAATTTAGTACTGGGGTTTACTTTACCAAAAAAGAGATTTTTCCAATTTTTCAGGCTTCTGGTCATTCCAGTATTCGAGATATGCGGTGTTGAAAATTAACAAAATCGTATATATTTGACAAAAGTGTTCTGAGATGAATAAAGATAACTCGAAAAGTAATAACAATACAGGCCTCAGTCAGGTCGCAAATAATAGGTAATGAGACAGCCTTTAAAATGGTGTTCCCCAAGATTTTTTTTGATAAAGGTCAAAGGTCATTGGTTTTAACCTTAATTTTTGGAGAGCTATATCTCAAAAAACGATATTTTTAAAATTTTGGAAAAAATATATGTTGTTAAGAATCACCTATACTACTTAAGTTCAAATTTTCAGGATGGAGACTTCATTGGAACTTTTTATATTAATAGAAACATTGTGACAGGAAAGAAAAAGCGGTGTAATTTCTCTTAGAAAAAAAAAAAATTTTTTTTGGCTTTGAAATTCTGGTACCAAAATTCGTTTTTCTGACTGTTTTTGACGTGCTGAGTCCAAATATGACCTTTGAACTGGCCTATCGCTATTACTTTTCAAGATATATGCACCTAAACGTTCAAAAAAACATAGCAATAGCATTTTAGCAATTTTTACACATTTATGTGCAGATATCTCGAAAACTAATTGCGATAGGCCAGTTCAAAGGTCATATTTAGACTCAGCACGCTAAAAACATTCAGAAAAGTGAAATTTGGTACCAGAATCTCAAAGACAAAAAAAAAATATTTTTTTTGTAAAAGAAAATACACCGCTTTTTCTTCCTATCATTATGTTTCTATTAATATTAAAAGTTCCAATGAAGTCTCCGTCCTGAAAATTTAAACTTAAGTAGTATAGGTGATCCTTAACAACATATATTTTTTCCAAAATTTTAAAAATATCGTTTTTTGAGATATAGCTCTCCAAAAATTAAGGTTAAAACCAATGACCTTTGACCTTTTTCAAAAAAAATCTTGGGGAACGCCATTTTAACGGCTGTCTCATTACCTATCATTTGCGACCTGACTGAGGCCTGTATTGTTATTACTAGGGTTCGGATTTTTATGCAAATGCATATTTGTTGTCGTCAGTCTGAGAGCAACAAAAACTAAATATCTTTGCGAATCAAGAAATTTGCAGTAAAATGGCATTGATTTGTTAGTGCATATTTTTGCATATTTTGCTTTTAATGCATATTTTTGCATATATTGCTGACATTGCATATCTTTGTCGCATATTTTGAAAAAAAGTGTTTTTTTTTTTTATTTTACGATATTTTTACATTGCTGTATATATTTTTTATTTTATAATGTATGCGTTAAAGTACACAGAAGAAAATATGGGGAAAAAATATTGAGTAATCACTTGTTTTAATTTCAACAAAAAAGAAATGGCGTATTTTTTAAATGACACAATTAAAAATTTACTTAAAAGTTTTTAAAAAAAATTTGAGCAAATAATTTAATAAAAATTTTATATATTTTTTTTTTAATTTTATTTTTTTTCTCTTTGTTTTCTCAATTCTCATATAGTTTTTTGTTTATGTAAATCAAAGTTTGAAATCATCTTTATGAAGTTTTTCAATGTCTTAAATGTTTTTAGTAAAATATTAAAAAAATTTTTTTTGTTATTTTTTTTGTAAAAAAAAAATGTGAAACTTTTTTAATCTTTTTGAAAAAAAATTGATAAATTTTGAGTAAATTTTTACTTGACACAAATAAAAACTTAATTAAAAAAAAACGAAAAATTTCGAGTAAAGTTTTAATTGTGTCAATTAAAAATTTACTAAAAATTTTTGGTATACATTTAATAAATTTTTATTAAAAGTTTACTTAATACTTTTAAATCGTTTACTGGTGCAAAATTGAGTAGTTTTTTACTCAATAGTATCACAAATTTACTCAAAAAAAAATTTTTTTTTTTTTACTTTTATAATTTTGTGTTTTACTTTATTTGAACTTAAACTTTTGTGTGTTTATTGTGCCTTATTTTCGTTCATTAGACTTAATTTTTACGATTTTTATGTTCTTTTTTGTTTTTCTTATTAATTTTATTTTTTATTATTAATTAATGTTTAAAAAAAAATTTTAAGTGCATATTTTTTAAATTTTTAGCGCATATTTTTATATTTTTTGTGCATATTTTATGCGCATAAAACGCGATTTTAACTGCATAAAAGTCCGAACCCTACACTCAAAAAAAAAAAGTTTGTAAAATTACAAGTAAAAGGTCTTGTAATTCTATTTTACTAATATTTTTGTCTATTTACAAAAATTGTTGTATATTTAATAAAACGAAAACTACAGTTTGCTTTGTAATGTTACTATTATATGTTGGTAAATTTATTTTACAAATTTTTTAGGTAAATTTACAAAAAATTGAATTATTTTACAAATTAAAAAAATATTACAACGTGTTAAGTTTTTTTACACAAAAAAACTGTAATTGTACACCAAAATTTTACTTGATGTTATTTAGTCTTTCTACCAAAAAAATTTTTTATTACAAATGTAATTAAACAAAAAATTTTCTAAGTTCAGATTTTTTTTTGCGTTTTGGAGTAAAAAATTTTGTTAAAAATAATTTTTTATAATAAAAAATTTCATGAAAAAAAATTTTGGAAATTTTTTAAGTTCCGGACACAAAAATTTTTCAACTAATTGTAAGCTTAAGCAAAAAAATTTAATTTTTACAACATTTTCTAGTAATTTGCGTTAACCCTTCATTGCATGACAAAACATATACAAAACATTTTTCTGGGTTTTATTCTTGTTTTAACAAATGTTTTACAAACTACGCAAATTTTCGAAAAAATTGATTGTTTTTACATAAAAGAGATCAACGAAAACAAAAATAACGGTAAATGGGGAATAGCGGAGTTGCTAGATACGCGCGAAGTCAACATTGCATATATGCAATGCCATGAAACGAAGGGTTAAGTAAAGTACCACAATTTTTATGTGTTTCTGCTATTAATTGTTCTAGTTTTTTTTTTTGTATTTTTACCATTTTTTTTGGTAATTTTACCATATTTTTTTTTAATTTGGCACCTAAAATGTCAATAAAAAGCTGTCAATTATGAAAAATTAAGTTTTTCTTATTTTAACAGGTACTTAAACATCCAATCCACAATATCCAAAAAATTTTTTTTCGAATTTTTAAAAATACTTGTGAAAATAATTAAAAATTCCAAAAAAAATTGTTATTTTTTGACTAATTTTTCATAAACATATAAGAAATTTCTTGTGTAGCCTCCTTCGCAATTCTCATATGTTCTACTTAAGAAAAACGAAATACCGAAAAAAAAAAAAATAAAAAAGTGCAGTGTTATACTTTAAAAAGTTTGTTAAACGTGTTAAAGTAAAAAAAAAAGTGCTACTCCAGCTGCCGAAGAAGGAAAAATAAGATGCACCAATTGAAAAAAAACCTTTAAATTTACAAAACAAATATGTAAATAAAACAATTTTTTTTTGTAAATTTACAAAACAAATATGAAAATTTAAAAAACCAAATTGTATACTTACAGAAAAAAGTTGTAATTTTACAAAAATGAAGTAGAAAATACAAAAACAATGTTGTAAATTTACAAATTATTTTGCCAAACTACTGTTTTTAGGGCAAAAAAATGAGAAAAAAATGGTATATTTACAATAAAAAATTGTAAATTTACCACTTTTTATTGTAAAATAACAACCTTTTTCTGTAAGTTTACAATTTTGTTTTGTAAATTTACCAAATTTTTTGTAAATTTCCAAAAAAAATGTTCATCTCGAAGTTAAAATTTTACAAAAAAAATTGTAAATGTACATTTTCTTTTGTTAAATCAATTTACAAATTATCCCCGTAACATTACGGGGATTCTTGCTAGTACATATTTTACAAAACCTGCCCCCTAAAATCACGGGGATTTTATGTCATTTAACAAACTTTTTTTTTTGAGTGTAGTTATTACTTTTCGAGTTATCTTTATTTATCTCAGAACACTTTTGTCAAATATACACGATTTGCCCAATTTTCAAGACCCCATATCTCGGGAAGAAAAACTATCAGAAGTCCAAAATTTTGGCACTATGATTTTTTTGTAAGGGCCCAACTATATTCCAAGTTTCATCAAATTCGAAAGGGGTCAGGTCAAAAATGCTACTTTTTTCGGTTGAATTGAGGTGTTTTAACTCTACTATCCTTTAAAAAAGGCATTGTGGAGGGTATTCATAGATTCGGCAAAGTCGAGTTTAATTTTTCTACTTGCTTCTTTTTTTACAATCATTTTAAAATATCTTTTGTAAACGTACATTTAAGTAATTGCGTATACATTTTTAAATGTTTGAGTTTCTATGGATATATGTTGATTTCTAATTGATGTTTCTTTAAAGTTATTGACATCGCCATTAGCCAATAAGATAGATTACCAAGAGAGTAATTGACATTTTTTTTTTTTGGTTTGTGTAATACTGCAAAAAATTTCTCATAATAGTACTTAGTTGAATGTTTAAATAAGTTTTATGTAATTTTAAAATATATTTTTTTTTTCTTAAATTTTAATGTATTTTTTCTTTTCTTTCTTTTTAGGTAAGTCAAAGTTTGATGTACTTGTGTATATAATTTTTTAAACAAAGCAGGTATTTTTAAAATTTCTACTTGTTTATAGACGGCATTTATTTAAGGTTTTTTGGAGACCCTAATTTTTAAATTGCTATAACTCGGTAAATAATGATCCGATTTTGACTCTATAAAAACTAGAAGGCATAAGTATATTAGCTTTATCATGGCAGAAAAAAATTAAGACTATCGGACTAGTATTAACAGATATTTATGCATTCATGTCAAAAATATTTTCGGGTTACTTGTAATAACTTGAAATGGCTATATCAAGGTTACCATTATTTCGATTTCAAATGCCTTTGCACGAATTTAAATCTTTTTCAATAAAGTTTAAATAGAATAAAAGAGATTGCTCGATTTTAAATTTTTAAAAAAATTTATTTTTTCAAAAATGATAAACTTGTAATTTTTCGTAGTCTGGAGACCTTTTACTTTCAACGGCTGTATCTCTGCAACTATTGCTCCGATTTTGTCAAAATAACAAAAAAATAAAAGATTGAGACTTTATCTTTCCTCTGGAACCAAATGTGAGACAATCGGGCTGGTACTTACAGAGATATATGCATTTATGCAAAGTTTTTTTTTTTCATTTTTATGAGAAACCCATTATTTAAGGTTTTTTGGAGACCCTCATTTTTAAATTGCTATAACTCGGTAAATAATGATGCGATTTTGACTCAATAAAAACTAGAATGCATAAGTATATTAGCTTTATCATGACAGAAAAAATTTTAGACTATCAGACTAGTATTAACAGATATTTATGCATTCATATCAAAAATATTTTCGGGTTACTTGTAATAACTTGAAATGGCTATATCAAGGTTACCATTCTATCGTTTTCTAATGCCTTTGCACAAATTTAAATCTTTTTCAATAAAGTTTAAATAGAATAAAAGAGATTGCTCGATTTTAAATTTTTAAAAAAATTTATTTTTTCAAAAATGATAAACTTGTAATTTTTCGTAGTCTGGAGACCTTTTACTTTCAACGGCTGTATCTCTGCTACTATTGCTCCGATTTTGTCAAAATAACAAAAAAATAAAAGATTAAGACTTTATCTTTCCTCTGAAACCAAATGTGAGACAATCGGGCTGGTACTTACAGAGATATATGCATTTATGCAAAGTTTTTTTTTTTCATTTTTATGAGAAACCCATTATTTAAGGTTTTTTGGAGACCCTCATTTTTAAATTGCTATAACTCGGTAAATAATGATCCGATTTTGACTCTATAAAAACTAGAAGGCATAAGTATATTAGCTTTATCATGACAGAAAAAAATTAAGACTATCGGACTAGTATTAACAGATATTTATGCATTCATATCAAAAATATTTTCGGGTTACTTGTAATAACTTGAAATGGCTATATCAAGGTTACCATTATATCGATTTCAAATGCCTTTGCACGAATTTAAATCTTTTTCAATAAAGTTTAAATAGAATAAAAGAGATTGCTCGATTTTAAATTTTTAAAAAAATTTATTTTTTCAAAAATGATAAACTTGTAATTTTTCGTAGTCTGGAGACCTTTTACTTTCAACGGCTGTATCTCTGCAACTATTGCTCCGATTTTGTCAAAATAACAAAAAAATAAAAGATTGAGACTTTATCTTTCCTCTGGAACCAAATGTGAGACAATCGGGCTGGTACTTACAGAGATATATGCATTTATGCAAAGTTTTTTTTTTCATTTTTATGAGAAACCCATTATTTAAGGTTTTTTGGAGACCCTCATTTTTAAATTGCTATAACTCGGTAAATAATGATGCGATTTTGACTCTATAAAAACTAGAAGGCATAAGTATATTAGCTTTATCATGACAGAAAAAAATTAAGACTATCGGACTAGTATTAACAGATATTTATGCATTCATATCAAAAATATTTTCGGGTTACTTGTAATAACTTGAAATGGCTATATCAAGGTTACCATTATATCGATTTCAAATGCCTTTGCACGAATTTAAATCTTTTTCAATAAAGTTTAAATAGAATAAAAGAGATTGCTCGATTTTAAATTTTTAAAAAAATTTATTTTTTCAAAAATGATAAACTTGTAATTTTTCGTAGTCTGGAGACCTTTTACTTTCAACGGCTGTATCTCTGCAACTATTGCTCCGATTTTGTCAAAATAACAAAAAAATAAAAGATTGAGACTTTATCTTTCCTCTGGAACCAAATGTGAGACAATCGGGCTGGTACTTACAGAGATATATGCATTTATGCAAAGTTTTTTTTTCATTTTTATGAGAAACCCATTATTTAAGGTTTTTTGGAGACCCTAATTTTTAAATTGCTATAACTCGGTAAATAATGATGCGATTTTGACTCTATAAAAACTAGAATGCATAAGTATATTAGCTTTATGATGACAGAAAAAATTTAAGACTATCAGACTAGTATTAACAGATATTTATGCATTCATATCAAAAATATTTTCGGGTTACTTGTAATAACTTGAAATGGCTATATCAAGGTTACCATTATTTCGATTTCAAATGCCTTCGCACGAATTTAAATCTTTTTCAATAAAGTTTAAATAGAATAAAAGAGATTGCTCGATTTTAAATTTTTAAAAAAATTTATTTTTTCAAAAATGATAAACTTGTAATTTTTCGTAGTCTGGAGACCTTTTACTTTCAACGGCTGTATCTCTGCAACTATTGCTCCGATTTTGTCAAAATAACAAAAAAATAAAAGATTGAGATTTTATCTTTCCTCTGGAACCAAATGTGAGACAATCGGGCTGGTACTTACAGAGATATATGCATTTATGCAAAGTTTTTTTTTTTCATTTTTATGAGAAACCCATTATTTAAGGTTTTTTGGAGACCCTCATTTTTAAATTGCTATAACTCGGTAAATAATGATGCGATTTTGACTCAATAAAAACTAGAATGCATAAGTATATTAGCTTTATCATGACAGAAAAAATTTTAGACTATCAGACTAGTATTAACAGATATTTATGCATTCATATCAAAAATATTTTCGGGTTACTTGTAATAACTTGAAATGGCTATATCAAGGTTACCATTATATCGATTTCAAATGCCTTTGCACGAATTTAAATCTTTTTCAATAAAGTTTAAATAGAATAAAAGAGATTGCTCGATTTTAAATTTTTAAAAAAATTTATTTTTTCAAAAATGATAAACTTGTAATTTTTCGTAGTCTGGAGACCTTTTACTTTCAACGGCTGTATCTCTGCAACTATTGCTCCGATTTTGTCAAAATAACAAAAAAATAAAAGATTGAGACTTTATCTTTCCTCTGGAACCAAATGTGAGACAATCGGGCTGGTACTTACAGAGATATATGCATTTATGCAAAGTTTTTTTTTTCATTTTTATGAGAAACCCATTATTTAAGGTTTTTTGGAGACCCTCATTTTTAAATTGCTATAGGCTTATTTTTGGATTTCTTTTATTTGCCTTAAAGTAGGCAATACAAATAGGTTATATTATAACAGGGTGTTTAAGACGGTTATTTACTGTGTTTTTTTATTATTTGGATTAATTAAGTACAGCTGCAACTATTATGCTGAAAGAGGACATTTAAAAAGCTGCAAAATATAAAAAATAACACTTTATTTAAAACACTGCAGATGGCACTAGTACACTATGTATTCGGTGATTGAACTGAAATAAACAGGAGTAGAAACTGATGTATGTAGTTGTTTATATGATAAATTTTAATTCAAATGTTTGAAAAACACAGCTATATTTAATATATGTAGTCTACTTTTCTATTCATGTTAAAAGATTTTTTTTTAAATATTTTTTAGGTAAATAAAACAGTAGATAATTTTTTATAGATTCTTATTATGATAAAAGTTTATAAATCATAAAAACTTATCCAAAACAAGTATTTGATTTTTTTCTTCTAAAAACTAGAGTTCTAACAAAATTAGAAATGCGTGTCTGTTACGAGAACACCTACCTTAAAAAAAATTGATTGCATTTATTCTACTTTTTTAAACACTGCAGGAGATTTTTAAGTTTATTTTTTCATCATAAAACATGTTACAATCTATTTTTTTTCCAATACAACATCTTGGATTACCTAAAAAAAATTAAAAAAAAAACTAAATTATGTTGCGTAAATGTTTTTTTATATTTTTACATGATATAATACCACAAACCAATCAAACAACTATTTTTTATTTTATTTTTCGAATTTACAAAATGTTCAATCAAATAAATAATTCAACACATAGGTGGGTTTTTTTCGTTGTTGCTTTCAATACTTTTGAGTGTTGAGTATTAAGTTCTAGTATTTCAATTACTTATAAATCCATATGTGATACTTTACACAAAATTTAACTACTTTAATGTATTAAATTTATTATAGTTTTGTCTTTTAAACGCATTTTTAATAGCAAAACAAAATAAGTACGGACTTGACAAAAAAACACTAGTTGAAAACAGTGATGACAAAGATTTGTTTTAAAAAAAAGCGCTTGTAAAGAAATTTATAAGAAAATGTTTCAAATAATGTTTAAGATTTTCAATGGTCTTAAAATGCCACTGAATTGTTTTTGCATATTTTTGTGTATTTTTATGAAAATGCATATGTTTGTATAATTTTATGAAAATGCATACCCGTGTAAAAAAATAATTATATCAAAACATTCCTCATTTGATAAAAACATATATGGATCATATATAAATTGATGTAATCAGATCTACTCCATATATATTCATATCTGCTTCTGATATTTTTAGATCCGTAAATTGAGTGATTTTTTTTTTCATTGGACGAATGGTTTTTTTCATAATTTATGAAAAATTTCATTGGAATAATAAAAAAGTTCGTTCATTTAATGAAAACGCTTCATAAGAAGAACAATTCATAAAATGTATGAATATTTTCATAAATTCAATGATATTGTTTATATATTTTATGAAAAAAATCATAGAAGCTATGAAAAATATCATTGTTCTAATGAAAAAATTCAGTGGCTCATTATGAACCAAGGTTGGTTACCGAAACGAATAACGGTAAGGGTAACGGTAACGGTATCTAATTTTTATTTATTTCGGTAAAGGTAACGTTAAGTGTTTTCAAATCGTTTCGGTAACGGTATGTACCGGTACCGAACCAACCAAACCGGTACGTACCGGTATTATTAATTTAGTTAAAAATTTGAAAAAAGATAGAACTGAAAGCTAAAAATATTTTATAGACCCAAAAACCAGCATAGATTTGATATGATTATTATTTTTGTCATTTATTTTATGATAAATTGCAAATTATAAATTTAAAATTATGTTAGCAATTTAATTTAATTTTTTTGTTCGTTAAAATCCCTTAAAACAGGTAAAATTTTGAATACCGGTACAATACCGGTAACTTCTAATAATTATAACGGTAACGGTAAGGGTAACGGTATTTTAAAAATATTTTTAGCGGTATCGGTAACGGTAACGGTATTCGATTTGAAAGGGTTTTGAATCGGTAACAGTATAATAAGGGTAACGGTAACAAACCATGTTGTGAACAATAACACAGGTTAACAAAAGTTGAACTTTTTTAATTTGCCTGACCTTTGACAACTGATTTATATGGATGTTAGTGTGCTGATTCCGAATCTGTTATCCAATTTTCTTCATCAGCTCGCGTTCGCGAGCAAATCGCTGTTAAAGAGCCGAAAAAGTGCGTTTTTTACCAATTTTGCTTGGCTATAATTTCCAAAACAAATTTTAGAGCCTCAGTTTTAAACATGAAATTAACTAAATTCGATGCGAGGATTCCAAAACTGGTATTAGTTTTTTTCTGACAGCTTTAGTTTTCGATTTATTAAAAAGGGCATAAATATTCAGACAAAATTAAAGAGGGCATAAATTTAAAAATTTTATTTTATCGATATCTCAAAAACTAAAGATGACTCAACAAAAGTAAGAGCATTTTTGGAATCAGCATATCCAACATACCTAAAATTGCCATTCACTTTTTGGATGTAAGACAAGTGTTGGTAAATATGGACTCACAAACATGCCAAAAATAGCCTATTTTCAAAGATTCCTTAGGCTATATCTCAAAAACAAGAGCTGACCGAAAAAAAACGATAGCCAGATTTGAAATCAACGTACCCCAATTACCCAAAATTAGCTATCAGAACCCGGACAAAAAAAAATTTGTTGCCCTGTGTAATTGTTTTTGTGCGACATCCCTGAAATTCAATTGCTGAAAATCGAGGTTTCCCTCGATCTCCCACAATCAATTATCAAGAAAAATCCTATGGTACTGGTACAAAACTTATGTGGTTCAAAATTTAGGCAACTTGTAGCTTCCAGCAATCAAAATTTTTGATTTTTGAAAGATTTAAAAAGTAAAATATCTTTTAAAACAAAATTTTTAATAACTTTAGCATGCAAAAAACGAATATTGGAGTTTTTTTAACCCGTCAAACCCGCTTTCGAGATTTTTACCGGAGATGTAATATATTTGTCTTTTTATACCCTACACTCTAGTGATTGAGGGTATATATAAGTTTGTCATTCCGTTTTAACACCTCGAAATATTGGTCTAGGATCCCATATAGTATATATATTCATGATCCTCGATCGATTTTAAGACGATTTAGCGATGTCCGTCCGTCCGTCAGTCTGTCTGTCTGTTGAAAACATGCTACCTTTTGAAGGACTTTACGGAGGTTCCTGAAGCTTGGCACTTATATTGGGCATTTACCTGGTCAGGTTGGTATTGCAATCCAGCGAAATCGGTAAAGTGGTTCAAAAGTTATAAGCAAATGAGTGAATTTCGGCAAGGGTTTTTCCGGAATTTACGAGATAAAACACACGGTAACTTTCGAACGACAATTCTGAGGGTGCTGAAGTGTGGCATATATATTTTCCGTTCTTCTGGTCCAGTTCATTTTTAATTTCAGCGAAATCGGTCCAGTGGTTTAATAGTTATTAGCAAAACCGTGAATTTCAGATTAGTTTCACCTTAAATTCACGTGTTGAAAACCCGGTAAGTCACAAAAATATTTTACAAGGTATTTTTGTCACTCAAAAATATTTTTACACTAAAACAAAAAAAAATAAACTCAAAAAAATTTTACACTCAAAAAAAATAGTAAATTATTTTTTTTTTTTCAAAAAGTACTAAAAAAGTTTTTTTTACACAAAATAAAATATTTCTAACCAAAAATTTTATTTTTTATCACGTTTGAAAATTTACTATTACTTAAAAAGGGCATTGTGGATGGTATTCATAGATTCGGCCAAGTCGAATTTAACATTTCTACGTGTTTTAATTAGATATTTTTTAAAAATTAAAATTTTAATGGCGAGTCTTTACGGGTTAATACAATTTTATTGTATTGAATTTTATGATAAACATAGGTTAGGTTAGGTTAGGGGTGGTGGAGCCTAAAGTTCAGTTTCCTCGCATAGACCGGCTGGTCCATAGCGATATCATAAACATAAATCAGAAGGCGATAAAACCTGAAAAGTATTGAACAAAAAATATTGTGAAATTTTGATAACAAAAAATATGCCAAGTTGTCAACACTGTTTGTTGTTGTTGAACTGTTTTGAATTGCACTTGTTGTTTCTTGGCATAAAGAATGTAAGTATGTCGCCGAATAAGCGCGAGCCGCTTGTTGTTCGAAAAAATAAATAAAAAACTACAAACGTTGCAATCAAAATTCCAAAATATATTTTTATGTATGTTTATAACCAGTTTATTATGTTTTTTTTTAAAGTTTTATTTTTTATTATTTTTTTTTTTTTATTCATATAAATATTTTGGTATGCAAGTGATTTTTTTCAATATATTTTTTACTAATTTATACATACAACTGGTCCGATATGACAGTTATGTAATCCAAAAACATAAATTGTTTTTATTGTAATTTTCATAAAATATTTAAAATGAAATGACTGGAATCATTAAAATATATTTTGCGAAATTAGTTTTAGTTTATGATGAAAAATTTTATAAATAAGAGATTTTGATGGTTGAGAAAATTGAAGGTGCGTTTTGGACTTGTATATCCGTTGACAGTTGGCAACATTAACCCATTTTATTTTACTGGTTTAAAATGGGTTAATTAATGCGTTTTGAATAAAATTTCTCACCACCTTTTAGATATTACACATTTCGGCGCTGTGAACTTTTATGTCTTTAGATAAGCGCCCTCTAGTTACTGTTGTTTAAACTTAAAGTTACCAAAAGCTGAATAAAATTTTATAGTTTTTTTAAATGCTCTTAAAATTAAATTTTATTAATAAAATATGAAAATAATAAAAAAAATAATAAAAAAACAATAAAACTATAAATTTACTAAAAAATTTTACATTTCGAAATTCCTAAAAACAATTGCCAAAAGTCATGATCATCAGTCCTTTTTAGTATTATCATCCTTAGTATTCTCCTTCTCCTTCAAATAGGCTTTTCTGTAAGAACCCTGGGGATCGTAGATTTTCTCCAAACGTTCCCAATCCTCGGGACGATTGTCTATTAAATAATGCGTCACCTTGTCCGATCCGTATTTCTGACGTTCCGTGCATTTGGCGCAGTCGGTCGCTATAGCGTCCGGTAGAGTCTCTAAAATTGGAATTAACTTCAAAAATATGGTTAACGGCAAATAAAATGAGTAAAAAAAATATATACGACTTGTCTAAATACAGAAATATACTCCACAATACATTTGAGTGAAAAACCGAGTAAAAAAAGTTAAATTCGACAAACCATTTTGAGTACAAATGAATTTGAGTGCAAAAAAAAATATTTGGTGATTTTAGTTTTTTTAACGTAAAAAAATTGAGTAAAAATTTTGACTAAAAAACTTTTTATGTAAAATTTTTTGTAAAAATTTACACAATTTTTTTTTTTTTAATTTATAACAATTTTCTTTTAATTAGAAAAATCACTTAAATTAAAGTGTGAAGGATATTTATGGATTCGACCAAGTCAAATTTAACCAGGGTAAGCAATGATACACTTATCTGACGCACATCACATATACAAATGTGCCATATGCCTATAGCATGGCACACGACACATGTGCCCTAGTATGGCACACGGCACATTTCAGATGTGTCATTTGCCATGCTACCAGCACATGGCACAACTGAAATGTGCAATATATTACTTTTTTAAAAAAATACTATAAGAAAAAAAAGTACTTTTTTTAGAAAAAAATACTTTTTTTAGAAGAAACTACTTTTTTTAGAAAAAAAGTATTTTTACTACTTTCTCTAAAAAAAAAGTACTTTTTTATTAAAAAAATGGCACATCTGAAATGTGCAATAACTACTTTTTTAAAAAAATACTATAAGAAAAAAAGTACTTTTTTAAAAAAAATACCTTTTTTAAAAGAAAATATTTTTTTTAAAAAAAAGTATTTTTACTACTTTTTTCAGAAAAAAACAAGTGAGAGTGTTAAATTCGGCTGTGCCGAATCTTTTATACCCTCCAAAATGTAAAAAAAAAACTTTTTTGTGGGGCGTTTTTTTTGGGGGGGGGGGGTGTAATGGGGTCATTGGGGGACGTTAGAGCACCTTCCCATCGTGATAAATATACCAAATGTTTCATTAATTTAACAAAAATACAAAAAAAAACATGTAAAAAAAGTGTATTTTTTAGAGGTTGGTTCAGTTCTTCAAGGGGGAACTTTTTTCCCCCTGGCCCGATTTTGCCCATTCACGAACTTAACCTGCCTATGAACATGAGACATATTTGTGCCAAACTTCAGGAGTCTAGCTGTTTTATTTTGGACTGCATTGTGTTATCTACAGACAGACGGACGGACGGACGGGGTCCCCGACCGATATTTCGATGCGTTACAAACGGAATGACAAAGTGAGTATACCCCCATACTGTGAATGGAGGGTATAAAAATACTTTTTTTTAAAGTAATTTTTTCTTTTTTCTAGAATACACTTTTTTCAAAAAGTGTATTTTTACTAATTACTTTTTTTAGAAAAAAAGTATTTAAACTACTTTTTTTATAAAAATAGTACTTTTTCTCAAAAAAAAGGACTTTTTTCTAAAAAAAGTTCTTTTTCTGAAAAATAAATACTTTCTTTCTAAAAAAAAGTAATTAGAAAAAATATACTTTTCGAAAAAATCACTTTTTCTAATAAAGCACTTTTTTCTAAAAAAATCCCTTTTTATCTAAAAAGTACTTTGTTTCTAAAAAAATTCCTTGTTATCTAAAAATTACTTTTTTGTATTAACAGTAATTTTTTTCTAAAAAGTACTTTTTTCCAAAAAAAAGTACTTATTTTTCTAAAAAAGTACTATATTTTCTTAAATAATACTTTTTAGGAAATAAGTCCTTTTTTGTCTAAAAAGTAAATTTTTTTCTAAAAAGTACTTTTTTTAAAAAAAAAGTACTTTTTAGTACTTTTTTCCTGAAAAAGTACTTTTTTTCTTAAAGGTGCTATAGTATTTTTCTACAAAAGTACTAGTGTAGCAAAAAAGTGCTACTTTTTCTAAAAGGTACTTTTTTCTATTTTTCCTAAAAAATTATTATTTTTTTCCAAAAAAAATTATATTTTTAAGAAAGTACTATTTTTTCTCAAAAAGTACTATTTTTTCTAAAAAAAATATTTTTAATAAATTCTTTCTAAAAATTCCATTTTTCCAAAAAAAAAGTACTTATTTTTCTAAAAAAATACTAAATTTTCTTAAATAATAGTTTTTAGGAAAAAAGAACTTTTTTGTCTAAAAGTAATTTTTTTTTTCTAAAAAGTACTTTTTCAAAAAAAGTCCTTTTTAAAACTTTTTTTCTGAAAAAGTATTTTTTTTTTTAACGGTGGGTACTATAGTACTTTTTTACAAAATTACTATTTTACCAAAAAAGTGCTACTTTTTCTAAAAAAAAAATACTTTTTTTTTTCTATTTTTCCTAACAAATTATTATTTTTTTCTAAAAAAATTACTTTTTTCTAATAAAGTACAATTCTTTCAAAAAAAAGTATTTTTTGTAAATTTTTTTCTAAAAAGTACTTTTTTCCAAAAAAAAGTACTTATAAGGGTTCAAGTTGAAAAAATGCAGAAGAAAAATTGAATTTCTAAAAATTATAGACATTTCTGGTATTTCCTATACTGGTTTCAAACACCCCAGTTAGTGTCATCATCAGTAGGATTTTAAATGTCGGTTTGTCTTGTTAATGAAAACTGTTTTTTATATAAGTGAATATTTTTAGTTTCTACAAAATAAATTTTGACAGTTTCCAACACTACAATTCTATTTCTAGCAATCTCAACCTCACTTCATACTTTCTTTCAACTTTTTTGTCTCTTACATTATTTCGCAAGGGTTACCAACATGATCTGGAATTGCAGACACAAATGAAGGAATTTATATTTCTAAAAAAAAGTACTTAATTTTCTTAAAAAACACTTTTTAGGAAAAAATTCATTTTTTGTCTAAAAAGTAAATTTTTTTCTAATACTTTTTTTTCCTGAAAAATTACTTTTTTCTTAAAGGTGCTATAGTATTTTTCTACAAAAGTACTATTTTACCAAAAAAGTGCTACTTTTTCTAAAAAAAATCTTTTTTTTTTCCTAAAAAATTATTATTTTTTTCTAAAAAGTACTATTTTTTCTAAAAAAGTACTATTTTTTCTCAAAAAGTACTATTTTTTCTAAAAAGTATTTTTAGTAAATTTTGTGCTACTTTTTCTAAAAAAAATACTTTTTTTCTATTTTTCCTAAAAAATTATTATTTTTTTCTAAAAAAGTACTTTTTTCTAATTAAATACTATTTTTTCTTAAAAAGTACTATTTTTTTAAAAAAAAAGTACTATTTTTTCTCAAAAAGTACTATTTTTCTAAAAAAAAGTACTATTTTTTTTAAAAAAAGTACTATTTTTTTTAAGAAAAAGTACTATTTTTTCTAAAAAAGTACTATTTTTTCTTAAAAAAGTAATTTATTTCCTAAAACAATTATTGAAAAAAAAAATGAAATATACCATGAGCCCATAACTGGCACACGGTACATTTTAAATGTGAAATGTGTCAAAATAGGGCACATGTGTCACACTAGGGCACATTGCACATTTCAGATGTGCTATGTAGCGGTAGCAGGGCACATTTCAGATGGCACATTTCAGAGAAACTAGGGCACATGTGTCTTGTGCTAAATGTGCCCACATATGCCCTGGGCACATGTGCCATTCCTTACTCTGAATTTAACTTTTCTATTTGTTTAATTCTAACTTACCCTTTAACATTTTCCCGTCCGAAGTACAAGGACCCATATTTTCTAAACATTTGACATAGTTGTTTAATAAACGTTCCTGCCCTAATATCTCATCTATATCGATGTTATCAAATTTATTATCGTAAGTTGATTTCAAAGGAGCTGCAGTGGTAGGAGGATGCGGTACAGCCTGGATAATTGTTAGACAACTGATGATTAGACTTAACCAAAGTAAATGTAGCATTTTGTTTTAAAAAAAAAATATTTTCTTCCGCGATCAGTCAAATTTTAATGTATTGAAGAGTTTAGTATGAGATTTGTTTAGAAAATTATTGATATTTATATGAATTTTTGGTTTTGTAATGCGTGTTGTAAACTTATTTTAGAATTTTATTTTTTTTTTTTTCCTATAAACAACAATGTAGTTATAGACAAATTAACGAAATTAGTTTAAATTTGATTAAACGATTGTTTTAATTTAAACTTATTATAGAAAATTTTCATAAATGTTTTAAACAAAATTTTCAATAACGCACAATGGGTCACTAGCCAAAATGGAAAAGAAAAACTAAATGCTGATTCCCCTTTAAAATACCGTGGCGCCCGGCTATCTTGAGGCAATATCACCTAATTATCACATATTATACGAAAACGATAGTGTTTTCGTCCTTCATATAGTACCTTTCCTTATGATATCGTTTTTCCATAAAATAGGATATCATTTTCGCTATCGATAATTCCTGTCAAACCGAAAGTAAAATGGTCTTTTTCCAGAATTTATCGAAAAATTATAGTTATTCTAGGTTATAACGATATCGTTTCGACATGTAAATGTAATATCGTTTTCGCTATCAAAATTTCCAAGAATGACGATAGTAAAATCGCCTAAAATTCGAAAATGGTATCAAAATTTCAATTTAAGGTGATACCGTAATCGGTATCATACAAGCGATACTATTTTCGCTATCACGTATCGTTATTTGGTTTATGGGGTTGGGTTTTTGGAAAATTTATAAGGAAACAGCAGGTTTTGCCAAAGGAGATGTCAACAGTGATAATTTTGCCAACTGATTATATTTAATCAAATTCTATGCATCTTTCAAAAAGAAAAGTAGCTCCAATTTTTTAAACAATATATTTCCTTATCATAATTTTAATAACCGTGAAATATTGTTTTACTAACAATGTATCTTAAAGAAATTATGATGAGTAAAAAAAAATGTTTATAACTTTACATTTTTCTATTTAAAGCGTGAAAAAAAGATTTAAAACTTTTTTTATTTTCCTAATTTGTAATAAACAAATGATAAAACAAAAAAAAAAATACAAACAGCTACAACAACAGATTTTATGCTCTAATTAATTTTATGTGTATAATGAAAAAATTATGTTAAATTTGAACATATTTCTTTTTTTGTAGATCTAAACAACATCTAGGGATTTTAATAAAATTTTTTTAAAAATGTTAAATCCCATAAAATATATAAACTTTTATTACATAATTTCCAAAATACAAAAGAAAATATATATGTATAAATAACTTCCGTTAAAAACTTAGTTTTTCAAATGTTTCTTTATACTTTAGACATTTTAAATTGTTAAATTTTTGCTTAATCATTAGCTATTGTTGGTTTTCCATTCAAAAGATTATAAAAATCTAATAATCAATTATGCTACAAAAGTTAAGTGCTTTTTTTTAAATAAATAAATTTTCTTTTTAAATATAGACTAAAAAAAACTAAACTAAGAACTAATGTTAAAAAAATATTTTTTTCCTATGGTTAAGTCAAGTAATAAAAAGAAATTATGTTTAGAATTTCAGCTTACGGCTTAAACTCTAGATTCTAAAGTCAAATCATTCATCATAGTTGTAATGTAAAATAAAGCCAGGGAAGATATGCTTAAAAAAAGAAAATGGATTTGAAAAAAAATGTAAATTTACTTAGGTTGTAAGTGGCTGCTGACTTTTTACGTCAACACACGTAGACTCTGAGGTCCATTGTGATAATTGATCAAATTTTTTTTATGTCTGTTGAAATCAGCTTTTTAGCAAAAGTAGAATACCAAAATTGTTGAATTAGGGCACTTGATAACTGTCATAATAATAAGTTCTTTGTATGCAAAACTTGGTGAAATTGGTTTGGTAGATTAAAAGTTATGAACTAATCAAAAATACTCTCCACACTTTTCGGTATTTTATGTTTTTAATTTTAAATTAAATGATTTTTTTCTGTTTTTTAATCTCTGGCCTTTTTTAATTTTTCTTTTATTTTTAAAATTTTTTTTACTATTAAACCCTGATTATTTTTAATTTTTCAAAATTTTCCAGAGTTTTTAAAAATGTTTCTGATATGATCGTAATCTTCCTATACTCTTTCTAGCGTTTCCCGAATTGGTCTGTACACAGAAAATAATATCGTATATTTTATTTTAGTTAAAATTTTATTTGTTTCTTAATTTATTATCAATTTAATTTTTAATTAATATAATTAATTGTTTAATTAAATTTTTAAAAATTCATTGAAATTAAAAATAAAAAAATTATCCGGAAAATTTAGAAAAATAAAGAAAAAAAATCAAAAAAGTACAGCAAATTCGGGAAATGCTAGAAAAATTGCAGAATAATTTTAAAAAACTAAGGAAAATCGAGAAAAATTAAAAGTAATCAGGTTTCTATATGATTAAAAACTCAATAAAATTAACAAGAAGAAAAGTTAAATTCGACTTTAACGAATCTATAAATACCCTCCACAATGCCTTTTTAAAGGATAGTACATTTTTTAACGTGAAAAAAATTACCAATTTTGATTAGAAATATTTTATTTTGGGTAAAAAACTCTTTTTTTGTCATTAAAAAAAAAAAAAAAAATACTATTTTTTTTTTGAGTGTAAAATTTTTCGAGTATAATGTTTTTTTTACTGTAAAAATATTTCTGAGTGAATGCACGTACGTACGTACACAAAATAGTGTAATTTTTGTAAAAATAAACAAAAAATTTTTTTGAGTGTAAATTTTTTTTGAGTGTAAAATTTTTTTCGAGTGTCATTTTTAAGTTACCAATGCTTCTAAAACTAAACAAGTTTAAAAAGCATTGCTTTAAAACTAAACAAGTTTAAAAAGCATTGCTTTAAAACTAAACAAGTTTGAAAAGCGTTGCTAAGTTACCACCAATGCTTTTATAACTTGTTTAACACGTGCATTTAAGATGAAACAAATCTGAAATTCAGGGTTTTGCTTATAACTTTTGAACCAATGAACCGATTGAGCTGAAATTTAAAACCAAGCTGAATTAAGGAACGTCAAAGATATATGTTAAGCTTCAGCAGTCTTATTATTGTCTTTCGAAAGTTAGCGTGATTTTTATCTCGTAAATTCGCGAAAAACCCTTGCCGAAATTTACTCTTTTGCTCATAACTTTTGAACCACTGGACCGATTTGGCTGGATTGCAATACCAACCTGACCATGTAAATGACCAACATATATGCCAAACTTCAGTAGCTTCTGTAAAGTCTTTCAAAAGTTAGCGTGTTTTCTACGGACGGACAGACAGACAGACAGACAGACAGACAGACAGACAGACAGACAGACAGACAGACAGACAGACAGACAGACAGACAGACAGACAGACAGACAGACAGACAGACAGACAGACAGACAGACAGACAGACGGACGGACGGACGGACGGACATCGCTAGATCGACTTAAAATCGATCGAGGATCATGAATATATATACTTTATGGGATCCTAGACCATTATTTCGATGTGTAACAAACGGAATGACAAACTTATATATACCCTCTATCACTAGAGTGGAGGGTATAAAAAAAATATATTTTGAGAAAGATTATTCTAGCTGAAGGTCATATTTCTTTTACTAATCATTACGATGATATTGTCAAAGTAACAATTTTTAAGAAACTATTTATAAAGTTGTTTGTTTTAAATTGATTGGTTTGGTCAAGACTTGAGTTGAGTTGAGGGTGGGTTGTACAAGCCTAAAAATAGGTAAATTTTTAGGCGAGTCCATGGCGCTCAGACTTAAAATAGTCCATTGTACCGTATTGGTCAAGTCTTACTCGATACGTTTTTCGGATTTTGTCAAATTCCATTGTCAAGGGTATTTAGCAAATTGACTAAGTAACCACTAATGATTGGCAATTTGCTAAATACTCTTAACAATGGAATTTGACAAATTCCGAAAAACGTATCGAGTAAGACTTGACCAAACCAATCAATTTAAAACAAGCAACTCTATAAACAGTTTCTTGAAAATTGTTACTTTGACAGTATCATCATAATGATTAGTAAAAGAAATATGACCTTGAGCTAGAATAATCTTTCTGAAATAATAGAAATAATGATAATAATAAACACTAATATATTTTCTTTGTTTACAAAAAATTTCTGGTCAAACGAATTGCAGGTCTAAAAATGCGAATTTCTTTTATTATCATTAATAATTTAATTTTCCAGAATGACGGTTTTAAACTACGTTCAAAAATTATTTTAAAAAAGATCTAAACATTTTTTTCCTTGACCATTTCACAAATCTTGAGACAAAATTTATTTTAAAATTAATTTAAGGCGATCATTTTAGCCCGTGTCACTTTTCGATCAAAGTTTTGGTTTTTTTTAGAAAAACTTCACCAAAAAATCTAAATTTTGATTGAAGGGCTTCAAGTGTTAAAATGGTCTGATTTAGCTCAAATTAAGTATAAATGAAAGTTTTTCTCAAGCTTTCAAGCTCAAGTAAAAAAAAATAATTTTTTTTTTTTAATTTCTTGAACGTAGGAAAAATCCGACATTTTTGGATTTTTTTTGACAAATTTAAAATGGTGCTATCTTGAAAATCGCTCAGAATTTTGTTGATATTCATATTCAGCATGAATTATAAAAATAATGTATTGCAAGATAATTTTATTTTTTATTTTTCAAAAATCCAAAATATTGGTGGATATTTCCCAAAAATTCCAAAACTTTGATCGAAGGACGCCAGGGGTTAAAATGATCGAATTTCGCTTAAATAATAAATAAATAATTAAAATATTGTCTCAACCCAGCAAAACTTAGATTACCAAATAAGGTATAAAATAAGGTATATGATCTCTTATTTTATACATTGCAGCATTGATGATTTTAACAGGCGATGAGACTCAAAGTAATGCATCCACATTATCACAAAGAATACCAGTAAGGTATAAAATAAGTCATAAATTTATAACGAAGAATACGAGTAAGGTGTAAAATATATGATATTTTATAGGTTACGAGAAATGAAATAATATAGCATACCAGAAGATAATATATAAGGTGTTACGAGTAGTGAAAAAGTGAAAGAGTGAAAAAGTAATTTTATATTTAATTTACTCACGTGATTGTAAGTGAGTGTAAGTAGATAAAATATGCTCGTGAGTGTGTGTCGTTAGAAATTTCCTCACGTGAGCCCATCTCTAGTTTAAACTTATGCATTTTTTTATAAAATAATTATTTTTTATGTTATTGTAATGCATTATGCATCCAATTATAAATAATGCATTATTTCAAACTTTCAAATAATACATAATGTAACCAAATATAAGTCATCCATGATTTAATGTTTAGAAATAATAAATATGAAATACATTTTTCCAATAATCATGCATTACGTAGCAAATTATTAGTAATGCATTATTTTTCACTTGAAAATAATACGTTGTGGAACAAATGTTTGGTAAGACATCCTAAAATAATGCTAAAAATAAGGTATATACATTACCTGGTAATGTGTTATATAATCACTACCCATTACCAAAGTTTTGCTGGGAAGCTTTATAAAAGGGTCAAGGAAAAAACATTTGAGATTTTTTTTTAAAAAAAAATTTTGCCAGACTTCAAATAGCAATATCTCAAAACCGTTCGATCGATTTTTTAATTTTTAAAAAACCAAAACTTTGTTCGCCGGGCACCAAAGTTCAATTAAATCTGAATGGCCTCAAATTTGTGCACATAAGTTGTAATACTAGGAGAATACATTTTTTTCTGACTTTCAAAATTGGAAAAAAAACATTTTAGCCATACCAAAAAATGTCAATCTTATGTCGTCTGATCATAGGTTAAGTTGGTAAATGGAAAAAATCAGACCAAAGGGAATAAAGTTTCCTCTTGAAAAACTAAACCAACCTCTACACTCAAAATAATTCTACAGTAAAAGGTTTAGTAAGTGATTTTGTACCAAAATCTACTAATAATTTGCTAATTTTAGTACCTTCAAAATACTAAAATTAGTAATTTTTACTGGTTTTCAATAATTTTAGTAAAAAATGTTAGTATTGGCTACCAATTTCTGCACTAGGTCCTTTTGGACTAAAATTTTGTTAAATTTTTAGTATTGAATACCCACGTTTTTTTTTGGGTGTAAAAATAACGCCATTTTTATACCCTCCAACCACAGTATGGGGGTATACTCACTTTGTCATTCCGTGTGTAACACATCGAAATATTGGTCGGGGACCCCACAAAGTATATGTACACTCAAAATAATTCTACAGTAAAAGGTTTAGTAACTGATATTGTACCAAAATCTACTAATAAGTTAAGAATTTTAGTATCGTCAAAGTACTAAAATTAGTAATTTTTACTGGTTTTGACTAATATTAGTTAAAAATTTTAGTATTGGTTACCAATTTCTGCACTAGGTCCTTTTGGACTAAAATTTAGTTAAATTTTTAGTATTCAATACCCACGTTTTTTTTTGGGTGTATATAATATTGATCCATGATAGAATCTAAGATATTCTAGCGATGTCCGTCCGTCCGTCTGTAGAAATAACGATGCAGTCCAAACCAAAAGTGGTAGACCCCTGAAATTGGGCAAGAATATTTCTTATATTACTGGTAAGGTTAAGTTCGTAAGTGGGCAAAATCGGACCAAAGGAAAAAAAGTTCCCCTTGAAAAACTAAACCAACCTCTAACAAAAAACTTCATTTTTTAAATTTTTTTTTTTGTATTTTTGTTAAACAAATAAAACATTTTTATGCAAGAAAAATTTCAAAGTTCTGCATTTTGAAACCAGGGGATTTAAAAATTCTTTTTTTTTTTTTTTGACCCTTCGCCTTTCTTTCACTTATTTTACTTCAAAACGAAATAAAAATTGCCAAAAAAATGCTTGAGATTGAATTTTCGATAATTTAAACATGTTTTTTTTCCTAAAAGCATTTTCAATAAAGTTTTTCTAATCCAAAATGCAACAAACAATTTTGTGTCCGGAAATTTTCCAAAAAAATTTTTTTATCATTTTTAATAAAATTTTTTACTCAAAAATGTGGTTGAGATTTTTTTTTTGATACTTAAAAAAATTGATATGTCCTATTGTTACCGGTCAGCAGGATAAGTATTTTCAATTTTAACCGGTCATGTGAGACATTTTAAAATATTTTTGTGAAATGTTCCGTTTTCACCATTCACGGGATAAATCTATTTGTCAACATTTTTTGCGAGAACAGTGTTTTCCAACGTCTTCCTCAAAAAAAAAATGTTTATTAAAAAAATTTTAAAAAATTAAATAAATAGATTTTTTGAGCTCAAGGCCAGTGTTATTTTAAATAAATCTTCCTTAATGTTCTTCTAATATTTCGACCTTCATTGATCCACCAAAATTAACAAAATTAAGCTTGTTAGTTTATGCCTTAAGTTTAATCAAAATTCTTCAAACATTTACATTTTCCCCTTAGAGTAAATTCCCTTTTTCATAAACAGTAACTGAAGCATAACAGTTTTATACTAAATGAAATGTTTAAATAAAGAGTTGTTTTTTTTTTTCATAATTCTATCATAAAGTTTTATGTAAAGTGCATAATGCATAATTATAAGCACATTACATATGCTTTAATAGCATTTTTCCTATTTTCTATTTATTTTTCATTTCTTTTTTTTTTTTGTTATTTTTATTTTTATTACACACATTTTCTACAATAACTTCCTGAACCATATTTCTTAAGAAGAAAAAATCTTAAACAAAGATTAACTTTGAACAAAACAAAACAAAAAAATATGAAAACCAACCCATTTTACCATTAAAATATTTAAGAACAAAAGTGTAGATTTGTTCTTGAAACTCTTTTCTTTTAGCTTAAAAAATAATTCATTTTTTAAGCCCCACCTTTTTGGGGTTTTTTTGGTTTTTGTAATAATCTTTAAAAGCATCCATTACAAGAAGGATTAAAGAAATGAGCCATGTTATTTTAATCTTATTGATGCATTTTTTACATCATTCATTCATTCATTTATTGTGTTTGTTCTTAATATTGTAGCTGTTTTGTTTTTTTTTTTTAGTTTTTTTGAGGATTTATGTCGTTAATGTCATGGGATTTTATAAGAATTCAAGTTCATAAATTTTGATATTTTAAGATTTTTTTTTCGTTCTTCCCTAATAGCTGAGAAAACAAAAGACTTAAGACATGAACTTTTTTTAATTTTTTCTTCGTTATTGATAAAAAAAGATCATTCATATTTAGGTTTTTCTTTGATATTCTAGCATTTTTTTAGTGTTTCCCTAATAGATGAGAGAACAAAAACAAAAGACTTAAGACATGAACTTTATTTGTTTTTTTTTTCGTTATTTTTAGAAAAGTTCATTCATATTTAGGTTTTTCTTTTTTTTTTTAACCATTTCACGTTTTTGTTCTAATAAGATTTTTTCTAAAAGATTATAGTATTTATTAGTTAATATAACTAAATAACAAAATTGTTGTGGGAAAGGAACGAAAATGCCCTTTGGTTATTTAAAAGAAAATTTGTTACAGAACATTTTGTAATGCCAGTAGGTTAAAGAAAAATGTTAAGACTTTAAAGTTTGGGCTTAATAACTTTATTTTAAAATAATTTTTGAATAATAATAATATTTCAATTATTTTTTGAGGAAAAAACGAAAGACTTAAGACACGAACTTTCACAAAGTAAAAAAATTATAGAATTAATTTTTGGAATAAATTTGTAGGAAAAATAATTTTTGGTTAAGAAAAAAATTGAGACAGTGACAATAAAACTCAGAAAAATTACTTTCTTTATAGCTAAAATTTATTAAGCTATTCTAGGACAATTTTGAAAAAAAACTCAAAATTTTTAGCATACATTTTTTTTATTTTTTGTTACCGCAAAAAACTGTATTTTTTTACATATTCCCAACACTCAATCACTTTTCTAACATAAATTACAATTTTTTTTTCTCATCCCAATAATCATGTCAATCTTTAGTAATACATTATTATATGAATCCCCAATGACATTCAATGTAATTTAATGACATTTCACAAATTGCAGTTAAATCCAGAGAAATTATTAAAAGAAAATTCATATAAAACTTTTGAAGACGACAACGAGGATGACGATGATGATGTAACAACATTCTCAACAACCATTACAAGATAATAAATAATAATAATGTTAACAAACTAACTAACACAATTCAAATAAAAAAAAAATACACCAGAAATTTTATATGAGTGGAACGGACCAGAGAATAAAAAGAAAGGATTCTCAAATTTTATTTTTTGAATTTCGGGAATATCAAGAAATATTTACATCTTTTATAGTACAAAAAATGTTTTAGAATTCACGATATTTTCTTTAGCAAAAATATTTCAGAAAGTAAAATAATTTTAGAAATATTTTCTCATAATCTGGGTCTTTCTACAGAAAAATATTTTAGAATGTGAACTTTTTGTATACGAAAAATATCCAAGAATCGAAAACTTTTTTTCAAGGACAAATGTCTCGAATCAGTTATCGATAATTCGATAACAAATATAATTTTCTATAGAAAAAAATTTAATCAGTTTTTGATACATCGAAGTCACAAAATTTTTTTTGGAAAATTTAATCAGTAATCGATTTTCAATAGAAAAGTCAATAGTTATTAATTGTGTGTTATCGATATATCGATAACACACTTTTTCTATAGAATATTCTATAGTTATCCATATATCGATAACACATAGTATTCAACAGAAAATATATCGATAACACAAAATTGTCTGTTAAAAATTCCATAGTTATCGATATATCGATAATACAAAATTTTCTATAGAAAATTCTTGGTTATCGATAAATGTATAACACTTAATTGCTATAGAAAATTCTATAGTTATCGATATATCGATAAATACACCTAAAGTTATCGGTGCATCGATAATACAAAATTTTCTATAGAAAATTCATAGTTATCAATATATCGATAACACAAACTTCTTTACAGAAAAGTATATAGTTATCAATATATCGATAACACAAAATTTTTTATAAAAATTTCTATATTTATCGATGTATCGATAACACAAAATTTTCTATAAAAAATTCTATAGTTATCGATATATTGATAACAAAAAATTTTCTATAGAAAATTGAAATACATCGATATATCGATAATTATATATCGATAACACAAAATTTTCTATAAAAAAATTATAGTTGTCGATATAAAGATATCACAAAATTTTCTATAGAAAATTCTAAAGTTATCGATGTATTAATAATAAAAATGTTTTATAGAAAATTCTAAAGTTATCGATATATCGATAATACAAAATTTTTTTTTAGAAATTCAATAGTTATCAATATATCGATAACACAAAATTTTCGATAGAGAATTCATAGTTATCGATAACACAAAATTTTCTATAGAAAATTCTATAGTTATCGAAAACACAAAATTTTCCATAGAAAATTCTATAGTTATTGATAACACGAAATTTTCTAAAAAAAAACTCTATAGTTATCGAAAACACAAAATGATCTATAGAAAATTCTATGGTTATCGATAACACAAAATTTTCTATAGAAAATTCTATAGTTATGTGTCGATAACACAAAATTTTTTAGCTATCGATATATCGATAACACAAAATTTTTATAGAAAATTTTATAGTAATCGATATATCGATAACACAAAATTTTCTAAAAAAAAATTTAATTGTTATCAATATTTAGATAACACGAAATTTTTTATAAAAAATTCTATAGTTTATAGTTTATCGATATCACGACTAGAGATGGGCACATGAGCAGATTAGAGCGTGATTCACGTGATTCACGCGTGATCACGCGTGAGTGTGACTGAATTCAATTTTACTCATGTGATTGTGAGTGAGTGTGAGTGGGGAAAAAAATTGCGTGAGTGAGTGTGCGTGATTAAGATTTTTGCGTGAGTGAGTGTGCGTGAGTCGATTTTTTTGCGTGAGTTTGCGTGATTTATTTGCTCTTCATATTTCCTTTCGTACCAAAAAAAGCAACAAAAAATGGTAAAATTTGGCTTAAAAAAGCAAAAAAAAATTAAAATTTCGCTGAACTTTTAATTTTGCTAAAAAAATTTGAAAGATTTTTGAAAATTTAGTTTTTGAATTTTTTTTTTATAAATAAGAGTTTCGTGGGTGTGAGTCAACGTGAGTGTAAGTGAAGCTTACGTGAGTGCACTTGAGTGTGAATTGTATTAAATTTAATAGAACCTTCTTGTCCTAAGGTCTCGATATATCGATGCCCCAAAATTTCTATAGAAAACTCTATAGTTATCGATATGTCGATAACACAAAATTTTCTATAGAAATTTTATAGTTATCGACATATCGATATCACATAATTTTCTATAGCAAATTCTATATTTATCGATAACACAAAATTTTCAATAGAAAATTTTATAGTTATCGAAATATCTATAACACAAAATATTTTTATAGAAAGTTCTACAGTTACCGATATATTAATAACACAAAATATTCTATAGAAAATTCTATAGTTATCGATGTATCGATAATACAAAATTTTCTATAGAAAATTCTATAGTTATCGATATATCGATAACACATAATTTTCCATAGAAAATTCTATAGTTATCGACATAACGATAACACAAAATTTTCTGTAGAAAATTCTAAAGTTATCGATGCATCGATAATACAAAATTTTCTATAGAAATTTCTATAGTTATCTATATATTGGTAACACAATTTTTTTTTTTTGGAAATTCTATAGTTATCGATGTATCGATAACATAAAATTTTCCATTGAAAATGTTATAGTTATCAATAACAGTAAGTTTTCTATAGAAAATTCTATAGTTATCGATGCATTGATAACACATAATTTTCTATAGAAATTCTATAGTTATCGATATATCGATAACACAAAATTGTCCATAGAAAATTCTATAGTTATCGATAGAAAATTAATAGAAAACAGAAAATGGAATAGAATAGAAAATTCTATAGTTATCGATACATCGATAACACAAAATTTTATTAAGAAAATTCTATAGTTATCGATATATCGGTAACACAAAATTTTATAAGGGAAATTTTATAGTTATCGATAATACAAAATTTTCTATAGAAAATTCTATAGTTATCAATATATCGATAGCATAAAATTTATTACAGAAACTTCTATAGTTATCGATATATCGAGAACTATAATATTTTCTACAAAAAAAATTCATAGTTATCGATATTCTATAGTTATCGATAGAAAATTAATAGAAAATAGAATAGAATAAAAAATTCTATAGTTATCGATACATCGATAACACAAAATTTTCTAAAGAAAATTATGTAGTTATCGATATATCGGTAATACAAATTTTTTTACAGAAAATTCTATAGTTATCGATAGTACAACATTTTCTACATAAAATTCTACAGTTATCGATATATTGATAACATAAAATTTTTTATAGAAAATTCTGTAGCTATCGATTACACAAAATTATCGATAGAAAATTGTTAAGTTATTGATATATCGATAACACAAAATTTTCTACAGAAAATTGTGTAGTTATCGATAACACAAAATGTTCTACAAAAAATTGTATAGTTATCGATAACACAAAATTTTCTATTGAAAAGTCTATAGTTATCGATAAACCGATAACACAAACTTTTCTATAGAAAAATTAGTTATCGATACAAATTGTGTAGTTATCGATAGCACAAAATGTTCTACAAAAAATTGTATAGTTATCGATAACACAAAGTTTTCTATAGAAAAGTCTGAAGTTATCGATAAACCGATAACACAAACTTTACTATAGAAAAACTAGTTATCGATAACAAAAAATGTAAAATAACAAATTGAATCAGTTATCGATGTCTCGATAACACTAAATTTCGATGTATGGATAACAAAAAAATTTTTTTTTAGAATATTGTATTGTTACCGATACATCAATAACAAAAAATTTTCTATAGAAGATTCTATAGTTATCGATTTATCGATAACACAAAATTTTTGATAGAAAATTCTATAATTATCGGTATAACAATAACACAAAATTTTCTATAGAAAATTGTAAAGTTATCGATGTATCGATAGCAAAAAATGTTCTTTAAAAATTTTTATAGTTATCGATAACACAAAAAGAGTTTTATTGTGTTATCGATAGTTTTATTGAAAACAATTTTTCTAAAAAAAATTTAAAAGTTAAAGATCTTTTCTGCATTCAAATGGTTTTAATTACTTTCAATCTCTGTCATAAATACATGCATCCGAGTTTAAATATAATTGTTTTTCCACTTGATCAAAGGAAATAAAATAACTAAAGCATACCGCTTTAAATAGCACAAATATAAAATACTATATAATAAATGATAATGATGTTGTTAGTGCGCCAAACAGCAGAAAATAAAAAAAACTACAAAAAACAAACCAAGAGTAGCAGTAGTAAAAGATATAACAGAATAAAACCAATAGAAAAACAAGCAACCATGGCTTCTCTCAATTTTGTAACAATCTTGTTATATTTTCTTTTATATAAAATTTTTTTTATATCTTTTTTTTTTTTTATATCTGGTTTTGCGAATATATTTATACGCTAAGCCAAGATTGTTTTCTTAACAGAAAAACGGTCCATTGATTACTTTCTTCCAGAGATTCTTACATGAGAACGTTTTCAACTTTCAAACGTAACAAACGTGTTGTGCTCTTAGCTGGCTGGTTGCTAACTATTATTTGCTAGATTTTTTTTGCTTACAAAGAATTTCTTTAACAAAAATTAAAAAAAAAAAAACGTGGAAAAAATAAGAAAATTATTTAAATTTCTAAAAGAAGAAAAAAGAAATTGTGTGTATTGTAAAGATTTCTTTGTTTAAAACAATAGAAATTTACATTTATATTAAGTGTGAAATAATGCTAAAATAATTTAATATAGAATTTCTTAAACAAAAAAAAAAATAAAAAACAAAAATATAAAAAAATGTTTGTGTCTTAAGTCTTTTGTTTGCTAAAAAAGCAAAACAAGTGAAATTATAAAAAATATTTAAGATAAATTTTTACTATAAAAAAAATATTTTTAATAATAAAATTACTAAAACAAAGTAGAACACGGTGCCCTGGATAGGATTTAAATAAAATTTTGGTGTTACTCCAATTTTTAAGTGGATTATATTTTTAGACGATAAAAGAAAGAAA
Organism: Pegoplata infirma; assembly: GCA_963921195.1. Lineage (NCBI taxonomy): Eukaryota > Metazoa > Arthropoda > Insecta > Diptera > Anthomyiidae > Pegoplata > Pegoplata infirma. Next base: position 13,987,084 of record OY992540.1, read on the forward strand.
ATGAGTCAAAAAAGAAAAAAAAGTACTAGGCGCTTTTTTTTTGGCGGGCAAAAAGAAGAATTTCAAAAAAACAAAAAAGAATTTATTCTTTCAAATGCATTAAAATTTGTTTGTACAGATGTAAATTCATCACATATTTACTTATTAGTGAGATTTAAATATATATGCAACATATTTTTCCAGATGTGAGACTTAAAAGAATAATTTCACTATTAATTGAAACTAAATGAAATATGTCCTTGTAAATTATTTAAAAATGTAAGTTCTTAAAAGTTTTCAGTGTACTACTCAGATGAACAGCAAAACACAAAGTTGCCTCACTTTAGACATTAGTGAGTCATATCATTTTAAAAGAATTTATTCTTTTTGTTAAAAATGTTTTTTCAAAACTAAAAAAAATCTGAAAACGATAGCAAAAGCCATTGCAAAATGTGTTTGCAGTGCCTAAGGAAGAGTTAAACAATATAAATAGTTTGAAAAGAGATGCAGAAAGTGGTTGGGACTATTTGTTTATTGTCAATCTCATGGATGAACTAAATATCGTTTTTTAATATTGTTTATTTCGCCAAAAATCCTTTGTAAATTTTGTTTGTATTGTTTGGGTAACTTCCCCCCTTCAAAATCTAGAAACAGGATCAGTATTAAATGTGAAGTTACCCCTAGCGTTAAAGTTTTCATTAATTGAAGATAAAATTTCATTTAGTCTCAATTACTAGTGAAATTATTCTTTTAAGTCTCATGTCTGCAAAAATATGTCACATATATATTTCAATCTCACTAATAAGTGAATATGTGATGAATTTACATCCGTATAAACAAATTTTAATGTATTTGAAAGAATAAATTCTTTTTTGTTTTTTTGAAAATCTTCTTTTTGCCCGCCAAAAAAAAAGCGCCTAGTACTTTTTTTTCTTTTTTGACTCATTTTCTTTCTTTTATCGTCTAAAAACATAATCCACTTAAAAATTGGAGTAACACTAAAATTTTATTTAAATCCTCTCCAGGGCACCGTGAGAAGTGTACAAAAAAAGTACAAACTCGTTTATTTTTTATGAGTTTTGAGGATTAATTGATAGTAAAAATGTTAGATGATAAACTAGAAGCCATGAGTTATTTAATGAAATTAGAACTAATGGTAAGTTGGAAAGTTATTTGTTAAAGAGCAAATAAAAAAACAAGAATTTTATTTAATTAATATAGTCTTTAAATAAAAGTGAAGCATACCTGGTGTGAATTGAACCCACAACCCCCACACTCATGGGCTAGCAGGCTAGCACATTAGCAACTAACCTACTGGTCGCCAGAAATTATAAAATAATAAATAAATTTATTTTGCAAATTCTAAAGTTTCTTTTAAAATAAAAACAAAATTCTCGGAAAATTTGCGTTTGTATTTTAATCTTTTTAGTCAAAAAACAAAATATTATTTCGTTTTGTCTAAGAAAAAGAGACCTCAGAACTTCCAATAAACTCCCATTGGGGGTTTCAGAACTCCATGTAAACTCCTAAAGGAGGTTTTTCCAAAGTCAGACCCAGGTTTTTAACAGAATATTCCCGCGGAATAAAATTTTATTTATTTTATATTTTGTAGTACCCAAATTCTCATAATTTAAATTTTGTTTTAACAACATATCATTGTTGTTAGTGTTGACATTCTTACAATATGTCATTTTAGTTTTATTTAAATTAAGAATAATTTTTATAAAATTATTTTAACCTTCACCGTATTTTTTATTGTTTTTTCAAAAATGTATGTCTTATTTATATACTGTCATTATCATTTAACCGCGTAATAAGAACCTTTTTTCCATTATATTGTTCTTTTTTTTATAAAGTTTTCAGTTCAGGTGTTTCCATTTATAAATTCAAAATATATGAACTGTAATGAGTTCATGTGAATGTTAAATTGTTCGTATAAACAAATTTTTATAAATCACTTTAGTTGTAGTTGTGATTTTCTTATAAATTTTGTTTGAAATTTACTTAAAGTTAATTAGGTGTGAAAAAAATATATTCTTAAAAAAGAATTGTCCAAAATAAAAAGTTGGTCTTTGTAAAAATCTTGAACATTATTAGATTCTAGAACAGACACCTTAAAAAAATAGTTTTAGAATCTGAGATTCTCTTCAAATTGAAAAAGTCTCAGACTATAAAAATTATTTTCCACAGAAAAAGTCTCAGATTCTGATACATTTCTCCTTTAGAAAAACTCTTAAAACCTGAGACATCTTTCGTTTAAAAAATAATTGATATTTTTTCTGTTGAATAATCTTAAAAATCTGCGAATGTCAGATTCTGAAACATTTTTTCTATAGAAAATGCCACAGATTCTTAGACATCTTTCCCATAGACAAAGATTTAATGTTCTAAGGCAATTTTCGTAAAGAATATGGTTTCAGTTTTCCTAAACCATTTTGGTTTTTATACCCTCCAGTTAGTGATAGAGGGTATATATAAGTTTGTCATTCCGTTTGTAACTCATCGAAATATCCATCTGGGACCCCATAAAGTATATATGTTAATGATGCCCGATCGATTTTAAGACATTGTAGCGATGTCCGTCTGTCCGTCTTTCCGTCTGTCCGTCTGTCTGTCTGTCTGTGGAAAATGCTGTCGCGGACAAAATATTGCACAGAGATGACTGAAACTTAACATATTTATTTGAAGTTCTCCCGAGAAGTTTGTTATTGCATTTGAGCGATATCGGTTCAGCGGTTCAAAAGTTATGAACGAAAATGTAAGCACACCTCAAAAATCTCAGTACATTCAACATAACCTAAAAATAGAAAATGCTTTAATTCGGCTTCTGGTTGACATATGAGGCATTCCACACCAAATGTCCCGCTACAGAAAAACATGTGTCCCGTAAATTTCTGAATAGGTTGTTTGGATAGCCCTATATGTAACTAAGAAAATTGCGTTTTTGGTTTTTCAAATTTTTGAAAACTGGGCTTAGGAGGCGTGGTCAAATATTGGAAAAATGGTAAAATTTGTGGCGAGTTGCCTTGATTAAATATTTATCACATTAAAACGGAATGCACCACAATGTCAAAAATTTACGTTCTTATATAGTTTTGTATGGGCTATCGATTAAAAATTTTTTTTTTTGGAAAATTTTCAGAACCCGTTCTGAAATTTTCCATTTTTTAAAAAAGTCAATTTATCAAAAATTGAAAAACCAAAAAGGCAATTTTCTAAGTTCCATATAGGGCTATCCTTACCACCTATTCAGAAGTTTACGGTACACATGTTTTTTTTCGCTGGACATTTGGTGTGGAATGCCTCATATGTGAAGATAATTGAACACCAAATGGTATTTAAACAAGTACGAACACATTTTTTGACAAAAAAAAAATAAATCGCGGATTTTTTTTTACCAAATTTTTTTTTCGCGGAAATTTTTTTTCAAAAAATTTTTTTTTTCAAAAGTAATTTCCTTTTAAATAAAGTTTTTTGCAATAATCTTTTTGAAATTGTGGAGGGTATCACTTCATTCGGCAAGGCCGAATTTAACTTTTTTACTTGTTTTACTTTACGTTCTTGAAAATATATATTTTTTTAAACATTTCAGCATTTTAAAAATTGTTATGATTTATGCCAGTATGACGATGTCTTTTTCGTCATATTGTATTAATTTTCGTGGTAATAACTTGGCTGATTTTCAACCGATTTTAGTTTTTGGTACCTTATTAGAGAGGCATTTTACTCCGTATTATAATTCTGTAACCACTTGAATTTAAACTTAACTTAAAATACAAAAAAAATGAGAAAACAGAAAAAAATTCATATTTTTCCTTGTAATCCGTTTTTTAAACTTCAAGGACCATGCTAAACGCCTTACCCATCTCCGATCGTCCTAAATTTTTGTGAGACGTATTTTTACCTCGAAATGAATATATCTAGGGTAAGTTAGGGTCAATATCTACCAATTTATTTTATTTGGAGCACCATATAAAATAAATCAGAGCCAAAAAATAAAAGGTGCAATTTTAAAAATTTAAAAAGAAATAGAAAGAATAGTGATCACATCTCGAATTATGACTTAAAAGTTGCGTAATTTAGAGTAGAATTTTTGTAGTTTTTTACAAAAAAATCGAAGATTTCGAACTTTTTCAAAAAGTCGATTTTAATTTTTAAACGTCAAAAAATAAGTGATAATTTTTTCATATTTTTTTTCTAAAACTACATTTAAATACCAACAAAACGTTGTCCAACTTTTTTTAAAATATCTATATTTTTTAATGGTCAAAATTAATTAAAAATTTCAATTTTTGAATTTTTTTGAGAAAATCTCCATTTTGAAAAATTGATTACTCAACACCATCTTGAAATAATAGGCTGAAAATTGGTGTCCAAGTTGCATTTAATAAGTACTAAAACAAAAATAAAATAAATCGAAAGGGGTCGGGTCTAAAAGTGAGTGATTTGGCTTGGAATGCCCCATATATATTCATGATCCTCTATCGATTTTAAGACGATCTAGCGATGTCCGTCTGTCTGTCCGTCCGTCAGTCTGTTGAAAACACGCTAACTTTTGAAAGACTTTACGGAGGCTCCTGAAGTTTGGCATATATGCTGGGCATTTACCTGGTCAGGTTGGTATTGCAATCCAGCGAAATCGGTCCAGTGGTTTAAAAGTTATGAGCAAAAGACTGAATTTCGGCAAGGGTTTTTCATGAATTTACGAGTTTAAACACACGGTAACTTTCGAACGACAATCCTGAGAGTGCTGAAGTCTGGCATATATATTTTTCGTTCCTCTGTCCCAGTTCGTTTCAAATCTCAGCTAAATCGGTCCAGTGGTTCCAAAGGTTTAAGCAAAACCCTGAATTTCAGATTGGTTTCACCTAAAATTCACGTGTTGAAAACCCCGAGTTTAAAAAAAACAAGCTTTAAAAACAATTATTAGCCACAAAATTACTTTACAGAGTATTTTTGTCACTCAAAAATATTTTTACACTAAAAAAAAAAAATTTACACTCGAAAAAATTTTACACTCAAAAAAAAAAAAATAGTAAATTATTTTTTTTTTTACAAAAATGACAAAAAAAAAGTTTTTTACTCAAAATAAAATATTTCTAATCAAAATTGTTAATTTTTTTTACACTAAAAAATTTACTATCCTTTAAAAAGGGCATTGTGGAGGGTATTCATAGATTCGGCCAAGTCGAATTTAACTTTTATACTTGTTTCTGCCAAATTTTTCCTGAACTTTTCTTTTTTGAACTTTAAGTTCCAAAAATTTTATTTAAACCTTCTTCTGTATTTTCCAGAAAAAAAAATTTTGAAAATTTTTTTCATTATTTCATATTACTTTTAAGATTTTCATAATTTTCCATAATTTTTTGTAGCTGATAAATTACTCGTTATACTTTCTACCAAAGTTGTTTTTGGGTTAATATCTTACAAATGTAATAAATACAATATTTAAAATCTAACCATCTGTTATTTATGTATCTCAAAACATTTAATTTTTACATTTCATTAATCTACCCAGAAAACATAATAACATTTCTAAGCCAAACTCAAACTTGATCACTTTCTTTTTCCCATTGAATTAAGCCAACTATAATCTTATTTTTTAAACTTCTTAATTTATCCACTTAATGTTTTGTTTAATTCTTATGCATAATTATCTTTAGAAACGTTTGAAGAAATAAAAAATAAAACTAGTTTAACATATTGAATCTTTTATTGTTGAGAAGATTTTAATATTTCTTTTGTGTTAATATACTTTCACCTAAATTTTAGTGCGTGTGTTTTTTTTTTATTTTTTATTTAATATTTTTGACATCAATTCTAGATATGTTGTAAATTTATTTGTTTTTTAGAGTAAAAACGAAACTAAAAACAAAAATTTAATTTTTTAATATGTTAATTTTAGTTTAATTAATTAGTTTAACACCATTCTTTAAAAAAATACACAAATGAAAAGCGAATTTTTGCTTTGTTTTTTTGGTGTTTTGTAGTAAAATTTTATTTTGTATTAACTTTTGTTGTGTTAATTTTGTTACAATTTTTACATTTTGCATTCAAATGTTAAATTGAATACAAAATAATTTCATGTAAATATTATGATGTTAACCTTAATATTGTGATATATTTGTAAGAGATTTTTTTGTTTTTAAATTTAGTTTTATAAAATTTAGGAAATAAAAAAAAGTTTGTTGCTTGAGTCTTTTGTTTTTATATCATCCACTTACAAGAGAGGAATACTAGAGGTCAGTAGAAGTCAGATAAATTATGGAAAATTAAGAAAAGATCTACAAAAAATACGAAAAATAAAGAAATGACGCTGAAACTCTCAGAAAAACTCTCAATCGTGATCTTACAAACAATAACAGATTGTATAATTTTCTTCTTCTAATTCTCAATGAGTGTAGAGTTGAATACGTATTAATATTTTTGTTTGAACATTAGCGGTTTGTCATTTATGTTGCCTTTGCTACTTGCAGTATAGGGTTTTTATATTTGCTAAATAGTCTTGACAATGGAATCTGAAAAATTCCGAAACACGTGTCGACTAAGTCTTGCAAAAATGACAAATATAAATAAATTTAAAAAAAAATTCTGAAAAATTATTCTATAAGAATATCACAGTTTCAATTAGTAAAGAAAATAATGTCTCGAGCTAGAATAAACCTTCTCAAAATACAATATTTCAGAAAAATATAAAAAAAAATTTGAAAATTCCAAAAAGGCTTGAAAGGTTCAGAAAACTTTAAATTTACACTTAAGCTTTCAGATATAATACATGAGAGATATTTAAAAAAAAATTAGAAAAATTTGAAAACATATCAGAAAAAATCTGAAAAATTCAGGAAAGTTTAGGAAAATGTTCTGAAAAATTTGGAAAACATCAGGAAAATAATACAAACATTCTAAAAAAATAAGGGGAGAGTAAAAAAGATTAGGAATGCTAAGAAAAACACAGAAAAATAAAAAAAAAATAGAATAATTATGGAAAACACCAAAAAAATTCAGAAAATTGTGAAAGTGGATAACTCCATAAATCTTGAACGATTAAGGAATATATTAGGAAAAGCTTGGAAATCAAGAAATTATTCAAGAAAATGTACTAAATTAAATTAAGAAAAAGTTCTGAAAAGCTCGAATCTTAATAAATAAAAATGTTTGTGTGGGGTACCTGTAACTAAAACTCAAGAACCGTTGGACCGATTAAAACCAAATTTGGACACTATATTTGTTTAGTATGGTGCCAGGTTTCTCTTAAGTTTAACCCAGATAGGTGGCGCTTTAGTCGTAATATACACATTTTTATACCCTCCACTCTAGGGATAGAGGGTATATATAAGTTTGTCATTCCGTTTGTAACACCTCGAAATATTGGTCTAGGACCCCATAAAGTATATATATTCATGATTCTCGATCGATTTTAAGACGATCTAGCGATGTCCGTCCGTCCGTCTGTCTGTCTGTTGAAAACACGCTAACTTTTGAAATACTCTACGGAGGCTGCTGAAGTTTGGCATATATGTTGGGCATTTACCTGGTCAGGTTGGTATTGCAACCCAGTGAAATCGGTCCAGTGGTTCAAAAGTTATGAGCAAAAGACTGTATTTCGGCCAGGGTTTTTAATGAATTTACGAAATAAAACACACGGTAACTTTCGAACAACAATTCTGAGAGTGCTGAAATGTGGCATATATATTTGCCAATCCTATGTCCCGGTTCGTTTTAAATCTCAGCGAAATCGGTCCAGTGGTTCAAAAGTTATAAGCAAACCCCTGAATTTCAGATTAGTTTCACCTACAATTCACGTTTTTTTTTTACAAAAATGACAAAAAAAAGTTTTTTACTCAAAAAAAAACATTTCTATTCAAAATTGTTAATTTTTTTACATTAAAGAATTTACTATCCTTAAAAAAGGGCATTGTGGAGGGTATTCATAGATTTGGCCAAGTCGAATTTAACTTTTATACTTGTTTTTATTAATATTACGATTTAGCTGAAATTTACAAAACATATTTTTTAAACAAAAATAAGTTTCTTGATAAAATTTGGAGCCGATAGGTGGCGCCATTGTTGTCATAGTTCTATTTTTTGTATTTATGGAACTCTATGGCTCAAATTCACAAAATATATTTATTAAACAAAAGTATGTTTCCTGATAAATTTCGAAACCGATAGATGGCGCTGTTATGAAGTTATTAACCAACTTCTTCATTTTAGAATGTATACATCTTTCATCATGAGAAAATTGTGCATGTATGAATGGAACCGATAGGTGGTCCTTAAGGAGGTGTTTAAACAAATAAAATACAAAAACAAATTTATAAGTCAATTTCCAGAAAATTTAGGGTAGATTAAAAAAAAATCCGAAAAATTTAAATGTGAAAATAATAATTGTGGAAACAATTACTAAAATTCTCCAAATTTTTAACAGAAAAATTCTGAAAAGCTTAGTAATGGTAAAAAAAGCTTAACGCAAATTGGGAAAATTAAAATAAAAAAAAAATTTAGGAAAATAAACAAAAAAATTCTAGAAAACTCAGGAAAAGATTGAAAATTTTGAAAATCATTAAGAAAAAATCTGGAAAATTTAGAAGATGTTAACTCAAAAAAAAATTATGAAAAATTGGAAAAGTCTTAAAAAAACTTCTTGAAAAAATTATCATATATCAAAACGAATATTATAAAACATTGAGGATATGAATGATGTCTTTTATTTTTTTTTTGTACCACAAGATACAACGAAATAAAAATGAATTAATTCGACCCTTATATATATTCAATCAGAGTAGTATTTAAGTTCGAGGCCCAAAAGTTTTTTTATGACATTTTCATAATAGATTATTAATTGCTTTAAAAATGTTACTCATCCCATGGTATCTTCAACAATCTGCTGAAGATACCTTAATAAGAGTAAAACAGGTCTTATGGATGTACTATGAGATAACTAACTTTTTTTAAGCAGTAAATAAATCATCTATTATGAGAATATCATAAAAAGAATTTTTTGGCCTCGAACTATAATAATACAGTAATCGAATTAAGGAGATGTTTTTAAAAAAAAAAAATCGGGAAAATTTGTATGTAAAAAAATTATGAAAAAATTACTAAAATTTCCCAAATTTAAGACAGAAAAATTCTGGAAAATTTAGTGAAGCTAAGAAAAATTGGGAAAATTTAAAAAAAGAAAATATAGAAAACTAAATCCCAAAAATCAAGAAATTATTCAGGAAAATTTTATAAAATTAAAATACGAAAAAATTCTGAAAAACTCAATTAACGGTATTAAATAAACTCTGAAAAGTTTTGGCAAATTTAGACAAAGTTAGAAAAGTTCTTAAAAAAAAGACCTGCGAATTTTGTACTCTTGCCCAAAACATTAAATCATGATAATGTTTTGCGGAAGATTTGGGTGTACTTGCCAAAGCAAACTTTTTTTAGAAAAAATAATGTTATATTACTTTGCTATTCCATGCAAAACGAATCGAAATATCAGTCGATGACCCCATTAAAAAACCAAAAGAGCTGTACATTTCGTAAGTGCAAAAATAAGTGAAAAAAAGTGTTTTCACATTTTGGAGAGTAAAAAAGATTCGGCACCAAAGAATAAACCACTCTCACTTGTTTTATGTAGTTTTAGTAAAAAAAATATTTTTTTCACGAAAAACAAAATTATATTAAAAACAAGTAAAAAAGTTAAATTCGGCCGTGCCGAATGTATTGATACCCTCCACAATATCAAAAAGATTATTGCAAAAAACTTAAAAAAAAAAATTTCAAAAAAATTTCCGCGAAAAAAAATTTTGGAAAAAAAAATCCGCGATTTTTTTTTTCTTTTTTTTTGGTCAAAAAATGTGTCCGTACTTGTTTAACTACCGGACAGACGGACATCGCTAGAATGTCTTAAAATCGATCACTGATTAATAATATATATACTTTATGGGGTCCTAGACCGATATTTCGATGAGTTACAAACAGAATGACAAACTTATATATACCCTCTATCACTAAGTGGAGGGTATAAAAATTTAATGTATCCAAAATTTTTGTTGAAGAAAAATTTAAATGAAAAGAAAAATTTTTTGATGTAAAAAAGAATTGATGAAAAAAAATATGAAAAAAAAATTTTGTGAGAAAAAAATTTATAATAAAAAGTTTGATAAAAAAAAAAAATTATGAAAAAAAATTGATTAAAAAAAATGATAAAAAAAAAATTATGAAAAAATTTTGATGAAAAAAAAAATTGATAAAAAAAAAAAATTAATGAAAAAAAAAATTATGAAAAACAAAAAATTTGATGAAAAAACAAAAAAAAAATAATGAAAAAAAAAATTTGATGAAAAAAAAATTTTTGATGAAAAAAAAAATTTTTTTGATGAACAAAAAAATTTTTTGATGAAAAAAAATTAATGAAAAAAAAATTTTTGAAAAAAAAAATTTGATAAAAAAAAGGTTTGATGAAAAAAAAAAAATTTGATGGAAAAAAAATTGATGACAAAAAACAAAATTGATAAAAAAAAAATTTGATAAAAAAAAAAATTTAAAAAATTTGATATAATGTAAAAGAAAAATCCAAAATATTATAGAACATTCAGAAGAGGTCACAAAAATTAAAAAAAAAAGGAAAATTAAATTTAAAAAATAAAATTCAGGAAATATTGTAATAATTCAGAAAAAATCTAAAAAATTTTGTTTGGATTTCCCAAATTTTTTTAATATATTTTTGAATTTTGAATTAATCAAATTTTTTCTTAACTTTTTTTAATTTTAATTTACCTAATTTTTCCTATAAGAAAAATTAAAAAAAATTCTAAAAAATTAAAAACAAATCAGATTGTTCCGTTTTTGGAGATTTTGGGGGAAATTGTGAAAAATTTTGATATTGGTCGATCTGATTGTTGTCCCAACACTTGCACTTTGAAAATACCAAGTAAAAAAAAAATCGGGGGATACTTTCCCGCCATTTCCTCCACCCTTTGCCACGACCTTTAAATAAGGGGGGCACCCTTCCTTTTTTTCTAAAATTTTTTGGTTAGGGTAGGTATTGTAGAGCGTACTATAAGCTTTAAAACAAACAAAAATGGACTCTGTAGCTACAATAGCACATATGATATTAAAATTTTAAGGTTCAAGAGTATTGCGATTTGGAGATTTTAGGGGAAATTGTGAAAAATGATTTTGAGTGATCCCATTGTTGTCCCAACTTAAAAATTTTAGAATATATTCTTTAGGACTTTCTCTATAAGATTATCAAGTAAAAAATCGGGGGATACCATCCTCCCCATTTTCTCCTCCTTTATCACGACCTTAAAATAAGGGAGGTAACCCTTATTTTTTTTCGAAAATTATAGAAAATTTTGACAATTTATATAAAATTTAAAATTCGATAAATCAAGAAAATCAGAAAAATATATAAAAGCTTTTTTGGTATTTTTAATCAAAAATTTGTTTAAAAGCTTTTAAACTGAATTTTAAATTTACATTAAAAAAGTTTGTTGCTTAAGTCTTTTGTTTATTTGTTAAGTATTTCGGGTACAGTCAGGTTTGTTTCTTAAGTCTTTTATTTGAACTTTGTAGAGTATTGACCTAATATTTAACAATTTATCACAGTTAATTACCTATTTTTAATAAGAGTAACAAAATCCTCAAAACAATTACAACTCCAATAAATTTTCCAAAAAAAAATAGCACAATTTTCTATATCTTAAATTACATCTCTAACATTTAGATCATATTTTCTAAAACTAGCCACTGTTTTTTAACTTATAAAAAAACTTTTAATGTGTTCTATATTCTTTTAAAAGTGGAAATTATTCAACAACTACAGCAATTTATAACACGCCTACCGTATTTATTTTTCATAGACATTTTACCACTATACAATTTAAGAAAATTGTACTCTATAAAAATGCAATATTTTTGTTTGGCATTTTTTTTTTTTTTTTTTGAAAAATAAATACATAAAATTCACTTGTTAAAAGATTTATAGAAAAACAATTCACATACATAAAAAAAAACAAATTACTAGATGCAAGTGTTTTAAAAACTAGTCTTAAACTTAAACTACAACTTTACAAACTTTTAGAAAGAAAAAAAAATGTTAAGCATAGACACTTTTTTTTAGCAATCATTCATTCTTTATTTAACAGGTAAAACTTGGTTTAGGCGATTTAAGGTGTTAAAAAACTAAAAAGATATAGAACAAAATCCTGCTAAATTAGGTTAAAAGATTTAAAAACCCGAAACTTCTGGCTAAAACTACTCTTGGTTTTTACAAAATTTAAATTTGGAACTTCATCAATCAAATTCCGATTGTAACAAAAATGGCATAAATTGAGAGTTACCTGTTTTCTAAAATATACCGAATGATTGTAAATGTATGAGTTTGTATAAATAATAATAATGAAAAAAAAAAAAAACAGTTGCTGAGGCTGTATGTTTTGGTAGTTGTAATATAACGTTATCTATATTAATGTATCTCAAAGCTAAAGAAACAGAAAAAAAACTAGCAAAAAATGTAAAAGTCACAACTGCAATGTCGTAGCAGTCTACTAGAAAAACTGCGACTATGACTACCAATAAGTTAACAACCAACTTCACTGCTAATACTACTGACCTACATAACTTTTCTGAAAAACTTTATATATATTTATATATGTTCATATGTTTGGTTGTGTATAATACATTATTATAGTAGTAAAATAACATTTATTAAGATTTTCGTTACTTTATATATTTAACGAAAGAATTTTATGTGAATGCACTATGGGAGGTAAATTTTAAGAATTTGTTTGCTATCGATAGCTGTAAAATTTTCTATAGAAAATTTTTATTACCGGTATCTATAGAATTTTCTATTAAAAACTTTTGTTACGATAATTTCTACACAATTTTTTTGTTATCGATAACTATAGAATTTTCTATGGAAATTTTTTTTATTATCGATTACTATAGAATTTTCTATGGAAAAAAATTCTACTGAAAATTTTTTGCTATCGATGAATATATATTTTTTTGCTATCGATATTTTTTAAATTTGTGTTATCGATAACTATAGACTTTTCCATAAAACATATTTTCTTATCGATAACTTTAGAACTTTCTATAGAAATTTTTTTGTTATCGATAAATATAGAATTTTCTATAGAAAATTTTTGTTAACGATAACTATAGAAATTTCTATAGACAATTTTTTGTAATCGATACCCAGCAAAAAAAGAGCTTACCATTCACTACAAAATTCACCACAAATTATGAACCAGATGTACTTCTTCTTCAACTGAAACATTGATGAATTTAATATGGGCGTGACACACAAAGCATGTTCTTTTTATCGCCACTTTTCAGTGGCGAAAGATTGACACTTAAGTATAACATGTATCACTAGTGTTTTTATCACAACTTCTGAAGTAGTGATGAGGATGTTAATATAGCTTGACCTTTTGGAAGCACTTTTTTCATCACTTCTTTAGAAGTACATATTTCTTGGCATTTTGGGTTTGTGATTATGTCATTTTTGTTTGGTGATTTAGAACTTCTAAATTAGAAGTTCTTTTTTCACTTATTTTTGTAAGATTGATTGAAAGAGTATTTTTTTGTAATATTTACACTAAAAACACTGTTCGACAGCAAAAACCTTCCAGTGAAATTTCTAACTGGTCCTTATAGATTTTGGTCTCCTGCTTCCAAATCTACCGTCCAAATTTTTCTAGCACGTACCGTTTTTGAGACATTCGCTGTTAAAAAGTAAAAAAAACACTTTTAGGGGTCCACTGTTACGTATTCTTACGTTGCCTCCACGAAATAGGACTTGATTTCATATAAAATGGACCTCCTGATTCCAAAACTGCAATCCACAATTTTCAAGCATGTTCTGTTTTTGAGATATTCGCGTTTGAAAATTTTAGTGTGATTTATAAAGAATATAAAAGTGCGCAACAGTGGAGTTTGAGTTTTTCAAACGCCAATATTTCAAAAACAGTAAGCAATAGAAAAATTTGGATACCAGATTTGGAATAAAGATGTCTTATTTTAACTAAATCGAGTACTATTGTGTTTGAGCAACTTAAGAATACGTTACAGAGGAGACCCAAATATTTCAATATTCAAACGCGAATATCTTAAAAACCTTACGTGATAGAAAAATTAATTTCATTGATAACACAGGTTCACAAAATTTGAACTTTATCAATTTGCCTGACCTTTGACAGCTGATTTATATGGATTTTAGTGTGCTGATTCCGAATCTGTTATCCAATTGTTTCCATCAGCTCGCGTTCGCGAGCAAATCGCTAAAAAAAAGTGTTGCCCTGCTCCAAAAAAAAGTGTTGCCCTGGGGCAAAACAAGTGCTGCCCTGTGTAATCAAACGTATATACTTCGAATTAAAAAAGGGGTAATTATAAACATCACAAAACTATAAAAATTCACGGCGAATCGATTCACCAGTTTGTTCTGACTACAAGCCTAGACCTCAATTTTCTAAAAAGCTTGAACAATCTTTAATAATAGTTTGTAAATGTATTTATTTAATTTATGACCAACTTTTTTCAATATAAGATATAGAATGGTAGCTCAACGTCAAATTGCTTGTATGAAATGTGAATATTTATCAATAATCGTTTTTCGTCTTTTCGATGTTTTAAGCTCTAAATAAAGAGAAATGAAATGACATTACAAAATTTGTTCACCATTTTTGCAAAACCTATATCTTATTCGAAGCTGGACGTATAAAAATTGCATACTTCGTGTGTCACCCCCATTCTAAGTGTTTCAGTTGAAAAAGAATTTCATATGTTATGGTGATTTGATTTAATTTGATTTAATTCCTAAGAACATATGAAAGAGGTACTTCAAAATCATTAAGTAAAGAACTGGTGAAAGGTGTTTTTATTGTTATTTTGTAGCATTTTTGGAAGTGATTTTAAAAGTACTTCCTACGGAATATGAAGTTCGGCACCTATCGCTACTTTGTATGTAGTGAAACTACTAATTCTTTTTGAACCACTTCGTTTATTTTTTGCTGGGTAACATTAGAATTTTCTATAGAATTTTCTATAGAAAATTTTTGTTATCAATAACTCTAAAATTATCTTTATAAACTTTTTTGCTGTCGATAACTATAGAACTTTCTATAGAAAGTCTGATGTGTCATATATAGAAAATTTCGATAACAAATCAAATTTTATGTAAAAAATTTTGTGTGTCCGATATAAATTTTGCGTTTTTGATGTAAGTATTGATAATTTTGTACAGAAAATTTTGTGTTATTGATACATCGACAACTATTTTCTATAAAAAATTTTGTGTTACCGATGTATCGATAACTATTAAATTTTCTATAAAAACTTTTGTTATCGATATATCGATAACTATAAAATTTTGTCGAAAATATTCTGTTATCGAAATATCGATAACTATAAAATTTCTAAGAACATTTTGTAAGAAAACTTTCAATAAAAACTTTGTGTTATCGATATATCGATAATCATAGAACTTTCTATAGAAAATGTTGTGTTATCGATATATCGATAACTACAGAATTTTCTATAGAAAATATACTGTTATCGATACATCAATAACTATAGAATTTCTAAAGAACATTTTGTAATCGATTTATCGATAACTATAAAACTTTCTAAAGCAAATTTTTTGTTATCGATATATTGATAACTATAGAATTTCTATAGAAAATTTTGTGTTATCGATACATGGGTAACCATATAATTTTTTATAGAAAATTTTGTGTTGTCAATATATCGGCAACTACACAATTTTCTATAGAAAATTTTGTGTTGTCCAATTTTCTGTAGACAATTTTGTATTATCGATGTATCGATAATTACACAGTTTTCAGTAGATAATTTCGTGTTATCGACATATCGATAATTACACAATTTTCTATAGAAAATTTTGTGTTATCGATATATCGATAATTACACAATTTTCTATAGAAAATTTTGTAGTTTTCGATGTAACGGTTACTAAACAATGTTTTATTTTGTAGTTTTCGAAGTACACAATTTTTTATAGAAAATTTTGTGTTATAGATAAATCGATAATAATACAGAAAATTTTATGTAATCGATAATTACACAATTTTCTAAAGAAAATTTTGTGTTATCGATAAATACACAATTTTCTATAGGAAATTTTGTGTTATCGATAATTACACAATTTTCTACAGAAAATTTTTTGTTATCGATAATTACATAATTTTCTATAGAAAATTTTTTCTTATCAATATATCGATAATTTTACAATTTTCTATAGCAAATTTTGTGATATCGATATATCGATAATTAGACAATTTCCTATATAAAATTTTGTGTTAGAACTATACAATTTTTTATAGAAAATTTTGTGTATCGATAACTACAATTTTCTATAGAAAATTTTGTGTCATCGATATATAGATAACTATACAATTCTCTATGGAAAATTTTCTTATATAATTTTTTATATTATATAAAATTGTATAGCTATCGACGTATTGATGAATTGTATAGTTATCGATACATCGATAACAAAAAGTTTCTGTAGAGAACTGCATAGTTATCGATATATCAATAACACAAAGATTTCGATAGAAAATTCTATAGTTATGGATATATCGATAACACAAAGTTTTAATAAAAGATTCTATAGTTATTGATATATCGACAACACATAGATTTGTTTGTGTAGTATTCGATATATCGGCAACTACACAATTTTTTATAGAAAAGCTTCGTGTTATCGAGAACTATACAATTTTGTGTTATCGATAACTATACTATTTTCTATACGATTTATTGATAACTGTTAAAATGTGCTTTAGAAAATTTTGTTTTATCGATACATCGATAGCTGTTGAAGTTTTTTATAGAGAATTCTGCGTTATCAATACATTTTGAGTTATCGATAACTATTAGAAAAAATTTTAAAAACATTGCGTTATCGGTACATTGGTAACTGTTAAAGTTTTTTTATAAAAAATGTTGTTTTCGATTCATCAATAACTTTAAATTTTCTAAAGAAAATCGTGTGTTATCGATATATCGATAACTGATACAGTTTTCTATAAATCGATATTTTTTTTCTAAATTTATGCCTTCTTAGCCCCATAGTTTTTGGTGTGTTTTGCAAGCAGCATAAACATAAATATTTTCATATGCAAAAAAAATATCAAACATTTTTTTTTGTAAAAATATGCGGGTTCATGTGGTTTGCCTTTAGAAAAAAAAACCTAGAAACATAAATATTTTATAAGGTTATTATTATTATTATCGACCAATCAATTGTTTGTTTTTGTTATGTGTTGTTTATTATTAAAACTATTTTAGATTTGGCAACACATGTTGTATTTATTGTTTGTTATTGAAATTGTCAAATTGTAATTAAAATAGAAGTTTGTTGCTTAAGTCTTTTGATTTTTACTAATTCAACAAATAATGCCACAACATAATAGCAATATCTCTCTCGATAGCTGTACAAATGATGACTTTTAGCAAATAACTTCAATAAGCCGTAAACTTGTCTTTTTTTAATGTTTAGTTGTTAGAACAAGTTTTATACAATCATTGTATTTTTTTTTTTTCTTTCAAAATTTTCATGGAAATCTCTTCAATTGAAAAACATATATGTTTATGTGTAATTTGGGTCACTCAGTTAGTATGTTACATACAACAATAACATAAATTTAACATATTGAGGAATAATTTTTGTGGAGATTGTTAAAAAAATTTTCAAAAGACCTGTTATTCTAATCAATAAACCTAAAAAAAATAAAAAAATTCAAGTGATTTTCAGAGAATTTTATTTTTTTTACATTTTCTTGATGGGTAATCAAGTTTATAGAGAATTTTTTTTTTTTAGTTTTAACTCTTAAAAAGTATGTTAAGTTGAAGCTGGTTGTCGTTTTTCTTTTTGTTCAAGTATTTCTTGATTTTTTTTTTTTCTTTATAAATTTAAATTAATTTTTTTTCAGTTATTTGTTAAATTTATTGGGTTGTATAGTTGAATAAAACTGAATGAATGTTTATTAAAGACAATTTGACATTTATCTTTTTTTTCTAACTCAAAAAATACAGTTACATTATGATGAGAACATCATGTTTTTATATGGTTTTTAACACATAAGATTAATTTATGATTTGGTTGCAGTTATTATAGGAATTTTAAAACGTATAGAAGAAATAAAGTTTGCTGCTTAAGTCTTTTGTTTTGTATGGGTAGTAATTTTACGTGATAGATATAAGTTAGTAATTTGTTCAAGAAAAAATTAACAAAAATACCCTTATTATAACACCGTTCGACAAATTTTAAATTTCGGCTGTACACATGAACTGGACCAAAAAATTCTGAGAGTAAGTCCGAAAATATATATAATAATTCGCGTTTTTGCAAAAAATGCAAAAAAAATATATTTTCGCAATATAGAAAAAATTCACTCTAGTCAGAATGTGGGGATAAAAATAACAGTTTGAGCAAATTTTATAAAAATGTTATTTTGAATGGAAGCCTACTTAGGGAGTGGAGATAGGGCGTAGGTATGTTTTAAAAAAAATGTTGTAGGGTAAAAATAAATGGGGGTCGGTCTCACAAATGACCCCTCTCGGACGCACCATTGGACCGGTAGAAGCTGATTAAATAAAACAAATTTACAAAAAATAAAAAAAATTTTATGGGCACCGCCTTAACAATTAGAGATAGAGGGTAGGTGTGTTCAGAGAAAATGTTTGGACTAAAAAAATATTGTGGGTCGGTCACACATTTTGTTGCTCTAAGGGCATTATTAGGGCAGTTTCGACATTTTTTTATTTCTATTTCTTAGTCGATTTTGTCCATGTTGAAGCATTAAAAAAAAACAAGTAAGAAAATTATAGTCGGTCAAGACCGACCATATGTTACCCTACACAAGAGTTTCCGGGAAAATGGGTCCCAAGTTCAAACATGTACTGATAAGATCTATATTTTGTCAAATCTTTAATAAGTGTAAAAACACTCACAAATCAAATTTGAGTGACATAAGCTTCTTTCTGTTGGCAATAAATTGCTTTAACTAAATATCGGGCAAAATTTTCACAAGGGGCGGGCCAAAGTCCAAAAATGGTCCGATGATAATCAGATTTGATAAGGTTGTTAATGTATGCGTCTAACATACACAAACAGAGTTTTAATTAAATATTTTCTATTTTCATGAAATTTGAGAGATTTATGTGAAAATCGGGAAGGTGGTTTGTATGAGTGCTACAAGAAGAACCGGTCCTATTTCTTTAAAATTCGGAATGCTGATTGGTGTAGATAAAACATGAATACCTGCCAAATTTCAAAAAGATACCTATTATAATGCGGTTATTAGAATCATTTGAGCCAAAACTAATGAGGACCTTTATATGGGGGCTAGGTCTAAATATGAACCGATTTTTTTCAATTTCAATAGGCTTCGTCCTTGCGCCAAAAGAGTCTTAAGTTTCAAATTTCAAGTCAATTGATTTAAAATTACGACCTGTATCGTGCTTACAACGTTTACATGGAGAGACAGACAGACGGACAGACGGACGGACATTGCTAATTCGACTTAAAAAGTGATTCTGAGTCGATCGGTATACATAAAAGTGGGTCTAGGACCAATATTTCGGGTACTTACAAACATCAGCACAAACTCAATATACCATGTACCACACAGTGGTGTAGGGTATAAAAATACAGTACATTAATCCGCATTTTATGACCTTCAATTCCTTTGACCACAATATTTTTGTAAACAAAGAAAATATTTTATTGTTTATTAATTTTAGTGGAATGAAAATTTTTCAAAAATCCAAAAACTATGATCGAAGATCGACACGGGTCAAAATGATCGGATTTGGCTGAAATTAAGTTGATTTAAAAGATTTTTTTTTATTTCTTAAACGCGTTGAAACATAGGTAAATTTTACTCAAACCGATTAAAAAAAGTAACTAATAAATCCAAATCATGATTAGCACCTTAAGATATGCTGCAAAAAATACTGCAAACAAACGGATGATTCGTAGATGTCTTAATCCAGTTTTGTATCATATAAAACCCACTTGTTTTTATCCTTATCCAACTAATTGAAAATCAAAATTATAGTAATTAATATAATTTCTATTTATATCATATTTCAAAAGTTCAAAAATATATAAAGTCCAAAGACCTTTAAGAAAAAAATCATACTCTGGTCAAAAAGAAAAAAAAAAGAAAAATGAAATCTTTGCCAAACAACATTTATAGACATGTTAAATAAATGTGGATCTTTAACCAAACATCATTTGCTGTAAACACGTATTTGCTCTTCAAGTTGTAAATTTTTCATTTAAATATAAAAAAAAAATATGATCATAAATTTCTATGTAAATAAAAAATAAAATAAAAATTTGTTAGTTTTTACCCTATGGACATAACAAATTGTCGCATAGATAGTAACAACGACAACATCAAGTTAAACAGCGATTTTATCAAGCAACCAGCAACACTTGCAGGCAATGCACGATTTCAACTCTACTTTTTTTGGGATTTTTGTTTAGCATTTTGACTTAAAGACATGTTTATTATAATTTTTAAGTGAATATTTTTTTTTTGATATATTAATTTCATAAAAATTTCACCAATTTCTTGTTTTAAAACAAATGGTTTAAAAAGGTTTTCATAGTTTTCATGGTTTTCCTGAAATTATATTTTTTTTTTAAAGCTGAAATAAATCAAGCAAAACGTAACTTTTCTTCAAGTTTTGTTATGAAAATAATGTTAATGAACTTTCCAAAAAAATATAATTTTAAAATTGAATATAAGACAATTTTTTTTTAAATGTTTTAAAAATATAAATTGTTTAATAAAATAATTGTAAAAGGTTTTAACCTTAAAGAAATCAGGGCCTAAAGAAAAAAATAAAATAAAAATTACACTGTGCAACAAATTTGAAGTCATCGACTGTACTCATTTGTAACTCATTTTTGAAAATCTTTGTACTTTTTGATTTTTTTTTTTTTTTAATTTTTTGTGAAAAACTTTTATCGATTCTATACATTTTTTGCCCATTTTGTTTTTTTATTTTTTAAAAAATTTGTGGTCTTCCATTCAAAATTACATTTTTATTAAATTTGCTCCAACTATTTTACAATGTTTCCAATGTTTTACAAAAATGTTGGAGGGTAAAAATAAATGGGGGACGGTCTCACTAATGACCCCTCTCTGACGCACCATTGGACCGGTAGAAGCTGATTAAATAAACAAATTTACAAAAAATAAAGAAAATTGTATGGGGACCGCCTTAATAGTTAAAGATAGAGGGAAGGTGTGTTTAGAAAAAATTTTTGGACTAAAAAAATATTGTGGGTCGGTCATACATTTTATTACTCTAAGGGCACTCGTAGGGCAGTCGGAGCGGTTGGAGCAAATTTTAAAAAATGTCATTTTGTGTGGTAGCCCCCTTAGAAATTGGAGATAGGGTATTAGTTTGTTCCGAAGAAATGTTTAGATGTAAAAATTAATGGGGCAGGTCTTGGAAATGACCACTCTATGACGCACCATTGGAGCAGTAGAAATGATTTAAAGATTGGAACATTACAATAAAATATATTAAAAAAATTTAAAAAAATAGTAATAATCGTTATCCCACGATCCTACTGGGTAAAAAATTTGTAGAATCAATAGAAGTTTTACACAAAAAAATTCAAAAAAATCAAAGAGTACATACATTTTCAAAAATGAGATTTAAATTTTAAAACTTAAAAATCGCTTACTAGAGCGCTTTTAAGAATTTTTTAGGATTTATTTTTTTAAAGCATGTAAAAAAACAAAAATTTAAAAAAAAAAAAAAATTAAATTTAGACCATTATTGAAGAAGTTATGAGTAAAAGAAGTTTGAGTAAAGGAACAAACTACCAATTTTTAAAAATTCGTTATCTTTTTAGCGGATCATCAAAAAAATCCGAAAATTTACCACGAAGGAGTTTTCGAAGGGTACTAAAACTGTCAACAAATTGGGGAAATCTAAAAAAAAAAATATTCAAAGTGTCCGATTTGACATGGCATGCCCCATATATTATTGATCAGTGATTGATTCTAAAACATTCTAACGATGTTTCCTTCGTTCGTCTGAAGAGGACACGATGCAGTCCAAACTAAAAGAACTAGACTCCTGAAATTCGGCACGAATGTGTCTTATAGTCATATGCTGCTTAAGTTTGAAAATGGGCAAAATCAGGCCAGGGGGAAAAAAGTTCCCACTAAAAAACTTATGCTACCCCAGAGATACACAATTTTTATACCCTCCAACCACAGTATAGGTGTATACTCATTTTTTCATTCCGTTTGTAACGCATCGAAATATCGGTCAGGGACCCCATAAAGTATATATTATTGATCCATTATCCATTCTAAGACATTCTATGAATGTCCGTCTATCCGTTTGTCCGTCCGTCTGTCTGTAGATAACACTATTCAGTCCAAAATAAAACAGCTAGACTCCTGAAGTTGGGCAAAATCGGGCCAGGGGAATAAAATTCCTCCTTGAAGAACAGAACCAATCACTTTTTTTACATGTTTTTTTTTATACCCTCCACTCTAGTGATAGAGGGTATATATAAGTTTGTCCTTCCGTGTGTAGCACCTCGAATATTGGTCTAAGATCCCATAAAGTATATATATTCATGATCCTTGTTCGATTCTAAGACGATCTAGCGATGTCCGTCGGTATGTCCGTCTGTCTGTCTGTTGAAAACACGGTAACTTTTGAAAGACTTTACGCAGGCTCCTGAAGTTTGGCATATATGTTGGACATTTTCCTGGTCAGGTTGGTATTGCAATCCAGCGAAATCCGTCCAGTGGTTCAAAAGTTATGAGCAAAAGAGTGAATTTCGGCAAGGGGTTTCACGAATATACGAGATAAAAAACACGATAACTTTCTAAAGGCAATTCTGAGAGTGCTGAAGTGTAACATATACATTTGTCGTTCCTCTGTCCCGGTTTGTTTCAAATCTCAGAAAAATCGATCCAGTGGTTCAAAAGTTATTAGCAACACCCTGAATTTCAGATTGGTTTCAAGTAAAATTCACGTGTTGAAAAACCCGAGTTTAAAAAAAAAACAAACTTTAAAAACAATTATAAGCCACAAAATTACTTTACAGATTATTTTTGTCACTCAGAAATATTTTTACACTAAAAAAAAAATTTACACTCGAAAATAAGTTTACACTAAAAAAAAAAAATTTGTAAATTATTTTTTTTTTTACAAAAATGACAAAAAAAAAATATTGGTCGGGGACCCCATAAAGTATATATATTATTGATCCATGATCGATTCTAAGACATTCTATAAATGTCCGTCTGTCTGTCCGTCAGTCCCTCTGTTTGTAGATAACACAATGCAGTCCAAAATAAAACAGCTAGACTCCTGAAGTTTGGCACAAATATGTCTCATGCTCATAGGTAGGTTAAGTTCGTGAATGGGGAAAATCGGGCCAGGGGGAAAAAGTTCCCCCTTGAAGAACTGAACTAACCTTTGAAAAAATACACTTTTTTTTACATGTTTTTTTGTATTTTTTTTAAATAAATGAAACATTTGGTATATTTATCTCGATTTGAAGGTGCTCTCTACGTCCCCCATTGACCCCATCACTCCCCCCCCCCAAAAAAAAACGACCCTGACAAAAAAAAATTTTTTAATTTTTTATTTTGGAGGGTATAAAAGATTCGGCACAGCCGAATTTAACACTCTCACTTGTTTTAGTTAGCGCTCGTATTCGCGATATTCGCGATTTTAGATTGTAAAGCTAAAGTACTACAAAAATTAAGTTTTGATGCTTTTGGGGCAGCTTTTAAATATAAATTTAGAAAATGCATCGTTTTTTTTTCGCGAAAAAAAATTTTCCGCAAAAAAGAAAAAAAAATCCGCGAAATTTTTTTTTTTTTTTTTTAATTTTGGGTCTGCAATGTATCGTATTCTACACATTTTCATAAATTAATAGCAAAATAAAAAAAATTGGAAAAAAATTTCGCAAAAAAAAACATTTTGCGAAAAAAAAATTTCCGCGAATAAAATTTGTTTGGTATACTCAATAGAGCTTAGATGATAAAAATTCAACAATTCTCTAAAAATAATTAATCGCGAATATCACTAATACATACGCTAAATTTAAAAAAAAAAACTGATATTACAATGGGATTTAGTGTACACGAACTAGCTTTACCAGATGGCTGTCGTGTATTCAAATCAAACTAAACATATTTGTATTGAACCAATTTTTTCAAGAAAATAAAGCTTTTCGCGAACAAAAACTTTTTTGCGTCAAAAATTTACGGTATTATGGTTTGTTATGTTAGTTTAACAGACATGAATGGTTTTAAATTTAACAATTATAGCAAAAGTTTAAAAAAAATTGTTTTTATTGTACTTGAGCATCAAAATTTTAAATCGCGAATATCGCGAATACGAGCGTTAACTTCGAAAAACGGCTAGCACCATTGAATTCAGCGAATTAACTTCATCAGTAGAGTGCCCAGCTTGTTAAAAAAAATGTGTCAAATTCGGGCACAGTGTTATTATACCCTCCACTCTAGTGATAGAGGGTATATATAAGTTTGTCATTCCGTTGGTAACACCTCGAAATATTGGTCTAAGCCCCAAAAAAGTATATATATTCATGAATCATGATCCTCAATCGATTTTAAGACGATCTAGCTATGTCCGTCCGTCCGTCTGTCTGTCTGTTGAAAACACGCTAACTTTTGAAAGAATTTACGGAGGCTCCTGAAGTTTGGCATATATGTTGGGCATTTACCTGATCAAGTTGGTATTGCAATCCAGCGAAATCAGTCTAGTGATTCAAAAGTTATGAGCAAAAGACTGAATTTCGGCAAGGGTTTTTCATGAATTTACGAGATAAAACACACGGTAACTTTCTAATGGCAATTCTGAGAGTGCTGAAGAGTAACATTTATATTTGGCGTTCCTCTCTCCCGGTTTGTTTCAGATCTCAGCCGAATCGGTCCAGTGGTTCAAAAGTTATTAGCAAAACCCTGAATTTCAGATTGGTTTCACCTAAAATTCACGTGTTGAAAAAACCGAGTTTAAAAAAAAAGATTTAAAAACAATTATAAGCCACAAAATTACTTTACAGATTATTTTTGACACTCAGAAATATTTTTACACTAAAAAAAAAAAATTACACTCGAAAAAAATTTTACACTCAAAAAAAAATTAGTAAATTATTTTTTTTTACAAAAATGACAAAAAAAAGTTTTTTACTCAAAATAAAATATTTCTAATTAAAATTGTTAATTTTTTATACATTACAAAATTTGATATCCTTTAAAAAGGGCATTGTGGAGGGTATTCATAGATTCGGTCAAGTCAAATTTAACTTTTATACTTGTTATACCCTCCAACCACAGTATGGGGGTATACTCACTTTGTCATTCCGTTTGTAACGCATCGAAATATTGGTCGGGGACCCCATAAAGTATATATATTATTAATCCATGATCGATTCTAAGACATTCTATAAATGTCCGTCTGTCTGTCCGTCCGTCTGTCTGTAGATAACACAATGCAGTCCAAAATAAAACAGCTAGACTCCTGAAGTTTCGCACAAATATGTCTCATGTTTATAGGCAGGTTAAGTTCGTGAATGGGCAAAATCGGGCCAGGAGGAAAAAAGTTCCTCTTTGAAGAACTGAACTAACCTTTGAAAAAATACACTTTTTATACCCCCCAACTACAGTATGAGGGTATACTCACTTTGTCATTCCGTGTGTAACGCATCAAAATATCGGTCTAGGACCCCATAAAGTATATATATTTATGATCAGTGATCGATTCTAAGACATTCTAGCGATGTCCGTCCGTCCGTCTGTCCGTCCGTCCGTCCGTCTGTCCGTCTGTAGTTAACACGATGCAGTCCAAAATAAAAGAGCTAGACTCCCGACATTTGGCACGAATATGTCTTATGTTCATAGGCAGGTTAAGTTCGTAAATGAGCAAAATCGGACCAGGGGGAAAAAAGTTCCCCCTTGAAGAACTAAACCAACCTCTGAAAAATACCATATTTTTACATGATTTTTTGTGTTTTTGTTTAACAAATGCAACATTTTTATGCCACAAAAAGTTCAAAGTCCTGCATTTGGTCCTAAAGAATTAGAAAATTATGTCTTTTCGTCCCGCCCCCCTTTTATGGGCGTGGAATAAAACATTTTTTTAAAATACTGATAATCTTGTATTTCTTTAGTGCAAAAAGCATAAGAATGAATTTTTAAACACAAATTCGAGGGAAAATTTGCCCCCCTCAATTACTACAAGCGACCCCCTGACCCCCCCCCCCCAAAAAAAAATAAAACGCCCCTGCATTTTTTTTTTTTTATTTTTTGCATGTTGGAGGGTATACAAGATTCGGCCCAGCCGAATTTAACACTCTTACTTGTTTTACATGTTTTTTTATATTTTTTTTAAATAAATGAAACATTTGGTATATTTATCGCGATGGGAAGGTGCTCTCAAAGTCCCCTACTGACCCCCATGAAAGCGCCCCCCCCACCACCAAAAAACAACGCCCCTGACAATTTTTTTTTACATTTTGGAGGGTATAAAAGATTCGGCACAGCCGAATTTAACACTCCAAATTGGTTTTTATCCAAATTGGTCCCAAAAGTTGGAAAATGTTAAGTATATTTTTTTAAAAAAATATTAAATAAAAAAAACGCTATTTTTGGTTCAAAAATGCTGATTAGCATCTGTGGACCAACATATCTAATCAGAATTTTTGGACCCAAATCGCGTTTTTATACTTTTTTAATATTTTTTAGATATTATTCTTAGCATTTTCCAACTTTTAGGACCAATTTAGATAAAAAATAATTTTTATGTTTAAAAATCAACATCTTTGGACCAGAATTTTGGAATTTTTAAAATATTTTTCTCATAAAGTGCGCAAAAACTCCTTATTTTTGAGCCGGATTTCGTTATAAGAAATCGGGTATGAATTTTGATCGAAAAGCGTAATTTTTTTAAACTTTAACCTCTGGTTGCCGACTGAAGATGCACTTGCAAAATTTTTTTCATAAATTTTCCCATAATCAGCTATTCCGTGGCCATCGTTCGGCAGGTATTACAACACGAAATTTGAAAGTTTAGATGAGACGGGAGAGTTTAGATTCACAGTAAGATTTATAATTTTTGTATGATAAATCCTAATTCATATGCCTGAAAAGCACAGCTTATGTTTCAGACAAAACTGTTTAAAATTTTATACCATTAACAAAAAAAAGTCCTTTCATTTATTATTATTTTATTATTTTTAAATTATTTTAATAATAATTTCCACTTTTTAGACATAAACACAATAAACCAAGTAGCTAAAAATTAACAAATTGTATTTTTTAAAACAATATATCACAAAAAATAAAAAATTCTATTGTAAAATTAAACAATAGATCCAAATATTAAACAAAAAATTTAAAAATGACTAATGCTAAAAAAAAAATACAAAAAAACAAAAATAGCTACACATTTATTTCAATGAAAGTGAAACTGAAATTGAAATTCGTAAAAAATTAAAATTAAAATTCCAGACAAAAAATAAATCTTTTTTAACTGAAGGAAATTACTTATTTGCAATAAAAGCACATACGTATTGAAAGAAAACAAAAAAAACAAAACTACCAAAAATGTTAATATCTACCAAAACTCAAAATACACAGACTGCAATTCAAGTCTTATGTAAATTATTATACAAAAAAAGCACCTAAATTTTGTAAATACTATTTCACATGCCAAACACATAAAATGCCAAAAAATAAAAATATTGAAATTTTCAAATAAAAATATTTAAAATTCATTACAAACCGCACAACAAGTGCACATAGACTTGTAGTAAAATTACTTAAACAGACGAATGTTTTAAATTTAATGGCTCTAACATTTGTATAACGAATATTTGTGGGGGCCATAAAAGACCCCACCTTGTCGTATACCAAATAACAAGTGCCAGAAAAGAAATAGAAAATAAATGCTTGACTGGTAAATTAAGCAGTGGACCATGGCAAAACTATTAGTAGAAAATTTTTTTAAACGGCGTAATAGACAAAAATTAAAAAAAAAAAAAATCAAAAAAAGACAAACATAGGCGTGCATAACAAAAATCTGAAATATTTTTACATAAATATTTAAACAAGTTAAAATGGTGTAAAATAGCTATTAAAATTAATTATCAAAAAAAAAAAAACTTTATAGTTTATTGACTTGTCTTATAAAAGAGGTTTTTCAATCCACCCAAAGATTTTCCTGAATTTGACATGTGTTGAAATACCTCAAAATGTTTAGCAACATATTGCAGGTCCGAAATTTAAATTCAAAACCATGTTGCTACAGCTATAATCCAGTTGAAGGTAATTTTTTTACTCATAACTTTTTTATATAATAAATAGTTATTTTTTGGTTACTTCTTCTAGAAATAACCTTAAATGTTTATTGAATTAATTTTACCAAAACCACAAACAAAAATTATTTAAAATCCTCACGTAATAGAAAAATTGATAATATTTATTCTTAAACTTGGAATTTTTGTTTTAAAGTAACATGAAATGAAATAAACATTGACATTGAAAGGTAATTTATTTAACTGTCTATATGATAAAAACCAAAAAACCTAAACGATTTAAATACTTCGAAAAACAATTGAATATTATGCAAATTCTTTTATCCATAAACAGTTTGAATTAATTTTTTTTTTGTTTTAAATAATTGAATTTGTAAACTTAACAATTTAAAGTGTTAATTTCATACTCCGTCTCGTAACAGTTCAATGTATGATTTATAATTAAATTTTGTTAAACAAAAAAATCATAATTATTTATGTTTTTTTTTTTTATTAATAACAATATTACGTGTTGTTAACAGATATTATGAGTATATTAAATTATTATTAAAGTTTTTTTTTAATAGTAGGTACTTTTGGACAGGAGAAAAAACCCCGTACTTAACGCTGTTTAAGTTTTATGTGAAAATAAATGGTTGAATTAACAATTTTTATTTTTTTGGCCACATTTAAACAAAATACCTACTGTATTGCATTGCCTTACTCAACAATGTTGCAAATAAATGTAAATAGTCTTATTGGCTGCAGAAAAATATTTATAACTACTAAATTTTTAGCAGTTGTTTTATTTCGTTGCCTTTAAAAGAAAAAAACACAAAATGTTGCTAAGCATATGAAAAATGTTGCTAACATATATAAATGTTGGTAACATATAATAATGTATCTATGGACAATTTATAATGTTGCTGATACATAAAAGTGTTGCTGTTGTATTAAAATGTTGCTATAAACATTTTAATATGTTGATAAGACCTTGAAGACCTTCAAATGGGCATATTATAATGTTGCTAAAACAGAAAATGTTGCAAGATATTATAAACATGTAAAAAAGTTAAATTCGGCCTTGCCGAATGTACCCTCCAAAATTTCAAAAAGATTATTGCAAAAAACTTTATTTAAAAGGAAATTACTTTTGAAAAAAGAAATTTTTTTGAAAAAAAATTTCCGCGAAAAATAATTTTGTTAAAAAAAAAAATCCGCGATTTTTTTCTTTTTTTGTCAAAAAATATGTTCGTACTTGTTTAAATACCATTTGGTGTTCAATTATGTTCACATATGTCGACCAGCAGCCGAATTTTTGTATTTTTTGGTTATGTTGAATGTACTAAAATTTTTGAGGTGTGCCTACATTTTTGTTCATAACTTTTGAACCGCTGAACCGATATCGCTCAAATGCAATACCAAACTTCTCGGGAGAACTTCCAACAAATATGTTAAGTTTCAGTCATCTCTGTGCAATATTTTGTCCGTGATCACATTTTCCACAGACAGACAGACGGACATCGCTAGAATGTCTTAAAATCTATCGGGCATCATGAATATATATACTTTATGGGGTTCCAGACCGGTATTTCGATGAGTTACAAACAGAATGACAAACTTATATATACCCTCTATCACTAAGTGGAGGGTATAATAATCTTATTGGCAGCAGCAAAATATTTATTAGTTGGTTGCCTTTAAAAGGAGTAGCCTAAAATGTTGCTAATCATATGTTGCTAGGAAACACAAATATTCATATGGACAATTTTAAATGTTTCTGATACATAAAGATGTTGCTAGTATAGTAAAATCTTGCCATGGACCTGTTAAAATATTGCTAAAAAAATACAAAAAAAACCTTCAAATAAGCATACTATAATGTTGCTAGGACAAAAAATGTTGCTTTGCAAAACAATTTCCTTTTTCCTTAAATATTTTTATGAACATATCATTTCCTTGGCCGATTATACAATGTTGCAAATAAAAACAAATAATCTTTTTGCCAGCGGCAAAATATTTATGAGTTGGTTGCCTTTAAAAGAAGAAACCAAAAAATGTTGCTAGCCATACGTACAATGTTGCTAGTACATACAAATGTTCGTATGGACAATTTATAATGTTTCTGATATATAAAAATGTTTCTATTATAGTAAAATGTTGCTATGGACTTGTTAAAATTTTGCTGATATTATAAAACTTCTAGGACAAAAAATTTTGTTTTGTGAAACAGTTTCCTTTTTCTTAAAATATTTTTATATATTTTACATATTCTGTCTTTGTCAATTATACAATGTTGAAAATAAAAATAATTTTTTTGGTAGCGGCAAAATATTTATGAGTTGGTTGCCTTTAAAAGAGGAAGCCAAAACTTTTTATAACCATACGTAAAATGTTGCTAGTGTATACAAGTATTTCTATGGACCATTTATAATGTTTTTGATACATAAAGATGTTGCTAGTATAGTAAAATGTTGCTATGAGCCTGTTAAAATGTTGCTGAGACATACAAACCATTCAAATGACCATCTTACAATGTTGCAAGGACAAAAATTTGCTTTGCAAAACAATTTCCATTTTTCTAAAATATTTTTATGAACATATTCTTTCTTTATACAATGTTGCAAATAAATATAAATAATCTTATTGACAGCAGCAAAATATTTATGAGTTGGTTACCTTTAAAAAAAGAAGCCAAAAATGTTGCTAATCATATGTAAAATGTTGCTAGGATATTTAAATGTTTCTATGGACAATTTATAATGTCTCTGGTACATAAATATGTTGCTAGTGCAGTAAAATGTTGCTATGGACCTGTTAAAATGTTGCTGAGACATACAAACCATTCAAATGAGCATATTATAAAACTGCTAGGACAAAAAATGTTGCTTTGTGAAACAGTTTCCTTTTTCTTAAAATATTTTTATTAACATATTCTGTCTTTGTCAATTATACAATGTTGAAAAAAAAAAAAATCTTTTTGGTAGCGGCAAAATATTTATGAGTTGGTTGCCTTTAAAAGAAGAAGCCAAAACTTTTTATAACCATACGTAAAATGTTGCTGGTGTATACAAATGTTCCTATGGACCATTTATAATGTTTTTGATACATAAAGATGTTGCTAGTATAGTAAAATGTTGCTATGAGCCTGTTAAAATGCTGCTGAGACATACAAACCATTCAAATAAGCATATTTCAAAGTTGCAAGGACAAAAAGTTTTAGCTTTGCAAAACAATTTCTTTTCTGTTAAATTATTTTTATGAACATGTTATTTCTTTATACAATGTTTCAAATAAATATAAATAATCTTATTGGCAGCAGTAAAATATTTATGAGTTGGTTGCCTTTAAAAAATTAAGCCAAAAAATGTTGCTAATCATATGTAAAATCTAGCTAGGATGTATAAATGTTCCTATGGACAATTTATAATGTCTCTGGTACATAAATATGTTGCTAGTGCAGTAAATTGTTGCTATGAGCCTGTTAAAATGTTGCTGAGACATACAAACCATTCAAATGACCATCTTACAATGTTGCAAGGACAAAAATTTGCTTTGCAAAACAATTTCCATTTTTCTAAAATATTTTTATGAACATATTCTTTCTTTATACAATGTTGCAAATAAATATAAATAATCTTATTGACAGCAGCAAAATATTTATGAGTTGGTTACCTTTAAAAAAAGAAGCCAAAAAATGTTGTTTATGAAATGTTATATGTTGGTAGGACATACAAATGTTCCTATGGACAATTTATAATGTTGCTGATACATAAGGACCTGTTATAATGTTGCTGAGACATTAAAAAAACCTTCAAATGAGCTTATTACAATGTTTCAAGGACAACAATTTGTCTTGCAAACAATTTCCTTTTTCTTAAAATATTTTTATGAACGAATATTTTCGTTGCCATATTAAACTATGTTGCAAATATATATAAATAATCTCATTGACAGCAGAAACATATTTATTAGTTGTTTGCCTTGAAAAAAAGAAGCACAAAATGTAGCTAAAAAAAGCCAAAAATGTTGCTAACCATATGTTAAATGTTACTAGGATATACAAATGTTTCTGTGGACCATTTATAATGTCTTTGATACATAAAAATGTTGCTAGAGTAGTACAATGTTACAATGAACATGTTATAACGTTATTTAGATATAAAAAAAACTAAAAAAAAAATTTTGCATATTATAATGTTGCTAAGACAAAAACAAATATTTTAAAAAATTATTCGTTTTTTTTGCCATATTATATAATGTTTCT
Organism: Pegoplata infirma; assembly: GCA_963921195.1. Taxonomy (NCBI): domain Eukaryota; kingdom Metazoa; phylum Arthropoda; class Insecta; order Diptera; family Anthomyiidae; genus Pegoplata; species Pegoplata infirma. The sequence continues at coordinate 14,019,678 of OY992540.1, forward strand.
GATAAATATAAATAATATCATTGGCAGCAGCAAAATTTTTATTAGTTAATTGCCTTTAAAAGTAGAAGACCAAAATGGTGCTATGCATATGTAAAATGTTGCTAACATATAAAAATGTTCTTATGAACAATTTATAATGTTGCTGATAAATAAAAATGTTGCTAGTGTAGTAACGTGTTGCTTTGGAAATATTAAAATGTTGCTGAGACATAAAACGGCTTTAAATGCGCAATATTATAATGTTGCGAAGGTATACAAATTCTGACATTTATATGTTGCTAAGACCTAAGACCTTTTCTTTAAATATTTTTATAACCATATTTTTAAAACTAGAGCCACTGTCTTTCCTTGACGCATCCTACAATGCTGCAAATAAATATAAACAATTTCATTATATTATTTTTTATATTTTTTTTTTTAGGAAGTCGTTTAGTTTTGTTGCCTTTAAAAGAAAAAGTTCAAAATGTAGCTATGCACATATAAAATGTTGCTAACACATAAAATTATGTAATTTACAATTTATAATGTTGCTGAAAATGTTACACTAAAAAAATTATGTCATTAACTGTTTGTAGGTTATTTTAAAAAGTAATCAGTAAAGTTATTTTAAAAGAAAAATCATTAATTTTATTAAGGATTTATTGTTTTCTACTATTTCTGTAGTTTAAAAAAATAATTTACTGTCTTAAAACTGAATTTTCTGTTACATTCAATTTTGGCAGTAAAAAAATTCTTCTACAGTTTTACTGTTTTTCAATACAAAATAATATTCATTAGTTTTTAATGTTTTGGTTAGTCATTAAATTAACATTTAAAATTGACTGTAATGTGTTTTTATTTTAAATAAAAAAACAGTGGAATGTTTTTTAAATAAAATTTAATTTGTTTTAAGTGAATATTCACTGGAATTTACCTACATAATTTTTTGAGTGTACTAAGGACTTGTTTTAATATTGCTAAGACATAAAAAAGCTTAAAAAATGATTTTATAATGTTTCTTAGACATGTTGCTAAGAACAAATTTTAATGAGCAAAACAAAATTATTTTTCTTAAAATATTTTTAAAAATATATTTCAAATGTTGCAAATAAATATGAATATCATCGCAGCAGCAACACATTTATAACAGTTTTTTAATCAGTGGTTTTATTTTAAAGAAAAAGTCCAACATTTTTCTTAGCATATGTAAAATGTTGCGAACATTCCAAAATGTTGCTATGGATAATTTATAATGTTGATTATACATAAAAATGTTGCTTGTGTAGTTAAATGTTGCTATAGACATGTTATAATGTTGATGAAACATAAAATATTCAAATGTGCTTACTAAAATGTTGCTATAAAACAGAATTTAGTTATTCTAAAAAATGTTTATAAATATATTTAAAACAATAGACCCACTGTCTGAACTTGCCTTGCGATACAATGTTGCTAATAAATAAAAATAATCTCATTGGCAGCAGCAAAATATTTATAATTTTTTTTTTTTTAATCAGCCGTTTTATTTTGTTGCCTTTAAAAGAAGCAGCCCAAGTTGTTTGTGCTTCTTTAAGAAGTGGTTTGAATTACTTTATTTTTTTTTAATATTGTAAAAATACCTTCATTGTTGCATATTAAAATTTTTCGTTTTTCTTTTTTGTTCTTTGTGATCTTATGATTATAATTTTTTTTTTAATACTTTGTTTTTTTCAATTTATTTGCTTTAAGTTATGTTTTTGTGATATTTTTAGAACTTGCAACATTATATAGGCTTTTATTATAGCAATGATGAGACTTCAATTGCCATTAAGAAAATAATAACGAACACGCTTTTTCTACAACAATGTTGCAAAACTTTGGTATTTTTTGTTTTGTGTTGAATGCTATATTATCTTTAGTAGGCGGGTTTTTTTAAATGTTGTTAAGAATCGTGCAACAACAATGTGATTTATTTTTTTAAAAATTACAAAATTATAGTTTATTAAAAACACGTTTATTTAATAATAAATGTCATAAGGGTTTTTTTTAGAGAATTCTGTACAACAAAGGTGTTTTTCTAAGAAAATTATTAAAAAGTTTTTTCTACAAAATATTTTAGATTTTTAAGAAACCAAGGCAAGGAAAAAGTAGTTAAAATTGAAAAACAGACAGACAGACTTTTAAGGTCTTTAAATGGATCTGAAATGACATTTCCCATGTTTTAAAGTCAATTTTCAATTATTTAAAAACTTAAAAAACATCCCAATGTTGTTAATTTGTAAAACAAAAAATGTTTTAATCTAAACATTAAAATATCGTCACTAATTACTTATAAGCAACATGTTGCTAAACATGCAATTAGTTAAAAAAATACTAATTAGATTTTAAATTTAACCATAAAATATGTATAAAAATTATTTAAAATTATCTTGTATTTATACCTGTATCAGTTAAAATTTGTCTTCCTGTACCAGACTTTGAAAAATGTTGCCATATTTTCTTGCATTTTTTAATGCTACTCAACAACATTTGCAAAATTGGATTATTAAATGTAAACGACTGGCTGTAAAACTGCAAGTGTATGTTAAATTAATAATTTGTTTTTATGTTCATACATAATACAACAACATAATTTTAAGCAATTATGGTTATTTGATTTAATAATAAACAACAAAATATGGAAAAATTCATATAAAAAGTAAATGTATTTTTTAAAAAAGAATGTACAGTAAAATCTTGATATTTGGAAATTTATTTTTTTTTTCTTTTGATAAAGTATTGGTTTATTACTCAATTAAACACATTTATATCCAGCAACATGTTGCTAGCAAAAAATTTTGGGTTAAATTTTTTACTCACTTGATAATTAAAAATATTTTAACTGAAAAAATTGCCATTTTAAACATATTTCTATTTAGCAACATGTTGCTAGCAACAATTTTTTTTTTATTTTTTTATTTATTTGTTTTAACACAAAAGTAATAGACATATTTTTTAAATCCGACTTTGCAACATGTTGATAACAACATTATTTTAAAGCATTTTAGTGGTGTGTGATTCAGTCTATTGTTTTGTATATCTATAAAAAAAGTACTCAAGAAAATAGTTAAAAGCTATGTTTTTAGCAACTAGATATTTGGTTACATTGTATCAATTGTGTAAAACTGAAAAATTAAAAAAAAATTTAAAAATTATTTTTTTACAAAACGAAAAACAGCAACATTTCAAAATATACAAAGAATGTTTTAATGTGTTAGCAACATTTAACGCATACATAAAAATCTTGCTATGCATCAGCAACATTTAATTATTAATTGGAAAAGCAAAAAAAAATATTTTATGCAAAATAAAAATAATCCTTTGGCAACATATATTTTAAGTGTGATTAACATTTATAAGTCAAAAGTGTTGTTTTTATGACATTTGAGAAATTATTTAAATAAAAGCATAAAACTACCTTTAGTAACATTAATATGTTTCAGAAACATGTTGCTAACAACATAGTTTTTAAACATTTCTCTCGAGCTAAGAGCCTTCTATATAATAGACATTTAAATGTTGCTGAGACTTTAAAATGATTTTTTGTATACATTGTAATGTTGCTAAGACATAAATTTCAGAATTATGTTAAGCTTGTGTTAAAAATTTTTTTTTTTCCAGTTTCACAAACGGGTTGCTAACAACATAAGAACGCTTTAGTAGTGAAATCAGCCCATTATTTTTTGTGTCTTTAAAATGTTGCTGAGACAAATGTTGATAACATATAAAAAGTTTCTGTGTATGTATGGTAGTGTTGCTGACACATAAAAAAGTTTTTTTTTTTATTTTTGTAAAAAACATTTTTTTTATATTTTTAAAAAAATATTTTTTCAAATTTTTCTCAAAAAATTAAAAAATAAGCCGACTCATCAATATGTTGCTAACAACATGACTTTTAAATATTTTTCTTATGTTTTCAGCCGACTGATTTATAAAATGTTGCTGAGACATAAAAATCTTGCTATGCATACTGAAGATGTTGCTAAGACGCACAAAAGCTTTTGAGGTTATATTAATTGCAGAGACATAAAAAGGTTCCAATGGACAATTTACATTGCTGCGCCATAAAAATGTTTTGCATGACATTTTTATTTGTTGTTAAGACGGTAACATGTTGCTAAGCATTAAATTTAGGTTATTTAAGCTTATAATATTTGATTATTTTTTAATGTTGACACAAAATTTTTTAAAACAAACACGGCAACATGTAGCTAACAAAAATGTTTTCAAATATATTGCTGATGTTTTTAGCCATCTATCTAATTGACGTTTAGGAATTACAAGGTCATAAAAATGTGGCTTGGACATTTTGTAAACATTAGAAGAATTTATTTTAATGTGACTTGAAATGTGACTTGAAAATGTTACCAAACCGTTTTTGAACCTTTTATTAAATGTTATTTTTTTAATAAAGCATACTTATCAACATGTTGCTAAAAAATTTGTTTATGTTTTTAGCCAACTATCAAATTGATATTTTATTGATATTTAAACGTATCTAAGCTTTAAAAATGTTGCTTTTGAATGCTAAAATGTTGCTGAGGTATACAAATGTTTATAAGCAAGGAGAGGAATTTCATGCAAATGCATGTTTTTCCCCTTTGGACATAGAACAGCATAAACAAGATATCTTTGCGAATCAAAGAATTTGCATATTTTGCTTAAAATGCATATTTTTGCATATTTTGCTATTATTTCGCTATAAATTAGGTCATATTTTGTATAAATTTTAGTTTTTTAGCTATTTTTAAGTATTTTTAGCTATTTTTAAGATTTTTTTTGATAATTTTTTTTTTCATTAAAGCAATTATTAAATTTTTTTAGATAATTTTTATTTTTTTAATAACATTTTATACACACTATATATATGCATATCTAACCTTAAAATGCCAGACTGAATTCAAATTTTATACCTTTTTATAATAAAAGTAAAAAAACAAGTAGATATTATGATTTTTAGTGCATATTTTAAGATTTTTAGTGCATATTTTAACACTTTTTAGTGCATATTTTAGGCGCCTAAAACAAAGTTTTTTAGTGCATGAAGGTCCCTGTTTATAAGAATATTTTTAAATGTTGCAAAGACATCAAAAAAGTAGCTAAGTCAAAAAGTTTTGCTATCATATGAAATTACTTATGTTTCTTAGATATAGAAATGTTTCCAAGGACGTGTTATAATGTTGCAGAGGTATATAAAAGTTTCTTCGTACATTTTACAATGTTGCTGGATGAAAATTTTTATTAAGTTGCTAAGCCTTACAAACGTTTATAAGGAAATATTATAATGTTGCAAAGATAAATGTTACTTATATATGTTACATACAAATGTTTTCGAGGAGTTGTTATAATATAGCAGATGTTATGTAAATGTTTTTAGGGATATGTTTAAATGTTGCAAAGATATCAAAAAAGTAGCTAAGTCTAAAGTTTTGCTATCATATGAAATTACTTATGTTGCTAAGACATACAAATGTTTCCAAGATCGTGTTATAATGTTGCAAAGGTATATAAAAGTTTTTAAATACATTTTATAATGTTGCTGGCTGGCAATTGTTATTATGTTGCTAAGCCTTACAAACGTTTATAAGGAAATATTATAGTGTTGCAAAGATATGACTTAGGGAGTGGATATAGGGCGTAGGTATGTTTTAAAGAAATGTTGTTGGGTAAAAATAAATGGGGGTCGGTCTCACTAATGACCCCTCTCGGACGCACCATTGGACCGGTAGAAGCTGATTAAAAAAAACAAATTTACAAAAAATAAAAAAAATGTATGGGGACCGCCTTAACAATTAGAGATAGAGGGTAGGTGTGTTCAGATAAAATGTTTGGACTAAAAAAATATTGTGAGTCCGTCATACATTTTGTTGCTCTAAGGGCACTATTAGGGCTGTTAGAGCGGTTGGAGAAAATTTAAAAAAAAGTCGTTTTGTGTGGGAGCTCCCTTAGCAATTGGAGATAGGGTATTAGTTTGTTCCAAAGAAATGTTAAGACGTAAAAATTAATGGGGGTCGGTCTTATAAATGACCCCTCTATGACGCACCATTAGAGCAGTAGAAATGATTTTAAGATTGGAAAATTACAATAAAATTTTTTCAAAAAATTTTAAAAAAATAGTAATAATCGTTATCCCACGATCCTCCTGGGCAAAAAATTTGTAGAATCGATAGAAATTTTACACAAAAAAATTTCCAAAAAATCGAAGATTACAAACATTTTCAAAAATGAGATTTAAATTTTAAAACTTAAAAATCGTATACTAAACCGCTTTTAAGGATTTTTTGGGATCTTTTTTAGAAAGTACGTAAAAAAACAAAAATTTTGAAAAAAAAAAATTTAAATTTGGACCATTATTGAAGAAGATATGAGTAAAAGAAGTTTGACTAAAGGAACAAACAACCAATTTTTAAAAATTCGATATTTTTTGAACGGGTCATCAAAATAATCTGAAAATTTACCACGGAGGAGTTTTCGAAGGGTACTAAAAACTGTAAACAAATTGGGAAAATCTAAAAAAAAAAAATTTCAAAGTGTCCGATTTGACATGGAATGCCCCATATACAATAAATGAATATATATCTTGTGTTTGTAGCTATTTCTTGTGTTTGTAGCTAACTCTCAAATGTTGCTGAGACTTTATAATGTTGCTTTAAAATAAAAATGTTCCCATCGACATATTATAATGTTGCTGAAACATCAAAATGTTGCTTATGCCTTATTTTTTGTTTGTATTATTTAATTGTTTATTAACGTTTAAATAAACGGTACATGAAAAAACTCCACTCATTGCAAAACACAATTACTTATCAATATTCTTAAAATGTCATAAATAGAAACCTTTAAAAAAACGTATACATACAACAAATGAAAAAAATAACTTTTAGCATATAAATAACAAATCTATTTCATAGAATTGTTGTTTAAATACGATGAGCATTTTGTTGATTCTAATGGTTGAATTAAAAAAAAACTTAAAGGTTAATTTATAAATTAAATAGAAAAAAAAATAAAAAAAATCAGCAATGTAAATTAAACATTTCCGCAATTAAATTAAAAACACTTTTTAAATACTTCAAACACTACAGAAGCACCAAAAACACGACATGATAAACCAAACCAGCCAGCCAAACTATTGAAAATATGTGACTTTATAAAGGAAAAACTTTAAAGAACTTTAAGAAGGAAAATTGTTCATTATTGCTTAACACCCTTAACCATAAAGAAACTTTAAAGTGGGTTTCCGAATTAAATAAAATTCTATAGACTCAGCACGATTCTTTCAAAAAAAAAAACTACACATTTCAAACATTCTAAATAAAATTTAATTTTTTTTTTTTTACTTTTAAGAATTGTTAAAGAATTACACACATTTAAAAACCTACTCTTACCAAAAAACGACAGTCGTTACATACAAAATTTTCTGGTCAATTATGTGAAACGTCTTAAAGAAATAGGTTGTAAATTTTGTGTATTTGTAGGTTCTTTAGTTTTAGTCACAGGCTAAAATGTTTTAAGTTTAAAAGACGTGACAAAGGTTTTAAACACGTACTAAAAATGGAGTTTAAATAAACCAAACCAAAGCAATCCAATGTTCAATGTTCAACTATGAGTACGAGTATAAAATGTCCCTCATATGGTCTTCTGCATAAAATTTTATGGTATCCCAGCAAAAAGAAGTTTTTAGAGGAGTGATTTGATACAACAACAACAGATCAAACAAATGCGCCAATATCTTTCCATGCATACCCAGCGATTGTCCCAAAAGTTAACATATGAAACTTAAATATCGATCTAGAACTCGATATCGAATAAATTTTTAAGATTCCTAATACATTTAAAGTTCCCCTATAAAATTCGATTTGATGTTATCTTAACTGATATGATGTTATATTATTTACTGACATTGATCGATCTGATAATATATGATTGCATCTGATTGTATATAATTGCTTCTGACTATATAGTTGCCAGATTTGTAACAACCCGAGTAAAAAAGTTTTGATATAATCATATATTTTTTTCTGATATAACTATATATAAATTGAACCATCAATGGATCCCAAAAATGGAGGATCCAAAAATATATGATTATATCTTATTAGATCAAATTTGATATAATTAGATCCTAAAAAAAAAAAACAGTAAATTTCATTTAATTTGATATTGAAGATCATATCAGATCTAATATGATACAATTATATATTTTTATATCTTATTAGATCTAATTTTTTACATATATCAAATTAGATAATATTTACCATTCCATTTTTGGGATCAAATAATATATAATTATATCAAATTTAATCTAATAAGATATAATAGTATATTTTTTGATCCTCCATTTTTGGGATCAAATGATATATGGCGCCGTACTACTATTTTTTAGTTATACCATCAGATATGAATAGATATAAATATTAGCATGTCCCGAAATCAGGAAATTTTAGAATTTCTTTAGGGCATACCACCAGAACGATGCTTATTGAAGAGCTGATTACGGGAAAAATAATTAAAAAATTGTTGGAGGTCATCTTCAGGGCGCAACCAGTGCTTAAAGCTTTCATCCGTGGTGCATTTGGTCAAAAAAAAAATATTTTTTTTTTATTTTTAAAATTGGTGCCAAAAGTTTCGTTAGGTAGAGTACATTCAGGAAAAAATATTTATAAAGTTTTCGTGGAGCAATTTTGGTCCACCGCAACGTTTTGAAACTTCAAGGATGCTTAATTTATTAAATATTTTTTTAAGTTTTTGTAAAAAACTGTTTTTTATACAAAGGCTTAAACATAAACTCCGTTTTATACAAAATCTTAAAAGAACTCTTCAAAACTCCGGTTTTTACAAAAACTTAAAAAAATATATAATAAATTACACCTTTTTAAAATTTCAAAACGTTGTGCTGGACCAAATTTTCTCCATAAAAACTTTATAAATATTTTTTCCAGAATGTACTCTACCTAATGAAACTTTTGGCACCAATTTGTAAAATAAAAAAAAATATTTTTTTTTTCACCAAATGCACTACGGATGCTAACTTTAAGCGCTGGTTGCGCCCTGAAGATGACCTCTAAAAAATTTTTAATTTTTTTCCCCGTAATCAGCTCTTTACTAAGCATCATTCAAGGGGTATGCCCTAAATTTTTTCATTTTCGGGACACGCTAATAAATATGTATAAATAGATCTGATGAGATCCCATACATTTTTATACATATTGATTATGGGATTCCCATTACATTTTTTTTTTTCATTTCATTGCTCGTAATGAAAATATTTTGCTCTAAATACTTTTATTCACTGTAAAAGGATACGGTCAAGCTGAATTAAAATTTCGTACACACATTTTTTGCTGGGATAGTTAGTTCTGTAAACAAAGTATAATATGTACGTTACCTACAAAAGCCACTCAACCAAAAGTGTCAAATGCGACTGTGGTATATTTTTCTAGGTTCCTATGAAAAATACACTGAAAAAAATTTTAAAATTAAAAAGTTGAATTTTTATTTCGTGCAGTTCAAGTCCATATTAAGTATTTCTGAGAAATAATATTTTTTGTTATACACTGAGAAATCTGAAAAAAAAATAGAAAATATTTTTCGGAAATCGTTTACCCTCCATCATCAGCGCTTTTCGACTGTTGTACTATGCACGAATAAGTAATAGTGCTAGGCATATAAAGACAAATATTTCTATACATAACTAAAAAATGTAGTTACCTTTGACCTTACAATCTGTCTAGCCAATGCATAATATAAAACTGTTATGCTTTTTTTAAGTGCTATGAGTAATTTTTCATAAATTTTTTTTTGTCGAGATGCTTGTGACCTTAAATTCCTTCGGTAGACTCCACAGATCTTCAAGGACCTACGCTAAAATTTAATTATTATCTATTATTTTTACAAAATTGTTTTATTTTTTTATACCCTCCTTTTAGTGATAGAGGGTATATATAAGTTTGTCATTCCGTTTGTAACTCATCGAAATATCGGTCTAGGACCCCATAAAGTATATATATTATTGATCAGTGATCGATTTTAAGACATTCTAGCTATGTCCGTCTGTCCGTCTGTCCGTCTGTCTGTGGAAATGGTGATCACGACCAAAATATTACACGGAGATGACTGAAACATATTTATTGGAAGTTCTCCTGAGCAGTTTGGTATTGCATTTGAGCGATATCGGTTCAGCGGTTCAAAAGTTATGATCGAAAATGTAAGGACATCTCAAAAATGTTGGCACATTCAACATAACCTAAAAATACAAAATGATTTAATTCGGCTGCTGGTTGACATATGTGAACATAATTGAAAACCGAAAGGTACTTAAACAAGTACGAACACATTTTTTGACAAAAAAAGAAAAAAAAAATCGCGGATTTTTTTTTTCCAAAATTTTTTTTTCGCGGAAATTTTTTTTCAATTTTTTTTTTTAAGTTTTTTGCAATAATCTTTTTGATATTGTGGAGGGTATCAATACATTCGGCACGGCCGAATTTAACTTTTTTACTTGTTAGTACCTAAAACTGTTTTTCGTAGTGTAAAATAATAAAATCCCACCACCAATTAGAGTAAAAGGTTTTATGTGGTTGGATTTTGAATATACTAAAAGCCAATACTTTTTCAATATAAATGCCATATAAAATTCCGTTTGATCGAATCCATCAACACCCTTAACAAACAAATTTGAGTTAATTCCCCCCATAGAACTCCACTTCCTCCCTTACAAATCAATTTCCCCCACACAAATCGACCGCCCTAAAAATTAGTTTGGGCCGCTAAAAAAATACATGTCGAATTAATTTTCGTTCTGAAAAACATATCTAAATTTTATAAAGATCGGAGGGTGACGCCAGGGAGACTCTCCTGTTAGTCGTCACGTGTTTCAAACTTTGTCAGATTCTATTGTAAAGATTATTTAGAAAATTTAAAACTCAATATTACAAGTAGTAAAGGGAATTTGAATGACAAATTGTATAATTTTCTACTTCTAATTCTCAATGAGGATAGAATTGAATATGTATAAATATTGTTGTTTGAACATTAGCGATTCTTCTTTAAAATTACCTTTGCTACTTGTAGTATTGGGTTTTAATATTTGATAAATAGTATTGACAATGGAATCTGTCAAATTGCGAAATACGTGTCGACTTAGACTTGCAACAATTACCAGCATAAATAAATTTAAAACAGAAAAATAATTTTCTTGAAAATTATTCTATGAAAATATCATAGTTTTAATTTGTTAACGCAATAATGACCTCGAGCTGGAATAAACCTACGTAAAATATAATATTTTAAAGAAATATCGGTCTAGGATCCCATAATGTATATATATTATTGATCAGTGATCGATTTTAAGATATTCTAGCGATGTCCGTCTGGTCTGACTGTTCGTCTGTGGAAATGGTGATCACGGCCAAAGTATTAAACATATATGACTAAGACTTAGCGTATTTACTTGGTGTTGCCTTAAGCAGTTTGGTATTGCATTTGAGCGAAATCGGTTCAGCGGTTCAAAAGTTACGAAAGAAAATGTAAGGACACTTCAAAAATTTTGGTATATTCAACATAACCTAAAAATACAAATTGCTTTAATTTGGCTGCTGGTTGACACATGTGAACAGAATTAATCACCGAATGGTATTTAAAGAAATACAAACATATTTTTTTTTGCAAAAAAAAAAAAAAAATTCGCCGATTTTTTTTTGAAAAAGAAAAAAAAATCGCCGATTTTTTTTTTCACCAAAAATTTTAAATTTTGTTATAATTTTTTTTTTGTGAATAAAACGTTCTTAAAGCACTTGTTTACATTGCTCTTAAACCGCTTTAATCTCGCTTAGATCGATGTTATCATTCTGATCTTTTGACAGCACTTTTTCTGCCTCACAGTGGAAGATGGACGCGCATCGTAACAAAATCAAAATTGTCAGCGATTTGATCGGTTGAACATGGGTTTGATAAAAGACATCCTAGGGGATAGAAAACCATTCAGAAAATATTTATGTGTCATTTACTTTGACCAGGGCGTCTCTCCAAAGTCCAAACATTTTCAGGTTTTTTTAAAAAATGAAAATTTTTTGGAAACCTTTTTTAAATGACTGAGTAAAACTATTTCTAAGTAAGCTAACATCCTGAAATTTTAACACAGCTTTGACAATATATGTAACTTATTAAAACTGCCCTTATAAGCTAAAATTTTAAACCGCGTTATTTGTTAATTGACTGCCAAATGTTGTCATTTTTTAAGAAATGTGTAAAAAAGACTCTTAATTATAGACTGCATCTTTTGTGGAACCTTGTGGATACAGACAAATTCAATATGGGGTGAAACTAGAGGTGTTTATCTAAACGAGGAACTTTATTTCGTTCACTGTGTGCCTGTTACCTTTTACACCGTCCGACAAAAATAAAAAAAAAACTCGATAATATACGTTTGAAACTAAAGACTAAATGTAGTAAAACTGCATTTACAGATTTTCAGTTCGTTATCCTGTTTCCTTTTAAAAGGACTTCAAGGTTTTAGAGTATTAAATTTTATAAAATATTTTTTATATATTTGTATTTGTCATATGATGCCACTATTAATGGCATATGAAAGAGGAGGATATCCCCTAATTTTTCTATTTTATTATTTTTACATATCGGATAAAAAAGGTAAGTTACGTACTTTCAAAACTTTATCCTTCAATATCATTCAAAAATTTCAACAAAAAATATTTTGACTAAGTTTTCAAAGGACGCTATTCACATCCATTTATCCTGATATGGAAAAATAAAAAAAATAGGGGAGATCCTCCTCTTTCATTTGCCATCCCCAGTAGCATCCTAGGACAAAATGACGTATTTAAAAAAAAATTCATGTTCGAATTTTTTAACCAAACCCGGCTCAAAAATTCGGAAATTTTGACATTATTTAAAAAATTCCAAAACCGTGATTTAATTTTTCAACCAAAATGGTCTTAAAAGTTGCGAAATGTTAAGAATATTATGTAAAAAATATTAAAAAAATTTAAAACACGTTTTTTGTCCAAAAATGCTGATCAGCATCTGTGGACCAAAATCGCTGATCAGCATTTTTGGAGCAAAATCGCATTTTTTTTATCTTTTTAATATTATTTAGTTAAAATACTTAATATTTTACAACTTTTGAGACCAATTTGTAATGTAGAAAATATAAAAAAAAAAAAAAAACACGATGTTAGTCCAAAACTGCTGATCTTCATCTGTAGACCATTATTATTTAGTTAAAATACTTAACCTTTTCCAATTTTTGAGACCAATTTGAATAAAAAATTGTTTTTATGTTGAAAAATCAGCATCTGTATACTAAAATCGCGCTTTTGGAATTTTTTAAATATTTTTTAAGTAAAGTACGCAAAATTTTCGATTTTTTGAGCTGGATTTGGTCAAAAAATTCGGACATTAATTTTGGTCGAAATACGTAATTTTTTCCAATTTTGACCGCCGGTTGCCGACTGAAGATGACCTTGCAAAATTTTTTCATAAATTTTCCTATAATGAGCTCTAACGTGGCCATCGTTTGGCAGATATAACGACAACCGATAGTTATTATTAATTTTTATAGAACCCTTAACTTGTATTTCAAGTTGTTACAAATGAAATGACAAACTAATTTATATCCCCTACCAGTTAGTGAAGGAAAAAAAAAACTAAAAACATTTTCTTGTTCTTAAAATAAATGACGCTGTTTTTTAGTAAAGCCCAAAAGTTTTTTTTATTATAAATTTGTTTTGTTTGTTATTTTTATTTTTATTTTTTGTTTTTTTTTTTCTTTAAGTGTTATGACTGTAAAGTTTTGTTTGTTTTTGCCAAGTTTTTCACAATGTCAACAACCTTAGCCGAGTATATAAACTGTTGTTTTTTCTGTGTAGTTGTTGTACATATTACTAGTGGTTAGCATATGCACTTACATGTAAAGGGTGACTCATGTGGAGGTGACAAATAAGTTGTTGTTGCCTTTTTCTAAATAATCGAGAAATAATCATTTTTGTTGTATAATAAAAAATTTTGCAAAAATTAAGTTAGAACACTTGTTAATGGAGATGTCGACAGAATTCGGGAGTAGCCATCCTTCCATCTACAGCGCTTTTCGATTGTCACTCTTAATGTGTGTCAAATTTGAATGAATAGTCTTGACAAGATCTTGACGAGACCGAAACATAAATAAATTTAAAACACAAAAATAAATTTTATGAAAATTATTCTATGATAATATCATAGTATAATTAATAAAGAAAAATAACCTCGAGCTGGAATACAACTACTCAAAATATAATATTTTAAAGGTCGAATAAAGCAATTTTTATTTTTTTTTTTTCAAAAATTAAAACAGAATTTAATATAAAATATTTTATTTTATCTGTTCTAATTGTTTCTTTCAAATTTTCTATATGACACCTCCTTTTGAATTACCCTTTATATTGGTTTGTTAGTTTTATAATTTTATGTTTTTTGGTAGCTTATTATTGGCTTGTTTACGTTGTTTTATTTTTTTGTATTATTTTATTTTTATAAATATTTATTTGCATTTATTGTTTGTTTTTCGTTTCATGTGCCTGTTTTTTTCTGTGTCTGCCTGTCAGACGGTCTTTCGGTCTGTCTGTAGAATGTCAGTTATGGAATCTAGTTATGTCTGTTGTTGATGTGTTTTTGTTTTTGCATACAATTTTGGCTAACAAACAAAGCCGTACTTTTTTTTTAAGTTTAAATTATAGTCAAATATATGGGTCATTAGTTTATAAGTGTCATTAGTCAAATTGGGTAATAGAACATTAAAAATATTTGTGGGTCATAATAATTTTTTAATATTAGAATTTGAATTTTAAGGAAGCCAAATAATAAAACAGAAATAATAAAAGACAACATTTTTAATGACTCAGAATCTTTGAAATTTTTTTATTTAATCGAGTCATAAATATAATTATATTACAAAAACCAATAAAGTTTTAAGTAAAATTTTTAGTTCAAATTAGAGATGGGCGCGTGAGTGAATTTCGACTCACGCACGCTCACGCTCACGAAATACAAATATTGCTCACGCACGATCACGCACGAAATATTTTTTTCTGCTCACGTTCACGCACGCTCACGTGAGTTACTAAAATTTTTCTCACGCTCACGAAATAATCACGCTCACGAAGACTCACGAAATTCAAATTAACAAATTTTATTTTACTTTTTTCGAATTCGTGCAAAAAAAGTATTTAACTTCCCTGAAACAATAATAAAAATTTATTTAAACAACAATTTTGTAATAATTACCCTATAATATCAATAAAATGACGATTTTTTATTTGTTTTTTGTTTTAAACAGCACAAAACAATCACGCAAACTCACGAAGCAAAAATTACTCACGCACGCTCACGCACGAAATATTTTTTTCTAATCACGTGCACTCACGATCACGTGAGTAAAAATAAATTTCACTCACGATCACGCGTGATTCACGCGTGAATCACGTGAATCACGAAAAATTCGTGTCACGCGCGCATCTCTAGTTCAAATCAATACAACATTTTCTATATTAAACCCTAAAAGTGTAATGCCAGCAACATGTTGCTAACAACATATTTTCTGCAGTATCAAAATTATTGGTTAAAAAAATTTGGTTATTTTTAAAAACAAAACAAATTTAAAGCAACATTACATCATGTCAGCAACATGTTTGTTTTTATCATGTTTGTAATTTTATCAATAACAAAAATGTTGCCATGATCATATTTTGTTCAAATCAATACTACGCTTTTTTATGTTAAACCCAAAAAAATGTAATGCCTGCAACATGTTGCTGATAACAAATTTTCTGCAGTATTTAATTTATTGATTTAAAATATTTGGTTATATTTAAAATACAACTTTAAATCCACATTATATTAATTAATAATTAATAAAAAACCTAACCAGATGTTTTTGTCCATAACCGATACAGTTTAAAGTTAATATTTCATCTAAATCAGTTCTCTATTTTAAACCCTAAAAGTGTAATGCCTGCAACATTGTCACCAAAATAAACAATACTAATTACAAAGATTTTACGGTTTGAAAGAAAGAAATTTTTCGGCAACATGTTGCAAAGAATTTTTTTTTTTTTTTTGTATTTTTTTCATCCATTTAGTTAAGTTTAGTATTATTTATTGTTAACAACATGTTGCTTAAGAATTATGAATAAACTAAATATTTTTTTTTTAATTTTAAAAAAAGTGTTGCTAAACAAGATCTAAGTAAATAAGATTTTATCCAAATAACCGATAATCAACCAATTTTTTTTAATTTCAAGCCCCTTAACTTTAATGACTGCAACATGTTGCTAACAACATATTTTCTTCATACATAGATTTCAAAAATTTTGTTTTATTAAAGAAACAATTTTATCATGTTGCCTGGACTTAGGAATAAACAAGATGTTTGTATTTTGATAGAAAAAAATTGCTTGGATCATGTTTCTATGATATAAATGCCTGATCATATTTCCGTGATCTAATGCTTGCAACATGTTGCTAACAACATATTTTCAATAGTATAAATATATTGATTTAAACTTTGATTTAATTGAAAAAAACTAAAGGCAACATTACATCATGTCAGCAACATGTTGCTTTATACTCTGGAATAAATTGTAAATTTTCAATAAAAAAATCACATTTCCAGTGTAATCAAAAAAATTATGACATAAAAATTTTATCCAGATATAAAGAATGGCAATGCATTGGCAAAGCACTTGAAAAAGTTGCACTTGCGGTGTTTCTCCAAAAATTATATAATATTGCTATATAATGTTTCCTTAATAGTGTAATTCGAATTTAAATTTATAAGTGCCGGAAAAAAAAATATATTTCAGCAACATGATGCCATACCCAAATGTATAATTATCACCAAAATAAACAATACTAATTACAAAGATTTCACAGTTTGAAAGAATAATTTTTTCTACAGCAACATGTTGCAAAAAAATTCTATGTTTTAGTAATTTTTTATGCAGTTAGTTTAGTTTTATTTAAAGTTAATGCAATCTATAGAGAAATTATAGATGTCAATCTACTATTTCAGCAACATGTTGCTAAAGTATTAAATTTAACTACACCACTAAAAAACATGTTGTTAGGACTATGTTTCCGACTTAGATATAACACTGGACACAGTTTTTCTAAAAAATGCATATTATATTCCTTGAATTTTTAATCAGCAACATGTTGCTGGAATTAATTAAATATTGTTACCATCATATTATCATAAAATTACGTTAAAGGAAATAATTTATTAATTTTTGAACTATTAGCCAGCAAAGATTCAGTTTTTATGTGTGCAACGTATTTGTAGAAATATTAATTTATTGAATACTTTATTAATCCGCAATTTTATGTTTGCAACATGTTGCTAACAACATAATTATTTTTCTATACTTTATAAATCCTCATAACTTGTTTCTTTTTTTTATACGATCAAATTGTGTATACAAATTAATGATGGCAACAAATTTTTTAAAGACTGCAACAAGTTGCTAGGGTTTTATAATACCATATTTAATAAAATAGAAACTGTGCAAAATTTTTATTTTCATTTAATTTTAAAGAAATTTAACAAAAAATAAAAATGGTAAAAATTTAAGTTTTTATGTTGGCAACATGTTGCTAGCAACATAATTTTTTTAACTATATATTATTTGACATAATTTGTTTTTTACGACTAAAATGTGGAGTCAATTTTAAAGAAATTTAACAACAAATTTGAAATACACATTTTCTTAAAAAAATTGGCTCATTAACAAGACAGTTACAGACTGGCAACATGTTGCTAGCAAATATAACATTTATTATAACTTTGCTGATGCAGATAATTTGTTTTTTTATAAAGATATTTAAATATATAAACAAATTTATGACTGCAACATATTTTAGTGTTAAGAAACATGTTGCTAGGCTTATAATATTTAGTTAAAATATTTTTATAAAAACCTGTCAAACTTTTTTTATTTTTTTATTTTAAATCATTGTTTTCTAAAAATATTTTATTCATTTAACACGGCTAAAACAAGTGTATCGATTTAGTTTACAAGCCTGCAACATGTTGCTAGTAAATATTACATATATTGTAACGTTGTAGATGCAAATAATTTGGTTTTACTACAGATTGAATTACACATACAAATCAATGACAGCAATATATTTTAGTGTAAAGGAACATGTTGCTACGCAAAAATATTTTTATAAACACCTAAAAACCTTTATTACAAATTTAAATTAAATTTTCGATTCAGTTTATATTCCGGCAACATGTTGCTAGAAAATACAACATTTATTATAACCTTTTTGATTCTTTTTACATAAAGCGATTTAAATACGTATACAAATAAATGACAGCAACATATTTCAGTTCCGGCAACATGTTGCCATGGTCATAATGTTTAGTAAAAATATTTTTATAAAGGCCTGCACAACTTCTTTCATATTTTCAATGGTTAAGAAACTTTCCATCAAATTTCAAATAATTTTTTTTTTTTTTATAAAATAAAATCAATCCCTTCCATTTTCATAATCATAATAACTATAATAATAAATATTCTCTTTCCGTCTTTTTTTAAAAATTCCATGTCAGTCTGTCATAACATTTAATTATACCATACAATGGTTGGGTATGTCCACAGTTAATAATACCATAAATTAAGGTTTTTGTTTTCACATACATGGAACTAATTCATTTTCTATGCCATGCATTTCATATTTGTACTGTTGAAATAACTAAAAAAAAAGCTAAAAAAAAGTTCCTGAACTGGTTTTACTTATTCATCAGTAAGTATGTATTACCAAAGAAGATAACTAGCACGCTTTAAAGATAAAAAGATTGCAAGACACAAAGAAAAAATAGAAACGCATCTGCCTTTTAAAGATTGTCTTACTTTTTTTTTTTGATTTTTTTATTCAGAGCAATTATGACAAAGAGACATAGAAGAATCTACAGAAGTTTAAGAAAAAAAAAAACTTGTTGATATGTTTTTTTAAAAAAAAAGAAGATGCTTTAAAAAAATCTAAGTAAAATGCATAAAATACTTCATACACTTTTAATAGTATTTTTGCAAAGAAAGTGTAAAACTTTCATCATTTCCGTTTAAAGTCTTCGCTACAAATTTAATTTAATTCAGCCAGCTACTGCAATTTATTTTATCATTTTAGCAAACACATTCGTTAAGGCGCTTTATTTAACAATGCATCATTTAGATTGTTGTTTTTAGATAAGATTATATTATGATGGAAATATCTATAAAGATGATGTATGCTGAATACAAGCAAAGATGAACAAATAAGCAAAAAAAGTGCTGAGAAGTTGGAGTGAAGTGTTTATAGGTTGTTCAACATGTCCCCAGATAAGTCCTTGTCTTTTAAAGTATTTTCAGTACTCTTTTGGTATAGTTAAACTATGTAGGGGACTTTAAATAAAAAGGTGATATTTATTAAGGACTAGAAAGTTATATTAAAATAACTTCAAACATAAACAATTTTGTGGAAATTTTAAATTTGAATGCAAAAAATATTTTTTTTGGTTTTTTTTAATTTTTTTAGCAAAAAAAAAAATAAATAAACAAATTTTTTTGAGTGTAAAAAAAATTTGTTGAAGAATTTTTTTGAGTGTAAATAAATAGTTTTTTATAAAAAATTTTTGACGACTCTCTTGCATTTTTTAAGAAGATTTCAAATGTCAAATCAAAAAAAACTGGAAAAATTATTAATTATTTATTTAACAACATTATGTTGCCAGCAACATGTTGCTAAAGCGAAAATATTTTAGTATATTTAAGTTTTTCGGTTTCTTTTTTATAAAAAAACCAAACACATTATCAGTCGAATCAAACAAAAATACTGGAAAAATTATTAATTATTTAGCTAACAACATTATGTTGCTAGCAACATGTTGCTAAAGGGAAAATATTTTAGCATATTTAAGTTTTTCGGTTTCTTTTTTATATAAAACCGAACACATTATAAAAATTGGTAAATTCTCTTGTGATAATACTTTTTATACTAATTGCATAATGTTGCTAGCAACATGTTTAAAAAACTTAAAATATTTTTTGTAGTATTTTCTAAAAGTCTCCCTTATATTTTTTATGTATTACAAATTTTTCATGTTAACTTAACCATATTTAGCATGTCATTGAATATTAAAACAATTTTCTTGACATGCTTCATCATCAGCAGCATCAAATGTTGCTGAGTTTTTATTTTTCTCTCAGAAATGTTTAAGATACTATTTTTTTATATTAGTTTGTATGTTGATGGTAATATAATATTAGTTGGTGGTCTTGTTGTGGTTTATACTTTTTTTTACTTGATATACAATTCAATTCTTAGGACTCGTGTTCTATTATGGTTTTTATAAGATTCTTGGTTAAGTTCTTGTTGTTGATTTTGTTGGCTTTATAGTGTGTTCTTTTAAAAGTTTAAGACCCTTGAAGTTATAATTGGCTTTAAACATCAACTTGTTTTTTAAAACAGATCTATCTTGTTGTGGTTTTTTTAAAAGATTTTTATTTTTGCCATTTGTTATTAAATTCTTTTTTTTATGTACTGTGTAGTTTTAAAGATACTTTCAATTTGTTTTGTGTTGACATGTGAAAATGACATAAGTAAAACCACTTTTGCTCATCTATGTTAGCTGCAGGCAATGTATTTGAGTTAATAGAACAAGGATCTTTTTTATTTGTAAAAAAAATAACAATTTGTTAAACCTTTTAAATGTGAGAAAAAATGCCGCTTTTAAAAAAGCATACACTTAGAATCTGCAAAATTTGTTAATTCTTAAAAAAACAAATCTAACAACTTGTTGCTGGCAAGTTGGCAGGATGATATTTTTTCAACGAGATGACAAAATTCTATAATATTCCATGCGGGGCTTTGTTTAAATTCAACTCGCCCAACTAAGCGCTTTTAAACGTGTTGCTAGCAACATGTTTCAAATCAAAAAATATGTTTTGAGATTTGTTTTTTATGGATTTTACCATAAAAATTTTACTTCGAACTTAAAAAAGTGTTAAGCCAGATTGCACTGCCAACCCTAAGTCTTTGCCTTTACTTAAGTGCTAGATTTTTTATGTCGTTTGGGTCATTTGAACGGTTTTTAATACGAGATTGCCTGCAACAACAGCGAAAATAAAATTTTAGTATTTTTTTAATTAAAAAAACAAATTCTTGTCTACTAGAATCATGAAAGTTGCCAAAATGTCGAAATTTTAAAAACATGTTGCTAGAGACATTATTTGGGGTTAGTGTTTCTAGCAACATGTTTTTAAACTTTCGACATTTTGGCAACTTTCATGTGCTCAACTAAAACTATACAATATTTTTAAATTTTAACATAAAAATTCTGACTTATCCAATTATAAAATAAATTAATAATTATTATACGCCATAATGTTTGTGGCAACTTGTTATTAACCAAATGTTTTTCTTTTTAGGCATGTTGCTAGAAACATTTATCCCAAAACATGCACTCCGCCAAAAGTATACAATATTTTAGAATTTTAGCATAAAAATTCTGACTTATCCAATTACAAAATAAATTAAAACCGTTATGTTCAAAAATCTTGCAGGCAACATGTTGCTGTAAAATGTATTAATAAGAATATTACTGAATTATGTTGCTAGCAACATTATAAAAAATATGTTTTAAAATTTATTAACAATAACTTTACTTAATAACGTTGCTAGCAACATCTTGAAAAATATTTTGTCAACCAAAAATAAATAATATTTTTCAAGTTTCTCTTATAATTTTTTGTCAGCAACATGTTGCAGAAAAATAACATGATCTTAATTATTTGTTTGATATAAATTTTACTAGCATTATTTTCTTAAACACAATACATTTTAAATGGTGAAAACAGCAAGATGTTGCAGAGAACAATATTTAAGCAACATTTTCTAGTACTCAGTTACTTGTTACTAAAATTTTCGTAAATTAAGAATCATGTTGCTAGATACATGTTTCAAAAACATGTCAACTAAAAATAAACAATATTGAATAAAAACATAAAATCTCAGACACAAACACTTAAAATAGTACTTTTTTTAGCATATTTAACTGTGTCAATATATTTCCATATTTTAGAATATTACTGAATTATGTTGCTAGCAACATTATTAAAAATATGTTGTAAAATTTATTAACAATAAGTTTACTTAATAATATTGCTAGCAACATCTTGAAAAATATTTTGTCAACCGAAAATAAATAATATTTTTTAAGTTTCTCTTATAATTTTTTGTCAGCAATATGTTGCAGAAAAATAAAATCTAATTATTTGTTTGATATAAATTTTACCAGCATTTTTTTAAATGCAGAACAAAACACAATACCTTTTAAATGGTGAAAACAGCAGACAACAATATTTGCAGACAACAATATTTAAGCAACATTTTCTAGTACTCAGTTACTTGTTAAAATATTTCTTATTTAAACGTGTTACTAAAATTTATGTTGCCAGCAACATATTGCATGAAACACCTAAATTATTTTTCAAATTTTTCCTGATTAAGATAAATTTAAAACAATACATCTAAATTTTTTACTGTATTATTTTGCTGGCAACATTTTTATTACTGTATTATGTTGCTGGCAACATGTTGCAAATCAATAACATGAGTTTTACAATATGTAATAATTTTTTTATCATGTTTAAATTCAAATATTTTAAAATTTTTTCCTACAAATTCAACAAACGTTATTAAAAAATATCTTTTAGCAAATTTAAGTTAATGTTGCCAGCAACTTATTGCATGAGACAGCTAAATTATTTTCCAAATTTCTCATGATTAAGATAAATTTCCAAAAAATACTACTAGTTTTATTACTGTTTTATGTTGCTGGCAACATGTTGCAAATCTATCACATGATTTAAAATGTAATAATTTTTTTATGTAGGAAAAAAACACACTACCGTATTTTTACACGTCTTAATTATAGTGACAGCTTTATGTTGCGATCAACGTTATTATAGCAACATTTAAAATTTAAATACAAAATATCAGACAAAACGGCCAAATTATTATGATTATTATAATAATTATTATAAAGCTTCAAGCAACATTTTATTGACTAAACATATGTTCTCTGTCATTTTCATTTTGTGAATTTTTCTACAAATTTTGACAATTGTCTCAAAAATAGTTTCAAAGTTTTAGCAGATTCATAATTATGTTGCCGGCGTATAATTCTAGCCACATATTGCAAGAAAAATAAACTATATTTCTTCTGTTATTTTTATCTCAACATGTTGCAGACCAAAATTATCACAGCAAGTGATATTTTTGGCCTGACATAATTATTTACTAAGAATTAAAAACAGTAACAATTTCATGTTGACAGCAACATGTTGCAGGAACTTTATTTTAGCAACATGTTGCCAATTTTTTTTTTTTTATTTTAATCAAAATATTACATGTTACAGATGAAAACATGTCTTTGGGGAATTCTTCTGAGTTAGTTATAAACTTGAAATTGTTCTTCCAACAGTTAATCATATTAAAAATCATTTAGCTAGCAACATGATACCAGAAACATGTTGCTGCATACCACCGTTCGACAAAAATGAAAAAAGTTGTTAAACACGAACTGGATAATATACTTACGTTTGAAACTAGAGGCGAAATGTAGTAAAACTGCATTTGCAGTTTTTCTTTTCATGATTCTGTTTCCATTTAAAAGGACTTCAAAGTTGGATGCACTTTTATAAAATATTTTTTTAATATCTGTACTTGTCCTAGGATGCCACTAGTGATATCAAATGAAAGGGGAGCATCTCCCCTAATTTTCCTATTTTAATGTTTTTACATATCAGGAAAACGGAGGTAAGTTACGTCCTTTCAAAAATGTATCCGTAAATATCATTCGAAACTTTTAACAAAATACATTGAAAAAGTTTTTAAAAGACTTTATTCACATTCTTTTATCCTGATATGGCATAATAAAAAAATGGATTAATTAGGGAAGATCCTCCTCTATCATTTGACACAGTGTCATCCTAGGCCCAGTACAAATATTTCAAAAATATTTTACAAAATGTATCCTAAAAAACTTTGAAGTCCTTTTAAAAGAAAACAGGATCACGAAATGAAAAACTGTAAGTGCAGTTTTACTCCAGTTGATCTCTCTTTCAGACGTTTATCATCTGGTTCATGTTCAATATTAGCTGTCGGACGGTGATAGCAAATGGTTTTTATAAAGTTTAATATAATTGTTTACCAAAAATAAAAAACAGCATCAATTTCTAAATTCATTTCATGTTGACAGCAACATGTTGCAGACACATTTTTCTAGCAACATGTTGCAAGTGAAAAAAAATTTAATTAAATTTATCATAATATTACTTATTTTACTTGCCTCAACATGTTACAGATGAAAAATATGTCGTTCAGAAATTCTTTTGAATGAGTTATTTAACATGTTTAAGATGAAAAATATGCATTTGGACATTTCTTCTGAATAGAGTTAATCATAAATTGAAAATAATATCTTCATATAGTTAAT
Organism: Pegoplata infirma; assembly: GCA_963921195.1. Lineage (NCBI taxonomy): Eukaryota > Metazoa > Arthropoda > Insecta > Diptera > Anthomyiidae > Pegoplata > Pegoplata infirma. The sequence goes on from OY992540.1 coordinate 14,044,207, forward strand.
CATATTATTAATCTTGTAGGTAGCAACATTGTGCAACAAATTAACATCAAATTCTGTTCTTAGAACTCAGTTTTGTTATAATACTTATGTTGCTGGCAACATGTTGCCGGTAATAAAAATTTGTATTTCATATATTTTCAATGTTGCTTTTATTATAAATATTAAATTTTTATATTAAATTTTCTATTTTCAGGGTTCTGATCCTCGTGCTGCCACTTGTCGTGGTAAATTACAAACTCGTCGCTGTAAATTAAATCAGGAAATAAATAAAGAATTACGATTAAGAGCTGGTGCTGAAAACCTATTTAAGGTAAGTTTAAATAAAACAACTTTTTTAATAAAAAAATCATTGTTTTGAATATTTCCTCTCTTAGGCAACCACAAATCGTAAATTACGTGATACAGTAGCATTGGAATTAAGTTTTGTTAATTCCAATTTACAATTATTAAAAGAACAATTGGCTGAATTAAATTCATCAGTGGAAATATATCAAAACAGTAGGTAAGTGTATGCATCTTCTAAATGAATCATTTGCAAATTTTATATATATATCAAATAACCATAAAATGTTATTAACATTTAAAATAATTGTATTTAAAAGCCATAAGGAAATCATATTTATTTTGTTTGTTAATACTTTCCGAAAAAGCATAAATTTTCATTTGATCTTATTTATAAATACCACACACTCACCAAAAGAACGTCATCAATGCATGCATGCAAAAGGTCAATTCCATAAACCAAAAATAACTAAGGAACAACACAAAAATAAGCAGAAAAAATATACTTCTAACCCATGTCCATTTTTATTTTTATATCAAATTTATACAAAGTCAATAACAATGCTGGCTTGTGTGTGGTTTCCAAAGAGGATTCAATCTTTTTTATGAGGCATTCTATAATAAATATTCGGCAACGATAAATAGTGCATTGTTACTTGACTGATTTTTAGTCAATCTAGCAATGACTGTGTGTCCCTTTGTCTGTTGAAATCAATTTTTAGAAAAAACTAACAGAGCTTGATGGCTTATTTTTACCTCAAATGTTAAGTGTTCCTAAATACAAACCGCTATTGATAATCAGCCAAATTGGTCCAGTGGTTAATAAGTTATAAGAGAAAACGTCGGAAAGATAAAAATATGAAACAAATTTTCGTAATTTAATAAAAAAAAAATATTATATTAATGAACAAATTCATAAACTGTAGTTTTTATGAAGGTTTTTATGTACATTTTGATAGAATTTATAAAAAATATCGTAAAAATTTATTTCGCGAAAGATATTTAATAGAGTTAGAACTTAAAAAAAAAATTAAATATTTGTATGATAATTTTCATTGATATTTTAAGCAATAAATGAATTATTTCCCTTTTACTTTAAAAAAAAAGTTTTAAAAACATTTATTGTGTTGCACCCCATATATATTTTTTTTAAGATTTTTATAACATGCATGCAATTTTTTTTTTTTTTTGCTGGCTGGCTTTTGTTTATTTTATTTTCTTCCTGTAAACCATTAAGATTTTAAGTTACAGATTGATTTCAGTCATTGCCTTTTGTTAGTTTGGAAGATATTTTTTTTTTAGAATATTCCATCGCCTGTATTTGTTTGTGGAGGGATATAAATATGTTTGAATCTCTCTTAGAAGGAAGTGTTTTGTTAAGTATTGTTAAAAGTCATGCAATCTTCTTATTCCCAGAGGCTGTAAAATTTATGTGTACTGTAATTGTTTTAAATAGTCGGTAGAAAGAAATTTAATTAACCATTAAAACGAAAGGAAAAATTTTATTTGAATGTTAAAGTAAATTTACATGCACTTAAATCGTTGAAGAATGTGTAATGATCCCTTTAAGTAGGCAATGAAATGCAGGAGCAAGATAAGTATTAAATTAAATAAAAAGGTAACCAAAACATTAAAGTGAATTCTAAAATAATGTGGTATATCTTTGCAACATGTTGCTGGTTTTTTTAAATATGTTGTTTGCAACATATTGCTAACTCAAAAAACACAAAAAACTTACAGTTATTGTTATTATGTTATTTTTTCTCGCAACATGTTGATACTTTAAACCCGTTTTATAAAAAAAATGTTTGCAACATGTTGCCAAATACACAGAAACTTACAATAAAGTAAATGCTTAAATAATATTATATCTCCTTGTAATATGTTTCTGATTTTTTAAATATGTTGTTTGCAACATGTTGCCAAACTAAAAAAACACAAGTTTTTTGTGTTTTTTTAGTTTGGCAGCATGTTGCAAACAACAAAAATATTTTTATTATGTTATTTCTTTTTGCAACATGTTGCTGATTTATTTATATAAATTTTTGCAACATGCTCAAAAAATAAAAATACAACAATTATGTGAATGCTAAAATTATGTTTTTTTCCTTGTTGAACCATGTTGCTTAAAAACACATTTATTTTACATCAACATGTTGCTGGTTAAGCCCCCTTTTTTAAAGATTAAACATTTATAATGAAATCAATTTTATTTTTTATTCAGTTTTAAAAACAATATTTTAAAATGCCAAAATAAATTTGGAATATTTTTTCTAAAATCTATGAAAAAATAAAACAAAAAATTTTGTAAAATTCAAAAAAAAAATAAAAAAATCTAAATTAATCAAACTAAATCCTAGGATTTAATAAGTCCATTTTGGATTAATTTTGATTTATTTATATATTCTTTCTTTTTTCAAGATTTTTATACCCTACACCACACTGTGGTACAGGGTATAATGAGTTTGTGCTGATGTTTGTAACTACCCGAAATATTGGTGCTAGACCCACTTTTAAGTGTACCGATCGACTTAGAATAACTTTTTGAGTCGATTTAGCGATGTCCGTTCGTCCGTCTGTCTGTCCATGTAAACGGTGTAAACACGATACAGGTAGCAATTCTTAATCAATTGACTTGAAATTTGAAACTTAAGCCTCTTTTGGCCCAAGAAGCCTACGGAAATTGGAAAAAATCGGTCCATATTTAGACCTAGCCCCCATACAAAGGTCCTCTTTAGTTTTGGCTCAAATAATAGGTATCTTTTCGAAATTTGGCAGGTAATTATGTTTTATCCACACAAATCACCATTCCAAATTTTAAAGAAATCGGACCAGTTCTTCTTGTAGCCCCCATACAAACCACCTTCCCGATTTTCACATAAATCTCTCAAATTTCATGAAAATAGAAAATATTTAATTAAAATTCTGTTTGTGTATGTTAAACGCGTACTTTAATAACCTTATTAAATCTGACTATCATCGGACCATTTTTGGACTTAGGTCCCATGTGGAAATTTCGTCCGATAATCAGTTGAAGCGATTTATTGTCAACAAAAAGAAGCCTATTCCACTCAAATTTGATTAGTGAGTGCTTTTTAGACTTATTAAAGATTTGAAAAAATATAGATCTAATCAGTCCATGTTTGAACTTGGGACCCATTTTCCGGGAAACTCTGGTGTAGGGTATTATATGGTCGGTCTTGACCGACTATAATTTTCTTACTTGTTTATTATTTTTTCGGATTATAATTGCTAATTTAACGTATTTTATTAAAAAAAAATATTCCAAAATTGTTTTAGAATTTTTAAATAAATTTTTTAAACTAAATAAAACAATTCCATAAATAAGTCCACTTATTGAAAAACATAGCAATCATCACAAATCACAACATGTTATTTTTTTGTTGGCAACATGTAGCTAGAAATAAAAATCACACAGAAAATTGTTAATACTTAACATATGGTTTTCGTTTTGAAACTTGAAATATATTTAATGCCGATAAAAACTCCATTAATATCAACATGTTGCAAGTTAAACATCTTTTCATATAATACACAATTTATAAAACATTTATTGATAGTTTTAGCAACATTTTGAAAGAAAAAAAGTATCAAACATAAAAATGTTTAAGACACTTAAATTGGCTAAAAGTTTGTTTATCTTTGCAATATGTTGCTGAACTATTTGCCTTCAATAAAGGACTTCCTTGTTAACATTAAAATGTTGCTAGGTGAAAACTTTTTGTTACATAAAGAATTTAGGAACTATGTCTATGTCAGCAACATGTTCCATGAAAAATAAAAACACAATAAAAAAATTATCATAACCGTTTAACTATCACTAAAATAATGCCTTATCCCTATGCAACATGTTGCTGAAAAATATGCCATAAAAAATAACCACTTAAAAACTATCACAATAATTAAAAGTCGATATAAATCATTTAAAATCATAATGAAGCTAAAATAATTTCAAAATTGATTAAATTAATGCTAAAAATATATATTTTAAATGTTGCTGAATTCTTTTTTTTAATAAAGAACCATTTAATTGACATCAACATGTTGCTAATTATTAGGGATGAGATTTTCATGCACTAAAAAATCGAAAATATGCGCTTAAAATATGCACTAAAAAATTCAAAATATGCACTAAAAAACCTTAAAATATGCACTAAAAAATAAAATGTGCACAATAAAAATTTTGTTTTCATAGGAAAAACTTCTAAAAAAGCAAAAAATAACGCCGGGTTTAAATGGTAACATTTAAAACTTTATATTAGCAAGATTTTTTTAGAAATTAAGAAAATCTTAAAACAAAATAAAAAGAAAAAAATTTTTTTTTCTTATTTTCAAAATAAATTTTTAAAAATTTAAATAGTTTTTGGAAAAAATAAATTTCAATTTGTGTTTTTGCTTATTTATGCGAAAATATGCAAAAATATGCACTTAAAAGTTTGAAATATGCACAAAATATGCATTTAAAATTAAAATATGCAAAAATATGCATTTTCACTAAAATATGCAAAATATGCAAAAACAAATCGATGCCATTTTAACGCAAATTTCTTGATTTGGAAAGATAATTGGTCGATATCGTTTTTAGACTATCGACAAAAAACATGCATTTGCATGGAAATCTCATCCCTACTAATTATTAAGGAATTTAAAACCCATTTTTATTTATTTTTTCCTGAAAAATAAAAACAACATAAACAGATTATCATAAAAGTTAAATTATTACTAATATAATGTATTTTCCTTTGCAACATGTTGCTGGATAATTTGGCATAAAAAATAATCACTTTAAAATTATTAGAGCCATTTAATGAAGACGAGATTAGTTCAATTAAAATCTCTTCAGATGTGGATAGTTTTAAAACCATTTTTAAAATATTTTAAAACATCATGTTGTAAGAGAGGACAAATCATCACAATATTTAGGTAAATGATTCTTTTGGGCAACATGTTTCAAGAAAATACAAAAAAAATATTCAAAACAATTAAATTTATTCTTAAATTTTATTTTTACATTGGAACATGTTGCAAAACTATTTGCCATTAAAGTAAACACGTGCTAGTTAGAACGCATTTTGAAGAATTAAGAATTTAGAGACAATTTTTATTTTTTTGTTTAGCAACATGTTGCCAGAAAAACCACATGAAGAAATCATTAAAATGCATAAATTGATGCAAAACATCCTTTTTTTTTACTCATTACAATATGTTTCTGTTTTTCACATTGCAACATGTTTCTGAACTAGATGCCATTCAAATATAACTATATAATTAAAATAAACACGTTTTAGTAGAAACGTGTTTTTAAGAATAAAGCATTTAGAGATCATTTTTTGTATAGCAACATGTTGCTAGAAGAAAACATTAAAAAATCATAAAAATATTTTAATTGATGCGAAAAATTCGGTTTTTTCTCTTTGCAGTATGTTTCTATATTTCACAATGCAACATGTTGCTGAACTACTTGCTATTAAAAAATAACTATTTAATTAAAATAAACACATGCTTGTTAAAACGCATTTTGACGATAAATAATTTAGAGACCATTTTTATTTTTTGTTTAGCTACTTTATGCAAATAAAACGTGTTTTGAAAAATAAAGAATTTTGAGACCATTTAGTTTTTTGTATAGCAACATGTTGCTAGAAAAATTATCAAAATAATTAGTTTAATGCAAAAACTTTTTTTTTCTCTTTGCAATATGGTCTTGTTTTTCCTATTGCAACATGTTGCTAAACTATTTTTCTTTAAAAAAATAACTTCTGTATTTAAATCACCAAGTGCAGTTTAAACGCGTTTTGCACAATTAGGCATTTAGAGACCATTTTAATTTCTGCGTTAGCAACATGCTGCTAGAAAAAATAAAACACATGAAAAAATCAATTAAATATTTAAATTGATGCAAAAAAATCCTTTTATTTTTTCTTTACAATAGTTAAAACGCATTTTAAAAAATATAGAATTTATATAATATTTTTTTTTCGATTAGCAACATGTTGCTAAAAAATAAAAACTTAAAAAAATTATTGAAATAATTAAATTGTTGCGAATAATCCTGTTTTTCTCTGCAATATCTTTCTGTTTTTCACATTGAAACATGTTGCTGAACTTTTTACCATTAAAAAATATCCACTTTATTTAAATCAACAAAAATAAAAACACATGAAAAAATCCTCAAAAAAAAAATTAAATTGATGCTAAAATTATTGTTTTTTTTTGTCTTTGCAAGGTGTCTTTGAATAGCTTTTTATCAAAAAAGTTCGAAGTTATCAGAACAATTTAATGTAGCCACTAGAATTTTGTTTAAAAAAACAAACTGCTAATTTTAAACCATTCAAAAGAATGAAGCAAAAAGTTTTTAAAATCTTTTTAGCAACATGTTGCCATTTAAGAAAACAACACCAAATAATTTTAAAGCATGCTTTACGGCTTTAACTGCAGTTAAATATTGTTTCTCTTGGCAACTGAATTATTCGCCATAAAAAAATAACAACAAAATTACCATCAACATGTTGTTAAGTTTGTTACAAGCAACATGTTGTTGGAAAAATATTTAAAAAAAAAAAATTATATAATTTTCTACATTTATTTTAATGTCGTTAACATAACTAACTCTTAAAAAATCTTGGTAGCAACATGTTGCAGAGTGAAAAATAAAACTTTCCCCTGTATTAATTCAATACGAAATGTCATAATTATTCCGTACAAATAATTAATTTGCTAATAATTAATAATGAATAAATAAAGAACAGAAAATATGTTCGTATTTTGAAATAATAAATTATTTCACTCTCATTTATAACAATGTGAGTCACAATAAAATATTTTAAATTATTTTTCTTTTTAATTGTTTTAAAAGGTGTGAGATATTCCACAGCAAATTTCCTAAAAAGAAATTTAGTTGAAATTCATTTTTTGTATTTATTTTTAATTGGTTCTACAAAAAATTCTAAAGTTGAATTAAAAAAAATTGACAAGCTCTACATTTTAAATTTTATTCTGCAACATGTTGCTAACAAGGTGTCAGCTTCAGTTTAATGTTCCATATAAGGAAATTGTTTCCATATATGGTGATTTTCTAAATTTCTATTATAAAAGGTGTAAATATTAATGGAATGGTTCATAGTTTATAAAATTTCTATTAATTTATGTCTGGCAGTAATTAGTATTCATATTTTTTTTGCTGTTATTTCATACAATGTAAATAAAGAATTTGAAATGAAAATTTTAATGAATTGTTTATTTTTTTAGAATAATTAAAAAGAATTTACGTATTCTAGCAATATAATTTAAAAAAATATTTTTCAACCGTCTGAAATTTATTAACAATTGTTATTTTCTTTCTATCTAATTGTTTAAACGTGACAATATGTTGAAAATGTTGTTGTAACAAACTGATTAAATATTAGTAAATAAATATTTATTAAGAAGATTGTTAAAAAAAAAATCTAAACAAGTAAACAATTTGATAATAGAATTGTTTTTTGAAAAAAAAAACTGTTATAACAATTAATTTAACAAAACAAAAAGCTTGCCACTGACACTGAAAGATTATATTTATTGTTTAATACTCATAATTTATAATCTCTAAATTCCAAATGTTAAATATTTCATAAATGTAGGCCTGACTAATTGTAATTGAGTAAGATATAATTTTTTTTCTTATAACAAATTTTACGTTGTAAGTTTTATTATTTAATTTACGATGATTCACATATGTCACCTGCCTATTATAACATTTTTTTGTTAAATTTTCCACATTTTTATTCTTTTATTGAAGGCGGCCTAGTCTTTTTATATAAAATTATTTAAATTCTATTTGGTTGATTCATTTTTGTTGTATAATATTGTAGGTATATAAATCTGATAAATTTCAAGTATTTTGGGTTTGTTTTATTTTTTAGATGTTATTGCTGATAATTATTTTTTTTTATATCAAGCCAAGCCTTTTCCTATCTAAAATAATATAAAAAAAAAATTATTTTATTTCTATTTACTTTTTTTTGTGAAAATAAAAATTAAATAAAAAATTTGTTTAAATTTATAAAAACAAAAAAATTATATAAAAACAATTGTGTTGTTTTGTTTTTTGTTCTGGTCAAGTGATTTTTTGAAGCATCCAACTGTATCGTGTTACTACGAGTACTACTAGAATTTTGCATAAAACTCACACCAAAAAAAAATTAATAATATTCACTGTTTTGGGAGATTTACAAAAAAATCATTTTTGCACTCGACGTAATGAAGTAAAGTATTTAACTCTCAAATAAAAATAATGGGGTCCAGGGTTTCAGAAGTTGGTTTTATCTCGAATTTACGTTTTGACGTTTTAAAAAATATACGAAACACGCTTTCACAGAAATTGATTAGGCACAAAAATATTTGACCCAGTGATTTTGTAAAACAAAAAACAAATAAGAAAGTTATAGTCGGTCAAAACCGACCATATAATACCCTACACCAGTGTTTCCCGGAAAATGGGTCCCAAGGTCAAACGTGGACCGATTGGATATATATTTTTTCAAATCTTTAATAAGTGTAAAAATCACTCAAAAACCAAATTTGAGTGAAATAGGCTTCTTTTTGTTGCCAATAAACCGCTTTAACTGAATATTAGGCAAAATTTTCATATGGGGCCTAAGTCCAAAAATTTTTTTTTTTTTTTTTATTTTAGTTAACGTTTCTTACAAAAAAATTTATAAGAACGCTACTCCAAATGGAGCTTCTAGCAACAACAAATAATATATATTAAAATATATGTAGTCCAAAAATGGTCCGATTATAATCAGATTTGATTAGGTTATTAAAGTATGTGTTAAACACACACAAACAAAATTTTAATACAATTTTTTCTATTTTTATGAAAATTTGAAAGATTTATGTGAATACCGGGAGGGTGGTTTGGTTTTAGATTCCTTTAAAATTCGGAATGGTTAATACAAAACACGTTTACTTGCTAAGTTTCAAAAGGATATCTATTATAATATGGTTGTTAGGTCATTTATACCAAAATAAAATGGACCTTTGCATGGGGGCTAGGTCTTAACATGAACCGATTTTTTCCAATTTCAATAGGCTTCGTCCTTAGGCCAAACGAGACCTAAGTTTCAAATTTCAGCCAAATCTATTGATAATTGCGACCTGCATCGTGTTAACAACGTTTACATGGACGGATGGACATCGCTAGAATGACTTTAAAAGTTATTCTGAGTCGATCGGTATACTTGAAAGTGGGACTAGGACCAATATTTCGGGTAGTTACAGACATCAGCACAAAATCATTATACCCTGTACCACAGAGTAGTGTAGGGTATAAAAATCCACTAAAAAAATGTTTATACTCAAAAAAAAAAAATATACTCAAAAAAACTCAAAAAACTTTTAGACTCAATTTTTTTTTTCGAAATTTTACAAAATTTTTTTTAACATGATAATGTTTTTAGGCTGGTGTCTTATTTTAAAAAAGTTGCAGGACGCCACCTCAGTTTGACTATATAAGCAAACAATTAACGAAAAAGAAAACAAGAATTACTATTTTCATTTTCTTAAAACCAAAAATTTTAATAACTTGGGTTTGTAACTTGGATAATAATAATTCACCTCGTGGTGAATAAAACCGTTTTTCACCAGCTGGTGAATATAAAGTAACATAATTTTATTTCAACAAAATTTTTTTTTTCCATCAAATTTTTTTTTTCATAAATTTTTTTTCCATAAAATTTTTTTTCCATCAAATTTTTTTTCATCAACTTTTTTTTCATAAAATTTTTTTTCCATAAAATTTGTTTTTTTTATCAAACTTTTTTTTTCATCATTTTTTTTTTTATCAAATTTTTTTTTCATCAATTTTTGTTTCATCAATTTTTTTTTCATCAAATTTTTTTTTTTCATCAAATTTTTTTTTTTCATTAATTTTTTTTCACCAAATTTTTTTTTTATCAAAAATTTTTTTTTTTAATCAACATTTTTTTTCATAATTTTTTTTGTTTTTTCATCAATTTTTTTTTTTTTTTGTCATCAAAATTTTTTTTCATCAATTTTTTTCATCAAATTTTTTATTATCAATTTTTTTCTCACCAAAAAATTTTTTTTCATATTTTTTTCATCAATTTTTTTACATTAAAAAATTTTTCTATTCATCAAAATTTTTTCACTAAAAATTTTGGGTTCATTAAATTTTTTTTAACATAATTTTGTTTTTCGTGAAAAAAAAATATTTTTTTTAGCTTAGTCTTAGCTTTCCGCATAAAAATTGTCCATTTGTTTATCAAATGTACATAAAACAAGTGAGAGTGTTATATTCTTTGGTGCCAAATCTTTTATACTCTCCCAAATGTAAAAACACTTTTTTGCACGAAATGTACATCTCTTTTGGTTTTTTAATGGGGTCCTCGACTGATATTTCAATTCTTTTTGCATGGAATAGCAAAGTAATATAACATTATTTTTTCTAAAAAAAACTTTGCTTTGGCAAGTACACTCAAATCTTCCGCAAAACATATCATGATTTAATGTTTTGGGCAAGAGTACAAAATTCGTAGGCATTATTTATTTTGAATAGGTTTATTCAGCTCAGTCATTTGAAACAGAAAAATAATTTTCTTAAAAATTATTCTACACTCAAAAAAAAAAACTTACCAAATTACTAGAAAAAGTCTCGTAATCCCATTTCACCAATATTTGACAGTTTTCCTTGTTTTTAACAAAAAATTTTCGATCGAAATTTAAATTTTTTTTGTAAGTTTACATTTTTTTGTAATTTTACATTTTTTTTTTGTAATTTTACATTTTTTTTACAAATTTCGAAGGTAATTTTACAAAACAAAATTTATTTAGTTCACGAGAATTCCTTGTAAGTTTAATTGTGCCAAAAAAAGTTTTAAATTAACAATTTTATTTGTAAAAAGATTGTAACATTACAAAATTATTGGTAAACTAGGTAAATTGGTAAACACATATGTCGACCAGCAGCCAAAATAAAGCATTTTATATTTTAAGGTTATGTTGCATGCACCAAAATTTTCGAGGTGTCCTTACATTTTTGTTCATAACTTTTGAACCGCTAAACCGATATCGCTCAAATGCACTACCAAACTCTCAGAGCAATAACAAGTAAATATGTTAAGTTTCAGTCACATCCGCCATTTCAACAGACAGATGGGCCGACGGACAGACACACGGGTATCGCTAAAATGTCTTAAAATCAATTTTTTTTTCATAATTTCATAAAATTTTTTTTTTTTTTCATCAACATTTTTTATTAATCCAATTTTTTCATAATTTTTTTTATCAAATAAATTTTTTTTCATCCATTTTTTATAATTAAAAATTTCTAGAATGTCTTAAATCAAATTTTTTTCATAATTTCTTAAAAAAAAAAATTTTCATCAAAAAGTTTTTTTAATCCAATTTTTTGTCATATTTTTTTATCAAATATTTTTTTCATCAAATTTATTTTTAGTATTTTTTTTTTATCAAAATATTTTTAATATAAATTTTTTTTATAAAAATTTTTTTTTCATCAAAAATTTATTTTTTATGAAAATAAAAAAAAAATCCCATCAACAAAATTACTACTGACATAAAAATGTTTCATTTGTTTAACAAAAGTACAAAAAACAAGTGGAGTTTTACATTCGTCTCCAAAATATAAAAAAAAACAAGTAAGAGGGTTGAATTCGGCCGTGCCGAATCTTTTTATCCCCTCCAACATGCGAATAAATAAAAAAAAATTGCAGGGACGTTTTCTTTTTTTTGGGGGGGGGGGGGCACATTTCTTCTCGAATATGTATTTTAAATTTCATTCTTATGCTTTTTGCACTAAAGAAATACAAGTTTATCATTATTAAAAAAAAAAAAAACAATATTCCACGTCCATAAAAGGGGGGGCGGACCAAAAAACGACATTTTCTAATTCTATGGGTCCAAATGCAGGACTTGGAACTTCTTGTAGCATAAAAATGTGGCATTTGTTAAACAAAAACACATAAAATCATATAAAAATATGGTATTTTTCAGAGGTTGGTTTAGTTCTTCAAGGGGGAAGTTTTTTCCCCCTGGTCCGCTTTTGCTCCTTTACGAACTTAACCTGCCTAGGAACATAAGACATATTCGTGCCCAATGTCGGCACGCTCTTTTATTTTCGACTGCATCGTGTTAACTACATACGGACAAATGGACGGACGGACGGACATCGCTAAAATGTATTAGAATCGATCACTGATCATAAATATATGGGGCATTCCATGTCAAATCGGACACTTTGAAAATTTTTTTTTTAGATTTTCCTAATTTGTTAACAGTTTTAAGTACCCTTCAAAAACTTCTTCGTGGTAAATTTTCAGATTTTTTTGATGACCCTTTCAAAAGATATCGAATTTTTAAAAATTGGTAGTTTGCTCCTTTACTCAAACTTCTTTTAATCATAACTTCTTCAATAATGGTCCAAATTTCAAATTGTTTTTTTCAAAATTTTTGTTTTTTTACGTACTTTTTAAAAAATTCTTAAAAGCGCTCTAGTATGCGATTTTTAAGTTTTAAAATTTAAATCTCATTTTTGAAAATGTTTGTACTCTTCGATTTTTTTGAAATTTTTTTGTGTAAAACTTCTATCAATTCTACAAATTTTTTGCCCAGAGGGATAGTGGGATAACGATTATTACAATTTTTTAAAATCTTTTTAAAAAATTTTATTGTAATTTTCCAATCCTAAAATCATTTCTACTGCTCCAATGGTGCGTCATAGAGGGGTCCTTTATAAGACCGACCCCCATTAATTTTTACGTCTTAACATTTCTTTGGAACAAACCCTAATACCCTATCTCCAATTTCTAAGGGGGCTCCCACACAAAACGACATTTTTTAAAATTTGTTCCAACCGCTCTAACTGCCCTAATAGTGCCCTTAGAGCAACAAAATGTATGACGTACCACAATATTTTTTTAGTCCAAACATTTTCTCTGAACACACCTACCCTCTATCTTTAACTGTTAAGGCGGTCCCCATACAATTTTTTTTATTTTTTGTAAATTTGTTTTATTTAATCAGCTTCTACCGGTCCAATGGTGCGTCCGAGAGGGGTCATTAGTGAGACCGACCCCCATTTATTTTTACCCTACAACATTTTTTTAAAACATACCTACGCCCTCCCTACTGAGGGAGTGGAGATAGTTTTGTTAGTCGGCAGCTTATATAGTCAAACTGATGTGGCGTCCTGCATGTTGTTTAAAATTAGACACCAGCCTAAGAACATTATCATGTCAATAAAAATTATTACTTCTTATATCCACACCCACAAAAGGGGCGGACTAAAGAAGTAAAAATTTTAAGTCCTCTGGGTCCAAGTTGGCGTTTGTTAGAGGTTGGCTTACAAGGAAAGTATTTCACATTGCACCCACCGATTGTGCTGAAACTTGAATATGGGAATGAGCGAGAAAAGACAAGAGTTATCTGTTTTTTTTTAGCTGCCCGATCTAAAATTTTAAAAAGGGTTGCCACCTTATGAAAATATATTGGCTTTCGGGAAAATCCGTATAAAAGCCGAACTAGCAGGAATTCGCCAAACGAAAAAATATGGCTTGATTTTGATAGAGATTATTAGGAGGGATGAGATTTTCATGCACTACAAAATCGAAAATATGCGCTTAAAATATGCACTAAAAAATTCAAAATATGCACTAAAAAACCTTAAAATATGCACTAAAAAATAAAATGTGTACAATACAAATCTTGTTTTCATAGAAAAAATTTCTTAAAAAGCTAAAAATAACGTCGGGTTTAAATAGTAACATTTTAAACTTTATATGAGCAATTTAGAAATTAAGAAATTAAGAAAATCTTTAAAAATCAAAATAAATTTTTAAAATTTTAAATAGTTTTTGGAAAAAACAAATTGCAATTTGTGTTTTTTCTAATTTATGCCAAAATATGCAAAAATATGCAATTAAAACTTCGAAATATGCACAAAATATGCATTTAAAATCAAAATATGCAAAAATATGCATTTTCACCAAAATATGCAAAAATATGCATAAAATATGCAAAAACAAATCGATGCCATTTTAACGCAAAATATTTTATATAGTGGAATTTGCTAACCCGCTGGTACTTCGCTAAGGCCAATTGTCACGATAAGACTGAATAAAAAGATTTTCGATGTGTCGTGTAAAAAATGAGTGCATAATTTTAGGAGTAACAGAAAAATTTGTATTACGTATGATTTTCGAAATTTTCAAAAATGTAAAAACATCGAAAATCATTCGACTTATTAGTATAAGAAAACAATTTTCTTTTGAATGCAAAAAAAAAAAAAAAAGTTTAAAGATTTTTAAAGTTAAAGATATGATTTTTTGTCTCTGCCTAAATATATGCATTAAAAAAAATAGTTTTTTTTACAAAAAATTGAAAAAATAATAAAGAAAATCTTATCGTGACAATTGACCCTTGCTAGAGTTGTCAAAACTGGTTTTCTTACACAGATAAAAATGAGTTGTTAGATCAAGCACGAAATACACCAGGTTGAACATTATTTTAATTAAAAGTCAGCTAATGAGGAAAATTGTTGGATCAAGCACGAAAATTGTAGGTCAATCATTGACTGCTCCTTGATTATACCAATACTTGATTAGGAAAGATAATTGTTCTATGATTCGGAAAGATAATTGTTCTATATCGTATTTAGAGTATCGACAAAAAACATGCATTAGCATGGAAATCTCATCCCTAGAGATTATATATGATTTTGACGGTAGTACGTATATACTTCTCCATATAAACTGCACCAACAATTATACATTTTTGATAATAAATAACTTAAAGAAGCTGAATTTGGACACGACCGATACACCATTGGATAGGCCTTCAAAAAACATGTCGACCTGTATTATATGTTCACATAGTTTCTTTTGAAGAAATAAGAAAAATCCTCAAAAAACCAAAAAAAATCCCGCTTTTTCCTCTTTTCCTTGACCCGCTAAATGTGAGATTGAGCAGCTGTAAAAAAACAGGAGACTCTTATTTTGCTCCCCTCTTTCCTATACGCAAATTTCAGGACAATCAGTGGGCGCCCTGTGAAAGACCTTCCTTGTTAGTACTTCAAAGGGAAGCTTCTTCCCATTGAACACAATACATATTAGTGCCAAATCTTAAACTGCAGAGTGATTTTCACAGACGGACTGACAGACAAATATCACTAGAATGTCTAAGATTCGATACTTCAAATATTTTAATCAAAACTTATTTACAATTTCTTCTGCATAAGATATAGTTTATTGGTACGTTCCCTTAAAATGTTTGTTAATAACATAATTAAATTTTTGTATATTAGAAATGGATAAGCAAATTATAAAAAGTTTAATTTCAACATAAAAAAATATTTTTTTTAACCAAAATTTCATAATTACAGTTAACACCTCTTAACATACATATCATTTAAATCTCTATTAAATATAAATATTTTACAATTTAAAGTATGTTAAATTATAAATTAGTGTTATGGGTAACTAATATTTAAATAAATTAAGCACAGTAGGCTGTCTTTATATCACAATTCTTATTTTGTTGTTTTCAACATAATGACTTTATTTAACTTATACCAATTTCTAGCTACCAAAAACCTACCTACCTGCCAATAGCAATATATAATTTATAAACTTTAACCTCTTAACCTAAATTTTATGGCAATTTATATGATCAACAATTTCACGCATATCATAACGTTATAATAAATAATTTACTACATACATATGAATAAACAACATCCCCTGCAAACAATAGGGCGATATATCGCCGAAAAGATATTGCGGCGATACGAAAATTTATCATTTTAATAAAAAATCAAAGTAGTATTTTTATTATATCGCCGTTTTCACATACGAACGATATTTTGGCGATAAACAAAAAAAAAAATATTGAAAATTTTTATTTCTGTCAATTTAAAATAAAATAATTTATCAAGCTCAACAAGAAATCTTTGAAAGAATATAAATTGGGCCGAAAAACGCAAATGTGCGTTTAAAGATAAAATAAAAAATTGAGCGAATGTTGCGGATATATTTTTTAGGTGAATGCAAATGTTTTTAGTCCTGTTAACATGACCAAAATATGAATGAAAAAAATAATGTCTATTTTCAGCTTCAGGGAATCGATATAGCTGTATCGCCGGTTTATCATTTTGGTGATATTCCGGCGATACATACAAATTTATTATTTTTCGTTTATACGATTATCTGGCGATATTGCCCTTTTATCGCCAAGACGAATCGTTTTCGTATCGCCGGGATGTATTGCCGTCGGGTAACAGTTTCTCCCGAAAGGTGTATCGCCGGCAATACGAATTCGATAATTGCCGCAATAACATTTATCGTATCGGCAATACAACCGGCGAATCGATGTCGTATCGTTTTGTTTGCAGGGATCAAGTAAATAAATCAGAAAAAAAAAGTACAAAAAAAAAATTTAAACAATAGTTTCATAAAATCACATTATAAAAAAAAGGTTCCACAGAAAAAATAATGTCACCTTAAAAGAAAAATTCGAAAAACACAACTCAATTGTTTAGCAAAGAAGAAGATGAAGTGGAAAAAAGTCATCATCATCATCATCATATGACTACAGGCAGTTTTTTTTTATTTGTTTGTGAGAAATTGTTTACTTTTTTTTTTAAATGTTTATTTATATTTATTATTATTTATAACACCAACAAAACAGCACAACCTAAAGCCATTGATTGGCATAAAAAAATATATTAAATTCTTAAGAACAACAAACTGATAACAAAAAAGAAAATAATAAAGCTTTTGGCACCGATTCCTGGTTCAATTTTATTTAATTTTTTTTTTATAAATAACAATGAATTGTCACATTTTTGTATTCCTAAATGATGGGAACGTAGGTTTGCTGTCGATTTTAAAAATAAGTTTTAATAAAAAATTTTGCAATATCATTTAATTAGGAAGTGTAAAGAATTTTGATTTCTTTATCAATATTTTTTTTGAAAGACTTGAGAAACGTACTTGAACTAAAAAAGCTATGGATTTTCTTAAGGAGAAAACAAAAGACTTAAGACACGAACTTTTTATTTCAATTTTGATTTATAAAACGAAATTTGGCCTCTTTTTATAAGAAAATTTCTTAAAATCTATGACTGTTTCTATAAACAATTTGTAGAATCTGAGACAAAAATATATCAGAATCTAAGACTTTTTTATGTCTAGAAATTTTTCTACATAAATTTTTTTTTGAAACAAAATACTTAAGACACGAACTTTTTTCAATTTTGATTAAAATAACGAAATTTGACCTCATTTTGTAAGAAAATTTCTTAAAATCTATGACTGTTTCGGTATATAAACAATTTGTAGAATCTGAGACATTTTGTATAGAAAAATTATTATCAGAATATAAGACTTTTTTATGACCAAATGTCTAGAAATTTTTCTACATAAAATATTTTTTGAATCTAGGATTTTTTCTATATAAATGATGAGACTTTTGGTTAATGAAAAACACTTCAGAAGCTGCGGCTACTTTTTGAAAAAGTATTTTTATATTGTGGAATTTGCTAACCCGCTGGTACTTCGCTAAGGACAATTGTCACGATAAGACTGAATAAAAAGATTTTCGATGTGTTGTGTAAAAATGCCTGCGAATTTTGTACTCTTGCCCAAAACATTAAATCATGAAAATGTTTTGCGAAAGATTTGGGTATACTTACCAAAGCAAAGTTTTTTTTAGAAAAAATAATGTTATATTACTTTGCTATTCCATGCAAAACGAATTAAAATATCAGTCCAGGACCCCATTAGAAAATTAAAATAGCTGTAAATTTCGTAAGTGAGTGCAAAAATAAGTGCAAAAAAGTGTTTTTACATTATGGAGAGTATAAAAGATTCGGCACCAAAGAATATAACACTCTCACTTGTTTTATGTACATTTGATAAACAAATGGAAAATTTTTATGCGAAAAGCTTTGACTTGGTTAAAAAGTAGTTTTGGTAAAAAAAATTATTTTTTTTTCAAGAAAAACAAAATTATGTTAAAAAATATTTTATAAACCCAAAATTTTTGGTGAAAAAAAAATTTGATGCAAAAAAGTTTTTGATGAAAAGAAAAATTTTTTGATGTAAAAAAAATTTTGGCGAAAAAAAATTTGATAAAAAAATTTAATGAAAAAAAATATGATAAAAAAAAATTTATGAAAAAAAAAATTTGGTGAAAAAAAAAAATTTGATAAAAAACAAATTAATGAAAAAAAATTGATGAAAAAAAAAATTTGATGAAAAAAAAATGATGAAAAAAAAATTTTATGAAAAAAAAAAATTATAAAAATATTAATGAAAAAAAAAAATTATGAAAAAAAAAAAAATTGATGAAAAAAAAAATTGATGAAAAAAAAATTGATGAAAAAAAATTTATGAAAAAAAAATTTGATGAAAAAATAAAATTTGATGAAAAAAAAACTTTTTTTTTTGTTGAAAAATAATTATGTTACTTTATATTCACCAGCTGGTGAAAAACGGTTTTATTCACCACGAGGTGAATTATTATTCAAGTTACAAACCCAAGTTATTAAAATTTTTGGTTTTAAGAAAATGAAAATAGTAATTCTTGTTTTCTTTTTCGTTCATTGTTAGCTTATATAGTCAAACTGAGGTGGCGTCCTACAACTTTTTTAAAATTAGACACCAGCCTAAAAACATTATCATGTTAAAAATTAATGCATAATTTTAGGAGTAACAGAAAAATGTTTAGTACGTATGATTGTCGACATTTTCAATAATGTTTCTAAAAACATCGAAAATTATTCGACTTATTGGTATAAGAAAACAATTTTCTTTTAAATGCAAAAAAAAATTAAAGATTTTTAAAGTTAAATATATGATTTTTTGTCTCTGCCTAAATATATGCATTAAAAAAATATATTTTTTTTTTTTACAAAAATTTTTTACAAAAAATAATAAAGAAAATCTTACCATGACAATTGACCTTTGCTAGAGTTGTCAAAACTGGTTTCCTAATTATTCTATAAACCGGGTTGTATCAAATTTACCGGTGTCTTATAAAAGCCGGTTTTTGAGTTATTCGGGAAACCGGATTTTATATTCGAATTACTCGATATTTTTGATTACCCGGCTAAAAATAATGTATACAAGCTCATGTACGATCATATATGATAATTTATGTTAAGGGTGGGCCAATATATGATCGCATATTATCATATGTTTTACCATATATGGTCATATATTGAATAAGCGCCAATTTTAATATATGTTCATATCTGATCATATATGTTTTCGAATTAATGATGTATGGTCAGATGTGTTCATATATGCTCATATACAATTCATTTTTAGCCGGGTATAGAATTTTTTCTTTTTCTACTAATTTTACTGGGTGACATTAAAGAGTTCTTAGATGATTTTTAAGCAAATTGAGAAAAACTTATATTATTTATTCGAGGGAAAGCTATATTAGGAGCACCTAGTATTAATAGAACTAATCAATTTCCAAACCCTCTAATTATAATAGGTATTACTATAAAAAAAATTATAATAAAAGCATGAGCTGTTACGATAACATTATAAATTTGATCAAAGTGTTTTTGACCCTTTTTATACCCTCCACTCTAGTGATAGAGGGTATATAAAAGTTTGTCATTCCGTGTGTAACACCTCGAAATATTGGTCTAAGACCCCATTAAGTATAAATATTCATGATCCTCGATCGATTTTAAGACTGTCCGTCCGTCTGTCCGTCTGTCTGTTGAAAACACGCAAGTTTTGAAAGACTTTACAGAGGCTCCTGAAGTTTGGCATATATGTTGGGCAATTACCTGGTCAGATTGGTATTGCAATCCAGCGAAATCGGTCCAGTAGTTCAGTGGGCAAAAGACTGAATTTCGGCAATGGTTTTTCGTGAATTTACGAAATAAAAAACATGCTAACTTTTGAACGACAATTCTGAGGATGCTGAAGCTTACACACAGAAAATAGATTCAGTTGTTGCAACTGAATTGTTTGCCAACTGAATTTTTGCGGTTGCACCAACTATCACAATAATCAGTTGCCTCTCTCTACTGCCAATTCAGTTGTCTCTACCGGTAAATATCTATCATAAGAACCGAATATTTTTATGTTAAAATTGACATTGGTTATAGTGATCGAATTTAAAAAAGCGTTATATAGTTGTACCAATCAATATTTTTTTAAACTGTTTTTTTTTTTTTAAATACAAATTTCTAATATTTTTTTCTAGCAATTTTACTAATTTATTTGATTGTAAAAATTTTATAATTTAAAAAGTGAAATAAATACATACAATAGAAAAAATAAATTAAAACTGATAATTCTGATAGAAAAAATTTAACATCTAAGAATTGTTCTAAAAAAATTTTGTCTCAGAATCTCTTAAGAAAACATGCCAATGAAAAAATCAAAAAAATATGTCAGACTTCTATAATTTTCTTTATGGAAACATATCTCAAAAAGGAAAAGTCTCAAATTCTGAAATTTTTCCTACACAAAAAAATTTTTCAGATTTGGAGAAAAAGTCTCAGGTTCTGAAAAACTTTTCCTACAGAAAAAGTCTCAGATTTTTAGTAATTTTTCCTATAGAAAATGTCTCCAATTCTAAGAATAGTTTTGAATGAACCTTTCTTAATTTCAATATTCTGGCATGTACAAACCTTATATTTGTTACCACTCTCTGGACACTTTGGACTCTAAGGATTTCTTGGAAACTGTTCCAAAGTTTTTTATAGTTGGCTCAAAAACGATTTTATTGTCGACTTCTGGGTAAAACATCATTTTTAGCATCTGCATTAAAGTTGCATGTGCAAATACGTAAAATAAGATATATTTATTTTAATTGATTGCATTTCGGTAGTGGTATCAACTTACCGTCAAAATTTGTAACACTTTTAAGGAAATTTTATAAGAATTTGATTTAAAAATTTAAAAAACGTCCGAACACAATCACATTTTGTTTTAAATGATTACTATTTTAATTTTTTATGACGTAAAACGTTTTGTAATTGAAATGAAATCCTAACGACAAATTATTAGTTAAGAATACCAATACAAATTTATAATTTAGTCAAATTTTTCAAAAATAAAAAATTATTGAGAATTTGGTTAAGTTAACCAACATTTTCAGTTTTGGATACTATTACCTAATGTTTTTGGAATTTATTAATTTAAACAAATGATTATTGGTCGAGAGGGAAAATAAAGACTAAAAGAAACGGTTGTACTTACTAATTTTTTTTCAAAAACTTTATTAGTTTTAAGTTTGGGTATATTAACCAAATTATTAGTTGTTGATACATCCATTCGGTCACGATTGAAA
Organism: Pegoplata infirma; assembly: GCA_963921195.1. Lineage (NCBI taxonomy): Eukaryota > Metazoa > Arthropoda > Insecta > Diptera > Anthomyiidae > Pegoplata > Pegoplata infirma. Next base: position 14,065,852 of record OY992540.1, read on the forward strand.
ATTAATTATTACTACTGTTATTTATTTGGTATGGTAATAAAAAATTTACAATAACAACTAAAAATGTATAAGATTTATCAAAATTCAGTTTTCATAATGGAATTCCAACTAAACATTTCTCTGTGTGTAGCATATATATTTATCGTTCCCCTGGTCTGGTTCGTATTGAATTTCAGCCAAATCGGTCCAGTGGTTCAAAAGTTATTAGGAAAACCGTGAATTTCAGACTAGGTTCAGCTTAAATTTACGTGTTGAAAACCCGTAAAACATGTTTTAAATACATTGGTAAGTCACAAAAATATTTTACAACGTATTTTTGTCACTCAAAAATATTTTTACACTAAAAAAATACACTCGAAAAAAATTTTACACTCCAAAAAAATTTTACACTCAAAAAAAAAATTTTGTAAATAATTTTTTTTTTTTTAAATTACTTAAAAAAAAAGTTTTTTTACACAAATAAAATATTTCTAATTAGAAATTTTATTTTTTTAACGTTAGAAAATTTACTATCACTTAAAACGGGCATTGTGGAGGGTATTCATAGATTCGGTCAAGTCGAATTGAACTTTTCTACTTGTTGAGAGCTTTTTTGTGATTTTTTTTTTTCTTCTGGGATATGGCTACAAGTTTTTGGTTAACCTTTCAATGCTGATTCCGAATCTGGATTATAAAATTGTCCATCAGGTCAGATTCTTGAGAAAATTAAGGCTAAAGTTCACAAAAAGCTTTTTTTGTGCATTTTTCAAAGCTTTTGTGTGAATTTTCGTTTTTGATTAACCTTTCAATGCTTATTCTGAATTTGATTTCTAAATTTTTACGTCAGGTTTTTGAGAAAAATGTCGAATAATTGACGATGCATATAGGGACCAAAATTAGAGTCATTTAAAAGAAAAACTCTGTCGAAAAATTTGTAAAAAAAACTTTTAGTTTGAATAAGCAAACTTTAAGCAGATTTTTCTGCTAAAATTGATATTTTAACTTAACTGTCATTTAGTTTTAGGAAATAAATGAAATCAGTAGATTATTTTACTAATTTTATAGAAATATTAAGTTATACTCTTTAACAAATACAGTTGTCACAACCGTAAATATTCCAATCTCATTTTTGAGGTTTTTCCAACCGGTCATTCGGTTGTTACAGCTACATTTCGGTTGTCACAACTGTATTGCGGTTGCCATACCGTACTGAGGTTGTGACAACCGCATGACCAGTTACAACAACTTCCAAAATGAAGTTGGAATATTTACGGTTGTGGCAACCGAATTTAATATGTGAGTGAACTTTGTGATGTTTTTATATGGAAAGAAATGTTTATAATGTTTATAGAAATGTAATACCTACCCAATAGTGGCATAATCTCGTAAAAATTCGTTTTCATTAAATATTTTATTCACGAAAATGTGTAAATTTTGGGGGAGTTTTATATAAAGATATAGACCAACGATATCCATATGATAATGAAATAACCTTTGTTAAATTAAAGTTGATACGTGATTTTGATCTGGATAATAATCGTGTTAGTTTGGGAGTTATCAGAGATTCCCCAAGATTCATATTTTTCCATAAGGTGACAATGAAATTTTTAAACATCCTACGTTTAAAATTTCAAGTTTTTATGATCATTATTTTAGGAAATAGAAAAAGTACCAAAGTACACTGTTTTACCCTTTTTTACCTCATTGAATTCGGAAGCTCCATAAAGTACTTATTTTAATATGTTATTTCTGCCGCAGGATACAACATTCCAAATTTCAAGTTTCTGAGACCATTATTGCAGGAGGTAGAAAAAGTACCCAAGTACACTTTTTTGTACCTTAAAATTAGATTTTCAAAATGTGCTTTAAAAAAAATGTAAAAGTTCTAAACTAGACCTTTTTAACACCAATAAAGTAGAAATTTCCATAAGGTAATTTTTTGATAACTTTTTTTTTTTTTTGCTGGCCGATCCTACATTTTAAATTTCAAGTTTTTCTAACCATAATTTCAGGAGATAAAAAAAAGTACCAAAGTACACTATTTTACCCCTCATTAAAATGGAATTTCCAACAAGCACTTATTTTAGAATGTTTTTTCTGCCGCAGTATCCTACATTCCAAATTTCGAGCTAGGAAAAGTACTAAACTACACTATTTTACCCCTCATTTAAATGAAATTTTTAACAAGCACTTATTTCAGAATGTATTTTCTGTCGCAGTATCCTACTTTCCAAATTTCAAGTTTCTGGGGCCATTATTGCACACGGTGAGCCTCAGCGATGTTCAGGTTGAACTTTAGTGTCGACGAAAAGTGTAAATGCAGTTCGATTTCTACATGATTAGTTGTCACAAAACTGTTTTCAGCGAAATCGTAGCTGATCGCATTCGCGAGATATCGCGAAATTAGTGATTTTATATTTTAAAAAATTTTGATATTGAAGTTTTTTAAATATTTTCAAAAACTGAGTATACAGTTTTCATTGTACTTATGTTAAGGTCACAAAACAGTAAACATCGAAATCCTATCTTCTTTAGTTCGCGAGAAATCGCGAAATAACTTTTTTGTCAATTTTTGTTTTTCAACTTTTTCTAGGTTTTTTTCAAATGTTGTTGAAAGCTGATATGCACTTTAATGTGTACGTGTTCGAAGGTCATAAGGGTGTTGACATCAAAGTTGTAGGTGTACACTGTCGCAAGATATCGCGGAATTATTTATATATTTTTTATTTTTTTTTTATTTTTCAATTTTGCATGTTCTTTTGAAATGGTGTAAAAACGTGGTATGCATTTTTATTTGTACATGATAAAAAGACATTAAACTGCTAACACAAAAGTCCTATGTGGTCAATTCTTTAAGGAATCGCAAAGTTAATATTAAATCTATTATTTATAAATCTATTACAATACAAAATAAATGAAAAAAAAATTGAAAAATTTTTCGCGATTTTTCGCGAAAATTAGCGTCAATATATAGATTTCAGCAGTTTTACCACCTTCAGTTACGGACAATTTAAACTGCATACCATATACTTGTCGTTACTTAAATTTTTTTTTTTTTGATACCAAAGAAAAAAAAGTAATTTATTATAAAAGCTCGTACAGTAATTTTGCGATTTCTCGGGAAATTGATCGTCTATAATTTTTATGCTTGCAGTTTTGTCACCTCTAATAACCTCGAATTCAAACTGCATACCACATTTTTGTCGTTAATTGAAGTATATGTTTTTACAGACCACAAATAACACAAATTAATGAATAAATAGTAGATAAGCGAGTTTTTTTGCGATATCTCGAAGAATTAAGCAGCTAGAATTTAAATGTTAACAGCCTTATGACCTTTGATCAATAGCAAGTCAAACTGCATTTCGTGTTTTTTAACAATGTTAAAGAAACTTCTTTTATTAATCAAAACAAGAAATACCCCCAAAAAGCTGTTTTTCGCTATTTCTCGCGAAAGTGAGCAGCTATAATTTTTTTGGGGGCAGTTTTAATTTCTTCCAGCATGTTCAAATCAAACTGCTTACCACTTTTTTTATCATTTCTAAAGAACCGGGTTTAAAATATAATAAAAAAAAAAAAAATATATATATATAATTACGCGATATCTCGCGAAATTTAGCACATACAATTTTGATGTCAACAGCTGTGTGACCTTTGATCAACCACAAGTAAAACTGCATACCATGTTTTTATGAAATTTTAAAAAATAATATATGAAGATAAAAACAAAAATAAAAACAGCAAAAAAGTAATTTCGCGATTTCTCGCTAAATTGAGAAGATATGATTTCGCTGTTAACTGTGTTGTGACATGTAAATAAATACAATTAAAACTGCATACCCAGTTTTTGAAGATATTTAAAAAACTTCATTGTCAAAATTTTAGAAAATACAAAATCACTAATTTCGCGATATCTCGCGAATGCGATCAGCTACGATTTCGCTGTTAACAGTTTTGTGACATTTATTCATGTAGAAATCGAACTGCGCTTACACTTTTCGTCGACACTAAAGTTCAACCTGAACATCGCTGAGGCTCACCGTGTGCAGGAGGTGGAAAAAGTACCCAAGATCGCTTTTTTGCCCTTTAAAATTAGATTTTTAAAAAAAAGGTAAAAGTTCTAAACTACACCTTTTTAACCACATTGGAATAGGAATTTCCATATGGTACTTTTTTATTACATTTTTTTCTGCTGTGCGATACTGCATTTCAAATTTTTCTGACCAAAGTCATTAGAATCAGAATTTCCAAAAAGTACTTTTTTCGCAATGTTTTTTTCACCGGAGGATCCTACATTACAAATTTCAAGTTTCTAGGTTTATTATTGCAGAAGGTAGAAAAGGTACCCAAGTACACTTATTTGTCCCTTAGAATTGTATTTCACAAAATGTACTTTTTTAAAGAAAAATAAAGTTCGGCTGGACCATTATTTCAGGAAATAGAAAAAGTACCAAAATACTTCTTTACCAAATTTTACCTCCTTTAAATCGGAATTTCAAAATAGAAATTATTTTAGATTGTTCTTTTTTTCGCTGGATGTTTTCACATTTCAAATTTCAAGTTTTCAGAACCATTACTTCGGAAAATTGGAATAGTACCAAATAACACTTACCAAAAGGTACCTTTTTAGAAAGTTTTTTTCAAAAAAAAAAATTCAATTTAATTTTCAATTAAATAGAAAAAGTACCAAGTAAACTTGTTTACCCTTTTTTAGATCTTTATAATTGGAGATTTTGGGCTTAAGAATCCTAATTTCCAAAAAAGTGGGAAATATAAAAGTACACATTTTTGCCCCCTTATTGTTAGTATCGTAATTTTTAAAAATCCAGCCCTATTTCCCGGAATCTGCATTCCTAATAACTAGGGCTGCGATTTTAATGCACTAAAAAAATCGTAAATCGCTTAGAATATGTACTTAAAATTTCAAAATATGCTCCAACAAAATCAAAAATATGCACTAAAAACATGAAATATATGGGGCATTCCATGTCAAATCGGACACTTTGAAATTTTTTTTTTTTAGATTTTCCCAATTTGTTTACAGTTTTTAGTACCCTTCGAAAACTCATTCGTGGTAAATTTTCAGATTTTTTTGATGACCCGTTCAAAAAATATCGAATTTTTAAAAATTGGTAGTTTGTCCCTTTACTCAAACTTCTTTTACTCATAACTTCTTCAATAATGGTCCAAATTTCAAATTTTTTTTTTCAAAATTTTTGTTTTTTACGTACTTTAAAAAAAAAATAATCCCAAAAAATTCTTAAAAGCGCTCTAGTATGCGATTTTTAAGTTTTAAAATTTAAATCTCATTTTTGAAAATGTTTGTACTCTTAGATCTTTTTGAAATTTTTTTGTGAAAAACTTCTATCGATTCTCCAAATTTTTTGCCCAGGAGGATCGTGGGATAACGATTATTACTATTTTTTAAAATTTTTTGAAAAAAATTTATTGTAATTTTCCAATCTTAAAATCATTTCTAGACCGGGGGTCATTTACAAGACCGACCCGCATTAATTTTTACGTCTTAACATTTCTTTGGAGCAAACTAATACACTATCTCCAATTTTTAAGGGTGTCCCCACACAAAACGACATTTTTTAAAATTTGCTGCAACCGCTCTAACTGCCCTAATAGTGCCCTTAAAGCAACAAAATGTATGAACGTAACACAATATTTTTTTAGTCCAAACTTTTTCTTTGAACACACCTACCCTCTATCTTTAACTCTTAAAAACTGTAAACGAATTGGGAAAATCTAAAAAAAAAAATTTTCAAAGTGTACGATTTGACATGGAATGCCTCATATGCAATAAAATCTGTTTCTTTAATATTTTTAAAAGAAACTTTTAAAATTTAAAATAATTTTTGAAACAAATAAATTTCAATTTGTGGTTTTTTGCTTATTCATGCCAAAATATGCACATTTAAAAACAAAAAATGCCAAAATTTGCATTTTCTTCAAAATATGCAAAAATTAAGCAATGCCATTTTAACGCAAATTCACATGTTGAAAAAAAGCTAAACACTTATATTGTTAAGCTACAAAATATTTTACGAAAGGTTTTTTGTCACTCCAAAAAAATTTTACACTCAAAAAAAAAATTTTACACTCAAAAAAATTTATAACTCAAAAAAATTTTACACTCAAAAAAAATTTTCACTCAAAAAAAATTTTCACTCAAAAAAATGTTTCACTAAAATTTTTTTTACAAAAATTACTAGTCGAAGTTTTTTCATTGTGAAGGGTATTCATGGATTCGGCCAAATAGAATTTAACTTTTCTACTTGTTTTTTTTTTATAAACATGTGTCTGTCTGGTTAAAAAATTAAACAAAAAAACTCCTAGTCTGTATTTATTTGCAAACATTTTAGTTACGGTTCAAATAATTCACTACCTACAGTAGTTAACAACTTGTTTTTGTTAAAACATTAAAAAAAATAAAAATTTTAATTACTATTTAAAACAAAATAATACACAGAAAATTAGTAAAAACAAACAAACAAAATATGATTTATAATTAATAAATTGTTGTAATTAAAAACGTATAATAATATTTTGTTTTTCTTTCTTTCATTACAGTCAAGATGGTGTTATGCCTATGATACCATTAGGTTTAAAAGAAACAAAAGAAATTGATTTTATGGAACCGTTTTCCGATTTTATACTAGAACACTATAGTGAAGAACCATCAATGTATACAGATGCTATAGCAGATATAACAGATACAAGACAGGTAATTTGAGAATTTGGAGTTGAGTTAAAAATTTAAACAAAATTGTTATATAAATATTTCTTTTCAGGCCTCTAAAACACCTTCCCGAGATATTCAAGGTGTGGCTTTACTCTTTCGCTACTACAATTTATTGTATTATGTTGAAAGACGTTTCTTTCCACCAGATCGAAATTTGGGTGTTTATTTTGAGTGGTATGATTCATTAACCGGTAAGTAGAAAAAGGCAGCAAAAATAAATATTGAATTTATTTTATTTATTTAATTTATTTACTTATTTTCATATCCTGAGTAAAATTTTTTATTGAAAAATGCACAAAAAGTTACAGCCTTTATGTTCGCCATAATACGCCTTATGTGTAATTTTACACATTAAATGTGTAAAATTACATACATCGTGTTTTTTACAATTATTAAGCTAGTAACATATTTTTAAATGTAATTTAACACTTTTTATGTGTAATATTTCACACATTGTGTATTTTTAACACAATGGTAGTGAAACAGTAACTTTTGACTAGGGTATTAAACTTTGCCTTTTCTTTAATTTTTTTTCTTGTCAATTTTTTAGGTGTCCCTTCTTGCCAGCGCACAATTGCTTTTGAGAAAGCCTGTACATTATTTAATTTGGGTGCCATCTACACTCAAATCGGTGCTAGACATGATCGTACCACTGAAAAAGGTCTGGATGCTGCTGTTGATAGTTTTCTACGTGCTGCTGGTATTTTTCGTCACATTTACGATACATTCACAAATGCCCCCTCAATGGATTTGAAACCCCAAGTATTGGATGTATTTGTTTCGTTGATGTTGTCACAGGCCCGTGAATGTCTATTCGAAAAATTACAGTTACAAATCGAGTCATTGGGTTTAACGGAGTCGAGTCATGTAAGTTAAGAGGCTTTTCTAATCATTTACATTAAAAAGTTTGTAATTTGGCTAAAAAGCTAAAATTTGAGATCACCAATTTTTTAAACTAAAATGTTTGAACGAAAAAAATCTTTGATTGTAAAAAAATTTTCCCATATAAAAAGTCAAATTCAGAGACATTTTTCGAATAGAAAAAATCCAAATTCTGAAACAATTTTTCTATAGAAAAATTCTCAGATTCTGAGACAAATTTTCTTTAGAAAAAGTCTCAGATTCTGAGACAAATTTTCTATAGAAAAAGTCTCAGATTCTGAGACAATTTTTCTATAGAAAAAGTCTCAGATTCTGAGACAATTTTTCTATAGAAAAAGTCTCAGATTCTGAGACAATTTTTCTATAGAAAAAGTCTCAGATTCTGAGACAATTTTTCTATAGAAAAAGTCTCAGATTCTGGGGCAATTTTTCTATAGAAAAAGTCTCAGATTCTGAGACAATTTTTCTATAGAAAAAGTCTCAAATTCTGAGGCAATTTTTCTATAGAAAAAGTCTCAGATTCTTAGACAATTTTTCTATAAAAAAGTCTCAGATTCTGAGACAATTTTTCTATAGAAAAAGTCTCAGATTCTGAGACAATTTTTCTATAGAAAAAGTCTCAGATTCTGAGAAATTTTTCTATAGAAAAAGTATCAGATTCTGAGACAATTTTTCAATAGAAAAAGTCTCAGATTCTGAGACAATTTTTCAATAGAAAAAGTCTCAGATTCTGAGACAATTTTTCTATAGAAAAAGTCTCAGATTCTGAGACAATTTTTCTATAGAAAAAGTCTCAGACTCTGAGACAATTTTTCTATAGAAAAAGTCTCAGATTCTGAGACAATTTTTCTATAGAAAAAGTCTCAGATTCTGAGACAATTTTTCTATAGAAAAAGTCTCAGATTCTGAGACAATTTTTCTATAGAAAAAGTCTCAGATTCTGAGACAATTTTTCTATAGAAAAAGTCTCAGATTCTAAGACAATTTTTCTATAGAAAAAGTCTCAGATTCTAAGACAATTTTTCTATAGAAAAAGTCTCAGATTCTGAGACAATTTTTCTATAGAAAAAGTCTCAGATTCTGAGACAATTTTTCTATAGAAAAAGTCTCAGATTCTGAGAAAATTTTTCTATAGAAAAAGTCTCAGATTCTGAGACAATTTTTCTATAGAAAAAGTCTCAGATTCTGAGACAATTTTTCTTTAGAAAAAGTCTCAGATTCTGAGACAATTTTTCTATAGAAAAAGTCTCAGATTCTGAAACATTTTTCCTTTAGAAAATGTCGCAGATTCTGGGACATTTTCCTATAGAAAAAGTCATAGATTTTGAGAAATTTTTCATATCGAAAAAGTCTCAAATTCTGAGACATTTTTCCAATAGAAAAAGTCTTAGATTCTGAGACAATTTTTCTATAGAAAAAGTCTCAGATTCTGAGACAATTTTTCTATAGAAAAAGTCTCAGATTCTGAGACAATTTTTCTATAGAAAAAGTCTCAGATTCAGAAAGAATTTTTCTAGAGAAAAAGTCTCAGATTTAGAGACAATTTTTCTATAGAAAAAGTCTCAGATTCTGAGACATTTTTTTATAGAAAAAGTCTCAGATTCTGAGACAATTTTTCTATAGAAAAAGTCTCAGATTCTGAGACAATTTTTCTATAGAAAAAGTCTCAGATTCTGAGACAATTTTTCTATAGAAAAAGTCTCAGATTTTGAGACAATTTTTCTATAGAAAAATGTTCAGATTCTTAGACATTTTTTCTATAGAAAAATGTTCAGATTCTTAGACATTTTTTCTATAGAAAAAAACTCAGATTCTGAGTCTCAGATTTCTGAGACAATTTTTCTATAGAAAAAGTCTTAGATTCTGAGACAATTTTTCTATAAAAAAAGTCTGAGAAAAGAAAAAAAGATGAGACTTTTTCTTTAAGAAAAATGTCTTAGAATCTGAGACTTTTTCTATAGGAAAAATGTCTCAGATTCTGAGACAAGTTTTCTATAGAAGAAAAAACAGATTCCAATATTCCTCCCATACAGGAAGAATTACAGCTTCTTAAACTTTGTTTGTAGAAGACGTCTGAAATTCTAAGACATTTTTTTATGGAAAATCTCAAATTCTTAAACATATTTTGCCCATAAAAAGACAAAAACAAATAATTCTTAAACATTTTTCATAGTCACCAAGTTTGTGTCGTAAGTCTTTTGTTTAAATTTTAATTAATTGCCTATTTGCCGTGTTTGTTTCCTAAGTCTTTTGTATTTGAGTATTAAAAACTGATTGAACATTTTTTACATTAAAAGCAGGAAAAATATTTGAAATTTAAGAAGTTTGTAAAAATAATATAACAGAAAAAGTTGTTGATTTTAAAGATTATATTTTATAAAGGTTTGTGTCTTAAGTCTTTTGATTAAGTTTTTGTTCCCTTAGAATTTTAGTTTTGTTTCTTAAGTTTTTAATATTTCTAAAATACAATTTTTTTAAATTCTTTTTTATTTTTATTTTTTGTTTCAGCTTTTTAAAGATTTGTCAGGAGAAGCAGCACAATTAACACTAGAGTACAATGAAATGCACAAAAATATCCAAATGAATGATACCCATACATATTTACCCGAATGTTGGGCTGGTCTAGTGCCACTCAAAGCGGAATATTATAAAGGTGAGTAGTAGTTGGAAGAATAGAAAATATTGTCTACAACATTGTCATCATCATCATCATTATTACTACATTGCAAAATGTTAAATAAGTTTGACAAAGACTTCTGGTGCTGCTGCTGCTGTTATTGTTGCTGTAGTTCATTGTTTTCAATAACTAAAGATCATCTTCATGATTTTTGTTAGATTTTCTTTAGGTTTTTTTTGTGTAGTTATGTTTGTTAGAGTTTTTTTAAAGCTCTGCGTGTGAACAATCAATAATTTATGCCATTAGAGTTAGTTGTTTTTTAAGAAATACTATACTGCAGCGAGACAAAACAAGCTTCAACAAATAAAATAACTGGCTTACCTTGCTACACAACAACATCATCTTCTTCTTCATAATGATCATCATATTATGATTTAAACAACAAAAAAAAACGAAATGTTATTAATTTTTTGTTTCATAATATTTTTGTATATTTCTTGTGTCTTTTAGCTCTGGCTCATCATTATGAAGCTCGTAGCATAGATGCCAACGACGACAAAGCTTCCTTGAGTACCAAAAAAAGTCAAGCCACCTCAAATGAATCGTTTATTGGTAATGCGCGGGAGGCTATGCGCTGTGCGGCCGATGACAACGAAGAGGAGTGCACAAGTTTGGCGGCCCTAAAACGGGCACATTTAAAAGAAGCTATGGCTAGTCATGAAGAAACACAACGTCTACAGCGCATGTGTCGCTATTTAAAGGTAAGTTTAAAAAAGTAAAAGAAGAAGATTTATATAAACAAAAAAAAAATATTCTGCTTAAGTAAAAAAAAACAAAACTTTACTCTATATTTGTATGAATAAGTGTTATATTCTATTGGATAAACGAATAAGTTATTTCGTAAAACTATAAAACTTTAAACAATATAAAGCTTTCTTAAGTACCTTTTTTTATAATTCTAATTAAAATTTCCAAAGTAAAAACAAAGCTTTCAATTTAAAAGAAATTTTCATTTACAAGTTAGTTAAAAAAGGCTTTTAATAAAAAAAAACTGCAAGTTAGTAAAAGAAATGCTTTAAAGTTAAATAATTGTTTATAAACAAGTTTAAGCTCTTTTAAAAGCATAACTGAAGTCGTTTTTATAGTTAAGATATATAATTGTTGATATTAAGGAAAATATATTTTGTTTAGCCGAAATAAAAGCCTATTTTTTTTTTTAATTTAATAAAAGCTCAATCCAAAGTGTTTGTAAAAATCAAAATAAAAAAACCTTTTATAAAAAACGGAAAAAAATTAAAGCTTTCTTAAGTAACTTATTTTATAATTCTTATTAAAATTTTCGAAGAACAAGCAAAGCTTTCAATTTAAAAAAAAAAAGTTCATTTACATTTAGTAAAGCTATTAATTTAAAGAAAATTAACTGAAGTTATTTTGAAAAGCTTTTAATTTAAAAAACAAAAAAGCTTTCAATTTGAAAAAATGTTTATTTATAAGTTAGTAAAAGAAATTCTTTAAATTTAAAGAATTGATTATTAACAAGTCATTTTTATAGTTGAGATTTTAAACTTCATAATTGTTGTTATTAAACAGAAGATACTTTGGTTAGCTAAACTTAAAGCTTAATTTTTTTTTTTTTTTTTAATTTAATAAAAGCTTTTTCTAAACTGTTTGTAAATAATAAAATAAAAGCTTTAGCATTGAATTTTTAAATAATTAAATTTAAAGTTATTAATAACTTAATTTCGAAAATTTTGAAATAAAAGCTTAATTAAACAATTTAAAATAAAGTCTTAAACAATAAAACGTTCAAAAATAAAAACTTAATTTAAGTATTTTGTGTACAAAGGCTTAACAATGTACTTTAAAATAAAAGTTTAAACTTTAAATTCTGAAAAAAAGCTTTAACAACAAATTTAATGATGATACAAAAATTCAATCGTGGAATTTTTTATTGTCCAAATAAAAGATCTTACAACTAAAAAAAAAGCACAATGTAAGAATTTTTTAAAGGAATTTTTAAAAAAATAAAAATTCAATCTTTTAAGCCCTATCAGGTATTTTTTGTAAAGTCACAGAGAACTTTTTAATCAAAAAATTAACTCAATTCTTTTAAGCTCCAATAAAAGCTTTAACAATATCGTTTAATTTAAATATTCTTAGAATTTAGTCTATACAAAAGCTTTAACAAAGAATTTTTCAATAACAAAATAAAAACCCAAATCACAAATTTTATGAAGACAAAGTGAAAGCTTTGGTAGTAAAAAGTTTTATACAAAATAAAAACTCAATCCTAAATGTTTGTTAAGTCGAAATAAAAGCTTAAGCAATGAACTTTTTTTGTTGTGTATAAATTAAATATGAACCAAGAAAATTTAAAATAAAATTGAATGTTTATCCTGGAAAATTGTGTATTCGAAACTAAAGCTTTTGCTGCAATTAAAGAATTTTTATTACTCAAAATTGTCAAATATTTTCTTGCTCAAAACTATTTTTAAAACATACATATTTAAATATACAATCTCAATCTTGGATTTTTCAACCCTCCATCCACAGTATGGGGGTATACTCACTTTGTCATTCCGTTTGTAACGCATCAAATATCGGTCCGGGATCCCATAAAGTATCCCATAAAGTATATGATCGATTCTAAGACATTTTGTGAATGTCCGTCAGTCCGTCTTTCTGTAGATGGCACGATGCAGTTCAAAATAAAAGAGATATCGTCCTGAAATTTGGCACGAATATATCTTATGGTCATAGGCAGGTTAAGTTCGTAAATAGGTAAAATCGGCCCAGGCGGAAAAAATTACTCCTTAAGAAACTAAAACAACCTCTGAAAAACACGATTTTTTTACGTGTTTTTAATATATTTGTTAAACAAATGAAACATGTTTATGCAAGAAAAATTTCAGAGTCCTGCACTAGGATCGGGGCGACTAAAAAATTTAGTTTTTTTCCCAACGCCCCTTTTTAGGGCGTGGATATAAAAAAATAGTTTAAATAATGATAAAATTGTATATCTTTAGTGCAAAAAGCATAATAACTAATAGCTTAAACAAAGGAAATTTCAAAAATTCAAACCATATATGATATGAAACCTAGTTTGTTAAATAATTTATTGCCGGAAATGTTGTTTATAAAAAGCTTTTTTGTAAAAACTAAAAATCAAAGCATATAATTAAAATTAAAGCTTTCACTTAAAAAGAAAGCTTTTATATAGAGTTTTTTAGTAAAGAAGTAAAAATTCAATTTCTAAATAATTAAATGTTGAGCAGTTTCTTTAATGCGCTTAATATGAAATCTAAAAATAAAAGCTTAGAGGCAAAAAAGCTTAAAAAATAAACTTAATATTATGAATTTATTGCCGAAAATGTTGATTATAAAAAGCTTTTAATAAAAACTAAAAAATAAAGCATACAATTTAAATTAAAGCTTTCACTTAAATGAAAACTTTTATATCAAGCTTTTAGTAACTAATTGTAAAAATTCCATTTCGAAATAATTAAATGTTGAACATTTCCTTTTATGCACTTAAAATGAAAGCTAAAATTAAAAGCTTAGAGACAAAAAAGCTTAAAAAATAAACTTAATATTATGAAGAAATTTTTTCTTTTATTGTTATATGGTTTCATCAAAATAAAAGATAAAAAATCAATCTTAAAAACTTTGTTGTTTTATCGTTTTATCGCAATAAAAGCTAAAAAAAATCTCAAAACTTATTTTGTCGTCTGGTATGCTTTAACAAAGAACTTTTAAATATAAAATTAAAACTAAAATAAAATGCTTAAAAAGTGTTAACGAAGATATTTTTAACAAAATAAAAACTCAAATCATAAAATTTTGTTTAATTCGAACTTCAGCCCAATTGCGGAGTTTAATATAGACAAAATAAAAGCTTCACTCGTTTGAAATTTAATACTATATAAAAGCTTAACCCAGAATGTTCATAAAGTCAAAATAAAAGCTTAAGCAATGAACTGCAATCGTTAATATAGAAAATTTAGAAAATAATAAGAAACTTACAATTAGTTTGTTGAATAATTTATATGTTGCTTATAAAAAGCTTTCAAATAAAGCATATAATTAAAATTAAAGTTTTCCCTCAAATAAAAGCTATTATGAAGAGATTTTTAGTAATAAACTAAAAATTTAATTTCAGGAAAATTAGATGAAGCTTTTACACAAAAATAGGCAAAAAAAAGCTTAAAATCTCTTTAATGAAATTCAGTTTTGTAAAAATTAAATAAATATTTAAATACTGACATTAAAAATTATGCAAGCTTAAATGAAAATATTTTTAAATAATTTTAATTAAATAATTTTTAGGCGTTAGAAAATCTTTGATGATCATTTTTAAATTTTTACGAAAGCTTTTACGCAAAATTAAAGCTTAATAATAAAGTTTTTAAATAAACAAAAATAAAAGCTTGTAACCGAAATAAAAGCTTTTATAATTAATTAAACACAACACAAATGAAAATTTTAAATTAAAAAGCTCAATCATTGTTTAAGTTAACTATGAAAGCTTGGTAATAAAATTTAGTCAACCAGAATTTATTCTTCACCCCACACTAATATAAAATTTATGCTGTCATGCTCATCTCATACTTTTTACATACATATTCTATACATGGCTGAAGATGATGATGGCTTATGATGGCAATTGTTTTGTTATGCTTTACCAACACCACACCATGTACGGCAGCAGCCAGCTTCATTGCCAGTGCAATATATTCTTCTTATTCTTCTTCTGAAATTGGCTGTAGTCGTGTTTTTTCTAGTAAATATGTATTTTGTTTCTGCGTGGTTTGTTAATTTCTATTCATCCAAAAGATGACTGCTGCAGCTGCATTGATTCAATACCATTGGGTGTTCCAATGCCTGACTGACTAACTGAAAAGATTCAAGACTAAGGCTTGGTTGTGGAATACCATTTTAGAATTCTGTTACTTTTTTTTTTTGCTAAGCTTGGCGTATAATTGACAGCAAATTAAACGCCTTGTGCCATCTGATTTATTTACTATTTTGTTGCTTACATGTTTGTTTTTGTTTTCTATACATTTTTTCCAGAATAAAATGTCTCTAATACAAGTCATCAAAGAAGGCCAGTATAAGACACAAGATGAATTGGAAAAATTTAGTGAAGAAATGCCAGAGAATGAAATCGATGATGTGTTTGATATTAATCAAGTAGAAGGTAAGTTTTTTTATTTTGTTGTTATTCTAAACATAATGACAATGACAAATTGTGACAATGCAAATATGTATAATGTGTGAAAATTTTCACTGTGATGATGGTCAAGAAAAAAACTTTTTTTAACAAAATGATGACAAGAAGTCTGTTAAAGCTTTTTTTAAACGATATTTAAAACAAAATGATCACATGAAGTCCGTAAAAGCTTTTCTCAAACGATATAACAAAAATGTAACAAAATGATTACATAAAGATTTCAAAAGCTTTTTTAAAAGTTTTTTATAATCAAACTGATGTCATTAACTTTATAAATGCTTTTATTAATTTTCATCTCATACTTTTTTATTTTTTGTGAGCATTTTCACTGTGATGATGGTCAAGAAAGAAAACGTTTTCTTAAACGATATTTAAAACATAATAAAATAAAATCACATAAAGTCCGTAAAAGCTTGTTTCAAACGATTTAAAAAATAAAATGCAACAAAATGATGACAGAAAGTCTTCTAAAGCTTTTTTAAAAGCTTTTTATAATCAACTGATGCCATTAACTTTATAAAAGTTTTTATTAATTTTCTTCTTATACTTTTTAATTTTTTGTGAGCATTTTCACTGTGATGATGGCCAAAAAAGAAACTTTTTTTTAACAAAATGATGACATAAAGTCTGTAAAAGCTTTTCTTAAACGATATTCAAAACAAAATAAAACAAAATGAGCACATGAAGTCCGTAAAAGCTTTTCACGAAAGATATAAAAAAATATTACAAAATGATGACATAAAGTCTTCAGAAGCTTTTTAAAAAGCTTTTTTAACAAAATGTTATCATTGACTTTATTAAAGCTTTTATTAATTTTCTTCTTATACTTTTTTATTTTTTATGAGCATTTTCACTGTGAGATGGCCAAGAAAGAAAACGTTTTTTTAATAAAATTATGACAAGAAGTCTGTAAAAGCTTTTCTTAAACGATATTTAAAACAAAATAAAACAAAACGATCATATAAAGTCCGTAAAAGCTTTTTTCAAACGATATAAAAAAATGCAACAAAATTATGACAAACTCTTTAAAAGCTTTTTTAAAAGCTTTTTATAATCAACTGATGTCATTAACTTTATAAAAGCTTTTATTAATTTTCATCTCAAACTTTTTTATTTTTTGTGAGCATTTTCACTGTGATGATAGCCAAGAAAGAAAACGTTTTTTTTTTGTAACAAAATTATGACAAAAAGTCCGTAAAAGCTTTTCTTAAACGATATTTAAAAATAAAACAAAACGATCATATGAAATCCGTAAAAGCTTTTTTCAAACGATATGAAAACATGCAACAAAATGATGACAAAGTCTTCAAAAGCATTTTTAAAAAGCTTTTTTTAACAAATTGATATCATTAACTTTATAAAAACTTTTATTAATTTTCTTCTCATACTTTTTTAGCCTGCTCCAAATTTACCCTTTCCTTAACTGGTCCCGATTTTACATCGTACAAAGTTGATGACCCCTTCAAACGTTTGGGACCAATAGCCATTTTCTCGGCCAGACGTCATTGGACAGCTCCCCGCTGTGTGCGACTACAAAAAGGTTCTAGCATATATCATGATGGTACACACTATCATTGTCATTGTCCTTCACCCGCAGATGGCCATGAAGTGGGTTGTAGTTTATACAAAGAAGATTTGGAAAGTTTTGGTTTTCATGTACAGGGTGATGCTCCCGTTATGATAGCACATGTCGAAATCAATTCCTTAGCTGATGTAAGTATTTTGGATTATTTTTTAAATATTAAATGTTTTCAACATTTTTTTTTGTTTTGTGTTTAGTTGGGTGGCATTAAGGAAGGTGATTTTATTGTGGAAATAGCTGGAATTGATGTCAAGTGGTATTTACATCAACAGGTGGTGCGTTTAATACAGTCATGTGGTACAACGTTGGAAGTAAAAGTCATAACACCAATGGATAGAAATTATTTAAAGGTAAATAATACAGGTTTTGAAAAGCTTTACTTACTAAAAAGCTTTTAGCAATTAAGTTATAAAATATTAAAGTAAAATCAATTTTTAAAATTACAAAATTTCGGTATTTTAATAAGTTAAAGTAAAAGCTTAACCCTTTGACGACCATACATTTGCTGCCGAAGCTTTTTTCAGTTTCTATTCATTGTCGTGATCTGTGACCTAATAATTGTTATGAAACAAAAAATTGGATCCCTACCCCGTTTCTTTCTCCCTTATTTTTCTTGGTGAAAAAATTTCCTCTCTGACGATTACGCAGTTCTGGCCAAAGTCCCTTAAATAGAGATTATTATTTTTCAAACTTTGAGGGCTTATAGTGAGTAAGTGGATCAAACTAGAGAGTTACTGAAAACTAAAATGTTGTTGCCGGAACCCTAATCTACAATTCATCTTTTAGCACATTTACAATATATTTTGCCTGAGCAAAAATAATCCCCAAAAACGCTTTGGCAAGTATACTTTCCTATGGTCGTTAAAGGGTTAAATAAGTTAAGCTAAAATCTTGAAACGTACATAAAAGATTAATCTATTTTTCATTATTTCAAAGCTTTAATAAATGCGTTCAATAGTCAGTTATTTAAAGCTTTTACGAAAGTTTAATAATTTATAATACCAAAAAATCTGCATTAAAGCTTTGTTGAAAGTTCAAATTTCTTTATTATTTGAATTAATTAGCTTTATCATAAAAGTTATAAAATTTTAAAATAAAAGCTTTTTAATTAAGAAATTTTGTAATTTCGCCAAATAAAGTAAAAGCTCATATCATTTATATCTTGTGTTTACATAAAAGATTAATCAATTGTTCACTACTCTAAAGCTTCAATGAATGCGTTTAATAGTTTAAAGCTTTTACGAGAGTTAAACAATTTATAATACCAAAAAACTTCATTAAAGTTTTGCTAAAAGTTCAATTGTTAATAATTTAAAGCTTTATTGTAGATTTAATTATTTTAAAACTTTAATAAATCCTTATTATCAATCCTTGATTATTTTGTAAATTAAATAAAAGCTTTATAAGAAACTTTAATGAAAGTTCATTTGTTTATTATTTTGAATTCTGAGCAAAAGCTGCACGAAATCTTTAAATACATACTTTGAAATTAACCAAAATTGTTGGCTTTTTCGTGGAATTTTGTGTAGTCAAAATAAAAGCTTTAGAATTACAACACATATTCAAAATGAATGAAAGCTTTTTAATTAAATTGATTTATAAAATAAAAGCTTAACGTTTTTAATTATGCCAAGTTAAGTTCAAAGCTTTGACAATTATGTATTACAAATTAAATTAAAGCTCAGCGAACACAAAATAAAAGTTTGGCTGACATTTATGAAAAATCCTGCAAAAAATCAAAAATTATATCCGCTCATGAATTAATAAAGAGAAACTTTGAAATTAAAATAGGTAAGAGATCATACCCGAAGGCATTTTTGGAAATTCATTTAACGGTCGATGGATGGCCCAAAGCAGCTTTTACAACAAAAAATTCAAAAAAGTTGACCAGAAAGCATTTTTTTTAACCAAGTTTTAGCCCCTAAAAATTTAACTCCGGAATTTAGCAAGGCTTTATTAATATTAAAGCTTATGTTAGTATAACGTCAAAATGAAATGAAAATTTTTAAATGTGGCCACTAGAGTGCTTCAAAAAAAATATTATTTTTTGCGTTCTCACCCCCTAATTTTGTGTTATTTGGTGCTAAAGCTTTGTCTGAATTTTTCAGATTTTTAAAAAAATTTTAGAACTGTTGCAAGCATTATTTTACATCCGTAGTACATATGGGTGGGGGGAACAAAAAGTTTGGCGGTCTCTCCCTCCCCTTCCATTTTATGTTATTTGGTGGAAAAAGCTTTGCCTGATTTTTTTCAGATATTAAAAAAAAGGTTTGAGGTGTTTCAAGCAACATTTTGCATCCGTAGTGCATTAAGGGCATGCTTGAACAGATCTAAACATATTTTTATACCCTACACCACTCTGTGGTACTGGGTATAATGAGTTTGTGCTGATGTTTGTAACTACCCGAAATATTGGTCCTAGCCTACACACAAAAAACAAATTTGCTAATTTCCAACTAATATTCAGTTGTTACAACAAAAATTCAGTTGACGAATTTGTATTAAAGTTGTAACAACTTAATATCGGTAGTTTCAACTAAATTTTGTTAGTACAACTGACTTTTGATAGAAACAATTGAAAAATTGGTTTGCCACAGCGAAATGCAGTAGCACCAACCGAATTTTGAGTTGATACAACTGAAAAATTCAGTTGGAAATTTATTTTTCTCTGTGTACCTTCAAGTAGTCGATTTAGCGATGTCCGTCCGTCCGTCCGTCTATCGGCTTAAGCACGATACAGGTCGCAATTTTCAATCAATTGACTTGAAATTTGTAACTTAAGCATATTTTGGCCCAAGGACGAAGCATATTGAAATTGTAGAAGATCGGTCCATGTTAAGATCTAGCCCCCATACAAAGGCTCCCTTTGGATTCGGCTTAAATTACTTTAATAACCGTATTATAATAGATATCGCTTTGAAGTTTAGCAGTTAATCAAATTTTGTGTGCACGAATCACCATTCCAAATTTGAAAGGGATCGGATCAGTCCTTCTGGTAGTCCCCATACAAACCACCCTCTCGATATTCACATATTTCCGTCAAAATTCATAAAAATGGAAATATTTGATAAAAATTTTATTTTTAGGTGTTAAACGTGTACTTTAGTAACCTAATCAAATCGAAATATAATTAGACCATTTTTGGACTTAGCCCCCTATATAAAAATGTTGACCGATATTCAGTTAAATCGGTCTATTGACAAAAAATAAAGCAGTTCCACTAAAATTTGATCTGTGTGTGTTCTCTACACTAAATAAAGATCTAACAAAGGACAGATCCAATCTGTCCATGATTGGACTTGGGACCTATTTTCCGGAAAACACTGGTGTAGGGTATCATATGGTCGGTCTTGACCGACTATAACTTTCTCACTTGTTTTTAAATGTTAATAGGGTCGAAATTTAAGCTTTGTCAACTTTTTGAACTAGATTTATCGTAGTTGTTGACTTTTAAAGCTTAAAGCTAAGTACTCTGTTTTTTACGGAGAAAATGTACTTAAACTTTAATCTCACCAAATCGCAATAAAACATTTAAAAAGCAACAACTTTTGACAATTATAAGAAAGAAACGATCATGACAAAACTGAATTGTCGCTTTTTCACGACAATTTAAATTGTCTTGTATAATAAAAATGCGTGCTAACGTTTTTAACAATTTTCCTATAATTCCTCGCGTTGCCAAAATTAATTTTTTTTATATGGAGTTTGACAGATTTTTCCCCGTGAAATTGAACAGAGTACTATGCCTAAGATAAAATTAATCAAAATTTATTGTTACTTAAAAAAAAAGCTTGTCAAATTACAAGAAAAAGTCTCGTAATCCTATTTTACCAATATTTGACAGTTTTCCTTGTTTTTTAACAAATAATTTTCGATCGAAATTTAATATTTTTTTTTGGGCTTTTACAGTTTTTCTTGTAATTTTACAAATTTCTAAAATTTTTTACAAACTAAATCTCTTAAATTTACGAGAATTTCCTTTAAATTTTATTTCGCCAAAAAAGAAATTATCGTCAAATAGGAGGTAGCAAACAATGTAGCAAAATCACGAAACATCCTTGTAAGTTTTATCACGTCAAAAAATTTGTAAATTTACAATTTTATTGGTAAAAAACTAGTAAAATAACAAAATTATTGGTAAAAAGCTTGTAAAGTTACAAGGAATTGTTGTCAAACAGGAGGTAGCAATAAAAAAGTTACAACCTTTTCTTGGTGTTTTACAAGTTTTTTTTTAATTGTGAAGTATTACACAATTTTATTTTAAAACGAAATTAGAGCTTTAATAAAGATAGTTTTTAAAGCTTAATAATTTCAAAGAAAATAAAAGCCCAATCATAGATTAGTGGTCTCTTTTCAAACTCGAAAGCTGTAATTCATGTTAAAACTTAAAGCTTTTTTCAAATTTTTATTAATAAAAGTTTGTTATCTAATGTATTTAATAAATTTTACTATTTCTATTGTCTTTGCATATATATTAAAATTGTTTTATATTTTATTCTATTTTAGCCTTTATCATCAAAAGGTTCAATTTCCACATTATCTGCCGCTAGTTCTTCCGGAGTTTCATCGGGTTCTTCCAGTCCCACTGGTACTACTACAAAATCTAAAATTCGTCACAAGTCCACATCTAAAGCTCGCTTGGGTAGTATTTCATCTAGCTCGTGGAATCCCTTTCGTCGTACACCAAGTTTAGCAAAAATATTTTAATTACAAAAAATAAAATTGAAAAAATTATCATAATCCGAACAAATTTTTTTTTTACAAAAAAAGAAAAGTTAAAAACAGTGGCCATTACAAAAAAAAATAAATATAAATTATTTAAAATTAATATAAATATTTTTATTATTTAAACAAAAACATACACACAATTTTAAATTCTTAGTAAAGAATTTTCTACTTTTACTTAATTTGTTAATTTTTTTAAAAATTTCATTTTATTTTCTGGGTTTGAGGAAAATAATTTTCTGAAAAAAATAAAATACAAAAATTGTAAATTAAAGAAATTGTCATATTTTTAAAACTTTTAAATATTTAGATTAAGTTTTAAAAACTTGTTTTTAAAAAAATACACACACACAAATCTACAAAAATTAAAATACTGAAATATTTTAATGGTTTTCCATTAAAATTAGATTTGAATTTGTATAATCTCCAGCAATATAAAAACCTTCAGAAATCTTTCCATTTATACAAAACAATTATATACATATTTTGTTTAAATTTAAACATTATTTTTTTTTTGTTTTTAAATTAAGCCATAAATATTTATATTAAAATATATAATAAACCCACACAAATGTATATTTTATTTTTAATTAAAAAATTAAGTATTGTAAAAAAATTCGAATTATTTTTTTTTTTAATAAAAAATTGTATATATTTTTACTTTATAAATAATGTGTAATAATTTTATAAGAAATTAATATGAGATCTAAGGTAAGTAATTATATACAGTTGCTGCAGACCTTTTAAAGCTAATGTCCTTCTTAACAAAATAGCGGGTTGCCATTAGTACTTTATAACTTCATGAAACGTGAAAATTGCGTTTAGATCAGAAAGTACTTACGATACACAAAAAAGTCACATGATACAAAAAAACACATCCGTCGAATACACACAGAAAATAAAATCATAAAATTCAAGTCAACAAACAGCAATTGTGAATGTCCTAAACTGATATCAACCAAACATTTAGTAAAAACGGCATCCCGTTAGTCAATAATACAAAAATTCGATTTTGTTTTTAACAAACTACGTCAAATAATTTTATTTCAAAATAAAAGGAAAATTTCAACAAATCATTAGTGGCATTTTGTCAATAAGACAAAGAAAATATTTTTTTAACTTTCAAATAACCCGTTTGTTATTAATGTTCAATAATTTGTAAATAAAACTGATTTTTTTCAACTATTTATGTCAATAAACGACTTTGTCAAATAAAAGTGATATTTTCAACAATTTAAATCAATAAATATAAAGAACTTTGTCAATCTAACAAAATCGTAAATTTTTTTTAAACAATTGCTGTCTATAAAGAATTTGGTAGCTTTTGTAAAGTATAAAACAAAAACACAAACATACTGTAACACAACGTGCTCTCTCTCGTCGTGTAGTTTGTTTTTTATTTGTGCCTGTACTTCTTTTTAAAAAAGCAGACAAAAGAAGACAATTAAAAAAAAAATATTATGAATTTAGTTTTATCTGAGCTAGCAAGTGGTACGGCAGCAATTGAAATTATTTCATAGAAAATATTATTAAAAAATGTATTTCGAAAACAAATTAATCTTTTTATATAAACATTTTGTTTTATTAACTATTGTTTTGTTTTTGCCTTTTTATTTTTGGAATAATTTTTTTACAGAATTTGCTTTCCAAGTTTTTACTGATTGCTATGTTTGTATAAAACGAAACTAAAACATGTGTATATAAAAAAGAAAGAAATAAAGAACAAACGAAAAAAAAAAGAATTTTCAACATAAGACAAAAACAGTAAAACGATAAAAGTAAAATACATTCTTAAGTGTTATAAAAAAGAATATTGACTAACAAAATAATTTTGTTTAATTTCAATATTAATATTCTCTTACATTTATCTCGATTTTTAATCAATTTATTTTTAATTTTTTTTCCTATAAAAAAAGTTTTAATTTGTCAATACAACTAATACTGTTGGTTGATATCACAAAATCGTTTGTTGAATTCCTTTACCATATCAACAAATGACGTTTGTGTTTGTTGAATTTCTTTGTTGAAAACAAAATTTATTTTTTTTCTTTTGTTAGATCAACAAATTACGTTTTGTGTTTGTTGAATTTCTTTGTTGAAAACAAAATTTATTTTCTTTTCTTTTGTTAGATCAACAAATTACATTTTGTGTTTGTTGAATTTCTTTGTTGAAAAAAAATTTAAGATTTTGTACGTTTGTCAATACAAATAATAATTTAGGAGAACTATTACAAACTCATTTATCAATTGTTTTTTCAACAATTAATATTTACAAACGTTAGTTGATATTACAAATTTCCGTATAGGAGCACTTTCAGTGAAAAATTTAATTGAATTCACAAATATGGGGGTCAATATTACAATTCGTTTTTTTCTGTGCACGAAAGCTCTCCAGGCAATAGCTTTTAAGTTATGTTAAAATTAGCAGTGCAATTTTATATATATTTTTTTAAATGTTCAAGGTGTACCTACCTTTAAGGTATGATCAAAAGAAAAGCTCTGTCAAAAAATCTGTAAAACGACTTTTAATTTAAATTAGCAAACTTTTAGCAGATTTTTGTACTGAAATA
The DNA here is from genome assembly GCA_963921195.1 of Pegoplata infirma. Taxonomy (NCBI): domain Eukaryota; kingdom Metazoa; phylum Arthropoda; class Insecta; order Diptera; family Anthomyiidae; genus Pegoplata; species Pegoplata infirma. The sequence goes on from OY992540.1 coordinate 14,090,188, forward strand.
TATATTTAAGGTAAATTTTCTGTTCTTCAGTTTTAGAAAATAACAGAAATTTGAATTTCAAAATATTTTTGTGCAGATTTTTAGCAGATTATCTGTTATTTTACAGAAAAAGTCGGTTGACTTTTTTTCATAAAATGTTTTAAGTTTTTTTGAGATGTAATTATACCAGAGACCAAATATAACAGTTATATGTGACTTTTTGTTTTAAAAAAATCATGAAACGAATGTTGTCCAAACTTAGTATTATATATATGAAAAAAGACTTCTAGAGATGTCCCTTGTTAAAATTTGCAATAACATTTATTTTTTTGATTTTTTCAGTAACAGTAAAAAATAACAGTTATTAAAAACTTTTTGTTCAAACAATCTAAAATAACTTTTATTTTATACTTATTTGAGTAAATAACTGTTATAACAGTTATTTTTAAACAAATCAATCAAAGTTTATATCTTTAAATCAATGATTGAAGTATTAGATATCAATAGGATTCTTCTGCATGTGTTTATTGTTGTTTTATTTTAATAACTCGAGTTTTTTAAGGCTCAAAGAGTTTTTTATAACAGTTATAAAAAATAAAAGTTTTTTATTTCTGTTATTTTGAACAGATATTTATATAAATCATTTCAAACTGTTATTTTTAATTTTTATTTGAAAAAATATTTTTGAACAGTAAAATTTGATTTTTTTCAATAAATCTCATAACTGTTATGGTCTCTGAATTATACCCTACACCACTCTGTGGTACAGGGTATAATGACTTTGTGCTGATGTTTGTAACTACCCGAAATATTGGTTCTAGACCCACTTTTAAGTATACCGATCGACTCAGAATAACTTTTTGAGTCTATTTAGCGATGTCCGTCCGCCCGTCTGTCTGTCCATGTAAACGGTGTAAACACGATACAGGTCGCAATTATCAATTGATTAGGCTGAAATTTGAAACATTAGCTTCTCTTGGTTCAAGAACGAAGCCTATTGAAATTGGTTCATGTTTTGACATAGCCCCCACACAAACGTCCTTCCTAAATTTGGCTTAAAAGCCTCTAACAACCGTAATATAATAGGTATCCTTCTGAAATTTTGCATGTCAACGTATTTTGTATTCAAAAATCATCGTTCCAAATTTTAAAAGAATCGGACCAGTCCTTCTTGTAGCCCCCATACAAACCACCTTCCCGATATTCACATAAATCTCTCAAAATTCATGAAAACTGAAACGAAATTTAAGTGAAATAGGCTTCTTTTTGTTGCCAATAGACCGATTTATCTGAATATCAGACAAAATTTTTATATGTGGGCTGAGTCCAGATATGGTCCAACTAAAATAAAATTTGATAAGGTTACCAAATTATACATTTAACACCTTTGTTTTTGTGAAATTTTAAATTTTAAAATTAAAAACTTAATAAAAACAAGCAAGAAAATTATAGTTGGTCACGACCGACCATATAATACCCTACACCAGAGTTTCCCGGAAAATGGGGCCCAAGTTCAAACATGGACTGATTAGATCTATATTTTGTCAAATCTTTAAATTTGAGAGGAATAGGTTTCTTTTTGCTGACAATAAACCGCTTCAACTGAATATCGGGCGAAATTTTTCACATGGGACTTAAGTCCAAAAATGGTCCGATGATAATCAGATTTGATAAGGTTATTAAAGTACGCGTTTAACATACACAAACAGAATTTTAATTAAATATTTTCTATTTTCATGAAATTTGAGAGATTTATGTAAAAATCGCGAAGGTGGTTTGTATGGGGGCTACAAGAAGACCTGGGCCGATTTCTTTAAAATTCGGAATGTTGATTTGTGTGGATGAAACATGATTACCTGCCAAATTTCGAAAAGATACCTATTAAAATGCGGCTATTAGAGTAGTTTGAGCCAAAACTAAAGAGGACCTTTGTATGGGGGCTAGGTCTAAATATGGACCGATTTTTTCCAATTTCGTTCTTGGGCCAAAAGAGGCTTAAGTTTCAAAATTTCAAGTCAATTGATTAAAAATTGCGACCTGTATCGTGTTTACACCGTTTACATGGACAGACAGACGGACAGATGGACAGACGGACGGACGGACGGATATCGCTAAATCGACTCAAAAAGTGATACTAAGTCGATCGGTATACTTAAAAGTGGGTCTAGGACCAATATTTCGGGTAGTTACAAACATCAGCACAAACTCATTATACCCTGTACCACAGTGTGGTGTAGGGTATAACAAGTGAGAGTGTTAAATTTGGCTGTGCCGAATCTTTTATACCCTCCAAAATGTAAAAAAAAAAAATCAGGGGCGTCTTTTTTTGTGAGGGGGGCAGGGTTTGGGGGTTTGGTGGGAGACATTGGGGGACACCTTCCCAATGAGATAGATGTTAGCAAATGTATTTATTATGGTTCTTCCAATTATTTAATCCAATTAATCATTATTAAAATAAATTTTTTATATCCACGCCCACAAAAGGGGCCGGTCCAACTTTTTTTCAATTTTTTTTTATCCGCTGGGTCCACATGGAGGGTTTTGAGCTTCCTCTGACATGAAAATGTTGCATTTGCTTAAAAAAGTACAAAAAACCCTGCAAAAATACCGTTTTTCAGAGGTTGGTTTAGTTCTCCAAGGGGGAACTGTTTCCCCCTTAGTCCGATTTTGCCCATTTTCGAACTTAACCTGCCTAGAAATATAAGACATATTCATGTCAAACTAAGAAAGCCTAGCTCTTTTATTTTGGACTGTATCGTGTCTTCTACAGACGGACAGACGGGCGGACGGACATCGCTAGAATGTCTTAGAATCGAACACTGATCAATAATATATACTTTATAGGGTCCTAGACCTATATTTCGATGCGTTACACACGGAATGACAAAGTGAGTATACCCCCCATACTGTGGTTGGAGGGTATAAAAACAGCAGATTGTTTTGTTACTTTTACAGAAATAATTTGTTATTCCTTGTTGAAAAAAATTTTTTTTTTGTTTGATCTTAAAAAAAAAATTTTGAAATTTTTTTCCTGGAAAACAGTTTAATATTAAAAAATTAAAAAAAATAGAAAATTTTCTTGTATTTTTTTATTTTACAATACAGAGTTTTAGTAAACTGAATCTGCTAAAAGCAGCAGATTTATCATATGGCTCAAACTCGATGTAATTCCAGCATAATTTTCTGCTGAAATCAGCAGATTTTTCTGCATTGATCAGCAGACTTTTCTTGACAGATTTCTCAGCTGATTTCACCTAGATTATTAAGACAGATATTTAGCAAACCGCGTATGCTAAAATCAGCAGATATATGAGAAATCTGCTGATGTTAGCAAAATGGGTGTATTTTCAGCAGATTTTTCTTCTGATTAGACAGAGAATTTATTTTGAGTGGACAAAGGTACTCAATCATCTTCCTTATGTTATCTAAAAAAAAATCCCCTAAAGGTCGCAAAATAATCTTCTCAGATCTGCATAAAATTTGACTAATTTTAGTTCTTTTCTAAAATTGAATAACAGAAAACTTATTTTAAATATCAATTTTAAAAGAAAATTCTGTTAAAAAGGAAAAGTACTTTTTGAAAATTTGGATTCCAAGGGGAGTAAAAGGGGTAAAAATTGTACTTTTAGTACTTTTTTTATTTCTTGAAATAATGGGCATAGAAACTTCAAATTCAGAATGTGGGATTTCGGTTAAAAAAAGGTTCTGGGAAAAGTACTTTTTAGAAATTGCGTGTCTTAGGGTGATAAAATGCGTAAAAATTTTACTTTTGGTACTTTTTGTATATACGGAAATAATGACCCTAGACACTCGATATTTGGATGGTGGGATTCTTTAGTGAACTAAAACATTCTGAAATAAGTACTTTTTGAAAATTGTGTTTCTAAGTGTCGTAAAACGGTTAAAAAAGCGTACACTAAGAAAATTATGTCATTAACTGTTTGTAGGTTATTTTAAAAAGTAATCAGTAAAGTCATTTTAAAAGAAAAATCACTTATTTTATAAAGGATTTAATTTTTTTACTGTTTCTATAGTTTAAAAAAAAAAAATTTACTGTATTAAAAACGAATTTTCTGTTACATTTAATTTCGGCAGTAAAAAATTTCTTCTATAGTTTTACTGTTTTTCAATACAAAATAACTGAATATTCACTAGTTTTTTAATGTTTTGGTTAGTCATTAAATTAACATTTAAAATTGACTGTAATGTGTTTTTATTTTAAATGAAAAAACAGTGGAATGGTTTTTAAATAAAATTTCATTTGTTTTAAGTGAATATTCACTGGAATTTACCTACATAATTTTTTGAGTGTACCTTTTATAAAAAGTACCTTTTATAAAAAGTACGTTTGATAAAAAGTACGTTTTATAAAAAGTAAGTTGTATAAAAAGTACCTTTTATAAAAAGTACGTTTTTTAAAAAGTACGTTTTATAAAAAGTACCTTTTATAAAAAGTACCCTTTATAAAAAGTACGTTTTATAAAAAGTACCTTTTATAAAAAGTACCTTTTATAAAAAGTACCTTTTATAAAAAGTACCTTTTATAAAAAGTACCTTTTGAAGAAGAGGTAAAAAATTGTACTTTGTTACTTTTTTTTAATTTCCTAATATAATGGTCATAAAAACTTAAAATTTTTAGTCTAGGATCTTTTAGCAAAAAGAAAACAATCTGAAAAAGTGGTTGTTGCAAAATTTGACCCAAGAGTCCAAAAACAAAAAAAGGGAATTTAATACCTTTTTTATAATTATACCCTACACCACACTGTGGTACAGGGTATAATTAGTTTGTGCTGATGTTTGTAACTACCCGAAATATTGGTCCTAGACCCACTTTTAAGTATACCGATCGACTTAGAATCACTTTTTGAGTCGATTTAGCGATGTCCGTCCGTCCGTTCGTCCGTCTGTCCATGTAAACGGTGTAAACACGATACAGGTCGCAATTTTTAATTAATTGACTTGAAATTTGAAACTTAAGACTCCTTTGGCCCAAGGACGAAGCCTTGGAAAAAATCGGTCCATATTTAGACCTAGCCCCCATACAAAGGTCCTCTTTAGTTTTGGCTCAAATGACTCTAATAACCGCATTTCAATAGGTATCTTTTCGAAATTTTGCAGGTAATCATGTTTGATTTTTTTAAAGAAATCGGAACAGTTCTTCTTGTAGCCCTTATACAAACCACTTTCCGATTTTCACATTAATCTCTCAAATTTCATGGAAATAGAAAATATTTAATTAAAATTCTGTTTTTGTATGTTAAACGCGTACTTTAATAACCTTATCAAATCTGATTATAATCGGACCATTTCTGGACTTAGGTGCCACGTGAAAATTTCGCCCGATATTCAGTTAAAGCGGTATGTTGTCAACAGAAAGAAGCCTATTTCACTCAAATTTAATTTAAGAGTGTTTTTTACACTTATTAAAGATTTGACAAAATATAGATCTAATCAGTCCATGTTTGAACTTGGGACCCATTTTCCGGGAAACTCTAGTGTAGGGTATTATATGGTCGGTCTTGACCGACTATAATTTTCTTACTTGTTTCATTTATTTTTTTTTTATCACTCAAACTTTTTTTAGCGTCCAACCTGAATCAAATTACGTTGCGTAAGGCGTAACGCCCAAAAATTTTTCGTTTCTAATATTTAAATGTGAGTTACCTAAATCAAACGGACGTAAAAATTTCATATTTGATGTGTTTGTTTTTGTTCTTTTTTTACGTCTTGCGCTACGCATTTGATTCTGGTTCGACCCTTAATTAAAATTTCTTTTTTTACTAAAATTTGTTTCCATTTAAAATATTTTAAACTCACAAGGGAAGTCTCTCTAGTGTCACCCGCGGATCTTTATGGAATTGGTTTTATTTTGTAGATCAGAAAAAATAAAGGGACACGTATTTTTTTAGCGGCCCAAATTCATATTTAGGGGGTAAAAAAGAGGGGGGAAGAAAAGGCCATTTTTCAGTTTTTTTCGTTTATCTCCTATATTATGCAAAGAAACCTAGTCATGTTACATACCAAATGAAAGGTCTTTGGAAAACTTATCTACGTGTGCTAAGAACATGCCCAAACATGCACAACTTTTTGTCATATTGAGTAAATACCAAAATTTTAGGACATTTTTGTTAACAAGTCGAAAAATATTAACTTCTTTGGCTCGTTGTTAGCACCACGAGATAGGTATTTTTAATATCTTTAATCTGATACCACACATGCCTATATTAATTTTGTTTAAATTGGCGTAAATCGTAAAAAAACCCCATACAAATCGACCCCCCCTAAAAATGAGTTTGGGCCGCTATAAAAAAATACGTGTCGAATTAATTTTCGTTCTTAACAACATATCCAAATTTCAAGAAGATCGGAGGGTGACACCAGGGAGACTTCCCTTGTCAGTTATTTCAATATCATAAGAAAATTTTGATTCCAAAGAAGCAAAAAATGGTAAAATAGTGAACTTTTGTATTTTTCTTTGAAAAATTTACCTTTCTGGAATTCCGATTTCAATGTAAAAATCCAAAGCTTTTTAAACGAAAAGGAATGAAACTTTCATGGAACAAAACGATACTGAACTGAGAACGAAATGAAATAGAACAGGGAAGAAAATGGAATGGAACAGGAATAAAATGGAATAATTTTTTATTTAAATTTCACATTTTTTGTACTCAAAATTTTTTAGACTGAAAATTCTTTTTCACTTAAATTTTTTTACTTAATATTTTTCACTTAATATTTTTTTGCACATTTTTTCAGTAAAACTTCTTTTATCACTTTAACTTTTTTCATTCAAATTTGTTTTTTACTGAAATTTGTTTTTACTTAAAATATTTTAAACTCAATTATTTCAATATCATAAGAAAATTTTGATTCCAAGAAAGCTAAAAATGTGGTACTTTTCTCTAAAAGAGGTACCTTTTTAGAATTCCGATTTCAATAAGGTAAAAAGGGTAAACATTTTTACTTTGGTACTTATGCTATATCCTAAAATAATGGTTCTAGAAACCATAAATGTAGGATCATTAAGCGAAAGAAAAAATTCTGACAACAGTATTTTTTAGAAAGTTTTTACGCTAAGAAGGTAAAAAAGTGTACATTAGGGTGTCCCAAAAAAAAAGTTGTCCGGGCTGAAGCATAATTTGAAAGATTATAGGGCAAAGTATTTTTGAGATTTTTTTCAGATTTTTCGGAAAAGGTCGCGGAAATCGATTTTTTGCTAAAAATCAGCCTAGCCGACCTTTTTTAACTTTCTTTTTAAATTCGCCAATAACCACGAGTTTCATCACTATTGAGTAACATTTTTAAACAAAAATGTCCAAACTTTACTTTTGTGTGCATTAAAGGTGATTTTTCAAAATCACTTTTTAATACCTGGTAGGGTCCTAAATTGTAGTTTAGTATCTAAAAGTTAGTGAGCCAAAATTTGGGACAATCGAATAAAAATAACTCGTGCCAAAAATGGATTGAAATTTTTGAGACACTCTTTAAAAAGTTTTAAAAGCATGGTGGTAACTTTACAATGCTTTTCAAACTTGTTTAGTTTTAAAGCAATGCTTTTTAAACTTGTTTAGTTCCAAAAGCATTGGTAACTTAAAAATTACACTCGAAAAAAATTTTACACTCAAAAAAAAATTTACACTCAAAAAAAATTTTACACTAAAAAACAATTTAGTTTTTTTTTTACAAAAATTACAATATTTTGTGTACATACGTATGTACGTGCATTCCCTCAGAAATATTTTTACAGTAAAAAAATACATTACACTCGAAAAAAATGTTACACTCAAAAAAAAATTAGTAATTTTTTTAAATGACACAAAAAGAGTTTTTAACTCAAAATAAAATATTTCTAATCAAAATTGTTAATTTTTTCACGTTAAAAAATTAACTATCCTTTAAAAAATGCATTGCGGAGGGTATTCATAGATTCGGCAAAGTCGAATTTAACTTTTCTACTTGTTTAATTTGGCGTAGGTAGTTATATAATTTCCGCGGATTTCAAAGAAAATGTGTTTTTCTATGATAATTTAGCAAATATGGAAAAAAAAATGTTCTGTATTGTACTATACCAAGTGTAAAACATAAATTCTGTAAATTTTTGGAGAAATTGGGCAACTTTAACCCCTTTTCATCGAGGTGAAATGGCAATTTGGGATATTACATATTTCTATAATACAAGATATCTGCATATATCCGATTTCTCAAAAGCTACAGAATTTACATTTTACGCTTCGTTCCGTACAGTACAGAAAAAATTCTCCCATATTTGCTAAATTATTGTGAAAAAACGCATTTTATTTGGAATCCGCGGAAATTTTATCACTACAGGCGAAAAATAAAAAAGAGCTTGACTACTTTATCTGCTATTTTTAATCGTAAACACGTTTTCAATATGATCATAAAGTAAAATTTATTTTTATACCCTCCAACCACAGTATGGGGGTATACTCACTTTGTCATTCCGTGTGTAACGCATCGAAATATCGGTCGGGGACCCCATCTATATATATAAAAATGGATGTGTGTATGTATGTATGTATGTGTGTATGTATGTTCCGTATGGACTCGAAAACGGCTTGACCGATCTTGATGAAATTTTCAGGGAATATTCAGAATAGCCTGGCGAGTAACACTGTCAAGTCGGATTTTTGATTTTCCGTCTGTGGGCGGAGGGGCGTGGCAAAATCCAATTTTTGCATTCCACCACTAATGACATCCATATATAAAAAACGGGTGGACCGATTTTGATGAAATTTATATCAAAGATAGCACTAACTGAGTACTCACTATGTGCCAAATTTGAGCGTCATCGGACAAAGTGGCGTAAAATGCCATGCAACTTTGTATTGAATTGAAAGTTATTTCAATAATGCAAAAAGCGGATATATGTATGTTCCTTATGGACGCAAAAATGGCTGGACCGATCTTGATGAAATTTTCAGGGAATATTCAGAATAGCCTAGGGAGTAACACTGTGCAGTCAGATTTTTAATTTTTTTCGTGTGGGCGGAGGGGCGTGGCAAAATCTAATTTTTACATTGCACCACTAATGACATCTATATATAAAAAACGGCTGGACCGATTTTGATGAAATTTAAACCAACGATAGTACTAACCAAGTACTAACTGTGTGCCAAATTAGAGCGTGATCGGACAAATGGGCGTAAAATGCCATGCCCCTTTGTATTGAATTGAATTTTATTTCTGCATGCTCCGCAATAACGCAAAAACTGTTGACTTGATTTTAATTAAATTTTCAGCACTGATAGTATTAACCGAGTGCGGAACTATAGGCCATGTTATACTACGATTGGAAAAAGTGGCGTAAAATGCCACGCCCCTTTGTACTATATTGGACTTTGTCTGCCTGTTTCGCAATCACACAAAAACAGCTGAACCGATTCTCTTGACACTTTCACTACATACATTGCTAACCAAGTGCATATGTAGGCCATATAAGATCGTTATTAGAAAAAGGGATCAAAATTTGCAACGCCCTTAGTACTATACTGACCACGATTGAACAAAGAGGCGTAAATTGACAAGACCCTTTGTTTTATACAGAACGTTATATCTGCCTGTTGTAAAATCACGCAAAAACGGATAAGCCGTACTGATAGAATTAACCGAGCGGGAACTGTAGGTCATATGTATAGCGCGATTCGGCAAAAGGGTTTAAAATATTACTCCCGTTTTTCATAAATAAAAAGTTATTTCCTCCTCTTTCGCAATCACACAAAAACGACAAAACTGATGTCAATTAAATTTGCAGCACAGATAGTACTAATCGAGGATGCAGCATGGAACTTTAGACTATCACGATTCGATAAAAATGCGTTAAATGACACGCTCCTTTGTGCTATTCTTAACGTTATGTCTGTCTGTTTCGAAATCACGCAAAAACGGCTGAACCGATTTTGTTGAGATTTCTATATAGATAGTGCTAACTGAGGATGGAACCAAAGGTTACTAGCTGGAACCGGACCCGTGCTTTAATTTTGTCTGACACTATATTTAAATTAAGATGCAACATAAAACAGTTTTTTTCTCGGACCGGGTATAGCTAGTGTATATATATTATTGATCAGTGATCGATTCTAAGACATTCTAGCGATGTCCGTCTGTCCGTCCGTCCGTCTGTCCGTCCGTCCGTCTGTCCGTTTGTGGAGGACACGATACAGTCCAAAATAAAAGAGCTAGACTCCTAAAGTTTGGCACGAATATGTCTTATGGTCATAGGCTGGTTAAGTTCGAAGATGGGTAAAATCGTACCACTGGGGAAAAAGTTCCCCCTTTAAGAACTAAACCAACCTCTGAAAAAACGCCATTTTTTATAGATTTTTTGTACTTTTGCTTTGCAAACGAAACATTTTTTATGTTAGAAGAAGTTCAAAGTCCAGTAGTTGGATCCAGAAAGGTTGTCTCCCACCACCAAAACCCCCCCCCCACAAAAAAAAAGACGCCCCTGTTTTTTTAACGTGTTGGAGGGTATAAAAGATTCGGCACGGCCGAATTTAACACTCTCACTTGTTTTTTATTTTTTTGCCTAAAAATTTTTAAAATTTTGAAATTCTGGCTTTAAAAACCATACAATGGTCTGGGGCATGTATGCGTAAAATGCTTGTTTTTTATCCGATTTTAATTTTATTGACCTTTTTGGAATGGTAATTCAATACCATTTTCATATTATATATATATGGGTTCCTGTTGATCCTATAAGGAGCATAGGGCCTCAAAAAAATTGTTTCACAAAAAAATTAACAAAAAATAACCAATACCAATATCTTTGCAAAAACTAGAAAAAACGGGTTTTTCTTTTATATAAGAATGTCCCAAACTTCAATCCATTTTCGGCACGAGTTATTTGTAGCCGATTGTCCCCAAATTTTAGGTCACTCGGCGCTTCGGAATCAAAATGGAATGCAACTTTCATGGAACAAAATAATATGGAACTGGGAACGAAATGGAATTTATTTATTTTCTTATATTGTTTGTACGAAAACTTTTTTTGCCAAAATTTTTTAATTTAGTTTTCACTTGGATTTTTTTTATTATTTTTTTTTCTCTCAAACTTTTTTCATTCAAATTTCTTTTTTTACTGAAATTTTTTTACTAAAGATTTTGTTTTCACTTAAGTTTTGTTCACTTAATATTTGCTTTATCACAAAAAATTTCGCGGATTTTTTTTTTTTTTTTCAATTAAATTTTTTTTTTTTTGACTCAATACTTTTTTTACTAATTTCTTTTAGAACTGCGTTAAATTCGTTGGAAAAAGAAAAAGAAGGTGCTAGATTTAGCACACAAAGTGTCTAGGGAAAAATTAACTAACTCCATTGTAAACATTTTTTTTTTTCAAATAATTTTTAAATGATTTTTATTAAAGATTTTCATTTAATTTTTAGTTTTACACATTTATAATTTTTATGCATACATACATTTAAGGATATAATAATCATAATAATAATAATAGCTATATGTACTTGTAAACTTATGGGCTAAAAAAACAGACATTTATAAGAATTTTTTATTTTATTGATTTTTTTTATAGATTTTCAGTTTTTTTTAGATTTTTTTTTTTATTTTTTTGTAAACACTTATGAAAAACAAAAACTTTGTTTTTTGTTAGTTAAAAAATGTTTCTAAAAATTTTGGTTGGTTTGGGGATATTATTGTTGTTTTTTTTAGTTTTTTATTTATTTTTTTTTTTTAATTATTTTATACAGTTAAAGAAGACTGTATGAATATATTGAGTAGTTTTTTTATTATTTTTTTTTAATTTTTTGTATAATTATCATTTTTTTTTTATTTTCTTGATGATTTTAGTTTTTTTTTTTTGAATTTTCTTGATTTTTTGTTTAATCTTGTTTTTGTTATTATTTAATAATACTGAAAATACGACTAGACATTTATATAAATATATAAGTTTTTTTTTATTATTTTTTTGTTTTTACTTGTCTCAATATTTCTTTAAATTTACCGTTGGGGTTAAATTTCTCTTCATTTTTTTGAAAATGTATTTTTTTATGGTTTTTGAAAATTAAAAATTTTATTGTTTTCTATTTTTGAAAAAAAAAAAATTAAAAAAAATTATCTCTAATGAATTTAAAAAAAAAAAAAAATATTTAATTTATACAAAAATTTGTACCACCAAACCAATATGGCGAAACAATAATTAAAAAATATATATTTTTTAAAATTAAAACAAGGAAGATGTTCCAAATTTTGATTCTATTTCTTAAAGTTCAGTTCGAACATATTCCTGTTACAATATTCTTTCTATACATAAGTGTAAATGAAATCATAATTTTGAATGAGTTTTAAATAATGTCCAGTTTTTGTATGACGAACGTCATTCGTTTCCGAAGAATTATGATGTATTTTGTTATTGCAATAAAAACAGTGCAGTTCTTCATAGAAACTGGGTATAAATCATTAAAAATCAATAAAATATTTTTTATGTGTTTAAGCAGCTGGATTCTGAATTTTTCAGTGAAAAACATAAAGTGTTTTTAACACAAATAGTTTTTATTCTCAAAAAATACTAAAATTGGTTTGCTAAATATTAATTAATATTTTATTTAAATAAAAAATTTTGAAAAAAATATGGACTTATCGAAATTTTTCTAACACTTATAATTTGTTATATAGTTTTAGAATTTGCTAAATTTATCTAATCTTTTTTATAACCAAATAGTTTTGTAAAAGATAAGTAAACTAAATTCAAAACCAACATAAAAAGTTTGTCCGGTTTAACCGGTTTTGGAATCCCAATATAAAAAAAAATGATATTTGAATGTGGATGTTATAAGCCAAAAACAAAATTGTGTAAAAGAACCAAAAAAACTAAAAAAACGAGAAAAAATTAAATTTTTGGAATTTTTTTTTCAGTTTCTTACTTGTTTTTTTAATAAAAAACAAGTAAAATATGCTGATTTCGAGTCAGTTTTTTAACGAAAAAATGTTATGGCATGGAAAACAAAGATATAACTTGTAGCAATATTTCTAATGTAAATTTAGTTTAAAGCTTTTCATCTTAAGCCCTTAAATTCGCGGATTTTTTAATTTTGTAAGTTTTCGCGAAATTAACCACTAAATTGGTCTCTGATAAAAAACTTGCTCTTTGTGGATCATAAAGGCATCCATGACACTACGAATACTGGACAAAAACCATCTATGTTATATGGACCATCATGATGAAAATCGCGAAAACCCGTTTTTTTGTATATGGCAGCATCACTTTACGAGATGATTTAAGGCTCCATCTTTTAGTATTAAATGTGGGAACCATAAACAATGAACTGATCCAAAATTTGTCAAAAAAAGTTTTCATTTGTAAAAGTTATCCTAACAAAAACTATTATTTCACTTTTTTTGTTAAAAAAGCAGCTGAAAATCAGCGAATCTTTAATGACATTTTGCAAGAAAACTGTACACAGAAAAAAATATGGAGGAAACAAATTTGAGTTATCACTTGTTTAATTTTAAAAACAAAAATTGAGTAACTTTTTAATTGACGCAATTAAAAATTTACTTAAAAATTTTAAAAACAATTTAAGAAAATAATTTAATAGTTTTTTTAATTTTTTTTAAGCTCTCATAGTTTTTTGAATTCTCGTTTATTTTATAGTTTTTTGTGTATGTATTAGTGTTTGGGAATTCCCGGACTTTTCAATTTCCCGGGAAACGGGAAAAAAATAATTTATTTCCCGGGATTCCCGGGAATCCCGGGAAATTTTCATTATTAATGTAAATCATAAAAAACATTAAAATTTGATTATCTTTTTATTAAAAACAGTTTTATTAGAGATAAACAATTAATTAAAACATAAAAAATCAAAACATAAAAGTTTAAAATCCTGAAATACAATAAAACAAAACAAAAAAAAATATTGCAACTTTTTCCTTCACAAAAATCGCAAAAAATAGCTAAAAATCGCAAATTCGAGCACTTTTAATATTTATTCTGGAAATGTTAATTCTAAGTTCAAAATTTTTATATTTTTTTGACAGTCTTAGCAAAATTATCATTAACCGAGGTATATTTTTTGACTTTTTAAGTTTTTTTCATGATATTAACATACTTTTTATACTTGGTCAGTTTCCTATGAATAAATATTTGCACTGTTCTTCCAAATAGAAAAAATCAAATGTAATTATACCTGTATGTAAAAAAATGTTAAAAATTAAAGTATAATAAACGTTTTTATGCAAACAGGCATATATAACAAAATTCCCGGATTTCCCGGGAAAAATTAAAAAAATTCCCGGGAATTCCCGTCAGTGTTTTCCCGGGAATTCCCGGGAAATCCGACCCGGGAATTCCCGGACCCCAAACACTAGTATGTATGTATATGAAAGTCTGTAATCGTATTTATAAAATTTTCCTATGTTTTTGAGACATAAATATGTTTGGTAAAGTTTGAAAAAACAATTTTTTTTTTTGTAAAAAAATTTAAAACTTTTTTAAACTTTTAAAAAAAATAAATAGATAAATTTTGAGTAAATTTTTAATTGTGTCAATTAAATTTTTATTAAAAATTTACTCAATGCTATTAAATCGTTTACTGGTGCAAAATTGAGTAATTTTTTACTCAATACTATTAAAAATTTACTCAAATATTTTTTTTATTTTTTTCTGTGTACCATACATCGAAAAACGGAGTACGCCATTCATGTTCGAAATATAAAGAAATGTTGGTCGCACCTCTTGTTATCTAAAATAGTGGTTAGTTTTGTCACGCAGTGATATCGGTCAAATTTTTTATATAAAATTTTAATAAAAACATCAAAATCAAAAGAAAATAACAAGAAAATTATAGTCGATCAAGGCCGACCATATGATACCCGACACCACCGTTTTCCGGAAAGGGGTCTTAAGTCCAAACATGGACCGATTGGAAATATCTATTGATTCCTCTTTAAGAAAACACAAACATACCAAATTTGAGTGGAATTGCCTTTTTTTTGTTGCCAGTAGACCGATTTAAATGAATATCGGACGAAATTTTTGTATGGGGTTACAAGCCAGCGTTGTCAATTTAGCTTTTTCCCGCTAGATTTAGCTTTTTTTAAGTTTTTCGCGGGAAAATTTTGCATTTATTTTTAAGTGGGTTTTTTAGCTTTCTTTAAATTTTTTGTTTGGCTTTTTTTAAACTTTTTTTAAATTTTTTTCATTCAAAAAATTTAAAAAATTTAATTTTTCACGGGAAAATTTTGAATAAACCCAATCAGAAAAATACAATCGCAAAAGCGTTGTGGAAGGTTGTACGAGCGTTCTCTATACCAACTTCAAAGCGCCTTCAGATGATCCGAATGATAACATCGATCTACGCTAGGTATAAAGCGTTTTAAAAGCAATGTAAAAAAGTGCTTTGAGAACGTTTTTTTAAAGTCATCAAAGCGCTTTAAAAACCCAAAGTAAAGAATTTCTGCTTTAGTTCGGGTATAATAATTTGTTTGATACAAAGTGAAATCCGAAAAAAAAATTTTTGTACTCCAAAAAAATTTTTCAAACAAATTTTCAAAACTTAGAAAATTTAAAAAAAAAAAAATCTAAAACATTTTTGATATTTTTTTTTACTTAAAAAACAAAAAAGAAATGTTATTCAAAAATATATTTTATAAAATGTAACTATAGTTTCGGAACTTATAAATTTTTTTTCAAAAAAAAATCTAAAGAACTCTTAAAACGATTCGCACAACCTTCCACAACGCTCGTACAACCTTCCACAACGCTTTCACAACGCTTTTGCGATTATATTTTTCTGACTGGGTAGTTTCGGAACTTAGAAATTTTTTTCAAAAAAAAAATCTAAAGAATTCTTAAAACGATTTTCGAAGCTCGCAAAGCGTTACAAAAAAACGCTTTGAGATTACTTTTTTTTTTTGTTATAGTGCTTTCAGAACACTTTTTAAAAACGCTCGAAAAGCGTTTAAAAATAGCGTTTTGAGAACGCTTTTTTTTTTGTTACAGTGCTTTCAGAACGCTTTTTTTTAGAACCGTCGTCAATTTCTGCTTGGGAAGCTTTAGTTTTCGAATCACGGACACTCACTCACGAGCATATTTTCTCTACTCACAATCACGTGTAACACAACGTTACTTGCTAACTTCTGGTATGCCTTTTTTTTACCTTACTCGTATGCTTCGTTATAAATTTGATAATTTATTTTATACCTTACAGGTATGGTTTGTCATAATGTGCATGCATTACTTTGAGTCTCATCCCATGTTAAAATCATCAATGCAAGAGTGAGATCATAAAAATGTTAACACACATAGGCCCGTACCACAAGAAAACAAAAAGTCTATTTTAACAAAAGTTTTATTTTAAATTTAAAATTTTCAATACATTTTTTGAAAGTCGATTTTAAAAACAAAAACAATTTGTATTGGAATAAAATTAAAAGCTCATTTTAAATTTATTTTCTTGTGGTAAGGCTGATAAAGTTTAATAAAAAACAAACCACTGAGTTTTGAGACTAAATTTTTATTAAATGCAATTTAATACAAAATTAATACAAAATGCGGAATCTTTTATACCCTCCAACATGCAAAAAAATGAATTGCAGACGTTTTCTTTTTTTTTGGGGGGGGGGTAGGAAGTGGTAATTGGGGGGGGGGGGAGGCAAGTGGTAATTGGGGGGCAAATTGTGTTTAAAAATGTATTCTTATGCTTTTTGCACTAAAGAAATACAAGTTTATCATTATTTAAAAAAAATTTTATTCCACGCCCATAAAAGGGGGCGGACCGGAAAACGAAATTATCTAATTCTCTGGGTCCAAATGCAGGACTTTGAACTTCTTGTAGCATAAAAATATTGCATTTGTTAAACAAAAACACAAAAAATCATGTAAGAAAATCGGCCAAAAAGCACAATTTTGGCCGAATAGGCCGAATACCGAATAATTGTATAATATTTGTGCTCACGTGTTGAAAAACATACTAAACTAACTTTAAATCACATTAGAAAGCCACAAAAATATTTTAATAAGTGTTTTTGCAATTAAAAACATTTTTTACATTCAAAAAAAATTTTCGGTCGAAAAAAATTTACACTCTAAAATATATTTTTTTACAAAAATGTCCAAAAAAAAATTTTTGCTTAAAATAAAATCATTCTAGACAACATTCTCATGCATTTGAGTATCCCGCCGAGTCGACTTTTATTTTTTTCTTGTTTTTACTACATAAATATTTTTTTTTTTTTAATATTCGGCTTCGGCTTCGGTTTCGGTTTGGCCGAATAGTGAAAATTTGGCCGAATATTCGGCTTCGGCCAAAAAAGGTGTATTCGGTCGGACACTACTGATCAATAATATATATACTTTATGGGGTCTTAGACCGATATTTCGATGCGTTACACACGGAATGACAAAGTGAGTATACCCCCATACTGTAGTTGGAGTGTATAAAAACCGCATGGAGTTCTAACTACTACGAACAAAGTTATCCACTTTTTCCGGAAACCCTCCCATTAAGGCCTTTATGGTAGTTTCTATTACCTTTTAAGATCAGGCGGTCCATCTACTTTTGTAATCTTGCATGTCCTGGGAGACCTTTCGAGCTCTGGTTTCATTTTCAACATTTTTACATAGGGGACTTTGTCCAAAATTTTTTTGAATCGGTCAACATTTTTACATAGGGGACTTTGTCCAAAATTTTTTTGAATATGTGATGAAAATCGTTCGATTTCAAATCGATCGTTTTTAAATTTTCAATTTCGATGATTTTGAAATTGTTGTAAGATAAATAAGATAAAATTGTATGAATTCATTTATTTGATTATACTCAAGCCTTTAAAAACAATTCAAGTTATTTTGGCTTTTCTGCTAACTTTTCGAATTAAGATTTTTAATAAAATCGATCGAAATTGAAATCGTTCGATTTCCATCACATACCAGATTTGTTACAAAAGTACACCTTTAACATCTACAACCAAATGTTATTTAAACATTTCATTTCCTTTTTTAATTGCCCAGCAAAAAAAGAGCTTACCATTCACTACAAAATTCACCACAACTTATGAACCAGATGTACTTCTTCTTCAGCTGAAACACTGATGAATTTTATATGGGCGTGACACACAATATCACTAGTGTTTAGTATGTACATATATATTAACATCTTTATCACAACTTCTGAAGTAGTGATCGGGATGTAAATATAACTTGACCTTTTGGAAGTGCTTTTTTCATCACTTCTTTAGAAGTATATATTTCTTGGCATTTTGGATGTGATTATGTAATTTTTATATGGTGATTTAGAAGTGATTTTTTCATCACTTCTTGATAAGTACATATTTCATGACTTTTTGGGATTGATTTTAAGAGTTTTTTTTTTAGTATTTACACTAATAAAAAAAATAAAACCAAAACGATATTTTTAACAATGTATAATATTTATTATGTAATATTTAGACTTGAAATTGTTAAGATTAAATCGATGTTTTTAATAATTTAGTTTAGCTAATAGGAATTATTAATTAAATGTGGATGTATATATTTTTCTAATAGTTTTTCATGCGCTTAATCCGAATCTGGCCTTAGAAGTGATTTATCTTATTTTGAGATATTTAGATTTTCCATTGACAGTACTGCATAAACTCAGATATTCGCAATGTTCGAGACCTTATAAAACCGAGAATTATTTTATGATGTATAATTAGTGCAGCACATCTAAAAATACTTCACTTATTCTTCAAATTACTTTTGCAATCCTTAAGATATCTTTTTTTCATTACGGAGATATCGACCGATAAAATTATTGCAATTTCGGCCCTAAAAAATAAAAGAAAACAAATTTGAAAACCAACCAATTTGTCTTGTTGATATATAATAGTACCGAATTCGAAACTCTATTAGAGGTGCATCTAAGCCCGGCATCAATTTGGGTATCAATTTTAGGGTAAATTTTCAGGGTGTCATACAAAAAATCTTTATTTGGGCTAACATTATAGAGCTTCGCCATATCGGATAAAGATTTATTTTGAATAAAATTAATAAAATTCTTAAAAGTACATAGAGTTCTTAGTTTTATATTCAATTAAAATTTTTATTATTCGGTTAACCGAATAATTCAAATTTATCCGATTATTAACCGATAAAATCTCAACCCCGATTAATTATTTGCCCGATTAGCCGATTAAACCAAAACCTCGATTAATTGAATACCCTAATGTTTAGAAGAGTTTTTATACCTTTCAACATCGATACCAACTTAGTCATTTTGTGGCTATATTCAGCCCTTTTTTTTTAAAGGCTACCACCTTTTTTTGGTTATCTTTTTTAGCCCTTTAAGCACTTTTTAAGTCATTTGATAATTTTTACCATAATCTGGAAACTTTTTATTGTTTTTTTTGTACATAATTTACAAAACAACTCCAAAAATTATATAAAAAAAATGTTTTTATACATGTAGTTAAAAAAAAACATCCAATAAATAAAATGAAGAGATAAAAAAAAGTAATTCTCTCATTTTAAATCAGATATCGTATATTTTTAGAAGAGTTTTTATACCTTTAAACGGCAATACCAACTTAGCTCTTTTTTGGTTATATTTAACCCTTGTCTTTTTTAAGGGCTAAAAGTATTTTTGTTATCTTTTTAGCACTTCTTGAGTCATTTTGTAATTTTAACAAAAATCTGGAAACTGTTATTTTTTATAACATTATTTACATAACAAATTCGCTTTTGCGGCATATCAAGTTAATTCATTTATAAAATTTAGCTTTTTATTAAATCAGAGAAAATTATAAAAAAAAATATTCAACAAAACAAATCCAATACTTATTAAGTGCCACAAATTTGTACTTTTCAATTGCATTTGTAAACACATATGAAAATGATACTTCTAAATCATTGAGGAAAGAACTGGTGAAAGTTGTTATTATTGGCATTTTTTTTAGCAGTTTTGGAAGTGCTTATAAAAGTACTTCTTATGGAATATGAAGATCGGCACATATAGCTACTATGTATGTAGTGAATCACTTATTCTTTTTGCACCACTTCGATTTTTTTTTGCTGGGTGGGAATGATGATTTGTAAATACATACCTGCGAAATTTCGATTCCTATAATAATACGGTTTAGGTCTCTGTTATGTCTTTCACAACTTTTCAATTCAAATTTTCCGAATCACATGAAATCGAATTCGGTATTCTGTTGTTCAAATTTTCATTCGAAGTTTGAATCACAAAACTAATAAATTAAAGTTAAAAAATGTTAACGAACAAAGTGCATTCGTTTTTCATTCACGAATTTTTAGAGTTTTCAGTAACGCCCAGCAAAACTTTGGTAATGGGTGGTGATTATTTAACACATTACCAGGTAATGTATCTCCCTTATTTGTAGCATTATTTTAGGATGTCTTACCAGTCATTTGTTTAGCAACATATTATTTCAAGGTGAAAAATAATGTTTTACTAATAACGTGTTACGTAATGCATGATTATTGCAAAAATTGTATTTCATAGTTATTATTTTATTTCTAAACATTAAATCATGGGTGACTTTTATTTGGTTACATTATGTATTATTTCAAAATTTAAAATAATGCATTATTTGTAATTGAA
The DNA here is from genome assembly GCA_963921195.1 of Pegoplata infirma. Classification (NCBI taxonomy): domain Eukaryota; kingdom Metazoa; phylum Arthropoda; class Insecta; order Diptera; family Anthomyiidae; genus Pegoplata; species Pegoplata infirma. Next base: position 14,110,737 of record OY992540.1, read on the forward strand.
TACACAATGCATTATAATAACATAAAAAATAAATACTTTATACAAAAATGCATAAGTTTTAACTAGAGATGGGCTCACGAATTTTTGAATCAGGGACACTCATTCACGGGCATATTTTTTTATACTCACTTACAATCACGTGAGTAAATTTAATACATCGTTACTTGTTAATTACTCGTAACGCCTTATATATTACGTTTTGGTATGCTATATTTAATACATTACTCGTATGCATTACTTTGAGTCTCATCCCACGTAAAAATCATCAATGGTGCAATGTATAAAATAAGATATCCTATATCATATTTTATACCTTATTTGGTAATCAAAGTTTTGCTGGGGTTGTCTAAGGCTTCTGTTCTGTCATTCACAACTTTTCAATTCACACGAAAATTTCCGAGTTATATGAAATCGAATTGGAAATTTAAATCAAATACCTAAAAGTTAAAAATTATGACGAAAAAAGTCCATTCGTTTTAATTTCATGCAAAATTTTCCAATTTTTCTAATTTTAAAATCGTCGGAAAAGTTGCTCTTTAGGGTCCGTATTAACACACAAAAAATATTGAACCAGTAGAGAAATGTGTTCGGATTCCTTTTTTGACTTAAAAATCGGAAAGGTCCGAAATTTTTTTTTTAATTTTTTTCTTTATTTGTCAAAAATTGTTAATTCATAAATTTTTTATTACGATTTGAGGCGTTTAAAGTTTAAGTGAAATTTTCGCCGTAAAAAACAGTGAAGTGAAAATTTCGCTGTGAAAAACAGAGTACTAAGCTTGATATTCTGAAGTTGCAAACACTGTAAATGCCTCTATTGATTATAAATCTGGGGTGCTTCTATATTTCGACGATTAATATAATAAATGTTATGAAAACGATTTAAAGTTTATGTAAAAATAATAAAATGAGCTGGTTAACTTATAAATAATATGAAATTAAAACGAAATTATTATGCATAAAATAAAACAGAATAACAAAAATTAGTTTGATATTATTTGATAAAAAAAGAATCCTGATTTTGGTATTTTCAATATTTTTTTTTGTTTTTTGTAGCAGTATTCAGAATCAGTTGTATTGTTTTTTTTTATCATTATTATTTTTTGAGTTTTTGTTTTAAAACTACTACATTACCCATTAAAAAAAAAATAACTTTTGTTATAATAATATTTATATTATTAAAAACATAAAAATTAAGCTAAAATTCATATTATTTTATAAATTATCAATTTCATTATTATTATTATTATTTTATATGTAGAGTTTAAGGTACATTTTAAAAAAGATTGATTATAATAAAAAAAAAATATTTTTCAATTTTTTTTTTTCAGTTTTTGTTAAAAAAAAATGTAAGATATTTTTGTTTTTTTTTTTTTAAATTATTTTTATTGTTTTTTATTAATTACACATACATTTATAGAAATATAATTTTTAAATACATATTAGAGGTATTCAGAGTCTTGTTGCCAGCCCTGGCAATGTAGCAAAAGAGTACTTCTTTCAAAAAATACATGTATTTTGAAAAGTAATTTTGAAAAGTGCTCTTTTACCACCAGTGCCAGGGCTGGCAAGCAAGACTCTGAATACCACTATTGATTTTTTGTTTTTTTTTTTTAATACCCAGGTAAAAATCGTCACGTATGTACACATATGAACATGTATGCGTTCATGTGTGAACATGTATGAATCACATATGATTACGTATGAAACATATATGAACATGTTCGGCACATATGATAGCATATGTGGAGTCATACATTCATATAGCGGTTTGTGTTTGAACATTATATGATATACATCCCATAGCTGATACTATTAATTTTCAATCATATGATCGAACATTTGTTCCTTTTAGCCAAATTTAACATGCAGGTTTTGAAGGCTGGTAGTGATAAGGTCAGACTTTCTTTAGAGAGAAAATAGGTGTAAAAATGGAGTTGTTTGTCGATTTTATTTTTTTTTTGCTTGGTACATTTACAAATATGGTATCATTGGAATGGAATTTAGAGAGCTTTCCAAACTAGTTCAACAAAATATTTAATTTTTTTAGTTTTGATTCCCCAAAAAAAAACTAAAAGAACGAACAGATGGACCACTAAATAAATCATCACATTAGAATTCCTTTTTGATAATAAGCAACATTTTAAAATAATTTATAATTATCTTTGTATTTAAATGTATGCTATTTATTTCCTTCCGTGTTTTTTTTTTTTCTTCGTAACAGTTGTCAAACATTTTTATTGTTTTCAAAATTTTTAAAACTTCAAATAAAAAAAAAAATTATTCACAAATTGAAAATTTTTTAAGAAAAACAAAATCATCCTTTTGTACAGAATTTGCGGAAAATAAAAGGTAAAATATAAGAACATTTAATTAAGATTTATCTTAAAATAACTATCTGTCTTATTTACAGCTCAATATCGATTTTTTTTTTTGGGGAGAGAGAGCAACTTCGTCAAGAAATCAAAAATTGAAGCGAAGAAACGTAAGGAATTTTTAACACTCTATTGCAATATAATAGTTTCAAAGCAAGATAAATCCCGGAAAGGATGCGTTTGGTAAGAGAGACAGCAACTTCGTAAAGAAATCAGCAATTGAAGAAAAGAAACGCAAGGAATGTTTAGCTCTTTATACAAGATGAATACCGGACAGGATGTGTAAGATTAGCAAAAACTGTGTAACCTCAAATATTATTTTCGAGTATAGAATTTAAAAATATGAATTTTATTAAACAATAAACTTTTTATTATATAAAAATAATCTCTTTTTATGTACCAATAAGAAAGCAAAAAAATATAAAAGAAAAATTTGTGAATATATGCAAAAACATACATTATCATATATGCTCATATGTCTACATATTACCTCAATTTTCGTCCATGCACATATATGGGTGATCATATGTGTTCATACGTGAACACATGTGACGATTTCTAACCGGGTAATTAAAATTATTTTGTATAGAGTGTTAGCATTGATATACTTTCATTATTATTATAATATTATTTTTTTTTTAGTTTTTAGTATAAAATAAATACAAAAAAAAAATATTTAAAATATATTGTAGTACGTATAAAGTTAATTGTAAAAATTAAAAAAAAAAATATATTAAAAAAAAATAAAGTGAATAGATAGATACTTGTATTTATTATTAGTTAAATAAATTTTAAAATATATAAAACAGTTTTTTTTTTCTTAAAAAATATATATATATATATATTGTAAATTAATATTATAGATTTTTATACAGAAAGATGAGGAAAATTTATATGGGGCATTCCATGTCAAATCGGACACTTTGAAAAACTTTTTTTTTTTATTTTCCCAATTTGTTAACAGTTTTTAGTACCCTTCGAAAACTCCTTCGTGGTAAATTTTCAGAGTTTTTTGATGATCCGTTCAAAAGATATCGAATTTTTAAAAATTGGTAGTTTGTTCTTTTACTCAAACTTCTTTTAATCATAACTTCTTCAATAATGGTCCAAATTTCAATTTTTTTTTTTCAAAATTTTTTGTTTTTTACGTACTTTCTAAAAAAAAAATCCCAAAAAATTCTTAAAAGCGCTCTAGTATGCGATTTTTAAGTTTTAAAATTTAAATCTCATTTTTGAAAATGTTTGTACTCTTCGATTTTTTTTGAAATTTTTTTGTGTAAAACATCTATCGATTCTACAAATTTTTTGCCCAGGCGGATCGTGGGATAACGATAATTACTATTTTTTTAAATTTTTTGAAAAAATTTTGTTGTAATTTTCCAATCTTAAAATCATTTCTACTGCTCGAATGGTGCGTCATTTTTTCAAAACATACCTACGCCCTATCTCCACTCCCTAAGTAGGCTCCCATACAAAATTACATTTTTATAAAATTTGCTCCAACTGTTATTTGTATGGGAGCCTACTTAGGGAGTAGAGATAGGGCGTAGGTATGTTTTGAAAAAATGTTGTAGGGTAAAAATAAATGGGGGTCGGTCTCACTAATGACCCCTCTCGGACGCACCATTGGACCGGTAGAAGCTGATTAAATAAAACAAATTTGCAAAAAATAAAAAAAAATTGTATGGGGACCGCCTTAACAGTTAAAGATAGAGGGTAGGTGTGTTCAGAAAAAATGTTTGGACTAAAAAAATATTGTGGGTCGGTCATACATTTTGTTGCTCTAAGGGCACTATTAGGGCAGTTAGAGCGGTTGGAACAAATTTTAAAAATGTCGTTTTGTGTGGGAGCCCCCTTAGAAATTGGAGATAGGGTATTAGTTTGTTCCAAAGAAATGTTAAGACGTAAAAATTAATGGGGGTCGTTCTTATAAAGGACCCCTCTATGACGCACCATTGGAGCAGTAGAAATGATTTTAAGATTGAAAAATTACAAAAAAATTTTTTCAAAAAATTTAAAAAAATAGTAATAATCGTTATCCCACGATCTTCCTGGGAAAAAAATTTGTAGAATTGATAGAAGTTTTACACAAAAAAATTTCAAAAAAATCGAAGAGTACAAACATTTTCAAAAATGAGATTTAAATTTTAAAACTTAAAAATCGCATACTAGAGCGCTTTTAAGAATTTTTTGACATTTTTTTTATTTAGAAAGTACGTAAAAAAACAAAAATTTTGAAAAAAAAAAATTTGAAATTTGGACCATTATTAAAGAAGTTATGATTAAAAGAAGTTTGAGTAAAGGTACAAACTACCAATTTTTAAAAATTCGATATCTTTTGAACGGGTCATCAAAAAAATCTGAAAATTTACCACGAAGGAGTTTTCGAAGGGTACTAAAAACTGTAAACAAATTGGGAAAATCTAAAAAAAAAAAGTTTTTCAAAGTGTCCGATTTCACATGGAATGACCCATATATAGAGTAGATAGAGTATGATAATAATTTGAACTTGTTTTATTTTCTTAAAAAAAAAATTTTTCAATTCAATTTTTATTTTTTTTTTAATTTGTGCAATTCGAGTAAAATAAATTATTTATTTTTTTTATAAAAAAAAAGGATTCTTAATCATGATTTTTTTTGTTATTTTTTAAATTTTTGTTTTGTTCATATGTGTGCGCAGTCGGTTTAACAAAAATTTTCTGTTTTTGTCCATATAGTTTAATGATTTTTTTATGTTTATTTATATTTTTTTAGTAATAGTTTAAATCACAAAATGTTTTTATTTTATATTTATTAAAAAAAAAAAGTTATAAATGTTAAACATAACATGATTTTAATATATTTTAAAATATCGTAAATATAAATTTGTTATTGTATATAAAAAATTTTTTTAATTCTTCTCTGCAGCTTAATTTCAAAAAAATAAAACAGTTCTTGTTTTTTTTTTTACTTAAATTATTTTTTACTACGAATATAATTCGTATCTTTGGTATAAAAAGAGAAAAAATAAAAATAAAAAGTATTATGTTGTTTAAGAGTAAATAATAATAAAAAAAAAATGTAATTAAATTGTATAAATAGAAAAAGATTTTCACAGTTGTTTTTTTTTTCTTTAAGTAATATAAAATAAATACAAGTTTTTTATAGAGATTTTTTTTTAAGTTTTAACTTAATTTTAGGAAAAAAAAATATAAAAAAATTTATAAAATTTAAAAAATAGTTTATATATATAATTAAATACAATGAAAATTAAAAAAATATATTAAAAAAAAAAAATATTATTCATAGCAGCCTATTTTCATTTTAGTTTTGTTCACTTTTTCTCTGTGCGTATGTTTTACTTTTTTATTAATTTGTTGATTTTGTTTTAAAAAAATTTTGTAGAAATTTCTTTCTTTTTAATATTGTTGCCAGATGAATGATGGACCTGCCAGTTTTAATATAAAATAAAAAATAAATGGAAGAAAATATATAAGAAAAATGTTTATAAAGTAAAGCTAAGTTTGTAGAATTTCTTTAATTTATAAACATTTGCACAAAAACAAAAAATATTTCTTTTTGATTAAAAATATGTCTTTAAAGTAAAATATTAAGTGAAGCTGATCATATTTGGTCTGACCTAATCGTATTTAATTTTATCTAAAATTATATCTGATCAAATCTGTCAGATTTCAAATTGAATCCTTTATTTTAAGATTCGGAATCAGATCGAATCAGATTCCGAAATTTGAAATCTTATCAGATACAATTACACAGTGGATGTAGATGTAATTCGTTAGCGACAAAGTTAACAATAATTTACTTAATATTATCAAACAAGTATTTTTGTAAAAACTGCTGTGTAGGTAATTTATCCAGCTTTAATTGCTAAATGGCGTCCAGATTGAGTAAATATTTAATGTGCTACGAGGGTCGAAACGGAAATTGAAATCATTGAAAGATCTTTTTTAGAAATTTTTTTAAAAATAATTTTATGTCGATTTTTTTCAAGCTCAAACTAGGGTTCTATAGTCGAAAAGTCGATTAATAGACTTTTTGTATGAAAATTCGAAAAGTCGATTAATCGACTTTTTGTATGAAAAAGTCGAAAAGTCGATTAATCGACTTTTTGTATGAAAAAGTCGAAAAGTCGAAATCGACTTTTTTGTTCTTAAAAAGTCGAAAAGTCGACTTTTGCTTATTTTCGACTTTTTTCGAATTTTTTACCAATATTTTTGATTATTGTAAACACCACAATGATAGGGTTCTATAAATCGAAGTCGACTCTCATTTCAACCTTTTCCACATTTTCGATTTCTTCGACTTTTTTTTTATAAATAAAATACAACCAAAAAAAGCACCTAAATGCTTACTACAAGTCAAAACTAAACTTTTATTTACAAAAAAATCTACTTTTTAAAAGTTGGAAAAGGTCGAAAAAAAGTTAAAAAGTCAAAGAAAGTCAAAAAGTCGAAAAAAATCGAAAAGTCGAAAAAATCGAAAAGTCGAAAAAGTCGAAAAAAGTCGACTTTTTAAAAAGTCTAAAGGTCGAAAAGTCGACTTTTTAAAATTTGAAAAAAGTCGAAAAATCGACTTTTTGTTGCGACTATATAACCCTAGCTCAAACCATACTTGGGAATTTTTAATTGGCATTGAATTTTCATTGGCATTATTTGAAACTAATGCCAATGTCAAAAAAAGCATTAGCATTTATTGCCAATGAAATTTTTTGGCATTGGCATTATTTGTACTAATGCCAATGAAATTGCAATTGCCTAAAAAAAGGATTTACAATTTATAAAAAAATAACATTTTTTTTACAATAAATATATTTTTTTAAAACATAAAATTTTTTAGATTCAAAGTTTGGACTTTTAGGGTTCACATATGTGAAGAGAAAAAGCAAAACAATGTAGATTCAAAGAACCAAAAATGCCATTCATTTTGTTCTATCTGGTTTAGTTTTCGAGATATAGCCACTTTAAGTTTTAACCAAAAAAAAAAATTGACAACACGCTGACGGAAATACGACATTAATTATTGCTAATGCTTTGTTTTCATGAAGGCATTTATTAATGTCAATGAAATTTTTCATAATTGGCATTAGTAATGTTACTAATTCCTTAACGGGAATTGGTATTGATTGAAACAATACCAATGCTAAAAATTTCATTGGCTTTAGTTTCAATATAATGTCAATGAAATCGTCAATTAATTGGTCCATTTATTTAAATAGTACCATGTGTGGCTCAAACATTAAAAATTTAAAAATTGTTTCAAAAGTTTTTATTCAGTTATCAACAAAAATTTCCAACGACTCAAAGACAAATGGAAAAAAAGTTAAATACAGTAGAAGAAATCCGCATTCTTTGACCTCCAATTTTTTATAAACAAAGAAAGTGTTTAATTATTTTTATGTCGTACACTTAGATCTACTAAAATTAATAAACAATAAAATCTTTTCATTGTTTACAAAAAATTGGTGGTCAAAAGAATTTGAGGTCATAAACTCAGATTTGTTCTACGGGTCAGTCTTAGTGAAATCAATCAAAAATAGCTAAAAATTTTCGTGACCCCCTCCGATTTTGATGAAATTTGGTTTAGTTGTAACACTAAGTGATAAACTGACGCACACTTATTTTCAGCCCTCTAAGTAAACAGTGGGCGAAAATATGGAGAGTCGAAATTTCCCACAAAATCTCCCAGTCACGACACTTTGCACCGTAAAAACTTAATATCGTTGGTTCTATTATAGCTAGAAAGCCCATTTTTGGTTTGTTTTGAAGCTCATAATATGCTCTACAAGACCTACCATAACCCTTATTTTAAGGTCGTGATAAAGGGAGGAGAAAATGGGAAGAACTGAAAATGCAGTTTTACTACATTTAGTCTGTAGTTTCAAACGTATATTATTCAGTTCGTATTTAACGACGAAAACACAATGAAAAAAAAAATGTGACAAAAAAATTGTTGAAAAAAAGTTTTTGTATTAAAAAAGGTGAAATAAAAAAAAAATAAAATTGAAAATAAAAAAATTTTAAAAGAAAATTGCTTCCTTTTACTACTGACAAGGGAAGTCTCCCTAGTGTCACCCGCGGATCTTTATGGAATTGGTTTTATTTTGTAGATCTGAAAAAAATAAAGGGACACGTATTTTTTTTTTAGCGGCCCAAATTCATATATAGGGGTAAAAAGGAGGGGGGAAGACAAGGCCATTTTTCAGTTTTTTTTTTTCGTTTATCTCCTATGTTATGTAAAGAAACCTAGTCATGTTACTTACCAAATAAAAGGTCTTTGGAAAACCTATCTACGTGTGCTAAGAACGTGTCCAAACATGCACAACTTTTCGTCATATAAAGTAAATTACCAAAATTTTAGAACATTTATGTTAATAAGTCGAAAAATATTAACTTCTTTGGCCCATTGTTAGCAACGCAAGATAGGTATTTTTTATACCTTTAATCTGATATATTATATATATATGCCTATATTAATTTTGTTTAAATGGGCGTAAATCGTAAAAAACTAAAAAAGGTCAATTTCCCCCCATACAAATCGACACCCCTAAAAATGAGTTTGGGCCGCTAAAAAAAAATACGTGTCGAATTAATTTTCGTTCTTAACAACATATCCAAATTTCATGAAGATCGGAGGGTGACACCAGGTAGACTTCCCTTGTGAGTCAAATGATTTTCGTCATTTTTAGAAATATTTCTAAAAGTTTTGAAAATAATGCGTAACATAAATTTGTCCATTAATTCATTTTAGTTGCATGTCCCGTTTTCACCAGACATGTGACAGAAGATTTCGAAACGACCGACTCCTCCCATGTTTTTTCTGCTCTCTATAAATTGGTTCTCTTTATGTTTCCCCATACAATTGCATGTAAAAACTCTCTAAATACACTAAGGAACCAATTTATAGAAAGTGACATATTTGGGGTTTTCACAGTGACGATTAAATTTGCCATTTTTAGTGTGGTATTTGGCAAATTTGCCATTTTACTAAACGTCAAGTATTTGCCACCATTTTTTCTTTGCATATCGTGAGCGCACCTTTTGTTATTAATTTGCACAAAATAACTTTAATTAACTTTTTACATTCACAATTTTAAAATAAACCCAAAAAATATGTATTTTTTCTTTTTATATAAATGTTTTTGTTGCCGCGTTCGAAATTTTAGCATAAACAATCACAGCTGTTTTAATTTTTATGTTTTTTTCTTATTTGCACACTGGCATTTTGTATTTAGACAAGGTTTGTGTTGGGCATTTTAAGAAAAATATGCCACATTCAAATTGGCATTTTTTTTTTTGACGTTTGGCACGTTTGCCAAATACCACACATAAAAAGGCAAATTTAATCGTCACTGTGAAAACCCTAATCGTTTTTAGGGTTTACCAAAGTCTCTTATTTATCTTTACTCTATGGACCCCGCTTTGGATATTAATCGCAATTGTTTTCATACATTTTATATGAAAACAAAATTCCGCCGTGTTTTACCGCCAAACTAGATTTAATTCTATTTTAATGAAGAAAATTGTGGAAAACCGCTTCCCGCTCCAATTGTGAGTATTCTCTTAGTTTAGAATTGAGGTAATACTCTTACATAAATGGATTTCAATAGGTTAAAGATTGGAGATAAGATTTATGTTTTAGTGATCTTCATACGCATTTAATTTCTCCAAAAGAGTAAAAAGTAGAGAGAAAAAATAAATTCTATTCTTGAGAAATGTTTTTAACCTCTCTGTACTTTTTAGTCTTAAGTAAAACACTCTGCTCGGAGTTTATGTAAAAAAAAATCAAAATCGCGACCTTATACACCTGATTATAATTGCTCTTATGGTCAAAAATCCGGTCTCTCAAACTTTTCTATTTTCCATTTAAAAAAAAATCTACGTTTTGGGCATTTTTGGCAACTAATACCGGATAAACCCGATTTGTTGACGACTTAAAAATAAGTCGAAGGCAAAGATTAAACATTTCTCTCTAAAATGCAAAACTCATTTGGTCGGTCGCCTTAAACCTTAGTGCATCAATTGTCTTTTAATGAGTTCTTGTTCCCCAGTATCGGAAGAAAAACGTTTTTGGGGAGAAAATACTTTATTAAAATATAATTGGTGCTCCAAAAGTCAAAGCGACTGATCAAATGAGTTATGCATCTCAAAGAGAAATGTTTTAACTTTACCCTTGAGTTGTCAAATATGCCCAAAAACGCGATTTTTTTGAATTTCATATTTCTCAAATGCTGATGTTAAGGAAAAGTTTGTAGACCGAATTTGTGATCAGGAGAATAATTGTAATCATGTGTATAAAAAGTGGCGTTCTAAAAATCGTTTTTGGGGAATAAGACATCATTGAAAGGCAATTGGTGCACCAAAGTTTTATAGTTTATTTTAATTATCTCCGCCCTCAAAACTATTAATGTTGCCGTAAACTCATTTCAATATTTGGAGCCATTTTAGTAAAAAAAATCTTAGCGGATTGAAACTTAGGATAAATTTTGTGATTCTTAAAAGTCCCTAGGTAAATCTATTATTAAAGACATATTAAGAAAAACGAAATATAATTTTTTTATCTTAATATAAAAAATAATTAAAAAATAACTAATTTTAAATTTCTTTTGTGCTTTTATTATAGAAAAAAAAAATTCGAATGGAAAATTTTTAACAACCGGCACACAATGCTATTATTTATCCAATGAAAAATATACAATTATGGTTTGAAAAACAAAAATTTTTTTTAAAATAAATTGAAAATAATCCAAAAATTCCAAAAATGTTTATGTTTATAATTTTTTTTACTAAAAACTCATTATTTAGTTAATCTTAATTGCTATATTTGACTACTACTTTGTTACTAATTATTTTGTTGTGTAATTTAATTTTTTTGTTTGTTTTCGACAAAGTTAAATTTTACTAAATTTTTTTTTAATTATGTATTTTTTTGTTTAATATGAATTTAAAATGTTTTATTGGTTGTTTTTATAATTTTCTACTACTTTTTTCCATTGATTAAAAAATTACGTGCTTTTTTTGTTGTTGTTTTAGCAAATAATTTTAATAATAATATTGTATTAAATGTTTCTTCTACCATGCTAAAATATAAAACAACATTTATTTTTATTATTATTTAATTTTTTTTTTTAATTTTAACTTTATTTAAGGTTGGGGTTTTAAATGCAATACTTTTATTTTTAAATGGGATGAGGGAGAGAAAATGAAATGTTAAAAAGAAAAATGAGTAATGTTTTTTTTTGTGAGTATTAAGCAAGAACTTATGGAAGGGGAATTTTAATTTGGGATGTAATTAGACTTGACAATATTAGCTTTCAAGATTAAAAAATAGGATACGAATCCTGCAGTTTTGAAATTCAAAGAGGCCTATGTTATTCAGTAACTTTCTCGTGGTATTTTTTAAATATTTGTTTAAAAATTTGTTATTTTTATAGCATACTTTCCAAGCGTAGAAAAAAAGAGTTTTCGAAATTTGAAAAGCAAATTGAATTGTAATTTGTTTAACTTTTTTTCAAAAGAAGAGAATCTAACAATAATTTTAAAACAATTGATTTCAAACTTTCAAAATTTGTGGAAAATAAATCTTTTTTTTTAATAATCATATTTTCCGACAGCCTAAAGTTATGCTACAAAAAAATTCAAAATTGGAATTTTAAAGAATGAACAGAAACATCACGGCACGGCACTTTTCATAAGATTTGACAGTTAAAAACCGTAACCATGTGACAACAAATTTAAATTTATTTTATTTTCACCAGTTTTTTCCAATCTCCCTTTCTCACTTTAGTGTCACCGTATTTTAACAAAAAAAGTTTTTTTATTCACAATGTAAAAAGGTCAGTGGTGCCAACTTGATGATATTAACAAAGATTAAGCTATTTTTTTTATAAACTTACAAGGGAAGTATCCCTAGTGTCACCCGCGGAATTGGAATTGGTTTTATTTTGTAGAGCAGAAAAAATAAAGGGACACGAATTTTTTTAGCGGCCCAAATTCATATTTAGGGGGAAAAAAGTAGGGGGGAAGACAAGGCCATTTTTCAGTTTTTTCGTTTATCTCCTATATTATGCAAAGAAACTAGAGTCCGACCGAAACCAGTTTTCGAGGCCGAACCGAAACCGAACCGAATATTCGGCCGAAAAAGTAATATTCGGCCGAAACCGAACCGAAACCGAAACTTAAAAAAAAAATACCGCCTGGCATGAATAAAATTATTAAAAATTTGTTAAAGATTAATATACAGAATATAATGCTTTTAAACCATAGGAATTGTTGTAATTTTGAAAAAAAAATATGTTTTTTAAAAAACTTACAAAAAAAATTGCATATTTCATTTGCAGATTAGGAGAAAATTATTTTTGAACTGAAACAGTTTTACATTTATTGCATAAACTTGTAACATTTTCTTCAGTTGAACTGAAACAAGTGTAATGAAATACGAAATCAAAAAATTCACCGACTTTTTTACATATTTTTTAAAATACCAAAAAGTTTCGGTTTCGGCTAATATTCGGCCAAAATTTTGCCGAATACCGAATAGAGGCCGAAACCCCATTATTCGGCCGAAACCGAGACCGAAACCGAATATTCGGTCGGACTCTAAAAGAAACCTAGTCATGTTACATACCAAATGAAAGGTCTTTGGAAAACCTATCTATGTGTGCTAAGAACGTGTCCAAACATGCACAACTTTTCGTCATATTGAGTAAAATACCAAAATTTTAGGATATTTTTGTTAATAAATCGAAAACTATTAGCTTCTTTGGCCCGTTGTTAGCACCACGAGATAGGTATTTTTATTACCTTTAATCTGATACCACACATGCCTATATTAATTTTGTTAAAATAGGCGTAAATCATAAAAAACTGAAAAAGGTCAATTTCCCCCCATACATATCGACCCCCCTAAAAATGAGTTTGGGCCGCTAAAAAAAAGTACGTGTCGAATTAATTTTCGTTCTTAACAACATATCCAAATTTCATGAAGATCGGAGGGTGACACCAGGGAGACTTCCCTTGTTAGCCCCATTGATAACACAAATGGCAATTTTGGCCTTCGCCGTCCACCGTCATTGTTTTGGGTACATTTTCGCGCTTGCTCTGTTAACAATACTTTGTTATCTTTACCTAGGCCTTTTTTGATTGTTTGGAAGGAGAAGTTAAACAGATTTATCAACAAGTCCGTAATAATTGTTGAAGACTGCGTCAGTAGATATCGAAGGTAGTGAGCATGCGAATGATAAGCAAGGAATGTGGAACTGCTCAATTATCGATAGGAAAAATATCTCAGAATATAAAAATTTTTGTGTAGGACTTTAGCCGGAATCTCAAAGTCGAATACTTTTAGTAGGAAAAACTTTTTCAGAAACTGCGAATTTCTCTACAGGTAAAACATCTTAGAATCTGAGCATAATTTGAGACATTTTCTATATAGGAACAAAGTCTCAGAATCTGAGACTTTTTCTATAAAGGCAAAATTTCTAAAAATCTGAGAGTCTCAGAGTCTGAGACTTTATTTATATAGAAAAAATGTCTCAGAGTCTGAGACTTTTTTATATAGAAAAAATGTCTCAGAATCTGAGACTTTTTTTATATAGAAAAAATGTCTCAGAATCTGAGACTTTTTTTATATAGAAAAAATGTCTCAGAATCTGAGACTTTTTTTATATAGAAAAAATGTCTCAGAATCTGAGACTTTTTTTATATAGAAAAAATGTCTCAGAATCTGAGACTTTTTTTATATAGAAAAAATGTCTCAGAATCTGAGACTTTTTTTATATAGAAAAAATGTCTCAGAATCTGAGACCTTTTTTATATAGAAAAAATGTCTCAGAATCTGAGACTTTTTTTATATAGAAAAAATGTCTCAGAATCTGAGACTTTTTTTATATAGAAAAAATGTCTCAGAATCTGAGACTTTTTTTATATAGAAAAAATGTCTCAGAATCTGAGACTTTTTTTATATAGAAAAAATGTCTCAGAATCTGAGACTTTTTTTATATAGAAAAAATGTCTCAGAATCTGAGACTTTTTTTATATAGAAAAAATGTCTCAGAATCTGAGACTTTTTTTATATAGAAAAAATGTCTCAGAATCTGAGACTTTTTTTATATAGAAAAAATGTCTCAGAATCTGAGACTTTTTTTATATAGAAAAAATGTCTCAGATTCTGAGACTTTTTTTATATAGAAAAAATGTCTCAGAATCTGAGACTTTTTTTATATAGAAAAAATGTCTCAGAATCTGAGACTTTTTTTATATAGAAAAAATGTCTCAGAATCTGAGACTTTTTTTATATAGAAAAAATGTCTCAGAATCTGAGACTTTTTTTATATAGAAAAAATGTCTCAGAATCTGAGACTTTTTTTATATAGAAAAAATGTCTCAGAATCTGAGACTTTTTTTATATAGAAAAAATGTCTCAGAATCTGAGACTTTTTTTATATAGAAAAAATGTCTCAGAATCTGAGACTTTTTTTATATAGAAAAAATGTCTCAGAATCTGAGACTTTTTTTATATAGAAAAAATGTCTCAGAATCTGAGACTTTTTTTATATAGAAAAAATGTCTCAGAATCTGAGACTTTTTTTATATAGAAAAAATGTCTCAGAATCTGAGACTTTTTTTATATAGAAAAAATGTCTCAGAATCTGAGACTTTTTTTATATAGAAAAAATGTCTCAGAATCTGAGACTTTTTTTATATAGAAAAAATGTCTCAGAATCTGAGACTTTTTTTTATATAGAAAAAATGTCTCAGAATCTGAGACTTTTTTTTATATAGAAAAAATGTCTCAGAATCTGAGACTTTTTTTATATAGAAAAAATGTCTCAGAATCTGAGACTTTTTTTATATAGAAAAAATGTCTCAGAATCTGAGACTTTTTTTATATAGAAAAAATGTCTCAGAATCTGAGACTTTTTTTATATAGAAAAAATGTCTCAGAATCTGAGACTTTTTTTATATAGAAAAAATGTCTCAGAATCTGAGACTTTTTTTATATAGAAAAAATGTCTCAGAATCTGAGACTTTTTTTATATAGAAAAAATGTCTCAGAATCTGAGACTTTTTTTATATAGAAAAAATGTCTCAGAATCTGAGACTTTTTTTATATAGAAAAAATGTCTCAGAATCTGAGACTTTTTTTATATAGAAAAAATGTCTCAGAATCTGAGACTTTTTTTATATAGAAAAAATGTCTCAGAATCTGAGACTTTTTTTATATAGAAAAAATGTCTCAGAATCTGAGACTTTTTTTATATAGAAAAAATGTCTCAGAATCTGAGACTTTTTTTATATAGAAAAAATGTCTCAGAATCTGAGACTTTTTTTATATAGAAAAAATGTCTCAGAATCTGAGACCTTTTTTATATAGAAAAAATGTCTCAGAATCTGAGACTTTTTTTATATAGAAAAAATGTCTCAGATCTGAGACTTTTTTTATATAGAAAAAATGTCTCAGAATCTGAGACTTTTTTTATATAGAAAAAATGTCTCAGAATCTGAGACTTTTTTTATATAGAAAAAATGTCTCAGAATCTGAGACTTTTTTTATATAGAAAAAATGTCTCAGAATCTGAGACTTTTTTTATATAGAAAAAATGTCTCAGAATCTGAGACTTTTTTTATATAGAAAAAATGTCTCAGAATCTGAGACTTTTTTTATATAGAAAAAATGTCTCAGAATCTGAGACTTTTTTTATATAGAAAAAATGTCTCAGAATCTGAGACTTTTTTTATATAGAAAAAATGTCTCAGAATCTGAGACTTTTTTTATATAGAAAAAATGTCTCAGAATCTGAGACTTTTTTTATATAGAAAAAATGTCTCAGAATCTGAGACTTTTTTTATATAGAAAAAATGTCTCAGAATCTGAGACTTTTTTTATATAGAAAAAATGTCTCAGAATCTGAGACTTTTTTTATATAGAAAAAATGTCTCAGAATCTGAGACTTTTTTTATATAGAAAAAATGTCTCAGAATCTGAGACTTTTTTTATATAGAAAAAATGTCTCAGAATCTGGGACTTCTTTTTATATAGAAAAAATGTCTCAGAATCTGAGACTTCTTTTTATATAGAAAAAATGTCTCTGAGTCTAAGACTTTTTTTATATAGAAAAAATGTCTCAGAATCTGAGACTTTTTTTATATAGAAAAAATGTCTCAGAATCTGAGACTTTTTTTATATAGAAAAAATGTCTCAGAATCTGAGACTTTTTTTATATAGAAAAAATGTCTTAGAATCTGAGACTTTTTTTATATCCCGGCTAAAAATAAATGTGTATGTTCATATATGACTATGTATTGATCTTTATATGATCATATATGGCATGTAAGGAAGCATATATGTGCCCATATATGCAAAAATCGATCCCATATATGAGGTCGTATGTAAACTATGTACCATATATGATATCATATATGGAACCATATATGTTGCAAATTTGAATCAGAATTACAAAAAAAAAGTTTTTTACGAATAAAATTATATTTTATTACCATCGATTAACTTATATAAAAATAAACATAACTGCAATACCGGTGCATATAAATAATTTAACAACTATTGTCCTACTTGAAAAATATTCTGCTTAAAAAATTACTTTTACATAGAAAAATGTTGGAAAAGGTAAGTTTTCATTAATATATATAAAGAATTCTAAAATCATGTTTTCTTTTTTTTCAATTATAAGCGTGGACATTTTATTCCAAAACAAGATGAACTGGAAATTTTCGTATTCAAAATGTCGAAAAAACAATATTCTTGAGTTCTTTGATGTTGAAGAAAATTAAACAACGCAGCTACATAAAGCTTTCGCAACATGGTGGAGAGGGCATATGCACCACCATAATGTTATCATTACGATTTCAATATTACAAACTTTTTACAAATCCCTTAATGTCGCCATATCAAATTGGAAATTAAAAGATCGTATAAGCAGTTTTGATACCGAGTTACGAGTTGAAGAAAGCTCTTCTACTTGGAAGAGAGAACATATGCGCCACCATAACGTTATCACTACGATTTCAACACTACAAACTATTTTGAAATCCCTTACTGTCGCAAAAGCAAATTGGAAATGGAAAGAACATGTATGCAGTTTGAAGGTCGAGTTACGAGTTACAGCAACGTTCAGCTCACTCAACTTGGGGGAAAAATCATATGCATTTCTGTCACCTTACATACATGGAAAATATTGTCGGCATGATGTAAGTATTAATAGTTTATTTATCCCTCTCCTTCAAATATCCTAAGAAACATAACCCAGTAAGATAATATACATACTACTAAATATATTGCTTTTAATAAAAGTTTTAAGTACTCATTTGCTTATTATTAGTAAAAAATTCTTTTAGTAGTAGAAAGTTATTTTTTGCTGGAATAAAAAAGAAATGTGGAATTATTTTTAATATTTTTTCACTTGAAATTCCATAAAAAGTATTCGATGGTCTTAAGCATCCCATGGTCTTAACAAAATACACTCTATTAACATGTACACCGAAAAAAATCCATGCAACATTTTACGAAAAAAAGTTTCGTACTTTTTTTTTCGTAAAATACACGAAAGTTGACTACATAGTACGAAAAACTTTAGTGCTGAATTTCGTATTTTTACGAAAGTAACGAAAATGATTAGTAAATATTTTTTTCGTAATATTTACGAATGTTGACTACATATTACGAAAAAAATGTTGTAAAAACTTTTGTAATTTTACGAAAGTAACGAAAAAAAGAATGTAAATGCTTCTTTCGTAAAATATACGAATGTTGACTACATTTTACAAAAAAAAGTGTACAGACTTTCGTTTTTTTACGAAAATAATTCGTAAAAACTTCTTTCGTAAAATATACGAAAGTGGACTTTATATTACGAAAAAAATAATCAAGAATTTTGTAATTTTACGAAACTAATGAAAAAAGAAGAAATCTTTAAATGAACGCTTAAAGGGTGTTTTTATTCCCTCCAACTACAGTATTGAGGTATACTCACTTTGTCATTTCGTGTGTAACGCTATGTATTATTGATCCGTGATAGATTCTAAGGCATTCTATTAATGTCCGTCTATATAAAACACGGATACCATCCAAAATAAAAAAGCTAGACTCCTGAAGTTTAGCACGAACAAGTCTTTTTGTCATCAGCTGGTTAAGTTCGTATGTGGGCAAAAAAGTTTCCCCTTAAAGAAATAAACCAACCTCGGAAAAACGAAATCACTGTAAATATTATTTACTAAATAATGAATGAAATCTTATAAGTCTCTGTTAAGAAGAAACAATTAATTGCTTGGAAATGTTGCTGTCAAAACGTTTTAAACGTTGTTCTTATTCTCAAGAAAGAATTTTTACATGTAATTTCGTTTATTTACCGATTTTTTTTTTTATTTTACAAAAGATTTTCGTAAAAAAAAAATATTTCGTTTATTTTACGAAATAATTTCGTAAAACAAAAAAAAATATTTCGTTTATTTTACGAAAATTTTCGTAAAACACAAAAATTTATTGCGTTTATTTTACGAAATTTTTTTGTAAAATACAAAAACAATTTCGTTTATTTTACGAAAAAATTTCGTGCATTTCGTACATTGTACGCAAGAATTTCGTGGTGCGAAACAACGAAATTTTTCGTACAATGTACGAACGTTTTCGTACATATAAGGCAGGAATTTTTTTCGGTGTATGTATCTAAGAAGTCAATATTTAAAGGCACATGGTTGTTTCTTTAAATGATATCAGTGTTATCATTAAAACCCATCAGCACCAAATGCTATTGTTGGTAATACTTAAGGGCCTGCCACAGAGTCAATTCCGTTCCAAAGTGGTTTGAAAGTTTTTCTCTAAAAACGTAAAACAAAATATTTTTTCGGAATAAATCCACTCCTATGCAATTGAATCCCACTTTGATTTTTGAAAGTGATTTCATTCCGAAAAAAAAAATATTCGTTTTGGGTTTTACGAGTAAACCACTTATAACAATTCCGAACGGAATTAAGCCTGTGACATGCCCTTCAATACAATAAAATGTCTAGAAATACCTTATTAATATTTTATATCTTTTTTTTATAGATTTTGACTTTAAATATGCTAAAATGAAGTTTATAGCATAACAAAAACGCTAAGTCTGAAGAAACTCTAATTTAACAATAACACAAGAAAACAACAAGGAAATCATCCTTCCTTTAATAAGCCCTTTGCTCGCTTCTTGATATTTTAAATCCTTTACTATTTTTTTACTATCAAAATGTGTTCTAATAGGTCTATTCGATTACCCAAATTTTTTACTATTTTTTACTACAACTGGAAAGTCTTGTTTACTTTTTGTATTCAAAATTTCCAGCTGTAGTAAAATGAGTAAAAAAAAATAGTAGATTGTAGTAAGGTAATCGAATAGACCTAATATCTATAAGTTAAATTATATATTTTTATATGGTCACCAAAAATGCAAACGGAGTAAGTAAAAAATCAAAATCATCAAACTAAAGGTTTTTATTGAGATATATGAAAAACCCCATAGTGAATAAAAAAATATTTTTTATTTTTAATTATACTTATGTACACCGTTTGCAATTCTGGTGAATATAATAATCTATTACATATAGTTTAAGATAAAAAAAAAATAATTAAAAATAAGAAAAAGAATGTAAAACAAATTGAAAACAAGATCATATATGATCCAATATATGACCCAATATATGATACAATATATGATCACATATATTGGATCATATATGATCGTGTCTTATATAAGCGCCAATTTTGGAATATGTTCATATATGAGACCATATTTGACACTATATATGATACTGTATATGGTCTCATATATGATATCATATATGATAATATACAACATTTTTAGCCGGGATAGAAAGAATGTCTCAGAATCTGAGACTTTTTTTATATAGAAAAAATGTCTCAGAATCTGAGACTTTTTTATATAGAAAAAATATCTCAGAATCTGAGACTTTTTTTATATAGAAAAAATGTCTCAGAATCTGAGACTTTTTTATATAGAAAAAAATGTCTCAGAATCTGAGACTTTTTTTATATAGAAAAAATGTCTCAGAATCTGATATTTTTTTTATATAGAAAAAATGTCTCAGAGTCTGAGACTTTTTTATATAGAAAAAATGTCTCAGAATCTAAGACTTTTTTTATATAGAAAAAATGTCTCAGAATCTGAGACTTTTTTTTAATATAGAAAAAATATTTCAAAATCTGAGACTTTTTTATACAGAAAAAATGGAAAAATGTCTCAGAATCTAAGACTTTTTTTATATAGAAAAAATGGAAAAATATCTTAGATTTTGAGAAAAAAATTTATTAAAGATATTTTTTTTAATTTTAGCCGGATTGTTGTTTGTGTAAGTCAAAATAAAGAATTTTAATTTTTTGAAACCTTTTTTTTTAGAAAACAAAAAAAAATAAATGCAAATTTTAAAACTTTTTTTTAAGAATAATTTTTAATCTCAAAATTATATGTTTTAAACTTAAACTTAATAAAATTGGACATCAATTATAGTATTTAAAAAAAAAAAAAAAGGAAATATGTATGAGTGAATGCGCTTGCTTAAAATTTGAATTTTAAATAAAAAAAAATACAAAACAAAAATATTAAAATTAAAAAATCGTTGGGTTTGGAAAATCACATTTTATGTATTAGATAGAGTAAAAGTTTAGTTAGATATTATATAAAATTACAAAAAAAAATTAAAGTAAATATTGTGAAAATTCTAAGAAAAGGAAAATATTAAAACAAAAGGAAAACTTTTTTTATATTTTTTTTTTTTTGAGTTTATATTAAAATATTGCACTGGGAATTTTAAGATCTATACAACATAAGGTCTTATTCTTAATTTAAAATAAAATTTTCAATTTTGTGGTTTTTGTTTTTTTTTTTTACATTTGAAAGAAGAAGAATAAGACCAGTTTTTTTAAGGAAGTACATTTTTTTTTCAAAACAAAGAAAAGTTTTCCCTTTTATATATGTGTTTTTTTTAGTTTATGTTTACTAATAATATAATAATGATAAAATCCTACGTTATTTTCTTGTTTTTAAACTACTCTAAAATATATTATAATGATTCTTTAAAGGTTAATATATTTAAATAATATATTTTTTACTGATTTTTAACATGCATTCATCGGGCAACAACATTTTTGAATTATTTGTTTAAGACACCAAAAAAAAAAGTAATTATTGAAAATCTATGACAATTACATACACACACAATTTGCATATATACAATATATAAATATAAAACAAAATATTAATAATAATTAAAATAATAATAATGAAAAAAAAACTTAAACAAATAAATGTGTTTAAAATATAATCAATGCTGTTTTTTTTTTTTAAGGGGGAGATTTTCATTTTGTAGGTGGGGGGACAAAAGACAGTGTTGAGTTTTAAATATCTTAAAGGGGAAAGATACAGGAAGGGCGTGGGGTAGAAGAGATTTCAAATATAATTTATGAATTAATTACACATTTACGACGCTTACAAACTAAAATTATAACATCAAATAACACAATTAAACACACACACACACAATGTATATTATAGATAGATTGTTAATATTGAAATTAACTCAAAATTATTAAAAAAAAAAAAATCTTAATAAAACTACTTTTAAAATCATAAGAGTTAAATTATAAAAAGAAATCAAAGTTATTCCAAAAACTAACCTTTTTTTGTTTGTTTTCTTGTACAGTAAGCCATAAGTTCTGTCGGGAAGTATTTTATGTGTTTAATTAATAACACAGCTCTACAAACAACTGCGTATTGGATTCTAGTAACTGTTTTGTGTAGTTCGTGAGGCACTGATTCCAAATCGGCTACCCAAATTTGTCTATCACGTCAGGATTTTGAGTAATTCGGGGTTAAAGTGCTGAAAAAGTGCTTTTGAAAGCTTGTGAAATTAGACCCCAACTTGCGACTGATTTGTTACCAAGTCCATTTGAAGGTCTAAAATGTTGCCTTAATGACTGGATAACATGTTTTTGTAATTTAATTGTCCAAAATTTAAAAAAAAAAAAAAAAACATTAACAAAAACCCTTCCATTTTTTTAAATATTTTGTTTATTTACACAGTGATTTCGAGAAACTTTCTGCAGACTTTCAAACAGACTTTTTCAGACTTTCCTAAGAGATTAGAACCAAGACATTCGTAAGTTAGCATCTTTTTTATAGGCTTCCAATAGTTTTCAAAATAGTTCTTTTCTTACACTTTGACACAGATTTTCTCAAAATTGTGAGGTGATAGAAAATTTGAGTAACCGTTTTGGAATCGGTACATCAAAACCTATATTTTGTTTGCGGTTCTATCCAAAACGCAGCGACAAACCTCGGATTTGTTGAGCGGTGTAATTTATTGGATTTTTTTTTGTATATTTTTAAGTATTTTTAAATAAATTTTTAGCAAAATTGTAACAATGAAAAATTTAGCAACAACACTATTTTTAATACATACATATTTCTAGAGACATAACTAAGAGCAGACCCATCAATAGTATTTAAAATACAATGATATTTGTTTACCTTTTTTTATAAAAAATACCAAAAGACACGTAGTTTATTATAGGGCGCCTTAAGGTATGCTTTTAAAATGTTTGAATATTTACGTCCATATTTGAGATCAATTTAAACAGAGTCAGAGGCAGCTCTTAACTATATGTTGTCCTGAAAACTGTGTTGTTTATCACTTGGATTGCAATAATTTGCTTTTTAAAAAAGTAGACATTTTAAATCCAAACCTTAATTTGAATACATGTATTCAAATAACTTTTTATTTGTAGCATACCTTAAGGAGAGTACAGTAACTAAACATTTCATCCTACAAAGACTGTTTTCTATAAAACTGTTTCCCAACAAGATATGTTAGACTCTTGATGTTAGACACTCGGTTTTTATACCCTTCAAACACAGTATGGGGGTATGATCAATTTGTCATTCCGTGTGTAACGCATTGAAATATCGGTCGGGGAGTATATATTTTATTGATCCATGATTGATTCTAAGACATTCTTTGAATGTCCGTCTGCAGTTAACACGATGCAGTCCAAAATAAAGTTTGGCACGTTAAGTTCGTAAATGGACAAAAACGGACCAGGGTGAAAAATAGAGCTAACAAGGGAAGTCTCCCTGGTGTCACCCTCCGATCTTCATGAAATTTGGATATGTTGTTAAGAACGAAAATTAATTCGACACGTATTTTTTTTAGCGGCCCAAACTCACTTTTAGGGGGGGTCGATTTGTATGGGGGGAAATTGACCTTTTTCAGGTTTTTATGATTTACGCCTATTTAACAAAATTAATATAGGCATGTGTGGTATCAGATTAAAGGTATTAAAAATACCTATCTCGTGGTGCTAACAACGGGCCAAAGAATTTAATATTTTTCGACTTTTTAACAAAAATGTCCAAAAATGTTGGTATTTTACTCAATATGACGAAAAGTTGTGCATGTTTGGACACGTTCTTAGCACACGTAGATAGGTTTTCCAAAGACCTTTCATGGTATGTAACATGACTAGGTTTCTTTGCATAATATAGGAGATAAACGAAAAAAACTGAAAAATGGCCTTGTCTTCCCCCCTCCTTTTTACCCCCTAAATATGAATTTGGGCCGCTAAAAAAAAATACGTGTCCCTTTATTTTTTCTGATCTACAAAATAAAACCAATTCCATAAAGATTCGCGGGTGACACCAGGGAGACTTCCCTTGTAAGCCGACCTCTGAAAAACTACAGTTTAGTACAAAAACCATAATAAATAAATTTGTTAACACTTATCGCGAGCGGAAGGTGTCACAATCATAATATCTTTTATATAAAAACACCTATGAAATGTCACTGGACCTGCCCATTCACTCAGAAACACAAACCGTGCCGGTTCAATAGTGACATGTCATAGAACTTATTACAGTTTTTAACGGGAATTAGTGACATTTTTTCAAAAAATGTTCCCCTAAAAGCTTTTTAAATGAATTATAGACTTCAAAACGCAAAAAATGCCATATCCCGGGCATTATCTTTGAGAGGAAATTAAATTGGCTCAAGAATCTAAAGGAGAGAGTGAAGAAGGCGCATGCAGCTATGTATGCCAGAAAATGATTGAAAACACCAGGTCTTAAACCGAAGCTTATACACTGGATTTTTACGGCAATTGTTAGACCAACTCTGGCACATGGTGCACTAGTGTGGTGGCCTATTGCGTATCTAAACAAAGTGATTAGAGTGGCTGCCATAAGTAATATTGGAGCACGGAAGACGACGTACACGCATGCTGTTTGTAGGATTCTGAAATTGCCATCGTTAAGACACAGCTGGGACAGCAGACTGGGACAAAATAGAGTGCTAAGGGTGTGGGACTATGGACACACAAAACTTATAAGAAACCATCGATATAAAGGCACTGGGAATATAAGATCAAAGCTAGTCAGTCGTCGTCGCCAAGAGCGTGAGGCTCTCATCGAACAACACTCTTTAAGACTGTGCTGGGTTCCGGGTCATAAAAATATTTCAGGAAATGGAAAGCCGGGCAAGTTAGCTCGTATGGGCGCAATTTTGCCATCAAAAGCAATTACGACCGACGTGAATCCGGGCCTGGATTCAAAATGGAAAAGCAAACACGACTACATCCAAACGAAGGCATTGCGGACTTGCGGTGGAAAATGTGTTCACAAACGCTTCTTCCTACGGAAAAGACAGATCTAAGGAAGTATGTAGGTTTGATTACAGGCCATACTGGCTTGAAAGATTATTTGAAAATTTTAAAATTTATAAGAGATGATTTGTGCAGCTGGTGTGGAGACAAAGAGACAGTAGAAGATTCAATACATTATCTTTGGCAGTGCTCTGTACTATATCGCACTCGGATTTAATTTTTTTGGCTCTTACTTCTTTTTGACTTTGGAGGAACTTAGAGGGATCAACCCGTGGAAGATTTTAAAATATATTATGCTGAGTAAATTTGATGAAGCATATGTGTGGACTTAAATCGGCATGCTATAGGACAGGAAGACTGAACAATTCGAATTAATATGAATAGAAAACCAACACCCCTCCAACTGCAACTTTCCTCGAAGTATCACTTTGGATCAGGGTCTGGTCTTGTGAAAATTACGTCAACCTCTTAACCTAACCTATTGTCTCCGGTCACGGAATAAGAATTTTTTAGTTTAGTAATAAGTCAAACTTTAACCCGTCACGTGATAAGCATTTAAGGGCATTATAGGGATTTGTCCCGTTTTTACCAGTCACGGAATAGAAACTTCGGATCGACCAACATCCTATTGCCTGCAGAAAAGTCTCTAAGAGATTCTGAGACAATTTTTCTATAAGAAAATTACGTAATTTTTCTTATAGAAAAAGTATCAGATTCTGAAAAATTCTTTCCTTAGAATTAACAGAAGAGTACACATCTAATCAGATATGGACAGATGGATAGTCCTGTCAGACTAGACCACAGATTTGCCATTCTCTTATTCAAAAGCGCATAAGTGAGTTGCTATCGTTCTCAAGAGTAGGGATTTCGACAGTGGTTGCTGACACTGTCTTATAAAAAGGCTTTTAAGGAATTTATTCATTTTCTAATTTATCTTGTGGACAGAAATCCTTCCAAAACATCATATTCCAATTGAAAATTCTGTTATAGGTGGTTGTCATGTTGTCAATTAAAAAAAAAAAACACATTCGACTTTTTCATAGTTCCTATTCGAACTCTATAAACTGTTACCATTTCTGCATCTTTATTATTTAAAACTTTGATTTAAAAAAAAAAAAGTTTAGAAACAAATTGTTAACACATTTTCTACCAAATCAATTGTCCTATCATCTACTAAAAATATACAAAAAATTTCCAATCCAATATAACTTGTGTAAAGCTTCCCCGTTAGATTTCAACAACTATGGCCTTTGACTTTTATCATTAAATCAGTTGTTTGTTTTCATTACTTCTTTATCTGGTTTTTCTTAATATGCGAGGAGGAGTTAAAATTATTTTTAACTTAACCAAACCAAAAAAAAATTTGGATTAGATTTTGTTTTGTTTTTTTTTTTGTTTTTTTATCCATTATTGTTTGAGTTTTACTTTTTTTTTTTTTTGTTTTCATTTTAAGATAGATTAATAATTAAAATTAAATTATGTGCTTATTTTTTGTTTTTGTTTTTCAATACTTAGTAAATTTGTTGGCATTTGTTTACACATGTTTTCATTACGCAAAACATGTTAGAAAAATTAATGGAAAAAAAGAACTATTCTTTTTTTTCAAAATTTCCAGGATTCATATTTTTTTTTTAAGATTTAAAATTGTTCACCTCAAGTATTGGTTAACTATTACATCAACCATCAACTAATACTGGTGATGGTGGTATGTCTTCTAATCAATTATAAATAAAATTAGCTGCATCGCATAATGCATTACTATCATCATCAAATTTACCATTTATTGTGTAATTCGAACTTGCTCCGTAACTCCATTCCTTTTTGATATAATCACCATCCGTGGTTGAGGATGAGTTATTGTGCAGTGCACCCAATGAGTTGTGATCTAATCGAAAATCATCATCATCGGCATATAATTGAGCTGGTATTGTATCGGGTATTGAGTGTTGATCCAAAAGATAACCATAGGTCGGCAACGAATGGGCCAAATCTACATGATGATCTAAATCATTATCAAAATTAGACATACCAAACTTTGAACTGGGTGGTGAATGTGGTGAATTGGCGGAGGCATCATCGAAGACGACCTCTTCTTTAATCAACATTTCATTTGAATTATCACCAGATACATAGAAATTCGGTTCGGTTTTAATGGCTGTTGTAGCCAGGGACGGGGAAGATTTCTCATCTAATATAACATCATCATCGTCATCAAAATGACGACCATTATTGACATTCGGATGATGTAAATTCGTATCATCATCATCGTCATCCATATCGGCTAGATGACGACGCCGGTGGTGATTTCGGTGGTTATTACGTTGGTGGTGGTGGTTTTGATGGTGATGATGACCATTTAAACTAGCTTCATGATCACGTGTACTGCGTATTATTGACGAGGAACCCAAAGCGGCCGAGGCCAATGATAAGGGTACTCTTTTAGAGACCACAACTGAAGAGGAACATGATGTTGATGAAGAAGAGGGTGACGGTGATGGGGAAGTGCCTAAAAAAGAAGATATAAAAAAATGTTTAAATATTTTTTACAGACTTAAGAGGAAATAAATGTTATACTCCAACTGAAATGAAAATTTGAAATGAAATTCGAAAAACATCAATAAAAATTCAAAAAGATCAATTTGTAATTCAAAAAAAAACAGTTGAAATTTCAAAAATATTAGTTGTAGTTCGAAAAAGATTTTAATTCGAAAAGGAGCAATTTTAATTCGAAAAAGGTCAATTGTAATTCAAACAAGTGAGTTCGGCTGTGTCAAATCTTTTATAACCTCCAACATTTAAAAAAAATTAAAAAAAATAATCAGGGACGTTTTGCTTATAACTTTTGAACCACTAGACCGATTTTGCTGAAATTCAAAACCAAACAGACTTGGAGAACGACAAATATATATGCTACGCTTCAGCACCCTCATAATTGTCTTTCGAAAGTTAGAGTGGTTTTAATCTCGTAAATTCGCAAAATACCCTTGCCGAAATTTACAACATATATGTCAAACTTCAGGAGCCTCCGTAAAGTCTTTCAAAAGTTAGCGTGTTTTCAACGGACAGACAGACGGACGGACATCGCTAGATCGACTTAAAATCGATCAAGGATCATGAATATATATATACTTTATGGGGTCTTAGACCAATATTTCGATGTGTTACAAACGGAATGACAAACTTATATAAACCCTTTATCACTAGAGTGGAGGGTATAAAAATATCAGTTGTAATTATAAGATTTCAATTGTAATTTGAACAAGTGAGAGTGTTAAATTCGGCTGTGCCTCCAAAATGTAAAAAAAAATTGTCAGGGGCGTTTGTTTGGGGGGGGGGGAACGTTGAGAGCACCTTCTCACCCCGATAAATATAACAAATGTTTCATGTATTTAACAAAAATACAAAAAAACATGTAAAAAAAGTGTATTTTTTCAG
This sequence comes from Pegoplata infirma, assembly GCA_963921195.1. NCBI lineage: Eukaryota > Metazoa > Arthropoda > Insecta > Diptera > Anthomyiidae > Pegoplata > Pegoplata infirma. The sequence continues at coordinate 14,139,203 of OY992540.1, forward strand.
AGGTTGGTTCAGTTCTTCAAGGTGGAACTTTTTTCCCCCCGAGCCGATTTTGCCCATTTACGAACTTAACCTACCTAGGACGATAAGACATATTCATGCAAAATTACAGGAGGCTAGCTCTTTTATTTTGGACTGTATCGTGCCATCTACAGACAAACGGACGGACATTCACAGAATGTCTTAGAATCGATCATGGATCAATAATATATGTACTCTATGGGGTCCCCGACCGATATTTCGATGCGTTACAAACGGAATGACAAAGTGAGTATACCCCCATACTGTTGTTGGAGGGTATAAAAAGATCAATGGGGAAATCCGTAGATGTTTATCAAATTAAAATTGGAATCTTCGAATTACAATTGATATTTTTCGAATAAAAATTGGCCATTCTAGAATTACAATTGATCTTTTTGGAATTAAAATTATTTTTTCGAATTACAACTGATCTATTTCGAATTACAATTAATTTTTTTCGAATTACAATTGATTTTTTTCGAATTACAATTAAACTTTTTCAAATAACGATTGATCTTTTTCGAACTACAATTAATATTTTTCGAAATGCGAATTACAATTGGATTATTCAATTGTAATTGAAAAAAAAGATAAATTGTATTCTAAAAAATATCAATTGTATTTCAAAGATTCCAGTTATAATTCGAAAAATATTAATGGGGAAATCCATATATTTTTTTCGATATATATATTTTTTCTCGAATTACAATTGATCTTTTTCAAATTCCAATTGATCTTTTTGGAATCAAGAATTACATTTGGAATCTTTGATAACAATTGATATTTTTGAAGTACAATTTATTTTTTCGAATTATAATTGATATTTTTTGAACCACAATTAATCTCTTTTGAATTACAATTGGAATTTTCAAGTTACAATGGAATTTTCGAATTACAATTATAATCTTCGAATTACAATTAGAATCTTTGAATTACAAATCGAATCTTTAAATTAGTAACTCTTTTCAGCAACTAAAGATTATAATCGTGGTACGATTATTTTTTTTGCTATTTCGCGGAAGTTATAAATAAGTTAAATATTTGTATAAATCCTCAGATTCTGAAACATTTTTCCCAGTAAAAAGAATCACAAAAAAAATTATTAGTTCGACTTACCTCTCTGTTGTATGGCACTAGCAAATACTGAATTTGATAATGATGTTGCACCACCAGTTGAATGTATAATAGGAGTTTTACGCATTAATTGCTGTTGCAATGCACTATTGCTGCTCGTTATATTGCCGCTGCTGCTGCTACTATTCTGACGTATAACTTGAGCATGATGTTGCTGATGATGGTGATGATGATGTTGCGGCTGCGAAGTTTGCGATAATAGTGTATCAACACCTTTATTATCATTATTATGCAAATAATTATTAATCACAATAGCTCGTGTTGGTGTGGCACCATTCAATAAAATCTGTCTAGTTTGTCGCAATTGTTCTTGAGATGTATTCGATGATTCCGAAGAATCATCGCCGGTGGCTGAAACAATTTCATTTTTAACACAACTAGTGCTAACATACTGATGACCATTTAATGATGATGTTAGACCATCACTCATACCCGAATTATCATCTAAATCATCATGTATAGAATGTTGACTTAAGAGTACATTACTACTTGTACTGGGTCTCTCTATTGTGTTCAAATGAACGGCTGTCTCGACTATAGATGATGTAGACATTTGTGGTTCCATTTTAACAATGGTCGAAGAGGGTGAGTTGTGAGCACTGCCAGCACTGCTGCTGGAACTGGTATTGCCACTAGTTGTGGTACTGGTGGCTGTTGATTTTATAGTCGAAGTTGCTTGTGATGTTTGAACACGTTGATGGACCTGCATGTGAGTTTGCAACGATGATTGAGTATGTAATTTCTTTTTACATATTTTGCATTCAAACGGAAAATCTCCAGTATGTGTACGAGCATGAATTTTAAGATTATAACGTTGACCAAAACCTTTACCACAAACTTCACATCTAGAAAATTTAAGAAATTTTAAATGAGATTAGTGGTTAAACAATTTAACAGTCATGTCTTTATATAAATTTGAAAATAATCAAGATAAAACCTAAAAATACCAATTGCAATAGATTTAAAGACATCAGACCGGTTTATTTACAGTGAGGGGAGAAATTCAAGAAGGCCGTCCATAAATCTTCAACATCTGATTTGATAAATCTTTCTAACCTAATAAATCTGTTTTAAATACATATACGAATATTTGGTCGAAGGGTTTCTGAGGTATAATTGACGTCAAAAGTGGAAATGTTGAGTTTTTCTCAATTTTTTTAATCTCAGTATTTTTCAAATAATACATTTGAAAAAAATCCATAGATTTTCAAAAGCAAAAATGTACTTATAAAAAGTATTCGGTTTCGCGGAGTCAAGACTCTTGACTCAAGAGTTTGATTCCAACTTAAGCTTTTGGAATGACCCAACAATAACACGCACAAATAAAATAGATGAATAACAGAAAAATATACAAAATACTCGGTTTCGCGAAGCCTCGAGTTTAATTGCTAATAAAGCTTTTGACTGAAGCTTTTCGACTGCCACAAATATAACAGTACAAATAAATAAATGCACAAAAAAAAAACTGTTTATGTCAGTTGTTTTTGAACCGTTTCCAAACCACTAACTATTGTTGTTAATTAAATTTAAATTGTTTGAGTGCATGGGAAAAAATATTTCGGGAATCTACTTTTGAAAATATTCGTTGAAATCGCATTAATTTTTAATTAAAAAGAATTTTCAGAGTGGTTTCTATTAAAAAAGAAATCTTTAAAACTGGAACTTACAAGGAAAGTCTCCCTGGTGTCACCCGCCGATCTTTATGGAATTGGTTTTATTTTGTAGAGTACGAAAAATAAATGGACACGTATTTTTTTATAGCGGCCCAAATTCATATTTAGGGGGTGCAAATCTCCACTCCCTAAGTAGGCTCCCATACAAATAACAGTTGGAGCAAATTTTATAAAAATGTAATTTTGAATGGAAGCCTACTTAGGGAGTGGAGATAGGGCGCAGGTATGTTTTAAAAAAATGTTGTAGAGTAAAATAAATGGGGGTCGGTTTCACTAATGACCCCTCTCGGACGCACCATTGGACCGGTAGAAGCTGATTAAATAAAACAAATTTACAAAAAATAAAAAAAAATTGTATGGGGACCACCTTAACAATTAGAGATAGAGGGTAGGTGTGTTCAGAGAAAATGTTTGTACTAAAAAAATATTGTGGGTCGGTCATACATTTTGTTGCTCTAAGGGCAATATTAGGGCAGTTAGAGCGGTTGGAGCAAATTTTAAAAAATGTCGTTTTGTGTGGGAGCCCCTTAGAAATTGGAGATAGGGTATTAGTTTGTTCCAAAGAAATGTTAAGATGTAAAAATTAATGGGGGTCGGTCTTATAAAGGACTCCTCTATGGCGCACCATTGGAGAAGTAGAAATGATTTTAAGATTGGAAAATTACAATAAAATTTTTTCAAAAAATTTAAAAAAATAGTAATAATCGTTATCCCACGATCCTCCAAAAAAATTGTAGACTCGATAAAAGTTTTACACAAAAAAATTTCAAAAAAAATCGAAGAGTACAAACATTTTCAAAAATGAGATTTAAATTTTAAAACTTAAAAATCGCATACTAGAACGCTTTTAAGAATTTTTTGGGACTATTTTTTAAAAAGTACGTGAAAAAACAAAAATTTTTAAAAAAAAATTGAAATTTGGACCATTATTGAAAGAGTTATCAGTAAAGGAAGTTTGAGTAAAGTAACAAACTACAAATTTTTAAAATTCGTTTGAACGGGTCATCAAAAAAATCTGAAAATTTAACATGAAGGAGTTTTCGAAGGGTACTAAAAACTGTTTGGGACAAATTGGGTAAATCTAAAAAAAAAAATTTTTTCAAAGTATCGGATTTGACATTGAATGCCCCATACATTTCCTATTTCCATCACGTGAATTCGAGCCTGAGAAAAATCGGACGCAAGGAAATAAAGTTTGTTCATGAAGAACTATATGAAACTTTCATTAATGTTTTGTTTACAAATGAAACATTTTTATGTCAGTAGAAGTTCAATGTCCTTCCTGCACTTGGACCCTAGGGATTAACTAATTTTATCATTTATTAATGTAATGATAAAATTGTATTTTGAAGTACAAAAATTTTATTAAATGAATTTGTTAATCGCGAGATATAAGGTGTACACTGGCGAACCACCTACCCACATAAAATAACGCTCCTTTTTTTAACTATTTCTTACTTATTTAAAAATTGTTTAGCGTATTTTTTATAAACTCCATGATTTTGATATTAATTAATATCAATTTAAAAAATTTAACATAATTTAGTTTGTTGGAATATTGTATATTTGACAAGATATTTAGCACAGACCCATTTTTAAATTTCAATTGGTATTTTTAGAAATATTAATAAATATGTATGTTCATATTTTCCATATGTGTTTGTTTGACAAAAAATATAAATGGTAAAATTAAAATAAAATATGTTTAATAATAAAAAAGACTTTTACTTACTTGTGCAACTTAACACCTGAATGCAATTTGGAGTGTCCCCTTAATGATGCCAAAGCACTAAATTGTTTGCCACATATTTCACAGGTTAAATTAACATTCTCATTATGAATCTTTTTATGGACTTTGAAATACTCGAAACTCATAAACTCCTTGTGACATACTTCACACTTGTATTTATGACGTTCGGACTGTTGTCCGGTGTGGACACGCATATGCTTAATAAAATTGGGACGAAAACGTACAACACGGCCACATATTTGGCACTCGTATGGTTTGCAGCGTAAACAATGTTTTTCATAGTTTTTCAAAGATTTCAATACCATATTGCAGATGGCGCATTTCATATTATTGGCATGGCCGGAACGATGTATTTCATACAGTTCTTTATTATCGAATTTCTCAACACATTCTACGCATTGATAAATGGCGCCCGTAGAAGGATTTGAAGTGGACGAGGGCGAAGCAGACGAGGAGGAAGAGGGTGGTGAAGTTGAGGCTGTATTGCGAGAATATGTTGTATGATGATTTAAAGCTGCCTGGGCTGCTTGAGCTGATGTTGAAGCAATGGGATGCTGTGCAGTAGCAGATGATCGTGGTGGTGATCTTGTTGTTGATATGGCAGCATTAGTTGTTGAGGTTGATGTTGAGCTGTTTTGTATAGTCATTATTGTTGTTGGTTGTTGATGATGATTGGTCGTTAAAGCATTTGTTAGGATTTGTGTATTGGAAGATGATAATGATGGAGAAGTATTTCCTGTAATTTCTGTAGTAGTTTGTTGCTGCTGTTGCAGTTGCTGCTGGAGCTGGTGTTGCGCCTGTTGCGTAGTAGTTACCAACATTTGGGTACCGGTGGAGTTGTTGCCATTCGACATGGGAGCTGCTTGTAATATAAGTTGAGTGGTCTGACCATTAGCGCCAACTTGTTGTTGTACCACATTTAATACCGCCATAGAGCCATTGCGACTGAGAACAGCTGGCATTCGTACTAAAGTTGTACCACCAACATTGGCCATACCATTACTAATAAAAACTGGACGTCTTTGTAAGTGAGCCAATTCAGACATTGGTACTGTAACTGTACGTGTACTAGTGCTTACTATGGAACCAGCTGGTAACACCAGTTGAGTAGGATGACCATCTGCATCAGTGGTGGTCACTGTTGTGGCTGAACTTGTATAAGCCAACCTGGGAGTTTGATCATTGGTGGTTTGTACCTCCATATTTTCCACTTTTATCTGTGCTGCCTCCAATAAAGGTGGTTCTTCATCGAGTTCTGATGCTTTAACTTCATCTTCGAATTCTTGAAGATTTTCATCATTTAATTCTGGATCTTCTTCATCATCATCTTCAGCATCCAATGAATTTGGATTGGCCGCCGATAAGGATAGAGAATTATTATAATCGTGAATATCCGATGAGCGTACAATTATACCACGACCATTAAGGAAATGATTTTGCCGACGTGATTGCTGTTGTGGTCGGGATGTGTGATGAGTTTGAATAATGGATTGTTCGACATCTTGACTGGTCTGACTTAAATCGGAAGCGCTTGTTATTGGTGTAGTAGAATTCGGTGGGGTCTCTAGTTTAATAACACTGGCAACACCAGAAGCTGCAGCCGCCGCTGCTGCTGCCGATGATGATATGGCCCCCTGGGAATTACTTGTTTCAGTATCCATTTGTAATTGTTGATGATGAGCACCACCAATTTTGGTGGTCACCACCACATTGTGCTGTTGTTGGCGAGATTGGTGTTGGTATATTACCTGCTGGTTACGATTAATATCGTCGACATTATCATTGTCGTCATCGTCTGAATGCTCCATGGGAGCATCTTGTAATATAAATTCGATTTGTTGTGACAATGCACTATCGTTCATGGCCATAAGGCCTTCTAGATCTTTAGAAGCCATAGAGGAACCATTACTTATTGCAAATAATGAGGGAAGACTGCGCGAAGATAAACCTCCCGTTGTGATATTATTATGAGAGCCATCCATATTTTTAATAAAAAATTATTCATATATATTTAATTGTAGCATTTATTTCAAAAAAAATCCATTAATTGTATAAAAAATGTAGCGTGTTTTTTAGTTTATTTGTTACTTTTCGTTTCGATTGGTTTTAATTCACACTCATTAAAATATTTAATTTTTTCTTAACTTCCTTTTTTTCACAGAATGTTTTTCTTTTTTGTTTTGTACTCATTTATATTCATATTTTTTCTCATAAATTTAATTCAATTGTTACTATTTCAGTCAATTTTATTCAATTCTTTAGTTTGTTTAAATCTTTTTAATTATTTTCAGTTAATTAATTACATTTTTCTATTTATAAAAAAAAGTATAAAATTATTTTACTACGCATAATTTTTTTTTTCTTTCACACTTCAAATATTTTACTCGATTTTCTTTTTCTTCATTTTCCTTTTAATAGTTTTTCAAAGTTCACCTTTTTCACGCACACACTCTCACAGACACTTTTTTACAGCAGTCAAACTCTTTTTCTTCATGGAAAACATCAATGATTGAAATAAATTTTCTTTGAAAATGGAAAAACTTTTTTTATTCGTTTTTTTCCTATTTTCGCTTTACATGATTTCTTTGTTTCTCTGTTTCCTTTGCCCATCAATCATCAATTTTCTTTTCATAAACAAAATTTGCACAATCTTTATAGGGTTGCAATGGGATAGTACCTAAAGCTTAGTGTTGTATTTTAGGGTACTTGGTGCTAAATAAATTTTTAAAATAAGGGCTTCCACGATCTATGGGTATTTAGATCGTGAAAAAGCTCGATTGGCACATTTGCTTGCACTTTTGGATTATTTAACCCCAGTTTCTTGTTATTATCCGTTTTTTGTTGGCATAATTATCAGTGTTCTACCATACAAAGTTCACATTAGTGTTAACGCTCAAAATTCTAGAAGTTAAAAATTAACTTGCATACATTGTGAATGACATAGAGAAACATAGAGGCGAAGGTGAGAGAAAAAACAATATTGCTATCTTTTTCTTATTTCTCACACGTACGTTGTCGATGTGAATTCACCACACAATACATGTTTACAAGTCGTACTTTGTCAACAAATACATGTAAACAAGTTGTACTTTGACAACTCAATTTTTTACGCCTTCGCGTAAAAAATTGATTGGTGAATGATTTTCTTATTGTTAATGGCTTTCTTTGGTATTAATAAACAAGTAAGAGAATTATAGTCGGTCAAGACCGACCATATAACACCCTACACCAGAGATTCCCGGAAAATGGGTCCCATGCACCGATTAGATCTATATTTTGTCAAATCTTTAATAAGTGTAAAAAACATTCACAAATGCAATTTGAGTGAAAAAGGCTTCTATTTGTTGGCAATAAACCGCTTGAACTGAATATCAGGCCAAATTTTCACAAGGGGCCTAAGTCCAAAACTAGTCCGATAATTTCAGATTTGATAAGGTTATTTAAGTACGCGTTTAACATACCCAAACAAAATTTTAATTAAATATTTTCTATTTTCATGAAATTTGAGAGATTTATGTGAAAATCGGGAAGGTGGTTTGTATGGGGGCTACAAGAAGAACTGGACTTTTCCCAATTTCAATAGGCTTCGCCCTTGGGCCAAGAAAGGCTAAAGTTTCAAATTTCAAGTCAATTTATTAAAAATAGCGACCTGTATCCTGTTTACACCGTTTACTTGGACAGACAAACGGACGGACGGACATCGCTAAATCAAATTAAAAAAGTGATTCTGAGTCGATCGGTATACTTAAAGGTGGGTTCAGGACCAATATTTCGGGTAGTTACAAACATCAGGGTGTAGGGTATAAAAAGATAAATGTTTTTGTGTTGCTTTCAAGCTAAATTACGTCTAATAAACTAATTTTATCAACATTTCATCGAAAATGTGTAATATTTTACAAAACTATTCCAAAACGACGCTAAATTAAATTGAGAAATTTATGGAAGTTAAGGAGTTGTTTTTTTCGTTTTGATGCATGGTAACAAAGTTTGCCAACAAAAAAGGCCTATTGTAACTACAACAAAATATAAGCAAATTCGTAGCAGTCGAAAGACGTTCGTGTTACAGAAACTGTGGGTTAAGAACTTGTTAGTCAACTGGTAAAGTAATCAAGTAACAAGATGCTTTAGATTTTCATGTAAGCGTCCAACCTAAATCAAATTACATCGCGTAAGGCGTAACCCACAATATTTTTTCGTTTCTAATATTTAAATGTACCTCATTAAATGTACCTAAATCAAACGGACGTTAAAATTTCAAATATTGTTTTTTTTACGTCTTGCGCGACGCAATTTGATTCTGGTTCAACCCTAAGATGTTACTTTAAAATATGTACACATTTTCACTCATAACTTTTGAACGGCTGAAATACAATAACAAACTTGTTAAAGGAACTACGAGCAAATATGTTAAGTAACAGTCATTTCAGTGCAATCGCTATTTGAAAAGACAGACACACGGACATTGCTGCCACCATATACCCAGGACATTTCTGAGACATTTGTTTCTGAATGTCTGTAAACGTTTGTCAACGCTTCTCGTACTTTTCCAGGTCTCGCATGCATATTACAGAACTGATTTTATATTAAGAGTTAAAAATTCTTAGTTTTGAATTTGTTTGCTATTTGGCTAGATTGCCAAATGTTATTTAACATTCCAAACGTAGATTTGACTTTGTTAATCTGGTTCGTTTCATCTTATTCAGCTCCACTTATATTACCAACAGTACTGCCAATGTAGTTGATATCCTTACTACCAATTTTTAAAGTTGGTTGATCTAGGTTAGGTTAGGTTGTAAGTGGCTGCTGACAGGGCTGTCAGATATGGCGATTTCTCGCCAATTTGGCGATTTTGGCGATAAATCTAAACACTGATTTTAGCATGAAGAACTTGTTTATTTTGCAAAACAAAATTATAATTAAAATCGTCACATGTTGTATTTTCTAACATAATTATTAAATTTTGCAAAAATAGACAAATTATATTATAAGGTTTTTTTTAAAAGTTTGGCGACAACAACAACAAAAAAATCTGACAACCCTGGCTGCTGACGTTTTACGTCAACACACGTAGACTCTGAGGTCCATTGTGATACCACGGGTATCACAATGTATTGGTTGATCTAAGGCACTACAACAGTGATGGGCATTTTTGAAATTCCTATTCCCGCGGGAATAGGCTAAAAAATGCTGCCTGTGCGCAATCGACACACGAACACTATAAAGTTCTGTTGCTTGAGCAAATTTGTTGACTTTTTGCTTGCTACTACCCACACAATCATAAATGTTATAGTATCTGTGTGCGCACCACTGCACTACAACCACCATACATAAATCGTGTCTTCTTTATATTTATCTCAAGTCTTGCAATTTTAGCGTTTTCGTTTAGTTTCGTTAGGTTATCCTGGAGGTTGCTAAGTTTTTAATTTACCAAACATATATCGACAGCATATTCGATGTCTTCGAAATGTGTAAATGGTTTCCATTGGATTCCTCTCTTACTTTGGTTTGGTTAGCACTTCTTATTACTTCGTCTAGGATCAAAATTAACTAAAGTGGTAACAGTATACATCCTTGTGTTACTCCAGATTCCACATCGATTGTTTCAGAAAGCATGCCTTGGTGAAGTACTCTACAGCAAAATCTATTATACATGGCTTTACAATATAATTGGCTTTCCTCTGCTTTCTAAGATATTCCACAAAAATTATCTCTAATGATATCGAAAGCTTTCTTAAAATCAATAAAAGCCAAATATACAGATGTAATGAATTCATTGAATTGTTTAAAAATTATTTGATATCAACACAGGATCTATTTTTTTGGGACCCGAATTGGTTTTCGAGGCAAGTTTTAAATAATGCTTCTGAAATTCGGGATAGTATAATTTCTTTATTCCACATCCTTTGTAATAATGGAAGCCACATTGACGTAGATCATTTAGAATCACTCGTAATGACTTCAGCAGTTATGTTATCGTTGCCAGGATCTTTTACACTTTTCAAACTTTTTTATTATTCAATACTTCTGTTCTTCTTATCACATCATAGTAATTAACATAAAAAGAAGGTTGTTGTTGTGTTCATCACGGTACTGAATATGAGTGAAATGTTCCATCCATTTGATAAGTTGTTTATCAGCAACGGCTGTCAACATTCCATCGATGTCTCTGATGGAGAAGCAGTAAGCTGGTTTTCTGATACACATCTAGTTATTTGGTATAACTTTTTAACATGCACTTTACAACAGCTATTTAATTGTTCATAAAATCTTATCTTTATACTCATCAGAGCAGTTCTCAGTTGGAGCACAATATTTAATGACAACCATTTTCAAAGCTCTGGTTTTATTTTTATTGTAATTATTCTTTCATTTACAGGTATTCAATTATGCTTTTTGCAATCTTCTTCATCTAAAAACCAACACCTCTTGTGCGACCAGGGCACTCACCGATTATTCTGAAACTTGCACATAGGAAAGAGGGGAGCAAAATAAGAGTTACCTGTTTTTTTCAGCTTCCCAATCTCACATTTAGTGGGTCAAAGGGGTGGAAGAAAAACGGGATTTTTTTCGTTTTTTTTTTAATTTTTCCCATTTCTTCAAAAGAAACTATGGCCGCTGTTCCAAAAAAAGTAATTCACATAAAAAATGTGAAAATGAAAATTTCCGAATTTTTTTGGTGTTCTAGATTTCACATCCGAATTTCTTTTTCGTTTTGTTTCACATAAATAAAATTTGGTGAAAGTAAAACGAATGCATTTTTTCCTTATAATTTTTAAATTATAATTATTCGATTTCAACTTCGAATGAAAACGTGATCAAAAAAACACTAATCTTGATTTCATGTGATTCGGAAATTTTCATGTGAATTGAAAAGTTGTGAAAGACAGAACAGAGGCCTATATAAACATTTTATACAGATTGAAAGGTTTAAGGCCTATCCAAGGGTGTTTCGGTCGTGTCAAAATTCGGCTTCGTCAAGTTCGTTTTTGTCAAAAATATATAATCTTTGGGGTAGTTTTTATGGGGATATATATACGAATGACCGCCAAAATTATAAATAATAATCTCTATCAAAATTAAGCAGACCCGTATTTTTTCGTTTGGGGAAATTCCTGCTAGCTTGGATTTTACACGGATTTTCCGAAAGCCCTTAATTTTTCATAAATTTGAGATTGGATAGCTAAAAAAAAAACAGGTAACTCTTATTTGTTCCCCATCATTCCTATATTTAAGTTTCAGGGCAATCGGTGGGTGCCCTGTGAAAGACATTCCTTTATAGATATTATTATAGGTAGCAGCGATATTGGTATATATGATTTGACATAAAATTATGTGACAAGTTCTAAAACTTCGGTATACCGAACTTGTTATATAATTTTATGTCAAATATATATACTATATAATGTATATATTACACTGAAAAAAAAAACCTTCGTGATTTTAATGACACGGATTCATTATTTTGTTTTCATTAAAACAATGAAGGAATTTATAAGCTCATTGAAAAATCATACATATTGGAAACGAATTTCATAAAATTTGCTTCATAAGATTTCGTAGTTTCATTAAAAAAATTTCATTAAATTTTGTTTATAAAACTTGTAATTTTTTGACACCTGTCGTGTCGCATCTGTATAGTCTGTACGTGTCGCGTCTGTTTAGTCTGTACAAAATGTACAAAAAAAACAGCTGATCGAGCCCGCAAAAATTAATTTCGTGACAATTATAAGAACAAGAAGTATTTATTTATTGTTGTTTTCGTGTTTATACAAAATTTAAAATGAAATGTAACTCATTAATTATATATGTACGTTACTTTATATAATATCGTGGTTTAAATTATGTATTAAAATAGTAAAACTTTGTGTGAAAAAATGCAGTGAAGTTAATAAAAATGTGAAATGTAAACTCGTATTTAACTTGTTTTTTTTTTTAGACTATAAATGAAGCGTAAATTATTAATTTTATATTCACTAAAATCCGCTATGTTTTATATTATTTCGTGATTTTAATGCTTTACAATTTAAGGCGAAATTGAAGTTTATGGGGCACTCTAAAATTGCAAAACTAACAACGCCACCAGTTCTGGAATTAAAAAAGAATAAAATAATGATTAGTGCCTCCGGACGCATACCACCCCCCCCAGATCCTCAGGGTCCAGGAGTGCCTGGTATGTGTTGGTACTTAATTTAAAGATTTTTTTCAATTTCGCTGTGCCCCATAAACTGCAATTTAGCCCAATTTAAGGTTGAAGTAAAACTTTGTGTGAGAAAACTAAGTGAAACCCATTAAAAAATGTGCAATTCAATAAAATTTTAGTGACTGTTACATGTGCCTCAACAAAAATTGTTATTAATGAAAATTTTCATTCATTTCAATTCAAGGTTGCAATTTTCCTTCACTTATGAGTGTATGATACTTGCTTTTTTTAAGTAACTAGTTCCTAACTTTATTAGGGGTTTTCTATGAAAATTTTCTAATAGAAAAAAACTAATAAAGTTAGCAACTAGTTACTTTTAAAAAGCAATTATTATATGCACATTACCAACTTATATTCCACATTGATTCAATGAATATTTTCATACATTTCATGAAAAACTTCATACAACGTTTCGAACAAGTTCTAAGAACATTTTCATTATTTATATGCAAGTTTTCATAAAAAGGAAATTTAATGACACACGTTTCATTAATCAAATGAAACCTGTCTTCGGTTGAAAACGTGAGTCATTTTTCATTAAGGTTATGTCAATTTTCATTAATTTCACGAAGTTTTTTTTTCAGTGTATACATATACCATATAAAAAGAATAAACGAAATCGACTAAACACCTTAAAATGCCAACTAAACAAATTCATTCGATTTGCCTGGTAAACGATCAGTGGGCACAAAAGTTAAATTATTCTCCATTTATTTGGAAAATGGTTTTACTCAAGAACCCAACAATATGCCATATGCAATATAAGACCAACATCGCGGGGAAAATATCGAAATCTCTCAGAAATTACATTTTGGTCTTAAAATAAAAAAAAATCCTGGTTTCGACCTTATTACTATAGTACTATATATAGTACTTTTTCGTTGGATTCTACTCGAAAAGAGCTACTGCCAGCCAAAAAGTTGTTCCAAAATGTCCAAGCGTCAAAAAAAAATCAAATTGCAACTTAAGTCGTAGAACGGTAACCCTAGTTTCATAACAATTAAAATCCATAGATCGTGAAATCCTTAATTTATTGATCGTTTAACCATACAAGTTTGCCGCTCTTAAACTGTCGTTAAGCTAAAACAGCAATCAAATTGGCTTTTTCTACTTAAATTTATTGATTAATTCGCAAAAATTTTAATTTCTATAACAGAAATTCAATTTGAAAAAAAAAATTTAGCATAAAAAACAGTTGTCCGAAAAATCACAACCATGTTTTTTGGCTTTTGTTAATGTTTAGCTTTTCACCTGTATTTCTTTCATGGTTTATTTTTATCAATCAATCCCTTCTGTTTCATATTCTTTATTTTTTTCTCACCTTTATGAACTATTCTTTTTATTTGTTATTTTTCTTTTATGTGATAATCACTTTTTCGCTCGTGTTTTTTGTTTTCTCCATTTACCACTAACCAAACAACTTTTTGCATCTCTTTCGCACACTCAGTCCCTTTCACTTACACTTGCATGCACTTGCAAGCACAAACAAGAATAAAATCTGTTTAATTTTCATTGACTTGGAGCTCTCGGCGGGGTGGGTAGGTTTTTTTTGATTTTATTGAACACTTTTTATTCGCTTTTTATTTTGGGGTTGAATTTCAATGGAAGCCGCAAACAAAATATTTTTTAAAGAGGATGATTGAAGGGCAAAGAGGATGCGGCGTAAAATTCAATAAAGGCACAAATAAAACACAGCACACAAGAATGAAACGATTAAAAACAAGTAAAAAAGTTAAATTCGGCCTTGCCGAATGTAGTGATACCCTCCACAATTTCAAAAAGATTATTGCAAAAAACATTATTTAAAAGGAAATTACTTTTGAAAAAAAAAAATTTTTTTGAAAAAAAAATTTTCGCGAAAAAAAATTTTGGTAAAAAAAATCCGCGATTTTTTTTTTGTGTGTTCGTACTTCTTTAAATACCATTTGGTGTTCAATTATGTTCACATATGCCAACCAGAAGCCGAATTATAGCATTTTGTATTTTTAGGTTATGTTGAATGTACTGAAATTTTTGAGGTGTGCTTACATTTTCGTTCATAACTTTTGAACCGCTGAACCGATATCGCTCAAATGCAATACCAAACTTCTCGGGAGAACTTCCAATAAATATGTTAAGTTTCAGTCATCTCTGTGCAATATTTTGTCCGCGACAGCATTTTCCACAGACAGACAGACAGACGGACAGACGGACAGACGGACATCGCTAGAATGTCTTAAAATCGATCGGGCATCATGAATATATATACTTTATGGGGTCCCAGATCGATATTTCGATGAGTTACAAACAGAATGACAAACTTATATATACCCTCTATCACTAGAGTGGAGGGTATAAAAATCACAATTCAAGCGAAAAAAGATGAGGAATGAAAAAAGTTTCATTGCTTCCATTTTTAAAGAAATTTTCTTTGTTTATTTTATAATTTCCACTTGATTTCAAATCCACACAAATTTTTTATTGCACCACTGTTTTTATAAACACCTATTTTAAACTTTTTTTTTTGTTGTATGTTAATGTAATTGATTTGTTTATTTTATGATAATAAAATTTTATTTAAGATTTTTCCACAAAATTCGTTGAAACAAAAACGTCCGCCGTAAGTTTTTTTTTTCCACCATTTACTTTGGCTTCATTCTTTTACGTTTATTGATTTCCTTACCGAATAAAAAAATTATTGCAAATGAAGTTTTTAGTCTTTACAATTTATTAAATACAAGTTTTAAATTCACGAATTTATTATTAATTTTTATATAAAAATGTTTGCAGGTTATTTAAATACTGTTTGCACTTTAGAAAACTATTAAATTTGTAAAATTTTCCATTGAAAATTACAAAGAAAAATTGTAAAAGGATTTTTTCAAAAGACTTTTTCCCAGCACTGACTGACTGCGTTATTTCAATTTATTTTTTGTTCGTCGCTTTGAATTCTGCCTTTAATTGCTTCTTCGTTGGAGAATTAGCACTGCAGAGTTGTATTTTTCTATCAATTGGCTTTTGGAGACTAAATACAACTCTGTGTATTTCCGTTAACAGTACAGACTAGTATGCAAACAATGGTGCTAATTACGGTTGGGAAATGTGTCACAGAGAATAATCACAATTGGAGCGGGAAGCGGTTTTCCGCCACTCTCCCCATACATTTTGTATGAAAACAAAATTCCGCGGCGTTTTTCCGTCGAAATAGATTCTATTCTATTTTCATGGCGTTTTTTCTCTCTCTCTCATTTTTCCTCTCATTTTATTTTTTGGCGTTGCCGGATTCTAAGCAAAAAAAGTATTGTTTTTCAGTACAGTGTTGCAAAATATAGTTTTAGTACAAATTTTTTGGCAGATGAAAATAAACAACAAAGCAAAACATGAAAAAAAAAATGCTTGGGAATTGTCAAAAAAAAAATATGGAAAATTATTTAAACAATGGAGTTTGCTGAAAAATTAAAAGAAATTGTTAAAAAATATGTTTTTATGAATTTTTCAAGTTTTAAAAGATGCAATATGTAAAATGTGTTTTAACTATTGTGTATTTTATTTTTTATTGTTTTGAATAAATTATTTGTGCTGTTCTTTTTAATTATTTTCTTGTTATTTAACTGTTTTATAAGATTTTTTTATCTCTTGTATCTCGATCTTAATTGAATGAGTTTTTAAATATTAAAAAAAAAATTATTGTTTAAATATAAAAAAAATTTTCTTGCCAAAAGTAAAATTCTAAATAAAATTAAAATAATTATCACATCAAATATACATTTCCAAGTATGTATGTAAATAAGTACATACTGCGGAAAACCGCAAACCGCTTGACGCTTAATTTAAATTAATCGCTCGATTTTTGACGCGTTTTTCCGCTTCCCGCTCCAATTGTAATTAATCTCACAATAGGGCCTTTTTAGGCACTATTGGATGGTGAGTGGCACCACAAATTAAAGTTTTGGCTCTTTTTAATTCTCTCCAAGTATTATAAAAAAATATTTTTAAAAAAATTTATGTATTACAAAAACTACAAAAAGTATCAGTCGTTCCCCTTTTAAGAATCCTACACGCAAAAAAAAATCTATGTCGGAGTGAGCAAGAATCTGGAATAATTTTACCAAAAATATGTTAAAACTACAACCGACGAAATAGTTTTCGTAATTTAGCCAAAACGCTTATGTAAAAAATTTTGAAGAAAATGCTAATGCTATTTAAACAAAAACTTGGTAAAATGTACCAAAAGAAATATGTAATATACCAAAATTATTAGAAAAGGTGACTAAAAATAATGCTAAAAATTACCACATTTATGCTACAATAATTTTTTTATTAGCGGTTCTCACCCTTGATAGAAAACATAAAAATAATCGGAGAAATTAAGAAAACAAGAAAATGTTTGACAGATACAACAATAAAATACATGTACACTCATAGAAATATCTTAGTAGAAAAATTAGTAAACCCATTGTAGATCAAGTTTTACAGAATATTGCCGTATTCAACAAAAATTAATGTTGATATCGTTGAATAATCAGTAAATTTGAATCAACTATTTACAACGCTTATACAGAATTCAATAGATAAAACCAAAACAGAAAAAACAACCCTGTTTGTTCAATTTTGTATTATTAAGTTGGTACACTCATAGAAATATCTTAGTAGAAAAATTAGTAAACCCATTGTAAATCAAGTTTTACAGAATAATGCCTTATTCAACAAAAATTAATGTTGATATCGTTGAATAATCAGTAAAGTTGAATCAACTTTTTACAACGCTTATACAGAATTCAATAGATAAATCAAAATAGAAAAAACAACCCTGTTCGTTCATTTTTTTTATTATTAACGAGTGACGAGTGAGTTTGTAGCAATGTGAAATGTTTGTCTCTTATAAAATTATTTGATGTGTTTGTTTTTTATAAAAATATCTGATTTGTAAATATTTGGTAAGTAAAAAAATACACTGATTACTTTATGTATTCATACCATATTAAAACTTTTTTGTTTTTTTTTAAGGATTTTGTTTGGTATCATCAGAAAACTGGAGAATGGCTTATGAGTGCATAACATGAATAAACGAAGTATGTGTAAAAATCTTTGTGAACATCTTCAAATATTGCAGCTTAAAAAGCCGACGATAATACAAAAATATTGTGATTTATGCTTAATAAAAGAATATTTACAAATAACAACAAGTTTTTTTAATTAATAAAATTTCTTATATTAACAAAAATATGAGTTGAATTTACAAAAAAAAGAGTTGATTTACAAAAAAACGAGTTGATCAACTTTTACAAAAACTGACAATAATTTTTATTGAAATCAACATAAATATTTGTAGGGTCAAAATCAACGATGATTTCTGTTGAATTTACAACGATTTTCTTTGGGAATACAATGATTTTTGGTTGAGTGTAGCAATGCATTGCAATGTGAAATTTGTTTGTCTCTTATAAAATTATTTTATGTGTTTGTTTCTTATAAAAATATTTAATATTATAAAAATAAATAAAAATAGGATCTGATGATCAGATTCTGATCTGTAAATATTTGGTAAGTAATAAAATACATTGGTTACTTTATGTATTCATACTATATTATATTTTTTTTGTTTTTTTTTTTTAAGGTTTTTGATTTGGTGTCATTAGAAAACTGGAGAATGGCTTACGAGTGCAAAACATAAATAAACGAAGTGTGTGTGAAAATCTTGTTTAAATATTGCAGCTTAAAAAGCCGGTGATAATTCTAAAAAATATTGTGATTTATACTTAATAAAAGAATATTTACAAATAACAACAAGCTTTTTTTTTGATAAAATTTCTTATATCAACAAAAATATGAGTTGAGTTTACAAAAAATACGAGTTGATTTACAAAAAAACGAGTTGATCAACTTTTACAAATACTGACAACAATTTTTATTGAAATCAACATAAATATTTGTAGGGTCAAAATCAACAATGATTTCTGTTGAATTTACAGCGATTTTCTTTGGGAATACAATGATTTTTGGTTGAGTGTATTTCTGTCAAACATTTTCTTGTTTTCTTCATTTCTTCGATTCTTTTTTTGTTTTCTATCAAGGGTGAAAACCGCTATTAAATTTTTGTAAAAAATTGTATATTGAATTTAAAATTTTCACACAATAAATCCATATTAATATTATAAATGTTGTGTAGGATTTAATTTACCACCGACCAACTGACCCTTTTTGTACAATTTTTCCCAGTAACTGCTGCCTACGATTTTTCTTGAAGTGAAGGATCCGCTATAGCTTCACGAATTAATTTAAAAGCATCCTGAAAAAATAGAAAATTATAACAAAATACAAATTTTTAATTTAAAAAACTAATTAACCCCATTGGTCTCTTGGTTAGGAGGAACACTACTTTGTGATTCCATTTGTAACTCATCAAAACAGGTCTGGACTCCATTGGCTTTGCTATATAAATGAGTTTTTAGGTTTTAATTTTAATTTATTTAGCAGTACCCTGTAAAAATAGAAAATTATTACCAAAAGCTAATTTTTAACTAAAAATCTATTAAACCTTATTGGTGTCTTCTGGGACTCTATTGGTTTTGATAAATGAATTGTGTTTTAAGTTATGACAGCAAAATTAACTTTAGCATTTTTTTATCTTACATTTATTTATCTTTTAAAAAACTAATTTTTTATTAATTTATTTTAATTTTATTTATCAATTTCGTTTTTACGTTTTTATAACACAAAAAATAAACGAACCACGCACACAAAAATACAAAATGGAAATGTATCTGTTTTTTTTTTTTTTTTTTGTTGTTTTCAAGGATGGGTACCAATTCGATAAAAGTATTGGTATTGGTATTGGTTTTTAAAATTATATTAGTATTGGTATAGGTATTGGTTTTCATTTTTTGTTGAATTGGTATAGGTTTCGGTATTGGTTTTGAATTATTTAGGTATTGGGTATTGGTATTGGTTTTAGCCTCGAATCGGTATCGGTTTTTAATAAGTATTGGTATTTATCTTATATCGGTTTTGGAATTTGTATCCAAAAGGTTTTGTCGTTAATATTAATTAATTTAACGTACGTAGTCCTTCTGTCCGCCCCACAGTGGAGAAAATTATACGTTTATGTGCAATTTTTAACCGAGTTTAGTTTTGATTTTAAGCCATCGATCGGACATGGTGGATTTTTGAATAATGATTTATTTTTTATTTTTCTTATATTAAGTAGAGATGGGCTCATGAGCAGATTAGAGCGTGATTCACGCGTGAGTGTGACTGAATTCAATTTTATTCACGTGATTGTGAGTGAGTGTGAGTGGAGAAAAAAATTGCGTGAGTGAGTGTGCGTGAGTAAGATTTTTGCGTGCGTGAGTCGATTTTTTTGCGTGAGTTTGCGTGATTTATTTTCTCTTCATATTTCCTTTCGTACAAAAAAAATGTACAAAAAAATTGTAAAATTTGGCTTAACTTTAGATTTCATCCCGAAAAAAGCAAAAAAAAAATTGTAAAATTTCTCTGAACTTTAAATTTTGTTTAAAATTTTGAAAGATTTTTCAAAATTTTAGTTTTTGAATTTTTTTTTGTATAAATAAGAGTTTTGTGAGTGTGAGTCAACGTGAGTGTGAGCGAAGCTTGCGTGAGTGCACGTGAGTGTGAGTTGTGTTAAATTTACTCACTTGATTGTGAGTGAGTGAGTGTGAGTAGAAAAAATATGCTCGTGAGTGAGTGTGCATGATTCAAAAATTCCTGTCGTTAGCGTGAGTGAGTCAAAAATCACTCACGCGCCCATCTCTAATATTAGACATTTTTCAGTATTTTTTCTTTAAAAAAATTAATAGGCAAGGGTATTTGAACCCCTTATTAATGATGTAAATAGCATTTGTTATATAATTTTAGTTTTTATAACCAAATTAAAATTCAAACAGCCTCACCACAAGTCCTCAAAAAATCGATAAAATCGACTTCTAAAATATATTTTTAATAGTCGACTTTATATTTAAAATTTTAAGTCGCTGGAGGGAATTTGCAAAGTTTTCGTTTTTTCTTTAAACAATTTCTGTGCTGATGAACATTGCATTTAATGCACATATAAATTGCGGTGGCCAAGGAGAGATATTTTTTAATTGCAGAAAGTTGAGACTTAACATTCTTTACAAAATATACCTGAAATTCATCCTTTTCATACATAAATATTTTTTGAATAGGTGATCGAAATAGGTTATCGTGGAGGCCTCTTTTTCCATTTTAGATCTTTTGGTAATTGCGATTACACGGGTAATTGTTTTCTTATATGGGGTTCAAACTTACGATCTTAAACAAGTTATTATTATTATTCATTTAAACTAGTTTAATTATGTGTCTTCCCCATACAATTTAAAGCACTTTATCTGTCAAAATAAAACGGTGGTTTATTTTGACGTTTAAATTGTATGGGGAAACCCAATAATTAAACTACCCAGGCAGAAAAATACGAACGGGAGAGCGCTGGCAAAGTACCTTTTATGGTCGCTTGTGTGCTGGGAAAGCATCACAGTTTAGTACTCTCCCAGCGTCCAAAATGATAAACACGGTAAACGGTATGCCGTTGCTATTTTAAAGCGCCTTGTGGTACAGGCTATAACGAGTTTATGCTTATGTTTGAAACTACCCGAAATAATAGTCCTAGATTAAACTTTTAGCAAAAGTACCGAAAAAAAAGTGATGTATTGAACCGAAACGTGTTGTTTTCCAAAAGGATAGACCCAGTGGCATTTCACATGTGATGTATCCGGAGTTTAAGACACTTCCTCACAAAAGAAACGTGTTTTTATATAAAAGGTGTCAAGTTTTCGATAGGAATTGTGTCTAAGTGGCATATCACGAGAGCTTTTAAGGACCAATAACTAATACTGCAGGGAAATGAAAAATATTCCAATTGTTATGAAAATTAATAAATTTTAATTACAATTATACTTTGAACGGATTTAAATAGAAAACATTGGCAGAGCGCTTTTTTTCGTACTACCTTATACACAAAAAATAAAGTGCTTTGCCGAGACTTTTTTGTGGAACGGTTGGCAGTTTCTGCTTGGGTAGTTAAAAATGAGTGCGAACATCGTTTTGAAGAATAAAAACGTAATGGATACAGAACAAAGATTTTTTTAAACACGTAACTCTTAAACTCTCAAAAATAGCAAGTGTGAACCGCACACTAAAATAAAATAAATTCTTATATAATATGACTGTGCCCGGCACAGTGTGCCTCTAATAAAACAAAAAAAAAAAATTTTTTGGATTCTGGTGTTGTGACATAAAATTTTGTAACGACTGCTTGATTGGAATTTCCAAAAAAGGACATTAGTATTTTTTTTACAACCTAAAGAACAGTGCAGTGACACTTAATGTATATCAAATATAAACAATGTTTGCAAAAGAAAAAATTTCATCACAGAAAAGGTCTAAATTTTTTAAGATCTACTTTTATTAGGGGTCATAAAAATCAAATTTGGTTAAAAAGAAGTAAAAAAAAATATTTTTTTTTATGTTTTTATGGCTTTTTAAATTCAAGTAGCTAACGCCTTTTTGTTATATGACATTGCATGCAAACGATTACTGATCGATGTAACATCTTTTCTGAACATCTTTAGCAATTCGTTAGTCAGGTAAAACCTAATATCAATTATCAATATCAAAAATTTATCACAGAAAAGGTCTAAATTTTTTAAGATCTACTTTTATTAGGGGTCATAACAGTCAAATTGGGTTAAAAATAAGGATATGGTACGTGACAAAAAAAAATTGTTTTATGTTTTTATGGCTTTTAAAATTCAAATAGCTGACTCCTTTTTGTTATGTGACATTGCATGCAAACTATTACTGATCGATGTAACATCTTTTGTGAACATCTTTAGTCAGGTAAAACCCAATAGTGTGATGGAAAGAAAATGTTTAAATTCATAATTAAAACAAACGAAAATAAGAATACAAAAAACCGAAACAAAACCGATACGAAAGTAGAAAAAAATTAATTGGTATTGGTTTTTTATTGGTATTGGTTTTGAAGAATAAAAGTATTGGTTTTTAATTGGTATTGGTAGTGGGGAATCGGTATTGGTTTTTTTTATCGGTATTGGTATCGCACAAATAAAGGTATTGGTTTTTAATTGGTATTGGTTTTCAATTTGAATTGGTATTAACGGGTATTGGTATCGAAAAGGTATTGGTACCCATCATTGGTTGTTTTCGTTCGATAAATTTTTGTGCAAGTAATTTGCGAGAAATAGTTTTTGCCTTCAGTAGTTTTTTTCATATCACTCATTGTTTTCGAGATAAGCTTAAAATGTAAATATTTTTTCAAAAACGGCGCTGACGAAGATTTTGATTTTCGTCGAAATATAGTAGTGGATCACTCCAGATTCATATTCAAGAAAGACATTAACAGTGTTTGGAACTTGAAGTTGGTTCGGCCAAGACGTGAAAAGTCAGCTTATATTCATTAGACCAGCTGTTGCCAATCTTTTTGGCTCGCGTACCCCTAATTTTAAATTTTATCAGCCGCGTACCCCCAAACGAGTTTTTTGTTTTCATAAAAGAAACTTCACATATAAATATTAGAGTTCATATTGAAATATTTTATCTGCGGGTATTATAATTTTTTTGAAGGATTTAGGGGAGATCAAAATAATGGTGGTATTTTTTTGGAAAAATGTTCGCTCCTTAGGGTGGTTCAATGCATCTGAAACGCGAATTTTGAGCTGATTTTTATGCCAAGCAAAAACGAAAATTTAGCATTTTTTGATTTTCGGCTTTTAATTTTTTTGACTAATTAAAATTTTTTTAGATTTAAGTTATTATTCCACTAATTTCACAAATTCCACTAATTTTAATTATTTTGAAACTATTTATTTTGATAATAATGAAATAAATTCATAAAATTGCAAATAAATCCAAGTATTAAAATTGCATAAAAAGTTGAAATGCAGGCTTTTCTGGGAAAACGGCACATTGAAATTTTTTTTTACAAGATTTTTGAGATCAGCGGGTGCTAATTACCCTAAAAAAGTACCTTTTTCCAAAAAACAAAAATAAAATTGAATCTTTGTCCAAAATGGGTTAACAATTGAAATTAAGAAATTTTAATAAACTGCTGGAAACAGTTATAGAAAAAACGCCATCTGGTGAACAGTAATAAGAAGAAGCATTTTCTGCATCTTTATTTTATATGTCTTTGCAGTTTCCGGCAGGTTATTAAAAGTTTTTAATTTCATTTGTTTGTGACTAAAATCTTGATTACCACATAAAAAATCAATAAAAGCAAATAAAAATAAATCGTTTTTACACTTCTTCAATTTTTATTTGTTTATTTTTCGAATAATACCTATTATTATTGTCTCTTCCGTTTCCGGAATTTACTGGAAAAATAAGCAAGTGCCATCTACACTTACACCGCGCAAACAAACCCTAGCGGTCTGGAATTAACTGTTTTGCAAGCCATCTTGCGTGTGAATTAAGAAATTGCTGTATAAAAAATAGTGTAAAAACGACAACACTTACCAACACTGGTACCAATGTAAGTACGCTCTTATATTTTCTAATTGGAATTTTAACTAAAAGGAAATGAAAAACTAAAAAAAACTGACAGTTTTAAACTTCCGTTAAATAATTCGTTGACTTTATTTATAAAATATTTTGCGATTTTTTAATTCTATAACACTGTACTACAAAATAAACAAAATCGAATATACTTTTGAAATGAGCTAGTCATGGTTGTAGGTCTGGTCAAAACGGTCCAAAAAATGCCAATCAAACTTGCCAGTTATTGTCAAAAAACGTTTTTTTGGGACTTGTTTCGCTAAACCACGTGTAACTCAAGAAACTTTTAAACCGATTTTCAATTTTTTAACTATTTTTAATGACAGGGCTTTTCATGTGTGTGAATTGGTCTATAGAAGACATCTATGGATTTTTTCAAAAATAAATAAAAGCATCAAAAAGATGCTTTTTGAACATTTTGTCTGGGTAATCCAAACATCGATTTCCAGTAAAATCTTAATTTTATTAAAAAAAAAAAAATATTACAACTCTGCCAATTGTTATCCGATTTTTGCGGGATAAAGATCAAAGTATTCAGAATTAAATTTTCTTTAAGAAAACGTTTATAAATATGAAGGTTGTTGAACGAACTATAGCAGACAAAATCGATGAACTCGAAAAATGTTCAAAAAATTAGATATTTTTAAAAAAATTAATACATATCTATCTTATATGCGAAAAGCCTTATCCTTTTATCCAAAACAGTTAAAAAATTGAAAATTGGTTTTTAAACTTTCTGAGTTACACGTGAATTAGTGAGAAAAATCCCCCAAAAAAACGTTTTTTGACAAGAACATTTAAATTTGAGGGTGTCTGCCAAGTTTGATGGGCATTTTTGTGATCTACTCGACAAAACAAACAAAATATACTGTGTCACATCAAAAGTATTTTTCCACTGTTTGAAAACAACTACACTACACTCAAAAAAGTATGTCGGTAAAATCTACTACAAAAGACAGTTGTTTTGACTACATTTTGTCGTTGAAAAGGCGTCCACTACATAAACGGTAAAAACAACTGAACATGTTGTTGTTTTTAACTATTGATTTTCAACTACAAAATGTAGTAAAAACTACTACAAAACTGTTTAATACAGTTGTTTTTTCTACAATTGCCTTAATTTTATTTAAAAAATTTCTTAAACGTTTTAATGATTGATATTTATTTATTTAAAAAGCAATACATTTCAGTTGGTTGTATAGAATTTCGACATGATGACAATTTTTTGATGTATTTATCTGGAATTATAGAAGAAAAAAAATTATATTAATAAAATGTTAAACAAAATAAATTGATTGTATTTACCTTTGTTTTTTTAATAGTTCATTTCAAATTTTCACCGCTACTGATCAAAATTTGTCTGGAATAAAAAAAAAACGAAATGCTTTGGCAAAATTGATTTATAAAAAAAAAGAATTAATTTGAAATGTTTCAAAAAAGTATGTACCTGCTCTGTTGTGTATACAAAGAAAAGAAAGATGGCGCGCTCATAAGAAAACAAAACACTGCACACATTTTATTTTGTTTTTTTCCGATTGGTTTTTACGCACGCTTATGTCAGCGCTATATTATACACACTTGTTATCTCATTTATCCACTTATTTTCTTTCGCTCAAGAATATTTTTCCAAAAACATATTTTTTGTTATAATTAAATTTAATAAATTGTAATTTAATTTATTTAGATATTATTTATTTGGTATAAAAATAATTCCTTCCGCATCCCGCACGACCAACTCGCTCGACACATTCGTTTGCAATAAAAATTTCTAGAAAAAAACGAGTTTTAGAAAAAAAAACTAAAAACAACTACATAAATCAACTATTGCTACAGTGTAGTATATTTTTTGTAGTTATTTTTTGAAACTACTACAAAAAAAGTTGTTTGAGATTTTTTCATACAAAAACGACCGAAATTGTAGTTAAAAACAACAGCTACTACTTACTACACAAACGACCGTCATGTAGTAACTGCAATAATTTTCTGAGTGTAAGAAAAAAAAATATTAAAATCAAACAGAAACAACTTTAAATTAAATATAAAACAGTGACGAAATAGAACAAAGTTTGTTTTTATTTAATTTAAATATGTTTCTAATTGTTTTTAACATGACACGATTAGTAGACAACATGTTAAAATTAAGATGTAACAATATTGTTTTAAAATTGGCCATGCTAAATTTAAATATGCAACAAATTTTAATTTAAAGTTGATCAATATTAATTTTAATATGCAAATTTTTTTTCTTTTGCAGCTTTTTACTTACCTAAAAACCATGAAACTTAAAATAAAACAATACACATTTTTGTTTTAATTTTTTTTTTAATTATTTTTACAATATTTTTTAATAACACATCAAAAAAATTAACACTACTCTAATTGTACATCTAAGGTAGAATTACATCCAAGGCTTTGGCTTTAAATATTGCTTGTTGGCTTTATTTTTTGCTATACATAAAAAAATCAAAGCCAAAGCCTTGGATGTACTTCTACCCTAATTGTAGCACTACATCTAATTACAACAAATGTAATTAAATACCAAAAATTAAAAATAAACATACTTAAATTAATACTATATACCATATATAAAAAACTAAAGTTACAAGTTTTCATTTTCTGCCAATTACATACATAGATACATCCCCTCCTCTTCTCTTCTTTGTCTTTTTCACTTGGTTTTTTTTACTTTTTTTCAGTTTTATTTTTGTTTTAATTGTTAATAATATTCTTTTTCACTTTAGTTTTTAAATTTTTAATTTTACTTTAGTTAATTTAATTAATTTCACTTAAAACTCGCCACATTTAGAGATGTGAAAAATGTGCGTCTTTTTTTTAATGAAAAAATATTTTAACAATGTATCTACTTAAAATAAAATTGCCCAACTTTACTATATTTCTTGAAAAAAAAACTTTAAATGTCAAAAAACAAAATTGTCCAACTTTAAAATAACCACGAAAAATATTGTTTTTAATACAAATATTTGAATAAGATTTTTTTAAATTTTTAACGACTTTTAATTAGAGATGGGCGCTGGTCACGTGATTTGCGTGATTCACGTGAATCACGCGTGAATCACGCGTGAGTGTGAGTGATTTTCATTTCAATCACTTGATTGTGAGTGAGTGTGAGTTGAAAAAAAATCTGAGTGAGTGATTAGTGAGTGAGTCATTTATTTTTTGCGTGAGTTTTCGTGATTAGATTTTCTGATTTGCCCAATTTTTTTTTAATTTTTTGTAAAAAATTTTTTTTTGGAATTTTTTCCTTTTTTTTTGTAAGAAATTTTATTGCGTGAGTAGATTTTTAAATTTTTCCAAAAATATGTAGCATTAGGGGTGGGATAGTGCACGAGTTTTCGATTTCGACACGCTAGAACCGCTTATTTTGTGAGGTTCGTAAAAAAAATGCATGGGCCAAAAAATGGGGCAGATCGGATAGGATCTAGGGGTCGCTCATCGGGGTCAAAGTTGGGCGTAGAGGGGAAAAAATCCACAAAAAGGCCCACAACTCACCTGGTTTTGCTCCTAGAGGGGTCAAATGTGAGACCGGCCCCCATTATTTTTTCCCCCTGAAAACTTTTGCCAAACATACCTAAGCTCTATCTCCAATCCCTAAGGGGGGTCCCATACAAAGGTTCAATTTTTAAAAAATCTTACTTCTACCGCTCTAGTTGTCCTAAAAGTCACCCTAGAGGAATCAAATGTATGACCGACCCCCAATATTTTTTCAACCCCAACATTTTCTTAGAACATACCTACCCCCTATCTTCAATCCTTAGGGTGGTCCCCATACATTTTTTTTATTTTTTCTTAAATTGACATATTAAATCAGCTCCTACCGGTCCAATGGTGCCTCCTAGAGGGGTCATTATCAAGACCAACCCCCATTAATTTTTAGCCCCCAACACTTCTTCTGAACATACCAATTCCATATCTCCAATTCCTAAGGGGTCTCCCACACAAAACTACATTTTTGTAAATCTTGCTCCCACCGCTCTAACTATCGCAGGGGTGACCCTAGAGAAGTTAAATGTGTGACCGACCCCCAATATTTTTTCAGCCCCAACATTTTCCCCAAACAAACCTACCCTCTATTTTTAAGCCTTAAGGGTGTCCCCACACAATTTTTTTTATAAAATATGCGCCTACCTCTCCCACTGTGCCTTTTAGGGACGGGAAATGCAGACTGACCCCCATTAATTTTTGCTCCCTACATTTTTTCTGAACATACCTACGCCGTATTTCCACTTTGTAGGGGTACTCCCCTGGGGAAAACTAAGTGTTTGAAACCAAATTCGGCAAAACGTGTGGACCAGGATTGCTAATGTTTGCGCGTTTTAAAGAGCAGTGGGAAAATATAAAAGACAAACCGTACAGTCTTGGCATATAAGATGAGGAAGTGGCAGGCAACATACCAGCTCAAGTCCAAACTGACATCAAGTTGTTTTTTTGGGCTCAAATAAAAGAAAAGCAACCAAGAGACGACTACAAGGAGTTTCTTGAAATTATTTTATTATACCTTGGCGAAAATATTCCAAATAAGCATTTTAGCCCACCAGGACCCATCAGTCATGCTCGATGGATGGCAAAAGGCATATATTGCCTAAAAATGTTTTTGTTCCGAAAATATATCGGTTTGGCCAAAAAAGAGTTAAATGCACTTCTTGATGTGACCGTTTTCATCATAACAATTTACGTAAAAGCTTGGTTTAGCGCTACCAAAGCAATAGAAGCTCCAAATAATGATTTGAATTTTTTGAAAGCGATTGCCAATTATGCTTCAATTGATAAGATTCTGTCGCAACGATTGGTCAAGAGATTCTGTGGACATCTCTGGTATCTCAGTGGCGAAGCTGTTGCTCTCTCACTATTTGATCTGAATATCTCTTGTGAAATAAAACGAAAAATGTCGAATGCAATTCGTATATTTGAAGAAGAGAAAGAGGAATTGGAGGAAGAGTTATCTGACGATGAGATGGACGAATCGTCTAACGAAGACAGCGAGGAAGAAGAAGACGATGATATCGGGGAAGAAGATGACTCAGAGGATAGCGGCGACAGTGGCAACAAGGATTGTAATCCTCCAGTACGTATTGTTGGATTCGAAGGTGTGAAAAGAATTAACATGGCATAGAAACAAGTGAATCAAGAACTCATGAAAACTGATTTAAGCCACTACGTCACACCTGAGACTCCAAAATTTTTTGCACGCTTCGGAATAACAACAAATTTCATTGCTTCCGATCCAAATACTTGGGAAAATCGTCAGGACTACCAGCGAGCGCTGCAAATATTACGTAAATTACATGTTGTCAACGACGCTGCCGAAAGAGGCGTAAAATTAATAGAAGACTATAACAACGTGTTGTGCAGTAACGAGGAGGAAAAAATAGTTTTGCTTTAGGTCGTGGCCAAAAATCGGAAACAATATCCATCACACGATAAAAATAAATTAATTTGATTTATAGTTACATATATTATTTATCATTTTTATTATTTTCAAGTTAAAAAAAATATTTTTTTACGCTTAACAAAAGTTACTATTAAATTACAAATTAAAGACCTCGGATTTCTCGATAAAGTAAATAAAAAAATTGTGGGGTAACACCTTGAAGATAGAGGGTAGGTATGTTTGAAGAAACTGTTTTGGCTAAAAAAATATATGGGCAGGTTATTCATTTGACTTCTCTACATACATTACTAATTTAGTTTTCCCCAGGGGAGCACCCCTACAAAGTGGAAATACGGCGTTGGTATGTTCAGAAAAAATGTAGGCGGCAAAAATTAATGGGGGTCAGTCTGCATTTACCGTTGCTAAAAGGCAGAATAGGAGCGGTAGGCGCAGATTTTATAAAAAAAAAAAATTAAAAATAAAAAAAAATGTGTGGGGACACCCTTAAGGCTTTAAAATAGAGGGTAGGTTTGTTTGGGGAAAATGTTGGGGCTGAAAAAATATTGGGGGTCATTCACACATTTAACTTCTCTAGGGTCACCTCAGCGATAGTTAGAGCGGTGAGAGCAAGTTTTACAAAAATGTCATTTTGTGTGGGAGACCCCTTAGGAATTGGAGATATGGAATTGGTATGTTCAGAAGAAGTGTTGGGGGCTAAAAATTAATGGGGGTTGGTCTTGATAATGACCCCTCTAGGAGGCACCATTGGACCGGTAGGAGCTGATTTAATATGACAATTTAAGAAAAAATAAAAAAAAATGTATGAGGACCACCCTAAGGATTGAAGATAGGGGGTAGGTATGTTCTAAGAAAATGTTGGGGTGGAAAAAATATTGGGGGTCGGTCATACATTTGATTCCTCTAGGGTGACTTTTAGGACAACTAGAGCGGTAGAAGAAAGATTTTTTAAAAATTGAACCTTTGTATGGGACCCCCCTTAGGGATTGGAGATAGGGCTTAGATATGTTTGGCGAAAGTGTTCAGGGGGAAAAAATAATGGGGGCCGGTCTCACATTTGACCCCTCTAGGAGCAAAACCAGGGGAGTTTTGGGGCTTTTTGTGGATTTTTTCCCCTCTACACCCAACTTTGACCCCGATGAGCGACCCCTAGATCCTATCGGACCTCCCCCATTTTTTGGCTCATACACTTTTTTTACCAACCTCACAAAATGAGCGGTTCTAGCGCTTCCTAATATTGCTGCTTAAAATCTCACACGACACTATCCCACCCTTAATGTAGCATACTTAAAATAAACATGAAAATATTTGATTTAAATATGTTTTTTTCCCTCAGTGTAACTACTGTAAAATATACAAACAACTAACATGATTTTTTTTGTTAACAATAAGCAATAACGTCAGCAGAAGAAACAAAATAAACACTTTGCGTCTATTTCGATGAATTCCACACAAATGACGTTAAATTTTGATGTTTAATTGCCAGTAATAGTTGCTCAGACATATTGCCATGCAATTATTGCTGTACACATATATATTGGCGTTATAACAATTTTGACGTTATTGCTAAGTATTTTTATCAGTTTTGGACGAGGTGTAAAGATTTAGCTGGAAATCGATGTTCGGATTACCCAGGCAAAAAAATTAGCTATATACTTAGAAAATTATTGCAGTTACTACATGACGGTCATTTGTGTAGTAAGTAGTAGTTGTTGTTTTCAACTACAATTTCAGTTGTTTTTGTATG
Organism: Pegoplata infirma; assembly: GCA_963921195.1. Lineage (NCBI taxonomy): Eukaryota > Metazoa > Arthropoda > Insecta > Diptera > Anthomyiidae > Pegoplata > Pegoplata infirma. The sequence goes on from OY992540.1 coordinate 14,170,661, forward strand.
AAAAATCTCAAACAACTGTTTTCTGTAGTCGTTTTTAAAAACAAATACAAAAAATTACTACATTGTAGTAACAGTTGTTTTATGTAGTTGTTCTTAGTCTATAAAAAAACTTATAATTTTCTAGAAATTTTTAGAAAAACAGATGTGCAGGTATTATTTCCAAATAATTTTAAGCGTTTTCGACGTTTAGATTTTTTTTGTTAATAAAAAAATTAAGACAATTTGAGTTACAGTAAAAACAACTGTAATTTGAAGTAGATTTTACAGTTTTTTGTAGTTGTTAATCAATAGTTAAAAACAACAACAATTTTTTGTTGATTTTACCGTAAAATGTAATGGACGCCTAAACAACAACAAATGTAGTAGTTTTAACTGTTTTTTGTAGTGGAATCTACCGTCATAATTTTGTGAGTGTAATAATCAATGACAGAGCCACAGACTAAAACAGACTCGACATAAGTGACAGGTGTCAAAAAAGTATTTCTGAACCATATGGTTAATATTTTCAAATTATTCTACGAATTAGGTTAGAAAGAGAAAACTGATATAACGCGCCATAAGAAAAATATATGCCAGATTGGTTTTTGTTGTTTCACTCACTCCTAAGTCGTAGAAAATGTTGCCATATTAGCGTAAAACGGACTAAAAACCGCTCTGTTTTCTCCTAAAATCGCTTAGTTTTTGCCCATTTTTTCTTATAAAACTCTACTGTCATGTCTGTTTATAGTCTGTAACAGAGCTGTAATCATTTTTCTAAAAAAGAAAATTAAGGTAAAAAAATAACACGAACGAAATTAAAGGTCGCGTACCACAGTGTTAAAGGTTTTTGGCTTGCTGAATCCGAATCGGACCTTAAAATTAGTCTATCGAAAACCAGATTTTGAGATATTTAACATATCTTTTGATCTCATAAACCATAAAGCAATTTCAAGGTCAAATTCGAATTCCGCGTGCCAAAACCTTAAATATTATGGTGCACGACCTTTTATGACGTACGTTTTATTTTTTTTTTTGCCTGGGTTTGGCAATTTATGCAAAACCTTAATTTTCTTTTTTTTTTAAATGATCACAGCTCTCTGAAATGTTATCCGATTCTATCGATTGTTATCGAATTCAGAATTTAATTTCCTTAAAGAATATTATTTTATATTTGTAAGTTGTTGAATTTTATCAATTGTTATCGTATTCAGAATTTAATTTCTTTAAGGACTATTATGAACTATAGCAGAAAAACATCGATAAACTCGAAAAAGTTCCAAAATATATCAAAAAAATTATTATTAAAAGGTCAATACATATTTTTCTTATAATTCACACTCGTGGAAAGCCCTATCCTTCTTCCATCCAAAACAAATAAAAAATTGAAAATCGATGGAAAAGTTTCTGAGAAAAGTCCCAAAAAAAACATTTTTTGACAATAACTTTACAACTTGAGGGTGTCTGGCAAATTTGATGGGCGTTTTTGTAATCTTTTCGACAAGACCTACTACCTACACTAGCTCATTTGCAAAGTATATTCAATTTTGTTTTTTGTAGCACAGTGTTATTATATGTCATTTACATATACCTCGAAATCCAGAAAAAATGGGATTTCAATTAAAATCCAAGTAAATCCCATTACTTTTTTGGATTTCAAATGTCAAATCCCATACAAAAAAAAACTTGGATTTTGGGAAAATCGTAAAATCGCAATTTAAAATCCCAAAAAATTTCTACTACTTAATTGTACAACTATGGTTTTTCCCAAAATAATCATCCATAATGGTTTATACAACGCTGCACACGATTTTTTTTATCAGCTGTTGTTGTTTTTTATTAAGTTGAGGGTGCTGTGACTTAGTGGTTAGCGCGTTGGACTACTAGCCAGTAAGCCTGGGTTCGATTCCCGGCTCAGGCAGAACAAAATTTTTTTAAGATATTTATTAGTTTCTATTTATAACTAATATCTATCGCAGCACCCTCCTTCGTTGATAAATAGCACTAAAAAACGTCAACGAAGTAAAATAATAAAATAATGGCTATAAACACAGCTTCAAAAATAATTCGCCAGATCAATAACAGTTGGCGATGCAACAACTGTACTCAAAATTATCAACACGCGCAATTACAGTGTTGCCATACTGAAGCATTTCTATCTTTCAAATCTTTCATCTCTCTTCTATCCCCTTTCCGAAAGAAACATCACGGTTACAGTAGTAATTTATAGGCAGCATTGCCTGAAAGTAAAAAAACAATTAAAATTTATTTTTTTAAAACTATTAAAAGATTAATAAAAACAATGTCTAACAATGTTTCATTTAAAATTTACCATTGCAAATGGTAAACGCACAATTTAGTCCTCATAACAAAGAAAAACACTCAATGGTGGCGGCCCCAAACTTGGCAAAAATGTTAATTTTCTTGCATTTAAAGAAGCAGCTCTACATAAAAACATATTTTTTGATATTGTGGTCCCAACATATACTAGTGGGATTGAAAATATTGGCTACGGCAAAGAAAAATCATTGTTTTTAGAAATATTTATAAAATTGGGTAATTTTCCAACTAACAACCCTGTATACAAATCAAAAGAAAATACAGAGTTAGTACAAACAAAATCCCGCTAAATGTCAAAAAAGCATATGTAAACAGTATAGATTTTAATTGGATTTGAAATCCAAATTTATTTGGATTTCGGGGTTTATGTAAATAGCATATTAGTTTTCCCGAATTAATCCCCAGTTTACCTATGTTTCAACCCACTGTGCGCTGCTGGTAGCACTTAGGCAAAAACTTGGCAGCACTTAAGAATTAAGAGATTTGTTGTCTCTTTTGTGAAAGAAAGAAACTACAACTATTTCACAAATTTTTTTGTCTCTTTTTTTTCTTATTCGTTTTGTATTTCTAATAAGGATGGAAAAGTCAGTACTTAAGTACGTTTTTTTTAAGTACTTTTCATAAGATACCGTAGTACCTCCGTCACTGATTTAGTACCATTTTTATAATACATTTTCATACATTTGTTTTTTAAAAAAATAAATTTTTGATTTTAGTCAATCATTAATGAGGGTTTCTCAAAAAATAAATGGATAATTATGTCAGCAATCAAAGAACTTTTATAATAATTTAATTATTTTAAAACCGTGGAGTGAGAAAATGTACTTTTTTTGATTAAGTTTAAGCACCAGTTCGAAGTTCTAATTTTCCATCCCTGTTTCCTATTCTTTATTTTTTCTTGTTCCTCTTTTAACGCTTATTCAATTTCATTTCAGTTTTAATTTTTTTTCTACGCGAACGGAACATTTCAAAGTTTTTACGCGAAAAAAATTTAAAAATTTAAATTTTTTTCAACGGGTGAACACGGGCGCGTAGTCTTTTAATAAATTGCCTACAGGATTTGGGATAATGGTGGATATATATAATTAAATTCCGGGATTTAAGTGGCGAAACGACAGATTAACACAAAAAATAAGTGAAATAAAGCAATTAAACGAGTTTGTAGAAAAAAAAATCATATATTAAAATTTGCAATAATTTTTTCTTAATGAAAAAACATAAAAGTAAAAGAAAACAGTGCTAAATAATTTGTTAAAAAAAAAACAAAATAGTTTTAACTAAATTGCAAAAAAAAGATATATTTTAATAAAAATAAAAGTTATATTTAAGGTGTTTTAGAGAAATTTATTAAAAAATAATAAAATAAATGTTTTTATTTAACAAAAAATCAATATAAAAACAAATGTGCAAGTAAACTGGTTTCCTTCTTCTTCTTTTGCTTGTTCTTCACTTACTCCACCGTGTTGGGTATTTTATACGACGACGACGACGTTGTTGTGTACATCTGTTTATAAACCAAAACACAAAACAAGTGAGAAATAAAGAAAAAAAAAAATACAAAAAAATAAGAAATTCTTGCACAACTTAAAAGAAAAAATATTTTAAAAAAGAAATAGTTTATAAAATAATTTATTAAAAAAAAAGTTAAAAAAATTACAAAAATCAAAAAAATTTTATAAAATTCAAAAAAAGTGAAAAATTTAATCAAAATATTAACAAAAAAATGTTTAAATAATATTATTAAATAATTAAAGAAAATTAAGTGCAATATATATTAAATATAAATATAAAAATAAAAAAATAATCATTATATGTAATTAAAAAATAAAAAATTAAATTGTTAAAAAAAAAACGAAACAAAATTAAAAAAATAAATCACCAAAATATTGGCCAAGGTTTAAAAAAAAAAACATATAAATCTTATTATTTATGTATGTTTATTTTATTTAATAATTTTTATTTTTTATCTATTTTCTTGTTTTTTGTTTGTTTATGTATTTGTTATTTATTTTTTTATTTTTACAAAAAAAAAGAAAAAATCGATTGTATTGTGTGTGTTGGTACATTAAAAAAAGGCCAAAACAAAAATAATCTTCTAAAGATAAACAAAAAAACACTTATTGACAAAAACTAAAAAAAAAACAACAAACATAAACCCCAAATTAATGAATTACAAAATTCTAATTTGATTTTTATTTGTTGTTGTTTTGTGGGATTTTTTGTATGTTTATTCATCTTGCAAATTTCAAATTTCATTCATTCAAACAAAATGTACCAAACAAATAAACAGACATCGACAACAAACACAATTTCACGCCCCACCTTTGACTTTTTGCATTTTGTTTGGTTTGTGTATAAAAAAGTTTACACTCAAAAAATGTTTATCTGTTTAAAAAAAAATTAAAGAAAACAAGTAGAAAAGTTAAATTCGACTTGGCCGAATCTATAAATAAAATAAAATTGAGTAAAAAACTATTTTTTTTGTCTCTTTTGTAAAAAAAAAATAATTTACTATTTTTTTTGAGTGTAAAATTTTTTTGTAGTGTAATTTTTTTTTTTAGTGTAAAAATATTTCTGAGGGACAAAAATACTCTGTAAAGTAATTTTGTGGCTTATCATTGTTTTTAAAGCTAGTTTTTCTAAAACTCGTTTTTTTTGAACCACTGCACAGTGCCACATTTGGCCAATCTAAGACGACAAAAATCCAATTTTATTTATATTGACTGGAAATTCGGTATACATGTTCGTTTCGGTATACATGTTCGTTTCGACTTCAAAAACAACATTATGAAAAATATGGGAGGCCAGTTAACGGCCACGCCCACTTTTTAAACAGACAACTGCCACGCCCACTTTTTAAAAATATGTTAAAAAAATATGTAAAAAGAAGGTTTACTTATCGCCCCACTGTAGTCGGCGTCGCAGACGGTCGCAAAAGTTAGCCGTTGAAATAAGTACTAAGGATATTGGTCAATATTTCTGAAAAAGTCCGGCGACCAATAGGGACCAAAAACAAAAGTTCTATTCCATCAAAAACAAGTAAAAAAGTTAAATTCGGCCTTGCCGAATGTAGTGATACCCTCCACAATTTCAAAAAGATTATTGCAAAAAACTTTATTTAAAAGGAAATTACTTTTGAAAAAAAAAATTTTTTGAAAAAAAATTTCCGCGAAACAAAATTTTGGTAAAAAAAAAAAATCCGCGATTTTTTTCTTTTTTTGTCAAAAAATATGTTCGTACTTCTTTAAATACCATGTGGTGTTCAATTATGTTCACATATGTCAACCAGAAGCCGAATTAGAGCATTTTGTATTTTTAGGTTATGTTGAATGTACTGAAATTTTTGAGGTGTGCTTACATTTTCGTTCATAACCTTTGAACCGCTGAACCGATATCGCTCAAATGCAATACCAAACTTCTCGGGAGAACTTCCAATATATATTTTAAGTTTCAGTCATCTCTGTGTAATATTTTGTCCGCGAGAGCATTTTCCACAGACAGACAGACAGACAGACGGACAGACGGACAGACGGACAGACGGACAGACGGACAGACGGACAGACGGACAGACGGACAGACGGACAGACGGACAGACGGACAGACGGACATAGCTAGAATGTCTTAAAATCGATCGGGCATCATGAATATATATACTTTATGGGGTCCCAGACCGATATTTCGATGAGTTACAAACGGAATGACAAACTTATATATACCCTCTAGCACTAAGTGGAGGGTATAAAAACAACAAAAATAAACCCCAAATTAATGAATTACAAAATTCTAATTTGATTTTTATTTGTTGTTGTTGTTGTGTATCTTGTTATGTGGGATTTTTTTTGTATGTTTATCATCTTGCAAATTTCAAATTTCATTCAAACAAAATTTACCAAACAAATAAACAGACATCGACAACAAACACAATTTCACGCCCCACCTTTGACTTTTTGCATTTTGTTTGGTTTGTGTATTAAAAAAAGTTTACACTCAAAAAATGTTTATCTGTTTTTAAATAAAATTAAAGGAAACAAGTAGAAACAAGTAGAAAAGTTTAATTCGACTTTGCCGAATTTATGAATACCCTCTACAATGCCCTTTTTAAGTGATAGTAAATTTTCTAACGTGAAAAAAATAAAATTTTTGATTAGAAATATTTTATTTTGTGTAGAAAAACTTTTTTTTTAAGTAATTTTTGAAGTGTAAAATTTTTTTTGAGTGTATCATTTTTTCGGGTGTATTTCTTTTTTTAGTGTAAACATATTTTTGAGTGACAAAAATACGTTGTAAGATATTTTTGTGTAATATAATGTTTGTAAAACATGTTTAACGGGTTTTCAACACGTGAATTTAAGGTGAAACTAATCTGAAATTCACGGTTTTGCTAATAACTTGTGAACCACTGGACCGATTTCGCTGAAATTCAATACGAACCAGGCCAGGGGAACGACATATATATATGCGAAACATTAGCACCCTTAGAATGATCTTTCGAAAGTGAGAGTGGTTTTTATCTCGTAAATTTGCCAAAAATCCCTGCCGAAATTCACTCTTTTGCTTATAACTTTTGAACCACTGGACCTATTTTGCTAAATTGCAATATAAACCTGATTAGGCAAATTACCAACATATATGCCAAACTTCAGAAGCCTCTGTATAGTCTTTCAAAACTTATCGGATCAAAACAGACGGACGGATCATCTTAAAATCGATCGAGAATCATGAATATATATACTTTATGGGGTCCTAGACCATTATTTCGAGGTGTTACAAACGGAATGAAAAACTTATATATCCCAGCAAAAACTTCACTTACCAAGTAATTAACGTAAGGGGTTAGCAAAAATATGAGTAACTAGTTACCTTCCAATTTCAATGTTAACTACTTTAACACGGTGATATCATTGGAGGTAACCGCATTTTGCATTATTTTTTTTAAATTGTCCAAATGTATTTTAAATTGTCCAAATATATTTTAAAATTGTCCAAATGAATTTTAAAATTGTCCAAATGTATTTAAAAATTGTCCAAATAAATTTTAAAATTGTCCAAATGTACTTTAAAATTGTTCAAATGTATTATTGGCAATTTTTCAAATACATTTGGATAATTTTTAAATACATTAGGAAATTTTTTAAATACATTTGGAAAATTTTAAAAAACATTTGGAAATTTTCAAAATACATTTGGGTAATTTTAAAATACATTTGTAGGATTTGAAAATACGACAAAAATTGGGACCTGTTCACTCAGAAAATTATGTAAGTTACTACATGTTAGTTGTTTGTATATTTTACAGTAGTTAGTTGTTTTCAACTACAAAGTCAGTTGTTTTTGTATGAAAAATATAATACAACTATTTCTGTTAGTTATTTTAAGTAGTTTTTTGAATAACTAACAAAAAAGTACTGTGATGTAGTAACAGTTATTAAAAGAAGTTATTTTTTTTATCTCTGAAAAATTTTCAAAGTTTTTTTTCCAAAAAATAAAAATAAATTTTCGTTTTTTTTTATTTTTCACAACTTTTTTTTTTTTTTTTTAAAACTTTGAAAAAATTTGGTCTTCAATTTTTTTTCTGAAAAATTTTTTGAAAAAAAAAAATATTTATTGATTTTTTTATTTTTACTACATTTTATTTGTTTTGACTACAAATGTAAGTAGTTTTTACTACATAAGTCAGCTGTTTTTTTGTCAGTTAAAATAACTAACATTGTTAGTTGATTTAACTGAAAAAGTAGTTGACCCCAAAACAACTTACAAAGTAGTTATTTTAACTGACATTTTCAGTTGATTTTACTAACATAATTTTTTGAGTGTGGTCTGCATAGAGGCTGCAACTTAAGAGTTATAAGAAGATGATCAGAAATGCAAAATGTGATTCTTGGAAAAACTTCTGTGGAAACATAGAAGACGTTTCTGAGGCATACAGGCTGCGCAAGGTTCTGGCTTCTTCTCCTTGCACCCTGGGATACCTGAAAGGTCCTAATGGGGTGTGATCTTCCTCTAGTCGAGAGTCGCTGGATCTCCCAAGCATCTGAAATTGCTTCGGTAATAATAAATATGCCAACATTAATCTGGGCGATAAAAAGCTTCAGACCCTATAAATCCCCGGGACCTGATGGTATAATCCCGGCTAAGATGCAGCAAGTGTCGGACCATATAGCCCCGTTGCTGTATAGTCTAAACACAGCATGCATCAACTGGTCGTATATTCTTTTAAAATGGAGGGATACCAGTCGTCTTTATCCCGAAGGCTGGGAAAAGTTCCCACACAGCTCCGAAGGATTTCACACCAATTAGTCTGTCTTCTTTTTTGTTAAAGACAATGGAACGAATGATAGACTCATATTTGCGTAGAGTGATTGACCCGAGGTTGCTTCTGACAAAGCAACATGCATACAGCAAGGGTAGATCAACGGAAACAGCTCTGCATGAGCTCGTTGGTACCATCGAGAGATCGCTTTCGGTAAAGGAGTACACTATCGTGGCCTTTCTTGATATAGAGGGGGCTTTTAATAATGTCATCCCAGACTCTATTATTTTGGCATTGTCTGATCTGGGAGTAAAGCGTGGATCGTTTTAATGGTGGAACGTATAACGTCTGACTTAGGAGCATCCGTCATATCTCGATTTGTCAATAGGGGCACACCACAAGGAGGTGTTGTTTCGCCGCTTCTTTGGAACCTGGCACTGAATTCAATGCTGCTATCTCTATAAGCACGTGGTTGTCATGTTGTCGCATATGCGGACGATGTCGCGATAGCGGTAAAGGGGAAGCATCTGCCAAAATTGAGGGACATTCTTCAGGGTTCTCTGAAAGATCTATCTAAATGGGCAAGAGACTGTGGTGTAGGAGTTAATCCAAGTAAAACAGAGCTTGTTTTGTTTACAAGGAAAAATAAGATTCCTGCTTTTGATCCTATTTATCTGGACGGCACTGAAATCACCTTCTCAGATGGAGCCAAGTATCTTGGAGTATTTCTAGATAGGAAGTTGAATTTCAGGCGTAATATTGAGGAACGGGTGAGAAAAGCAACGATTGCTTTATATTCCTGTAAAAGGGCCATTGGAAAACGATGGGGTGTTAGCCCTCAAGTCGTTCATTGGATCTATACAGCAGTGGTGCGTCCAATTTTGCTGTATGGAATCATTGTCTGGTGGCCTGCTTTAGAAACAAAAGCGAACTGTGTCTTTATCACGAAGGTACAGAGAATGGCGTCGATGTGCATCTCTGGTGCTCTTCGTACTATACCTACGGCTGCATTAGAAATCCTCCTTCACTGATACCATTGGACATATTGGGTAGGCAGTATGCGGCTGCGTCGGCAATTCCACTTAATAGCACTCTGCAATGGAGGAGCAGCGTTTGTGGTCATAGCGCGATCTTGAAGAAGATAACAATACCACAAAATGTGGACTGTGCTCCCTCTTTGAGCGCCACTTTACCACTATGATACCATCCAGGGAGTCTTGGATGGGGGACATTCCGGGTAGAGGAGCCACCATAAATTTTTACACAGATGGATCGAGGCTGCACGATCAAGTGGGCTTTGGAGTCTATTCGGAAGAGCTTGGATTGAGCCTGGCTCGAAGATTGCCAGATCATTGAAGTATTTACCAGGCAGAGATGCTGGCAATAAAGGAAGTGGCTGACTGTTTGAGCTGCAATGTCTTGTCTACAACCGCAGTCAACATCTATACTGACAGTCAAGCCGCGGTCAAGTCCCTGGATTCAATGTTTCTGAAAACAAGATCTGCCCTTAACTGCCGCACGTCTTTAAATGAGATGGCCAAGCAGTTTAACATACTACTCATATGGGTCCCAGGGCACAGAGACATTCCAGGGAATTGCAAAGGCGATGAGCTTGCAAGACTAGGAACTACCTTACAGGTTCCAACAGAATTGGAATGTGTTGAAACTTGCAAGCCTCTAGAAACTTGCAAGCAAAACCTACGGCTTTGTTCTGCGACGGAGACTAATCAAAGATGGGCAAATGCGACGGAGACTAATCAAAGATGGGCAACACGACTGATTTGGCCAATAATTTTCTTAGCCTGGGGTTTTGCGAATAAACCCTATTCGCAAGAGCCTACTCGGAGATCGAGTATTATTCATGATTGTGTGTAATACTCCTCATATCTTTAACATCGGTAAAGCTTGGCCTATGATTAAAGAAAATCAAAGTCGTTGAGAAAGAACGGAACCTTGCGGACCCCTGCATTTAGATGCAATTCATCTGATTAGATCTCATCTATAACAACACGTATAGTGAGGTCTCTGAAAAAGTTCGAGAGAAATCACTACCGACATCATAGGCAATTAGCTTCGAAACGAATACAACGTGCCACACACAATCTAACGCCTTGGAAATATATCAACCACCTTTCTTTCATTTAGCTGGTGAAATCTCTTGAAAAAAAAAAATACACCAAATTTATAATTTAACTGCTAAAATTCTTTGAGCGTATATTGCACTTTTTTCACACAAATTGACACAAACATTATCATCAGCATTAAATATTTGAGGGTGGCTACGAATGACGTATAAAAACCAAATGCTTCGTTTGACTGACTTGACTACTTGTCAACAAAGTTTTTTTTCGCAAAGACAAAAACACTTACGCATAGCAAAAAAAAATCGTAATTTATCATTTGCTTAAGCAAATGCATAAAAACTGCATTATTACACAATGCATATATTTTCTTTCATTTTTTTTGTTCATTCTTTGAACTTATTTAATAAAAGAATTTGCATAAGAATCAAATATGTATGCAAACGAAACGAAATGAAACAAATCCAAAAACAACAACCAGCATATTGCCAAAGCACATGACAACACTTGGGGAATTTTGCAAATGATATGATAAAAAAAAAAACACTACCAGAGATGAAGAGAGAGGTAGAGAGTAAAATATGTCACAGACATTTTTTATAGAGTAAGAGAGGGTGAAATTGTGATGTTAAAGTGACCAGGTGTTTGAAATAAATATTTATGAATAAAATTAACTTTAAGATAAAAATAGAAAATTTGGTTTTATCGTGTATTTTAAGAGATATAGTGTTAGTTTAGAAATTCGAGAAGTAAACAATAAAATTAAATTAATTGAAAAAGACCGAAAATCGCTAACGATTTGACAAACAACACCCAGGGGATGCCCCTACTAATGCAGTGTATTGTGTTGATTTCAAGAAAATAGGTTATGAGAAGGAAAGAGGTAGTGGTGTTTGGGGGATATTTGACTTTAATTTATCTACATTCAAATAAACTGGGCTCAAAAACTTGGGTTCTGGGGATAAGTTCACTTATCTCAGCCGAACATTTTCCATGCAAATATTGATAAATTAAAGCCACAAAACCTTCATTCCGATGATACTCCAATAAGTCAATAAAGTTGGATACCCCATTGTCATTGATAAGCATCAACGCCATCCTTTGGACACGGTTCAAGCTCTAAAATAGACTTTTCAGCCCCTTCCCATATATGGGAGTTATATTCCATCTTCGGGTGGATATAGGTGGTATAAATAGTAAGGCAATCGGCTAAGGGTGAAGTAATTCGTACAATCGTTAATAAAAACCGAGACTTGAATAGTTATTTCGACACTTGACACTTCTTTCGAACGTGCTTATTCCAACGGACTTCTCACTGAGTTTTCATGCCATCAAGAGTTTCCAATAAAACAACCAATATCCACAAATGATACTGTTGTCTCCACAGACAATATTAGTTCTTTTATCCAGACCCTATTTAAATACATTCAAATTAGTCCAAAAGTTCCAAGACAGTCAACGAGAACTAGCTTACGGTTGTCAATTTTGGAACAATTTTCTGTCGAAAGTTAATTGTCGCGCAAAACTTCCTGTTTGGACTGTATTGTGGGTCCTGAGGATTAAAAAAAAGAATCCTCATACAAATTACCAAAATACTTTGTCTACCTTTGCGGTCCTTTGTGAGATGCGGAATTAAAAAAACTTGTTCACATTAACGGCTTGAATGGGTGTTCGCCTTAATTATCCTACTCCCACTTTGCTACAAAAATTTACTTCTTTAACCACCCCGATTTCCTAAGACATTCTGCAGATCCGGACACTCACATAATAAGTGAGTGTCAGCGACATCGTCACAACTCCTTTAATAGTCCCGATCACAGGTTCCCGTACGCAAGGCTATGTGGCCGATTACACAATGTCCTGTCAGTACAAACCCTAAGAAGACTTTCTGTCCTCTTAGAGGTTGAAAGTGTCTACAGGGTTTGCGATATCCTTCACTTAGTCATTGAAATCCAACTATCCTTAATTCTATTCCCTGATATACTGTCAATTATGTTCATTAACTCTACTTAAGAAACAAAGATGCCAGGTTCTACCTAGAGAGAAGTGGAAGTCCCTTCTTGAAGGAAACAGCATGTCGTGTCAACTTATCGCTTCCGTACAATCGGCGTTATATATTCTAAAACCTAAATGAGCAGGCGAGGTTTGTATATAATTTTCTTTCAAGGAATAAAGTTCCACCAAAGACCATGGAGCTTAATAGGAAAGATCGGGCAGATTTTTCTTGAGATGTTGGTGGTACGATGGTAGTACTGGACTTAACCTTATATTACTCATCTGCTTTCCAAATTGTTTCTAGTGTGCAGTGTGAAAGCGCATACCAAGGAATGCATTTAGAAACATATCACATTCGAATGCCTGCAACTAGGGACTAATTGTGATCATTCCTATAAATGTTGACTATACTGCTCCAAGAAACCTGCTTTTGCGACACATCACTTATACAGTACAGGGAGTTCTTCTGGTTTTGATAGATTCCGGAAAGTAGACACCTAAGCAAAGTTCTGTCTGATGTGAGGAATAAATTTATAGTTCTAAACCGACCAGTTCTCGTTTGAACCAATAGCTTAATGTTGATACGTTTAAAGCTTTAAGACTTTCCAGATAAATTTTTGGCTCCAAATGATCGGTTCCAGAACGCATCATAATACCCAGCAACCTATTCCACTTAACATTCCAGAATCAATGATTTTTTTTTTGAAATTGTCCCGAAAGCAATCGTAATTTTACATAAACAATTTTGTTGTGCTTACCGTGGAATATATTCAAGAATCTATTGTATTAGGAATCTGTTTCAAATAATTTCCCTGAGTATGCTAATGCCTTATGATGTTTATTACAACCAGGAGTCGGTTTCAGCCTGCAAGAAAATAAAACTCCAGCTATTTCCGTCTTCTGCATGCTGGCGCCAGTTGTAGACACCAAGTCCTGTTAGGTTTTGTTGCACCTGGTCGTTCCAACGGTGATTGGGTCACCCTTTTCTGTGTTGCCCGCCGATGGGTTCTTCCTTGTATGCCTTACAGGCCGGAGCATCATTTTCCATTCGCCCAGTGTGTCCAAGCAAACGAAGTCGCTGAATTTTATGCCCTTGACTATATCTACATCGGCATATAGCTCGTACAACTTGTGATTCATACTAATAAGGAATCCATCATCAACGCATCCATCCATCTTTTTTCACGAACACTGCGAGCATTGACTCATCTGATATTTTCATTGTCCATGTTTCATCATCATATTGTAGGATGAACGATTTGTTGAGCGTTATTTTCGTTCGTCGAGATAAGTCTTTATTTCTTAACTGCTCACCAAGCCCTGTTGGCCAGAGTTATTCTCCGCTTAATTTCATTTTGTTTTGTGGTTGCTCTGCATTTGCTTAAGGAAATTGATATCGTGTTTCTCAGCGAACTTGTATCGAGTCTTTTAATATAACCTGCATGTGACAAAAGAAGGAACTCCTGAAATTTTGTCACCAGTTTTGGAATCACATAAAAAAATTTCTATCCACACAATGTTCACGAGTTCGGCAATGTTTTCTGAGAGATCTAGAGCCTTTCTTTGTAAGAAATGGTATTGCGGAATCTTCTTTAATTGAAAAATATATAAACCTTTTGAAAGACAGTGAAGTCTAAAAGAAAAGAGCTTGTATTTTAGTGGTATTGTTCAGAGTTCTGTTGGTAGCGTGTTAGCCTTTGAAACTGGGGGTCGTGGGTTCGATTCCCACCAGAACCCTTGTTTTTTTCGCTACAACGAGATGGCGGTCATTGTTACCAGTTCTCGTTTAGGTTGAAATTATTAAAAAATGTATTGTAATTAAATGCAAAACAGTGAAATAAGAATACTTGATCATTGGATCAAATTTATTATTATTATTTCGGATTATAACTCGTGAACTTCATTTATGAGTTTCATTTATGAAAAAAAACAGTGCGTTAGTTTTTAAGAAACATATAACATCGTTCGACACACTTTTTCACACATGGACCAGACTGATAAATTCTGAAAGCTAGTCCGAAAATATATGTGTCTTCAAGTTTTTCTACATCAATTTGCGTTTTCACACAAAAAAACCTATAAAAAAGATGTGCGAAAATGTATTAAATCTACTTCTGAACTAAATAATGATACATTAAAAAATTAGTAAAATTTTAAGGCGGTTCTTTTCGTAGAACATATTAACCCTCAATCTAACGTTTAAGGGGAATTTTTAGCTCTTTTTTCCAATATTCTAATTGAACACCGCTAAAGCACCGTTTTTTAACACCTGCTTCTATACGAATGAGTTGACAAATCGAAATGAAATTTAGCATGTGTTAATATGACGGATGAACGTTTCCATAATACAAAGATTTTTGCTGTTAATATCGCCATCTCCATGTCAGGCTAAGAAAAATTTGTACTGCCCTCGTACAACCAAAAGGTGAAATTTGTCGGACGTAATATGTTCAGTGTAATATGTTTATTGTGGCATTAATTACTTTTGGCTGACGAACTTATGGTGGCGACACTTGCCAAAAACTGTCAAAGTTTTGAAATCTTTTAAAAATGTCCTCACACAATACAATCTGATTTGATTATTTTAATAATACTATGAATTTTAACTACTTTCTTTTTTATAATTTTTTTTCAGGCATTTTTTAATAATAAAAATCATAAATTAAATAAAATCTTTTGTAAATAAAAAAGAAGATAATTAAAGAAGAGAAAATAATAATTATAAAACGTGATCAATTTAAACGCGTTTGATAAAAAAAAGGAAAACCAAAAATATTACGTGCTAATTAAGCATGTCGACAACTTCGTCCATTGAAACTCCAACTTCACCAACGGGTCCACTACAACATCAGCCATTACAACATCATCGTCAACATACATCACATCATCAACATATTACTACGGCTATTGTAGTCAGCGCTGGCGCTGGTCCCAATACTAATCCCTATACACAAACTACAACCACCACCACTTCAACTAATAGTACTAATAACCCAAACAACACTCATACTAATAATAAACGTTCCCATTCTACTTCTTCCTCCACGAACGGGTCTTCGAACGGGTCGTCAGCATCTTATAACCCAATGACCAACAATATGATTTCTAATGCCAATCAGCAACAGCAGCAACAATATAATCATAACCAATCTACTCATTCTCTATTAACACCCTCTTCCTCGACTTCTTCGTCGCCCTCTGTATCGGCAACTGCTTCTTCTACGGCTGCCGCTGTAGCTGTACATCAGCCACAATACTCCACCCACAATACTAATTCATATTCAGCTCAGCAACATCAACAACGTAATAATTCTTCATCATCTACTTCTGCATCATCCTCATCATACTCGCATTCTCATCAGCAAAATCATTCACATCATTCGCATCAATATCAACAACAACAACAACTACCACAGCAGCAACAACAACAACAAAAGCAGCAGCAACAACATTCACAACATCATCATCATCTGCAATTTGCAAGGCCATCGACGTCAATGTCAGCTCCTTGTACTGCCGCCACCTCTTCTTCATTAAATTCACAAAATAGCTCGTGTACACCATGTAGCATTAAACGTCATACTACAGATGTTTCTGTATGCTCTTCATCGTCCTCCTCTTGCTGTTCATCGGCAAGTTCTAATTCTGTATCGGCAGCAGCTGCAGCAACTAACAGTGCTGGTGTTGGTAGTGGTGGCAATGGTGGTTTAGGTGTAGGCCAAGGAAATGCCAATATTGTTACTCCGGCCGTGATTACGCAAAAATCGCGTACTATACCCTCGGACAAGGTGAGTACACACACATACCCACAAACACACATGCACTTTACAATGCAAACTGAAATCATCTAATATTTAAACAATTTTGGAAAAACAAAAGTTTTGTATTTGAATTTTTTTTGTAGCATATGCTAAGGCTTTAAATTTATACAATTTTAGAGCATATTTTTAGAAACAGGTACACTGAAAAAAAATTTTTGATTTTTTTTTGTAACAAGAAAAGGGAATACTTTTAAAATTTCGAACAAAACAAGATAAAAGATATTTCCAATTTGTCATTTCTATAAAAATTTTGACTAGAAACAACAGCATTAGATGTGTTTACAAATGCTAGATCCTAAAATCGGGAAAAAGCTGGAATATGGTACTTGAAAAAAAGAGAAAAGTCTATTCGACAATTATTTTTTCCATATGGTTTCAATCTTACGTTTATTGGAGATTAGAAAAAGGCGATGAAATTAAAAGCTTTTTATACATACTAGCTTTCACGCAGGTACTTTGTATTGAATAACGGATAAAAGAAGAATTTGGATTGGAGTCCCCAACTTTAAAATTCTCCCCAACAAAATCTTAATTTTTAATTATACAAAAATCTTTTACAGAAACTGTTTAAATTAATTTAAACAATAAAATTATGCCCCGTTTAGCCCGGAATCATGTTCGTTACGGTAAAAAAATTAAGATAGAAAAAGTACCAAAGAATAAACTTTTATCCCATTAAAGTCTGAACTTCTGACAGGTACTATTTTCAGAACGTTTTTGCTGGAGAATCCAACATTTCAAATAAAGCCATAGGCAATAAGGCCATATGGCCTTATTTCCCAAAGATTTGAGAAATAAGGCCATATGGCGTTATTACCAACCACTGTTGAAATAAAGCCATATATGGCTTTGTTGCTCATTTAAATATATTTTAAAAATGTTCATCATTGTTTTGCGGAGAGTGTGGAAATATATTTCCACGTAAATCCTGCTACCTAAAAAAAAATATTTTGCGAAGCCGCTAAATTAATTTATGGAGTTTGAAATGGCGTACGGACAAAGCGCCCAAGGTCTTATCGCCCAAAACCGTAAATGTCATATCGCCCAAGCTGCGACATATAGCCCAAAATGATAGGTCTAAAAATGTTATTTCTCGCAAAAGAAAATTGTCAAAAAATCCAAAATATTTTTTTTGGGCGAAATGTCGAAATTACGACATCTCTGATTTGTGTTTTTGTAATAAAGGTTTTCTGCGTAGCTGGCCTTCGGCCGGGCTTAGGGATTACATACTTCATGCATTAAACACACCCTCTCTGCAAACCAAAACTATTTTGGTTATCAGGCCTTTTTGAGGCATAAAAAATTTGATAGCACAAAGGCCTGCTACCCTAGAAAACTTTACTTTGCGGAGTAAAGTTTTAATGCATGGATTTTGTAATCCCTAAGCCCGGCCGAAGGCCGGCTACACAGAAAAACTTTTTTTGTTAAACAATCTTTAAATTAAAAACCCTGCCAATAAAAAAATTGGTACCCCGCTAAGTTCCGAGGTTCCTGGTATATGTGGTTTTTTAATTTAAAGTTAGTAAAAAAACTTTTTTTTTTCTATATACGAAAAATGTCTTAGAATCTGAGACTTTTTCTATACGAAAAATGTCTCAGAATATGAGACTTTTTCTATACGAAAAATGCCTCAGAATCTAAGACTCTTTCTATACATCGCATACGAAAAATGTTTCAGAATATAAGACTTTTTTCATATGAAAGTGTCTGAGAATCTTTGACTTTTTCTATGCGAAAAATGTCTCAGAATCTTAAACTTTGTCCATTCGAAAAATGTTTTAGAATCAAAGACTTTTTCTCACCGAAAAATGTCTCAGAATCTGAGACTTTTTTCTGAACGAAAAATATCTCTGAATCTGAGACTTTTTCTATACGAAAAACATTTTAGAATCTGAGACCTTTTCTATACGAAAAATGTCACAGAATCTGTGACTTTTTGTATATAAAAAATGTTTTAGAGTCTGAAACGAAAAATGTATGTATGGACTTTGAATGTAAAATTCTGAGGGTGCTGAAGCTTGGCATATATACTTGTCGTCTGGTTGGTATAATTTTCAGCCAAATCGGTTCAGTGGTTCAAAAGTTATTAGTAAAATCGTGAAAGTTATAAAAATATCGGTAAGCCACAAAATTACTTTACAAAGTATTTTTGTCACTCAGAAATATTTTTACACTAAAAAAAAATTTTACACTCGAAAAAAATTTTACACTCAAAAAAAATATTAATTTTTTTTTTTTTTTTTTTTACAAAAATGACAAAAAAAAAAAATTTTTTTCTCAAAATAAAATATTTGTAATCAAAATTGTTTATTTTTTTCACTTTTAAAAATTTACTATACTTTTAAAAGAGCATTGTGGAGGGTATTCATACACTCAAAATAATCACTTTGTTAAATTACAGAGATGCTCTGCTGAGCCAGCAGAAAATACCATAGATTTCCAACCAGCAATATTTTTTGTTATTTTACGAAGAAAACTCTGTAAAATGATTTCAATAAAAAACTGTAAATTTACAGAATTATCTGTAAAATATTTATAAAAGCGACCAGAACTTTACTATTTTATTTGATTCCTGATTAATTTCTCTTTTCTTAATGTCCAATTAGTGTTGGAAATTGGGAAATGCCATCGAGTAAATTTGCCCGCTTTAATGCTTCCAAATTGTAAATTTAATTTTTTTAATTTTTGTGAAAATTATGAGTTTTTTTACGAGTACCTCCAATTTTACACGACATCCTCGTAAAATTGACCAGGTTTTATTGTAATTTAAGACGCCTTTTAAAGAGGGGTGGTACAGGGTTGCAAAAGTTGGTACAATTGTACTTTTTTTGGTACAATTTGAAGCTCCAAAGTACAATGGTACACCAATGACTCATTTGGTACAATTTAAGAATTTGACCAGAGAATTTTTTTCCCATAGAATTTCCAGAGTTTAATTTTTTAATTTATTTGCGGTGGCAACTCATAAAGGACAATTTTATGTCAAAGCGTATTGCAGTTGTATTTGTCACTTCCGATTTTAGTGAAATTCTCCATAGATGTGGTAAATGGATAGTGTACTACAAATTAATATCTTTCCGACTACAAACAAAGAAAGGCCTGTACCTAGAAACTAGACCTACTTGTATTCATGTGTTTTGGATGAAATCGACTCTGTCATTAAATTGGAATGCTATCTTCGCCTTTTTTCTCTCTTATAAGAAAAGTTTTCAAAGTTATACACAAAGGGGTAAAAAATATAAAATCGACCAGTCTGAGCTAATCCGCCTAAATTCACTTTTAAAATGTTAAACGGGTCCCAAAAACAGCCCTGTCAATTTTTTAATGTATTTTTTAATTCTGTAACATTTAAGAGGGTATAACGGTTTTAAGTAAAAGTAAATTCTCAAGTATTTTTAATTTTTATTAAAAATATTAAAATTTTGTTATTTTTTTAAACTTTTAAGTGAACAATAAAAAGGGCTTGTTCTAGTTCTGATGATGAGAAATAATTGGAAAATTCCCGAAACGATCGTCCATTCAATGCAGAAAATTTAAAAAAAAAATTGAAAGCAGAAACTTTATTATGAGGATTTGTTGGGAGAATAACTTAAGAAAGAAATTAGAGTTAGCATAAGTGCTTGTAATGTGAATTTATTACGGGAACAATAAATGACCTCGAACAAGAATAAACTCTTTCATTGTAAATATAAATTTTTAAGTACAAATTTTAATGTTATTGTTTTAAAAACTAATTTTGATGAAAAATGTTTTTGTTAAAAATAAAAAAAAATATGTATATTAAAAAAAAAATTTTTTTGGTACAATTGGGATCGAAAAAGTACAATTTGATCAGCTCGTTGGTACAATTTTAAAGTTTTCATTTTGCAACTCTGGGTGGAAATATTTGGAAGCTTTTTGAAGAGATTTTTATTTGAAAACTGTATTACGGAGCACTAAGTAAAATTACAAATGAAATTTAGTATTTTGGTTACGAGAATAAAACAAAGTATTTTTCTAAAATTTGTATTTTAACAAAAAACTCTGTTTATTATCTGTAAAATAGAGATTACAAAGTATAAAATAAAATTACAGATAACATTTTGTTTTTTTGGTTACAAGAAAATTCAAAGTATTTTCTTAAAATCTATATTTCGACAAATAACTTTGTCAAATATCTGTCGAATTGAGATTACAGTCATTTTACAGAGTATTTAACAGAGTAATTATTTTGACTGTAGATTCGGCCATGTCGAATTTAACTTTTCTACTTGTTTTATCATGGGCTCAGATTTTGGAAAATCATCTTAATGACCTTATATGTTTTTGTGTTAAACTTCAGTGGTTAAGCTCTTCTGGTTTAAACAGCTGCCTTCAAGAGACAGACTGACGGATAGACATGCCTAGACTCGATCAAGGAAAAGGCCCATATAAAATTACAAGTTGATGAAGCTTTTTTCATTAATTTTGATGAGACATTTCATCATACTGTTAAAAAGCTTCCTATATGTTATTAAATGTAATAATTTGTAATAACCGGTAATGAAACAATTTCATTAATATGATGAAAAATTTTTCTTTCTATGTATGAAAGTTTCAATCTATTGAAAATGTTTCTTTAAAACTTAATATATTTTTTTAAAGTGTATTAGTTTTTTTTTCTCTTCTCTTTATTTTTATTGTTGCTACTTGCTCTGATGCATTGCATCTGGGTTTTAGAGTTTTTTTTTTGCAAATGTGGGTGGTTGGGATTCATTCGTTCTGTATTTTTTTTTTACATCATCTTTTGTTCATTTTCAAAAGGCCTTGCAAAGCTTTTTATTTTTATATTGATTTTTTTTTCGTTCCTTCATGCTGTAGAAATACACACACTCTCTCACACACACATACACTTATACAAATACAATAAAAAAGCATTTCAATGTTAACTTTTGTAAAAATTGTTGAAAAACCATTTTGCAACTAGCGCATATTTTTTCCGGAGTACATTTTGCTTGATACTTTTCTTTTTTTTTGCTATTTTGCTATAGGTGTGGGTGGTTTTGGATTGGGGTTATAGTCATATGTTTTGGTTTTTAATATGGATGCTGTGATTTTTATTTTATTTTTCATACAGTTTTTTTTTTGTAATTCTGCTGTAACCGATAAGATATATTACATTGTGCTGATGAAATATGTATGAAAAATGGGAATGGGGGTGTATGTATGACATACACGAGTGTGGTTAAATATTGTTTTTGCTGTTTTTTGTTTTTTTTCATTTTATTTTTGTTATATGCCCTTCAGTAAGGATTTTTGTTAGATTTGTGTGCCAATAGTTTATTGGCAATATTTATTATTTTTAATGTATTTACTAAAGCCTTTTTTTTATTTTTTTGTTATATTTAACAAGGGATTTTTCAAACTTTAAGTTGTTATACGAGTTTATTTTTTATAAAAGTTAAGTAACTTTTTGTTGTACATATTTAAATAAAATTTGCAACAATTTTAATTTAAGGGGAATTTTTGTTTAAATCATTTTGGCACAGTTAACATATTTAATTTGAGTTTTTAAATTAAACTTTGTGGAAAGTAAAGCTCTAAGCTCAGACTAATACAGACTCGACATAAGTGACAAGTGTCAAAAAAGTAGTCTTGAAAGAGAAAACTAATACAGCGCGCCATTAGAAAAATAGATTCCAGATCGGTGTTTATTGTTTCATTCACTCCTAAGTCGAAAAAAGTGTTCCCACAGACCAGGGATGTTAAAGTTGGTACAATTGTACTTTTTTTGGTACATTTTGACCTTCAAAAGTACCGTGGTACTACCGCGACTCATTTGGTACAATTTTAAAATTTTCAAATTCTTTCTTTATAACTCATGGAAATATCGGTAAAAGAACCCAGCTTTTTTCTTAACAAAAAAAAAAAGGAAATGCTCACAAGGCTACTAATTTCAGACCGATTTACACAATAAATGAGACTTTTTTTAAGTTTTACCCCTTGTTTTAAAACAGTTTAAAGAAGTTTTCAAATAAAATTTTTCTAAAATTTTTTTACAAAAATTTCCGGATGCTAAAAACTTATTTTTATAGAAAAAGTATCAGAATTTGACACTTTGGGAAAAATTCTTACTCACTTTTATCAAAAAAAGGTCTCAGAATTTTCCACAATTCTAACAGTCAGTTATTTATAGACAATTAATGAAGATAGTATAAATTGCAAAATTTGAGACCTTTTATCTTTAGAAGAATTCTCAGATCTTGATACATTTTTCGTGTTTACGCAACCATACAAATTTTTCCTATTAATTTGTGTGGGGGGGGGGGGGGGGGGGGGTATATCCGATTTTGGGGAATATACAAAATTTAGTACAACCGAATTAACACTCTCAAAAAAATAAAAAAAATTGGTACCGTCAGTGTCCAAAAAGTACAATTTTTTTTTGAAAGTTGGTACAAAATTGAAAACCCCATTTAACATCCCTGCCACAGACTAATACAAACTCGACATAAGTGACAGGTGTCAAAAAGTAGTTCTTAACCATATGGTTCATTTTTTAAATAATTCTACGAATTAGGTTAGAAAGAGAAAGCTAATATAATGCGCCATTAGAAAAATAGATGCCAGATCCGTTTTTATTGTTTCACTCACTCCTACGTCGTAGAAAGTTTTGCCATGTTAGCTTAAAAATAGCTAAAAAACGCTCTGTTTTTTTCCTAAAATCGCTTATTTTTCCCCGTTTTTTGTAATAAAACTCTACTGTCGAGTCTGTGTATATCTGTATATGTTAGATTAAAACTAGCTAAAACCTATCTATTTTCTCTTAAAATCGCTTAGTTCTTCCCCATTTTTATACCCTCCACTCTAGTGATAGAGTGTATATATAAGTTTGTCATTCCGTTTGTAACTCATCGAAATATCGGTCTGGGATCCCATAAAGTATATATATTCATGATCCCCGATCAATTTTAAGACATTCTAGCGATGTCCGTCTGTCCGTCGGTCTGTGGAAATGGTTATCAAGGCCAAAATATTACACGGAGATGACTGAAACTCAACATATTTATTGGAAGTTCTCCCGAGAAGTTTGGTATTGCATTTAAGCGATATCGGTTTAGCAGTTCAAAAGTTATGAACGAAAATGTAAGGACACCTCAAAAATTTTAGTACATTCAACATAACCTAAAAATACAAAATGCTTTAATTCGACTGCTGGTTGACATATGTGAACAGAATTGAACACCAAATGGTATTTAAACAAGTACGAACATATTTTTTGCAAAAATAATAAAAAAATCACGGAGTCATTTTTAAAAAAGTTTTTTGCAATAATCTTTTTGAAATTGTGGAGGGTATCACTACATTCGGCAAAGCCGAATTTGACTTTTTTACTTGTTTTTATTAATTTTTGCAAAAAAAAAAAATGACTGCGAATTTTGTACTCTTGCCCACAACATTAAATCATTATAATGTTTTGCGGAAGGTTTGGGTGTACTTGCCAAAGCAAAGTTTTTTTTTTTAGAAAAAATAATATTATATTACTTTGCTATTCCCTGCAAAACGAATTGAAATATCAGTCGAGGACCCACACACAAAAAATTTGTTTTTTTCATGAACGATTTTCATAGTATTTATGAACAAATTCATACAATTTATAAACTTTTTCATAATATTTATAAACTTTTTCATAGTATTTATGAAAAATGTTAAAAATTCTTAAATTTCACATATTATGATTTATTCATAAATACTATGAAAAAGTTTATAAATATTATGAAAAAGTTAATAAATTATATGAATTTGTTCATAAATACTATGAAAATCGTTCATGGCAAAAAAAAATTTTTGTGTGCATCCCATTAAGTTTATATATTATTGATCCATTTCTAAGACACTCTAGCTAAATATATCCGTCCATCTGACTGTGGAAAGCAAGATGCAGTCCAAACCAAAAGAGCTGTACATTTGATAAATGAGTGCAAAAATAAGTGCCAAAACATTTTGGAGAGCATAAAATATTCGGCACCGAAGAATTTAACACTCACACTTGTTTTATGTACATTTGATAAACAAATGGAACATTTTTATGAGAAAAGTTTAGACTTGTTGAAAAAGTAGTTTTGGTAAAAAAAGGGGAAAAATGATTTTTGGTGAAAAAAATGTTTAATGAAAAAAAATTTTTGATGAAAAAAACAAAATTTTTTATAAAAAAAAAAATTTTATGAAAACAATTTTTTTTTTTTTAAAAAAAAATTGAGTAAAACTATTTTAATTAAAAAAAATTTGAATGAAAAAAAATTTTGATGAAAAATTTTTTGATGAAAAAAAACATTTTTTGATGTAAAAAAATTGATGAAAAAAAGTTTATGAAAAAAAAACAAATTTTTGATAAAAAAACTAAAAAGTTTATACAAAAAAAAAATTTGATAAAAAAAAAATTTATTAAAAAAAAAAACAAATTTGATAAAAAAATATAATGAAAAAAAAAAATGTATCTATAGATAAAATGTCTTAGAATCTGAGAATTTTTCAATACGAAAAATGCTTCAGAATCTGAGAATTTTTTAATAGGAAAAATGTTTTAGAATCTTGAATTTTTTTATAGAAAAAATGTCTCAGAATCTGGGATTTTTCTATAGAAAAAATGTCTCAGAATCTAAGAATTTTTCTGTAGGAAAAATGTGTCAGAATCAGAAAATTTTTCAATAGAAAAAATATCTCAGAATCTAAGGATTCTTCTTTAGGAAAATGTCTTAGAATATGAGCTTTTTTAAAAAAAAAACATCAGAATATGATACTTTTTTAACAGGAAAAATGTGAGTCTGATACTTTTTCTTTAGAACCTGATGGTTTTTCTTTAGGAACAATGTATCAGAATCTGATACTTTTTATAGGAATAGGAATGTATTAGAATATAAGACTTTTTCTATAGGAAAAATGACTTTTTCGATAGGAAAAATGTACAGAATCTGAAATTTGTTCTATAGGAAAAATGCCCAGAATCTAAGACTTTTCCATTTGGAAAATATCTTAGAATCTGAAAATTTTTTATAGGCAAAATGTCTCAAAATCTAAGACTTTTTCTATAGAATAAATGTCTAAGAATCTGAGACTTTTTCTTAAGGAAATATGTCTAAGAACCTGATAATTTTTCTTTTGAAAAAATGTCTTAAAATCTGATACTTTTTCCTTAGGAAAAATGCCTCAGAACCTAAGACTTTTTCTATGAAAAAATGTTTCAGAATCTGAGACTTTTTTAAGGAAAAATGTATCAAAATCTAAAACGTTTTCTATAAAAAATGTTTCGGAATCTGAGACTTTTTCTAACGAAAAAAAGTCGCAAAATCTGAGACTTTTTCAATATGATAAATATCTTAGATTCTAAGACTATTTCTACTTGAAAAACGTTTCAGAATCTGAGACTTTTCCTATAGAAAAAATGTCTACGAATCTAAAATTTTTCTATAGAAGAAATGTATCAGGATCTGAGACTTTTTTTATAGGAAAAATTTTTCAGAATCTGAGGCTTGTTCTATAGGAAAAATGCACAGAAAATAATATCGTATATTTTATTTTAATTAAAATTTTAATTGTTTTTGAATTTAATATTAATTAAACTTTTAATTAATATAATTAATTGTTTAATTAACTTTTTAACTTTATTTTAATTAATATTTTAATTGTTTTCAAATTTAATATTAATTAAGTATTTAATTTATATAATTAAATGTTTAATTAAATTTCTAGCTTTACTTATTTTTTTTGTTTTGTTTTCCGTGTGTGTGCGAGTGTGTGTTTTTCTCTTGCATTGTATTACATACAAAAAAAAAAAAACACATAAGTATAAAAACTTTGTTGAAAGTTTTTTTTATTTTTCACATAGGTTTTTGAATTCTCATTTTGTTTATAGTTTTATGTGTATGTATATGAAAGGTTTATAATCAACTTTATAAAATCATCTCACTGACTATGTCTTTACGCCATAAATAAATTTGGTAAAGTTTGAAGAAATATAATATTTTAAATTAATTTTTTTAATTTATACAATTAAAATTTTAATTATTTTTTTTTAAATTTTAATTTAATTTTTTAATTTATAGTATTAAGTTTTTAATTAAATAAATATCCATTTATTTTTAATTAACGACATACAAATATTTTTAATTTATTTGCGCATTTTAGTGATTGGTCCGGATTTAATTAATTTTTTAATTAAATCTACGAATTTTTTAATTAAATATTTTTTTTATTTTTTTCTGTGTGTATCAGATTCTGAGACTTGTTCCATAGGGAAAATGTCCAAGAATGTGATTTATTCTATAGAAAAAATATCTCAGAAGCTGGGACTTTTTCTATAGGAAAAATGTTTTTGAATTTAAGACTTTTTCTATTAAAAAAATGTCTGAAAATCTGCGACTTTTCTATAAAAAAAATGTCTCAGAATCTGGCACTTTTTCTATAGAAAAATGTCTTAAGTATGTACATTAGGGCGTTTCATCAAAAACTTTTTTTTGGATTTTTGCAACTCTTGAAGCGGGATATGAATTCTTATGGCCTAAAAGATTTTTGAGATTTTTTTCAGATTTTTGGAAGGTCGTGATCAACTCGCTCAAATCGATTTTATCCAAAAAATGAGGTTATGAAACATCATTTTATTTTATTTTTTTCCCCTGGTGCCTTTTTTACAAAACTGGATACATTACTTCTAAATGTTGCTAGCCTCCTAAAAAAAATTTTCGCGGTCAAAATTATAAGTTCAAGGGTCACTAAGATGACCTTAAAAGTAAAAATTCAAAATTTCCCGTGTTTTAACCTCAATAATTCGAGAAATAAGCTATGTATGAACGTCATGTTGAATCCGTTAGATAGGTCTTTAAAACACCTTTCATTTAAAACCAATCTGACTATTGTCACTTTTGTAGAAATGTTAAAAAAAATAAAAAAACTGGGAAAAACTCATTTTCTCCCCCATTTTATCGAAAATTGAACTGGTGCATTAAGTAGTTTTTTTTTTGTAAAGTTAAAATAATACCTTTAAAAGACTTTTTATAGATTGTAGTTAGTGTTTCCAAGCCGGTTAACCTAAAAACCGGTTTTTTGTCAAAAAAACCGGTTTGACAAAAACCCGGTTTTCGGGTTTGGAAACACTAATTGCAATCAAAAAACTTCTTTTAAGTTTATTATTTCAACTTTACAAAAAAACTACTAATGGATTCCCTTCGATTTTCTGTAAAATGGGGGAAAAAATGAGTTTATCTTAGTTTTTTAATATTTCTACTAAAGTGACAAATGTAATTTTGGTTTTAAATTAAAGGTATTAGAAAGACCTATCTAACGGATTCATCATTACGTTCATATATTGCATATTTCTCAAATTATTAAGGCTGGAACACGGGAAATTCTGAAGTTTTACTTTAAAGGTCATCTTAGTGACCCTTGAACTTATTATTTTGACCGCGAATATTTTTTTTTAGGAGGCTAGCAACATTTAGAAGTATTATATCCGGTTTTGTTAAAAAAAGGCACCAGAGAACAAAAAAAAAAAAAAATTTTGTTTCATAACCTCATTTTTTTGATAAAATCGATTTGAGCGAGTTGATCCCGACATTCCAAAAATCTGAAAAAAATCTCAAAAATCTTTTAGGTCATAAGAATTCATATTCCGCTTCAAGAGTTGCAAAAATCCAAAAAAAAGTTTTTGATGAAACGCCCTAATGTACATATCTTAAAATTTTTTAAATTTTTGGGCCCCCTGCGAAATAAAATCCTGGATACGCCCCTGGTGGAGGGTATTAATCATTCAGCAAAGGCTGAATTTTACTTTTTTACCTATTTTTAATATGAGATTTTTTTTGATTGATTTGAAATTTTTTTCCTAGTGTATAGTTTTGTCCCCAAAATAAATGCTTTAGTAAATAAATATGTATTTACAATCTTTACTCATTTAATTTTAATATGATCTTAAAATAATTAGAAATTTCCAAGAGTAAATCTTCCAATATTTACAAACCTAAGCCGCTTTTCTTATTAAAAACACAGAAAAAAATAGTGGCCAAGCAGTTTTAATTTTAATTTTGCGAAAAAGGGGTTTGTGGGAATGCCACGCCCCTTTTTGAAATCTAAATCTTATTTACAGGGTTTAGAAAGAATAAAATAAATATGTCAAATTTCAATCAAATATGTTTAACAAAAGGCAAGATAAAGGATTTTAAAATTTTTGAATATGCGTTAGATTTAATTTGTAAATGGACCAGATCGGGCCAAACTGAAAAATTTCAATATGGCAACTTTTTAGAAAAAAAATATATATAATTTTTTAACGGATTAAAAAATGCGTTTTTTGATGGATTCTTATTACAAAATTTTTTTAAATTAATTTGGTTAAGTTAATTTTATAAAAGTTTTCTCCTATACTGCAGTTTACGGTGCGTATTATTGATAATATCATTTATACTATACATTAATAATACGCACCGTATACTAAATTAATGATGATATAATGGAATAATTGTAAAACACATTTTAAAATGTATTAAAACAAACATTTTAATTACCAATAATTTTTCAGTTTTTTTTTTTCTGTGTATGCAATTTTCTGTAATTTTCTGTAAAGTAATATAATCAAATAAGTATGTGTACAAGTACATTTATAGTATGTGTAGGAAGTTGAAAGTATATTGAGAGAGAGAGAGAAAATGAATAAAACTTAATTAACTGAAGAAAAAATACCAAAGTATAATACTTTTATCCTTGAAAAGACGAATAAGAAAATTAAAGAAAACCATACAAAAAAAAGGACAAGTAAATCACTAAAAACTTGAATGCGTATAAGTAACAACAACTTACAAAAAAAAAAAAGTCATGAAAAATCTACTTTATTGTAAATTAAAGATAATATTTTTTTGTAATAAAAAAGAAAAATGAAAACACAACAACAAGTAACAAAAGTCGCGTCATTCAAATGTTACCCAGACTTTTTTAATGGCCGGCTAAGCGCCAGACCCCAACTGTTCATTTAGCTGGCTGAGTGTTGGTCGGACTGTTTTTTTCCCTTGACTTTTCTTTTTTAAACATATGGGGCATTCCATGTCAAATCGGACACTTTGAAATTTTTTTTTTTTAATTTTCCCAATTTGTTTAAAGTTTTTAGTACCCTTCGAAAACTCCTTCGTGGTAAATTTTCAGATTTTTTTGATGACCCGTTAAAAAGATATGGAATTTTTAAAAATTTGTAGTTTGTTCCTTTACTCATAACTTCTTCAATAATGGTCCAAATTTCAATTTTTTTTCAAAATTTTTGTTTTTTTACGTACTTTAAAAAAAAAAATCCCAAAAAATTCTTAAAAGCGCTCTAGTATGCGATTTTTAAGTTTTAAAATTAAAATTTAATTTTTGAAAATTTTTGCACTCTTCGATTTTTTTGAAATTTTTTTGTGTGAAACATCTCTGGATTCTACAAATTTTTTGCCCAGGAGGATCGTGGGATAACGATTATTACTATTTTTTTTAATTTTTTGAAAAATTTTATTGTAATTTTTCAATCTTAAAATCATTTCTACTGCTCCAATGGTGCGTTATAGAGGGGTCATTTATAAGACTGACCCCCCATTAATTTTTACATCTTAACATTTCTATGGAACAAACTAATACTCTATATCCAATTTCTAAGGGGCTCCCACACAAAACGACATTTTTTAAAATTTGCTCCAACCGCTCTAACTGCCCTAATAGTGCTCTTAGGGCAATCAAATGTATAACCGACCCACAATATTTTTTTAGTCCAAACATTTTCTCTGAGCACACCTACCCTCTATCTTTAACTGTTAAGGCGGTCCCCATAATTTTATTTTTTATTTTTTGTAAATTTGTTTTATTTAATCTGCTTCTACCGGTCCAATGGTGCGTTCGAGAGGGGTCATTAGTGAGACCGATCCCCATTTATTTTTACCCTACAACATTTTTTAAAACGTACCTACGCTCCATCTCCACTCCATAAGTAGGCTACCATTCAAAATTACATTTTTATAAAATTTGCTCCAACTGTTATTTATATGGGAGCCCACTTAGGGAGTGGAGATAGGGCTGTGTATGTTTTAGAAAAATGTTGCAGGGTAAAAATAAATGGGGGTCGGTCTCACTAATGACCCCTCTCGGACGCACCATTAAACCGGTGGAAGCTGATTAAATAAAACAAAAATACAAAAAATAAAAAAAATTGTATGGGGACCACCTTAATTAAAAATTAAGGAGGGTTGGTGTGTTCAGAAAAAATGTTTGGACTAAAAAAATATTGTGGGTCGGTCATACATTTTGTTGCTCTAAGGGCACTATTAGGGCAGTTAGAGCGGTTGAAGCAAATTTTAAAAAATGTCGTTTTGTGTAGGATCCCCCTTAGAAATTGGAGATAGGGTATTAGTTTGTTCCAAAGAAATGTTAAGACGTAAATATTAATGGGGGTCGGTCTTATAAATGACCCCTCTATGACGCACCATTGGAGTAGTAGAAATGATTTAAAGATTGGAAAATTACAAAAAAAAAATTTCAAAAAATTTTAAAAAATAGTAATAATCGTTATCCCACGATCCTCCTGGGCAAAAAAGTTGCTCTAACCGCTCTAACTGCCCTAATAGTGGCCTTAGAACAACAAAATGTATGACCGATTCACAATATTTTTTTAGTCCAAACATTTTCTCTGAACACACCTACCCTCTATCTTTAACTGTTAAGGCGGTCCCCATACAATTTTTTTTATTTTTTGTAAATTTGTTTTATTTAATACGTTTCTACCGGTCCAATGGTGCGTCCGAGAGGGGTCATTAGTGGGACCGACCCCCATTTATTTTTACCCTACAACATTTTTTTAAAACATACCTACGCCCTATCTCCACTCCCCATGTAGGCTTCCATTCAAAATTACATTTTTTTTTAATTTGCTCCAACTGTTATTTGTATGGGAGCCTACTTAGGGAGTGGAGACCGACCCACATTTATTTTTACCCTACAAATTTTTTTTAAAACCTACGCACTATCTCTACTTCCTAAGTAGGCTCCCATACAAATAACAGTTGGAGCAAATTTTATGTAATTTTGAATGGAAGCCTACTTAGGGAGTGGAGATGTTTTACAAAAATGTTGTAGGGTAAAAATAAATGGGGGTCGGTCCCACTAATGATCCTTCTCGGACGCACCATTGGACCGGTAGAAGCTAATTAAATAAAACAAATTTACAAAAAATAATAAAATAAAAAAAATAAATTAAAATTAAAATGTTTGGACTAAAAAAATTTTGTGGGTCGGTCATACATTTTGATGCTCTAAGGGCACTTTTAGGGCAGTTAGAGCGGTTGGAGCAAATTTTAACAAATGTCGTTATCCCACAATCCTCCTGGGCAAAAATTTGTAGAATCGATAGATGTTTTACAGAAAAAAATTAAAAAAAAAATCGAAGAGTACAAACATTTTCAAAAATAAAATTTAAATTTTAAAACTTAAAAATCGCATACTAGAGCGCTTTTAAGAATTTTTGGTGATTTTTTTTTTTAAAAGTACGTAAAAAAATAAAATTTTGAAGAAAAAAAAATTGAAATTTGGACCATTATTGAAGAAGTTATGAGTAAAAGAAGTTTGAGTAAAGGAACAAACTACCAATTTTTAAAAATTCGATATCTTTTGAACGGGTCATCAAAAAAAATCTGAAAATTTATCACGAAGGAGTTTTCGAAGGGTACTAAAAACTGTAAACAAATTGGGAAAATCTAAAAAAAAATTCAAAGTGTCCGTTTTGACATGGAATACCCCATATATATTCATGTATGTATTTTGTTTGTACTATTTAAGCCTTAAGTATCTTGCTAACTGAACGTCTGTCTGTCTAAAAGTCTGTTCAATTTGACAGCTTATTTTTTTGTAAATATCTGGTGAGTGTGAATTTTGTATGTCCTTTAGCTAGTAATTTCAATGACGTTATTTCAAAATCTATCTGCTTATATTTGTTTGTTCGTTCGTTCGTTTGTGGCTTAAAAGTACAAAATGAATTTGTATGACATAAAGTCAGTTAGAGAGGCACACGTTTTTGCAATTTTCTCCCCGTTTTATATATTTTTTTTCCATTCTACCAAATGTGTTTTGAATTTTTTTTTTTTTTTTGCCATTGAATTGATGGTTTTGGTATTCATTGGTTTTTGTTCACTGCTGCTATTAGAAGTTCAAATATAAAAGCCATTGACAAAACATGCAGAACAAAATTTTATTTTTACTATATATTTAGCCTTAAACTGCTGCCAACCAACCAACCGTCCGTCCGACCACCACCTTTTTAAAATTTTGCTAAATATCTGTTTATGTGTGTTCTTTGTGAATTTAAGTGTGTTTTTATTTGTTATTTTAGATGTTTGTTGGTTTTTTTTTTAAAGAAAAATTGTCAACTTGACCTCTATAATTTTATGTTTTAGTTTTTTTTTCTTTGTAGATTTTTTTGGTCTTTCTTTTTCTTTTCTCATTGAACAACTCTCTAAAGAAATTTATTTGACAAATAATGTGTAATTTAAGTTTAAATTTTAATGATAATACAACATTTCATATTCTTTTTGAATTGTTAAAATGTCTTTTAAATAAAACGATTATTTTGTTGTTTTTTTATTATTAAATCTCCCAAAGGTATGCTTTAATTTTTAAATAATTGAGTAGCACGAAAGTATGCTTTAATTTTTCTGGAATTTATTTTTCTTTGAATATTATGAAAATTTTATTTTATTGAGCATACAGAAAAATACTGATATTTTCTTTATGATATTTAAAAAGATTTAAACTTTTTAGAAAATTTTCCACATAAATTTTAAATCAATCTACCGTTTCTGTACATTTTTAATATCAAATAACTGATACCCAAAGCAAATAAATATATGAGGTAACATTTCGATTTCCTTCTATAAATTCAAATTTTTTTATTTAAAATTCCTTTAAACAAAACCACTATTATCTTAAATCTCCCTGAAGTATGCATCAATTTGTAAATACTTGAGTAGCTCAAAAGTATACTTTAATTTTTTGAGATTTTTTTTTTTGATAACCAAGAAATTTTAATTCACATGAGCATTGAAGTAGCAATTTTCTTCAACTTTTGATTTTACCAAGTGTCCGGGAAAATTTTTAACATGATAATGTTTTTAGGCTGGTGTCTAATTTTAAAAAAGTTGCAGGACGCCACCTCAGTTTGACTATATAAGCTAACAATTAACGAAAAAGAAAACAAGAATTACTATTTTCATTTTCTTGAAAAAAAAAAAAAAAATGGTGAATAAAACTGTTTTTCACTAGCTGGTGAATAAAAAGTAACATAATTATTTTTCAACAAAAATATTTTTTTTCATCAATTTTTTTTTTATCAATTTTTTTCCATCAATATTTTTTTCATCAATTTTTATACCCTCCAACCACAGTATGGGGGTATACTCACTTTGTCATTCCGTGTGTAACGCATTGAAATATCGGTCGGGGACCCCATAATGTATATATGTTATTGATCAGTGATCGATTCTAAGACAGCGATGTCCGTCTGTCCGTCCGTCTGTCTGTGGAGGACACGATACAGTCCAAAATAAAAGAGCTAGACTCCTGAAATTTGGCATGAATATGTCTAACGGTCATAGGCTGGTTAAGTTCGGAGATGGGCAAAATCGGACCACGGGGGAAAAGTTCCCCCTTAAAGAACTAAATCAACCTCTGAAAAAACACAATTTTTTTTTTTGATTTTTTGTACTTTTACTTAGCAAACGAAAAATTTTTTATGTCAGAAGAAGTTCAAAGTCGTGTAGTTGGATCCAGGAATGTTGTCTCCCACCACCGAACCCCCCCCCACACAAAAAAAGACGCCTCTGTTTTTTTTTTAACGTGTTGGAGGGTATACAAGATTCGGCACAGCCGAATTTAACACTCTCACTTGTTTTTTTTTATTAAATTTTTTTCCATCAAATTTTTTTTTTCATAAATTTTTTTTTTTTTTCATTAAATTTTTTTATACCCTCCAACCACAGTACGGGGGTACACTCACTTTGTCATTCCGTGTGTAACGCATCGAAATATCGGTCTAGGACCCCATAAAGTATATATTTTATTGATCAGTGATCGATTCTAAGACATTCTAGCGATGTCCGTCCGTCTGTAGAGGACACGATACAGTCCAAAATAAAAGAGCTAAACTTCCGAAGTTTGCCACGAATATGTCTGATATTCCTAGGCAGGTTAAGTTCGGAAATGGGAAAAATCAGACCCAGGGGAAAAAAGTTCCCCTTGGAGAACTAAACCAACCTAAGAAAAACCGCATTTTTTGCATGGTTTTTTGTAATTTTGCTAAGCAAATGCAAATTTTTAAGCAAATGCAAATTTTCAGAAGAAGTTCAAAATCGCAAGGGGAAGGTGCTTCCTAACTTCTCCCACAAACCCCCCCCCCCAAAAAAACAAAAGACGCCCCTGATTTTTTCTTTTTATATTGTTTTTTACATTTTGGAGGGTATAAAATATTCGGCAAATCCGAATGTAACACTCTCACTTGTTTTTCATAAATTTTTATTTTTTCATCAACCTTTTTTTCGTAATTTTTTTTTATCAAATTGTTTTTTCATCAATTTTTTTAATCAAATTTTTTTTTCATAAAATTTTTTTTCTTCATCAAAAATTTTTTTTTTCATCAAAAAAAATGTTTTTTCATCAAAATTTTTGTTTTGGAGGGTATAAAATATTCGGCAAATCCGAATGTAACACTCTCACTTGTTTTTCATAAATTTTTATTTTTTCATCAACCTTTTTTTCGAATTTTTTTTTTATCAAATTGTTTTTTCATCAATTTTTTTAATCAAATTTTTTTTTCATAAAATTTTTTTTCTTCATCAAAAATTTTTTTTTTCATCAAAATTTTTGTTTCTTAATTTTTTTTGTTTTTTTATAAATTTTTTTTTTTATCAATTTTTTATTCATTATTTTTTTTTTCATTAAATTTTTTTTTCATCAAAATTTTTTTTTTTCATAAATTTTTTTTTATGATATTTTTTTTTCATCAAATTTTTTTATAAAATTTTTTATTATCAATTTTTTTCTCACCAAAAATTTTTTTTTTCATCAATTTTTTTTTACATCAAAAAATTTTTGTTTGATCAAAATCTTTTTTTCATCAAAACTTTATTAAACCAAAAATTTTGGGTTCATTAAATTTTTTTAACATAATTTTGTTTTTCATGAAAAAAATAATCATTTTTTTTACCAAAACTACTTTTTCGCCAAGTCTAAGCTTTTCGCATAAAAATTTTCCATTTGTTTATCAAATGTACATAAAACAAGTGAGAGTGGTATATTCTTTGGTGCCGAATCTTTTATACTCTCCAAAATGTAAAAACACTTTTTTGAAATCACGAAATGTAAAGCTCTTTTGGTTTTTTAATGGTGTCCTCGACTGATATTTGAATTCGTTTTGCATGGAATAGCAAAGTAATATAACATTATTTTTTCTAAAAAAACTTTGCTTTGGCAAGTTCACCCAAATCTTCCGCAAAACATTATCATGATTTGATGTTTTGGGCAAGAGTACAAAATTCACAGGCATTTTTGTGTGTAATCCTTCTATTTGGCATAAAAATTTTGTTGAACAAGAGTACCACAAAAACTGTTAGAAAATGGAGTTTTTAACAAGTTTGTTTAGTTTGGTTATTTTAATAAATTTAGTTGTTAATTTAACTAAATAAATAATTGTAACTGTTTTTTTTCAATAAACATGTTAATAAGATGATTTCATACCTAAAATAATAATAACACTATTTATTTTTCCATCGTTACTTAATTTTTATTAACTTCCCTTATTGGTCATTGATTTTTATTCCCTTAAATGTTTAACAAAATAAAAAAATTGCAACATTTTTAAAACGACCTAAAAAATTCAAACTACATTTCTATAGTACTGCAGCAAAACCCATAGGAAAATTCTTTTAGTAAATATATTTAATTTTTAGTATGAAAGTACTTCGGTCGTCGTTTGTAGGTATGTCTTTGGATGTTTTTCACTGAACACTTGTTTTTTTTTTTTATTGCACAATATACATACACTTGTAAGATTTCGAAAGAAGTGCAAAATAAAACTGTGAAATATCAAGGAAATGTACAAAAATAGTAAAGGGAAGACTACCGATGAAAAAAAGACTTTTAACAGGATTTGAGATTTCCTTATATTTGAAAAAAATTAGGTTTTTTTGCTAAATTTGAGCTGGAAAATAACATAGCTATTCTAAAAGGGTAAAAAAGTGTACTTTTGGTACTTTTTATATTTTCGGAAATAATGGTTATAGAAACTTGACATTTTAAATTAGGACCATGTGATAAAAATGCCTGCGAATTTTGTACTCTTGCCCAAAACATTAAATCATGATAATGTTTTGTGGAAGATTTGAGTGTACTTGCCAAAGCAAAGTTTTTTTTAGAAAAAATAATGTTATATTACTTTGCTATTCCATGCAAAACGAATTGAAATGTCAGTCGAGGACCTTATTAAAACACCAAAAGAGCTGTACATTTCGTAAGTGAGTGCAAAAATAAGTGTAAACAAGTAGAAAAGTTAAATTCGACTTTGCCGAATCTATGA
This sequence comes from Pegoplata infirma, assembly GCA_963921195.1. Lineage (NCBI taxonomy): Eukaryota > Metazoa > Arthropoda > Insecta > Diptera > Anthomyiidae > Pegoplata > Pegoplata infirma. The sequence goes on from OY992540.1 coordinate 14,207,708, forward strand.
ATACCCTCCACAATGCCTTTTTTAAAAGGATAGTACATTTTTAACGTGAAAAAAATTAAAAATTTTGATTAGAAATATTTTATTTTGAGTAAAAAACTCTTTTTTTTACATTAAAAAAAAAAAAAAAATTACTAATTTTTTTTTTGAGTGTAAAACTTTTTCTTCGAGTGTAAAGTTTTTTTTTTGTGAAAATATATCTGAGTGAATGCACGTACGTATGTACACAAAATATTGACATTTTGTAAAAAAAAACTAATTTTTTTTGAGTGTAAAATTTTTTTGAGTGTAAAATTTTTTTCGAGTGTAAAATTTTTTTCGAGTGTAATTTTTAAGTTACCAATGCTTTTAAAACTAAACAAGTTTAAAAAGCATTTCTTTAAAACTAAAAAAGTTTGAAAAGCATTGCTTAGTTACAACCAATGCTTTTAAAACTTGTTTACCACATGGCATTTTTGATGAAACTAATCTGAAATTCAGGGTTTTTCTTATAACCACTGGACCGATTGATTTTTAATACCAAACAAACCCGGGAAACGGCAAATATAACTGCCAAGTTTCAGAAGTCTCATTATTGTCTTTCGAAAGTTATCGTGTTTTTTATCTCGTAAATTCGCGAAACACCCTTGCCGAAATTTACTCTTTTGCTCATAACTTGTGAACCACTGGACCGATTTGGCTGGATTGCAATACCAACCTGACCAGGTAAATGACAAACATATATGCCAAACTTCAGTAGCCTCTGTAAAATCTTTCAAAAGTTAGCGTGTTTTCTACGGACGGACAGACAGACAGACGGACGGACGGACATCGCTAGATCGACTTAAAATCGATCGAGGATCATAAATATATATACTTTATGGGGTCCTAGACCAATATATCGAGGTGTTACAAACGGAATGACAAACTTATATATACCCTCTATCACTAGAGTGGAGGGTATAAAAAGTGTTTTTACATTTTTGAGAGTATAAAAGATTCGGCACCAAAGAATATAACACTCTCACTTGTTTTATGTACATTTGATAAACAAATGGAAAATTTTTCTACGAAAAGCTTAGACTTGGTGAAAAAGTAGTTTTGTTAAAAAAATTTATTTTTTTTTCACGAAAAACAAAATTATGTTAAAAAAAATTTAATGAACCCAAAATTTTTTGGGAAAAAAATGTTGATGAAAAAAGTTTTTGATGAAAAGAAAAATTTTTTGATGTAAAAAAAAATTATGAAAAAAAAAATTTTTGGTGAGAAAAAAATTGATAATAAAAAATTTAATAAAAAAATTTGATGAAAAAAACTGATGAAAAAAAAATTTGATGAAAAAAAAATTGATGAAAAAAATTGGATAAAAAAAAAATATGAAAAAAAAGTTTGAGGAAAAAAAAAAATTTATGAAAAAAAAATTTTATGAAAAAAAAAATTTTATGAAAAAAAAAAATTGATGAAAAAAAAAATTGATAAAAAAAAAAATTTTATGGAAAAAAAAATTTGATGGAAAAAAAAAATTATGAAAAAAAAATTGATGAAAAAAAAGTATGAGGAAAAAAAAAAAATTATGAAAAAAATTGATGAAAAAATTAAAAAAAATTCTTTTTGTTGAAAGATAATTATGTTACTTTTTATTCACGGTTTTATTCACCACTAGGTGAATTACTATCCAAGTTACAAACCCAAGTTATTAAAATTTTTGGTTTTAAGAAAATGAAAATAGTAATTCTTATTTTCTTTTTCGTTAATTGTTAGCTTATATAGTCAAACTGAAGTGGCGTCCTGCAAGTTTTTTAAAATTAGACACCAGCCTAAAAACATTATCATGTTAAAAACATTCTGAAAAAAGTACTTTTCGGAAATTCCAATTTTAAAGGGATAAAAACGTGTAAAAAAATGTAGGTACTTTGGTACTTTTTTTTCTCATCTGAAATAATGGTCTTAAAAATTTCAAATCTGAAATATTGAATACTCCAGCCAAAAAAAAAACATTTCAGTTTGAAATTTTTAAGACCATTTTTTCAGGTGAGAAAAAAAGTACCAAAGTACCTACACATTTTTATCCCCTTAAAATTGGAATTTTCCAAAAGTACTTTTTGGAAATTCCAATTCTAAGGGGATAAAAAAGTGTTGGTACTTTATTTCTCACCTGAAATAATGGTCTTAAAAATTTCAAATCTGAAATATTGAATCCTCTAGCCAAAAAAAACATTCTGAGAAATGTATCTTATGGAAATTCCGATTTTATTGGGTTAAAAAACTAATTTTGGTACTTTTTCTTTCTCCTGAAATAATAGTTCTAGAAACTTGAAATTCGGAATGTAGGTTCATTCAACAAAAAAAAAAAAAACATTCTAAATATAAAATATACATATTTTGAAAAAATAAATCGATTCGGTTACGTTAACCTTCCCTTTTCAGGAATGGCGTTGAAAAGTACTAAAAATTTGACTTTAACACATTTAAGTATAGGAATTTTTGCAGTGAACCATAACCAACCATTTACGAAACCAAAGGCTTATCCAAGATTATGCTATAAGTTTGCCGCTCTATATATTTATTTTTTTTTTTTTGCATTTTTACAAAAAGAGTTAAAAACTATATACTGCTATAGTAGTCGTTGGTTGTCATCGTCGTAGTTGTCATGAAGAGATAGAGTGAAACAAAAAAAATTTATATATATTAAGGAAATTAACAACTTCCTTGACAGCAGAAGAAGAAAAAGTGCAGAAGGGTGTGATGAAACCAGATAGTGTGGTAAATTTTTTGAGGTTTACTTATGGGGTTTATACTTAGGCAAAAAGATAAAACTAAAATATAAAGTTTAAAGTGGAAATAGTGACAGTATTAAAAAAATGCTTTAAAAACAAGCCCAAGGGACTTTTAGGACTTTCAAATTTTTTTTTTTTTCTAAGATGTAAAATTTCTTATTTCCGTTTTTGAACTAAGTAATTACAGTTTGCTTAAAACAAAAGCTTTTTTTACGAAATTCGAAATTCCGTATACTTTCAAGCCTTAAAGTATGCTTCAGTTTTGTGATTTTTTAACAGCCTTAAGATAGGTTTTACATTTTAAATGTCATCTTCCTTTATTTATTACAAATATAGAACTTAATCAAGAAAAATCGTGTTATTTTTAAATAGGAATAAATAAAATCTGTCTATCATATTGAAAGTTCCTAACCATAAAAACATTTTCATTAATTTTAAATCTAATTATTAGGGATGAGATTTTCATGTGCTAAAAAATCACAAATATGCGCTTAAAATATGCACTAAAAAATTCAAAATATGCACTAAAAATCCTAAAAATATGGACTAAAAAATAAAATGTGTGCAATAAAAATCTTGTTTTAATACGAAAAACTTCCTTAAAAGCACAAAATAACGCCGGGTTTAAATAATTGCATTCAAAACTTTATGTAAGCAAGATTTTTGAGAAATTAAGATAATCTAAAAAAAATATATATTTTTCTTTTTTTCAAAACAAATTTTTAAAATGTAAAATAGTTTTTAAACAAATAAATTTCAATTTGTGTGTTTTGCTAATTTATGCTAAAATATGCAAAACTATGCACTTAAAAGTTGGAAATATGCACAAAATATGCATTTAAAACCAAAATATGCAAAAATAAATCATGCCATTTTAACTCAAATTTCTTGATTCGGAAAGGTTGCTTTAGTTCTATAAGAGGGGTTTTTTCCTCTGCTCTGATTTTGCCTATTTACGAACTAAAGCTAAGTACTACACTCAAAAAATTATGTCATTAACTGTTTGTAGTTTATTTAAAAAATCTTACGTTTAGTCGTTTTTTAAAGAAAAAACATTTGTTTGATGTTCAGTTTTTATTAATGACTACTTCTGTCCTTTGTTTCAAAAATAACACACTAAAAATAAAGACTTTCATTAACATTTAATTTTTAAAGTCATTTATTTTTGTTCTGTAAGTAAAAACTACTGATTATTCTTTAAATTTTTAATGATTTGTGTAAGTAATTTCTTTTAAATTCTTGGTATTTTTTAATGATATATCACTAATTTTTACCTACACAAGTAGGTTATTTTTTTGTAGAAAAAAAAAATTTAAAAATTATTTATAGAAATATACAAAGTAAATGTTGCTGTTTGTTAAATTAAATGAATAATTATTAGGATGGTTTTCAATTGTTTATTCACTGGTTTTAAATGTGTTTTTCATTTGTTTTTGCCTACAAAATATTTTGAGTGTAGACATGGGCATGTGACTCACGCAGCAATACAGAATCACGTGAATCATGTGATTTTCCTTTAGAGTGTGGGTCACACGCCCATGTCTACACTCAAAATAATACATTAGCAGATTTACTAATTTTTTTTTGCTAATGCTGGTTAGCTAACTTTTAGCAAATTTTTAGTTGAGATTAGCATGTTAGCAAAAATATCTTGTAAACTTCATTTAGTGCATTAGCAATTTCAAACAAAATTTGAACTAATTTTTTTTGCTAGATTTAAAATTGAGTTGACCAAATTTTTACAAGTTTTTTTGCTAATATTAGCAAAATAAATGGTAAGTTTTTTTTATTTTCAGAAAACTTCAAATAGCGCTATCTCGGAAGCTAAGCCAGATAGAGCAAAATGGAGGCCATTTTTGGTTCTCGGGCTCTAGTATCACCGTTCCTCTTCACATGTGTGGACCCTAATGGGTCCTAACTTTGGATCAAAAAAAGTTAGCATTCCCGAAAATTTTAAAATGCTCATATCTCGGTAAATATTGCCGTCACATCAAAAAGTCCAAAAGCATTTTTGTAGCTCTCAACACGTAGAAAAAAGCTCTCCGAGTAATATTTTTGAAGTTATCGAGTTTTGAAATTCTCAAGACCCCGGTGGTCCCCTAAAATCATGTATCTCAAAAACTAAGCTAGGTAGAGCGAACAGACACAAATTTTGGATCAAAAACTATGATAATTTTTAAGGAACCCAACTAGGTCTACCCCCCTCGGGTTCTGGACCTATCGGGTCCGAACCCAATGGGGTCCTCAAATGTGTATGAACTAAGTTGAAATAAAAAAATTTCAGTTAACTAATTTTTGGCAAAACATTTTTGCTAACTTTACCAAAAAAATTGTGGGTTCAAAATCAGAAAATTTTCTTCTAGGCTTACAAGCTTTTTTTGCTAACATTACAGTTTTTTTTTTGAGTGTACTAAGTACTCTGTTTTTTACGGTGAAAATTTCACTTTAATTTTAAACGCCTCAAATCGCAAAAAAAAACTTTTAAAAATCAACAACTTTTGACAAATAAAAGATCATAACAAAACTGAAATGTCTCTTTTTCACGGCAATTTAAATTGTCTTGTATAGTAAAAATGTGTGAAAACTTTTTTTTTAACAATTTCCCTATAATTCCTCGCGTTGTCAAAATTTATTTTTTTTATATGGAGTTTGACAGATTTTTCCCGTGAAATCTAGCAGAGTACTATACTTAAACTACCATTTCGTTAATGTTCATTACTTGTTTTATTTCAATTCGTTCCCACTTCCATTTTATTTCGTTCCATGAAGGTTTTGTTCCTTTCCGTATTACCTGCGTTATAGAAATAATAATTAATTTATCTCAATAGATATAAAAAGTACAATTTTTCCCCACTTTTATCAATTGTTTACTCTTTTTTACCTAAAAAATTATAATTTTAAAATATGTCCTATTCTTCGATGTTAATTCTGCCGCAGACTTCTACATGTCCAAGTATAAGATTCCTGGATTTTTAGTTCAATAACTATAAAAAGTCCCCCTTGCGACAGAAATTTCCAAAAACAACTTCACAGAATGTTGTTTTTCACTGAATGATCCTAGATTCAAAATTTCAAGTTTATACAACCATTATTTTAGGAAATTTGAAAAGTACCCTATTACAATTTTTAACTCATTTTAACCTTATAGAATCAAAAATTCCTAATAGTCTTTTTTTCTGAATGTTTTGTTTCGATGGAGGATCCTTCATTTAAAAAATCAAGGTTGTATCACCATTATTCAAGGGAACGAAAACACTACCGGAGTACAATTGTTTACCCTTTTAACTCCATTAAAATCTGAATATCCAAAAGATAGTTTTTTTTCAGAAAGTTTTTTGGGCTGGTGAATCAAACATTTCAAGTTCCAATGACAATTTTTCACGGCGTACAAAAAGTACCAAACTACTATCCACTTACAATTCAAATTTCCAAAAAGTTTTTTCTAAATATTTTAAAATCGGATAAGTAGAATAAAAAACTTTCTAAAAATATATTTTTTCAGAATATTTTTTTCGTTGTATGTTCATACTATTTAAATTTTAAGTTTCTTCAACCATTAATTCAGAAAATAAAAAAAGTACCAAACTACAATTGTTTACCTTTTTGTCTGAATATCCAAACCCTTTTTTCAGAATGTTTTTTTTTTAAAGATAACAAATTTCAACTTTCAATGGATGCTAAAAGTACCTTACTACTAATATCCTCTTAAAATCGGAATATTAAAAAGGTTATTTTTTTTTGAATATTTTAAAATCGGAGTAATTTCGGAGATTTTAAAATTTAATATTTTTTAACAAAATTTTTTATTTTTTACCACACGAATTAAAAATATTGTTGAAAAGATTTTTGAAATCGGAGATTTTTAAATTTTACATTTTTGGCCAAAAGTTGGCTTATAAGTGGGCGCGGTCGATAAAACCTAACCTAAATTCTAAAGGACCATTCTAAATATTGGTTAAAACAATTTTCAAATCGGTTGATTTCTTAAAAATGTTAGTAGTATTTGCTATTTTTAGTCATTCCCACTGCTTTATTGATTAAGTTACCAAATTACTAACTATTTTAACAAATATTTTTCTCTGACACCTTACTAATTTTATAATACAACAATTCTTATTATTTAAAATTGTTAAATTAAATATTATAGTATAAAGTTAATCACTTTCGATTGAAATCATTATTTTTTTTTTCTGTTAATTTATTTAAACAATTTATTACTTTCTTATTTAATTTATAATATAATCACACAAAATTTCAGAAATTTGTTATTGAAAAGTAAAAAAATAGAAATAAACACCTGCAAATCATAAAGGCTAGTCACTAAACAAAATTTGTTAGGAAAATCCAATATATAAAAAAAATGTCATAAAAACATAAAAAGATACCGATAAAAATGGTTTTAGTTACTGATAAGAAATTAACACTTTCACATTCAAAATATTTCAGAAAATTAACAGTTACAAATTATGCATAGACAACACAAAAAAACTTCAATATAAAATATTTTATAATCTAAATATGAAAATCTTAAACTTTCCCGTTGAATGTGTAGATGGTAAATATTATTAAACATACACTAAGAATAAAAATATTAAAATCAAACAGAAACATGTTTAAAATAATGTTAAAACAGTACCAAAGAATATCAAAACTTTAATTTTAAATATTTGCATGTTTATTTTTAATAAGACCAAATAAATTTGGTAATTTTAAAATTAAAGTTGTACCACTTCAATTTAAAATTGAAATCAATTTTGATTTTAAGCACAGAAGTGCATTTTTATAAATTTGTTTTCGTATTCCAAACGACATTGAAAAACAAGTAGAAAAGTTAAATTCGATTTGGCCGAATCTATGAATACCCTCCACAATGCCCTTTTTAAGTGATAGTAAATTTTCTAACGTTAAAAAATAAAAATTTTAATTAGAAATATTTTATTTGTGTAAAAAAACTTTTTTTTAAGTAATTTTTGAAAAAAAAAAAATTTTTTTCAAGTGTATTTGTTTTTTTTTTTTTAGTGTAAAAATATTTTTGAGTGACAAAAATACGTTGTAAAATATTTTTGTGACTTAGCAATTTTTTTAAAACATGTTTAACGAGTTTTCAACACGTGAATTTAAGGTGAACCTAATCTGAAATTCACGGTTTTGCTAATAACTTTTGAACCACTGCACCGATTTGGCTAAAATTCAAATCGAACCAGGCCAGTGCACTATAGGAAATTTTACCCTTTTTTTGGCCAAAATTATTTACAGCCAAACGGCTGGACCGATTTGACTGATTTTTTTTATTTGACTTTTGGAAGACTCTTTAGAGGGAGGGAGTGACTCTTAAAGGTTTTCATACACTCAAAAAAAAAAATTAGTAAAGTTACCTAAAAAATTACCTAATAATTAGTTCCAAACAGGGTTCCCGGGTTATAAGTTGCCGCATCTAAGATTTTTTAGATCCTTGATAGATTATATGGTTTTCTAAACTGTTTTTACTATTTCTTTTTTTTTTTGGAGTGTACACTCACTTTCGAAGATAACAGTAGAAATTTATTTTAACAATGTTAAGAAGTGTCAATCAAATCTACTTTTTAATAATGATTTTATTCAAAAATTTTATTTTTGGGTTCCAAGTCGTCAACTACATTTCAAAATGCCACTACGGGCAGCCGTAGATGATGCAAGAGCTAGGGGCTCAACTTCCCTATTTAGATCTTTAGAGATTTCTGCTGTAACTCGTATTTTTGTTCTCGCAGATTTTGACAAAAAAGTTAATTGCGGTCGCACAGGTTTCGATTTAGTGGAGGCAGGCTGCGTTTCAAGTTTTTTTTAGCCAAGTATTGCCTTTAAGCCAAACAGCATTCTGTCTTTCAAAAATTTTCAAACTCCTACAACTTTTAATCCTTTTCATATTTATATTTGAACAAAATATTCTTAATTCCTCCTTTATATATTGTTTAAAGTTTTCGAAACATTCACTCTCAGCAATGTATGAAAAGAAATGGTCAGAAATAGCGGCTCCTTATCCACCTCTGCTTTATTTCTCTCGCCATGTATTAAATAACTCTGAATTTGGCACTCAGTAGTCACCTGGAAAAATGGGTATAAAAAAAAAGTTTGCACATATCCGACCTTGAAATTTTTTAAATTCGAAAGGTAGTTGATTGTCCTAGAGAACTTTTATGGTTTTATAGCTAACATATGCTATCATTTTTTTTAAAGTCAAAATAAAATTCCAATTCATACTTCAATAAGTTCATCTTAAGGTCACTTCAATTTTTCCAATAAAATCGATCTAATAGATGAGTTCACCAACATTTCACTATTTATCATTAAAGTACTCACCTTTGACATTATTTTTCATTTTTTAGTTTTTAAAAACTATAAATTCTTAATATAAAAACTTTTGTTAGAAGCTATCACAAAATTCGCTGCTCTCAATCGTTATTTTATAACTAAGTAAGAAATTGCAAGAAAAACTACTGATAAAGTGACAGTACATCAATTCTGTCGAAAAATTGAGAAAGAATTGTTTACTTTGTTAAGTTTTTTTTATATTAATGTGAAAAAAAATAATGTTTGCAAAAATTTTAATTTTGACTTTTGGCCAAAAAATGGGTAAAATTTCCTATAGTGCAGTGGAACGAAAAATATATAAGCCAAGCTTCAGCATCCTCAGGATTGCCTTACGAAAGTAAGCGTGTTTTTTACCTCGTAAATTCACGAAAGACCCTTGCCGAAATTCAGTCTTTTGCTCATAACTTTTGAACCACTGGACCGATTTCGCTGGATTGCAATACACTCAAAAAAAAAACTGTAATGTTAGCAAAAAAAGCTTGTAAACCTACAAGAAAATTTGCTGATTTTGAACCCACAATTTTTTGGCTAAAGTGCACTTTACGGGGCACAAATATTTTGGCAAAAAAAAATATGTCACCCCCTTTAATATTAAAAAATAAAAAAACTGAAATTAAAATTTAAGGGGGCTGGGCCCCGGTGGACCCACTGGAGCCAAAAAACCGCACCACCCACTAACATGTGCGTATGGGTACTCAAATGAAAGGTAATTTGCTCACGATTGCAAATATGTATTTTTTGTATGTATTTTAACAATATTGTAACCCCTAAATCCTTTTAAGCAACTTTCAGTTCAATAATTAAGCCATTCAGTAATAAACAACGTAAATGGCTTGATACACAAAAAAACTTTATTTAGCGAAGCCGCTAAACTAATTTATGGAGTTTATAATCCCTAAGCCCGGCCGAAGGCCGTCTACGCAGAAAAAATTTTAGGCAAAAAAAAATTTCATTTTTGGTGGACTTAAAAAAAAAAAAAAAACGCATCAAGGCGGTTTTTTGGACCTAGAGGGGCCCAGGGACCTAGCTCCCCTTTATTTTGTTTTTCTTTTTTAATTACCTTTAATTTAAGTACCCACAGAATCCTGTAGGTGGGAGAGGCGGTTTTTTGACGCCAGGGGGGCCCTGGGGCCCAGCCCCCTTAAATTTTAATTTCGTTTTTTTTCTTTTTTAATTCCAGAGGGGGTCCAATTTTTTCCCTTCTAAAATATTTGTGCCCCGTAAAGTGCACTTTTGCCAATTTTTTTGCTAAAGTTAGCAAAAATGTTTTGCCAATAATTAGTTAACTAAATTTTTATTTTTTTAACTTAGTTCATTCACATCTGAGGACCCCATTGGGTTCGTACCCGATATGTCCGGACCCCGATGGGCCTAGACCTAGTTGGGTTCCTTAAAAATCGTCATAGTTTTTGATCCAAAATTTGTGTCCGTTTCGCTCTACCTTGCTTAGTTTTTGAGATACGTGATTATAGGGGACTTTGAGAATTAAAAAACTCGATAACTTCAAAAATATTACTCGGAGAGATTTTGACTTTTTTGCAGTCTTGTTCTACGTGTTGAGAGCTACAAAAATGCTTTTGGACTTTTTGTTGTGTTGGCAATATTTACCGAGATATGAGAATTCTAAAATTTTCGGGAATGCTAACTTTTTTGGATCCAAAGTTAGGGCCCATTAGGGTCCACACAGAGAACCAAAAATGGCCTCCATTTTGCTCTATCTGGCTTAGTTTCCGAGATAGCGCTATTTGAAGTTTTCTGAAAATAAAAAAAAACTTACCATTTATTTTGCTAATATTAGCAAAAAAGCTTGTAAAAATTTGGTCAATTTTAAATTCAGCAAAAAAAAGTAGTTCAAATTTTGTTAAAAATTGCTAATGCGCTAAATGAAGTTTACAAGATATTATTGCTAACATGTTAATCTCAACCAAAAATTTGCTAAAGGTTGGCTTAGTAGCATTAGCAAAAAAAATTAGTAAATCTACTAATGTATTATTTTCAGTGCAGGGTTTATTCTGATACTAAATATACCCATGGTTATTTTGATTAAGTGGTGGCAAAATCTTAAAAAACTGAAAAAGGTCAACTTCCCCCCGTACAAATCGACCCACTTTAAAAATGAGTATGAGGCGCTAAAAAAATAACCAAATTTCGTGAATATCCTATGGTGACACTAGGGAGATTTCTCTTGAAGGTCTTGCCAAAATGACCAACAAAAATAAATTTTAAACAGAAAAATAATTTTCTTGAAAATTGTTCTACGAGAATATCATAGTTTTAATCAGTGAAGGAAAAATAACCTTGAGCTAGAATAAACCTACTCAAAATATAATATTTCAAAGGTCGAAAAAAAAAATCTATTTTTTAATAAAAATTAATCAGAATTTGAACAAAATGGTTAGCACGCCAAGGTGGAATAGACCATAAATGGTATTACACTCGCAAAAACCTATATACATATTTGAGCTTTGCAACAGAGCTAAAATATCTGAATTCAACCGAGGAGTTGACCGCACCCCCTCTAAATTTAAAGAAATTAAGTACTGATGTTTACTTTAACAAAAAAGAGATTTTGCCAATTTTTCAGGCTTCTGGTCATTCCAGTATTCGAGATCTGCGGTCTTGAAAATTAAAAAAATCGTATATATTTGACAAAAGTGTTCTGAGATAAATAAAGATAACTCAAAAAGTAATAACAATACAGGTCTCAGTCAGGTTGCAAATAATTGGTAATGAAACAGCCTTTGAAATAGCATTCCCCAAGATTTTTTTTTAAAAAGGTCAAAGGTCATTGGTTTTAACCTTAATTTTTGGAGAGCTATATCTCAAAAAACGCTATTTTTAAAATTTTGGAAAAAATATATGTGGTTAAGAATAACATATACTACTTAAGTTTAAATTTTCAGGATGGAGACTTCATTGGAACTTTTTCTATTAATAGAAACATTGTGACAGGAAAGAAAAAGCGGTGTAATTTCACTTAGAAAAAAAATATTTTTTTTGTCTTTGAAATTCTGGTACCAAAATTCATTTTTCTGAATGTTTTTGACGTGCTGAGTCCAAATATGACCTTTGAACTGGCCTATCGCTATTACTTTTTAAGATATATGCACCTAAATTTTCAAAAAAACACAGCAATAGCATTTTAGCAATTTTCACATATTTATGTGCAGATATCTCGAAAACTAATAGCGATAGGCCAGTTCAAAGGTCATATTTGGACTCAGCACCTCAAAAACATTGAGAAAAATGAACTTTGGTACCAGAATTTCAAATACAAAAAAAAATATTTTTTTTCTAAGGGAAATTACACCGCTTTTTCTTTCCTGTTACAACGTTTCTATTAATATAAAATGTTCCAATGAAGTCTCCATCCTGAAAATTGAAGCTTAAGTAGTATAGATGATTCTTAATCACATTTATTTTTTCCAAAATTTTAAAAATATCGTTTTTTGAGATATAGCTCTCCAAAAATTAAGGCTAAAACCAATGACCTTTGACCTTTTCCAAAAAAAATCTTGGGGAATGTCATTTTAAAGGCTGTCTAATTACATATTATTTGCGGCCTGACTGAGACGTGTATTATAATTACTTTTTAAGTAATCTTTATTTATCTCAGAGCACTTTTGTCAAATATATACGATTTGGCCAATTTTCAAGACCCCATATCTCGGGAAGAAAAAGTACCAGAAGTCCAAAATTTTGGTGCTATGATTTTTTTGTAAGGGCCCAACAATATTCCAAGTTTCATCAAATTCGAAAGGGGTAAGGTCAAAAATTCTACTTTTTTCAGTTGAATTGAGGTGTTTTAACTCAACAACACCTAGCAGTTAGTATTATCCAATGGGTTATCATATATAAATCTGTTTTAATAGTTTTTTGTTGGTCGCTTGTCAGTCGTGATCAAACTAAGATACTATAAAATTGTCTCCTTCTAATTCTCAATGAGTAGGGCAGAGTTGGAGTATGTATTAATATTTTTGTAGAGTTGTCAAAACCGATTTCCGAAGTATTCGAAAAATCGATTTTTTTTTTATTTTTCCGGTTTTTTAAAACCGGTTTTTTAAAAAGGCCGGTTTTCGAAGTATTCGAGAAACCGATCTTTTGGTCTCGAATAATCGACTTTTTCATATATTTATTTTTTTTCGTTATTTTGCATTCAATGAAATTTTTTAGTAAACATCTCTAAGTTGAGAAATCGGATGTCCCCAAATCATTTGAAATGTATCCTTTTTTTGCCTTACTTACGAGCATATTTTTTTCTACTCACAATCACGTGAGTAAATTTATGACAACTCACACTCACGTTCACTCACAAAACTTTTTATACAAAAAAAAAACTTTTAAAAATTAAGATTTCAAAAATGTAAGAAAATTTTTAGCAAAATTTAAATTTTAGCCAAATTCTACAATTTTTTTTGTTTTTTTTCGGGATTTTTAAATTTGTTTGCTTTTTTTGGGACGAAAGGAAATATGAAGAACAAATAAATCACGCAAACTCACGCAAAAAAATCGTCTCATGCATACTCACTCACGCAAAAATCTTGCTCACACTCACTCACTCACGCAATTTTTTTCCTCTAACACCCTCTTACAATCACGTGAGTTACTTAAATTTCAGTCATACTCACACGTGAATCACGCACTAAACTGCTCATGTGCCAATCTCTATTCTGAAGTATGTACAAATAGCTTGTTTTGCTTTCCTTTTTTATTGTTTTGTTTTACTTTTTTATCAAATAAACAATTAAAAAACAAAAACCGAAAACCCGATTATTCGAAACCGGTTTTTAGTTACAAAACCGAAAAACCGATTTTTTTAAAAGGCGGTTTTTCGAAGTATTCGAAAATCGGTTTTAGAAATTGACGAATATTTGACAACTCTAATATTTTTGTTTGAACATTAGCGATTCTGGCAAAATCCAAAACACGTGTCGACTAACAAGGGAAGTCTCCCTAGTGTCACCCGCGGATATTTATGGAATTGGTTTTATTTTGTAGATCAGAAAAAATTAAGGGACACGTATTTTTTTTTAGCTGCCCAAATTCATATTTAGGGGGTAAAAAAGAGGGGGGAAGACAAGGCCATTTTCCAGTTTTTTCGTTTATCTCCTATATTGTGCAAAGAAACCTAGTCATGTTACATACCAAATGAAAGGTCTGTGGAAAACCTATCTACGTGTGCTAAGAGCGTGTCCAAACACGCACAACTTTTCGTCATAATGAGTAAAATACCAAAATTTAGGACATTTTTGTTAATAAGTCGAAAAATATTAACTTCTTTGGCCCGTTGTTAGCACCACGAGATAGGTATATTTAATACCTTTAATCTGATACCACACATGCCTATATTAATTTTGGTTAAATAGGCGTAAATTGTAAAAAACTGAAAAGGTCAATTTCCCCCCATACAAATCGACCCCCCCCCCCCCTAAAAATGAGTTTGGGCCGCTAAAAAAAAAATACGTGTCGAATTAGTTTTCGTTCTTAACAACATATCCGAATTTCATTAAGATCGGAGGGTGACACCAGGGAGACTTCCCTTGTAAGTCTTGCAAAAATGACCAATATATTTTTTACAGAAAAATTATTTAATTTTAAACAGAAAAATTATTTTCTGGAAAATCTTTCTATGGGAATATCATAGTTTTAAGAAGTATAGGAAAAATGACCTCGAGCTTGAATAAACCTACTAAAAATATTTCTTTATCCATTCCATTCAATATTTAAAGTCCAATGTCTTTAAATTTTCTTTGTTTCCTTCCTCAATGGAAAATAGTTTTTATATTATGTCAATATTTATAATGTAATAATTTTTTATGAGTTATTATTAATAACTTTTATGTATTATTTGTTTGTTGAGTCATTTTCTTTTGTTTATCTTTTTTGTTGTTGTTGTTTTGTTTATTACTTAAATATATTATTAAAAAATAAATAAATTTCATAGTTTTTGTATTTACTTACACAAAATTTATGTTGTACATGTGGTTGAGAGTTCCTCTCTCCATTTCCGGTTATTTATGATATTTTATGGTTGTGTTTAAAAAAAAAAAAATGTTTATGTGTGTATGCTGGCACTTACATACTTACATATTACTTATTTTGTATGAATGTATTCAAGTATGAAAAAATATGAATATGTATGAATGACTGACTGAATGAATGAATGAATATGATACACTTGAAACACTTTACTTTAGCACTTGTTTGCTTAACCTATAGTTAATAATAAAATAATAAGCTGTTTATCTATATATTACAACCAGCCAAGATAATTGTATGTGCACCATTACAATACAGAAACTACTGTATTCTGACTCATATGACAGAACTTTGAAAGATGGTAATCTTCAAATCAATAAATATATGTTAATTTTAAACAAGTACGAGGGTCGAATCTTCCAAAAAAATATGGATATGACACTTTGGACGCCTTCAAGAATTGCCTACTCTCATCTCCTTGGCCCAAATTCAATGCAATGAGCATTTTCTGACATTAAAGGGTTTCAAGAAGTTAACAAAATGCCAAAAATTGTTATCATTATTTAAGATCGTGATTTTATGATTATTTTATCATAATATGTTTCTAGCAATCATAATATTTTTATTGCAATCATGTTATGGTCAATAACGAAGTAAAACAAATTTGGGGTCGTCAATTTCATCTTGAATGAGACTAAATAAAAATGAATTTGGACTACCGGTAGACCATATAATAAAAACATTATTTATAATCATAATATGATTACTACAAAAATATGATGTTTGCTAAAAACAAATTATGATAAAATGTTTAATCTTATTACAATATGTTCTTAGCGCGAGGTAAACTTTTTTCTCCTGGATCGATTTGGAACTTTAATTTCCTACAACCGAATATGAAATTCTCAATTATTTTCAAATCTTTCCTTTTTAAGAAAAGAAATCATTCTTTGAACTCGTACTAGAATTTCCTTTCAACTTATGAGTTTAATTATTTAGAAAACTTAAGTTTGTTTATAAACAAATGAATATATAAGACGACCGAACGTATGTTTATATTTTACTTGCATTTCCTTTCTTTAACTGTGCTGTAATAATCATTTAATTTTAATTATTATCATTTTGTTATTGTTGCTGTCGTCGTTTGTTTTTTAATTATTTTAAATTACATAGTAAAGTTGTTTAATCTTTAGTTTTGGTTTGAAACTTTTGTTTGAAAAGTTTATTTGTTTATCTATTACACCGTTCGGCAGCCAATACTAAACATGAACCGGATGATATACGTCTGAAAGAAGAGATCAAATGGAGTAAAAATGCATTTACAGTTTTTCATTTCGTGATCCTGTTTCCTTCTAAAAGGACTTTAAAGTTTTAAAGGATACATTTTGTAAAATATTTTTGAAATATTTATACTTGACCTAGGATGCAGTGGTGATGACAAATAAAAGAGGAGGAATTCCCCTAATTTTTACATTTTTTTGTTTTGCCATATCGGGATAAAAGGATGTGAATAAAGACATTTGAAAACTTTATCAAAATATTTTGTTGAAAAATTTTAATGATATTGAAGGACACATTTTTTGAAGGACGTAACCTACCTCCTTTTTCCTAATATTTAAAAATAATAAAATAGGAAAATTAGTGGAGATCCTCCTCTTTCATTTGCTATCCCTAGTGGCATTCTTTGGCACGCACAAATATTAAAGAAATATTTTATAAAATGTAGTCCTCTAAAACTTTGAAGTTCTTTTAAAAGGAAACGGGATCACGAAAATAAAAACTGTAAATGCAGTTTTACTTCATTTAGTCTATTTAGTCTCTAGTTTCAAACACTTTTGTGCGATCGGCAGTATGGCTTTCGTAGAAGTCGTTCTACGGGAGACCTGTTAGCGTTTCTTTCGGAACGTTGGAGTCGTTCCATCCACCAATTTGGTGAGAGCAAAGTGGTTGCTCTGGATATTTCCAAAGCATTCGATCGTGTGTGGCACGGTGCCCTCGTTTCAAAGCTTATTGCTTTTGGTGTGGGTAGTGAATTTTCTAGATTTATATCGAGCTTTCTCTGTAACCGCACTATACGTGTTGTTATAGATGGGGTTTCATCAGATGAATTCCATCATAATTCGGGGGTACCGCAAGGTTCCGTTCATTCTCCCACACTTTTTCTTATTTTTCTAAATGACCTTCTAAGTCAAACTTCCAATCCTATCTATTCTTTCGCAGATGACAGCAACATTTGTCATTCATTTTCCTTTAATCATAGACCAAGCCTTACCGAAGTTGAAGCTATGAGGCAGAACATGAATGACACACTTAATCATGACCTGTCTACAATCTCCGAGTGGGGTAAAGCGAACAAGGTCGATTTTAATGCTCGCAAGACCCAATGTTGTATATTGACCCACAGACGATCTGTGGAATCAATGTCATCTGTATCCATGGGTGGTATAGATATTGAAGAATCAGATACTCTTGATGTTCTGGGCATGAAAATACAATGTGATGTTCGTTGGAACCAACATGTTTTTCAAGTGTCGAAAGAAGCATTCAAGTGCCTTGGTTTCTTAAAACGGTGCAAGAACTACTTCACTCCGTCTGATCTTCTTACTATCTATACCGCCTATATCCGACCGAAGTTGGAGTACAACTCCCATATCTGGGCAGGGGCTTCAAAGTCTATTTTGAAGCTTCTGGACCGGGTGCAAAGGAGTGCGTTGAAGCTTATCAATGACAGTAGGGTATCCAACTCTATTGATTCGTTGGAGCATCGTCGGAACGTGGGGTGTACGTTCGTAACACTCGTCAATCCAGTAGATCACATCCGTTTGTTGTCGACTGTCCAATGAACCGCACAACGCATAACAGAGAAAGTTCGTTTCTCAGTCGAACAAGTCGTGTGTGGAATTCTCTCCCCGCAGAAGTCTTCCCAGTCAGCTACGATCTGGAAAAGTTTAAAATAAATGTCAATAAACACTACTCACTCTATCCTCCTCCCCATAACCTATTTTCCTAATACCAACACAATGCACTGCATTAGTAGGGGGCATCCCCTGAGTGTTGGCTCAAAGTAAAAAAAAAAAAAAAAAATGGTAAAGTTAGCAAAAACGTTTTGCTAAAAATTAGTTAACTGAATTTTTTTTTATTTCAACTTAGTTCATTTGAGGACCCCGATGGGCCTAGACCTAGTTGAGTTTCTTAAAAATCGTCATAGTTTTTGATCCAAAATTTGTGTCCGTTTCGCTCTACCTTGCTTAGTTTTTGAGATACGTGATTTTAGGGGACCACCGGGGTTTTGAGAATTACAAAACTCGATAACTTCAAAAATATTACTGGGAGAGCTTTTGATTATTTTGAGAGCTACGAAAATGCTTTTGCCCTTTTTGATGTGTCGGCAATATTTACCGAGATATGAGCATTTTAAAATTTTCGGGAATGCTAACTTTTTTTGATCCAAAGTTAGGACTTATTAGGGTCCACACATGTGAAGAGGACTGGCGATACTATGACACTATGCTAACTTTTTTGGATCCAAAGTTAGGACCCATTAGGGTCCACACATGTGAAGAGGACCGGCGATACTACGAGAGCCCGAGAACCAAAAATGGCCTCCATTTTGCTCTATCTGGCTTAGTTTCCAAGATAGCGCCATTTTAAGTTTTCTGAAAATAAAAAAAAATTTACCATTTATTTTTGCTAATGTTAGCAAAAAATCTTGTAAAAATGTTGTCAACTCAATTTAAAATTTAGCAAAAAAAATTAGTTAAAATTTTGTTTAAAATTGATAATGCGCTAAATAAAGTTTACAAGATTTTTTTGCAAACATGCTAATCTCAACTAAAAATTTGCTAAAAGTTAGCTAACTAGCATTAGCAAAAAAAAAATATTAAATCTACTAACGTATTTTTTTGAGTGCAGGTTCTACGGATTTATTTAATCTGATTGGCTTCAAATTTGTACCACATAGTTTTGAGGTCCAGTAGAACACAAATTTGAACGGACACATTTTTATAGATTTGTGGAATGTGAGAATTTCTTCCGTATATTAAAGAATTGAATTGTAAAAAAACTATGATCTATTTTTATTGAGGAAAAATTACCCTGTTTTAGTTAAATTAAAATAAATTTTAAGACAATTCCTGAACTTTCACAAAAAATCATCAACTATCAAAAAAAAGTCATGAACTATCAAAAAAAAAGTCATGAACTATAAAAAAATAAAAAAAAAAATCATGAACTTTCACAAAAAAAAAATTCATGAACTATTTTTAAAGACTTTTTCCCCAAATTAAAGTTTTAACATTTTTTGAGTGCAGAAAATTAAAAATTTGTCACAATTCATTAGTTTTTAAGTAGATAATAATAATACGTTTCATATATTAAGGAAAAATTTCTTGGACTTTGAGAATTTCTTCCGTGAACTATTTTTATTGAGGAAACATTTCCATTTTTTAGTTAAATCTTAAGAAAATTTATGAACTTTAAAAAAAAATTAAGAACTAAAAAAACAAAAAAAAAACTCATGAACCATAGTTGGGCAATGATAGAAATTTGTATGGAATAATGATTCAATAAAATCGATTTCATTGAGCATTTTATATGAAAAAATCAATGACTCAATGATTCGGGCCCAACTCTGTCATGAACTACCAAAAACCAAAAAAAAATCATGAACTATAAAAAAAAAAACAATTCAAATAAATTTTAAGAAAATTTATGAACTTTTAAAAAAATCATGAACTATCAAAAAAAAAAAACTCATGAACCATAGTTGGGCAATGATCGAAATTTGTATGGAATAATGATTTAATGAAATCGATTTCATTGAGCATTTTATATGAAAAATCAATGACTCAATGATTCGGGCCCAATTCTGTCATGAACTAACAAAAAAAAAAAATTAAAAATCATGAAATATCAAAAAAAAAAAAAAAATAATGTAATATTTTTAAAGAATTTTTGTTCCCAAATTCAAGTTTTGCCATTTTTATTTTGAGTGCAGAAACCTATAAATTTGTCACAATTCATTTTTTTATAAGATAAAAAAAACTTAAATTTACTCTTTTTTTCTGTATATACTTTACATAAAAGATTATAAAACTAATTATTTCCTTTCCTTATGTGTTTTTTTATAGCCAGTATGTTTACTTAATAATGCAATAATAATTATACAATACCGAAAATAAAACAATAAAGAAATTTGCATTATTATAAATGCACATAATAAACAACAACATGGTTTTACATACAAACTAAAATAACTTTATACAAAATCATGAAAACTTTAGTCGGGGTTGTGGAAGACCTTAAGATACCCTATACATATCAGGCACGTACGCAGGGGGTGGGCCCTGGGGGCCCGGGCCCCCCCAAAATGATTTGACAATATAAAAATTTTAAGACTTTGCACTACAAAATATACGTTTGTTAACAAAAAAAAAAAGGCTCAGTATATATTTTTTTCTTTTTAACTCTAATCTAACGAAGGTTTTTTTCTGAAAATTTCAAAATATTGAAAAATTTTCATTCAAAAAAATTTTTGTGTGGGTTTAAATTCGTTAACTTTGACGGTAGTAAATAAGACACCTTTAAACGGTAATTGCGACTGGCCAAGTAAGTTATGCATCATGAATATTATTCCATTACTTTTCTCTCGACTTTAGTTAAAGCCGCTGCTAATGTATCAAAAGAGTACTTCATTAAAAAAATACATGTATTTTGAAAAGAATTTTTGAAAAGTGATCTTTTGCCACCAGTGCTGAAAAATTTTTATTGATAAAAAATATTGTGAATTTATGAACTTTTCTTTACAAAAACGTCTCAAAATTTATTATAATATAAATAAATGGATAAGAGATTTTTTAAGATCATAATAATTGTTTTCAGACTATTTCTGTACGAAAAATATTTTAGAATCAAAGAATTTCTCTATAAAAAAACGTCTTATAATCTGTGTATTTTCTTTACGAAAAATCATTCAAAATCGGAAAAATCTATAAGAAAATTTGAAATATTTTTCTTAAAAGAACTTTTTCTGTACGAAAAATGTGTTAGAATCTGACAATTTATCTATGAAAAAATGTATCAGGATCTCAGAACTATTCTATAAAAATCTGAGATTTTTCGTATAGAAAAATTCACTATACGAAAAATATCTCAGACTTTAAGAATTTTTCAATACGAAAAATGATTCAGAATCTGAAATTTTTTCAATACAAAAAATGTCTCAGATAATCTCAAAATTTTTCAATACGAAAAATGTCTCAGAGCCTAAATTTTTTTTTTAACGAAAAGTGTCTCAAAAGCTAAGAACTTTTTCTATACGATAATTGATTAGAATCTGAGAGTTTTTCTGTACTAACAAGGGAAGTATCTCAACCCTTATGAACCGATTTGCCTGAAACTTAAAATATATATCAAGGAGACAATTCTAAGGTTGGGGTGTCTCGGCTTATCGGCCATATCGGGGATTTAGGGGTTCAAAACATGGGTCAAAAAATGGCGAAAAAATCGTTTTTTGGATTTTTCAGCCATTTCTTTTTAAGAAACTGTATGATGTTTTCATATGAAAAGAAAGGTTTTTTTAATGCCTATCCAATGGTGGAATAACCTTTTAAAAATTCGGTTTCTTTAAATATTTTTTTCAGGAAAATGTGTAAATTTTGGGGGGTACTTATGTGAAGACATAGACCCACGATATCCATATGGATAAGAAATAATCTTTATTAAATTTAAGTCGACCCGTATTTTTGCCCTAGATCATATTCCTGTTAGTTCGGAAGTTATCAAAATTTTCCCGAAGGTCCACATGGTTTCATAAGGGGACAACGAAATTTTTAAACACCGATATGGCCGATAAGCCGAGACACCCCAACCTTAAAATCGTCTCTTTAATATATATTTGAAGTTTCAGGCAAATCGGTTCATAAGGGTTGAGATACTTCCCTTGTAAGAATTTTTCTTTACGAAAAATGTTTCAGAAATTAAGAACTTCTCAAAATGAAGCAACTTTTTCTTAAAACCTGAGAGTTTTTGTAAATAAAAAATGTCTCACAATCTAAGAATTTTTCTTTACGAAAAACGTCTTATAATCTAAAAATTTTCTACACGAAAAATTTCTCAGAGTGTTAGAGTTTTCTTGTACAAAAAAATGTCTCAAAATTTGATGATTTTCTATGCGAAAAATATTTTAAATCGTAAGTATAGCAAAAATTTGTCTATGGTTAAAGTTTCTTGGAATTATAATTTTTTTTATTTGAAAACTGCAAAACTAAAAATATTTCCTGCAATTTAAGGAGTCTTTCGTTCCAAAAATGTTTCAAAAATCTTTGATTTGTATGTATCTTAGAATTGGAGAATTTTGTGTACCAAAAATGCTCTTAGAAGTTTTCTGCATAAATATGGTTTATAATCAAAAAACTATGAAAAAATTTATGAACAATTTAAAACGGTGTCCCATAGTTTTGAGTTTTTACTCGTAAGGTATATTTGAGAATTTTTAAAGAAAAGTTGCATAAATTTTCGAATTCTTTTTTTAAAAAAATAATTTAACTGCTTTTTTTATCTTAAGTTTAAAATAAATGTTTTATTTTCTAAAAATGTAAAAAAAATTTGGGTAAAAAAATATTCAGGCAAAAAAAAAAATTTTTTGAAAAAAAATTTTGGGCCCCCCCCAAAATAAATTCCTGCGTACGTGCCTGATACATATAATAAGGATTATCTGTAGAAAATAAAATATATTTAATGCAATCTTTAAACAGTTGGATTTCTTAAATGCTTTCTTCTAGAGTTGTGTCATAAACGAACTAGTTCAATTGAACTCTTCGCTTTATTAACTATTTGACCTAGTTTATTCATATTAGCTATTTTAGGTATTTTCGTTTATTTAGTTTAATTGTTCTCAACATCATTTTGTTATTTTGTTTATTAAGTTTAACGAAATTTAAATTTGAACTAATGAACTACATGAACGAACTAGGTCTTTAATCCCAAATGACGAATATTATCGGTCACTTCATTGAATGAGTTAGCACGAGCCTAGCTTTATCCTTTCAACTATCCTCGCTTGATCGGCTCAGAAAGTTTGTTTCTTAAATTTCCAAAAATTGTTACAATCTCGCAGACCCTTTGAACTCATTCAAGTGGCAGTAGGGTATAATGAACCATATATATAAAGATTATAAACCCATTCACATACATATCTATTTATATTGGAGTCCACCATATATAGTACTTTCTTTTCCTAAAGTCTTTATAAGACTTGTACGATATAAATGTGCATACATGTGTTATCTTCCGGCTGATGAGATACAAAAATACATATTCAAAATACAAAAAAAAAAAATACAAAATAAGTGGAATTACTGGTTTTGTTGTTAAACAAAATCCAACCATATAGAATATAACAACAGAGCAGCTTAAAATATCAACAGCAACTGAAACAAAAAAAAGAAAAACTATTTAAAGTTTTATTTAAAATCATTTTATAACAGAGTTTCTTAAATAAATTTTGAGGTGGGGAAACGTTGTACTAAAAACAAGTAAAAAGTTAAATTCGTTCCTCCGAATATATTAATAATACAGTTTCCGGGAATTCCCAATTAAAAAAAAATAGTTAAAAAAAAGTTTGTCCAAAAAATGGTCTTACTTGTTTAAATATCATACGGTATGAAATTCTCTTCGCATATTTCAAACATCAGCCGAATTAAAGCATTTTGTAGTTTTAGGTTATGTAGAATGTATAAATATTGCCTAAATGAAATATTAAACTTCTCGAACCAACTCTGCGAAATATTTTGAAGTGATCGTAATTTCGACATACAGACGGATATTATCGTCATAAAATTGCTGAAGGACCACGATAATAAATAATTTATCGGGTCGCGGACCGGTATTTTGATTAGTTAGAAACGGAATGACAAACTTTTATATATATGAGGCATTCCACACCAAATGTCCAGCGAAAAAAATATGTGTACCGTAAACTTCTGAATAGGTTCTATGGATAGCCCTATATGGAACTTAGAAAATTGCGTTTTTGGTTTTTCAATTTTTCAAAAATTAACATTCTTATATAGTTTTGTATGGGCTATCGATTAAATTTTTTTTTTTTTTTTTGAAAATTTTCAGAACCCGTTCTGAAATTTTCCATTTTTTAAAAAAGCCAATTTATCAAAAATCCGGCTACTTTTTTTTTAAAATTTTTTTTTTTAAGTTTAGATGTTTGTCCATCCACACAAAAAACTCTGAAACACGTTCTTCGGTTTTTTCGAGAAAATCGCATTTGAATTTTAAATTTCATAACAATTTTGTAATTTGCTTGTGTTTTCTTGTTTTAACGTTGCGAATGAGTATTATTAATTGCATAAATATTTCTCATACGCTCTGTTGAAACAAGAAAATACAAGCAAATTACAAAATTGTTATGAAATTTAAAATTCAAATGCGATTTTCTCGACAAAAAAAAGAAGAACGTGTTTCTGAATTTTTTTGTGTGGAAGGACAAACATCTAAACTTAAAAAAAAAAATTAAAAAAAAGTGGCCGGATTTTTGATAAATTGACTTATTTAAAAAATGGAAAATTTCAGAACGGGTTCTGAAAATTTTCAAAAAAAAAAAAAAAAAATGTAATTGATAGCCCATACAAAACTATATAAGAATGTAAATTTTTGAGATTGTGGTGCATTCCGTTTTAATGTGATAAATATTTAATCAAGGCAACTCGTCACAAATTTGATCTTTTACCAATATTTGACCACGCCTCCTAAGCCCAGTTTTTGAAAATTTGTAAAACCAAAAACGCAATTTTCTTAGTTCCATATAGGGCTATCCAAACAACCTATTCAGAAATTTACGGGACACATGTTTTTCTGTAGCGGGACATTTGGTGTGGAATGCCTCATATATATTTTTTTTAAACTTTAAAAAAAATTTACGAAAACTCTGAAAAATTAGAAAAGTTCTGACTTTTTTTTAAGAAAATTTAGGAAAATATATAAAATGCTAAAAAATATCGAAAAATAAAAAAAGTGTATGCAAAAATCTGTTTTTTTTTTTTTATATTTAGGAAAATTCGGAAAAATTTAGTTACTCGTAATTCAAAACTTTAAAAAATCTCTGAATTTTAATTTAAATTTGATAAAAATAAAGCGACAACACAGGACAAGCGGAGATGTCGACATCTGTCAAAAGTCGCCACTCTGCCATCATCAGCTGTTTTCGATTGTCACACTTAATGATAAAAATAAAATTCTAAGGCTGCGTTTTTGACATATCGCTTTAACTTAGTTTAAACGGGAGTTTTATTAAACTTTATTAAATTAAAACCAAGTTTAACCAAGCATTCTGTTTTTCAGTTAAAGTTTAGCAAATGTCGATTAACGCGGTATTGCCATACCAAATATCGCATTTCCAATTAGAATAGTTGCCATCATCGCACATTTTTTCCATTAACATGGCAACACTAACCAGTATATTTGAAAATCAGAGGTGTTTTTTTTTGACATTTTTGTACTTTAGTTTTTTAACTCTCCATCATTGGTGAATTAAACTTAAAATAAACCACATCTCAAAAACAGAATTTGTAGTTTTAACTCAGTTGTAGTTAACTCACCTAAAACCAATAAATTTTACAACTCAAAAACTCAGCCTAAGAAACTTAGAAATAATTTAAAAAAAAACGTAGATTTCTAACGAATTCAAAAAATGATACTACTAGAAATTTAGAAAAATGTTAAACAAATTTAAAATTCTGAAAAATTTTAAATATCAGAAAAATTTTGAAAAATAGATAAATTCAGAAAAGTTCTGAATTTTTTTAGTATTTATATAATGTTTTCCGCAAAACGCCCTTGAAAAAAAGAAAATAAAAGTTACAGTGGGACATAAAACCAAAACAAGAGCTAAGTTTTTAAAACCCTTTGGGTGTTTTATTTTACTGTATTCTTAAATTTTATTTAGTCACATTCGAGATACCATAGAGTGTAAAATTTGTTGCACTGTATTTTCAAACTCCCCTGAGTTACTTCCAACAATGTTCATCTCTTTTCCCCATTAGGGAACCTCTACTTTAAACATAAAGATGAACCATAACTAAAAAAAAAGTAACAACAAAAGGCTCCAATAAAAAGAAAACGAAAGTGTTATCAAAAATGGAACCCGAAACAAAAAAACTAAAAGATACTGAATTTTAAATTGAAACAAAAAAAATTGCACAGAAAAAAAAAAATAAACAAAATCAGTTTTAAATGCAATTTTGCCAAACTATATTATTTTTGTACCCTCCACTTATTGTTAGTGGTAGGGGGTATATATAAGTTTGTTATACCGTTTGTAACTTATCGATAGATCGGTCTGGGACCCCATAAAGTGTATATTAGGGTTATGACTCATTTTAACCTAGACCAAATTTCAACTCGTTTGGTGCGGGAACTTTTTTAACGGAAGCGAAAAAGTAAAAATGCAATTCTTAATATTTTTTTATGGTCTTTTTGGCTAGGGCAGGTAAATTTTGATATTTGCAAAAAATTCAAAAAGTCATAACCCTAGTGTATAAATATAGCACAGAGTATATTTACTTGTTGCCCCGAGCAGTTTAGTATTTCATTTGCGAAATATCGGTTCAACGGCATTAAAGTTATGAACGAAAATGTAAGGACATCTTAAAAATTTTTGGTACATTTCACATAACCTAGAATATAAAATGCTTTAATTCGGCTGCTCATTGACATATGAGAACAGAATTGGATAACGAATGGTATTCAGATTAGTTCAAACATATTTTTTTCACAAAAAAAAAAAATGTTCGCGGAAATTTCTTTTTAAACCAAAAATTTTTTTTTTATCAAAAATTTTTTTCAAAATTTTTTTTTTGGCAAATAATCTTATCGAATGGTATTTACACAAGTACAAATGTAATTTTTTACCAAAAAATTTTCGCGGAAATTTTTTTTTCACCAAATTTTTTTTTCAAAAATTTTTTAAAAAAAAAAAAAAAAAAAAAATTACCTTGTAGAGGGTATCAATACATTCGCTAATGCCAAATTTAACTTTTTTACTTGTTTTCTTCTTCTTTCATTATTATTGTTGTTACTTTTAAACTTAAAACTGGTTAAGCTGGATTTTGTTGTTTTTTTTTATATTTTTTTGTTGATTTGGTTAGTTATTTTAAATGAAAATTTTACCCCAAGTGATTTTTAGAGTATTTCTTTAGTTTTTTTTTATTGTTTTTTTTTTATTTTTATAAAACTTTTAAGCCATTGTCATCATGTGTTTGTTTTTTTTAGGTTTTTTGCCTTTTGACCAAAATTTGTTTTTGCGGTTTTTTCTTGAGTGCAATAAAGACAATCTGCCGCTGCTGTTCAAAATATTGAAATTTAAAACTGTTGATATGCCAAGAAAAATAATATTAAAAAAAAAATTAAATTTCACAATTTTTTTTTTTTAAATAAAGTTTGAATAAAAACAAATTGTTCATATAAAATATTGTATTAGCAGGGAGAATTAAAGATACGAGGAGGTGCAAACTTATATATAGTCCCTAAGCCTAAAAATGGGGTTAAGTGTTTTAAATATTTTTTTGAAGAGACCTAAGAAACAGGCCTATTTGGTACTTTCGTAGTACTTTTATAAAAAAAAACTTCTTATAAATAAAAACCAATATTGCAAATTTTAAGTTCATAAAAAATTTACTTCTTTTAAAAAGTACTGCAAAAGAACACAAAAAATACTGTTTCTTAGGCCTCTTCAAAAAATTTTGAGAAACACATAGCTCAATTCTTAGGAGACGATATACTCCTCCTTTAATGATACCACCAACAAACCTACTTATTAAACATCCTGCTCCATAATCAAGTTCTTTAATTAACTTTTAAAATTGTTTGATTATTTTTCATTTTACAACTCCTCTTGTCATATATACTCTTTAAATATTAGCTGAATTTACACAATAAATTTGTATCAAATCACTGAACTTTACAAAAAAAAAAAAATATATAAAATGATATTACTTGAAGTGACAGCTTAAATGATTGATTTAACTTTTAATTCATGTATCATGATATTCTGCTGGAAATGTAGATAAATAATTAAGAAATTTTTTATTTTATCAAACTAAAATTTTGTTTTGAACATGTTAAATTTAACTATAAATGACAGAAAGTTTAACATTTAGGATTTTTTTTATTGAAGACTTGACATGAAAAAGGAGGAGATTCTTTGAAATAGAACGGTACTTAGTTACCGGCAATATTTAATACCGGAAAAAGGGTCCCCATTTAAAAAATTCTCCCATACACTTAAAAGAAAATCGTATATAATTGCGATGTGGTGAAGTACAGACACAAATGATAGCGGCGAGTCACTTTTGAAGTTTTGGTTTAGCACTAACCTGTATATTTGCAGTGACGGGTACAGCTTTTGAGTTTGGGGGGGGGGGGGAGGATTTTTTTTTACTTCAACTTAAAAAAAAATATCATCAATTCACCTTGTCGGGCGAGCAAAAACAGGGATACTCTTTTTTTTGCAAAAAAAAAGTGATGGAAAGCTATAAAATCATCAAATTTAGTAGTTCGAGTAAAATGCATTTCAAGTCTACACTCAAAAAAAAAAAAAACTGTAAAGTTAGCAAAAAATTTAGTTAAATTTAACTAAAAAAACACCTGATTTTGAACCTACTAAATTTTTAGTTAATTTAACAAAAAATATTTAGTTAACTTTTCGTAGAATGAATGTAGCAAAAAAACAGTAATTTTGACTAAAAATTCAGCTGAAAATTTCGTAACATTTTTTATTAGTTGAATTCAGCTAAACTTTTTGTAAAAAATTTTAAGTTTGTTAAATATTGGTTTTAAACACTAACACTTCACTTTTTTTTCTTTTTTTTTTTAGATTTTCCCAATTATTTTACAGTTTTTAGTACCCTTCGAAAACTTCTTTGTGGTAAATTTTACTTTTTAGACAAAAAAGTATTTTTTTTTTGAAAAAAGTATTTTTTTCTAAAAAAGCACATTTTCTAAAAAAGGCACTTTTTTCCTAAAATATGTACTTTTTTCTAAAAAGTAGAAAAAAGTACTTTTTTTTCTAAAAAAAGTAGTATTAAAGTACTTTTTTTAGAAAAAGTACTTTTTTTAGAAAAAGTACTTTTTTTAGAAAAAGTACTTTTTTTTAGAAAAAAATGGTTTTTAGGAAAATGGTTTTTAGGAAAAACATCGAAATATCGGTCGGGGACCACATAAAGTATATGGGGCATTCCATGTCAAATCGGACACTTTAAATTTTTTTTTTACATTTTCCCAATTTGTTTACAGTTTTTAGTACCCTTTAAAAACTCCTTCGTGGTAAATTTTCAGATTTTTTTGATGACCCGTTCAAAAGATATCGATTTTTTAAAAACTGTTAGTTTGTTCCTTTACTCAAACTTCTTTTACTCATAACTTCTTCAATAATGGTCCAAATTTAAAATGTTTTTCTTCAAAATTTTTGTTTTTCTTACGTACTTTTTTAAAAAAAATCCCAAAAAACTCTTAAAAGCGCTCTATTATGCGATTTTTAAGTTTTAAAATTTAAATCTCGTTTTTGAAAATGTTTGTACTCTTCGATTTTTATGAAATTTTTTTGTGTAAAGCTTCTATCGATTCTAAAAATTTTTTGCCCAGGAAAATTGTGGGATAACGATTATTACTATTTTTAAAAATTTTTTGAAAAAAATTTATTGTAATTTTCCAATCTTTAAATCATTTCTACTGCTCCAATGGTGCGTCTAGAGGGTCATTTATAAGACCGACCCCCATCAATTTTTTCGTCTTAACATTTCTTTGGAACAAACTAATACCCTATCTCCAATTTCTAAGGGGGCTCCCACACAAAATGATTTTTTTAAAATTTGCTCCAACCGCTCTAACTGCCCTAATAGTGCCCTTAGAGCAACAAAATGTATGACCGACCCACAATATTTTTTTAGTCCAAACATTTTCTCTGAATACACCTTTCCTCTATCTTTAACTGTTAAGGCGGTCCCCATACATTTTTTTTATTTTTTGTAAATTTGTTTTATTTAATCAGCTTCTACCGGTCCAATGGTGCGTCCGAGAGGGGTCATTAGTGAGACCGACCCCCATTTATTTTTACCCTACAATATTTTTATAAAACATAACTACGCCCTATCTCCACTCCCTAAGTAGGCTCCCATACAAATAACAGTTGGAGCAAATTTTATAAAATGTAATTTTGTATGGGAGCCTACTTAGGGAGTGGAGATAGGGCGTAGGTATATTTTAAAAAAATGTTGTAGGGTAAAAATAAATGGGGGTCGGTCTCACTAATTACCCCTCTCGAACGCACCATTGGACCGGTAGAAGCTGATTAAGTAAAACAAATTTACAAAAAATAAAAAAAATTTATGGGGCCGCCTTAACAATTAGAGATAGAGGGTAGGTGTGTTTAGAGAAAATTTTTGGAATAAAAAAATATTGTGGGTCTGTCATACATTTTGTTGCTCTAAGGGCACTATTAGGGCAGTTAGAGCGATTGGAGCAAATTTAAAGAAATGTTGTTTTGTGTGGGAGCCCCCTCAGAAATTGGAGATAGGGTATTAGTTTGTTCCAAAGAAATGTTAAGACATAAAAATTAATGGGGGTCGGTCTTATAAATGACCCCTCTATGACGCACCATTCGAGCAGTAGAAATGATTTTAAGATTAAAAAATTACAATAAAATTTTTTCAAAAAATTTTAAAAAATAGTAATAATCGTTATCCCACGATCCTCCTGGGCAAAAAATTTGTAGAATCGATAGATGTTTTACACAAAAAAATTTCAAAAAAATCGAAGAGTACGAACATTTTCAAAAATGAGATTTAAATTTTAAAACTTAAAAATCGCATACTAGAGCGCTTTTAAGAATTTTTTTGGAATTTTTTTTTAAAAAGTACGTAAAAAAACAAAAATTTTGAAAAAAAAATTTGAAATTTGGTCCATTATTGAAGAAGTTATGAGTAAAGGAAGTTTAAGTAAAGGAAAAAACTACCAATTTTTAAAAATTCGATATCTTTTGAACGGGTCATCAAAAAAAACTGAAAATTTACCACGAAGGAGTTTTCGAAGGGTACTAAAAACTGTTAACAAATTGGGAAAATAAAAAAAAAAGTTTTTCAAAGTGTCCGATTTGACATGGAATGCCCCATATATATTCATGCTCCCCGATCCGTCTGTCCGTCTGCCCGTCTGTGGAAATGGTGATCACCGTCAAAATATTACACGGAGATGACTGAAACTTAACATATTTATTGGAAGTTCTCCCGAGAAGTTTGGTGTTGCATTTGAGCGATATCGGTTCAGCGGTTCAAAAGTTATGGATAGAAATGTAAGGACACCTCAAAAATTATGGTACATTCAACATAACCTAAAAATACAAAATGCTTTAATTCGACTGCTGGTTGACATATGTGAACATAATTGAACACCAAATGGTATTTAAACAAGTACGAACATATTTTTTGACTAAAAAAAAAGCGGATTTTTTTCCCAATTTTTTAGAAATTGTGGAGGGTATCACTACATTCGGCAATGCCGAATTTAACTTTTTTTTGTTTTTTTTCTTTCCCCTTTTTCCACCCCTTGTACCCGCGCATTATATTTGTAACAGGGGAAGTGAACCAATTTTCGTTAGAAGTAGGCGGCAAGAGGTTCTTGTTTCAGACACATTGTCTGATAGAATTGATGATAGGAGAGTTTTGAAGGCGAGTTCTTTCTCAGATCATCGTTACATTGATGCCAAACCAATATTTTAGAGAGTTACAAACGGAATGAAAAACTTAATATACCCTCTGACACTAATTGCAAATGTAGGTTATAAAACCCTTGGATTAAACTCCAATTAATAACTTTTTTTTGTGCGTCTTTAATATCGTATTTAAAAAAAAAAAACTTAATAAGAAAATCGATCATTTATTTTATAAAACTCAACTAAAAGTTTTCTTCAGTTTTTTTTTTCCTTCAACCATCGTGTAATAGAAAAAGGAAAACTTTTTCCTTTTTTTGGTTTCAAATTTCACACCTTAAACCCTTTTTGTTTAACAAATTTACACAGAAAAGTAGAAAAAAAAGTAAAACTCTGAGCAACATCAATCACAGTAAAGTTTTATTGTCAAGCTTTTTACTTTGAAATTAAATTAAAAAGTTGATGTTTTCCTTTACACACACAAAAACGAAAAATGTAAGAGAATACAAGTTTTTGAAATATTGAAAGCTACAAGAAGACTTTGAAAACAAAAATTAATTAGGAAAGAATATTTAGTTGGTGATATAATTACTTATATGTTCAAAAAAGAAACGAAAAGCTATAAAATATATTTTTGATATTTTTAAAATTTTTTTAATGATTTAATTATTTAATTGTTTTTTTTTCTTCTTCTTTACAGGTACGTAAATAATTTTTTGAAAAATAGCAAAATTCAATTTTAAAATTAATTAAATGTATGTAAGTAAAAATTTATTTATTTTTTTTTTTTTTTGTAAAAATTCTTTTAAAGTTATATCATCATCAGGTTTTTAATAATAACTCTTACTAGTATACTACGTAGACGATATACTATGATCGTATACGATAAGACTCGTCTAAGACGACATTTGATAGACTAAACGTTTCGTTAACCCATTTCTTACCAGAAATTTAAACGTTGGAATTTTTTGACAAAACTTTCAGGAACGACTCCTTTTCGTCCCCTTATGAATAATAAATACAGATTTAAACGTTTAAAGTTGATGACATTTTTATTAGAAACGGCTCCTCCTCCCCTTGTGAAGGGCGGGCTTGTGAAATGTTTCCAAATATAATTTCTTTCTTTACTAATATACCAAACCATAAGAAAAACTCCCAAAAAATTAATTATTTATTAATATTTTTTCATGTTTTGTATTTTTTTAAGAAATTATAAGCGTGTGTTCAATCACACGCTGGTAAGAAATGAGTTAATAAAATATTTTATTAGCAAACCAAATTATGAAATACAATCAAAATGTTTTGTTTTGTGTTAAAACTCTCGGTTGTATGGACTAAGAATATAATGATTACACAGGGCAACACTTTTTTTGCCCGGGTTCTGATAGCTAATTTTGGTTAATAGGGGTTCGCTGATTTCAAATCTGTCTACCGTTTTTTGAGTCAGCTCTAGTTTTCGAGATATAGCCTAAGGAATCTTTGAAAATAGGCTATTTTTTGGCATGTTTGTGAGTCTATATTTACCAACACTAGTCTTACATCCAAAAAGTGAATGACGATTTTAGGTATGTTGGATATGCTGATTCTAAAAATGCTCTTACTTTTGTTGAGTCATCTTTAGTTTTTGAGATATCGCTAAAATAAAATTTTTAAATTTAAAATAAAATTTTTAAATTTAATATTTATGCCCTTTTTAATAACTCGGAAACTAAAGCTGTCAGAAAAAAGCTTATGCCAGTTTTGGAATCCTGGCATTCAATATAGTTAAGTTCGTGTTTAAAACTGAGGCTCTAAAATTTTTTTGGAAATTATAGCCAAGCAAATTTGGTAAAAAACGCACTTTTTCGACTCTTTAACAGCGATTTGCTCGCGAACGCGAGCTGATGGACACAATTGAATAACAGATTCGGAATCAGCACACTAAAATCCATATAAATCAGTTGTCAAAAGTCAGGCAAATTGAAAAAATTCAAATTTTGTGAACCTGTGTTATTCTTTGAAACTTACAGACACACATTTTAATTGGCACCCAGTGTGGGGCACTTATAAGACAATGCGAGTTATTTTACACTCAAAATAATTACTCTGTTAAATACTCTGTAAAATGACTGTAATCTCAATTCGACAGATATTTGACAAAGTTATCTGTCGAAATACAAATTTTAAGAAAATACTTTGAATTTTCTTGGTACCGAAAACAAAATTTTATCTGTAATTTTACTTTTTACTTTGTAATCTCTATTTTGCCGATAATAAACAGTTTTTTTTGTTAAAATACGGATTTTAGAAAAATACTTTGTTTTTTTCTCGTAACCAAAATACTAAATTTCATTTGTAATTTTACTTATTGCTCTGTAAAAATAAAAATGACATTAAAAAAACTTAAATATGACCGATATGACCCTATTTAAAAAAGTGTCTTAAATTACAATAAAAACTGGTAAATTTTGCGAGATGACGTGTAAAATTGGAGATACTTGTTAAAAACTCGCAATATTCACAAAAATAAAAAAGTAAATTTACAATTTGGAAGCATTAAAGCGGGAAAATTTAACAAAATTTTAATTTTAATTAATTTAATTTTAATTAACGTTTTTGATGCAGAAAAGTTTTACTCATAAAATGGATTTAACTAAAACTTTGTAAATTTACAGAGTTTTTTTGTAAAATTTTGAACTCATAAAATGCATTTAACTGAAACTTTGTAAATTTACAGAGTAATTTTGGTAAAATTCTTTTCGGTTTTATCAATATTTTACAGATAATTCTATAAATTTACAGTTTTTTTTTATCGAAATCATTTTACAGAGTTTTCTTCGTAAAATAACAAAAAATCTTGCTGGTTGGAAATCTATGGTATTTTCTGCTGGCTCAGCAGAGTATCTATGTAATTTAACAGAGTGATTATTTTGAGTGTAATTTTAACTGTTATACGATTTACCACGTCTTGTATGATATTCAACCGACAAAATATTTTATTTCCAAACTTTGATTTTATTTTTTTTTTTTATGAAATGCTCGTTTTTTTTTGTCTTTACAGTTCGAACTCTCTGTGTTTTACTGTTTGTATTAACCCTGCCACCTACTCTGTTTTTTATACCCTACACCACTCTGTGGTACAGGGTGTAATGAGTTTGTGCTAATGTTTGTAACTACCCGAAATATTGGTCCTAGACCTACCTTCAAGCATACCGATCGACTCAAAATTACTTTTTGAGTCGATTTAGCGATGTCCGTCCGTCTGTCCGTCCGTCCTTCCGTCTGTCCATCTATTGGTTTAAGCACGATACAGGTCGCAATTTTTCATCAATTGACTTGAAATTGGAAACTTAAGCATCTTTTGGTCCAAGGACGAAGCCTATTGAAATTGGAGAAAATCGGTCCATGTTAAGACCTAGCCCCCATACAAACGCCCCCTTTGGATTCGGCTTAAATGACTCTTATAACCGTATTAAAATAAATATCGCGTTTAAATTCAGCAGGTAATCAAATTTTATATGCACAAATCACCATTCCAAATTTCAAAGCAATCGGGTCAGTCATTCTGGTAGTCCCCATACAAACCACCTTCCCGATATTCACATAATTTCCTCAAAATTCATAAAAATGGAAATATTTGATAACAATTTTATTTTTAGGTGTTAAACGTGTACTTCAGTAACCAAATCAAATCGGAATATAATTGGACCATTTTTGGACTTAGTCTCCCATATAAAAATTTCGACCGATATTCAGTTAAATTGGTTTATTGACAAAACATAAACCAATTCCACTAAAATTTGATCTGTGTGTGTTTTCTGCACTAAATAAAGATCTAACAAAAGACAGATACAATCGGTCCATGTTTGGACTTGGGACCCATTTTCCGGAAAACAATGGTGTAGGGTATCATATGGTCGGTCTTGACCGACTATAACTTTCTTACTTGTTTTTTTTATGAAATGCTCGTTTTTTTTGCCTTTACAGTTCGAACTCTCTGTGTTTTACTGTTTTTATTAACCCTGCCACCTACTCTGTTTTTTATACCCTACACCACTCTGTGGCACAGGGTATAATAAGTTTGTTCTGATGTTTGTAACTACCCGAAATAATGGTCTTAGACCTACCTTCAAGCATACCGATCGACTCAGAATTACTTTTTGAGTCGATTTAGCGATGTCCGTCCGTCCGTCTGTCCATCTATCGATTTAAGCACGATACAGGTCGCAATTTTCAATCAAATGACTTGAAATTTGAAACTTAAGCATCTTTTGGCCCAAGAACGAAGCCTGTTGAAATTGGAGAAAATCGGTTCATGTTAAGACCAAGCCCCCATACAAACCCCCCTTTTGGATTAGGCTTAAATGACTCTAGCAACCGTATTATAATAGATATCGCTTTGAAATTTAACATATAATCCAATTTTGTATGCACAAATCATCATTCCAAATTTCAAAGGAATCGGGTCAGTCCTTCTGGTAGTCCCCATACAAACCACACACAAAAAAATAAAACTGTAAAGTTATCAAAATTTTTTTTGTTAACTCGAGTTTACTGGCTTTTTAGCAAATTTTTAGTTAAAATCAGCGTTTTAACTACTTTTTTAGTTAACTTCAATTTACGAAAATACTAGTTTTGTACAAATTTTGAATTAATTTGTTTTGTTGACTTTAAAACTGAGTTTACGAATTTTTACTAATTAATTTGCTGATTTTTTGTAACATTTTTGTCAAGTGAAAAATTTTAAACATTTCTTGTGTAGCCTCCTATGCAAATCTCATAAGTCCTACTTAAGCTGAACTTAATGCTGTGAAAAAAATAAGTGAAGTGTTATTGTTTAAAACCAATATTTAACAAACGTAAAATTTTTTACAAAAAGTTTAGCTGAATTCACCCAGCAGAAATTTTGCTGAACGTTCAGCAGCTTTTGGAAGGGGAACTTGAGTAAAGGAGCGCATCCAATTGCGCTGAATTCATGCATGATTCCCTAAGGCGATGTCCCACTTTAGAGCGCTAGTTGGATACACAGAAACAGCGCTCTTTAGATGCACTGAAATCACGTGTCTTTAGAGCGCTGATTTAAGCAGAATAAAGATGCTGTAAATTCATGTATCTTTTTAGCGCTGATTTAAGCAGATTAAAGATGCAGTGAATTCATGTATCTTTGTAGAGCTGATTTAAGCAGAATAAAGATGCTGTAAATTCAAGGTTGAAATCAAATAACTAAAATTTAAAAAAATATAACAAAAAAATTCATTCGTTTTACTTTACAAAACTTTATTTATGTGAAACAAAATGAAAAAAAAAAATCGGAAGTGAACATCAAAAAAATATCGGAAATTTTAATTTTCACATTTTTTATGGGATTTTTTTTGGGAACAGCGGTCAAAGATGCTATGATTGAAGCGCTCTTTGCAGCGCTGATTAATGCGCAATAATGATGCAGTCAAATCATGTGTCTTTGTCTAAAACTCATGTTTTTTTATTCAAAAAGTGTTAAAAATATTAAAAAGGAAAGCAAGTGTGAAATTTTATCAAAAAATAATTACACATTATAAGTTTTATATAAAAAATCTTAAAAAAAAATTAAAATTTTTTCCCCTTCCTTTTACTGCATCCCTAAGAGCGCTCTTTGGATGCGCTACGGTATGCTATAAACAGATGCTGTGTCGCCAAAATCTCGATTTATTTCTGCTGGGCAACTAATAAAAAATGTTACGAAATTTTCAGCTGAATTTTTGTTAAAATTACGGTTTTTTCTGCTACATTCATTCTACGAAAAGTTAACTAAATATTTTTTGTTAAATTAACTAGAAATTTAGTAGGTTCAAAATCAGGTGTTTTTTTAGTTAAATTTAACTAAATTTTTTGCTAACTTTACAGTTTTTTTTTTTGAGTGCACCCTCCCGATATTCATATAATTCCCTCAAAATTCATAAAATGGAAATATTTCATAAAAATTTTATTTTTTGTTGTAAAACGTGTACTTTAGTAACCTTATCAAATCGGAATATTATTGGACCATTTTTGGACTTAGTCCCCCATAAAAAAATTTTGACCGATATTTAGTTAAATCGGTCTATTGGCAAAAAAATTAACCAATTCCACTAAAATTTGATCCGTGTGTGTTTTCTACACTAAATAAAGATCTAACAAACGACAGATCCAATCGGTCCATGTTTGGACTTGGGACCCATTTTCCGGAAAACACTGGTGTAGGGTATCATATGGTCGGTCTTGGCCGACTATAACTTGCTTGTTTTTTTGAAACTATTAAACATCTACGTTTATTTGAATTTTTATTTTTTATATTTATTTTCAAAGATTAGTTAAATCTACCATAAATAACACATTTATCAACATTTTATTAAATCTTTTTTTTTTTACCAAAATAAAACTTGAAGCTTATATGTTAAAATTTTTTATTTTATCATATAGCAATCATGCGTAGATATATCAGAGACTATGGCAACACCATATAAACCATAAAAAAAACTTTACGAACTCAAAACACCTTAAATGTTTATGTAGTTTTATTTTTTCTTCAAATTTCTAACGAAAATGGGAATTTTTTTTTGTTATTCATACATTTCATTTGGTTTCTAAACGGATTTGCTACTAACGGTTTTTAAAGCCATTACCCCATCTATCCATCTGTTGTCTATCTACTTAAATACATACTAGTTGGGTAGTAGAATTCATTCTATATTATGAGTAGTGGTATTTCTAAAGGTGTTCTTAATATATAAGGCATTTTACGCTAAAAGTACTGATATCGAAAAAATAATTGGTATTAAATCTAGTGGAGTTAGTTGTTTTTTGCCGTCAGCGGAAATTTGTTTATTATAAAAATTGTTATAAAAGCTTTTATCACAAGAATAACAAGTAAAAAAGTTAAATTCGGCCTTGCCGAATGTATAGATACCCTCCACAATGTAAAAAAACTATTAAAAAAAAATCGGCAGAAAAAAATTACGCGGAATTAAAATAGCATCCCTGAATTTTGGCCGTAAATAGACCGCTGAACCTATATGTCAAAAAAGTATTATATAAGGGTGTTAAAGGATCGCTGATTACGATTCTGGAAAAAAAACACCATTTTAAATGGCGGACACGATTTTTTTAATTCTTAGCTTTTTATACCCTCCAACCACAGTATGGGGGTATACTCACTTTGTCATTCCGTTTGTAACGCATCGAAATATCGGTCGGGGACCCCATAAAGTATATATATTATTGATCCATGATCAATTCTACGACATTCTATGAATGTCCGTCTGTCCGTCCGTCCGTTCGTCTGTCTGTAGATAACACAATGCAGTCCAAAATAAAACAGCTAGACTCCTGAAGTTTGGCACAAATATGTCTCATTAGACAGGCATTTTTTTTTGTCAACTTTCGATTTTCCCAAGTGTCCGGGCAAATTTTTATTGTCCTAGGTCTAAAACTTATGTGGTACAAATTTGAGGTCAATCGGATTAAATTAGCCCGTGGCGCCCGGCGGTCAAAGTTTTGGATTTTTGAAAAATTAAAAAAAAAATAAATCAAAAATAAATATATCTTTCGACACATCATGTTTGTTAGTTTTGATGCGCTGAGCACGAATATCAAAAAAAATTAAAATCGGTCGAACAATGTTCGAGATATCGCGATTTGAAATTTGCAAATAATGGCGGTTTTTTCCTATGTTCAAGAATTTTTTTTAAAAAAGGTCTCAAAATTTCATTCCGCCGACCCTTTTGTAGAGCTTGAGACAATCTTTCATTTAAAACTAATTTGAGCCAAATTCGATCATTTTAACCCGTGGCGCCCATCGATCAAAGTTTTGGCTTTTAAGAAAGTTTTTTCCGAAAACCCTAAACTTTGATCGGAGGGCGCCACAGGTTAAAATGATCGGATTTGGCTCAAATTAGGTTTAAATGAAAGATTGTATCAAGCTCTATGAAAGGGTTAAAATAACAAAATTTTTAGAGTTTTTTAAAGAAATTTCTTAAACGTAGGATAAAACCGCCCATTTTGCAATTTTTTGACAAATTTTAAATGGCGATATCTCGAAAACCGTTCGAGCGATTTTTATAAATTTTTTGATATTCGTATTCAGCATGCTAAAATTAATAAAAATAATGTACCGCAATATATTTTTTTTTTATTTTTTCATTTTCAAAAATCCAAAATTTTGGTGGAAATTTTCCAAAAGTCCAAAACTTTGATCGAAGGGCGCCACGGGTTAGAATAATCGAATTTGACTCAAATTAGTTTTAAATGAAAGATTGTCTCAAGCTCTACAAAAGGGTCGGCGGAATGAAATTTTGAGACTTTTTTTAAAAAATTTCTTGAACGTCGGAAAAAACCGCCATTATTTGCAAATTTCAAATCGCGATATCTCGAAAACTGTTCGACCGATTTTAATTTTTTTTGATATTCGTGCTCACCGCATCAAAGTTAACAAATATAATGTGTCGAAAGATATATTTATTTTTGATTTATTTTTTTTATTTTTTCAAAAATCCAAAACTTTGACCACCGGGCGCCACGGGTGAATTTAATCCGATTGGCCTCAAATTGATACCACATGAGGTTTAGGCCTAGTAGAATAAAAAAATGCCCGGACTTTTAAAATCGGAGAGAAGGAAAATTTCCTATACAGAAAAATGCCAGTCTAATGTCTCATGTTCATAGGCAGGTTAAGTTCGTGAATGGGCAAAATCGAGCCAGATGGAAAAAAGTTCCCCCTTGAAGAACTGAACCTCTAAAAAAATACACTTTTTTTATATGTTTTTTTGTATTTTTGTTAAATAAATGAAACATTTGGTACTTTTATCGCGATGGGAAGGTGCTCTCAACGTCCCCCACTGACCTCATCACCCCCCCCCCCCCCCCCAAAAAAAAAATCCACTGACAATAATTTTTTTTTTTGTAATTTTTTTACATTTTGGAGGGTATAAAAGATTCGGCGCAGCCGAATTTAACACTCTCTCTTGTTGTATTCAAGATAACTTTTGTTGATGTATTTGAAGTCGCTAATAACGATCTCAGCCTTAACAAGTAGAGAAGTTAAATTCGACTTGGCCGAATCTATGAATACCCTCCATAAGGTCCTTTTTAAGTGTTAGTAAATTTTCTAACGTGAAAAAAATAAAATTTTTGATTAGAAATATTTTATTTTGTGTAAAACAATTTTTTTAGTAATTTTTGAAAAAAAAAAAAAAATAATTTACTAAATTTTTTTTGAGTGTAAAATTTTTTTTGAGTGTATTTTTTTTGTTTTTAGTTTTAAAAATATTTTTGAGTGACAAAAATACGTTGTAATATATTTTTGTGACTTAGCAATGTTTTTAAAACATGTTTAACGAGTTTTCAACACGTGAATTCAAGCTGAAACTAATCTGAAATTCACGGTTTTGCTAATAAATTTTGAACCACTAGACCGATTTGGTTGAAATTCAATACGATCTAGGCCAGGGGAACGACAAATATATATGCCAAGCTTCAGCCTCCTCAGAATAGCGTTTCGAAAGTTAGCTTGTTTTTTATCTCATAAATTCACTAAAAACCCTTGCCGAAATTCAGTCTTTTGCTCATAACTTTTGAACCACTGGACCGATTGCGCTGGATTGCAATACCAACCTGATCAGGTAAATGCCCAACATATATGCCAAACTTCAGAAGCCTCCGTAAAGTCTTTCAAAAGTTAGCGTGTTTTCAACAGACATACAGATGGACGGATAGACGGATGGTCATCGCTAGATCGTCTTAAGATCGATCGAGGATCATGAATATATATACTTTATGAGGTCCTAGACCAATATTTCGAGGTGTTACAAACGGAATGGCAAACTTATATATACCCTCTATCACTAGAGTGGAGGGTATACAAATTCAAAATGGCGGATCCAATATGGCAATAAATACAAATTTAAGTTTTTAAATGTTGTCTATTTTGGCTGATTTTGAGGGTTTTTAGATCAGATTTTTTAAATTTAAAGTGGCGGATCCAATATGGAACAAATGTAAAGTTTTTTTATGTTGTCTATTTTGAATGGCAAATCTGATTTTAGAATAAAATATTTGATAGTCAAAATGGCGGATTAATATGGCGGTCAAAAATTAAATTTTCACTAGGAAATGATTGGGCAACGTTGATCACGAGTACGAATTTCGATTTTTTTAAAACAAAATGGCGGATCAAAAATGTAGAGCACAGATTTTTAAAACATGTACAATGTTAACATTCTTAATATTTTTTAAATTCCTTATTTTGCTTTTATCAGAAGACTTTAAACAAATATTTCCCTTTTAAATGCGTCAAAAAGTTGACATATTCAGTGGCACATTTAGGAGGGAACTTTTTTTATTTATAATTAGCGTTTGCCATCCTAAATGTACAAATAATGCTACTAGCTAACAATTTCATAAACAAATATTTAAAATGCTATCGCCTTAATGTGCCCGCTTAAATGCGTTCCAATTTTTAATGTTTAGAGATGGACGCTGGTCACTTGAATTGAGCCTCATCGAAAGTCCAGCTACTCAAATCAAATTTTTTGTTCGGGAGTGATAAGTTAGTGAGTACATTTTTTGCGTGAGTGATTTGTTGTGAGTGCCATTTTTAACACAACTACAGAAATAATTCTATTTTTGAAAACACAATGAAGTTGTAACAACCATATTAGGAATGTCACCATCGATCTGATGTTGTGACGATCACAACATGGTTGTGAAAACTGAATTACTGGTTACGACAAACGAAATTACCAGTGCAGCAACCAAATTATTTTTCTTTCAAAATGAGATTGGGATAATTTTTATAGGGACAACTGTTTATTTTTGTATGTGAATATCCTCCGACTGTTTATTTTTATTATTTGAAACTTTCAGCGAGGGCTGATGTTTAACAGTTTATACGAATCATTTTATTTGCAATCACCTTTATAGTCATACATATATTTTTTCGGTATTAAAAACTGCGTTAATGCATTTCAGTTATTCAGTTTTTCGTTTTTTTTTTCATACATATTTCAGTTTTTTTTGTTTGCTGTTAGTTTGTTGTTTGGTTTGAAATGAAAGACTGACTATATTTCTACACACAAAAAAAAAAATTTCAATTTCAATAAAAAAATTCACGAATTCAATAAATAAATTAACTAAAAAAGCCGCGGTGAAGATTTTCACGAATTCAATAAACGCATTTGTAAGTCGTTTGCTGAAAATAATTTCAATAAACAAATTTCAAGATTCAATAAAAAAGTTTATT
This sequence comes from Pegoplata infirma, assembly GCA_963921195.1. Taxonomy (NCBI): domain Eukaryota; kingdom Metazoa; phylum Arthropoda; class Insecta; order Diptera; family Anthomyiidae; genus Pegoplata; species Pegoplata infirma. Next base: position 14,250,732 of record OY992540.1, read on the forward strand.
GATTTATTTTTTTTTTAATATTTTTTTTAGAACTAAAGAAAAAAAAAATTTTTTTATTTGTTTTTTTTTTTTTTTTTATTTATTTTTATTTTATTATTTAATTGTTTTCTTTATTTCTTACTTTTTCTCAATTTATTGTTTCCATTGAGCTTTGAACAGCATACCTCCTGTTTAGAATGCTGGCGGTCTAACTAACTGAGCTAAAGCATGACAACAAGTTTTAACGCATAAAATCAATTTGGTTTTAAATAAAAGTAAACAAGAATTCTGAAACACTCACATAATTTTGTCAGTAATGGTAAAAGAAAAAATTCTCAATTGAAATTAACAAAAGAAAAAAATACTGACTAATTTAGTTGAGTGCATCACTTTCACTCTCTAACTTATAACAGTAAAAACATTTAACACACAACTATACACACACACACGCATTCACAAACAAATTGTGTTTTTATTTCTATTTTGTTCTTGCTTGTAAGTAGATGACAGAATTTAGCCGACAAAACTATAACACTGTTTTGGCGTTATGCGCTAAGCGGTGGATAAACTTATTACTTTTTTTGGGGGTCGTTGGTTCGAATCCCCATCAGACCCAACTTTTTTTTTTAAATATTTTTTTTTTTAAGTTATTACTTTATTTGAAATTACTATGTGTAAAAAAAAGAAACACAACAAAACTTGCCGACGGAATGAATTGAACATAGTTTTTTTTTTTTAATTTCAATAAATTTTTTTATTGATACAATAAAAAAATTTATTAAAAATATTTTTATTTTTAATAAACGTGTTTATTAAAATTTTCTTAAATATTTTTTTTTCTGTGTAGTATTTCCAAAGTGTGTTTTATAGAGTAGTACGAGTAGTATTATTGTGTGTCTTTGGAGTGCTGAAAGCATAATGAGGAAAAACAAACCGTTAAAAACAAACCAGTTATTATGATTATTTAAGCACTATAATGGCAAGAAACAAACAAAAAAAAAAGTTGTTTCTACCACACTACCATTTCTTTTGATTTCTTTTATTTCTTATTATAATTATGTTTTTAAAGTTTTGTTTGAAGAAGATTTTTTTTTATAAACCATTATTAATATGCATAGCAGTTTTTATTTTGTAATTTGAACTAAAATGCGCGAAAATCCAGCATTTCGTCATCATAAATTACAAAAATCTTGCAATTTTTATACTTTGTTTGTAACTCATAATTCATAATCCTCAATCGATTTTATGTTGATTTCGTTAGATTTCCCTGTCTGTTGAAATTCGTTTTTTTGATGGAACTAAAAGAGCAAAGTGACTGACTTTAAGGGAACATATTTATTGTCCTATTACAAAGTTTGTGTGTAATTTTGGGCGAAATCGGTCCATGGGGTTAAAAGTTATTAGTAACAAGTAGAAGAGTTAAATTCGCCTTGGCCGAATCTAAGAATACCCTCCACAGTGCCCTTTTTAAGTGATAGTAAATTTTCTAACGTGAAAAAATAAGATTTTTGATTATAAATATTTTATTTTGTGTAAAAAATCTTTTTTTTTTTTGAAAAAAAAAAATAAATAATTAACTAAATTTTTTTTTGAGTGTAAAATTATTTTTGAGTGTAAATTTTTTTCGAGTGTATTTTTTTTTAGTGTAAAAATATTTTTGAGTAAAAAAAAATCGTTCTAAAATATTTTTGTGACTTACCAATGCTTTTAAAACATGTTTAACGGGTTTTCAACACGTGAATTTAAGGTGAAGCTAATCTGATATTCACGGTTTTGCTAATAACTTTTGAACCACTGGACCGATTTGGCTGAAACTCAACACGAACCAGGCCTGGGGAACGACACATATATATGCCATGCTTCAGCATTCTCAGACTTGCCTTTCGAAAGTAAGCGTGTTTTTTATCTCGTAAATTCACGAAAACCCCTTGTCGAAATTCAGTCTTTTGCTCATAACTTTTAAAGCACTAGACCGATTTCGCTTGATTGCAATACCAACCTGACCAGGTAAATGCTCAACATATATGCCAAACTTCAGGAGCCTCCGTAAATTCTTTAAAAATTTAGCGTGTTTTCAACAGACAGACGGACGGATCGCTACACTGAAAAAAATAGCTTCGTGAAATTAATGAAAATTGACTTAACCTTAATGAAAAATGACTCACGTTTTCAACCGAAGACAGGTTTCATTTGATTAATGAAACTGGTGTCATTAAAGTTCCTTTCAATGAAAACTTGCATATAAATAATGAAAATATTCGTAGAACTTGTTTGAAACGTTTTATGAAGTTTTTCATAAAATGTATGAAAATATCCATTGATTAAATGTGGAATAGTAGTTGGTAATGAGCGTATGATAATTGCTTTTTACATGTAACTAGTTGCTAACTTTATTAAGGTTTTGATATGGGAATTACGATAAATTCATGTTGGTTAAAGTTATCAAAATTTCCATAGAAAGCCCCTAATCAAGTTAGGAACAAGTTACCTAAAAACAGCAAGTATCATACACCCATAAGTGAAAATTTGCATTAATAACAATTTTGGTAAGTCACATGTAACCATCACTGTAACTGTCACTGAAATTTTATTTAGGGGCATGTAACAGACTCAATTCCGATCGGATTTGAAAAAAAGTTGTTACTCGTACAACGCAAAACAATTTTTTTTTCGGAATGAAATCACTTTCAAAAATCAAAGTGGAATTGAATTGCTAAAAGTGGTTTCATTCCGAAAAAAAGTATTTGCTTTGCGTTTTACGAGTGAACCACTTATTCCACTTCCCAACGGAATTGAGTCTGTGACATGACCCTTAATTGCACACTTTTTATGGTTTTCATCTAGTTTTTACAAACAACAAAATTTTACTCCAAACTTAAATTGGTCTGAATTGTCATATAAGGTAAACTATAAAAGACAAAAACGCGATGACTTTAAAAACACGTGCTGCCAAAACGTAGCAACAACGTAGCAATGGAACAACACAAATTACCCTACATTTCATCACAAAATTTTAATGACTTAAAAAACTATTTTTCTGTTGCAAATTATATTATAATTTATAAGAAACAGTCAAAAGAAACACTTATACGGAACTTTTCACTTGTAATTTCAATTAGATATAACCAGCATAACACCCACACACAAGTTTCAACAACAAAGCAAAAAAATATAAAATTATTTTATTTTATTAGAAAAAAGTTAACACACATGTAAAAATTACAATTAGACTAAACACGCGTGGTGTAATAAACGTCGTATGTTTTTGTTCTGTTTTCTTTCTCTTATTCGCAACGCAGAGTTGTATTTAGTTCTAAAAAATCTATGATATTTTTTAATGAAATTATGAAATCTAATGAAACAAGTTTCATAAAATTTGTTCATAACATGAATGAAATTTCAATCATTTTATGAATTCCTTCATTTAAGTAATGAAAACAAAATAATGAATCCGTTTCATTAATATCAAGAAGATTATTTTTTTCAGTGTAGATCGTCTTAAAATCGATCAAGGATCATGAATATATATACTTTATGGGGTCCTAGACCAATATTTCGAGGTGTTACAAACGGAATGACAAACTTATATATACCCTATATCACTAGAGTGGAGGAGGGTATAAAAACGACATTTTCCGAACTTCGATGTATTTATTCAAAGTTCAATTATTGATTATTTTTTGGTTAGAGGAGGGTATAAAAAGATTGCTATTACCTTTGTAACTCATCAAAATATATGATAGGACCCCATTAAGTTATCGCAGAAAAGTTCACAGATTCTGAGACATTTTTCTTATAGAAAAATACTCAGATTCTGAGACATCTTCTTTATAGAAAAATTCTCAGATTCTGAGACATTTTTCTTATAGAAAAACTCTCAGATTCTGAAAAATTTTCTTACAGAAAAGTTCTTAGATTCTGAGACATTTTCTTATAGAAAACATTTTTCTCATAGAAAAATTCTGAGACATGTTTCTTATAGAAAAATTGTCAGATTCTGAGACATGTTTGTTATAGAAATATTGTCAGATTCTGATACATTTTTCTTATAGAAAAATGTTTCAGAATCTGAGAATTTTTCTATAAGAAAAATGTCTTAGTGTCTGATAATTTTTTTATATGAAAAATTATCAGATTCTGAGACATTTTTGTTTTCCATAAGAAAAAATCTCAGATTCTGAGACATTTTTCTTATAGAAAAATTCTCAGATTCTAAGATATTTTTCTTATAGAAAATCTCAGATTCTCAGACATTTTTCTTATAAAAAAATTCTCAGATTCTGTGACGTTTTTGTTAAAGAAAAATTCTCAGATTCTGAGATATTTTTTTTTAGAAAATTCTTAGATTCTGAGAAATGTTTCTTATGGAAAAGTTCTCAGATGCTGAGAAATTCTTGCTAAAGAAAAATTCTCAGATTTGAGACATTTTTCCTATAGAAACATTCTCAGATTTTGAGAAATTTTTCCTAAAGTAAAGCTCTCAGATTCTGAAACATTTTTCCTATAGAAAAATTCTCAGATTTTGAAACAAGTTTCTTATAGAGATTTTGAGACATTTTTCTTATAAAAAATTCTCAGATTCTGAGACATTTTTCTTATATAAAAATTCTCATATTCCGAGACATTTTTCTTATATAAAAATTCTCAGATTCTGAGACATTTTACTTACGGAAAAATTCTCAGATTCTGAGACATTTTTCTTATAGAAAAATTCTCAGATTCTGAAACATTTTTCTTTTAGAAAACTTCTCAGTTTCTGAGACATTTTTTCTACAGAAAAATTTTCTTTTAGGAAAATTCTTGGATTCTGAGAAATTTTTCTTATAGAAAAATTCTCAGTTTTTGAGACATTTTTCTTATAGAAAAATTCTCAGTTTTCGAGACTTTTTTTTATATAGAAAAATTGTCAGATTCTGAGACATGTTTCTAATATAACAATTTTCAGAATCTGAGAATTTTTTCATAGGAAAAATGTCTTAGAGTCTGAGAATTTTTCTATAAGAAAAATTCTTAGATTCTGAGACTTTTTTTTATACCCTCAGAGAAAAATGCTTCGTAATATTTTTTTAACATGGTTTCATAAATATTTTTGTTATGAAACTTTCATAGATATAATAAAATTTTATGTAAAAAGTCTATGAAATGCACTTCATACAATTTCATGATTTCATAAAAAACAAGTAAGAAAGTTATAGTCGGTCAAGACCGACCATATGATACCCTACACCAGTGTTTCCGGGAAAATGGGTCCCAAGTCCAAACATGGACCGATTGGATCTGTCGTTGTTAGATCTTTATTTAGTGTAAAAAAACACACACATGTCAAATTTTAGTGGAATTGGTTTATTTTTTGTCAATTGATCGATTTAACTGAATATCGGTCCAAATTTTTATATGGGGGACTAAGTCCAAAAATGGTCCAACTATATTTCGATTTGATAAGGTTACACGTTTAAAACCTAAATATAAAATTTTTATCAAATATATAAGTTTTTATAAATTTTGGGGGAATTATGTAAATATCGGGAGGGAGGTTTGTATAGGGAATACCAGAAGGACTGACCCGATTCCTTTGAAATTTGGAATGGTAATTTTTGCATACAAAATTTGATTACCGGCTAAATTTCAAAGCGATATCTATTATAATAGGGTTATTAGAGTCATTTAAGCCGAATCCACAGGGGGCGTTTGTATGGGGGCTAGGTCTTAACATGTACCGATTTTCTCCAATTTCAATAGGTTTCGTCCTTGATGCTTAAGTTTCATATTTCAAGTCAATTGATTGAAGATTGCGACCTGTATCGTGCTTAAACGGATAGATGGACAGACGGACGGACATCGCTAAATCGTCTCAAAAAGTAATTCTGAGTCGATCGGTATGCTTGAAGGTAGGTCTAGGAGCAATATTTCGGGTAGTTACAAACATCAGCACAAACTCATTATACCCTGTACTACAGAGTGGTATAGGGTATACAAATTTATAAACGTGTCATATGATTTTTTATAATATGATTTAAGAAATTGGGGAAATTGGGAGCTCCTGAAGACGATTTTTAAAATTCTAATTCCTTATTTTAGTTCTTCCAATGTAAATATCATAAATTTTTTTTCTAAAAAAAAAAATAATGCATTTGCTTTATTAATGAAACATTTCATAAATACTATGAAACTTTTTTATAAATATAACGCAAACTTGTCATTTAAGTTCGTCCAATGTAACTGTTTCATAAATATTATAAAATATTTTATTAATACTATGAATGCTTTCATAAAAATATAATTTATTTTAAGTATTTCATAGTTTAAATGAAGTGGTTTATAAATACTATGAAATGGTTTCCTAATATGATCAAGTATTTAAGAAAAAATAAATTTAATCTATAAAATTGTTCATGGTATATATGAAACATTTCATAATACTTATGCAGACTTTCTTTAAAGTTTATGAGTTTTGATTTTTTATAATATGATTAAGAAATTGGGACAAAACAATTATAACTCCTGAAGAAAATGATTAAAATTCTAATTCATTTATTTTAGTTCTTCCAATGTAAATATCATAAATTTTTTTCTAAAAAAAAGTAATGCATTTGCTTTAATAATGAAACATTTCATAAATACTATGAAACTTTTTTATAAATATAATGAAACTTGTCATTAAAGTTCGCCCAATGTATTAATACTATGAAACATTTCATAAAAATATAGTAGTAATTTATTTTAAGTATTTCATTATAATTATTTTATAGTTCAAATGAAGTGGTTCATAAATACTATGAAATAGTTTCCTAATATAATCAAATATTTAAGAAAAAATAAATTATATCTATGAAACATTTCATAATACTTATGAAGAGTTTCATTAAAGTTTATGAAATTTTATTCATTATATTTATGAACAGTTTCATAAATATAATGATAAATTTCATAAATATTGACCCTATGAACAATTATGAAACAGTTTCATTGTATTTATGAAACTGTTGCATTGGACGAACTTTAATGAAGATTTTCATTATATTTATGACAGTTTTCATTAATATAATAGCTTTTTCTTTAAGTGTATAAGAAAAAATCTCAGATTCTGAGACATTTTTCATAACGAAAAATTCTCAGCTTCTGAGACATTATTCTTATAGAAAAATTCTAAGATTCTGAAAAATTTTTTATTCGAAAAATTTTACTTTTCTAAGAAATTTTTTTCCAAAAATTATTTTCTAACAAAGCTTTTTATGGCAAAAGTTATTCTTCTTTTGCTGAAAAAAATAATTATTTCTATTTTTAAGTAAATGTTACTAACCTACAATTAAATAAAGAACTAAAACGCCTATGGTTAATATAAGTATATTTTTTAACAAATACAATTTCTATTATTTTCCCTTCTTTACTGTCGTCATTTCCCTTCTCTCTCTCTTTTGCTGTGGGATTTTGCCATCATTCCAATTACAATAATAAGTTATAGAAATAAAAAGACCCAGTTTAGAATTCTACAAATAAAGCAGAAGATGGTTAAGAGATTACAAAAAAAAAATAAAGAATGAAAAAGAAATCACTTTAATGAAACCCCACCATTTATTGTCGTCTGGTGTTCTAGAAAATAAAAATGAAAAAAAAAAAATACAATAAAAAATTAAATAAAATAAAATCCGTATCCAAAACAGAGATGGAAAGGCAGAATTAAGTCATGGTACGGGTGTTTGAATCAAAAAAAGTACTTTTTAGTACTAAACGGTACTAAAAAATTTTTTTGCGTTATTAAGAGTTTTTAAATTAATTAAAGTTGTTATGATTCAATCTTTCCAATTAGAAATAAATAAAAATTGTTTAAGCTCGAGGACAGTTTTTTCTTGTAATTAAATATTTTTTATACCCTCCACTCTAGTGATAGAGGGTATATATAAGTTTGTCATTCCGTTTGTAACACCTCGAAATATTGGTCTAGGACCCCATAAAGTATATATATTCATGATCCTCGATCGATTTTAAGACGATCTAGCGATGTCCGTCCGTCCGTCCGTCCGTCTGTCCGTCTGTCTGTCTGTTGAAAACACGCTAACTTTTGAAAGACTTTACGGAGGCTCCTGAAGTTTGGCATATATGTTGGGCATTTACCTGGTCAGGTTGGTATTGCAATCCAGCCAATCGGTCCAGTGGTTCAAAAGTTATGAGCAAAAGACTGAGTTTCGGCAAGGGTTTTTCGTGAATTTACTAGATAAAAAACGCTATAAAAAAACACTGGGCATTTATATTTGTCGTTCCTCTAGCCTAGTTCGTATTGAATTTCAGCCAAATCGGTCCAGTGGTTCAAAAGTTATTAGCAAAACCGTGAATTTCAGATTAGCTTCATCTTAAATTCACGTGTTGAAAACCCATTAAACCTGTTTTAAAAACATTGGTAAGTCACAAAAATATTTTGCAACATATTTTTGTCACTCAAAAATATTTTTATACCAAAACCAAAAAAAAGTAAACTCGAAAAAAATTTTACACTCAAAAAAAAAAAATAGTAAATTATTTTTTTTTTTTTTCGAAAATTGCTAAAAAAATTTTTTGTTTTTAAATTTATTAAAAAAATTGAAACTTTTGCAAGAAACGAACTAAATTTAAACTTTTGTAGCATTTATTTGTCAGAGTTTGTGTGACACAAAACTGAAAACTTGGGGGTACATCGATAATTTGGTGAGTGAGAAAGTTCTACAAAAATAGTACTAAAGTACTAACTTTTCCATCCCTAATTCAACACAACAAGTAAGATTGCGTCGTTGCGTGTTAGATTCATAACCATTACCATTTGTTATATAAATAATAATATCTAGTTATACTTACTTTTCATAGAAAAATAGAATAGAAAAAAAATTTTAAAATTCTTTTATTTTTTTTTTCAATCAAGCTAAAAGAAAGTTAAAAAAAGAATAAGAAGAAGATTTGTTACACAAATAAAAAATAGTTTAAATAACTGTAAAAGAAAACTAGAAGGTATTCTAGCATAATAATCGCTTAAAAAAAAAACAAAAACCGCGATCTAATCTTATTGAAAAATATTAGCAAAAAACACTTAATAATATTGTAGAAAAATATTTTTAATGTTTACACCTTTTTGAACTGAAATTTAGAATAGCCTAGAAATTTTAATTGAGATGTGCTGAACTTTAGTTGCCACTTTAACAACCTCTTTTAACCTCTGAAATTCGTTGCGATGCCACTGCAGTCTTCCGAATTTTACACTCTAATTAACAACAAATTCCTATAATAATCTTAGAAAATTTCTAAAAATACAATTCTTATTGAAATTAGTAGAACTGTAGCCAATTCATCTAGCTTGAAAATTGTCTCAGTCTGAAATTTTTTCAAAAGCAAAAATGTCGAAGAATCTGAGAATTGTTCTATAGGAAAAATGTCTCAATCTCTGAGAATTGTTCTATAGGAAAAATGTCTCAAACTCTGAGAATTTTTCTTTTGGAAAAATGTCTTTTAGAATTTTTCTAAGAAAAACCAAGTAAGAAAGTTATAGCCGGTCAACACCGACCATTTGATACCCTACACCAGCGGTTACCAACCTTTTTGGCTCGCGTACCCCTAATTTTAAATTTTATCAGCCGCGTACCCCCTAACGAGTTTTTTGTTTTCGTTAAAAACTTCAAATATAAATATAAGAGTTATTTTGAAATTTTTGAACTGATAGTATTATTTTTTTTTTTTTGAAGGATTTAGGGGAGATCAAAACAATCCTGGTATTTTTTTGGAAAAATGTTCGCTATTTGGGGTGCAACTGAAAACACAAATTTTGAGCTGATTTTTCTGCAGAGCAAAAACGGCTGAACATATTGCAAAACTGATCTCAGCAGTCGATTCTACGCCAAAAATTAAAACATGGGACGTTTTGTGAACTCTTAAAATAAGTTCCAAAACCCCATCACAGGGGGCGGAAATATAAATTTTTTAATTTTTTTAAATGTTTTTTTAATACGAGGGCAGATCAATAATTCCGTGACTTTTCGAATAAAACACCCTCGTATATACAATGAAAGGGCATTTTGAGCTTAACAAAATGGTACCAAAATTTCCACTCTACCACAACCCGTCTCAAAAATGCCCAAAAACACGTTTTTTGAGAACTTTGACATAAATTTTCTCAAAAACCTGACATCACAGAAAAATTTGGAAATCATATTCGGAATCGATAGGTTAATCGAAAAAAGTGCTCAGATCTCAAAATATCATCCAAAAATATCGCAAAAAATGCTCTCTAAATTGCACAAAAATACGTTTTCTGTGAACTTTGAAAAACTAAAATTTTGCGTACCCCCGCGGACAGTTTCGCGTACCCCCTAGTGGTACGCGTACCATAGGTTGGTAACCGCTGCCCTACACCATTGTTTTCCGGAAAATGGGTCCCAAGTCCAAACATGGACCAATTGGATCTGTCTTTTGTTAGATCTTTATTTAGTGTAGAAAACACACACAGATCAAATTTTAGTGGAATTGGTTTATTTTTTTATCAATAGACCGATTTAATTGAATATCGGTCGAAATTTTTATAAGGTGGACCTAGTCCAAAATTGATCCAATTATATTCCCATTTGATAAGGTTATTAAAGTACACGTTTAACACCTAAAAATTAAATTTTTATCAAATATTTTCATTTTTATGAATTTTGAGGGAATTATTTGAATATCGGGAGGGTGGTTTGTATGGGGACTACCAGAAGGACTGATCCGATTCCTTTGAAATTTGAAATGATGATTCGTGCATACAATTTGATTACCTGCCACATTTTAAAGCGATATCTATTATAATGCGGTTATTAGAGTCATTAAGCCGAATCCAAAGGGGGCGTTTGGGTATGTCTAGGACCAATATTTCGGGTAGTTATAAACATCAGCACAAACTCAATATACCCTGTACCACAGAGTGGTGTAGGGTACACACAAAAAAAATTATTGGTTAACAATTTTTAATTAAATCTATTGATCAACAAAATTTAAACGAGTCAATCAATGTTTTGATTCAAATTTTTGTTATTTTCATAAACTGTCGAATAACAAATTTTCAACAAGCCAGATTTTTTTTTTCGCTTAAATTTATTTGAATAGATTAATTCCATAAGAACCGGGATTTGCTTTTTTTATTGTGGCAAAAAAATTGGAAAGCAGAAAAGGTGAATTTTTTGATAATTTTGTCATAAGCTTCCAATTCATTTGTTAAATCAATCATTATTTTGATTGACTATAAATAAAAAATTGATCAAATTTTTGATCAAAATCGAAAAAATATTTGATTGAAAAAAATTTCAATCAATCACCTATAAATTGATGATTGGTATAACAATTTTTTTGATCGGAGGAATTTCAATCAAAAAATTGATTGAATCCGCGTTTTTGTTGATTGAAATTCATTTCAAATTTTTTCTGTGTATAATGAAAACTTTTCTACAGGAAAAATGTTTCAATATCTGAGAATTTTTCTATAGAAAAAATGTCACAAAAGCTGAGAATTGTTCTATAGAAAAAATTGTCTTAGAATCTGAGAATTTTTTTTCTATAGGAGAAATGTCTTAGAATCTGTGAATTTTTCTATTGGAAAAATGTCTCAGAATCTGAGAGTTTTCCTTTAGAAAAAATGTCTCAGAATCTGAAAATTTTTCTTTAGAAAAAATGTCTAAGAATCTGAGAATTTTTGTATAGGAAAAGTGTTTCAGAATCTGAAAAGTTTTCAATAGGAAAAATGTCTCAGAACCTGAGAATTTTTCTATAGAAAAAAGAATCAGAGAATTTTTCTACAGGAAAAATGTCTCAGAAGCGGAGAACTTTTAAGTAGAAAAAATGTCTCAGAATTTTTTAATTTTTCTGTAGAAAAATATTTCAGAATCTGAGAATTTCTCTGTTGGAAAAATGTCACAGAATTTAAGAATTTTTCTATAGGAAAAATATCTCTTAGAATCTTCTTAGGAAAAATATCACAGAATATGTGAATTTTTAATCGGAAATGTTTAATTTTTCTATAGAAAAAATGTCTCATTTTATTATAGGAAAAATGTCTCAGAATCTGAAGAATTATTTTTATAGAAAAAACTCCTCAGAATCTGTGAATTTTTCTATAGAAAAAATCTGAAGAATTTTTTTTATAGAAAAAATTCCTCAAAATCTGAGAATATTTTTATAGGAAAAATGTCATAAAATCTAAGAATTTTTCAAAAGAAAAACTCTCAGAATCTGAGAGTTTGAAAATTTTTCTATAGAAAAAATGTCTCACAATCTAAAAATTTTTCGATATGAAAAATGTCTCAGAATCTCAAAATTTTTCTATATGAAAAATGTCTCAGGAACTAAGAATTTTTCTTAAGATAAATTACAGAAGGAAAAATTAAATTTTTTTTTATAGGAAAAGTATCTTAGCATCTGATAATTTTTCTATAAAATAGATGTCACAGAATCTGAGAATTTTTCTTCAGGAATTTGTTTTAGGATCTGAAAATTTTTCTATAGACAAAATGTCTCAGAATTTGAGAATTTTTCTATCTCAGAATCAAAAAATTTTTCTATAGGAAAAATGTCTCAAAATCTAAATCGTAGAATTTTTCTTTAGGAAAAATGTCTCAGAATCTGAAAACTTTTCTATAGAAAAAATATCGCAGAATCTGAGAATTTTTTATTAGGAACAATGTTTAAAAATCTATTAATTTTTCTATAGAAAAAATGTCTAAGAATTTGTCTATAGGAAAAATGTTTTAAAATCTAAGAATTTGTTTATAGGAAAAATGTCTCAGAATCTGAGAATTTTTTTTTAAGAAAAATGTCTAAGAATCTGAGAATATTTCTATAGAAAAAATTTCTCAAAAAATATAGGAAAAATGTCTCAGAAACAGAAAATTTTTCTATAGGAAAAATGTCTCAGATTCAGTAGGAAAAATGTTTAAGAATTTAAAAATTTTTCTAGAGGAAAAATAATTCAGAATCTAAGAATTTTTCTATAGGAAAAATGTCACATAGAATTTTACTTAGGAAAATTGTCTGAGGTATGTCTAATTTAAAGATTTTTTTTACATTAAAAATGCCTCAGCATTGGATAATTTTTCTATAGAAAAAATGTCTCAGAATCTGAGAATCTTTCTATGGGAAAATATGTCTCAGAATCTGAAAAAGTTTCTGTATGAAAAATATCTCAGAAAGTGGACAAAAAGAGGTAAAATGGTGTACTTTGGTACTTTTTTCTTTCTTTTGATATAAGGGCCGTAAAAACTTTAAATTTAAAAGAAAACTTTTAGATGCTGAGACATTGTTTTTTCTTAAATTTTTCCTTCTTCCTTTTCCCTTAGAGGATCAAAAATTCCAAATCGCTTCCCATTCATAATCATTTTGTTTTTACAGGTTGAATTTTATTTTGCGTTGTAGAAATTAAAAATTTCCTCTTTTACCCATACAAATTTAAATTTTTAAAATGTCCTTCTGCTGCATGAGAAGATTTCGAAAAGTACCAAGTTTCCATTTGTACTGTCGTTTTGCCCACTTTAAATCGAAACTTTCAAAAGCAAGACCAATATTTTAGATAATCGAAAAAGTACCAAAGAATCATTTTAACCTTTTTGTATCAGAAATTCCTTAAATAATTTTCCATATTTTGTTTTGATGAAGGATCGAACATTTTAAAGATCAAGTTTTTATGACCATTTTTCCAAAAGATCGAAAGAGTACCAAAGTATACTTTTTTACCGTCTTAAAATCGATAGAAAAGTACCAAAGTACAATTTTACTCCTTTAAAATTGAAATTACTAAAAGGTCCGTTTTTTATGTTTCAATTTGAAGTTTCTATGAACAAGTTTTTGGGAATAAAATATATTTCTTCTAGGACCATTATTTCAGAAAATATAAAAAGTACTAAAAGCACTTTTGTGTACCTCCTTTGAATAGGAAGAATTCAGCCTTTAGTGTATATATTTTTCAGGAATTGGGTTGATATTCCAGAAAAAGTACCAAAGTATACTTTTTGCCCCCATAGAATCGGAATTTCCAAAAAATACTTTTTCAAGGATGTTTTTTTCCGTCGGACAATCCCTCTTTTCAAATTTCTTGTTTTTAAGACAATTGTTTTAGGAGATGGAAAAGTATCATAGTACACTATTATTTTACCCTTTAGATTTGAAATTTAAAAAAGAGTACTTTTTTTGCCTAAAAATCAAAATTTTCAAAAACCTAGTTAGACTAATTGTGAGTGGGTTTCTAAAACTGGAGACTTGAAACTGGAAATTTAGGCTAAGGGGGTAAAATGGGGTAAAAAAGCGTACTTGGGTATATTTCAAATTTCCTTTAATAATTTCCTACATTCTAAACTGATCCAGTTTCGAATGAAGGATTCTCATTTTGAAAAAAAAAAATACTTTTGGAAAATTTCAAATCTAAACGGTATAACAGTGTACTTTGGTACTTCTTACATCTCCTGAAATAATCGTCTTAGAAACTTAAAATGGTGAATCTTCCGACCGAAAAAACATGCTACAAAAAGTCCTTTTTGGAAATTCCAATTCTAAGGGGCAAAAAGTGTATTTTGGTACTTTTTCTGCCTCCTGAAATAATGGTCATAGAAATATCAAATTTGAAAAAATGGTTCTAGAAACTTGAAATTTGGAATAAAGATTTTGATTTTGTAAAAAAAAAAATGGTATTTGTAAAAAAAATAATGATATTTGGAATGTACACAGAAAAAAAAATGGCAATGAACAATATTCATAGCATTTATGAACAAATTCATAAAAATTTATGAACCTTTTCGTTAAATTTTTGAACTTTTTCACAAATAACGATTTATTTATAATTCCACAAATAATGATTTATTTATAAATACTATGAAAAAGTTTAAAAGTATTACGAAAAAAATAATAGTTTTTTATGAATTTGTTCATAAATACTATGAAAGTCGTTCATTGTGATTTTTTTTGTGTGCAGGACCTTCCAGCAGAAATTTCTTAGTAATTGTCTACTACTAACTTTCATTTCAATAATTTTTATTTGTTTTTTTTTTTGGTTAAAGCCATTAACATAAGGATGGTTTAGAAAAACCAAAACTTATACTAAATTAACAAGATGGCTACACCACACAAAGTACATTTACTCATGATACTTACAAATAAAAAAATAGAAAAAAAAAATTTAAGCAAAAACGTGCGTCTGGCAGGATTTTAATTAAAATAAAAATGTTACTAAACATAAAATCGTTGTTCATTCGTGTAGACCAAAGTATGTGTGGGGTAGTTTAAAATAATAATAAAAAAAAATATCCTTGAACTGATATACCGACCATTATGGTTTTAAATATAAAAAAACCTCTCTCATAAAGTAATAGAAAAGACCCAACAGAATTTTATATGTTTACATATAAAAAAATATATAAAATACATGTTGCTAATATAAAATAATAATATTAAAGAAAACAAGAATCTTAAACCTTTAACGGGAATATAAAATATTTTCTACTAAAAATTCGAAAAATATACTAAAAATCCCAAAAAAGTAGTAAAAATCCCAAAATTATACTACATATTAAAAAATATATTGCAAATTTTAAAAAATGAATGTATTATTTCAAAAAAAGTACTAAAAATCTCACAAAATACTACTCCGAGACATTGTCGACAAAAGCTTCGCATATATTGTACTAAATACTAAAAATTCATTTATAAAAAATTGCAAAAAGTACTAAAAATTAAAAAAAAAAAAAAAATACTAAAAATGTTAAAAAAGTACTAAAAATGTTAAAAAAGTACTAAAGTGTTAAAAAAAGTACTAAAAATTACATATAATACTAAAAAAGTACTAAAAATCTCTAATAATACTACTCAGAAACAAAGCCGACACAGGCTCCGCATATTTTTTATATTTTTTTTCGAATTTAAATACTAAAAATTAATTCATTAAGAGTCCACAAAAGTACTAAAAATTTTCAAAAAATACTACAAATTTCAAAAAAGTACTAAAAATTACGAAAAAAAGTCCTAAGAGTCACAAAACAACTAAACATTTTCAAAAATTTACTACAAATAAAAAAAGTACTAAAAATAATAAAACTACTACTTAGAAAAATAGTCGCTAAAAGGACTAAAACTTCCAACAAAATACTAAAAAATTTCGAAAAAGTAATACAAATAGCGCAAAGTAATCAAAGTTAAAAAAAAATCAACACTAAAAATCCAAAAAAAAATACAACATATTCCAAAATATACTACAAATTGTAAAAACGTACGTATGATTTAAAAAAAGTACTAAAAATCACAAATAAATACTACTCACCAGAGACTGGAACTTCATGCAAATGCATGTTTTTTCTTGTTAGTCTAAGAACATTGTTAATGCGATATATTTTCGAATCAACAAATTTACATTAAAATGGCATTGATTTGTTAGTGCATATTTTTGCATATTTTGGTAAAAATGCATATATTTGCATATTTTTATTATTTTAGTGATATTTTGTAATATTTAAGTAAAAATTTTTGCATATTTTGGTAAAAATGCATATATTTGGATTTTTTATGCAATAATGGCATTTTGTAGTGATATTTTGCAAATATTTAAGTTAAAATTCAAGTTTTGTAAAAAATTTTTGTTATAATTGTTTCGCAATTGTTTATAAATAAGTACATTTTTCAAATTTTATTTTTTATCAATGATGCCAATTTGACGCTTTTTGACGTCCGCAATAAGCGGGATTGTCCTGCTTTATGTTAACGATTCCAAATTCCCTCCTTTTAAGGCGTCAGAAAGGTTGACGTAGAAATAAGAAATTAATCAAAACATTTTTAAAAAAAATTTTGAAAAAAAAATTAAAAAATTTTCTTAAAAAATACAATCGCTAAGTCTTTTTTGCATAAATAAAATACACGTTAGATGATTAGATTGTTCACATGAAGTCTGGTAAAATTAGCAAACATTTCACTTAAAATCAGCAGATTTTTCAGCTAAACCCAGCAGATTTTTCTGTCAAGACAGATTTTCTCATATGGCTCAAAATGGGATTATTTTCAGAAGATTTTTGTGCAATAAATGTGTATACATTTAAGTACTTAATTTTGAACTTCGACAGGATCTTAGAGTTAATGTTATTTTATCAATGACAATTTCAGAAGATAGTGACCACATCATTGATAAATGCATTATTTTGTCCCCCCAAAAATATTCGAAAAAACTTTTAAATTTCCATCTCTTTACATAAAAAATATTGTTTCAAACTTCATATAAACTAATTGTTTTTGTCCCGCCAAAAATTTTAAAATCCCGCCATTTTCCTAATTTTTTTGCATTTGTCCCGCTTTTTGGAAAAAATTTTTTGGCAACCCAATCACATGCGTATCTGTAGAACGATCTTTTTTAATTTTTTTTTTAGAATTTTCTAAAGTAAATAATTTTTATTTATTTTCTTTTTAATCTGTAAGAAATAAGAATGAATTCTGCTGTTAGTTTTTATTTAAATAAAATTAAAAAAAAAAAAAATAAATGCATATTTTTTAAGTTTTTGTTGCATATTTTACGATTTTAAATGCATATTTTAAGCGCTTAAAACAATGTTTTTAGTTGCATGAAGTTCCAGTCTCTGCTACTCACAAACAAAGTCGACACATGCTTCGCAAATAATATGCTATAAAAGTACTACGAACTCTTAAAAAATTCCAGTGAGTACTAAAAATTACAACAAAGTACTAACAATTCAAAAAAAGTATTAAAAATACCAAAATAATGCAACATATTTTAAAATGTCATACAAATTACAAAAGAGTACTAATAATTCCAAAAAATTAACAAAAATACTACTTCGAAACATAGTCGAAACATGCTTTGCAAATAATAAAGCATAAAAAATTACAAATTCCAAAAATTTAAAAACAGATAACAAAATTTACTCAAAGTACTTAGAAATTACAGTGGGCTACAAATTACAATAAAGTATTTCTAATTCCAAAAAGGTACTAAAAGTTACAAAAAAAAAAAACTTTTCAGAAAATCGACAAATACACTTCAAAAATATTATACTATCAATTAAGTAAAAACTCATAAAAAAAATTTCAAATATTAAACTATAAAAATAAAATTCCAACAAATCCCAAAAAGTACTAAAAATTTCAACAAAGTTCTAAAAAAATAGAAAAACAGGTAATAAAAATTCCAACAATGTTTTAATTTTACAATTTAAGCAAAATAATACAACCTATTCTAAAATGTACTAAAAATTACTATGAAGTATTCAAACAAAGTTCTAAAAAACTAAAAAAAAGGTAATAAAAATTCCAACAATAGAATTTAAGCAAAATTATACAACATGTTCTAAAATGTACTAAAAATTAAAAATGAAGTACTTAAAATTATAAAAAAGTACTAAAACTCACAAAAAATACTTATCAGAAAAGCCGACACTTCGTTTTTTTTTGCTTCGAAAATAGTATACTATATATCAATTCAGTATAAATTCGTAAAAAAATCCCAAATAGTACTAAAAACTTAAACCAAGTACTAAAAAATTTTAAAAAGTACTAAAAATGCCACAAATTCATTAATGTCACTGAAAGTACTAAATACTCCAATAAAATTCTAAAAACTACTATTAATGTCAACAAAATTCTAAAAATTTCAAAAGAACACTCAAAATTCCAAAAAAAAATGCAAAACATATCAAACGAAAAATATCAAAAAAGTTATTAAAAATTAAAGAAATTGCTAAAATTAAAAAAAAAGCACTTTTACTAATTAAAACTATGACATAGAATAATTTTCAAGAAAACAATTTTAAAATTTTTAAGTTATTTATGCTGCTCATTTTTGTATGAATTAGACGACGCGTGATTCGGAAACTGTCAGATTCCATTCTCAGACTATTTAGCAAGTATAAAAACCCTATACTACAAGTAGCATAGAAAATTTAAATGGCAAATCGCTAATTTTTAAACAAAAATATTAATAAATATTCAACTTTAACCTCATTGAGAATTATAAAAAGAACATTGTACATTCCCAAGTAAAAACGTGAAGGATCAGTAGTGATCCGAAAAATGGATCGCTAAAATTAGTTCAGTTTTAATCGGATGGATACAATTTCATCCGAAAAATGGGTTTGTCTAATTATATAAACCCATTTTTCGGATGACATTGTATCCGTCCGATTAAAACTGATCTAATCTTAGCGATCCATTTTTCGGATCAGTACTGATATTTCAAATCTCGGATCAGTACTGATCTTACACGGATCAGTACTGATCTTTCAAATCTCAGATAAGATGTGATATATAAGAATATATCTTAACATTTTTAATCGGGTTCTCTTTGTTTAGTCACGGCTGTCAAGCAACCAGTCGTTGTTTTGCTAGACTTTTTGTTAAATAGTCTTGACAATGGAATCTGAAAAATGTCGCAACAAGTGTCGGCTGAGGTTTGCAAAAGTGAACAACATAAATAAATTTAAAACAGAAAAATAGTTTTCATGAAAATTATTCTATGACAATATTTTAATTTTAGTTAATGAAAGAAAAATTACCTCGAGCTGGAATAAACGTACTCAAAATATAATATTTTAAAGGTCGAATAAAAGAGTTTTTATTTTTAAATAAAAATTAATAAAAATTTAATTAATACTTTAAAAGTACTAAAAAATTCAACAACGTACTAAAAATTAAACAAAAGTACTACAAAAGTACCCCACTCTGGAGTAGTGAGTAATGGGCCTTAAGTTTCTGGACCTACAAGGTCTGCATTTCTTACCAAGGATCCCATAGATAACGATATCCAATCTAAAATCTGTTAAATGGTTGTTTGGGCCTAAAAATTCCCAAAACAGTGCTAAAAATTTTAGAAAAGTACTAAAAAACTAGAAACAAGTACTAAAATCACAAAAAACAAGTTAGAAAGTTATAGTCCATATGATACCCTACACCAGTGTTTTCCGGAAAATGGGTCCCAAGTCCAAACATGGACCGATTGAATCTGTATTTTGTTAGATCTTTATTTAGTGTAGAAAACACACACAGATCAAATTTTAGTGGAATTGGTTCATTTTTTATCAATAGACCGATTTAACTGAATATCGGTCGAAATTTTTATATGGGGGACTAAGTCCAAAAATGTTCCAATTATATTGCGATTTGATAAGGTTACAAAAGTACACGTTTAACACCTAAAAATAAAATTTTGGGGACTAGGTCTTAACATGGGACGATTTTCTCCAATTTAAATAGGCTCCGTCGTTGGGCCAAAACATGCTTAAGTTTCAAATTTCAAGTCAATTGATTGAAAATTGCGACCTGTATCGTGCTTAAACCGATATATGCACAGACGGACGGACGGACATAGCTAAATCGACTCAAAAAGTAAATCTGAGTCGATCGGTATACTTGAAGGTATGTCTAGGACCAATATTTCGGGTAGTTACAAACATCAGCACAAACTCATTATACCCTGTACCACAGAGTGGTGTAGGGTATAAAAAGTACTAATCGCCAAAAAGTTGATCGAACAGATCACAAGGATATTTTTCATAACGTGGCAAAGAAATTTGTAAAGCCCCTTAATGGCCCACACTTCGTCGGAAACGACTTTAACCTCAAGTTGCGAACACTTTAGATGTCTTTCTTGATTATGAATCTGCACTAAGAGAAAAATGCTTCATAATATTTATGAAATGGTTTTATACATGTGTTTGTCATTAAATTTCATTATATTTATGAAAACTTCATAAATATAATAAAGTTTTATAAAAAAAAATCTATGAAATGCAATTCATAACATTTTATGATTTCCTAAAACAAATGCATAAATGTTTCATATGGTTTTTTATAATATGAATTTTAATTCCTTATTTTAGTTTTTCCAATGTTAATATCAAAAATTTCTAAAATTTCTAAAAAAATAATGCATTTGCTTTATTTATGAAAGATTTCATAAATACTATGAAACCTCATAAATATAATGAAACTTGTCATTAAAGTTCGTCCAATGTAATTGTTTTGTAAATATTATGAAATGTTTCATAAATACCATGAAACATTTCATAAACATAATATTATTTTTTAAGTATTTTATTATAATTATGGAACTATTTCATAGCAACAATGAAGTGGTTCATAAATACTATGAAATAGTTTCCTAATATGATCAAATATTCAAGAAAAAATAAATTAAATTTATGAAATGTTTCATCTTATTTATGAAACATTTCATAATATTTTTTGATGAGCTTTATAAAAGTTTATGAAATTTTATTTATGAAACCTTTCATTAATATAATGAAAAATTTCATAAATATTGACCGTATGAACTATTATGAATCTGTTTCATTGTATTTATGAAACTGTTATATTGGACGAACTTTAATGAAGATTTTAATAAAGATTTTTGTTACATTTATGACAGTTTTAATTCTGTTTTTTATATATTGTTGGACTTTATATTTTATAACTGAAGTTTTTATTTATTTCGGTTTGAGTCCATATTAATTATTTCTGAGAAATAATTATTTTTGTTGTACAATGAGAAAATCTGAAAAAAATTAATTGACAACACAGGCTAAGAATTAGAAATACGAAATATAAATTCAAACCTAACGGACATTTTTCAAGACTTGAAAAGTCCTACTAAGGGTTGCAACTCTGAGAAAATCTACTACAGTGTAAGAAATTACAACTGTGTTGGAAAAAGTTAAAAATAGATTCATTAAGTTCGTGCTAAACGTAACATATGGGTAATGAAATGTGATATAATTCCCGTTCGCTTTTTCACCTTAATGTACGTTTAAATAGCTGATCTTAATCTTACACACCTACAGTGACAATCGAAGAGTGCTGACGAAGGAAGGGTGGCTTCTTCCGAAAGCTGTCGACATCTCCACTTAGCCTGTGTTGTCAATTAATTTTTTTCAGATTTTCTCATTGTACAACAAAAATAATTATTTCTCAGAAATAATTAATATGGACTCAAACCGAAATAAATAAAAACTTCAGTTATTTATGACAGTTTTCATAAATATAATGAAGCTTTTTCTTTGAGTCGGGGTGTCCAAATACTGCATTTCGACGAAAATCAAAATCTTCGCCATAGTCGTTTTTTAAAATATCGCGTTCAAACGTCAAAAAATTAACATTTCAAGCTTATCTCGAAAACTATGAAAGATATGAAAAAATTACTATAGAAAAAGTACATTCCTCAGGAAAAATGCAATAAAACTGCAAATTCATATTTTGCAATTGCAACATTTAAGGGTTAAAAAAAGGATTATAAAAATATTGTTTTTATAATTGATTCAAAATCAACAATATTCATGATTATGCTTGTTAAAAAAATATTTAATTTCCATTTTTTTTTAAATTTTGTTTTACAAATAAATTATTGTAAATTCACAATAATAAAATTAAAAATACAAAACATGCTAAATTAAACTTGATTCAAAATAAACAAGTAAAAAAGTTAAATTCGGCCTTGCCGAATGTAGTGATACCCTCCACAATTTCAAAAAGATTATTGCAAAAAACTTTTTTTAAAAGGAAATTAATTTTGAAAAAAAATTTTTTTTTTGAAAAAAAAAAAATTTCAGCGAAAAAAAATTTTGTTAAAAAAAATCCGCGATTTTTTTTCTTTTTTTTTGTCAAAAAATATGTTTGTACCTGTTTAAATACCATTTGGTGTTCAATTATGTTCACATATGTCAACCAGAAGCCGAATTAAAGCATTTTGAATTTTTAGGTTATGTTGAATGTACTGAAATTTTTGAGGTGTGCTTACATTTTCGTTCATAACTTTTGAACCGCTGAACCGATATCGCTCAAATGCAATACCAAACTTCTCGCGAGAACTTCCAATAAATATGTTAAGTTTCAGTCATCTCTATGCAATATTTTGTGCGCGACAGCATTTTCCACAGACAGACAGACAGACGGACAGACGGACAGACGGACATCGCTAGAATGTCTTAAAATCTATCGGGCATCATGAATATATATACTTTATGGAGTACCAGATCGATATTTCGATGAGTTACAAACGGAATGACAAACTTATATATACCCTCTATCACTAACAATAAGTGGAGGGTATAAAAATAAAATTATTTCAGTTTTGTTAAAAAATATTTTTTCAATTTAGAAATAAAATTTTTGTTTTAAATTATTAATAATAATATTTTCTTGTTCATATGCGTCTAGGCACGAACATTTTTGCGCAAATAGTAAGAGTATGATGTTTAATATTGTTCCATCATACAGTTCAGTATTCAGTATTTAGCGTATACAGTGACCGTTAAAATTCGACGTACGTTAACGATATAGTTAAAAACAATAGACCTAATTATTAACAAGTGTTTTTGTTAAAGGTGCTGTAAAGGTAATTTATTAATGTTTAAGTTAAGCTTAATGACGTCAAGATTGAGTAGATATTAAATGTGCAACGAGGGTGGATATGGAAATTGGAAATATTGAAAAAAATTTTTTTAGAAAATTCGGTTTTGTTTAAGCTTGAACATTTAAAAATTTAAAAATGCTCAAATATTTTATATTCTGTTATAAACAAATTAAAAAAAAATTAAAAAAAAAAATTTCTGCTGCAGTATTTAAAAAATTTTAATATTTGTTGGAATCGCATGAAAAAATTTTTGATAACCGAATATAAATTATTATTCTATGTTTAAAATTTTTAATGTTTGA
This sequence comes from Pegoplata infirma, assembly GCA_963921195.1. NCBI lineage: Eukaryota > Metazoa > Arthropoda > Insecta > Diptera > Anthomyiidae > Pegoplata > Pegoplata infirma. The sequence continues at coordinate 14,274,378 of OY992540.1, forward strand.
GCTTAAAAAAAAATCAACTTAAAACTATTTTGAAAAAAAAAATTCTAAAAAAGGTCTTTTAATAACATCAATTTCCATTTTGACCATCGAAGCGCATTTAATATTTACTAAATCTGGATGCCATTAAGCTTAAATGAAAGCCTGATAGATTACCTACACCACTATTTTTACAAAAGTACTTGTCTGTTAACGACTTACATCTACTACATAGTCGTACATAGACTTTTGAAGGCTACTGTATATATATTTTTTTGTGGTCAAATGAATTGGAGGTCAAAAAATGCAGATTTCTGCTAGAGTATTTAAAAAATTTTAATATTTGTTGGAATCGCTGGAAAAATTTCTTGATAACCGAATATAAATTATTATACCATTTTCAAAATTTTAAATGTTTGATCTCAAACAAAATCGACTTAAAACTATTTTTAAGAAATTTTCTAAAAAATGTCTTTCAATAACATCAATTTCCATTTCGAACCTCGTAGCGCATTTAATATTTACTCAATCTGCATGCTATTAAGCTTAAATGAAAACTTGATAAATTACCTACACCGCCCTTTTATCAAAAATACTTGTCTGTTAACGACTTTCATTTGCCACATAGTCGTACATAGACTTTTGCCATCTACTGTATATATATATTTTTGGTTTTAATAAAATTTTTACTGTAAAACATCACGTTACTTTTTTTTATATAATCAACTCAAAAAATTTTTTTTTCATATTTTTTTTTTGTTATTTCTCTAACATGCATCATATGTTTTTATAACACCGTTTGTAACAATATAAAGTCTTCTTTTTTATTTAAGTTTGTAAAAAATTGCAAAAAAAAACAAATTGTTAAAAAACAAGGTGGAATAACATGTGCCAGGCACTCATCCAGCCAAAAAATGCTTTCATAAGATAAAATAAAAATTTACAAACAAAAAAATACATTTTGAACGCGTTTCAATATATCTACATACTTGGGTAGAGCTAGAGAGAAGAAAAAAATATATAAAACGTGATATATTTGAAATTCTACTTTTGTTAATCTAAGTGTTGAGTAATTTAAGACACAAAAAAAAAATCAGCAATTTTTTTTTTCTTTCTACTTAAACTGATAAATTTTAAATCAGTTTTAAAGATAAGCGCAGATATTTAAAAATAAAAATTTAAATTAAAGAAAACTGTAAATATGCTGTTAATTGCATTAATGAATGAATCCTTAAAGTATGCTACAATTTTTTTGTTTCACTGTGGATTTGCTGAGGCAACCGGGCTTAAGAAAATAAATCACAATAAAGATTTGGGGGAAAAAGTTAATAAATTATTGACAAAATTTTAAGATTCTGAGGCATTTTTCGTATAGAGATGGTATTAGATTCTAAAAACTTTTTTGAGACATTTTTTTTTGTATAAAAAAAGTGTCAGACTCCAAAATAGTTTGCGTATAGAAAAAGTTTCAGATTCTTTGCAATTTTTCCCATAGATGATGATATCTCAGATATTTTTTCCATAGATTTTCTGAAATATTTTTTCCATAGGAAAAAATCTTTAGAGAAAATTTCAGATTCTTAGACTTTTTTTACACAACAACTCTCAGATTCTTAAACATTTCTCCCTCTGGAAAAAGTCTCCGAGTCTAAGATGTTTTTTCTATACACTGAAAAAAATAACCTTCCTGATATTAATGAAACGGATTCATTATTTTGTTTTCATTACTTAAATGAAGGAATTCATAAGCTGATTGAAATTTCATGCATGTTATGAACAAATTTTATGAAACTTGTTTCATTAGATTTCATAATTTCATTAAAAAATATCATAAGATTTTTTAGAACTAAATACAACTCTGCGTTGCGAATAAGAGAAAGAAAACAAAAACATACGACTTTTTATTACACCACGCGTGTTTAGTCTAATTGTAATTTTTACATGTGTGTTAACTTTTTTCTAATAAAATAAAATAATTTTATATTTTTTTGCTTCGTTATTGAGACTTGTGTGAGTGTTATGCTGGTTATATCTAATTGAAATTACAAGTGAAAAGTTCCGTATAAGTGTTTCTTTGACTGTTTCTTATAAAATATAATATAATCTTGGAACAGAAAAATAGTTTTTTAAGTCATTAAAATTTTGTGATGAAATGTAGGGTAATTTGTGTTCTTCCATTGCTACGTTGTTGCTACGTTTTGGCAGCACGTGTTTTTAAAGTCATAGCGTTTTTGTCTTTTATAGTTTACCTTATATGGCAATTCAGACCAATTTAAGTTTGGAGTAAAAGTTTGTTGTGTGTAAAAACTAGGTGAAAACCATAAAAAGTGTGCAATTAAGGGTCATGTCACAGACTCAATTCCGTTCGGAAGTGGAATAAGTGGTTCACTCGTAAAACGCAGAGCAAATACTTTTTTTCGGAATGAAACCACTTTTAGCAATTCAATTCCACTTTGATTTTTAAAAGTGATTTCATTCCGAAAAAAAATTATTTTGCGTTTTACGAGTAACAACTTTTTTTCAAATCCGATCGGAATTGAGTCTGTGACATGCCCCTAAATAAAATTTCAGTGACGGTTTCAGTGATGGTTACATGTGACTTACCAAAATTGTTATTAATGCAAATTTTCACTTATGGAGTATGATACGTGCTGTTTTTAGGTAACTTGTTCCTAACTTGATTAGGGGCTTTCTATGGAAATTTTGATAACTTTAACCAAAATGAATTTATCGTAATTCCCATATCAAAACCTTAATAAAGTTAGCAACTAGTTACTTGCAATTATCATACGCTCATTACCAACTTCTATTCCACATTTAATCAATGGATATTTTCATACATTTTATGAAAAACTTCATAAAACGTTTCAAACAAGTTCTACGAATATTTTCATTATTTATATGCAAGTTTTCATTGAAAGGAACTTTAATGACACCAGTTTCATTAATCAAATGATACCTGTCTTCGGTTGAAAACGTGAGTCATTTTTCATTAAGGTTAAGTCAATTTTCATTAATTTCACGAAGCTATTTTTTTCAGTGTAGAAAAAGTTTTTTTTTGGGAATAATAAAATTTCTTTTTTGTAAAAAATATGCTTGTACACTCAGAGAAAAATGCTTCATAATATTTATGATATGGTTTCATAAATGTGTTCGTCCTAAAATTCCATTATATTTATGATACCTTCATAAATATAATGAAGTTTTATGAAAAAAGTCCATGAAGTGCATTTCATAAAATTTTATGATTTCATAAAAAAACAAGTAAGAAAGTTATAGTCGGTCAAGCCCGACCATATGATACCCTACACCAGTGTTTTCCGGAAAATGGGTCCCAAGTCCAAACATGGACCGATTGGATCTGTCTTTTGTTAGATCTTTATTTAGTGTAGAAAACACACACAGATCAAATTTTAGTGGAATTGTTTTTTTTGTCAATAGACCGATCTAACTGAATATCGGGAGGGTGGCTTGTATGGGGACTACCAGAAGGATAGATCCGATTCCTCTGAAATTCGGAATGATGATTCATGCATACAAAATTTGATTGATTACCTGCTAAATTTCAAAGCGATATCTATTATAATACGGTCATTAGAGTCATTAAGCCGAATCTAAAGGGGGCGTTTGTATGGGGGCTAGGTCTTAACATGGACTGATGTTCTCCAATTTCAATAGGCTTCGTCCTTGGGCCAAAAGATGCTTAAGTTTCAAATTTCAAGTCAATTGATTGAAAATTGCGACCTGTATCGTGCTTAAACCGATAGATGGGCAGACGGACGGACGGACATAGCTAAATCGACTCAAAAAGTAATTCTGAGTCGATCGGTATACTTGAAGGTAGGTCTAGGACCAATATTTTGGATAGTTACAAACATCAGAACAAACTCATTATACCCTGTACCACAGAGTGGTGTAGGGTATAAAAATCATAAACGTGTCATATGATTTTTGTACCCTACACGACTCTGTGGTATAATGAGTTTGTGCTGATGTTTGCAACTACCCGAAGTACTGGTCCTAGACCTACCTTCAAGTATACCGATCGACTCAGAATTACATTTTGAGTCGATGCAGGTCGCAATTTTCAATCAATTGACTGAAATTTGAAAATTTAGCATCTTTTGGCCCAAGGACGAAGCCTATTGAAATTGGGAAAAATCGGTCCATGTTAAGACCTAGCCCCCATACAAACGCCCCTTTGAATTTGCCTTAAATGACTCTAATAACGGATTCCTCTAAAATTTGATCAGTGCGTGTTTTCTACACTAAATAAAGATCTAACAAAAGACAGATCCAATCGGTCCATATTTGAACTTGGGACCCATTTTCCGGTAAACACTTGTGTAGGTTATCATATGGTCGGTCTTGACCGACTATAATTTTCTTACTTGTTTATAATATGATTAAGAAATTGTGGCAAAACAATTTTAGCTCCTGAAGACGATTTTTAAAATTTTAATTCCTTATTTTAGTTCTTCAAATGTAAATATCATAAATTGGATTTCTAGCAAAAAAAAATAATGTATTTGCTTTATTGATGAAACATTTCATAAATACTATGAAACTTTTTCATAAATATACTGAAATTTGTCATTAAAGTTCGTCCAATGTAACTGTTTCATAAATATTATAAAATATTTCATAAATACTATGAAACATTTAATAAAAATAATTATATTTTTTTAAGCATTTCATAGTACCTATGAAGTGGTTCATAAATACTATGAAATAGTTTCCTTACATGAGCAAATATTTAAGAAGAAATAAATGACATCAATGAAATTTTTCACGTATTTAATTTTTCGTCGTATTTAGAAAACATTTCATAGTATTTATGAAGAGTTTCATAAAATTTTATAAATTTCATTATATTTATGAAAACTAATTATTGTTGTGTATCGTTGACCTTTTGTTGTTACTTAGTGTTGTTTTAATTCGGCTTAAGGTCATATAATTAAAATAAAACTAAAGTTTTTTAATTTTTAATTTTATTATTTATTTTGTCGTCCAATATTTCGGTCAGACTTTCTGGTCTTCATCAGGGTTAGAGATGGGCGCGTGAGTGATTTTTAACTCACGCTTACTCACGCTCACGACAGAAATTTTTGAATCACGCACACTCACTATTTTTTCTACACACACTCACTCACAATCACGTGAGTAAATTTAATACAACTCACACTCACGTGCACTCACGCAAGCTTTACTCACACTCACGTTGACTCACACTCACGAAACTCTTCTTTATACAAAAAAAAATTTCAATAACCAAAATTTAAAAAATCTTTCCAAATTTTCAGCAAAATTATAAGTTCAGCGAAATTTTACATTTTTTTTGCTTTTTTCGGGACGAAATCTTAAGTTAAGACAAATTCTAAATTTTGTTTGTTGCTTTTTTGGTCCGAAAGGGAATATAAAGAGAAAATAAATCACGCAAACTCACGCAAAAAAATCGACTCACTTACACAAAAATCTTACTCACGCACACTCACTCACGCAATTTTTTTCTCTACTCACAATCACGTGAGAAAAATTGAATTCAGTCACAATCACGCGTGATCACGTGTGAATTACGTGAATCACGCTGCTCATTCTGCTCATGTGTCCATCTCTAATCAGGGTACTATTTAAATAAATAACGCGACTTTAAATAGTACCCTGATGAAGACCAGAAAGTCTGGCCGAAATATTGGACGACAAAATAAATAATAAAATTTAAAATTTTTAGTTTTATTTTAATTATATGACATTAAGACGAATTAAAACAACACAAACAAGGGAAATCTCCCTAGTGTCACCCGCGGATTTTTATGGAATTGGTTTTATTTTGTAGAGCAGAAAAAATAAAGGGACACGTATTTTTTTTTAGCGGCCCAAATTCATATTTAGGGGGTAAAATGGAGGGGGGAAGACAAGACCATTTTTCTGTTTTTTTCGTTGATCTCCTATATTATGCAAAGAAACCTATTCATGTTACATACCAAATGAAAGGTCTTTGGAAAACCTATCTACGTGTGCTAAGATCGTGTCCAAACATGCACAAATTTTCGTCATATTGAGTAATATACCAAAATTTTAGGACATTTTTGTTAATAAGTCAAAAAATATTAACTTCTTTGGCCCGTTGTTAGCTCCACAATATAGTTATTTTTATACCTTTAATCTGATACCACACATGCCAATATTAATTTTATAAATCGTTAAAAACTGAAAAAGGTCAATTTCCCCCCATACAATTCGACCCCCTAAAAATTTGTTTGGGCCGCTAAAAAGAAATACGTGTCGAATTAATTTTCGTTCTAAACAACATATCCAAATTTCATGAAGATCGGAGGGTGACACCAGGGAGACTTCCCTTATAAGTTTATGAAAACTTTCATAAATAAAATAAAAAATTTCATAAATATTGACCCTAAGAATAATTATGAAACTGTTTCATTGTATTTATGAAACTTTAACATTTGATGAACTTCAATGAAGATTTTTATTATATTTATGACATTTTTCATTAATATAATGAAATTTTTTCTTAGAGTTTACTTGTTTAAATACCATTCGGTGATCAATTCTGTTCACATGTGTCAACTAGCAGCCGAATTAAAGCATTTTGTATTTTTTTAGGTTATGTTGAATATACCAAAATTTTCGAGATGTTTTCACATTTTCGTTCATAACTTTTGAACCGCTTAACCGATATCGGTCAAATGCAGTACCAAACTTCTCGAGGACACAGCAAGTAAATATTTTAAATTAGAGTCAAATCTCTGTATTATTTTGGCCGTGATCACCATTTCAACAGACAGACGGACATCGCTAGATTGTCTTAAAAACGATCACTTTATGGGGTGCTAGACTGATATTTCGATGAGTTACAAACGGAATGACAAACTTATATATACTTCTACCACTCAAATTCTGTGGAGGGTATAAAAATATTTTTTTTTTGTTTTGAATTTCCAAATAAAATTTGTAAAATTTCTCTCTATTTTAAGAAATTAAAACAAAAATGTCCCTTAATAATAAAAAAATTCCCCTCAACTGCACGATTTATTGGTATAATTTTAATTTAATTACATAAACTTACATTTTCATTCTAAAATCAATACCAAAAATCCCCTCAAAGTAGGCTTTAAAAAAAATGGTGTATTCAATAATTATAATTAAATATTTATTAAACTTTTCATTATAACTTTTAAATCTTCCTCGTTAACATTAATACAATTAATTAAAAATACATGTGAGTAGTGTTTGTATGTAAAAAGAACAAAAACAAAATAAAATCGATTAAAAAAACACCTCCTAAAAGTATACTATTAAAACTTTACATTACTCAAACAAATTATACACACAACAACAACAGGGAAAAAACACAAAAACATAATATACCATAATGGTATAATAAATTAAACATCAACGCCTTTTCCTGCATTTAAATCATTATTCAGGGATAGTGAACTAAAAACAAAAAAAAACTGAAAAGTGAAAAACAACAAAATAAATAACTCGACAAAAATAAAAAAAAATTTATATGGGCAGGGAAAATAAAGGTTGAATGAGTAGTTATCCTGAAACAAGACAGGGAGTAGCAAGAATTATTATTATTTTTTTTTTATCAAAGAGGTAGGAAACACAACATGCATTATAACATATGCAACAACAAACAGCAACATATATTCATATTCATATTAGTTTATAAATTTACATACAAACAAAATACAGTGGGAGTTTTGGACAAACATTTTAGAAATAATTTAGCGATTTGTTATACTAAAAAAAAAAAAAAAAACAAGTAAAAAAGTTAAATTCGGCCGTGCGGAATATATTTATAACCTTTATAGCGTAAAAAAATAATTAAAAAAAACACTCTATTTTATAACAAAATTTCAGAAAAAATTTTTGAAATCATTAAATATCCTTTTTAATGACTCCTTTTAAAGTATTTTTTTTTTTTTACCTTAAAAAAAAATAAAAAAAATCTGACTAGAAAATTATTATTTTAAGTTCACAAAAAAATCTTAAATTACAAGAAAAAGTCTCGTAATCCCATTCTATAAATATTTGACAGTTTCCCTTGTTTTAAAAAAAAAAATGTTCGATCGAAATTAACATTTTTTTTGGTAATTTTACATTTTCTTTATAATTTTACAAATTTCCTAGTTTTTTACAAAAAAAAACAAGCAAATTCACGAGAATTCCTTGTAAGTTTGATTTCGCAAAAAAGTTGTAAATTCACAATTTTATTAGTAAAAATCTTGTAAAGCTGGTAGTTTTTACTAGAAATTCTCGTAAAATAGGAGGTAGCAAAAAATCTAGTAAAATCACGAGACCTCCTTGTTAGTTTTATCGCGTCAAAAAAATTTTAAATTTTAATTTTGGTAAACAAATTAGAAGGAGTTCTTGTCAAATAGGAGGTAGCAAAAAAAGTTACAAACTTTTCTTGTCATTTTACAAGTTTTTTTTTAGTGTATAGTAGAGTGTCCCTTATTTTGGAAATGTTGGAAATGTTGAGACGGTGTACCCGCTCATTTTTTTCCTTTTGACTTAAAAATAACTAAGGAATAATTTTTCGCTCCTACGACCACCCCTTCCCTACGCGACGGGGTCTTAAAGAGCGGGGCCTAAAAAATTTTTTTTTGGATTTTTAATTTTTTTGTTATTTTATTTGATTTTTTCTGTAAGTACAGATCGAGCACGGGCTCTAATTATATTTGTTACTAGCAGGCCCGCCCGGAACTTTGTCACCGGTAATAATAAATAGGGTATTAAAGAAGGAACAGGATTTGAGTCCCAATTAATAAAATTGTCCCCTGCAGAATATTTATTTTATTAAATCTTTATCACTGAAGTCTTTCATAAAAACTATTTAGAACAAACAATAAAATTCAAGCAGCCCCGTTTAGCCCGGAATCATGTTCGATCCGGTAAAAACATTTCTTGAAAATGTTCGAGCCCTTATATCGTTATTATTGAAATCATTTCATTCCCCGTATCATTCCATTTTGTTCCCCGTTCTATTCCATTTATCTCATTTCAATTCATTGAATTCCATTTCATTTCGTTCCATGTAGGCTTCATTCCTTTCTGTATAACATGTGGTAAAAAAATAAAAACATATTCGGGTCGTTAACTCAATTGATATAAAAAGTTCCATATTACCATACGTTAACCGATTGTTTACTCCTTTTAACCCTTTTAACCCTTAAAAACTTTAATTTCAAAATATGTCCTTCTCTTCATTGTTAATTATTGTACTGTGGTAAAAGTACCACAGTACAATAATTTACCCTATAACACCATTAAAATTTAAATTTCCAGAAGGTACTTTTTTAGAATGATTTCTTGGGCTGGAGGATCCCACATTTCAAGTTTCTATGACCAATTTTTCAGAAGAAAGAAAAGGTTACAAAGTTCATTACTTTGCCCCTATTTGATCCACTACTTCGGAATATCCAAAAAGGAAATTTTTGAGAATGTTTTGATATCGGATGAGCAGTCTCGGAGGTTTTTAAATTTGAAGTATTTTGACCCAAAGTGATCTTTAAAATGGTTGCGATCAATCCACCCTGAAGGACTATTCTTAATAAGATTTTTGAAATTTAAATTATATTCAAATTTTGCATTTTTCTTGCAAAAGGTACGCGTAGAAATGGGCGTGATCAATAATATTTCCACTCTGAAGAACCATGGTGGAACAATTTTGGATATCGGATGAGTAATTTTGGAGATTCTTAAATTTTAAGTTTTTTGACCAAAAAGTGGGCGAATAAGTGGGCGTGGTCGATTAGTCCTAGCCTATGTCAACCCTGGAGGAACACTCTAGATATTGGTGAAAACATTTTTGAAATCGGATAAGTAGTCTCATAGATATTTAAATTTTAAGTTTTTTACCAAAAGTGGGCGTAGTCTCATAGATATTTAAATTTTAAGTTTTTTACCAAAAGTGGGCGTAGAAGTGGGCGTGGTCAATAAATCATAGACTATGTCCACCCTGGAGGAGCGCTCTAAATATTGGTAAAAGCATTTTTTAAATCAGATGAGTAGTTTCAAAGATATTTAAATTTTAAGTTTTTTGCCAAAAGTGGGCGTAGAAGTGGGCGTGGTCGATGAAACCCAGAATATGTCCATCATGAAGGACCATTCCAAGTATGTATTGGTAAAAAAAAATTTAAATCGGTTTAGTAGTTTTGGAGATTTTTAATTTTTACGTTTTTTGACAAAAAGTGGGCGTAGAAGTGGGCGTGGTCGATGAAACTTAGCCTATGTCCGTCCGGGAGGATCACTCTAAATATTGCTGAAAACTTTTTTGAAATCGGATAAGTAGTTCCGGAGATTACTTTCTACAAACAAACAAACAAAAAAACATACAAACATTACCTCTTTATAATATTAGTATATATAGAAGTATAGATAAGGGTTCAAGTTGAAAAAATGCAGAAGAAAAATTGAATTTCTAAAAATTATAGACATTTCTGGTATTTCCCATACCGGTTTCAAACACCCCAGTTAGTGTCATCATCAGTAGGATTTTAAATGTCGGTTTGTCTTGTTAATGAAAACTGTTTTTTTATACCCTCCACTCTAGTGATAGAGGGTATATATAAGTTTGTCATTCCGTTTGTAACACCTCGAAAAATTGGTCTAGGACCCCATAAAGTATATATATTCATGATCCTCGATCGATTTTAAGACGATCTAGCGATGTCCGTCCGTCCGTCCGTCCGTCCGTCCGTCCGTCTGTCTGTCTCTCTGTCTGTCTGTTGAAAACACGCTAACTTTTGAAAGACTTTACGGAGGCTCCTGAAGTTTGGCATATATGTTGGACATTTACCTGGTCAGGTTGGTATTGCAATCCAGCGAAATCGGTCCAGTGGTTCAAAAGTTATAAGCAAATGAGTGAATTTCGGCAAGGGTTTTTCTGGAATTTACGAGATAAAACACACGGTAACTTTCGAACGGCAATTCTGAGGGTGCTGAAGTGTGGCATATATATTTGCCATTCCTCTGGTCCGGTTCGTTTTAAATTTCAGCCAAATCGGTCCAGTGGTTCAAAAGTTATTAGCATAACCGTAAATTTCAGATTCGCCTCACCTTAAATTCACGTGTTGAAACCCCGTTAAACAGGTTTTAAAAACATTGGTAAGTCACAAAAATATTTTACAACGCATTTTTGTCACTCAAAAATATTTTTACACTAAAAGAAAAAAAAAATACACTTGAAAAAAATTTTACACTCAAAAAAAATTTTACACCCAAAAAAAATTTAGTAAATTTTTTTTTTTTCAAAAATTAGTTAATAAAAAAAGTTTTTTTAAACAAAATAAAATATTTCTAATCAAAAATGTTATTTTTTCACTCTAGAAAATTTACTATAACTTAAAAAGGGCATTGTGGAGGGTATTCATAGATTCGGCCAAGTCGAATTTAACTTTTCTACTTGTTTATATATGTGAATATTTATAGTTTCTACAGAATAAATTTTGACAGTTTCCAACACTACAATTCTATTTCTAGCAATCTCAACCTCACTTCATACTTTCTTTCAACTTTTTTGTCTCTTACATTATTTCGCAAGGGTTGTTATTAATTATTATATTACTTGGTTAGCTTATTCACGACAAACAATTTGATTTTGGTGGGATAAGGCTTTCAGTTCTAAAAAATTGTTCAAATAAAATAATTTAGATCCGCAGCGGTCCCACGGTAAAAAAATTTTAAAAAATATTTTTTTTAGTTTTGAAAAGCAACGGTTTTATTTGGTATGTTGCTTTAAATCCAAAAAAGTTTTTTGTTTTGAGTAGTTTTTGTTTTTGTTACCAAACATCAAAATTTTATCTATATATTTTTTTTGAGAAAAAGTTGAAAAAGTAGCAAAAAAAGTTATCAAAAAAATCTTTTCAGAAAACTTATACAAATTTTACAAAATAACATGCATTTAACTAAACTCTGTTAATTTACTGAGTTTTTTCTTTTTTTTTTTTGCATCAAATGCCTTTTAAAAATATATGTAAATTTACATAGTTTTTTTTTGCTAAATGGTGGTTTATTTAACCAATATTTTACTACAAACTCTGTAAATTAACAGTTTTTTTTTGTGCAAATCATTTTACAGAGTTTTAAATTAAAATTACAGAGTTTTCTCTGTCAAAAAGCTGTCATATTTAACAAATATTTTACTATAAACTAACTCTGTAAATTAACATTTTTTTTGTCAAAAGCATTTTACAGAGTTTTTTAGTAAAATTACCAAGAAATGTTGTTAGCTGGAAAAGTATGGTGTTATTATTTTGAGTGCAGAATCTGAGAATACTTTTCTATTCGAAAAGTGTATCAGAGTCTAAGACTTTTTCTGTAGGAAAATGTCTCTGGAAATGAGACTTTTCTATAGGAAAATGTCTCAGAATCTTCGACTTTTTTGTAGAAAAAGTTCTGAGATTCTTAGACTTTTTCTAAAACAGTGTCTCAAAAAATTATACTTTTTCTATAGAAAAACTAGCGAACCCCCTTCACACTTTCTTGTGCAAATGCTTAGGTACCCTTTTTTACCCTAAAAATTTTAAATTTCAAAATATGCGTTTCTCTTGTAAAATTTTTGAGTTTTGGAATTTTTAGTTAAACCGTTTACCACCGTTTTCGCGCCCTTAGAATCAAACTAAAGTAAAATTGTTTACCCTTTTTCACCATCTTAGAATCACCTTCTAAATATTTCCCCATGTACAACATTTACGTAAACGTACAGGTATGTGCACTAAAATGCGTGTAATCTCATGAACCAAAACACATACAAAGACTGTATGTACATAAAAACTATGGCATTGACGCCACCTTTCATTGGAAATTCGAAGAAACAAAATTGGTTCACGCATTACAAAGAACACGCATTACAAACGCAATGCAACTTATTTTTATATTTAGTGCACTTAAATGCATATAACACATGAACCAATACACATACAAAGTTCGTATATACATAAAAGCTTTGGTATTGATATCCCCTTTCGTGGGAATCTTACAAAAACAAAATTCACGCATTGCAGAGAAAACGCATTATACAGGTATTGCACTAAAATGCATACAACTTTTGAACCAATACACATACAAAAACCATATACACATAAAAAATCATGGTCTTGACGTAACCTATCATCGGAAGTTTGTAGAAGCAAAATGGGTCCACGCATTCCAGGGAAAACGCATTTCAAAGAAAATACAACTTATTTTTATAGATTTCTCAAAATCTAGGAAATTTCCTTAAAGCATTATTCTATAGAAAAGTATTTTAGCACCTGAAATTGTGTAGAAAGGACGTTTCGATATTTTAGACTTTTTCTGTAGAAAAATAGAATAGAAAAATATTCATAACTTAAGAACTTTTTTTATGTAGAACAATTCACAAAATCTAAGAATTTTTCTAACTATCGAAATTTTTTGGTGAGAAAATTGCGTAAGTATTTGAAATTTTTCTTAATGAAAGTAAATCAGAATCTCAAAATTTGTCTATAGCAAAAATTGCATAAATTATAAAAGGTTCTCTATAACAAATTTCCTCAGAACCTCCGAATTTTTCTATTGGAATAATCTTTTAGAATCATAAATTTTCTTTTTAAGCAAATGACTTAGAAAAGTTTCAAAATCAGTAAACTTTTTTTTTAATTAATATTTCCGAATTTTTTTTTTATTTTCTATTGGACAAATATTTTGGAATCTGGGTCTTTGCTCTCAGAAAAAAAATTTCCCCCCAAAACCCAAGAGCTGGATCCGCGCCTGTTCTAGAGGTATTCCTTAACATCCAAATTTACGCTCGAAATTACGTTAACTATAACCAGTATTACGTTAGCTATTCGCTGAAATCGGTCCACTGCCTACTTACTGAATATGATTGTTATTTAAAGGCAATTATAAAATTAAGCATACGCCACTTATAGCAATTATGTTCATAATTATAATAAAAGTTCACTCAGCGCAGAATTAAAAAAAGCCTTGAGCGTTTTGTTTGTGTTATTATTATTACAATTATAATTAGTTGAAAACTATATAAGAGGCGTATACTTAATTTTGTAATTGCATTTAAATATCAATCATACGCAACGGTGAACAGTGGTTTAATTTTAATTTTTCGGCTATTTAGTTAGTTCTGGGCCGATTGCAGCATAAATTATGCTGCATAATTCATACCGGTTATAGCTAACGTAATTTCGAGCTTAAGTTTGGATACACTGGACTCTACATGTCCAATAAGGGCACCACTAGGGGATCCTAAAATAGGACATATATATTTAGTACACAAAAACTTTAAAAGCTTTAAAATTAACAACTTCAAATGCGTTTTAAAAAAATCTGCGTTTCAAAAAAAAAAAAAAAAATCATGAACAGAGTCATGTAGTAACAAATTTGTTAATTATTTCTTAAAATGTTTTGTCAAATCTCCCACTGTGCACAACCCATAAAGTATTTCAGAAAACCATCATAAGCCACAAACGGCAACAGTGACAGCAATAATAAAAACAACAACAACATGAAAGCAGCAACATGGATAAAAAAGAAACAGAAAAAAAAAATAATAACAAATTTGTCGCATATAAATTTCATATGTTCACATGTGAATGTATGTATGCATGTGTGTGTGTATGTTTGTGTGGTTATAAAGAAGGCGTCCGCAATTTAAGGTTGTTGCCATGCATCATCATCGTTTCATAGCCGCCGCCGCCGCCACCGACGTCATCGTCATCATCATAATCATCAAACAAACACGCACGCAAAGGCTTAAAAAAAGAACAGGCAACAAACACACATCAACTTACATACATACACACATTTATTACATGCATACATATGTATGTATGTGTGTGTCTATTTGAGAAATGTTAATAATCATAAGTTTTGTAAGGTGGTTGATGTTGTTGCTGTTGGATTATTCTTATTGTTGTTGTTGCTGCTGCTGTTATTTTGAGGGTGTAAAAAGAAATAAAAATGCAAAATAAAAGGTCACATGACTTATCTGACTTTTTAGCTAAAAACCATCAGACAGTACTTGAGGCGGAAACAAAAAGAAACACAAAAAAATAAAAAAATAAAAATGTAGTATACTTACCCGGGTAGTTATTCTTGTTGCTATTAATATCAAAAAAGAAAAAAAAATCATAAGCAACAACAACAAAAAGCTTACAACACAAAGCTATGAAGGTGAGGAAGCACAATCATTATAATTCAGTTATCTGATTTAGGCTAACAGCATTATAGAGAATTTCATAAAAAAACACATCCTTTAATCCTTTTTACCTTAAATAAATGTCTAATTAAGATACCCAACTCCCCTCGCTCTCTAACTAACAACAGCAAAAAAAATATATATTTGCATATTTTTAGGCTTATAATAATTTCAAAATTAAAAGCATACATTATTTTTTGTTTTAATAATATTATTTTTGGGTTTTTCTTCTTTTTAATATTTTCTTTGGTTTTAAAAAGCTTTTTTGTATTAATTCTGATTTATGGAAATTTTTAATTTTGTTGTTTTATAAAAAAAGAGGACTGATGCTATGGTGCAGGATATTTTTTTTTCTGGAATAAATTGGGCTATTTAAAAATTATTAAACCGATTGCCATGAAATTTCAAATGGTCATAGCTGGGGTTAAGGTTTGAAGTTTGGTACCTATGGGGAATACCATGTCAAATCGGACACTTTGAATATTTTTTTTTTAGATTTTACCAATTTGTTGACGGTTTTTAGTACCCTTCCAAGACTCCTTTGTGTTAAAATTTCAGATTTTTTTGATGTCCCGTTCAAAAGATATCGAATTTTTAAAAATTGGTAGTTTGTTCCTTTACTCAAACTTCTTTTACTCATAACTTCTTTTACTCATAACTTCTTCAATAATGGTCCAAATTTCAAATTTTTTTTATCAAAATTTTTGTTTTTTTACGTAATTTTTAAAAAGAAATCCCAAAAAATTCTTAAAAGCGCTCTAGTATTCGATTTTAAAGTTTTAAAATTTAAATCTCATTTTTGAAAATGTTTGTACTCTTCGATTTTTTTGAAATTTTTTTGTGTAAAACATCTATCGATTCTACAAATTTTTTGTCCAGGAAGATCGTGGGATAACGATTATTACTATTTTTTTAAATTTTTTGAAAAAAAATTATTGTAATTTTTCAATCTTAAAAATCATTTCTACTGCTCGAATGGTGCGTCATAGAGGGGTCCTTTATAAGACCGACCCCCATTAATTTTTATGTCTTAACGTTTCTTTGGAACAAACTAATACCCTATCTCCAATTTCCAAGGGGGCACCCACACAAAACGACAATTTTTAAAATTTGCTCCAACCGCTCTAACTGCCCAAATAGTTCCCTAAGAGCAACAAAACGTATACAAACATTTTCCAAAATGAGATTTAAATTTTAAAACTTAAAAACCGCATACTAGAGCGCTTTTAAGAATTTTTTGGGATTTCTTTTTAAAAAGTACGTAAAAAGCTAAAATTTTGAAAAAAAAATTGAAATTTGGACCATTATTGAAGAAGTTATGAGTAAAAGAAGTTTGAGTAAAGAAACAAACTACCAATTTTTAAAAATTCGATATCTTTTGAACGGGTCATCAAAAAAATCGGAAAATTTACCACGAAGGAGTTTTCAAAGGGTACTAAAAACTGTAAACAAATTGGGAAAATCTAAATTTTTTTTTTTCAAAGTGTCCGATTTGACATGGAATGCCCCATATATAAAAAACAAAAAAAAAATATGTATGGGGACCGCCGTAAGAGTTAAAGATAGAGGGTAGGTGTGTTTAGAGAAAATGTTTGGACTAAAAAAATATTGTGGGTCGGTCATACATTTGACTGCTTTAGGGGCACTCTAAGGGCAGTTAAAACGGTTGGAGAAAATTTTTTAAAATGTCGTTTTGTATTGGAGCGCCCTTAGAAATTGAAGATAGGGCATTAGTTTGTTTAGAGAAAATGTTTGGACTAAAAAAATATTGTGGATCGGTCATACATTTGACTGCTTTAGGGGCACTCTAAGGGCAGTTGGAGTGGTTGGAGAAAATTTTTAAAAATGTCATTTTGTATTGCAGCCCCCTTAGGAATTGGAGATAGGGCATTAGTTTGTTTAAAGAAAATGTTTGGACTAAAAAAATATTGTGAGTCGGTCATACATTTGACTGCTTTTGGGACATTCTAAGACCAGTTAGAGCGGTTGGAGAAAATTTGTAAAAATGTCATTTGTATTGGAGAGTTAAAGATAGAGGTGTGTTTAGAGAACATGTTTGGACTAAAAAAATATTGTGGGTCGGTCATACATTTGACTGCTTTAGGGGCACTCTAAGGGCAGTTAGAGTGGTTGGAGAAAATTTTTAAAAATGTCATTTTGTATTGGAGAGGTAAGGATAGAGGGTAGGTGTGTTTAGAGAAAATGTTTTGACTAAAAAAATATTGTGGGTCGGTCATACATTTGACTGCTTTAGGGACATTCTAAGTCCAGTTAGAGCGGTTGGAGAAAATTTTTTAAAATGTCATTTTGTATTGGAGCCCCTTAGAAATTGGAGATAGAGTATTAGTTTGTTTAGAAAAAATATTTGAACTAAAAAAATATTGTGGGTCGGTCCTACATTTGACTGCTTTAGGGACACTCTAAGGGCAAATAGAGCGGTTGGAAACTTTTTTTAAAAAAACTGTCATTTTGTATTAGAGCCCCCTTAGAAATTAGATATAGAGTATTAGTTTGTTTAGAGAAAATGTTTGGACTAAAAAAATATTGTGGGTCCGTCATATATTTGACTGTTTTAGGGGCACTCTAAGGGCAGTTAGAGCGGTTGGAGAGCATTTTTTAAAATCTCATTTTGTATTACAGCCCCTTAGAAATTGGAGATAGAGTATTAGTTTGTTTAAAGAAAATATTTGGACTAAAAAAATATTGTGGGTCGGTCCTACATTTGACTGCTTTAGGGGCACTCTAAGGGCAGATAGACCGGTTGGAGAAAATATGTTTTTTGACTCATATTTAAAGTATGTCGTTACATACTTCTATTGCATTTAATTCATAGCGATTTGTTTTTGATTGTCCTACTCATTTTTATATGTACAAGCATTTTAAAAATTAATGACTGACTTTTCGGAAATTATTAATAAAAAAAATATTGCATACTTTAGGGATCATTTAAAAATTGTTATTTATTAGCATACTGTTTTTTTTTTATTGAGCTAAGCTCTTTTTATTGAGTTTTTATTTTACGATTTTAAATATACAATATATATTAGAGTGTCCCTTATTTTGGAAATGTTGGAAATCTTGAGACGGTACCCCCTCATTTTTTTCCTTTTGACTTAAAAATAACTCAGGAAAAATTTTACGCCCCTAGGACCACGCCTTCCCTACGCGACGGGGCCTTAAAGAGCGGGGCATTAAAAATCATTTTTCCATACAAACCAAAAAAATTTTTTTTTGATTTTTAATTTTTTTGTTATTAATTATAATATTACTTGGTTTGCTTATTCACGACAAAAAATTTGATTTTGGTGGGATAAGTCTTTCAGCGCTAAAAAATTTTTCGCAAAAAAAAAATTTGAGCCGCCGGGGTCCTACAGTAAAAAATTTTTAAAAAATATTTTTTTTTAGTTTTGACCAGCAACGGTTTTAGCTGCTATGTTTCTTTTAATGATATATATTCCAAAAAAAAAATTATTCATATCTGTGACATCTTTATCTTTTTCGAAAAAAAAATTTTGAGCCGTAGGGATCCTACGGTAAAAATTTTTTAAAAAATATTTTTTTTTTAGTTTTGAAAAGCAACGGTTTTAGTTGTTATGTTGTTTTTAATGATATATATTCCAAAAAAAATATTATTCATATTTGTGACATCTTGATCGTGTGTCGAAAAAAATCAACAATGCATTTTTTACCCTTTTTTAGAACACGATACAGATGTCACAGATACAAAAAATATTTTTTTATGAATATATATCATTTAAAGCAACATAGCAGCTAAAATCGTTGCTGGTCAAAACTAAAAAAAAAATATTTTTTAAAAATTTTTTACTGTAGGACCCGGGCGGCTCAAATTTTTTTTTGCGAAAAATTTTTTAGCGCTGAAAGACTTATCCCACCAAAATCAAATTTTTTGTCGTGAATAAGCAAACCAAGTAATATAATAAATAATAACAAAAAAATTAAAAATCAAAAAAAAATTTTTTTGGTTTGTATGGAAAAATGATTTTTAAGGCCCCGCTCTTTAAGGCCCCGTCGCGTAGGGAAGGCGTGGTCCTAGGGGCGTAAAATTTTTCCTGAGTTATTTTTAAGTCAAAAGGAAAAAAATGAGCGGGTACCGTCTCAAGATTTCCAACATTTCCAAAATAAGGGACACTCTAATATATATATATTTTTTTTAAATTACTCATTTAATTTGTGTTGTGTTTTTAACTTGGTGTTTTTTAATGGTGTAATTTTTAGGTGTTCAAACAGGAAATGAATAATATTATCATGCAAACTGTGTGTGTGTGGCAGTTTGTTTTTTTTTTTATTTTTTGTTGCTTTTTGCGTTTTATTTCCTGTACAACATATAAAAATACCACCATTAAAATGCAAAAAAAAAAAAAGGAAATATGTAAAATTTAATGTTTAGCATATTAAAACTGATAAATCCTTTTTGTTTAATGGCGGCAATAAAAAATAAAAAAAAAAAAAATTTCCACACGCACACAAAAAATTATTTATAATAAACAGAGCTGTAGTAAAAAAAAAAAAAACATTTAAAAAAATGTTTTAAATATTTTTTTTTGTTTGTTTTTTTAACTACTCAATTACATTGTTTAATGGCTGTTTTTGTTTATTTTTTATTTTATTTTTTTTAAACAACAAATATAGACAATTTTTATTTGTTAACTTTTATTTTTTTTATTACATGGAACTTGTGTAAAAATATACATAAATGTATTTATAAAATGGTATATGAGTGTGTTTTATTTAAAATTAAAAGTTTTTACCAAAACATTCACACACACACAATTCACATATAAACAACATTAACACATACACAATGTTGTTATCTAAAAACCACAATACACATGAGTCTAATATTTGTTATTAAACACATACAAACAAGTTGAACACACACACATGTGTAAATACTACTCTACACATTTATTTGTGTTGTCATTAAAATATCTATGTGTATATGTTAAACCAACCTCAAGTATAATTTTAACTCATACACAGACACACTGACGCTTTAGCACATACATTTACATTTATACAGTGGCCTAAATCGGAAGACGGACTCACTAAACACAAATTTAGTAGTTTCGGCCGAATCTATGAATACCTTCCACAATGCCCTTTTTAAGTGAAAAAATAAAATTTTTGATTAGAAATATTTTATTTTGTGTAAAACAATTTTTTTTTTAGTAATTTTAGAAAAAAAAAATTTACAAAAATTTTTTTTTGAGTGTAAAACTTTTTTTTGAGTGTAAAATTTTTTTCGAATGTATTTTTTTTTTAGTGTAAAAATATTTTTGAGTGACAAAAATACGTTGTAAAATATTTTTGTGGCTTACCAAAGTTTTTAAAACATGTTTAACGGTCTTCAACACATGCATTTAAGGTGAAACTAATCTGGAATTCACGGTTTTGCTAATAACTTTTGAACCACTGCACTGTGGGCCAGCATTCCTGAATTTTGGCCATAAATAGACCGTTTAACCTATATGTCAAAAAAGTATCGCATATGGGTGTTAAAGGATCGCTGATCACGGTTCTGGAAAAAAATTTGAAAATTCAAAATGGCGGATCCAAAATGGCGGACATGATTTTTTAATTCTTTGCTTATTGTATTTACTATAATCATTGTCGATGTATTTGGGGTCGTTAGAAACGAATATGAGCTCAGACTTTTAAAATTCAAAATGGCGGATCCAATATGGCGACAAATTTAAATTTAAGATTTTTTATATGTTGTCTCTTTTTTTCCAAAAACTTAGATTTTAATAGTTTTTCGGATGTTAAAACTGATTTTGGAATTAGGGATTCCAAATACAAAATGGTGGATCCAATATGGCGGATTTAATTTTTTAATTCTTAGCTTATTGTATTTACTATAATCATTTTCGATGTATTTAGGGTCGGTAATTACGAATATGAGCTCCAATTTTTTAAATTCAAAATGGCGGATCCAATATGGCGACAAATAAAATAAAATATAAAATTTTTTCTATGTTGTCTAATTTTAACGGTTTTCGGTTGCCAAATCTGATTTCAGAATCAAATATCAAAATAGCGGATTCAATATGGCGGACAAGATATTTAAATTATTGATTAATATCACTAGGAAATGATTACGTAACACGAATACGAACTCAGACTTTTTGAAATCAAAATGGCGGATCCAAAATGTAGGACAGAGTATTTTAAAAAAATGATACATTTATAAAACCATCTTTTTGCTTTTATCAGAAAATATTAATAAAATATTTCTCTTTTAAATGCGTCAAAATGTTAATATATCCAGTGGGGCATTTAAGAGAGAACTCTTTTATTTCCAGTTAGCATTTGCCATCCTAAATGTACAAATAATGCTACTAGCTTGCAATTTCACAAAAAATATTTAAAATGCTATCGCCAAAATATGCCCGCCTAAATGCGTTCCCATTTATTATGTTTAGCACTAGAGATGTACACTGGTCAAGTGACTCAAATTTTTTGTTCATGAGTGATAAGTGAGTGAGACATTTTTTGTGTGAGTGATTCGCAGTGAGTGCCATTTTTTTGCGTGAGTCAAAATTATTTAATTGTATTGATATATGCCCGCTTAAATGTCCCTGCAAAAAAAGTCATTACCACTTCTCAGTGGAGTGCTTTAAAACTATAACAAATGTAATGAAATACAACAAAAATAACAAAAAACACAAGACAAAAACACACAAACAGTTTTTTCTACTCCAGAATACATAAATATTCAGCACTTAACTCATTACCTATCGCGACACCTCCATACAAATGTAAGTAGATATTCAGTAGATAAGAACTACTCCGTGGAAGTAGTTGGAAGTTGTTTGAAAGCTCGGAGTACTTCTTATCTACTGAATATCTACTTACTTTTGTATGGGAGTGTCGCGGAAGGTAATGAGTTAAGTGCTGAATAACAACTTTTTATGGAGTAGAAAAAACTGTTTGTGTGTTTTTTTCTTGTGTTTTTTGTTATTTTTGTTGTATTTCATTACATTTGTTGTAGTTTTAAAGCACTCCACTGAGAAGTACTCCGCACTTTTTTTGCTGGGGTGTTCCTAGTTTTAATTTTAGCACAAGAGATGGACGCTGGTCAGGCGAATCACGCGTGATCGAAAGTGAGCGTGTCTCAAATTGTTTGTTCGTGAGTGACAAGTGAGAGAGACATTTTTTGCGTGAGTGATTCGTATTAAGTGCCATTTTTTTGCGTGAGTCAAAATTATATAAGTGTTTTAATTTAGTTTTACAATTTTTTCGTGTTTAAAATGTTTAGCATGAGTTATGCGTGAGCGTGAGTCACACGTGAGTGGTGGTTTGCTTACTCACGTAAATAGTGAGTAAGTGTGAGAAAAAAAAAACGATTGAGAAAATTATGTTTTTTTTTGCGTGAGCGTGAGTGAACGTGAGTCAAAACTTATTCACGCACTCATCTCCAGTTATCACGCCAATGTTGTCAAAGTGTAAATTTTTTTATTAGGATTCAATAGAAATAAAAATATCCAAAAATTTTTGTAGTTCCATTTTAGGGCATTTCTAAACGCCATATTTTGGTTTATTGTCTCTATGTCAAAAGATTATGAACGGTCGCACAGGGTCGCAAAAATGTGAATAGAATACACTGTTAGAGACAGATTGTAATTCAAGGTTTGTCAATATCGTTTGGACTTTTTTGGACTTTGGTGTTGAAAAAAGGCGGATTTCAACAAAAGTATTAATTTCCATAATTTATAAAAAAAATATATACTTTTTGCTTACTTTTTGGCAGTTTATCTCATGTGTTGGACTAACAGGTATGTCTTTAGGAGAACTTCGCAGAAAATTTGAAAAAATATTGTGTTGAAGTACAAAAAAAAAATATTTGTTTCATGAATAAAAAATATAAAAAAAATCTCAAACTTTAACTTTAACCTCATACAAAAAAAAAACTTTAAGCTACAGTAAAAAGATATTTAAGATGCACAAAATTCAAGATGAAAAAATATTTTTAAATATGTGTTGCCTTACAGACCTTATTGGCCAAAAAATGGAAATCCTGGCCCACAGTGCACTGGACCGATTTGGGTGAAATTCAATACGAACCAGGTCAGGGGAACGAAAAATATATATGCCAATCTTCAGCATCCTCAGAAAGTTAGGGTGTTTTTTATCTCATAAATTCACGAAAAACCCTTGTCGAAATTCAGTCTTTTGCTCACAGATTTTGAACCACTGGACCGATTTCGTTGGATTGCAATACCAACCTGACCAGATAAATGTCCAACATATATGCCAAACTTCAGGAGCCTCTGTAAAGTCTTTAAAAAGTTAGCGCGTTTTCAACAGACTGGCAGACGGACGGACATCGCTAGATCGTTTTAAAATCGATCGAGGATCATGAATATATATACTCTATGGGGTCCTAGACCAATATTTCGAGGTGTTACAAAAATGCACCAAAAAGTACTTTTTATTTAAAATGTACCAAAAACAGTACTTTTTAACAAAAAATTACAGAATTAGTACTTTTAATAAAAATGTACAAAATTAGTACTATTTAATACAAAAGTTTTAAATAAAATGTATCAAAATAGTAATTATTCTTAAAAGTAAAATTTGGCTTAAAAAAATCTAGTAAATAGTAGCTTTTACAAAAGTGCCAAAATAGCTCTTTATAAAAGTACCATAACAGTCCTTTTTTACAAAAAGTACTATTATAGTTCTTTTAAAAATAAAGTACCTAAATAGAACTTATTTATAAAAGGTACAAAAATAGTTTTTTTTTTAAAGTAATAAAATTGTGTTTTTATAAAAAAGTACCAAATAAGTAAATTAATAATAAATAAATAAATAAAAAAAGAACTTTTAAATTGAATTTTTTTTTTAAATAGTAATTTTTGATTGCAAGTACCAAAATAGTGCTTTTTGATTAAAGTACCAAAATAGTGCTCTTTAGTCAAAAAAGTACAAAAATTAGTATTTAAAAAAAAATACTTAATAGTACTTTTTTTAAAAAATGATTTTATAAAAAATACCAAAAAGTACTTATTTTCAAAAAGTACCAAAATGTACTTTTTTACAAAAAATACTAAAATATTACTTTTTTTACAATTTTCTAATTTTAACGCTTGAAAAGCTTAAAAAAATACTCTGGACAATAATAAGGTGTGGATCTGTGAACTTTTTTCTTGTCGTATAGTTATCTACTGCTCGACTTACGGTGAGAGTCACTGTGATCTACTATATATAGCCAGTAATTATTTTTATCTTTCTGTGTATGTCTGTTGTAGTAAATGTAATTCAACAACCATAACAATCATAAAAATGTTTTAATTTTAACAGCTCACATTCATAAAAATCATCCTTTTTGACACAATTGTTATTATACATCTACTTTATATTCTTCGTCTTCATCTGCTATTTTTTTGTGTCTACTAATTGCTTTAATTTTCTGTATATAATTGAATTTTTTTTTTTAGCATTATTTCTTTAGAAAGTATTTGCCTATTTAAGGAGTTTTTGGTGATTACATAGAATGTTCTTTACAATTCATTTAGTTATGCTTAAAATTTTGTCTTATCAACAATGATTTTGATTTTTTTTTGAAATGGAAAACAGAAATTGAAAAGTCATGAAAGCTTAAGGAATATTATATGGTTTTTGTTTTAATACAAAAACAATCTTTAATTGAAAAAATAAACACTTCTTTTCTTTTGAATAAAGAAACCACTAGGAAAATTTATTTTGAAACTGAAGGACTTTTTTAAAAGAAAAAGTTTTAGAATCGAGATAAACTCTAAAACTTTCTACTAAAAAGTCCTAGGATCAAAATAGACGTTACAGAATATTTAGCTCCCACACAGAAAAAAATATGGAGGAAACAAATTTGAGTAATCACTTGTTTAATTTTTTAAAAAAAATTTGAGTAATTTTTTAATTGACGCAATTAAAAATTTACTCAAAAATTGAAAATAAAATTTGAGTAAATAATTTAATACAAATTTAATATTTTTTTTTATTTTTTTTTTCTCTTGGTGTTTTGAATTCTCATTTAGTTTATTGTTTTTTGTATATGTATATGAAAGTTTGAAATCATCTTTATAAAATTTTACGTTGTCTTGAAGACATAAGTATATTTGGTAAAGTTTGTAAAAGCAATTTTTTTGGAAAAAAAAATTAGAAACTTTTTAAACTTTTTAAAAAAATAGTTTGATACATTTTGAGTAAATTTTTACTTGACACAATTAAAAAGTTACTTAAAAATATTAAAAAATTTTGAGTAAAGATTTAATTGTGTGAATTAATAATTTACTCAAATTTTTTATTAAGCATTTAATAATTTTTTATTAAAAGTTTACTCAATACTATTAAATCGTTTACTGGTGGAAAATTGAGTAATTTTTTACTCAATAGTATTAAAAATTTACTCAAATTTTTTTTTTTTTTTTTCTGTGCATGATGGGGCTTTTATTAATTTCTTTGGCATTATTATTTTAACTTATCGTTTGTTGTTTCTCTAAGTTACATTTTCTGACTTCATCGGATACTTTACTTTCGATACTTCTTTATTTTCGCCTTGACAGAATATACGGCGACCAGCAGGCGCCATATTATTACGTGTCGCCTAAGCTGCAATTTTTGCCGACGAGCTCTAATGTCTCTTTAATGGTGGATTGCGACTAATCACTAAAATGTCACATGAGAGTCGAGTCACAATTGGCACCACATTCGGTAACCACAAAATGTTTTCATACATTTTGTATGAAAAGCAAAAAATCGCTTTGTGGTCGACCACACTGCCGCCAGAATAGATTCTATTCTATTTTTGTAGTGCTCTCTCACCACCCTCTCATTTTTCTCAAATTTGTATCAAGTAGCGTTGCCATATGTTCAACAAAATATGCTAATTTTTCCAATTGGAGTTAATATATTGTGTGTGTGTTGCACACAAGAAACATTGTATACCTGCTTTTATAGGATAACAAAAGAAAAAAAAAATAGATGTGTGACTGATATGAGCGTCGTTTTCGTTATAAAATGTGTCCGGTCGTCTGTCGCTTAATTTTAATGTGTCGCTCTCTCTTTCGCAGTGGTTCGTCGTCGGTGGTGCCAATTGTGACTGGGGTCTGAGTCGTCGAAAAGTCTACAAAATCTCTGGCGACTCTTTACCGATTTTGAGATAATTTCCAAAGGAAAAGTCTTAAGTTCAAAATATTTTTATACAAAAAAATTTTTTAGTTATTAAAACATATTTTTTTTTTAATTTTCCTAAAAAATTATCTTTAAACTATTACATTCTTAATCATTTTCTTATAACCCTGAGTGTTTATTGTGCCTTCCTTCTAATAGTTAAGTTTATAAGTAAATTTTCGGTTTAGAATACATGTGTTTAATTTTATTTGCTCTTTTAATTAAGAATATGTTGATATTATAAACCCCAGTTATTTAATATTCATATGTGAAATCAAACAAAACTTATTTAAAAGCTTAAAATATTAAAAAACAAGTTTTATGTTTTTGTGTGCCTTAATTTATGCAACATATTTGATTTTAATATTTAAGCCCAAAAGTAGGCTATAGTTTGGCAATGAAAGTTTAAGAATATACAGAAAAAGGGTTATTTATTGAGGACATTGTAACTTAAATTAATATTACTTAGTTTAAAATTCTTTAATTGTTATTTACAAACTAAAATTTAATAATTGTTTTTCTTTTCTTTTCTTTTTAGGTAAGTTTTCAAAGTGTGTTTTTAACAGTCGATTGATTTGTAAGTATTAAAACTTTAAGGAGATTTTTATCATATTTTTATATTTAAATGATTCAACGATGAAAAATATTTATGTCGTTTTTATTTAACGTTTACTCCTTGATGTTCTTGTCATAAAATTAGCAAAAATTTGTTGCCTACTTTTAGGTAACATATTTTTATATCCTCTACTCTAGTGATAATTTGTATATATAAGTTTCTCAAGCCGTTTATAAAACCGCGAAATATCGGTATGGCACCGCATGAAGTGTATATTAATATAATCCTTGATCAATATTAAGTCGGTTTAGCGAAGCCCGTCCGTCAGCCTGTCTGTTGAAAATTCGTTGAAATCGTTCTAGCGGTTTTTGAGATATCGCCATTTGAAATTTTTCTAAAATTTCTAAAGATGTCGCGTTTTTTCAACTTTTAACAGACTGTTTCAAAGAGCTTGAGACAAACTTTTATTTAAACTTAATTTAAGCCAAATCAGAACATTTTAACCCATGGCACCCTTCGATCAAAGTTAAGAGTTTTTGGTAAAAATACGTATTTTCGGTAACTTTGATTAAAGGTCGCCAAGGGTTAAAATGATCGGATTAATTTTAAATAAAAGTTTGTCCCAAGCTCTATGAAAGGGTCAAGAAAAAAAAATTTTGAGATTTTATTAAAAAACTTCTTGAACCTAAATTTTTTCTAAAATTTCAAATAGTAATATCTCGACAACCATTCGACCGATTTTAATTATACCCTACACCACTCTGTGCTAAAGGGTATAATGAGTTTGTAACTACCCGAAATATTGGTCGTGGACCACATTCAAGTGTACCGATCACCTCAAAATAACTTTTTGAATCGATTTATCGATTTCCATCCTGAAATTTGAAACTTTAACTTCTTTTCCCCAAGGACGAAGCCTGTTCAAATTGGAAAAAAAATCGTTCTATGTTTAGGCCTAGCTTCCACACTGAGAGAAGAGATATAATTGTGGCAACCATAATTTAAGACTGCCATATTAGGATTGCAAATTGTATAAAAATATGTTATAGCAATCATAAGATTGTGAAGGGTATATATATGTTTGTCATTCTGTTTGGAACTCATCGAAATTTCGGTCTAGGACCCCATAAATTATATATATATTTTTGATCTGTGATCGAGTGTAAGACATTCTAGCGATGTTCGTGTGCCTGTTAAAATGGCGACCACGGTCGAAATATAATATGGATATGACTGTAGCTTTACTTATTTACTAGCTGTTGTTCCGAGATGTTTCGTATTGTATTTGAGCGATATCGGTTGAGTGGTTCAAAAGTTATGAACGATAGTGTAAGGACACCTCGAAAATTTTGGTGCATTCGACATAACCTAAAAATACAAAATGCTTTTATTCGGCTGCTGGTTGATATATTTGTAAAGAATTGGATAAATGATTGTATTCAAAGAAGTTCAAACATATGTAGTTTTACCAAAAAAAAATTGCGTAATTATTTTTTGCTCAAAAAATTTTTTTCCCCCCAAAATTTTTTTCCCCCCAAAATTTTTTTTCGCTGATTTTTTTTTTATGTTTTTTTTTTAATTAATTTCTTTTACCAATCTTTTTAACACCATTTATTTACCATTATTTTTCTGAATTAAAAAATGCCTACTTTTGATCAGGTTTTAATTTTTATTTTTGATAATATTTTTTTAATTTAATTTAAATTTATTGACAAAGATGATAAATCGTTTGATTTATTGTTTTAGCTAAGTCTAAAAAATATAACCTGGAGAATTTAAATTTGGTTTCTTCTAATGTTGCCTACTTTTAGGCTCTTTAAAGTTTTTTTAGAATTTAGAATTTTTTTTTTTAGTTTTATTTAACTTTGTTGAAAATGTCAAATCGTTTAATCAATTGCTTCAATTTAAATTTCGCTTTTTTTTTTGAATAATAACAAAAAAATGTTGCCTTCTTTTAGGCAGTTTTTTTAATTTTTTATACCCTCCAACTACAGTATGGGGGTATACTCACTTTGTCATTCCGTGTGTAACGCATCGAAGTATCGGTCGGGGACCCCATTAGGTATATATATTATTGATCAGTGATCGATTCTAAGACATTCTAGCGATGTCCGTCCGTCCGTCTGTCTGTCCGTCCGTCTGTAGTTAACGCGATACAGTCCAAAATAAAAGAGCTAGACTCCTCAAGTTTGGCACGAATATGTCTTATGGTCCTAGGCAGGTTAAGTTCGGAAATGGGCAAAATCGGACATGGGGAAAAAGTCTCCCCTTGAAAAACTAAACCAACCTCTGAAAAATAAATTTTTTTTACATTATTTTTTGTCTTTTTGTTTAACAATTGCAACATTTTTATGCTACAAGAAGTTCAAAGTCCTGCATTTGGACCCTGAAAATTAGAAATGTCGTTTTTCGGTCCGCCCCCTTTTATGGGCGTCGAATAAAAAAAATTAATTATGATAAACTTACATTTCTTTAGCGCAAAAAGCATAAGAATGAATTTTCAAACACATATTCGAGACAAAATTTGCCCCCCAATTACTAAGACCCCCCAAAATAAAACCATGACTTTTTTTTTATTTTTGACATGGTGGAGGGTATAAAAGATTTGGCACAGCCGAATTTAACACTCTTACTTGTTGTTTCTATTTTTGAGAAATTATTTTATTTTAAACTTACACTCAAAAAAATACGTTAGTAGATTTACTAATTTTTTTTTGCTAATGCTAGTTAGCTAACTTTTAGCAAATTTTTAGTTGAGATTAGCATGTTAGCAAAAAATTCTTGTAAACTTCATTTAGCACATTAGCAATTTTAAACAAACGTTGAACTAATTTCTTTTGCTAAGATTTGAAATTGAGTTGACAACATTTTTGCAAGATTTTTTGCTAACATTAGCAAAAATAAACGGTAAATTTTTTTTTATTATCAGAAAACTTAAAATGGCTCTATCTCGGAAACTAAGCCAGATAGAGCAAAATGGAGGGCATTTTTGGTTCTTAGAATCTACATACTTTCGCGGGTCCTCTTCACATGTGTGGACCCTAATGGGCCCTAACTTTGGATCCAAAAAGTTAGCATTCCCGAAAATTTTAAAATGCTCATATCTCGGTAAATATTGCCGACACAACAAAAAGTCCAAAAGCATTTTCGTAGCTCTCAATACGTAGAACAAGACCGAAAAATAGTCAAAAGCTCTCCGAGTAATATTTTTGAAGTTATCGAGTTTTTTAATTCTCAAGACCCCAGTGGTCCCCTATAATCACGTATCTCAAAAACTAAGCAAGGTAGAGCGAAACGGACACAAATTTTGGATCAAAAACTATGACGATTTTTAAGGAACCCAACTAGGTCTGGACCCATCGGGGTCTGGACCTATCGGGTCCGAACCCAATGGGGCCCTCAAATGTGTCAAAAAAATAAAAAATTTTGTTAACTAATTGTTGGCAAAACATTTTTGCTAACTTTAGCAAAAAAATTGTGGGTTCAAAATCAGCAAATTTTCTTGTAGGTTTACAAGCTTTTTTTGCTAACATTACAGTTTTTTTTTTTGAGTGTAACATATTTACTTCCTGAAGAATTTTAATTTTGTTTTGTTTTTTGAATTTAAAAACAAAAAATTTTGCCTATTATTAGGCAGTTGTTAAATAATTTTATTTCTATTTTTGTGATTTTTTTAAGTTTCATTTAACTTTTTTGAAAAATATAAATCGCTTAATCAATTGTTTCAAAACAGTGCTTCTGCATGAAAAATTTTAATTTTAATTCTTAAAAAAAAAATGTTGCCTACTTTTAGGCAATTTTTTTTTTTTTTGGTTTTAAAAAGGAAAATCGTTTAATCAATTGTTTCAAAAAAGTAAAGGAAAAATAACATGAAGAATTTAAATTCTCTTTATTTTTAAATTTAAAAACAAAAAAATGTTGCCTACCTTTAGGTAGTTTTTAATTTTTACTTTTTTTTCTATTTTTGAGAGATATTTTTTTTAGTTTTATTTAAATTTCTTGAAAAAGATAAATCGTTTAATCAATTGTTTCAAAAAACAAAAAAAAAATTGCCTACTTTTAGGCAGTTTTTTTAAATTTATTTCTTTTTTTCTATTTTTTGAGAAACTATTTTGTTTTTATTTTAATTTTGTTTTACTTAAAAAAAAAAAACGAGTCGTATAATCAATTGTTTAAAAAATGTACACACAAAAAATATTGCCTACTTTTAGGCAGTTTTTTGAAATTATTTCTTTTTTTCTATTTTTTGAAAAAATTGTTTCAAAAAAGTATAGAAACAATAACCTGATGAATTTAATTTAAGTTTATTTTGAATTTGAAAACAAAAAATCTTGCCTACTTTTAGGCATTTTTTTAAATTTATTAAAAAAGACAAATCTTTTAATTAATTGTTTTAAACGAGTTCAGAAAAATTAAATTTAAAACTAAATTTTGTTTAATTTTGAATGTTTAAAAAAAAGTTGCCTACTTTTAGGCAGTTTTTAAATTTTATTTTTATGTTTAAGAAATTATTTTTTTTTTTTAGTTTTATTTAACTTTCTTGAAAAAGACAAATCGTTTAATCAATTGTTTCAAAAAAAAGTACAGAAAAAATAACCTAGTTTTTTTGTAGTTTCTTTACAAACAAATTATTCAAGTAGAACAAGAGAATGAAAAACTTTAAAAAAATTAAAGTTTACGTTAAGAAACTTTTACAAACAAATGTTTGTTAACTCAACAAAACTACAATGTAAAGTATAAAACCATTATGCTTTTTTTTTTTTTTTTTTTTTTTTTATAAAGGAAGTTAAAAAAAAATTAAAAAAAAGAAAAAAAAAGTTGTGGGCAAAAAAAAAAAAAAAATTATAATGACAACATAAGAAAAGTTTAACTACAAAAAAACGTCAAAGGATTTACAAGACAAAGAATTTGACATTATGCAATTTAAGACGGAAATTTATTTTTTGTTTAAAAAAGGAAATTATCAGTAAAAAACTTGAAAAATTTTAATAAACTTAAAAAATCTCTAAAAAGAAAATTTTCTTATATGTAACTAGTTCATATGGTAATTGACCAATAAATTAGTTCATTTTTCAATTTTCTATACCTTGTTTATAATCGATTTAACATCAATCTTGCTCATACTTAACAAAAAATTAACATTTCCCCCTATTTGGATTTTCCGTTTTCTTCTTTTTTTTCAATTTAGTTCAGTATGGTATTTTTTTTGTATTTTTCATATTATTTGTGTCTCTAATTTTTGCTTATAAACTTATAAAATTTTGTTTTTGTTTGTTCCTTATATTGTGTGCTTCCATATAATCGCATTTGCATAAATTTCCGTATTATTTTTTTCTTTTTTCTCTAGGTTTTTCTTTTTTTTAAATTTTGCTTTACACAAGAAAAAAGAAAACACCAGCTTTGTTGATTTTACAAAGCAAAAAGGAATTTAAAACAACAAAGGTGCTTAACATTTTATTTAAAAAAACATAAAAAATAATAAAATTTTTTATTTAAACACATAATACCCATCCATACTCTCATATAACCTCTCTGTTTTTTTTTTGAACACATATTTTTTTTCGATAAAGGTAAAAAAAACCTTTTAAAGTATGCAATATTTTTAATTATTTTATAAAGCCTCAAAGTATGCAATAAAAATTTCTATATGAAAAAAAAAAAATTGCGCTTAACCATATTAAGTAACATTTTTGCCACCATTTGTTGGTTTTTTCCCCTGCTGTTTTATTAAAAAAAAAAAACAGAAAAAAAGAAAGAATAAAATATTATAGAGTTTATTATTTTATACATATTGCACACTTTTGAAGACTTAATATTTTATTGCATATCGTTAGGCGGGGATATGACTATACATTTATTTGTATGTATGTATGGGTAGATTGTGTTAACATGTTACCACCGTATATGGCCTTTGAGCTTTTGTCACATACATGCAAACTGCAAAATATAATATTCCAACAGCAACAAAAAAATAGAAATTGTATAAAAACATGAAAAATTACATGTTGACACATTTCGTTAAATTTATTCTATGTTAAAAGTGTGATAGCATAAATGACATGACCAACTTACTTGTTTTTTTTTTTCAATTCCACCAAAAGGAAATTAAGGGGCAAAAAGAAGTGAAGACTTAAATACGACTTGACCGAATCCACGAATACCATCCACAATGCCCAGTCGGCAAAAATATCACACCTGATTTACTGCTGAATTACTGCTGACTCGCCCTTTATAAAATTGCTGACATCTTCATACAATTTTCCAAAATGTCATCAATGACATGTCAGTCGTTGGTCAGGGGTTGTTTAAACGAATTGTTAGTGGCCACCGATACTGGTGGACACTGCTGACAGCTGTCAGCAGTATGTCGGGTGTGATTTTATTTTGCTAACTGGCAAAAAAGTTTTTTTTTCACCAAAAACTCAAAAAACAGTCTGATTTAGCTCAAATTAAGCATAAATGAAATTTTGTCTTAATCTTAATAAAATAGTCAGTGGAAAAAAATTTTAAGATTTTTTTAAAACCTTTCTTAGAAAAAACCGCCATTTTAGGAAATTCTTTAATAAATATTTGCTGCAGCGGTTTTCGATAATCTCGAAAACCGTTAAACCGATTTTAGAAATTTTTTCATATTCCTATTCAGCATGCCAAAATAAAAAATTTATTACAAAATTTTTTTTTTAGTTTTCAAAATTTTTTAATTTTGGTTTAAAATTTCCAAAAATACCCAAATTTTTATCGAAGGTTAAAATTATCGGATTTGGCTCAAATTAGGTTTAAGTGGCAGAGATCTTTTTTTTTAAAATTCTGTAACGTATGGAAAAACCGAGATTTGTTTTAAATATCGATATCTAGAAAACCGTTTGACAGATTTTAAAACTTTTTTGATATTTTATTTTTATCAGCATTTTTTTCAGCGTAAGACCCTTTAGCGATTTTGGTCTACTGGTAGTAGTCTTTTTTTGGTTTCATTCAATATACTCTCGATGACCTTAAATTTGTTGCACAGTGTTATTTTTTCATTAAATCATTATATTTTTTCGGGCTCGAAACGGAACTACAGTATTTTTAAAACGGTTGACTCGGTCCTGTTTGACATGTCTATCATTTTTTGTTGTTGAGTAAAATATCACTTGTTTTATATGTGGTAAAAACATACACCATGTATCTATGTATATTTAATACATAGAACATTTTTTTAGTTTAAATACAATAATACACTCAAAAAAAATAATAAGTAGTACAATCAAAAGAAAATTACTATTGAAAGTCCAAAAATTTTTATTGCTTTGGGATCAACTGCATTTTAAATTACAAAGCAGTTTTTATTCGATAATCAATTTAAAATTTTCTCATTTTCAAATTCTAATTAATTTTTATTAAAAATCAAAATTGTTTTATTCGACCTTTAAAATCCCCTTTGCTACTTGTAGTATATGGTTTTTATATTTGCTAAATAGTCTTTACAATGGAATCTGACAAATTCCGAAACACATGTCGACTAACAAGGGAAGTCTTCCTAGTGTCACACGCGGATCTTAATGGAATTGGTTTTATTTTGTAGATTAGAAAAAATAAAGGGACACGTATTTTTTTTTAGCGGCCCAAATTCATATTTAGGGGGTAAAAAGGAAGGGGGAAGACAAGGTAATTTTTCAGTTTTTTTCGTTTATCTCCTATGGTTTTAAAAGAAACCTAGTTATGTTACATACCAAATGAAAGGTCTTTGGAAAACCTATCTACGTGTGCTAACAAAGTGTCCAAACATGCACAACTTTTCTTCATATTGAGTAAAATACCAACATTTTAGGACATTTTTGTAAATAAGTCGAAAAATATTAACTTTTTTGTTAGCACCACAAGATAGGTATTTTTAATACCTTTAATCTGATACCACACATGCCTATATTAATTTGGTTTAAATAGGCGTAAATCGTAAAAAACTGAAAACGGACAATTTTTAAACCATTCTTCGTTCTTAACAACATATCCAAATTTCATGAAGATCAGAGGATGACACCAGGGAGACTTTCCTTGTAAGTCCTGCAAAAATTACAAACATTATAAATATAAAATAGAAAAATAATTTTCCTGAGAATTATTCTATGAGAATATCATAGTTTTAAATAAAAATAATGACCTCGAGCTAGAATAAACCCACTCAAAATATGTATTTTCGTATTTTCTTTTATTTGAAAGTTTAATTTATATAGCTCATTTTAATCTAACACACATGAAGTGTGACAATCAAGACGCGCCGATGATGAAACAGTGGCAACTTTCGAAAGCTGTTGACATCCGATCCCTATAACATTTATTATTTTTTTTTTAATTTTTTGTTAAAAACTACTATATTTAACCGTTTGATTAACGAACAACTACACTCAAAAAAAAAAAAAAACTTGTAAAATTACAAGAAAAACTTGTATAATTACAAGAAAAACTTGTAACTTTTTTGTTTGCTACCTCCTATTTGACAAAAATTCCTAGTAATTTTACATGCTTTTTACCAATAATTTTGTAATTTCACAAGGTTTTTACCAAAAAATTGTAAATTTACAAATTTTTTGGCACAAGAAAATTTACAAGGATAGATTTTTTGCTACCTCCTATTTTACGAGAATTCCTAGTAATTTTACATGCTTTTTACCAATAATTTTGTAATTTTACAAGCTTGTTACCAATAAAATTGTAAATTTACAGTTTTTTGGCGCAATTGAAATTACAAGGAATTCTCGTGAATTTACTAGATTTTTTTTTTTTTGTAAAATTATCTTGGAAATTTGTAAAATTACAAAAAAAATTGTAAAATTACAAAAAAAATTGTAAAATTACAAAAAAAAATGTAAATTCGATCCAAATTTGTTTGTTAAAAAACAAGGAAAACTGTAAAATATTGGTAAAATGGGATTACGAGACTTTTCCTTGTAATTTGACAAAGTTTTTTTTTGTAAAACATTTCTGAGTGTAGTTTCATAGTTACCCAACTTTTGTTCAAGTTTTTTGTACATTAGGGTGGCACCAATGAGCAATTTTATACAATTTTTAGCAATTGATTAAAAATATGTTTTTATTTATATACAACTTCAATGAATGACTATCACCGAATCAATTTTGACAGTTTTAATGCCACATTCCTTCTTAGGATATTTGCTGCACTTAAGTAACACCCTAATAGATGGCGTATTAGAGTAGCATTTTTCTTTAACTTTTGATGTTCCCAAGTGTCCTGGCAAATTTGTATATTACTACACCATTTACAGATGTAATTCGAAAAAGATCAATTGTAATTCGAAGATTCTATTTGTAATTCGAAGATTCTATTTGTAATTCGAAGATTCCATTTGTAATTCGAAGATTCCATTTGTAATTCGAATACTCCAATTGTAATTCGAAGATTCCAATTGTAATTCGAAGACTCCAGTTGTAATTCGTAAAAGATCAATTGTAATTCGTAAAAGATCAATTGTAATTCGAAAAAGATCAATTGTAATTCGTAAAATATCAATTGTAATTCGTAAAAGATCAATTGTAATTCGAAGATTCCATTTGTAATTCGTAAAATATCAATTGTAATTCGTAAAAGATCAATTGTAATTCGAAAAAGATCAATTGTAATTCGAAAAAGATCAATTGTAATTCGTAAAAGATCAATTGTAATTCGTAAAAGATCAATTGTAATTCGTAAAAGATCAATTGTTATTCGAAAAAGATCAATTGTAATTCGTAAAATATCAATTGTAATTCGAAAAAGATCAATTGTAATTCGAAAAAGATCAATTGTAATTCGAAAAAGATCAATTGTAATTCGTAAAAGATCAATTGTAATTCGTAAAAGATC
The DNA here is from genome assembly GCA_963921195.1 of Pegoplata infirma. NCBI lineage: Eukaryota > Metazoa > Arthropoda > Insecta > Diptera > Anthomyiidae > Pegoplata > Pegoplata infirma. The sequence goes on from OY992540.1 coordinate 14,311,131, forward strand.
AATTGTACTTCGAAGATTCCAATTGTAATTCGAAAAACATCAACTGAATTTACATTGGTAATTTACGAATTACAATTGGAATCTTCGAATTACAATTGATCTTTTACGAATTACAATTGATCTTTTACGAATTACAATTGATCTTTTTCGAATTACAATTGATCTTTTACGAATTACAATTGATCTTTTTCGAATTAAAATTGATCTTTTACGAATTACAATTGATCTTTTTCGAATTACAATTGATCTTTTACGAATTACAATTGATCTTTTACGAATTACAATTGATCTTTTACGAATTACAATTGATCTTTTTCGAATTACAATTGATCTTTTACGAATTACAATTGATCTTTTACGAATTACAATTGATCTTTTACGAATTTCAATTGATCTTTTACGAATTACAATTGATCTTTTACGAATTGCAATTGGAATCTTCGAATTACAAATGGAATCTTCGAATTACAATTGAAGTATTCGAATTACAAATGGAATCTTCGAATTACAAATGGAATCTTCGAATTACAAATGGAATCTTCGAATTACAAATAGAATCTTCGAATTACAATTTATCTTTTTCGAATTACATCTGTAAATGGTGTAGACCTTAAAATTGTATAGTACAAATTTGGATAAAACTAGCCCGTAAATGCGATAAATTACAATTTATAATTTTGAATCAAAATTTTTGATGCGCAGAACACGAATATCTAAATTTTTTTTAAAATCGGTTTAACGGTTTTCGAGATATTTAAATTTAAGAAATTTAAAAAAAAGTTTTTTTATACGGTCAAAAAATTAAAAAAATTAAATATCTTAAATTTTTTTCCTTGACCCTTTCACAGCGCTCGAGGCAAACTTTCATTTAAAATTAATTTGAGCAAAATCCATCATTTCAAAACGTGGCGCCCTTCGATCAAATTTTTTTTTTTTTTTAGAAAATTTTACCAAAAACTCTAGACTTTGATCAAAGGGCGCCATGTTTTAAATGCTTTAGTTTGGCTCAAGTTGAGTTTGTCTTAATTTCTATAAAATAGTCACACGAAAATTTTTTTTAGATTTTTTTTTTTAAATTTCTTGAAAGAATGACAAATTCCAAGTGGCGAAATCTTGAAAACTGCCCGACCGATTTCCGATTTTTTTTTTTATAAATAATGTAACGCAAGATAATTTTTTTTTTCCAAAAATTTAAAATTTTGGTGGAGATTTTCCAAAAATCCAAAACTTGGATCGATGGTCATCACAGGTTAAAATGATCGGATTTAAATTAAATTAAGTTTAAATAAAAGATTGTATCAAGCTCTATGAAAGGGTCAAGGGAAAGAAATTTTGAGATTTTTTTAGTTCTTGAACGGTGGAAAAAACCACCATTTTTTTTTTGTTTCCAAATTTCAAATAGCAGTATCTCGAAACCCATTCAACCGATTTTAAATTTTTTTTGATATTCGTGTTCAGAGCATTAAAATTAATAAATGTTATGTTTCGCAAGACATATATATATTTTTTTAATTTTTTGTTTTAATTTTTAAAAATGCCAAACTTTTAATTTAGTCCGATTAGCTTCAAATTTATACCACAAAAGTTTTAGGCCTAGTAAAATAAAAATTTGCCCGAACATTCAAAATCGGTGGAAAAACTTTTTTGCCATACAAAAAAATGCCGCTCTAATAGTGTATCTATTCAATTGAATTTGTGGACATCTGCATGTTTCAAATTCTCACATATGAGGCATTCCACACCAAATGTCCGGCGAAAAAACATGTGTACCGTAAACTTCTGAATAGATTGTATGGATAGCCCTATATGGAACTTAGAAAATTGCGTTTTTGGTTTTTAAATTTTTTAAAAACTGGGCTTAGGAGGCTTGGTCAAATATTGGAAAAATGGTCAAATTTGTGGCGAATTCACCGCAGTCTCAAAAATTTACATTCTTATATAGTTTTGTATGGGCTATCGATAAAATTTTTTTTTTTTTGGAAAATTTTCAGAACCCGTTCTGAAATTTTCCATTTTTTAAAAAAGTCAATTTATCAAAAATCCGGCGATTTTTTTTTTATTTTTTTTTTTTCAAAGTTTAGATGTTTGTCCATCCACACAAAGAAATTCAGAAACACGTTCTTCCTTTTTTTCGAGAAAATCGCATTTGAATTTTAAATTTTATAACAATTTTGTAATTTGCTTGGATTTTCTTGTTTTAACGTTGCTGCGAATGAGTAATATTAATTGCATAAATATTTCTCATCCGCTCTGTTGAACCAAGAAAATACAAGCAACTTACAAAATTGTTATGAAATTTAAAATTTAAATGCGATTTTCTTGAAAAATCGAAGAACGTGTGTTGACCCTTAATAATTTTTAAGGGAAAATAAAAATTTAAATAAATTATAAATTTTTATTTTATAAAATTTGAAAATGGTGGGAGGTATTTGAAAAAAAATAAAAAAAGAACGCGTCTTGTTGGTTGGTTTGTATATATGCAAGTGAGTATTTATTTAATAATTTTCTCTTCTTTTTTCTTTCTTTCTTTTCAGGAACAACCGTTATTTTTAACATTATAAGCAAATCTTTATAAAAGGGGTTGCCAAAGGTAATTTATATTTATATTTACATTAAGTCAATTTAATTCATTTATGACATGTAATTAATAAATTCAATAAATAAAACTTTATAAAACAATTAATAACAGTGTTATTATTAAAAAATAAAGCAAAAAAGTAAGTAAAAAAATAAGTAAAAAAAAAATAAATGATGTAAAAAAAGGGATAAAAAAATAATTGTAAGTAAAAAAAAACCATAATCGTGGAGAAAACCATCTGGCCAAAAAACTCCACTATTACGCTCCAACATTCCGGCCCCATTGAACGATCGCAGGTCTTCAATCAAATGGTAGTGGGGCTAGTTTTGCAATAGGCCGTTTAAAGATTCCGTTTTTGGTCTTTACCTCCGCTACTCTGACCTTGCCGTCTGGACCCGCGGTTGCGGCGACGACTATCCCGGTCAACCACTCTCGGGGCGGGAGATTGTCCTCGTGGACCACCACTACTTGGCCGATTTTCACGTTGGGCTCTTCTTTGTGCCACTTGCCCTTGTCCTGCAGCCCCAGGACGTACTCTTTGGACCAGGCCCGCCAGAACTTCTGCTTGAGTTCGCAGAGCATCCGCCATCGCCTCAAGAACGTCCCCTTGTTGCCGTTGGTTCCTTCTGCGGATTCTGGCGGCAGCGAACGCAGACCCTCTCCTATTAGCAGGTGCGCTGGAGTTAGCGCCTGCCCGTCGTTCGGGTCTGGAGACAGCGGTGCGATTGGGCGACTGTTGAGCACCGCCTCTACTTCTGCGAGCATTGTCATCATCTCCTCTTGCGTCAGCGACGCGTTGCCCACGGTTCGCAGAAGCAGGAACTTCGCTTGCTTCACGGCGGCTTCCCACAGACCTCCGAAGTGAGGAGCCCTGGGCGGTATAAAGATGAAGTCTACCCTGGACGATGCTCCGTACGACTCCACCTCTCCTCTGTCCTTCACGAACGCCTCGTATTGCGCTTTCAGCACCCTGTCTGCGCCGACGAAGTTGGTGGCGTTGTCGCAGTACACTTTGTTGGGGAGTCCTCTCCTGGCCGCGAACCTTTTAAAAGATAAAATAAAGGCGTCAGTGGATAAATCAGATACAAGTTCTAAGTGAACTGCCTTCGACGTGAAACAAATATAAACCGCAATATACATTTTAATTGGGGGTCTGCCGCGAATTCGCAAAGAAACATTCACGGGACCGCAAAAGTCTACGCCAACTATTAAAAATGGCCGTAAGGCTCTCAACCGATCGGTTGGTAAATTACACATTATTTGGGTCATCAATTTCGGTTTATAGCGGAAACAGTGAACACAATTCCGCACTATTTTACTGCACTCATCCCTGGCATTAATTATCCAAATATTCTCCCGTGAAAGGGATATTAACGCCTTTGTCCCAGCATGACAATTCTTAAAGTGCAAGTCACGTAAATAGCGGGTCACAAAGAGAGATTTCTTTGGCAATAAAAGTGGGAATTTCGTATCGTACGGTAATGGTGCATTAAGCAACCTCCCACCTACCCTCATTAGTGAAAAATTTCGATTTTCCTCTGTAAAATTGTGGATAAATGGTGTTAGCCTTTGAATGTTTGACGGCAACACAAGAGATTTTTGCAATTTTTTAATCTCCTCAGAGAATTTTTCTCTCTGGATTATTTCCACAAGCCTATAAAAGGCCCATTTCATCTCCTTTGCAGTAGGGTGATTTGACTTGGATATTTTGCATTTTCTACCATAGTCAATGAATCTTAGTACAAAGCACATGATTCTCAAAATTTTATCATATGAAGAATGATTTTCAATCAACTTCAAAAATATATTCTCTATTGCTTCTTCCGGAGAAATCTTATCAGAAGATTCCGGAGATGTATCAAATTCCTTAGAATTCTCTACTAATAGGAGGACATTGGATTTTCGTATTTCCAACGACTTTTGGCATTCGGTTAATTCAAAATGTTTATTAACAGGCCATTTCGAAGCGTCCTGGAGTAGAAAAGAAGGACCCTCAAACCAAATTGAGTCCTTTATCTCATCTACATCGCATCCTCTCGAAACAATGTCAGCCGGATTTTGTTTTGTAGGCACATGGCGCCACAAAGCGCGGTCTGACCATTCCTGTATTTCGGCAACTCGGTTAGAAACAAAAGTTGCGAGTGTAGAAGGATGGGTTTTAATCCAATGTAAAGTGATTTCTGAATCGGTCCAGAAATTTACACTCTCGATTTCAAAGCTTATCATTTTCTCAATTCGATTCCACAATTTTGTCAAAAGGTGTGCTGCACATAACTCAAGTCTCGGAAGAGATTTAGTCTTGAGGGGAGCGACTTTAGATTTGGCTGTAAGTAGCCGACAAAAGACTCCATTTGAGTCTCTACTCCTAATATATATGCAGCAACCATATGCACGAATTGAAGCATCAGCAAATCCATGAATCTGAATATTTGCTGTTGAAGTTGTGTGGACGAATCTTGGGATTTGTATTGAATCAATTTTCGATAAATTTACCTTAAAATTCTCCCATGCAGTATTTAGTCGCAAGGGTATTGATTCATCCCAGTCGAGTTTTTGAATCCAAAGTTCTTGTAATAACATTTTGGACTTAGTTATAATTGGGCATAAAAGTCCGAGAGGATCAAACAACCGAGATGAAACAGACAGAATGTTTCGTTTTGTTGCTTTCAGATCATGAAAGTTATCTTCCAAATGAAACGTAAATGAGTCATTCTTCGGAATCCAATGTATGCCCAAAGCTTTTGCTGAATCGGAATCTTTTTGTAACAATTTTTCCGCATTGTTTGAAAAATTTAAATCGGGGTGATTTGAAAACCATTTGGTTAAATTAAAACCAGCTGAACACAAAATTTCAGTTACCTGGTCTCGAATAGTTACTAGATCCTCGTAACTATCGGCGCCAGTTAGCAAATCGTCGACGTAGAAATCACTGCGGATAATATTTGCCCCAATTGGCGAAACATCTCTATATAGATCGCTGAGATAAATTAGACATCTGATCGCTAAAAAAGGTGCTGATGATGTACCGTACGTAACGGTGTTTAATCTATAAATTTGCAGCGGATCAGATGAATTTTGTCTCCAAAGTACTAATTGAAAATTGCGATCTTTTTCACTAACCAAAACTTGGCGATACATTTTTTCAATATCCGCAGTGATTACAAACTTGTGAAATCGAAAACGGATCAAAGTCGAATATAATTCTTCTTGTACGGTCGGTCCAACCATCAACAAATCATTTAGAGATGTTCGTGAAGAAGTTCGACTCGAAGCATCAAATACCACACGAAGTTTGGTAGTTGTGCTCAGAGGACGCAATACGCACTGATGCGGAATAAAATAATGAGGAACATCCGGTATATTATTGTCCATAATAGACATGTGACCTAAGTCAACATACTCTTTCATAAAATCGTGATACATTTCTCCAAAATTTCCGTCGTGGGAGATTTTACGCTCAAGCGCAAGAAAACGCCGTTTGGCCGTATCATATGATGATCCCAAAAGATTAGGATCCGATTTGAAAGGCAACGAGACCTCAAAACGTCCTGACGATAATCGTCGTACCGAATTTTTAAAATGATCCTCACATTTTTGTTGCTCCTCGCTAAAGATAACTGTAGATTCGTTCGAAATTTCCTCCAATTTCCATAATTGTCGGACAAGTGAATCTACAGTTTCCTCATTTTCAATAACGTTACTAACATGGCATATTGTTGACCTAGAACCCACAGAACGATTATGTTTTCCACACACAATCCACCCAAGAGATGTTTTATGGAGTGTCGGGGTAGTTGGACCAGTTTTAATTTGTCCAACACTTAAAAGGTCAAAAAAGAATTCACCACCGATTAACAAATCAACTCTTTGAGGTTTATCAAAGGATGGATCAGCCAGTTCAATATTTTTTGGAACATCCCAATCTTTCATAGAAATTCTACGATCGGGTTGGCATTTTGTTATTGATTTTAATACCCAATAATCCGCTGAGAATTGAGTAGAATTAATTCTCGACATGACAGATACTTCGACATGAGATTTAGAACTATATGGCAATTCTCCAACTGCATTCATATCTAATCTGCCTCCTTCTCGTTTTAATCTGAGTTTCTGTGCAAGATCTTCGGTAATCAAATTAGATTGAGAACCCGAATCTAACAAAGCCCTGGCATAAACATATTGCCCAGAAGAAGTTCTAACTTTAACCACAGCTGTGGCAAGTATGACATTCACATCAGCCGATGAGCAATTCACCGATGATTGAGAACATGAGGGCCTCTCTGTATTTAAATTCACAGAGGCATTTTCAACACTAGCTGCACCTTGAACCCCAGAACTGTAGCGATGTAAAAGCTGGTTGTGTGCCCCATTGCAAACTCTGCATTTATGAGCATTACATCTTGCTACGGTATGTCCTTTTTTAAGACAGTTTATACACGCAGGCACGCCCTTAATAAAATCAAAACGTTGCGAAACAGGCACTGCGGCAAAAGAAGGGCAATTAAAAATCTTATGCTCTGTAGATTTACAGAAAAGACATTTTTCAGCAGATTGTTTAACTTTTGTGACTGAAAGTGATGTTTTGGAATTATTTTTAGGCGGAAAAACAGGTTTCTGTTTTACTATTTTTGGTTTAGCACCAGTAGATTCGTCAGCAGAAATATGCTGAAAACGTTTATTCAACATCGCCTCGCAGTCTGACCACAATGGGAGCTTGTCGTAATCAAGCTGTTCATCCCACTTGGATTTAGTAACCGGATCAACTTTCGACATCACTAAATATATCAACATGCCATTACAAATCTTTTTATCATCGCCAATAGAAAGCAATGAATCATAAATGGCGGAAACCGTATCAATCATGCCTCGCAAAGCTGACGCCGAAGGTTTACTGATCTCAGGGAGATCAAAAAGTTTAGAAATATTTTTAGAAAAAATCAGAAAATCATTATCGTAAACCTTCTTTAAACTCGCCAAGGCTTTGGGGTAATTTTCCTCAGAAATCTGAAAGGCTTTAACGGTTCCTAAAGCTTCGTCGGATAAGCATGATATCAAATGATTGAATTTTTCAATATCTGCCAAATTCGGATCATTATGAATTAAATTTTCAAACAGGCTCATAAAATTCTTATATTCGGAATATTTTCCGCTGAATTTAGGGAGCCGCATATGTGGTAGCCGAGAATGATGTGATTGCATCATAAAAGAAGTTTCAGGCAAACTGGTTCTTCTATTCTTGGCCTGAAGACTCAATAAAAGAGACTTCGTAGTCACACATAAATCTTCAAGCTCGGATCTATCATCATTTGAAGGATCTAAATTATCAATCTCAGACTGATATTCCATAGCTTGAGTGATATGGTCTTTTAAAATATCCAATCGACAATCGATCTCAAAGGGGTTGAACGAAATTGTTTTATCTATAATAGATTTTTTAATTCTAGCTATATTTTCAACCACTTTGGCTTTACGCTGTATCAATTTCTCCAAAGCATCTGATACAGGTGGAGTTTGGTGTTTTTTACCACCAGCCATATCGAAAAAATAACGAGTGTATATTAAGCACAAAAAGTTATAATAAAAAATGGAAAAATATTCCAAATTTCTCAAAAACCAAAGTTTTTTCCGATGTTGTTAATGAATTTATCAATAAAATTCAGTAAATTGTGTATAAATTGCAATAAATTGCGAACAAATACACTGCGCTCAAAAACAATAATTTATTTTAGCAGATTTTAAAATGTGACAATGTAAAGTGGCCACTAAAAATGAGTAAAACTTGAAATCTGACCGAAATTCAGCAATAAAACTTAAAAAATCTGCAATATTCACAAAAATTGTTTTTGGAATTGGTTTATCACAAACGATTTCTACTTTAAAAAAAAAAGAAATCACCAACACGCTAATAAAATTCAAATAAATAAATCGAAAAACAGTTTTTGGCAAATAATATCAAACAAACACAGTTAAATTTTAGAAAAATTACAAAAAGTTTCTAAAATATCACGATACCAATTGATTTTAGGCTTTAATGTATAAAAAACAAAAAGCACCGCGCTCGTTTTTCCAAAATAATTTATAAAAATTATCTCGCCGGCACAAAGTTTTAATTTAATTTCCAAAATTGGCAATAATTTCGCACTAAATTCTTATTAGTTTTTACGTTTGTTATAAAACTTCACTAAATTATTATATAAAGTTGTCACTTTTTGTTTCAATTTCCAACTTCCTTTTAATATATAAAAATGTCAACCTTTTTCCAGCTTTTGTATTGAAAATATAATATTTTCATCAAATAATTAAAGAAAATTACTTTAAAACACTTTATATTATTAATATTTATAATTTTCTTTCACAACAAAGGGATAATTTTCAAAATTTCCAATGAACTATTTGCAATGAACTGTGAACTATCCCAGTGTTGGTTTAAGCTGGCAATGCTACTCAATATATCTGGCAGCACTAAATGTCTGGTAACTCTATAAATTGACAATAGGAACAAACCGGAATGAAACACAGATGTGATCAATAATTGACAACAACAAAAATAAATGTGAAATTTACGAATAATAACAAAGGAAAACTAAAAGAAAATTATAAATTAATTTTTTAACAAAAAAATTAACAAAATTAGCCGAAAAAAGCGCGAGTGTATAAATAAATAAAATTTAATTAAATTAATTGTTACCGACGGTGCGGAAAAATACAATACGAACGGATAATTATTATTCGGTACGCGATCACAAAATTATATGACGTGTGTGTGTGTGTGCTTTTGTCTTTTCAACCCTTATTTATTGGGAATAAAGACAATTATTTTAATTAATTTATAAAATAAAAAAACACTCGCGAAATTATTTCACTAAGGCGTTATGTTCACTGATTAAATAAATGTATTTTAAGTGAAAAATGAAGCGTAGATATATTTGTGTTTATACTCGCAATTGAGCGGAAATAAATTCTAAATAAATTATAGAATTCTTTAATCTGAATAATTTACAGATTAAGGATTAATTTACACAAATATTTTTCTACGCTTTTACCTCGGTTCTGGTACTCTCCTGGTTATGTGAACGGCAACTACGGCAACGGCAATTACGGCAGCTAGTCATGGATGCAGCAAATTAACACCAAAAAACAGCAATCAGGAACCACAACCGAAACTTTGCGACTTTTTTGTTTTTAAATACAAACGATTAAATCGCGCACAACTACACTTTTCTATACACCCAACAAGATGAGTTTTTATTGCAATAATTTAGCAAAAAAAATATATAATTTTATAAAAATTTATAAAATTAACAAAAATTTTGAATTAATTTATCAAAATTTATAAAAACTTTTTCAAATACAGTCCCTGCTCGGGCGCCAAAATGTTGACCCTTAATAATTTTTAAGGGAAAATAAAAATTTAAATAAATTATAAATTTTTATTTTATAAAATTTGAAAATGGTGGGAGGTATTTGAAAAAAAATAAAAAAAGAACGCGTCTTGTTGGTTGGTTTGTATATATGCAAGTGAGTATTTATTTAATAATTTTCTCTTCTTTTTTCTTTCTTTCTTTTCAGGAACAACCGTTATTTTTAACATTATAAGCAAATCTTTATAAAAGGGGTTGCCAAAGGTAATTTATATTTATATTTACATTAAGTCAATTTAATTCATTTATGACATGTAATTAATAAATTCAATAAATAAAACTTTATAAAACAATTAATAACAGTGTTATTATTAAAAAATAAAGCAAAAAAGTAAGTAAAAAAATAAGTAAAAAAAAAATAAATGATGTAAAAAAAGGGATAAAAAAATAATTGTAAGTAAAAAAAAACCATAATCGTGGAGAAAACCATCTGGCCAAAAAACTCCACTATTACGCTCCAACAACGTGTTTCTGAGTTTTTTTGTGTGGATGGACAAACATCTAAATTTAAAAAAAAAAAAATTTAAAAAAAGTGGTTTTTTGATAAATTAACTTTTTTAAAAAATTAAAAATTTCAGAACGGGTTCTGAAAATTTTCCAAAAAAAAAAAAAAATTTAATCGATAGCCCATACAAAACTATATAAGAATGTAAATTTTTGAGATTGTGGTGCAATTCATTTTAATGTGATTAATATTTAATCAAGGCAACTCGCCACAAATTTTACCATTTTTCCAATATTTGACCACGCCTCCTAAGCCCAGTTTTTGAAAATTTGAAAAACCAAAAACGCAATTTTCTAAGTTCCATATAAGGCTATCCAAACAACCTATTTATTTACGGGACACATGTTTTTCTGTAGCGGGACATTTGGTGTGGAATGCTTCATATACAGAAATGTATCATTTATTTATATGTATGTGTGTTTGTTATGATGTTGAATATTTGACAATATACACCAAAGGTATTATTTAAAATGTTGACATGATTTTGCTTTTTTTGGTATACCAGGCATTCTTTCGCCAAAGTTCCGAATATTTTTTTTTAAACTGTTTAGTTGTAAAAAAATTTCGTTCACCGTATTTTTCCAAAAGTTATATTTTTCTAGAAGTTAAGCCAGCACAGAAATAAAATATTCGTTGTGACAACCGAATTTGTCGACACTCGAATGCTAAAGGATCCTATGTGCCAAATCGTAAGCTTCTGCTGTCAATAGTTCAGTAGATGAAAAAAGTAAAAAATTTTCCCTTTACCACTTTATAATGGGGTCCGAAATTACGTTACCAATAACCGGTATGAATTTTGCTGCAATCGGTCCAGTACCTACTTACTACATAGCCAAATTATTAAAAATTAACCACTTTAAAATCAATTACAAAATTAAGTATACGCCAATTTTGCATTGCTATTCTATATATTTTACTAAAGCAAAATAATTGGTGTGGAATGTCTTATTTATGATATTTATACTTTGTATATGGGGCATTCCATGTGAAATCGGACACTTTGAAAAACTTTTTTTTTTAGATTTTCCCAATTTGATTACAGTTTACCCTTCGAAAACTCCTTCGTAGTAAATTTTCAGATTTTTTTGATAACCCGTTCAAAAGATATCGAATTTTTAAAAATTGGTAGTTTGTTCCTTTACTCAAACTTCTTTTAATCATAACTTCTTCAATAATGGTCCAAATTTCAAATTTTTTTTTTCAAAATTTTTGTTTTTTTACGTACTTTAAAAAAAAAAAATCGCAAAAAATTCCTTTATAAGGCCGACCCCCATTAATTTTTACGTCTTAACATTTCTTTGGAACAAACTAATACCCTATCTCCAATTTCTAAGGGGGCTCCCACACAAAACGACATTTTTTAAAATCTGCTCCAACCGCTCTAACTGCCCTAATAGTGCCCTTAGAGCAACAAAATGTATGACCGACCCACAATATTTTTTTAGTTCAAACATTTTTTCTGAACACACCTACCCTCTATCTCTAATTTTTAAGGCGGTCCCCATACAATTTTTTTATTTTTTGTAAATTTGTTTTATTTAATCAGCTTCTACCGGTCCAATGGTGCGTCCGAGAGGGATCATTACTGAGACCGACCCCTATTTATTTTTACCCTTCAACAAAATATACCTACGTCCTATCTCAACTCCCTAAGTAGGCTCCCATACAAAATTACATTTTTATAAAATTTGCTCAAACTGTTATTTGTATGGGAGCCTACTTAGGGAGTGGAGATAGGGCATGGGTATGTTTTAAAAAAATGTTGTATGGTAAAAATAAATGGTGGTCGGTCTCACTAATGACCCCTCTCGGACGCACCATTGGACCGGTAGAAGCTGATTAAATAAAACAAATTTACAAAAAATTAAAAAAATTGTATGGGGACCGCCTTAACAGTTAAAGATAGAGGGTAGGTGTGTTCAGAGAAAATGTTTGGACTAAAAAAATATTGTGGGTCGGTCATACATTTTGTATGTTAAGACGTAAAAATTAATGGGGGTCGGCCTTATAAAGGACCCCTCTATTACGCACCATTGGAGCAGTAGAAATGATTTTAAGATTGGAAAATTACAATAATATTTTTTTAAAAAATTTTAAAAAATAGTAATAATCGTTATCCCACGATCCTCCTGGGCAAAAAATTTGTAGAATCGATAGATGTTTTACAGAAAAAAATTCAAAAAAAAAAAAATCGAAGAGTACAAAAAAGTAGTAGGGGATTCTACGTTCATAATCAATTAATTTAATTACCCTTAATTACCCTTAATTGATTTTTTTAATGTTTAACACTTAATAATGTTTAACAACTTAAAACACATACACAACGAAAAAAAGCCTGGCAACTTACAAACATTTTCAAAAATGAGATTTAAATTTTAAAACTTAAAAATGGCATACTAGAGCGCTTTTAGGAATTTTTTGCCATTTTTTTTTTTAAAGTACGTAAAAAAACAAAAATTTTGAAAAAAAAAATTGAAATTTGGACCATTATTGAAGAAGTTATGATTAAAAGAAGTTTGAGTAAAGGAACAAACTACCAATTTTTAAAAATTCGATATCTTTTGAACGGGTCATCAAAAAAATCTGAAAATTTACTACGAAGGAGTTTTCGAAGGGTACTAAAAACTGTAAACAAATTGGGAAAATCTAAAAAAAAAGTTTTTCAAAGTGTCCGATTTCACATGGATTGCCCCATATGTATTAATGTGTGTATGTATTTTTTTTGTCCTGTATTCAATAATTGTCATAGTATATATTTGGTAATTTTTCAATTTATACCAACTCATTTTTTATTTAATCCTTTTCTCATTTTTTTGATATGTGTGTTGGTGAAAATTCTATTTATTTTATTTTCCTTTTAAATCTCCATGCATGTCTGCCTGTATGTTACTGGGTAAAAAGAACATTGATTTGTGACCATCAAAACACAACAAATACATTTAAATTTTGTATGGATTTATTTTTTTTTATTGCAGAAATATTTATTTCAAGTATTAAATAAATCCTTAAGATGACAATTAATTTTAAATGAAATGATTTTGTAGAAGAAAGTAAGGGTTGGATTGGGATAATTTTTGAAAATTCTTCATGTCGTTACTAATATTATAAAGAGCAAACAAAAAAAGAAAAAAATTTAAATCGGTCAAACGGTTTTCGAAATATCGTTATTTGAAATTTGTAAAAAATTACGAGTTTTTCCTATTGTCAAAAAATTAAAAAAAAAACTTTCCTTTCATAGAGCTTGAGACAAACTTTCATTTAAAATTGATTTGAGCCAAAAAAATTTTAAAATCGGTCAATCGGTTTTTGAGATATCGCTATTTGAAATTTGTTTTTCCTACGGTTAAAAAATTAAAAAAAAAAAAATCTTTAAATCTTTTTCCTTTTATAGAGCTTGAGACAAACTTTCATTTAAAATTAATTTGAGCCAAATTCGATCATTTTAACCCGTGGCACCCTTCGATTAAAGTTTTGGTTTGTTTTAGAAAATTGTCACCAAAAACTCTTACCTTTGATCAAGGAGCGCCATATGTTAAAATCATCTGATTGGGCTTAAATTAAGTTTGAATTAAAGTTTGCCTCAATCAAAAACAAGTTTGAGACTTTTTTTTAAAAAAGTTTTTGATTGTAGGAAAAAATGAATTTTATTGACAAATATCAAATGGCAATATCTCGAAAACCACTCAACGGATTTCAGAAATTTTTTGATATTTGGTTTCAGCATGACAAAACAATAGAATTAACAAAATTAGCAAAATATTTTTTTATTTTTTAAATTTTTTAAAAATTAAAAATTTTTTGTAAAATTTTCCATTGCTTCAAACTTTGATCGATGGGGTCCACGCACAGTGCACGACAAAAATCAAAAAAAAAAGTTCCCCGATTTTCATGATATGTTTGTATGTATTATAGAACATTCCTAATAGCACAGAAATAATCGTATAAGATCGATAATTCTGTTCGTTACTAACAGGAGGGTGCATAAAGTTGCATCTGGTAAAATCCTGCAACTAGTGCACATTATTTCGCAAAAATTAAGTCGAGTTTAAACTGTTGTAACTTTTGAACAAAAAGAGATATTTATCCACTCTTTTTTGGTAATTTTAAAGGATATTTAAATGCTTCAAGTCATATCTTTTCTTTTGTTTTAAAACAAATTTTTCTATTTTTTATTAAATTTTTAACAAAGTACAAATTTTTGAAAAGAAAATTATATATTTATTTTTTTTGATGGAATAGAACTTTTGTGTTTGGTCCGTATTGGTCGCCGGACTTTTTCAGATATATTGACCAATATCCATAGTACTTATTTCAACGGCTAACTTTTGCGACCGTCTGCGACGCCGACTACAGTGGGGCGATATGTAAACCATGTTTTTACATATTTTTTAAACATATTTTAAAAAAGTGGGCGTGGCAATTGTCTGACCGCCCCCTTTTTTTGTGATATTATTTCTACAGTCATTGAGAGTATATATACCAAATTTAAAGACATTATAACCAAAATTACAAATTTTAAAAAAAGTGGGCGTGGCCCTTAACCGGCCTCCCACATTTTTCATAATGTTATTTTCGAAGTCAAAACGAACATTTATACCGAATTTCAAGTCAATATAATTAAAATTGGATTTTTGTCGTCCTAGATTGGCCAAATGTGGCACTGTGCCACGAGTTAAAATGATCGGATTTGAAAGATTATCTCAAGATCTATAGGTAAGAAGTAAGAATTTTAGAAGTGGGGATTCAAATCCTGATCCTTTAATAACACTATAGAACAAATTCATAGAAACTCGCACTTCCATGAATCAGAATACACGTATTAAATAGATTTTGACCTCCTGATTCCAAATCCGCCTTCCAAAGTTTTTTTTATCACGTAAGGTTTTTAAGATATTCGCGTTTGAATATTAAAAAAAGCTAATTTAGCACTTTTTGGGTCTCAAAAAAGTGTTCACACAAAATAGGATAATATAAATGAGACCTCTTGATTCCAAATCTAGCATCCAAATTTTTCTACATTTGCCGTTTTTGAAATATTGGAGTTTGAAAAACTCTACACTAAAAAAAAAACAAGTGAGAATGTTACATTCGGTTGTGCTGAATCTTCTATACCCTCCAAAATATATAAAAAAAAAAACAATATTTAAAAAAATCCAGGGGCGTCGTTTTTTTTTGGGGAGGAGTTGTTGGGACACGTTAGGAGGCACCTTCCCCTTGCGATTTTGAACTTCTTCTGAGATAAAAATGTTGCATTTGCTTAGCAAAAGTTCAAAAAACACTGTAAAAAATGACATTTTTCTTAGGTTGGTTTAATTCTCCAAGGGGGAACTTTTTTCCCCTTTTTCTGATTTTGCCCATTTCCGAACTTACCCTGCCTAAGAATATAAGATATATTCGTGCCAAACTTCGGAAGTCTAGCTCTTTTATTTTGGACTGTATCGTGTCCTCTACAGACGGACAGACGGAAAGACGGACGGACGGACGGACGGACGGATGGACATTGCTAGAATGTCTTAGAATCGATCACTGATCAATAAAATATATACTTTATGGGGTCATAGACCGATATTTCGATGCGTTACACACGGAATGACAAAGTGAGCATACCCCCATACTGTGGTTGGAGGGTATATAAACTTGTAAAATGACAAGAAAAACTTGTAACTTTTATTTGTTGGTACCTCCTATTTGACAAGAATTTCTTGTAATTTTACAAGCTTTTAACGAATAATTTTGTTATTTTACAAGCTTTTAACGAAAAAAATTGCAAATATACAATTTTTTGAGGCGATGAAACTTACAAGATTTTACTAGATTTTTTGCTAACTACTATTTTACGAGAATTCTAAGTAGAGATGGGCGCGTGAGTGATTTTTGACTCACACTCACTCACTCACGCTCACGACAGGAATTTTTGAATCACGCACACTCACTCACGAACATATTTTTTCTACTCACACTCACTTACAATCACGTGAGTAAATTTAATACAACTCACACTCACGTGCACCCACGCAAGCTTCACTCACACTCACGTTGATTTACACTCACGAAACTCTTATTTATACAAAAAAAATTTCAAAAACTAAAATTTCAAAAATCTTTCAAAATTTTCAGCAAAATTTAGAGTTCAGTGAAATTTTAATTTTTTTTTGGTTTTTTTGGGAAGAAAAGCCAAATTTTACAACTTCTTTGTTGCTTTTTTTGGTATAAAAGGAAATATGAAGAGAAAATAAATCACGTAAACTCACGCAAAAAATTGACTCACGCACACTAACTCACGCAAAAATCTTACTCACGCATTTTTTCTCCACTCACAATCACGTGAGTAAAATTGAATTAATTCACACTCACGCGTGATCACGCGTGAATCACGTGAATCACACTCTAATCTGCTCATGTGCCCATCTCTAATTCTAAGTAAAAATAACAAGCTTTTTGGTAATTTTACAAGCTTTTTACTAATAAAATTGTAAATTTACAACGCAATAAAACTTACAAGGAATTCTCGTGAATTTACTAGATTTTTTTTTTGTAAAAAAAAGTTGGAAATTTGTTAAATTACAAAAAAAATTGTAAAATTACAAAAATAAATGTAAATTTCGATCGAAAAATTTTTGTTAAAAAAAGGAAAATCATTGGAAGCAATATACACTAAAAAAAAAGACTTGTAAAATTACAAGAAAAGTGTGTAACTTTTTTTTGTTACCTCCTATTGTATAAGCTCTTTACCAATAATTTTGTAATATTACAAGCTTTTTACCAATAAAATTGTAAATTTTTTGACGCGATAAAACTTACAAGGAGGATTCGTGACTTTACTGGATTTTTTGCTACCTCCTATTTTACGAGAATTTCTCGTAAAAATAACGACCTTTTTTGTAATTTAACAAGATTTTTACCAATAAAATTGTAAATTTACAACTTTTATGGCGACATAAAACTTACAAGGAATTCTCGTTAATTTACTAAATTTCTAAAAAACCTTGGAAATTTGTAAAATTACAAGAAAAACTGTAAAATTACAAATGGGATTATGTCAAACTACTAGACAAGTGCTGTGTTTTTCAATAAGTGGATTTATTTTCCCATTAATCTTATTTTGTTTAAAAAAAATATTTTACCATAACAAAACTAATTTGGAATATTTTTTTCCGTAATCTACGATAAATTTGCAATTATAATCCGAAAAAATAATAAAAATATTTGGAAAATTAAAAAAGTTATAAATTAATCAAAATTAATCCAAAATGGACTTATTAAATCCTAAAAATTAGTTGGATTAATTTTGATTGATTTATAACTTTTTTTATTTTCCACATTTTATTATTATTTTTTCGGATTATAAATGCTAATTTATCGTAGATTACGGAAAAAAATATTACAAATTTGTTTTGGCATGTTAAAATATTTATTTTGAGCTAAATAAGATTAATCCGAAAATAAATCCACTTATTGAAAAACACAGCAAAGGTTTTTTTTGTGTGTACTGTTACTGTTAGACAAGGTTTTTTTGTGTGTACTGTTACGCACAAAAAAAACGTTGTCAAATTACTAGAAAAATCTTGTATTCCCATTTTACCAATACTTGACAGTTTTCCTTCTTTTTAAACAAACAAATTTCAATGAAATTTACATTTTTTTTTTGTAATTTTATTATTATTTTTTGTTATTTTACAAATTTCCCAGATTATTTTACAAAAAAAAATCTAGTAAATTCGCGATAATTTCTTTTAAATTTTTTTGTGCCAAAAAATTTGTAAATTTACAATTTTGTTGGTTAAAAACTTGTAAAATTACTAAAAAGCTCATAATTTTTACTAGGAATTCTCGTAAAATAGCAGGTAGCAAAAAATCTAATAAAGTTACAAAACCTCCTTGTAAGTTGTAACGCGTCAAAAAAAATTGTAAATTTACAGTTTTATTGGTGAAAATCTTGTAAGGTAACAAAAATCTAGTAAAGTCACGAGAATTCCATTAGTTTCAGCTGATATTAAATGTACACAAAAGTTGGTTGGCAGCAACTGAATGTAGCAAAACTCGAATTTTGGTTCTTAATTTTTACCCTTAAAGTATGCTTTACTTTTTATAATTACTTATTTTCATCTCATTATGTCTACACATACCTTTTCTGGGTATCTTTTATCCATTATCATTTTAGCTTATACATATCTAGAAAATTTATGTATGATTTTGTTTCCTGTTTCCTAGAAGCAACTCAAATTACAATATTCACAAACTTGGTTTCCATAACCGAATTCAAACAGTCACGTTTATATATTTTGTGTTGTCCTGATTTTATTCATACAACAAAGACTCGTTTAATTTTTTTTTCATTTACATAGATAAATCTTTGAATTGTATTATTTATTGAAATTTAGGTTAGTAATTGTATATAAATTATTTGATTTTAGTTTAAATAATTGTTTCTTAAATTTATTGATGTGTTTTTGTTTATGCCTCAAAGTAGGCAATACATTTTTTTTTAATTTACCATAGCCCTAAACTATGCCACAAAATTGAAATTATTCAATTGGAAAGAAACATAAAATTTAAACAAAAATTCGCATTTTATATTAAATTTATGTATCAAATAAATATATTTTCATATATAATTCTCAGTTATGTAAATATGTTTTGTAACATATTTATATTAAATTATTATCTCATTGTATTTGTAATGCATTTACTTATTATGTACATTAGAGCGGAAGTTTTTCTTTTGATTTTGAGTGTATGAGCAAATTTTTATTCTACTAGGCCTAAAACTGAAGTAGTGCAAATTTGAGGCGAATCGGATTAGATAAATAAATGCGGACAGCGTTCAAAATTTTTGATTTAAAAAAAAAATTAAAAACTTTGATGCTCTGAACATGAATATCGTAAAATTTTTTAAATCGCTATTTGAAATTTCCAAAAAAATAACGGTTTTTTACTACGTTCAAGAATAAAAATAAATATCTAAAAATTTCTTTCCCTGCATTACAAAAAAACCTTGTAAAATTACAAGAAAAACTTGTATTTTTTTTTGTTTGCTACCTCCTATTTGTAATTTTACAAGATTTTTACCAATAATTTTGTAATTTTACAAGGTTTTTACCAATAAATTTGTAAATTTACAAATTTTTTGACACGATAAAATTAACAAATTTTTTAACACGATAAAATTTACAAAGCTGTTTCGTAATTTTACTAGATTTTTTGCTACCTCCTATTTTACGAGAATTCCTAGTAATTTTACAAGGTTTTTACCAATAATTTTGTAATTTTACAAGCTATTTACTACTAAAATTGTAAATTTACAGTTGTTTGGCGCAATTAAAATTACAAAGAATTCTCGTGAATTTCCTAGATTTTTTTGTAAAATTGTTGTGAAAATTTGTAAAATTACAAAAAATTGTAAAATTACAAAAAACAAATATAAATTTCGATTTGTTAAAAAACAAGGAAAACTGTCAAATATTGGTAAAATGGGATTACGAGACTTTTCCTAGTAATTTAACAAAGTTTTTTTTTGTGTGTAGTAGAATAAAAATTTGCCCAGAATCAAAAGTTGAAGAAAAACTGCCACTCTACTATATATGTATCAAACACATCAAATTATGTAGATAACTATATGACCAACTTTATTTAATTGTTAGTATTGTTTTAAATTGTATACGGGGCATTCCATGTCAAAGCAGACAATTTGAAATTTTTTTTAGATTTTCCCTATTTGTTTACAGCTTTTATTACCCTTCGAAAACTCTCTCATGGTAAATTGTCAGATTTTTTTGATGAACCTTTCAAAAAATATCGTATTTTTAAAGATTGGTAGTTTGTTCCTTACTTCAAACTTTTTTTACTCATACCCAGTTGGCAAAATAAAAGCACACCTGACATACTGCTGACTCTCCCTTTATGAAATCGCTGACATCTTCATACAATTTTTCAAAATGTCATCAATGACATGTCAGAAGTTGGGCAGCAGTGTCCACCAGTATCGGTGGCCACTAACCATTCCTTTAAACAACCGCTGACCAACTGCTGACATGTCATTGATGACATTTTGAAAAATTGTATGAAGATGTCAGCAATTTTATAAAGGGAGAGTCAGCAGTATGTCAGGTGTGATTTTTTTTGCCGACTGGGTAACTTCTTCAATAATGGTCCAAATTGCAAATTGCTTTGTTTTAATTTTTGTTTTTTTACGTACTTTTTCAAAAAAAAAAATCAAAAAAAATTCTTACAAGTGCTCTAGTATGCGATTTTTAAGTTTTAAAATTTAAAATTAATTTTTGAAAATGTATGTACTCTTTGATTATTTTTAAATTTTTTTGTGTAAAACTTCTATCGATTCTACAAATTTTTTACCCAGTAGGATCGTGAGATAACGATTATTACTATTTTTTTTTTAATTTTTTGAAAAAAATTTATTGTAGTTTTCCAATTTTATAATAATTTCTACTGCTCCAATGGTGCATCATAGATGCGTCATTTCTAAGACCGACCCCCATTAATTTTTACGTTGCAACATTTCATCGGAACAAACTAATACCCTATCTCCAATTTCTTAGGGCGCTCCCAAACAAAATGACATGTTTTAAAATTTGCTCCAACCGCTCTAACTGCCCTTAGAGTGCCCTTAGAGCAATCAAATGTATGACAGACCCACAAATTTTTTTTTTTAGTCTAAACATTTTCTCTGAACACACCTACCCTATATCGTTAACTATTAAGGCGGTCCCCATACAATTTTTTTTTTTTGTAAAGGGTGCCCTTAGAGCAATCAAATGTATGACCAACCCACGATATTTTTTTAGTCCAAACATTTTCTCTGAACACACCTACCCTCTATCTTTAACTATTAAGGCGGTCCCCATACATTTTTTTTTATTTTTTTGTAAATTTGTTTTATTTAATCAGCTTCTACCGGTCCAATAATGCGTCCGAGAGTGGTCATTAGTGAGACCTACCCCCGATTTACCCCCCCCAACATTTTTTTAAAACATACCTACGCCCTATCTCCACTCCCTAAGTAGGCTCCCATACAAATTACAGTTTGAGCAAATTTTATAAAAATGCAATTTTGAATGGAAACCCACTTAGGGAGTGGAGATATGTCATAGGTATGTTTTACAAAAATGTTGAAGGGTAAAAATAAATCGGGGCCGGTCTCATTAATGACCCCTCTCGGAAGCACCATTGGACCGGTAGAAGCTGATTAAATAAAACAAATTTACAAAAAATAAAAAAAAAAAAATGTATGGGGACCGCCTTAATAGTTAAAGATAGAGGGTAGGTGTGTTCAGAGAAAATGTTTGGACTAAAAAAATATTGTGGGTTGGTCATACATTTGATTGCTCTAAGGGCACCCTTAGGGCAGTTAGAGCAGTGGGAGCGAATTTTAAAAAATTTCATTTTGTGTGCATTTTCATTTTGTGTGCATACATTTGATTGCTCTAAGGGCACCCTTAGGGCAGTTAGAGCAGTTGGAGCGAATTTTAAAAAACATCATTTTGTGTGGGAGCCCCCTTAGAAATTCGAGACAGAGTACTAGTTTGTTCCAACCGCTCTAACTGCCCAAAGAGTGCCCTAAGAGCAATCAAATGTATAACCGACCCACAATAGTTTTAAGTCCAAAAATTTTCTCTGAACACACCTACCCTCTATCTTTAACTAATAAGGCGGTCCCCATACAATTTTTTTTTTATTTTTTGTAAATTTGTTTTATTTAATAGAATCTGATTAATCCGGTCCAATGGAGCGTCTGAAAGGGGTGGTTAGTGAGACCGACCCCCATTTATTTTTACCCTCCAACATTTTTGTAAAACATACCTACGCCATTCTAGCAGTAAATATGATTTTAAGATTGGAAAATTACAAAAAATATTTTTCAAAAAATTTTAGAAAATATTAATAATCGTTATCCCACTATCCTACTGGGCAAAAAATTTGTAGAATCGATACAAGTTTTACAGAAAAAAATTAAAAAAAAAAATCAAAAAACTTAAAACTTAAAAATCGCATACACAGAAAAAATAAAAAATAAATTTGAGTAAATTTTTAATACTATTGAGTAAAAAATTACTCAATTTTGCACCAGTAAACGATTTAATAGTATTGAGTAAATTTTTAATAAAAAATTATTAAATGCTTACTAAAAAATTTTTAATGGATACTATTAAAAATTTAATTAAAAATTTTTCAATTTTTTAAGTAACTTTTTAATTGTGTCAAGTAAAAATTTACTCAAAATTTATCAATTTATTTTTTTAAAAAGTTTAAAAAAGTTTCACATTTTTTTCGAAAAAAATGTTTTTTCAAACTTTACTAAATATATTTATGTCTTGAAGACATTGGAAAATTTCATAAAGATGATTTCAAACTTTCATATACATACACAAAAAACTATAAACTAAACGAGAATTCAAAACACGAAGAGAATAAAAAAAAAATAAAAAAAATTATTAAATTTTGTATTAAATTATTTACTCAATTTTTTTTTTTAGTTTTTGAGTAAATTTTTAATTGCGTCAATTAAATAATTATTCAAATCTTATTTAAAAATTTAAACAAGTGATTACTCAAATTGTTTTTCTCAATATTTCTTTCTGTGTACTAGAGCACTTTTCGAATTTTTTTTTGATTATTTTTTTAAAAGTCCGTAAAAACACAAACATTTTGAAAAAAAAAAATTGAAATTTGGACCATTATTGAAGAAGTTATAAGTCAAAGAAGTTTGAGTAAGGGAATAAACTACCAATTTTTAAGAATTCGATATCTTCTGAAGGGATCATCAAAAAATCTGAAAATTTACAATGAAGGAGTTTTCGAAGGGTGATAAAAACTGTAAACTAATTGAAAAAATCTAAAAAAAAATTATTTAAAGTGTCCAATATGATATGGAATGCCCCATATATTTTTTTATATATCATTATATACAAGTATCTGTACTTATTTATACATCCAAAAAAATAAAACAAGAAATTGTAAAATTTGTTAAAAAAAAGTAGTTAAAACAATTAAAAAATCAGCTGATTTGGTTGATTTTTAGATTACTAAAACAAAAAATTTTAGTTGATTTTTAGTAAAATAAATTTAGCGAAAAAAATAACACATAAATTTTACTAAAATTTTAGCTTAAAATTTGATAACATGTTGTAATTAAATATTAGGGTCTTTCAAAAATGGTTTTAATAAAGCTATGTCGCTCATGAAAGAACTAGTTCAATTGAAGTATTCAGTAAACTAAGCGGTTTAGTTCTTTCTTTTTAGCTGTTAAAGTTCTTACCGTTTATTTAGCTCAATTGACAATTGTTTATGAAATAATTTTGTTTTTTTTTTAGTTCGGTCTTCCAGCTCCACTTTTTTGCTCACATACAACAAAATGAGCAATGTGCTTACTTTTCTCTTCTCTTTTGACACGCTTTCTCAGCATTAATGTTTTTTACAATAATTTTATATATTAATTAATAAATTTTCCTCTATTTTTCATGTAGTGGATTTCTAAAACCATTCTTAAAGTTTTTATTCAACTTCTGATTAATGTTTATTAAAAAATAAAAATTGTTTTATTTGTCCTTTAAGTATTATATATTGAGTAGGTTTATTCTAGCTCGAGGTCATTATTACCTTTATTAATTAAAACTATGATATTCTCATAGAATAATTTAAAAAAAATATATTTTTCTGTTTTAAATTTATTTATGTTGGTCATTTTTTGCACTTGTTTTGGAATTTGTCACATTCCATTGTCAAGATTAATTAGCAAAAATAAACACGTGTCGATTAAGTTTTGCAAAAAATTACCAACATAAATAAATTTAAAACAGAAAAATAATTTTCTTGAAAATTATTCTATGAGAATATCATAGTTTTAATTATTAAAGGAAATAATGACCTCGAGCTAGAATTAACCCACGCAAAATGTAGTTTTTATTCAACATTTTTGTATTTGTTAATGAAAACCAAAACGAAATGATTCATTCACGAACTGTTGAACGTAAACAAAAATTGATCGATTGAACTAGGTGAACGAAAAACAGACATGTTGAAAATGATTCGTTCACGAACTGTTAAAGAAAAACAACAAATGACCGATTGAACTAGATGAACAAACTAGGTCTTTTATCTAAAATGAACGAAAATCAATTGGAAGATTAAGCACAAGTCTAGATTTTAACTACAAATCTATCTGCAACGCTGAATTTGACTAAAAATTTGATAAAAAAAATTAATTTTGTTTCTGAGTGTCTGTATGCACTACATAATTGTATATTTTTTGATGTGTGCATTTGAAATTGTAATAATTAATTTATTTTTTTTTTGCTGAAATTTTATGTTTTTATTATTATAATTTTTAAAAAGCTTTTGTTTGTATGTTGTCATGTCAATTTTTTTGGTTTTTCTGGATATGGATACATTTACTCATTCATTTATAAATTTGTTTGTATTTTAATGATATTTTGTATTGATATGACTTTAATTAAAATCGATTTTTGTGGTAAATTTAATTGCTTTGACTTTATAACAAATAAAATAATAATAAAAAAAAAAATATTTAAAAAAAATGTATAAATAGCAAACGACCTATTTTTAAGGGGTGTTGAAAACTTAAAAAAATGAAGCATATTTTTGGGAGAAATATTGCAAATGAAAGAACCCATCAAAAATGTTGGCCCATTCCACACAACCTAAAAATACGAAATGCTTTAATTCTGCTGCTTGACATATATATGGGGCATTCCATGTCAAATCGGACACTGTGAAATTTTTTTTTTTAGATTTTTTCAATTTGTTTACAGTTTTTAGTACTCTTCGAAAACTCCTTCGTGGTAATTTTTCAACTTTTTTTGTAGACCCGTTCAAATGATATCGAATTTTTAAAAATTGGTAGCTTGTTCCTTTACTCAAACTTCTTTTACTCATAACTTCTTCAATAATGGTCCAAATTTCAAAATTTTTTTTTTCAAAATTTTTGTTTTTTACCCAGGAACAAAATTCCTGGTTCAATAGGTTCTTGAATATATTCTACGGTAATCACAAAAACATTTTCTATATAAAATTATTTTTCAAAAAAACTACTTGCTCTAAAAAACGATTGCTTTCGGGACAATTTCAAACAAAAATCATTGATTCTGGAATGTTAAGTAGAACCGGTTGCAGGGTAATTTGATGCGTTCTGGAACCGATTATTTGGAACAGAAAATTTTGCTGGGTACGTACTTTACAAAAAAAAATCCCCAAAAATTCTTAAAAGTGCTCTAGTATGCGATTTTTAAGTTTTAAAATTTAAATCTCATTTTTGAAAATGTTTGCACTCTTCGATTTTTTTGAAATTTTTTTATGTAAAACTTCTATCGATTCCACAAATTTTTTGCCCAGAAGGATCGTGGGATAACGATTATTACTATTTTTTAAAATTTTTTGAAAAAAATTTATTTATCAAAAAAATCGAAGAGTACAAACATTTTCAAAAATGAGATTTAAATTTTAAAACTTAAAAATCGCAAACTAGAGCGCTTTTAAGAATTTGGGATTTTTGTTTAAAAAATTCGTAAAAAAACAAAAATTTTGAAAAAAAAAATTGAAATTTGGACCATTATTGAAGAAGTTATGAGCAAAAGAAGTTTGAGTAAAGGAACAAACTACCAATTTTTAAAAATTCGATATCTTTTGAACGGGTTATCAAAAAAATCTGAAAATTTACCACGAAGGAATTTTCGAAGGTTACTAAAAACTGTAGACAAATTGGGAAGATCTAAAAAAAAAAAAAATTTCAAAGTGTCCGATTTGACATGGAATGCCCCATATATATCAACCGAATTGGATACAAAATGGTATTTTAACAAGTATAAACGCAGTTTTTTACACAATAAAAGTTTTTTGAGAATTTTTATTTTTTCACCAAAAATTTTTTTTTTCACCTCAAAATTTGTTTTCACCTCCAAATTTTTTTTCACCTCAAAATTTTTTTTACCAAAAAAAATTTTTTTTTTGTTGATTTTTTTCCCTCAAAATTATTTTTTTTTTGCCGTTTTTTCAAAAAAAAATATGTTTTTTCCAATTTTTTACCTTATGGAGGGAGGGTATCAATACAATCGACAAGGCCAAATTTAACTTTTTTACTTGTTTCTAATTTTCTTGATAACAAGTTTGCTTGTATTCTATTTATCTCTGTGTTCCTAAGTACATAAGAAAAAAATGTTTATTATCTGGTTATACACATTTGGTTAAAAGGTATTTTTTCCCAATTTCTTTTAAGCTCTTAAGAAAAAGTCCTTTATTTTTTGGTTGTGTGTGGGTGAATTGTAATAATAATATTTTTTTTTAGTATTCTTCAACTACGTTTTTGTTAATAAACAAGACTAAAATTGTCTTTATTATACGAACATGTCATCCGGTTTTTATCTGTTTGTGTACCTTTTTTTGGGGCAAAAAAAAAATTTGATACACTTTTAGTTTCTTTAAGGACATTTGGAAAAATTGTATTTACGTTTCTTTTAGCACTGCCTAATATAAAGTCTTAAAGTTATTTCATGTGTCTATTCATTTTAGCGTTAAATATTATATTGACTTATTCCTAAAATTTCGCATTTTTTAACTCCTTAAAGTATACTTTAAAATTAGTTCCTTATGATCCCTTAAAGTAGGCAACTATTTTTTTTTTGTAAAACCCACTGTTGTAACCCGAAAAATTTTATGCCGTTCTACTGTACTTTTCATTTTTGGGAATTTTCTCCTCTCTATCCTTTTTTTCTGTTTATTTTTAATTGTTTTTAAACAACAAATATAAACATTTGAAACCAAATTGCTTTTTTTTTTGGTACAAAAAGAGTTTAGTAAAGGAAAGTAAAAACTGGAAAAAATATGTAGTATATTTTCCTACGTATATAAAGTTTACTTTTGCCTCAATTAAGTTATCTATTTACTTACTTTTCACTACCCAACATTTTAAAAAAGTTTTTATAAATTTTTTTATATATAAATTTTACTGTAGTATATTTTTGGGAAATTAAACACTTGGTTTTATTTAACTTAAGGCAAAACTTTTTTTTGTGTGTGTGTTTATATCGAAAAATATTAAGTGTACTTAGATAAAGTTGTATATAAAAATATACATGTTTGTATATATTTCATTTACAATCGATTAAGAAGATTGAAGAACAAGAAATAGTTTAAAAACTTTTAATTTATATATACTAGTAATTAAATGAAACACTGGAAAGGATTTAATCATTGGATAATTAAAAAAAATTTAGTTAAAATATTTCTTTTGACTTGTGAAAATATGCTTTTATTGAAAATTATTTGCAAAGCCTTAAAGTGGGCAATAGTTTAATAATTTTTTTTACAAAACTCCTAAAAGTAGGCAATAGATTCGATGAAATTAAACAAAAAAAAACAATTATTTTATTCATCTGCTGTTGCTGCTTTTAATTGAAAAATTTTGATTTTTTATACCAAAATTTTGGCATAATTTTTCAATAATTGATAAAAATTTTTGAGTTTTTTTTATACCCTCCACTCTAGTGATAGAGGGTATATATAAGTTTGTCATTCCGTTTGTAACACCTCGAAATATTGGTCTAGGACCCCATAAAGTATATATATTCATGATCCTCGATCGATTTTAAGACGATCTAGCGATGTCCGTCCGTCTGTCCGTCTGTCTGTCTGTTGAAAACACGCTAACTTTTTAAAGACTTTACGGAGGCTCCTGAAGTTTGGCATATATGTTGGACATTTACCTGGTCAGGTTGGTATTGCAATCCAGCGAAATCGGTCTAGTGGTTCAAAAGTTATAAGCAAATAAAGGTATTTTTGTCACACAAAAATATTTTTACACTAAACCAAAAAAAAATACACTTAAAAAAAAGTTTACACTCAAAAAAAATTTTACACTCAAAAAAAAAAAAAAATTGGTAAATTATTTTTTTTTTTTTTCAAAAATTAACAAAAAAAGTTTTTTTACAGAAAATAAAATATTTCTAACCAAAAAAAAGTTTACACTTAAAAAAAATTTTTACACTCAAAAAAAAAAATTGGTAAATTATTTTTTTTTTTTCAAAAATTAACAAAAAAAGTTTTTTTTACACTAAAACAAAAAAAAAAAATACACTCAAAAAAAATTTTACACTCAAAAAAAAAAATTAGTATTTTTTTTTTTTTTTCAAAAATTAATAAAAAAAAGTTTTTTTACAGAAAATAAAATATTTCTAACCAAAAATGTTATTTTTTTCACGTTAGAAAATTTACTATCACTTAAAAAGGGCATTGTGGAGGGTATTCATAGATTCGGCCAAGTCGAATTTAACTTTTCTACTTGTTTTAACTACGTTCGTTTGCGTTTCAGTTAACCATATATTTAATTTTATTGGAAAATCCATGTTTTCAAACTCATTTAATAACTTTTTGCTCTACCAAATCATATAAAAATCATACAAGCAGAAATCAATAATAGAATATATAAAAAAATATCTGGGGCATTCCATGTCAAATCGGACACTTTGAAAAATTTTTTTTTAGATTTCCCAATTTATTTACAGTTTTAAGTACCCTTCGAAAACTCCTTCGTGGTAAATTTCAGATTTTTTTGATAACCCGTTCAAAAGATATCGAACTTTTAAAAATTGGTAGTTTGTTCCTTTACTCATAACTTCTTCAATAATGTTTGAGTTTTTACGTACTTTTTTAAAAAAATCCCAAAATATTCTTAAAAGCGCTCTAGTATGCGATTTTTAAGTTTTAAAGTTTAAATCTAATTTTTGAAAATGTTTGTACTCTTCGATTTTTTGGAAATTTTCTTGTGTAAAACTTCTATCGATTCTACAAATTTTTTGCCCAGGAAAATCGTGGGATAACGATTATTACTATTTTTTAAAATTTTTTGAAAAAAATTTATTGTAATTTTCCAATCTTAAAATCATTTCTACTGCTCCAAAGGTGCGTCATAGAGGGGTCATTTATAATACTGACCCCCATTAATTTTTACCTCTTAACATTTCTTTGGAACAAACTAATACCCTATCTCCAATTTCTAAGGGGGCTCCCACACAAAATTTTTGTTTTTTTACGTACTTTAAAAAAAAAAAATCACAAAAAATTCTTAAAAGCGCTCTAGTATGCAATTTTTAAGTTTTAAAATTTAAATCTCATTTTTGAAAATGTTTGTACTCTTCGATTTTTTTGAATTTTTTTTGTGTAAAACTTCTATCGATTCTACAAATTTTTTGCGCAGAAGGATCGTGGGATAACGATTATTACTATTTTTTAAAATTTTTTGAAAAAATTTTATTGTAATTTTCCAATCTTAAAAACATTTCTACTGCTCCAATGGTGCGTGATAGAGGGGCTATTTCTTAGAATGACCCCCATTAATTTTTACGTTTTAAGATTTCTTTGGAACATACTAATACCCTATCTCCAATTTCTAAGGGGGCTCCCACACAAAACGACATTTTTTAAAATTTGCTTAAACCGCTCTAACTGCCCTAATAGTGCCCTTAGAGCAACAAAATGTATGACCGACCCACAATTTTTTTTTATTCTAAACATTTTCTCTGAACACACCTATCCTCTATCTCTAAGTGTTAAGGCGGTCCCCATACATATTTTTTTAATTTTTTGTAAATTTGTTTTAATAAATCAGCTTCTACCGGTCCAATGGTGCGTCCATTGGACCGGTACGTACGCCCTATCTCCACTCCCTAAGTAGGTTCCCATACAAATAACAGTTGGAGCAAATTTTATAAAAATGTAATTTTGAATGGAAGCCTACTTAGGGAGTGGAGATAGGACGTAGGTATGTTTTAAAAAAATGTTGTAGGGTAAAAATAAATGGGGTTCGGTCAAACTAATGACCCCTCTCGGACGCACCATTGGACCGGTAGAAGCTGATTAAATAAAACAAATTTACAAAAAAATGTATGGGGACCGCCTTAACAATTAGAGATAGAGGGTAGGTGTGTTCAGAGAAAATGTTTGGACTAAAAAAATATTGTGGGTCGATCATACATTTTGTTGCTCTAAGGGCACTATTAGGGCAGTTAGAGCGGTTTAAGCAAATTTTAAAAAATGTCGTTTTGTGTGGGAGCCCCCTTAGAAATTGGAAATAGGGTATAAGTATGTTCCAAAGAAATATTAAGACGTAAAAATTAATGGGGGTCGGTCTTATAAATGACCCCTCTATGGCGCACCATTGGAGCAGTAGAAATGATTTTAATATTGGAAAATTACAATAAAATTTTTTCAAAAAATTTAAAAAAAGTAATAATCAGTATCCCACGATCCTACTGGGCAAAAAAATTGTAGAATCGATAGAAGTTTTACAAAAAAAAAATTCAAAAAAATCGAAGAGTACAAACATTTTCAAAAATTAAATTTAAATTTTAAAACTTAAAAATCGAATACTAGAACATTTTTAAAATTTTTTGGATTTTTTTTTTCAAAAGTAAGTAAAAAAATAAAAGTTTTGAAAAAAAAATTTGCAATTTGGACCATTATTGAAGAAGTTATGAGTAAATTATTGAAGAAGTTATGAGTAAAAGAAGTTTGAGTAAAGGAACAAACTACCAATTTTTAAAAATTCGATATCTTTTGAACGGGTCAAAAAAATCAGAAAATTTACCACGAAGGAGTTTTCGAAGAGTACTAAAAACTGTAAACAAATTTGGAAAGTCTAAAAAAAAAAATTTTCCAAGTGCCCGATTTGACATGGAATGCCCCATATATATTCCACAGTATACTTTAAGGCGTTTATTGAATTTTAGCTATATAAAGTGTGCATATGCAGAGATAAGAATTGAAAAAATATGAAAAAAAAAGAAAAGCTTGTTATAAAAGCAGTATAGAAAAAAAGAAAATCAATTTTTCTTATTTTCCGTTTCTTTTTTTTGTTGGTTATCAAAATATAACAAACATTATTAAAGTTATCACATACAGAAGCTAAAGATTTTTTAAAACTCCTTCAAGTATGCTACAGAAAATAAAAATATAAAATATTTCTTCTCTATAAAAACAATATACAAGATATGTATGTAAAAAACAAATTTACATATTCTTGTGAAAAAAATGTTAAAATTATATTTAAATATTTAAATATATAAGATAAGAAGAAAATATTTTCCAAAAAAAAAAAAAATTTTATTTGAAAAAAGAATTTAGAGGAATTCTTTTAAACTTTATTGTTTTATAGGAACTACAGATAAGTTCTATTTAAATTATATTTCTTAAAAAACACAATTATTTTATTTTTCAGAAAATAAATAAATTTAAAACAAGTAACAAATTTAGATTGAAATTTGCCGAATTTGTAAATAACCACACAATGCCCGAATATTTTGAATACAACTAAAATCTGCACTCAAAATAAATAACTTAAAAACTGTCACTCGGAGAGGTTTTGGGTATTTCGCGGTCATGTTTTACGTCTTTTTTGACTTCATGTAGTGTCGGCAATATTTACCTAGATATGAGCATTTCAAAATTTTCGAGTGATCCAGGCATTTTTACTCATAACTTTTTAACCGCTAGGCCGATTTCACTGAAATGCAATACCAACCTGATGAACACTAAAAGAAATATATATGAGAAGTATCAGCAGTCTCAGTATTATCTTCAAAAAGTTAGCGTGATTTCAACAGACATTCTCACGAAAGAACATCGTATATATTTTCTTTTGTTTACTTATATCAAAAGCAGTATTTTGTAATTTACAAAAACTTGTTTTCTGCGAAAAATAACTAAAACATAACCTTACCTTCTTTCCAAAAACGAAAATAATTTTGTATCTATATGAAGTAAGTATATAATAAATAAAACTAGAACTAGCCAAAGAATGAGTATTATAAATAATCAGTGATTTATATACAAAAAAAATGTCTGTTGAATTACTGGAATTTTGTTTATTTTTTTCATTCTTTTGTTTTGCGAAATGTTTTCGAAAGCAATAAATATCAATAAAGTTTTTCTTGTTTTGTCTTTTTTTTTGTTTTTGGCATGTATTAGATTTTTGTTACACCATACATAAATTTTGCCATGGAATATAAACACTGTAGTTTAATAAATATAAATAAACTAATATTTACATTTATATTTTTTGTTTTTCTAGTTTATTTACTTGGTACAAATTAGTTATAGTTTTAATTGAATTTTTTATTAATGAAATACAAACAAGTATAAGCTAGTTAGTAGTAGCAGTAGTATATTGTTTGTATTTAGGTTTTCGTGTGGATTATTTTTTTTAAGCCTAAAACTAGGCAATATTTTTTTTAGTAAATAAAACCTTAAAAGTATGATGTGTTTTTATGATGACAGATTATAACAATAGACTGTTGTTTTAATAATTTAGTAGTCTAAAAACATTTTTTTAAAATAATATTTTGAAAGTTTAAATATTCTGTGGTCGCTTGGAAAAACCAGGTAGCATAATTTTTGTAAAACACAAAAAGATTTAACAACATTTTTTTTTCAACAAACTAATTTTTAGCGTAAATTTTTTTTTAATCGGGTTTCTAGCTCTTTTGGCTTGGACTGCAATGTTTTTTGCACAGATGGACCGACATACGAACACCGCTAGAATGTCTTCGATTCGATTTTGTTTCTTTACCAAATTTACATTTCTTTTGGTTTGGACTGCATCTTTCTTTCCACAAACAGACGAACGGATTTCGCCAGAATGTCTTAGAAACCATACTGTATCAATAATTTATTGCCTTACTGCGGTCCTCGACCGATATTTCAATTCGTTTTCATTATCATGATTTAAAGTTTTGGACAAGTGAACAAGATTCGCAGGCATTTTTTAATTTCTATATTAAAAAATGCAACACATTTTTGGTATTTACATATTTCTTCAAAACGTTGCCTATTTTAAGGGGCCAACGTTTTCTTAAAATAAATTCGTTTGTATTTATAATTTTTAAAGTATTTTCCTATGACATTTAAATAAAGTATTTGCGAATATTACACCCTTTTCCCTAATGTGCAAATAATTTATTTAATAATAAACACTTATTCTTGCATAAATATTTTGTATTCAATAAATTCTAATACAAGATGAAGAGTCAGTCCTTGTATTTATTTATAAATAATAAATAAATTAACATTACACGAATTGCCATTTTCTAGACCATCATAATTTAATCATGTTAACCATCCTTGAAACCGTCCCCAGCCACCCAGTAGTTAAATATTAACAGTCAACCTAGTTACATTTTAAATGAAACTAAAAACAGTATAAAAGGAGATTAAAAAAAAAACAACCCAATGACATTTTTATTTTTCATAGAAAAAGGAATTAAAATAAAATTGTTCATAAAAAATTTAACGAGCAACCAAGAGACGTTCCTTATAAAAAAAATTCTGAAACCAGAGAATAATACACTCAAAATACTTTGTAGGCAAAAACAAATTAAAAACACATCTAAAACCAGTGAATAAACATTTGAAAATCATCCCAGTAATTATTTATTTGTTTTAACAAACATTAACATTTATTTTTTACTGTTGACAAAATTTTTTAAAATAAATAACATTAAACATTAAAAAATTACGTTTTTTTATTCTTTTTTACCAACAAATTTTAAAAAAATAACCTACGAAAACATTAAAAATGAATGATAGTTCTGTTATTTTTACCAACAAATTTCTAAAAAAATAACCTACGAAAACATTAAAAATTTATGATTTCGTAGGTTATTTTTTACAATTTTCTATTGAAATATTTTTTTAAAAATTTTTAAAAAAATTTTGCGGAATCGATCCCGCAATCAACTACATTCTGGCCAGACACTCTACCCATCGTGCCAAAGTCACTTGATACAAACATGTTTTTATATTTCTATAAATAATTTTTTGAATTTTTTTTTCTACAAAAAATAACCTACTTGTGTAGGTAAAAACTAATGTGAGATATCATTAAAAAATACCATCAATTTAAAAAAAATTACTTACACAAATCATTAAAAATTTAAAGAAAAATCAGTAGTTTTTACTTACAGAACAAAAGTAAATGACTTTAAAAATTAAATGTTAATGAAAGTCTTTATTTTTTAGTGTGTTATTTTTGAAACAAAGGACAGAAGTAGTCATTAATAAAAACTGAACATCAAACAAATGTTTTTTCTTTTAAAAACGACTAAACGTAAAACTTTTTAAATAAACTACAAACAGTTAATGACATAATTTTTTGAGTGTAGATACTACAAAAATTAAATTTTTATGCTTTTGGGAAAGTTCTTAAATATAAATTTAAAAAACGAATTGTTTTTTTTTTCGCAAAATTTTTTTTTTCGCGAAATTTTTTTTTTCGCGAAATTTTTTTTTTCGCGAATTTTTTTTTTCGCGAAATTTTTTTTTTCGCTAAAAAATTTTTTTGCCAAAAAAAACGCAAACAAAAATCGAAAAATTTTGTGTCTGTAATGTATCGTATTCTACTTATTTACATAAATTAATAGCAAAATAAAAAAAAAAAAATGGAAAAAATCAGGGAAAAAAATTTCCGCGACTATAACTTTTTTTTTGTTAATTCAATAGAGTTAAGATAATAAAAACTTAGCATTTGTCTAAATAATATAAAAAAATTGTTTTTTTTACTTAAAAATAAAAAAAAATTAATCGCGAATATCGTTAATAAAAAACTGATATTACCATTTAGTGTACACGAACAAGCTTTACCAGATGCCTGTCGTAAATTCAAATTAAACCAAAAATATTTGTATTGACCATTTTTTTTTGCGAAAATAAAAATGTTTTTCGCAAAAAAAAAAAATCACGGTATTATGGTTTGTTAAGTTAGTTTAACAGACTTGAATGGGTTTAAATTTTAAAATTAGCGCATGAGTTTAAAAATATAGTTTTTATTGTACTTTAGCATCAACATTTTAAATCGCAAATATCGCGAATACGAGCGCTTACTTCGAAAAACGGCTAGCACCATTGAATTCAGCGTATTCGAATTAACTTTATCAGTAGGGTTAATTCGAGCACAGTGTAAAATTATATTATAAGTTTGATACCATGATCAAGAGTTTTTATTATATTTTGTACATTTAATTATAAACACATTTTTAATAATTTCAACCTAACCGTAAAATAATTTCAACCTAAAAGTAACAATAACCCTCGTCTCATTGTAGCAAAACAAACCTAGGTCTGGTGGGAAGCGAACCCACCAACTAACCTACTGTGGCCCCCAGGAAATAAAATCGAAAAATTCTTAACAATGAATTTCAGAATAAAAAGTCCCTTTACGCATAAGACCGCTTTTTGTCGGTTTTAGTTTTTTTTGCTGTTACTCGTGATTAGCATCAGTTACAAACAAAAGTGTGGCCGATTTTGAAAGTTGTTAACATTGGACAGATTTGTATTGTGCTCTTCTTTATTATTCATTTGTTTTCGTATTCCTTTTTTGCATATTTATAAACAAAAGAAAGAAGGTAATGAAAAAACACGATATTAATCTGTGCAATGTTAGCTTTCAAAATCGACCACTCTCTTGTTTGTAAGTGATGCTAATTAAAAGTTTCAACCAAATCCACAAAGCAACCATAAATCGGCCTTATGTATTGAAGAGTTAAATTTAATGTTTTAAAATTATAACAAATTATTAAAATTTTTAATTACTTCTTAAATATATTGCTGGGTAGTATTTTCAATGTAACTATTACTTTTTGTAATTGTAAAAAGCTCTTTCTCTTTTTCGCAAATCTTCTCTTACAGTTAACAAGAAAACTTTATGTTTATTTTTAAACACAAACCCGTATTGTAGTTGTTACAAGTTCTTAAGATTTTGTCATACATTTCCCTCTTTTTTTTTTTTTTGAGTTGCTCTTACTTACAACATCATTTCCAATTTGTTCGTTGAAAGTTTCTATTACATCGGAAAAAGTTATACTTCCCAGTAAAAAGCTCCATTGCCAAGTAATTAGCTTTAGCAGGTAGTAGCTGTCTATCTCGTTTTTAATACTGTTTGTAATGAGTACTCATTACTAAGTAAGTCAATTGGTAATGATCTTGAGATTAATATTATTGAATATGTCTGGAGATCATTGTTCAATCATAGACAAGCTAAGTTCCTAAATACGAAAAATCAGGAAAGATTGAAAACTTCGCCCTTGAAGAACTGATAAAACCTTTAAAAACCCTAATTTTTTGTGGTTGTGAACGGGTTAAACATCAAATTTATGCAATAACATTTAAACTATCATATCTAATTAAATTTTTTTCTTATCTTTACAGGTAAGCCTATAAAAAATCTTTATATTATCTGAATATGTGAGTATATTATTATTATTACAAAATGTCATGTAACAATAACTGCGTTCTAAAGAAAACAAAACTTTACTATGGATCGATTTACAAATTAACATTTTAGATTGGATCGAAATCAAACAAAGTGATCGAAGTATTTTTTTTATAGTCCAACAAATATTTCGTTAGGGAACATTTTTGGTTGCATGCCCTCACAGGCTTAAACATGTCCCAGAAACTCTTAAATGTCATAGTTAATTTCCTATCATTAAATTCTGTAACAAAGCAACCGAATATTACACACCAAACTGATTTATAAATCCTAAATTGCATAAAATAAATGTAACTAACCTAAACATTTCAGTATGGCCCTCATGTGGGCGCCGACCAATATGTCGTATATTGGTAATGTATAGGATTTTCTTTATGCCCTGACCAATCTTAGGTACGGTATAACGAGTTTGTGCTGATGTTTTTAACTTCCCGAAATACTGGTCCTAGATCCACCTTCAACTATACCGATTTATTTAGAATCACTCATTGAGTCGATTTAGCATATTCCGTCCGTCTATCCATTTGTCAACGTGAACAATTCACAATAATCAAACAAATTTAAGATTATGCTTTTCTTGGTCCAAAACGAAAGCAATTGAGTTCAAAAGAGAATATCTGAAGTTTCAGACCAATCAGTTATCTTCTTTTCTATTGAAAAGTCTTGAACGAGTGGTTGAGAAATTCATTAGGTAGGTAAAATTTGTCAAGAGCCCAAGCAACACGTGTGCCATAGTGGTAGGTCTTGTGAATCAGCACTTCATGATCTTGTTTTCAAGATTTAGAATGACTTTGTAATTTATATTGAGGGAGCCATTGATAATGCTTTCTTTCTCTATGAAGGCTTAGTGTGAAGAGCATGGTGTGGACCGAATTCTTGTCAAATGTATCTACTTCATTATGAAATTGTTCCACATTGGGGCACAGACATAAGTCACAGTTAAGGTAAAAATATGATGCCCCCAAGAGGATGACCTCTCTTCGCTGCTGCACACAGAAAAAAAGTTCCGAATATCCAACTGAAATTCAGTTAATACAACTAAAAATGGGTTGATACATTTGTATTTAGCTCGTCTCAATTGAATTTCGGTAGTATCAACTAAAATTCGGTTGATACAGCAGACATTTAGTTGAAATAACAACAAAATTCTGTTGTCACACCAAACTAAAAAATTCGATTGGAAACTTATTCTTCCGTGTGTGTGGTTTTTTGTGGTCGACTAACTTCTGGTGGAAATACAGGCTCTTACGCGGACGATTTTAATGCATTACTTTCTGGAAAGTCTCTTGGTCTGCAATTAAAATGCAGACTGTTTCAGACTTAATGGACAACGTATGCAACAGGCATTGGTTGTCCTTGAATCCAGCTAAAACCATAGTAGTGTTGTTTATGCGAAGGACCAAACACAAGTGTCTTAAGCTTCATACGCTTAAGGGTATTACTCTTCAAATGTCCACTGATGTAAAGTATTTAGGGGTCGCTTTGGATAGTAAATTAATGTGTACAAAACACGTTGAAGTAACGGTATCTTGGGCGGTATTTTCTGGCAGTGTTGGAGAGATTTTGGGAAGACGTAGGGCCTTAGACATGCAGATGTAGACTGAATGTACCCAGCAGTCATTACAGCTTTTGTGAAGTACACAGCGGTGGTCTGATGGTCGAGAACGGTGGTAAAATCGACTCGGGCTCTGCTGGACGGACTACAAAGAGCGGTTTGGTTGGAGATTACGGGTGCTATGAGCACTATACTAGGCGCAGCTCTTAACGCTATGTTGGCCATGCTTCCCTTGAATATACATATTCAAGGGAGAGCCATGAAATCTCTGTGCCAACTCCGTAAAAATGGATCAAGGATAGAGACTACAATTCAGAACATTGTTAACTGCATAGAGTTTGGTAGGAAGTTCAGTGTAAACTTTCCGAGAATGGACGATCCAGATAAACTTCTCAGAAATTACTCAGATACTTTCGATACGCACGGTTCTAGTATCTCAGTTGTATATAGTTTTGGATCCGGTTGGTTTTTGGATGACGAATCTACATACTCTCAAGCTATAGAGAAAATGATAGCAATTTACATGGATAGTTGAAAATTGATGAAGGGTAGTGACGTGACTGTAGTGACG
This sequence comes from Pegoplata infirma, assembly GCA_963921195.1. Classification (NCBI taxonomy): domain Eukaryota; kingdom Metazoa; phylum Arthropoda; class Insecta; order Diptera; family Anthomyiidae; genus Pegoplata; species Pegoplata infirma. Next base: position 14,350,048 of record OY992540.1, read on the forward strand.
TCAAGTTGCGCTGATGGCGCTGGACTCTTCAGTCCCCGAGTAAAAATAAACATATATAACAATATATAACTTGATGCAAACATAATAAATCATATATGGTTATACATCGCGTGAGACATATTTTATACAAGTTGATCTTTTTTCGGATCAAATTGCGTATAAATATATATTGTGTTACATATCATTATATATTGTATCATATAAAAATTTTTACTCGGGTCAGAACATCTCAAATTGTCCAAGAATGTAGGCGCAGATGAGACTTCATTTCACATGTGGGAACAGGGTCTGTCTCTGTGGGTTCCGGTTGATGCGTTGGATCAGGTCTCACATGAAATTTATTTTCATGGAAAGATGGTCAAATGAGATGACATGCAAGAATGCCAAATGTTTTGTAATAAGACTACACCAGTAGCAATTGTATTTTAGAAATTATCAATTGAATTTCAGAAGTTTTAAATTGTATTTCAGAAAATATCAATTGTATTTCAGAAATTATCAATTGTATTTTAGAAGTTTTCAATTGTATTTCAGAAGTTATCAATTGTATTTAAGATTTATCAATTGTATATCAGATTTATCAATTGTTTTTCAGAAATTATCAGTTGTATTTCAGAAATTTTCAATTGTGATTCAGAATTTATCAATTGAGTTTCTGGAAATATCAATTGAGTTTCTGGAAATATCAATTGTATTTCAGGAACTATCAATTGTATTTCAGAATTTATCAATTGTATTTCAGAAACTAACCTTCGTAAGACATTTGAAAATTTCTGAAATACAATCGATAAATTCTGAAATGCATTTGATTAATTCTGATATACATTTGATAAATTCTGAAATACAATTGATTAATTCTGATATACAATTGATAATATCTGAAATACAATTGATAATTTCTGAAATACAATTGAGAATTCTGAAATACAATTGATAGTTTCTGAAATACAATAGATAATTTCTAAAATACATTCTAAGTAGACACTTTTCACTTTCTTTTAACTTCCTTTAAAAATAAAATAGTAAAATTAAAATGAATGACAATCCAAGGTATTTGTTGCTTTAAGTCAAAAACTTGACAGTGTTTACTGTGCAGGGTTTTTCCTCCCACACCTGTTTCTTATTATATTTCCCTCATAACATTTTGTGGCACAGAGTTGTTATGTGACATTTCGGTTGGTGTGCCTAGAGAGGGGGAAAGTGTAAAAAAACAATACAGATGTCAAGAGACAATGGTGGAAGGGGGGGGGGAGTTGATTGGGAAAGAAAATATAAGATGACTACAAACATGATGACCCCTTAACTTTAACTTAACACACAAATGAAATGATATTTTTCAATTTACTTCATGACTTTTTTCATTTTTATTTTCATGTACTTATTTTTCCCTAGTTTACTTTAACCCTTCGCTTACGGTGGGGTCAAAATGACACAAATTGAAAACTAAAAGTTTAAACAAGGAAATAAGAAAGTTTTTCTTCTTGCGACCAATAATTTTTATACCCTCCAACCACAGTATGGGGGTATACTCATTTTGTCATTCCGTTTGTAACGCATCGAAATATCGGTCGGGGACCTCATAAAGTATATATATTATTGATCCATGATCTATTCTAAGACATTCTGTGAATGTTCGTCTGTCCGTCCGTCCGTCTATCTGTAGATGGCACGATGCAGTCCAAAATAATAAAGCTATCCTCCTAAAATTTGACACGTATATGTCTTATGGTCCTAGGCAGGCAAAGTTCGGAAATGGGCAAAATCGGACAAGGAGGAAAAAGTTCCCCCTTGAAGAACTGAACCAACCTCTTAAAAAAAGTACACTTTTTTACATGTTTTTTGTATTTTTGTTAAATAAATGAAGCATTTGGTATATTTATCGCGATGGGAAGGTGCTCTCAACGTCCCCCACCGACCCACTGACCCACTAACCCCATCACCCCCTCCCCCCAAAAAAAACGCCCCTGACAATTTTTTTATTCTTTTTTACATTTTGGAGGGTATAAAAGATTCGGCACAGCTGAATTTAACACTCTCACTTGTTTTTTAATCATATGGTCTGTTTGATCAGTTTGGTGAATTCGATCCACGCTATAATTATTATTAATTTGCCATCTAATAGTAGGAAGCTCATTTCCTACCATTGTGTTAAGAAAAATACACAATTTTTTACTGCCTTGGTATTCGTAACAATACACAATTTATATAATATTAAACCTGTATTGTTTGAAATTACTCATTAGTGTATTTTTGCGAAAGTGTGTAATTTTACACTTATAAGTATATAAATTTTCTTTACACAATTCCTATTACTTTAAAGTTTGTAAAAATACCTAATGCGTTTAATATCATACGTTCAATGTGCAAAATTACAATATTTAGTGAAACTACGTATTGTGTGTAATTTTACACATTTAATGTGTATATTTTTAAAAATTTGATCAAGAAGGGTTAACACATCATATGACAAAATATTAACAACAAATTCCCAACCAACCACCAGTAGCATTTAATATTTTATCATTTCATTCCTTTACTCCTTCGTTCAGTTAGTTGTTATGCCATTTTGCTACTTCTTCCGTTCTATTTTTCTACCCTCTCCCTGCCATTTATTTTCGGTTGTTTTTTTTGTTGTTGTTGTCAATGTGACAGCTCAGCTTCAGCATCTTTCTTGAGTTGTGACATCTTATCATGTCAAAATAAGAACAACAAAAAAAAAAACAACCGTATTCAGCTAACTTCACATCAAAAACATTAAGAGCCAAGGGAGTGTAAACAGAATTCAGTTCTTTTTTTCCTGTTTTTATGTTGTCCTTAATAATACCTGGAGGCACGCGGCATTACTTCAATTTATTTATTACAATTGTAATAAATACATATTTATATATTTTTTAAGTTTCCAAGTATTTACTCACTCTTTACAAACAATTTTCCATTTTTTTTTTCGTTTGGTGGGCTATAGGAGAATGGTGTATTTTGTTTATATTAAAAGGATATTTAGGGTAAATATTAAAAGGAATTTTTCAACAACAATAAAAGGGGGGTTAATACTCTTAAGGAATTTTAAAGGGTAAAATTTATTTACAAAATGTTAAACAATGGGATGTATGCATAAATATGATTTTTTCAAATAAAAAAAGATAAGTCTGTTGTTTTGTAAAGTAAATTTCTTAGGAAAATTAATTTAAATTGACATGCCAACAGTAAATATAAATAATCCTGCCAGATGTTTAAATATGTTTCCTGTGAACTAGTCCAAGGTTCTAGGAAATTTTTTGCATACAAAAAGTTTCAGATTTTTAGAAAATTTTTGATAACGAAAATGATTATTTTATTAAAAAACACAATTTTTGTAATTTTACACACAGTGTTTTATTTTACACATTAACAATTTGATTCTTTGACTCTGTAAAATTACTGACATCACAATTCGACAGATATTTGAGAAAGTTATCTGTCGAAATACAGATTCTAAGAATATACTTTGTATTTTCTTGTAACCGAAATACAAATTTTTATCTGTAATTTTACTTGTTATCTCTATTTTACAGATAATAAACAGATTTTTTTTGTTAAAATACAGGTTTTATAAAAATACTTTGTTTTTTTCTTGTAACCAAAATACTAAATTTCAGCTGTAATTTTGCTTATTGCTCTGTAATACAGTTTTCAAACAAAAAACTCTTCAAAAAACTTTCAACTATTTCAACCGGTCTTTAAAAGCGTCTTAAATTACAATAAAACCTGGTAAATTTTACGAGGATGTCGTGTAAAATTGGAGGTACTCGTAAAAACTCTTAATTTTCACAAAAATAAAAAAAAGTAAATTTACAACTTAGAAGCATTAAAGCGGGCAAATTTACTTGATGGCATTTTTCAATTGTCAACACTACTTGCAACACTACTTGCACATTAAGGAAACACAAATTGATCAGAAATAGTAAAATTCTGGTCGCTTTTATCAATATTTTACAGATAGTTCTGTATTTTAACAGATGCTGTGTTTTTCAAAAAGTGGATTTATTTTCAGATTAATCTTATTTTGTTTAAAATAAATATTTTAACATGCCAAAACAAATTAGGAATATTTTTTTCCGTAATCTATGATAAATTAGCAATTATAATCCGAAAACATGATAAAAAAACTTGGAAAATTAAAAAAGTTATAAGTAAATCAAAATTAATCCAACTAAATTTTAGGATTTAATAAGTCCACTTTGGATTAATTTTGATTTATTTATAACTTTTTTCATTTTCCAAATTTTTTTATAATTTTTTCGGATTATAATTGCTAACTTATCGTAGATTACGGGAAAAAATATTTCAAATTTGTTTTGGCATGTTAAAATATTTCTTTTAAACTAAATAAGAATAATCCGAAAATAAATCCACTTATTGAAAAACACAGCAAGAGTGGTTATTTTGAGTGTATAGAAAAGTCTAAAATTCTCAGATTTTGAAATATTTTATAAATATAAAAAGTAGAAATGGGAGCATGTGTGATTTTTGACTTACACTTACTCACGCTCACGACAGGAGTGAGTATGCTAGTGAGTGAGTACTCACTAGCATATTTTTTCTACTCACACTCACTCACAATCACGTGAGTAAATTTAATATAACTCACACTCAAGTGCACTCACGCGAGCTTCACTCACACTCACGATGACTCACACTCACAAAACTCTTATTAATACAAAAAAAATGTCAAAAACTACAATTTTAAAAAATCTTTTAAAATTTTCTGCAAAATTTAAAGTTTAGCAAAATTTATATTTAAATACAGACTATGACCGAAAATTATTTGGACATAATCCCAATAAAAAACGGACATAATTCCCAGATTTATGAGTATAATGACCACGTAACAAATGGCCATAACCCCCTTTATGGGGATTATGTCTTCTATACTAGTTGGTCATAATCCCCAAAATTAAAAGAATTTTTTTTTATACCCTCCACTTAGTGATAGAGGGTATATATAAGTTTGTCATTCCGTTTGTAACTCATCGAAATATCGGTCTGGGACCCCATAAAGTATATGGGGCATTCCATGTGAAATCGGACACTTTGAAAAACTTTTTTTTTAGATTTTCCTAATTTGTTTACAGTTTTTAGTACCCTTCGAAAACTCCTTAGTGGTAAATTTTCAGATTTTTTTGATGACCCGTTCAAAAGATATCGAATTTTTAAAAATTGCTAGTTTGTTCCTTTACTCAAACTTCTTTTAATCATAACTTCTTCAATAATGGTCCAAATTTCAAATTTTTTTTTTCAAAATTTTTGTTTTTTTAAGTACTTTCTAAAAAAAAATCCCAAAAAATTCTTAAAAGCGCTCTAGTATGCGATTTTTAAGTTTTAAAATTTAAATCTTATTTTTGAAAATGTTTGTACTCTTCGATTTTTTTGAAATTTTTTTGTGTAAAACTTCTATCAATTCTACAAATTTTTTGCCCAGGAAGATTGTGGGATAACGATTATTACTATTTGTTAAAATTTTTTTAAAAAATTTTATTGTAATTTTCCAATCTTAAAATCATTTCTACTGCTCCAATGGTGCGTCATAGAGGGATCATTTATAAGACCGACCCCCATTAATTTTTACGTCTTAACATTTCTTTAGAACAAACTAATACCCTATCTCCAATTTCTAAGGGGGCTCCCACACAAAACGACATTTTTTAAAATTTGTTCCAACTGCTCAAACTGCCCTAATAGTGCCCTTAGAGCAACAATATGTATGACCGACCCACAATATTTTTTTAGTCCAAACATTTTCTTTGAACACACCTACCCTCTATCTTTAATTGTTAAGGCGGTCCCCATACAATTTTTTTTATTTTTTGTAAATTTGTTTTATTTAATCAGCTTCTACTGGTCCAATGGTGCGTCCGAGAGGGGTCATTACTGAGACCGACCCCCATTTATTTTTACCCTACAACATTTTTTCAAAACATACCTACGCCCTATCTCCACTCCCTAAGTAGGCTCCCATACAAAATTACATTTTTATAAAATTTGGTCCAACTGTTATTTGTATGGGAGCCTACTTAGGGAGTGGAGATAGGGCGTAGGTATGTTTTGAAAAAATGTTGTAGGGTAAAAATAAATGGGAGTCGGTCTCAGTAATGACCCCTCTCGGACGCACCATTGGACCAGTAGAAGCTGATTAAATAAAACAAATTTACAAAAAATAAAAAAAATTGTATGGGGACCGCCTTAACAGTTAAAGATAGAGGGTAGGTGTGTTCAAAGAAAATGTTTGGACTAAAAAAATATTGTGGGTCGGTCATACATTTTGTTGCTCTAAGGGCACTATTAGGGCAGTTAGAGCAGTTGGAACAAATTTTAAAAAATGTCGTTTTGTGTGGGAGCCCCCTTAGAAATTGGAGATAGGGTATTAGTTTCTTCCAAAGAAATGTTAAGACGTAAAAATTAATGGGGGTCGGTCTTATAAATGACCCCTCTATGACGCACCATTGGAGCAGTAGAAATGATTTTAAGATTGGAAAATTACAATAAAATTTTTTAAAAAAATTTTAAAAAATAGTTATAATCGTTATCCCACAATCTTCCTGGGCAAAAAATTTGTAGAATTGATAGAAGTTTTACACAAAAAGATTTCAAAAAAATCGAAGAGTACAAACATTTTCAAAAATAAGATTTAAATTTTAAAACTTAAAAATCGCATACTAGAGCGCTTTTAAGAATTTTTTGGGATTTTTTTTAGAAAGTACTTAAAAAAACAAAAATTTTGAAAAAAAAAATTTGAAATTTGGACCATTATTGAAGAAGTTATGATTAAAAGAAGTTTGAGTAAAGGAACAAACTACCAATTTTTAAAAATTCGATATCTTTTGAACGGGTCATCAAAAAAATCTGAAAATTTACCACGAAGGAGTTTTCGAAGGGTACTAAAAACTGTAAACAAATTAGGAAAATCTAAAAAAAAAGTTTTTCAAAGTGTCCGATTTCACATGGAATGCCCCATATATATTCATGATGCCCGATCGATTTTAAGACATTCTAGCGATGTCCGTCTGTCCGTCTGTCTGTCTGTCTGTGGAAAATGCTCTCGCGGACAAAATATTGCACAGAGATGACTGAAACTTTACATATATATTGGTAGTTCTCCCGAGAAGTTTGGTATTGCATTTGAGCGATATCGGTTCAGCGGTTCAAAAGTTATGAACGAAAATGTAAGCACACCTCAAAAATTTCAGTACATTCAACATAACCTAAAAATACAAAATGCTTTAATTCGGCTTTTGGTTGACATATGTGAACATAATTGAACACCAAATGGTATTTAAACAAGTACGAACATATTTTTTGACAAAAAAAAAAATCGCTGATTTTTACCAAAATTTTTTTCGCGGAAATTTTTTTTTCAATTTTTTTTTTTCAAAAGTAATTTCCTTTTAAATAAAGTTGTTTGCAATAATCTTTTTGAAATTGTGGAGGGTATCACTACATTCGGCAAGGCCGAATTTAACTTTTTTACTTGTTTTTGAATATGTTTGTACTTGTTTTTTACTTAAAATTTTTTCTTCGTAGCTAGCCTTCGGCCGGGCTGAGGGTGCTGTGGCTTAGTGGTAAGCGCGTTGGACTACTAGCCAGCAAGCCTGGGTTCGATTCTCAGCTCAGGCAGAACAACATTTTTTCAGATATTTATTAGTTTCTATTTATAACTAATATCTATCGCAGCACCCTCCTTCGTTGATAAATAGCACTAAAAACGTCAACGAAGTAAAATAATAAAATAATGGCTATAAACACAGCTTCAAAAATAATTCGCCAGATCAATAACAGATGGCGATGCAACAACTGTACTCAAAATTATCTACACGCGCAATTACAGTGTTGCCATACTGAAGACCTTCTATCTTTCAAATCTTTCATCTCTCTTCTATCCCCTTTCCGAAAGAAGCATCACGGTTACATGTGTAATTGATAGGCAGCATTGCCTGAGTGTTGCTTCTTTAAAAAAAAAAAAAAAATTCATCCATGCATTAAACCCACCCTCTCTGCAGAAAACGGGGATTATGACCAAAATTGCTTTGGACTTACTCCCCATAATGTGAATGGGGGTTATGACCGAAATAAGTTCGGTCGTAATCACAACAAGGAACGGACATAATCCCCATTGGTATTGTGACCGTTTTGGAAACGGTCATAGTACCCACAACTATTATGGGGATTATGACCGTAATGAATTCGGTCTTAATTAATGTCCGTGGGGATTATGTCCTGTCACCCTGTTTTTATGGCCCACTAAGTTTTCAAAATTTTTTCAAAAAAGTATTTAATATGTAAAAAAAAATATTTTTAGTTGTTAATAAATTTTCATTTATTTTATTAATTATTTATTTTATTAAAAGGCCTCGAGCTTAGCTATCCGCTTATTTATTGAAATTTAAGATTTTAGGGTAAATAGTGATACATAAATTGGTAAAAGTGGTGTAGAATTGAAGAGCTTATTGCAAGAACTTGATAATCAACATTTTATTTTTTCGTGTTTTTCACCTTCTGTTGATGTTTCATTGACATATTTTTGGCAGAAGTCTTGCTTTAACCCTTCGTAGAAGTATATGGAGAATAAAAGTTCTGCAAAAGTTATATTTTCTACATTATTTCAGAAGTTTTAAGGCAAAAACCACCATAAAATGAAATGTTGCTTATCGAGTTTTTACAATAAGTCCTTCAATTGTACTTTTTATGTCTACAAGATAGAGACTAGACTTTAAACAAAGGAAGATGGAACGAGGAACGAAATGGAATGGAACAGAGAACAAAATGGAATGAAATTTTTTTCTCAAATTATTCGTACTCAAACTTATTTTTATTTAAATTTCATTTTTCACCAAATTTTTTTTTTTTCGCTCAAAACATTTTCCAACCATTTTTCTAGGAAAATCCCGTTATAATCGGTATAATTTTTCACCGGAACGAACATTCGGATATCTCCTAATATTATTATTTTCCCTTTAATTATATTTTACAGCCATTTTTAGAATGTATGCATAAAACCTCTTCATATCCTGTTTCCATTTGTAATACTAAACTATTAAAAAAAAAAAAAACTGGGAAAAACTAAGAAAAATGTCAACATTTCAAATTTGTTAACCTAAATGTCTGGTGATTTCTCATTTTATATTCATATTACATACAGAAACAACAACAGCAACATAAACTTTGTTCATTGTTAAATGTACATTTAACTCAACTTTGCACACACACACTCACACATATCACACATTCACACACATGACATACAAAATTCATTTGTATGGACTTAGAATTGTCTGTCGAAAATAAACTTTATTTTTTTTGTTAAAATGCAACAAAAATAAACTTTTACAATTTAAATTATGAGTATTAACTAGTTTATCCTCAAAAAAAAAAATGTAAAACTGTTGTTTGCTAAAAATCTACTCCTCCTTCTCTATGTCGTTTACCCTCTGTAATTCCCACAGGTTGCCAGGCACATAACAGCATAATTCATATATTTGTATTAGCAGCAGCAGCAGGCAAGGCAGCATCATCATCATCATAGTCCATCGTCATCAGATTTCACCAAAAATAGCAAAAAAAGCAAAAAAAAAAGCAACTTAAAACTAACTAAAAACCAACTAACATGTCTTGTTGTTAATGATGACATGACTTTTGCTAAAAACCAAAAATAAAAATGTTATCATTGCTTGATTGCGTCCAACCAATATATTTCTATTTCTAGTTCTGTGTTGGGTCGAGTTCTCTCTCTCTGTCTATGAGTATGATTTCAAACCACACCATACACACACACAACTCGTAAGTTAAACACAAACTTGAACTACTACTTAAACTAGAAAAAAAAAACGTAGTCTATGCTACTACGACTTTGTATAGAGTAGTAGTTATATTACACTATTTCAAATAGAAATTGGAAAGAAATTAACTAAAAATGGGGAAATGATTTAAATGGATGTTATAAACATTTACAAGCCCTCCTTTATTCAAGGGTCAACAATGTTGACTCAACACTCTCCTTTCCAAACTACGATCATCCAGCCGAATACGTAGGAGACTTTAACAGCCATCACAGTCTCTGGCGCTACCAGTCAGATGAATGTAACGGTGTATAGTTAGCAGACTGGGCTGATGCACTAAACATGCATCTATTGTATGATGCCAAGGTCAGGAATACTTTCCATTCAGCAAGATGGTGTAGAGATTACAACCCAGATTTTTTTCTTTGTCTCATCATTAAGCTCAAATCCTCTCCCCGCAACTTGTATGGTCTTCAGAAATTTTCCGCAATGTCAACATTGACCAGTCATCTTTGGTATATCAACAAAAATTCCAATTGTAAATAGTGTCCCAAAATTCAAATGCAACTTTCAAAAAGCAGACTCGAAAAAATTCTACCACATTTAGATGATGCGATTGGTTTTAGTCCCCCATTATTTTCCAATTATGGCCGATTTGTTGAAATAATCATTGCATCTGCAAACGGTCTGGAAGTTAATCCCGCCAAAATCGAACTTGTCTTGTTAACAACAATAAGGACTTAGAAAGGTTTGTTCTTCCCAAATTAGATGGGATCAACCTATAACTATCTCATGAGGGGAAATAACTGGGTGTAATCCTGGACTCAATGCTTTCTTAGAAAAGGAAGAAAGAATGCAAAAGTTTGTATGTGCTTTTTACACTTTCAGAAATACTTTCGAAAGAAGGTGGGGTCTAAAACCGTTTTTATTATCCACTGAATGTATAGTGCGATAATTATATCAATACTTACTCTCCTATGGTGCCCTTGTGGGGTGGATAGCAGTGAAAAGAAATCATACCTCTGCAATCTACAGAAGATACAAAAACTGGCGGGTGTGGGTATCACAGGTGCTATTAGATCAGCAGCCCAGGCCGGTGTTACTTAACATTCAGCCCGTGGATATTTACGTCAAGAGCACAGCAGAAAAATCGGCTCTCAGGTTAAGAGAATCGAAAATGCTTAAACAACGCTCTTGGGGACACTCGACCATATTAAGCACGGTGGGAGAAATGGAACTGGAATAGAAAACCGACTATATCTCACCGCACACAAACTGTCACGGAAACTTCGATGTCCAAATACCAACTAGGGAAGACTGGGCGTAAAGTCTGTTATAACAGGGAATGCGATCTTAATCTTTACAGACGGATCAAAAATGAAGATGGGTACGGGTTTCGGAGTTTACCCTAAATGCCTCGAAATCGACCCTCATTAAGACTTCCAGATAAGTGTAGTATATTTCGGGCTGAGGTACATTCAATTGATAAAGCCGCGCAGATGATTACAACAATGGACCTTCGTCCTTGCGTCATTAACATTTTCGTGGATGGCCTTGCAGCTCTGAAGGCCTTGGCATTAAACACTGTAAAATCGGGAATCGTTAGGAATTGTATACAATACCTTCGTCGAATGCTCACTGATTCGACGAAGGGTCAAGCTAATCTGGGTCCCTGTACATAGTGGGGTCGCTGAAAAATAATTGGCTGGTGAATGTGCAAGAAATGGCTCTGAATCGATAGGAGCACGTGTAGAACCTGATATCTCGGTTCCTTTAGTCGAATTGATGAACGAAATTATTAGGATATCTGAGAATAGAATGTTGGATTGCTAGATATTACTGACTACGTGCAGGACATCGCGAACCTTGTGGCCAAATCCTAAAAGAACAAAAAGTCTTCTTACTTTTGGCAAACGGACGGTTAGTCTATAAGTGGGAGTTTGGGAATTTCTGATAGGGTCTATTATAGAAGTTGTGGGGAAGTGGAGGAGAATTAATCAGTAAAGCACTTGTTATATGAATGTCAGGGTCTGATGAGAAGACCCCTAAAGCATTTGGGGCAAAGATTTTTCGATGGCCAGGCTAAACGGTGTCTCATTGACATCTCTAGCAGAATATCTTAGAGAATCGGGGTGGTTTAAGAAGTAAATAAAAATTGTATCAGAGGGGAGTAAGGAAATACCAATTAAGGGAATCACACTGGGCCTTATGGCCTGCGAGTGAATTCTCCGAATTGGCGGACGACCATCCAACCTAACCAAAGACATGGAGTTTATTAAGAAAGCTTGGCAGTGCAATTCCATCACCATAAAAGTAAACCAACTTCAGACACAAACTGCGTAGCTTCGCATATCGACGACATCTCAAAATCTGAGCCTAGAAAATTATTTTCCATTAACGTTCAAAAAATATATAAAAATCTTAGATCACACGCCTCCTCAAACTCTCAGTACTCAAATAATTTTATTTACAGGAAGTGATTGACTTTAGAGGAAGTGATAGCTAAAAAGGCTGGAACAGAAGCAGGAGTAGATGGTATATATCCAGAATTTCTAAAAAATAGCATCATGGCATCAAACCAACTACCTACATCTTTTAGGAAATCTAAAAACATTTCCTTGTCGAAGCCAAATAAATCAGTAGACCTGCCCTACATACTCGTCTTTACTAACGTTCCCATGCCAAATCTATGCCATTGGGAACCTCTTTAACAGTCTACCTTATATATTTCTGTAATGGAGAATGCTTGCAAAAGCGCCCTTAGGCTGACGAAACTTGGTAATATGAAGGAAGATCACGTATGCGGACATATAGAGTTCCCAAGATTTTCATTGATAAACCTATCTTAAAGGTCGTGAGCAGAATATTAACGACACAGGTACCCAGTTGGCAAAATAAAATTACAGCTGATATACTGCTGGCTCTGCCTTTATGAAATTGGAGATATCTTCATACAAAATGTCAGCAATTAGTCAGCAGTGCCTACCAGTTTTAGTGGCCACAATTCGTTTAAACAACCGCTGACCAACTGCTGACATGCCATTTGGGACATTTTTAAAAATTTTATGAAGATGTCAGCAATTTAATAAAGGGAGAATCAGCAGTGTGTCAGGGGTAATTTTTTATTGCCGACTGGGTATTTATTATGAACTTTGAGACGAAAATTCTAGAACGGAGCCTGTGGTCAAATATGGGCTGGGCCCAGTACTTTATTCCACAATATAGAATACGGACGGGTCTAAGCATTCCAATAAGAATACGCGCGGGAATCTTCGGACCTAATTTCCAATTTTCCCTACCCATGGGGAAATCTCTACAAGTTAGCCAGAATGTTCAGTTCATAGCCCATATAAATCATTTGCAGTCCAACTTGAAGTTTAAATTTTTTTCCTAATTAAAATTGTAAACAGTGTTCAATAAAACAGATTTATATTATTGTCTCCTTGTATCTATCTATCCAGCATTGGATGAATTTTGTTGTTAAACTTTTGCTTTTTTTTTTGTTTTGTTTGAATGTTTTAAATACTGGAACATCCTGTTTGTTGTTATTTTCAACAAATGTAATGTAAAGTTTTATGCTCGAACAACAATATTTAAGTTACTTTATGTTGTTGTCCTCTTTTCTTTGGTTAGGATCATTTGAAATGAGGTTTTGTAATATTATTCAAATGAAATATTCAAAATGAAATGCTAAATGAAATTCAAACAGTTTAACTTTGCCAACAGTTTTTTTGTTATTTTATTTTAATTAAATTGTGTGGGAAGTTAAAGAATATATATTCTTGATGACTTTGAAATAATTAAAAAGCAAGTGAAAATTACACAACATTTATTAAACGCATCAGTCTTCTAATAATAGACAACTAATATTTTTGGCTTAGAAAGCGCTTTGATCTAAAAAAACTGATAAAATTTTATAGCAATAGTTGTGTGTTGGCGGTAAAAACGTTTATTATCCAAAAATAAATCGGAAATAATATTATTCTTCTATTTTTTAACTCAAAAGACAATATTTATATGGCGCCCATCATGGGGCCAAAATAATACTTCATCTCTTAATGCGTAGAAAATAAGGAAAAATATAACAGTTTAAAATTAAACTGCCTTACAATGTTTTGTGATACTTATATAAACGATGCTATTTTCAATAAGATAAGTAGTTCATCAAATTAAAATGGGACTTAAAAGTCTTTCGATTGGCTCCCACCGTGGGGCAATTTAGTTTAATTATTTATAAAGAGATGGGACTTCTATAGAATTACCACTTAAAAATGGCTCCCAACGTGGGGCCCATAGGAGCTAAACCTTATTAAACACAGAAATTTTCAAAATTGAATAATTTTTGAGCTACAGTGTTCCTAAAGATTAGGTAAGGTCGTCCGTTAATTTGGCGAATTCACTCGGAGGCCATAAGGCCAATTGTGATTCCCTTACTTGTCATTGTCCTACTCCCCACTGATACAAAAACCTTTTACTTTTTGAACCACCCCGATTCTCTAAGATATTCGGCTAGAGATGTCATTGAGACACCGTTTAGACAATCTAGGTCATCGAAAAATCTCTGTCCCAAATGCTTAAGGCGGCTTCTCATTAGAGCCGGACATTCACACCACAAGTAATTCACCGACTCCTCCACTTCCCATCAACTTTCACAATAGTCCCTATCAGAAATTCCCATACGCACGGCCATTTGGCCAATTATACAGTGTACTTACAGGAGTACTTCCACTAATAGGCTAACCGTACGATTGCCAAAATAAGAAGACATTTTGTCCTCTTAGGATTTGGCAGTGGCCGCATGGTTTGCGATATAATGCACGTAGTCAGTGATATCCACCTATCCTTCATCCCATTCTCAGATATCCTTTCAATTTCGTTCATCAATTCCACTATAGGAACCGAGATGTCAGGTTCTAGATGTTCCCCTACCGACTCCGAGCCTTTTCTCGAATACTTATCAGCCAATTCGTTCCCATCGACCCCACAATATCCCGGGACCCATATTAGCTTGACTGTGCTGACTGATTTCGTGCTGACTGATTCAACGAAGGGATTGTCTACAATTCCTTACGATTCCCGATTTCACTGTGTTTGGTTCTAAGGACTTCAGAGCGGCGAGACTATCCACAAAAATGTTAATGGCGCAAGGACGAAGGTCCCTTGTCATAATCATCAACGCGGCTTTTTACATTGCAAGTACCTCAACCTGGAAAACACTACACTTATCCGGTAGTCTAAGTGAGGCCCCTATTTCGAGGCATTCAGAGTACCGAACCTGTACCCATCTCCATCTTTGATCCATTTGTAAAGATTGAGATCGCATTCTCCGTTTTAACTGAGATTTTCGCCCAGTCTTCCCTAGTCGGTATTTGGACTTCGAAGGTTCTGTCAAAGTTTGTCTGTGGTGAGATATAGTCAGTTTTTTGTTCCAGTTCCGTCCCGCACACCGTACTTATAATAGTAGAGTGTTCCCAAGATCGTTGCTTAAGCATTTTCTATATCTGTGGTGAGATATAGTCAGTTTTCTGTTCCAGTTCCGTCCCGCACACCGTACTTATAATAGTAGAGTGTTCCCAAGATCGTTGCTTAAGCATTTTCTACTCTCTTAACCTGAGAGCCAATTTTGCTGCTGTACTCTTGATGTAAATATCTACGGGCTGAATGTTTAGTATCACTTCTAGGCCAACCTGGGAGCTGATATAATAGCACCTGGGACACCCAGACACGCCAGTCGTTGTACCTTCTGTAGATTGCAGAGATATGATTTCTTATCCACTGCTTTCCACCACACAAGGGCACCATATGTAAGTATTGGTCTAAATATCGCACCATACATCCAGTGGATAATAAAGGGTTTTAGACCCCACCTTCTTCCAAAAGTTCTTCTGCACGACGACTTTTTTATCCTTTCCTCTGTATTTGTTTCCCAAGAAAACTATGAGTCCAGGATCACACCCAGATATTTCGCCTCATTAGATAGCTCCAGGGTGATTCGATCCAATTTGGGAATAACAAACCTGTATATCTTAGTTCTTTTTGTGAACAAGAGAAGTTCGGTTTTGGCGGAACCGATCTCCATCTTTGATCCATTCTCTGTTATAACAGAGTTATCCGCCCAGTCTTCCCTAGTCGGTATTTGGACTTTTAAGGTTCTGTCAAAGTTCGTCTGTGGTGAGATATAGTCAGTTCTCTGTTCCAGATCCGTAAAATGGTCGGGTGTCCCCAAGAGCGTTGTTTAAGCATTTTCGACACTCTTAACCTGAGAGTCAATTTTCTTGTGGTGCTCTTGACGTAAATATCTACGGGCTGAATGTTTAGTATCACTTCCAGGTCGACCTGGGGTGTTGATCTAATAGCACCTTGATACCCACACACGGCAGTCCTTCTGTAGATTGCAGAGATATGCTTTCTAATCCATTGCTTTCCACCACTCAAGGGCGTCATAGGTAAGTATTGGTCCAATTATCGCACCATACATCCAGTGGATAATAAAGGGTTTTAGAGCCCACCTTCTTCCAAAAGTTTTTCATCCTTTCCTCTGTATTGCTTTTCCAAGAAAGCTTTGAGTCCAGAATCACACCCAGGTATTTCGCCTCATTAGATAGTTCCAGGGTGATGTCATCTAATTTGAAAACAAACCTGTCTATCTTAAGCGCTGATTCCATGAGTTCGCTAATCGTTGGTAAAAACTTACCATTTATTAGGATCACAATGTCATCGGCGTAGGCAACCACCTTGATACCCATTTCATTGAGTGACTCGATGATATCATTTATTACAAGATTCCACAGAAGAGGAGAGATGACTCCTCCTTGTGGAGTGCCCCTTGTAACTAGTTACATCGCTTCGCCATTACCTATCTTCGAGTTAATTGCCCTGATTTTCAGCATGTTTCCCCTCCATTAAGTAATCTGTTGTCCGTGCCTGTATTTAGTAGTGCATGAAGAATAGATGATATTTTGACATTGTTGAACGAACCCTCCACGTCCAAAAATGATGCCAAAACATACTCTTTTTTGTGAAAAGTATAAAAGTAAGTTACTTAATTGTAACGAGACGGGACTTCTATAGAACTACATCTTTCAAATGGCTCCCAACTTGGGGCCCATATGAAATTTTTCAAAATTAAATCATTTTTGAGCCACAGGCGGATAGGGTTCTTAAAAGTATTATAGGTTTGAAAGAACGTCTTGATATTAAAATTCAATCAAAGAGAAATGTTCTAAAAACGATCCACCCGGTATTATAATAAATTTCCTTTCTTTTAAAAAAAATATACCTGAAAATGTATTCAACAACCACAAAAATAGCAACATCAAGAAATAGAAAAAAAATAACCTTGTATGTTAATTAAATCTATTCAATATTATGCAGATATGGTAGCACAAAATTTTTTTTATAAAACTGAAACTGTTATTGAAAGAGATTGGGTGTGTTTGTTGGTGTAGTATGATGGTGTACAAGTAAAATAATTTAGGATAACCCTGGCACAATTTCGCTAAACTGCAAAAATATATTATAAATATATATAGAGAGGAAATGCACAAGGAAAAAAAAAAATAAAATCACAGAAAAAAAACTGAATAAATTTTATAAAAAAAATAGATCAATAAAACAAATCAGTAATGAAAATACAAAAAAAAAAAAAAAAACCAAAACGAAAAACCAAATTGACTAAAAATAAAATTAATTCAAAATCGCAAAACAAAAAATAAACCAAAACTAACAAAATAAGATAAAACAAATATATTTGCGCTAATACACTTAGAGAAATTTTTTATTTTTTTTACTTTGGACAAATACTCAAAGGATGCCCTATACTAATGCAGTGCATGGTGTTGATATTAGGAAAATAGATTATGAGGCGAAGGAAAGAGGGTTTATAGACATTTAATTTTAACTTTTTTAAATCATAGCTGACCGGAAGGACGAATCTACTATCCATTCGTTTTCGGTATTTTAACTCCCAGACCGTTGTCCTCCTACGTGGGCAAAGGACAAGGGCCTGTGAGTTAGTCCCGCAAAAACCCAAATCGCCTTGTTTACAAGAAGGACTTAGGTAGACAGAAGTGTTCTTTCCAAATCAGATGGAATCACCCTGATCCTAGGATCGAAGATTTCTTGGAAAAGAAAAACAGAGGAAAGGATAAAAAAGTCGTTACATGATTTTTACACCTGCAGGGGAACTTTCGGAAGAATGTGGGGTCTAAAACCGTATATTATCCACTGGATGTATGGTGCGATAATGGAGAAAAGTGGATATAAATCATACATATGCAACCTACAGAAAGTACAACGACTGGTGTGCGAGGGTATCACTGCCCAGCAAAATTTTATGGAATCGTTTCTTTGGCAATGTATTCTGGAATAGATTCCTCAGTAATGTTACTCCATTCCTCTACTGTTTCCACGGAATCAATAAAAAAACTTATAATTTTTGAAAAAAATGTCAAACAGAAAAATAAAATTAAAAAAAAAAACAATTTATTTGTTATCTTTTTGTGGACAAAATTTTTGATTTTCGCCGCACTAATTGTGCTTTTAAATGCATTCTGGATACATATGGCAGAAATAACGTAAGTACACATCTTAATTTGGTATATGTATGTGGTACTTACAATTTGTTTTATGGTTTCTTGCAGATTGCAAAAAATACATATTTTAAGATGTAATTTAGGAGAACTGATGCTGTCGGTTATACTCATGGAAATATTAAGAAGCATATTCTATCCATTTCCTCAAAACTAGAAGCGTGGGATATAATATTCATTGTAAAGGAATTATCAAGGTTGTAGCATGTATGTATCCACAGTTTAACATAATTTTTGATAGGTATAAAAAGTTTTAAATGTCTCAGAACCTGAGAGACATTTTCTATAGGAAAAATGTCTCAGAATCTTAGACTTTTTCTATAGGAAAAATGTCTCAGAATCTGAGACTTTTTCTATAGGAAAATTATGTCAGAATCTGAGACTTTTTCTGTAGGAAAAATGTCTCAGAATCTGAGACTTTTTCTATAGGAAAAATGTCTCAGAATCTAAGACTTTTTCTATAGGAAAAATGTCTCAGAATCTGAGACTTTTTCTATAGGAAAAATGTCTCAGAATCTGAGACTTTTTCTATAGGAAAAATGTCTCAGAATCTGAGACTTTTTCTATAGGAAAAATGTCTCAGAATCTGAGACTTTTTCTATAGGAAAAATGTCTCAGAATCTGAGACTTTTTCTATAGGAAAAATGTCTCAGAATCTGAGACTTTTTCTATAGGAAAAATGCCTCAGAATCTGAGACTTTTTCTATAGGAAAAATGTCTCAGAATCTGAGACTTTTTCTATTGGAAAAATGTCTCAGAATCAGAGACTTTTTTTATAGGAAAAATGTCTCAGAATCTGAGACTTTTTCTAAAGTAAAAATGTCTTAGAATCTTAGACGTTCTTCCTGTACAAAAAGTCTTAGAATCTGAGACATTTTTTAGAAAAAGTCTCAGGTTCTGAGACATTTTTCCTATAGAAAAAGTCTCAGATTCTGAGAAATTTTTCCTATAGAAAAAGTATTAGATTCTGAGAAATTTTTCCTATAGAAAAAGTCTCAGATTCTGGAACATTTTTCTTATAGAAAAAGTCTCAGATTCTGAGTCTATAGATTTTTTCTTAATAAGATTATTGTGGTAAAATTATTGTAAGTTTATATGTACTTGTGTATTTAGTTTTCAAATTTTTTGTAAAGAAAAAAAATAAAATTTTTTAAAAAAAATTTCATTTAATTATTCAGAACTGGTTCCATAATTCATTACAAGGAACAGATATGTAACCGTTAAAAAATCGCGGAATCCCTTCTTGTACCACTATATGCAACATATTCTAGAATAGATTCCGAAGAACAGATAATTGTTCTAGTTTGGAGGAAAAGGATGTATTGCTTTCGTGACAATCTCAAACAAAAATCATCGATGATGCAATGCATAGTAGAATCGATTGCAGGGTAGTATAGTTGATTCCACAACCGATTCTTTGGAATCGAACATTTTGCTGGGTGGTGCTATTAGATCGGCACCCTAGGCCGGCCTGGAAGTGATACTAAAAATTCAGTGGATATCTACAGCAAATGCCTAAGCAACCCTCTTGGGGACACTCGACCATATTAAATACGGAGAGCAGGACCGAACTGGAATATAAAACCGACTATATCTCACCGCAGACAAACTTTGACGGTACCTTAGAAGTCCAAATACCAACTAGGAAACACTGGATGGAAAACTTTGTTTGTTATAACAAAGAATACGATTTCAATCTTTACGGACTGATCGAAGATGGATATGGGTACGGTTTCGGGAGTATATTCTGAATGCCTTGAAATCGGGGTATCATTGAGACTTCCGGACAAGTGTAGTATTATTCAGGCTAAGGTACTTTCAATTGACATAGCCTCGCAGATGATTATGACAAGGGACCTACGTCCTTACATCATTAACATTTTGGTGGATAGCCTTGCAGCTGTAAGGGCTTTAGAACCAAACTTTGCATAATTTGGGTGTCGCTAGGAACTGTATACAATCCCTTCGTTGAATCAGTCAGCACACAGTCAAGCTAATCTGGGTCTCTGGGCATAGTGGGATCGCTAGGAAGGAATTGGCTGATGAATGTGAGAGAAATGGTTCCGAGTCGGTGGGGGAATGGGTTGAACCTAACATTTCGGTTCCTATAGTGGAATTGATTAACGAAATTATAGGATATCTGAGAATAGAATAAAGAATAGGTGGATATCACAGACTACGTGCAGAATATCGCGAACCCTGTGGCCATTGCCAAATCCTAAGGGGACAAAAAGCCTGTTTACTCTTGGCAAATGAACGGTAAGCCTATTTGTGGAAGTGCTGATAGGACACTGTATAACCGGACAAATGGCCATAAGTGTGGGAATTTATGATAGGGACTATTGTAGAAGTTGTGGGGAATAGAGTCAGTCAAGCAGTTGTTATGTGAATGTCCGGATCTGATGAAGCACCGCCTTAAGTATTTGGGGCAAAGATTTTTCGATGACCTGAATTGCCTACACGGTTTCTCATGGACGTCTCTATCAGAATATCATAGGGAATCGGGATGGTTTAAGTAGTTGAACTTGGTATTAGTGAGGTAGTAGGAAAATAACAATTAAGGCAATCATAATGGGTCTTATAGCCCCTGAGTGAATTCGCAGACATAATGAAGTGATTCTTGCACCTTTTGGAAAAAATCAAGACATTTGAATGCTTCTTTCGATACTTAAAATACGTGCTGGTTCCAGCGCATTTCACATTGAATTATTATGCCTATAACATCAAGAGTGTCTGATTTCTCAATAGATATACCCCTTGACGTTGATTCCACAAACCGTCTGTGGGTCAACATACAACGTTGGGTTTTACGAAAATTTGAATCGACCTTATTTGCAAGACCCCACTCGGAGATAGTCGAAAGGTCGTGGTTAAGTGTATCCTTCATGTTCTGTTTCATAGCTTTAGCAGCGATAAGGCTTGGCTATGATTAAAGGAAAATGAATGCCAAATGTTGTTCGAAAAATTTAACTGAGACTTTAAAAAGGTTAAATTAACTACAATTTACTTAATTTTTACCTTATTTTCTTTCAGTGTATATAAATGTAAATAGTCCAAATTTCCAACAATATTATGCAATATACTCTTCTATGTACTTTACAAAACAATTCAAGTATTTGAAACACATACTGAGAGTCTACATAATACATTTGGCTGTACTCAGTAGTAGTTTTACCAAAACAGACCATGGTTTTACTTTGTAAACCCTTCACTTACAATTAGAACTAGTGGCAGAGGGTATAAAAAAGTTTGACTAAATGTTTGTAACACATCATGTTACGCAATTCATGATCCCTGAGCGATTTTAAAATATTATTACATCTGTCTGTTAAAATCACTTTTCTGGCGAAACTAGGAAGTTTAAGAAACTGATTTAAATTCTTAAATAGTTGTCATGAATCTTAATAGTTTTTATGTAAAAGAGGTTAAAATTGGTCTAGCGGATAAAAAGTTGTGACTGAAAGTGTGAAGGTATCGCATATTTTGTAATAAATCCTAGACTAAACTCATGTTATGGGGTGTATGCGCATAATAGAGCCCTAACAACTGAACAATGACTTTCCCAAGTTGAAAATACTGTATAGGTCTTTCTTGATTATGAATATGGAGTTCCCAACTGCTAGATTTAAATTCCGAGCTAAAAACTTAATGCTTTCTATACACTCAAAATAATCACTCTGTTAAATTACAGAGATACTCTGCTGAGCCAGCAGAAAATACCATAGATTTCCAACCAGCAAGATTTTTTGTTATTTTACGAAGAAAACTCTGTAAAATGATTTCGATCAAAAAAAAAAAACCGTAAATTTACAGAATTATCTGTAAAATACTGATAAAACCAAGAAGAATTTTACCAAAAAACTCTGTAAATTAACAAAGTTTTAGTTAAATACATTTATGAGTTCAAAATTTTACAAAAAAAAAACTGTAAATTTACAAAGTTTTAGTTAAATCCATTTTATGAGTAAAACTTCTCTGCTTCAAAAACATTAATTAAAATTAAATTAATTAAAATTAAAATTTTGTTAAATTTTCCCGCTTTAATGCTTCAAAATTGTAAATTTACTTTTTTATTTTTGTGAAAATTACAAGTTTTTAGCGAGTAACTCCAATTTTACAAAATTTTGTTTTTCGGTCACAAGAAAATACGAAGTATTTTCTTAAAATCTGTATTTCGACAGATAACTTTGTCAAATATCTGTCGAATTGAGATTACAGTCATTTTACAGAGTATTTAACAGAGTAATTATTTTGAGTGTAGAAAAAAACCGATCGCGATTTGGATTCAATATCATGATTCGAACCCCAGATTAATAATCAAGAAAGACATTTACAATGTTTGCAACTTGTTGTTAAAATCGCTTCTGACGAATCGTCGAGCAGATGATTATATGTTCGGTCTTTACCTACTATAATTTCCCAGTTTTTTTTCGCTTGTTTGTATTGGGGATTACAGTTTTGCATAAACTGCATTCAAGTACTTGATTGTAGTTGCCCATGAAAACCATTTGGGATTTGGATTGGTAAACGTGTGTTTGTGATTTTAGTTTTATGTGGAGTTTTGAAATGCATTTCTTTTTGTGTTTTTTGTTTAGGGGCTTTTTTGTTTAACTAAATGGTTAGATTTTAGGTTTTTCAACGAAAAAGACCCTTTTCAAATAAATTTTAATATTGTTAAAGTAAAGTACTATATTCATATGTGGTTTATTAGAGTGGCATTTTTTCTTCAACTTTTGGCAAATTATTATTCTACTAGACCTAAAAACTATGAGTTACGAATTTGAGGGCAATCCGATTAAATTAAGCCGTGGCTTAAAAAAATTAGTTTTAAATATTGAAATATGTTGATTTTAAAACTGCCCTTTTTTGTATGGCAAAAAAGCCTTTCTGCCGATTTTGAACGTCCGACCAAATTTTTATTCTATTAGGCCTAAACTTTATGTGGTGCAAATTTAAGGCCAATCGGATTAAATTTACCCGTGGCGCCCGTCGATCAAATTTTAAAAATTAAAATATAAAAAATATATTTTATTCGTTATATTTATCCATTTTGATGCACTGAACACTACTATCAAAAAAAAAATTAATTGGTCGAACTCTTTTCGAGAGATCGCTATTTTGAAATTTGCAAAAATTACCATTTTTTTCCTAAGTTCAAGAAATTTTTTAAAACAAATCTCAAAGTATTTTTCACTCGACCCTTTCATAGATCTTGAGACAGTTTTTCATTTAAACTTAATTTGAGCCAAATCCGAACATTTTAACCCATATCGCCTTCGATCAAAGTTTTTGACTTTTGGAAAATTTCACCAATATTTTATATTTTTGAAAAATTAAAAATTAGAACAAAATTATCTTGCAAGACATTAGCTTTATAAATTTTGGCATGCTGAATATATCTAAAAATTTCTGAAGTCGGTTAAGCGGTTTTTAAAATATCGCCATTTCAAATTTTTCAAAAAATTTCTAAAAATAACGGTTATTTTCTACGTTCAAGAAATTTAAAAAAAAATCTCAAAAACTGTTTCCACTGGATATTTTATAGAGCTTGAGACAAACTTTCATTTAAACTTAATTTGTGCTAAATCAGAAAATTTTTAACCTTTTTTCAAAGTTTAGATTTTTTGTTGAAATGTTTTTTAAAAACTAAAACTTTGATCGAAGGGAGTTAAAGGGATTAAAATGATCGTATTTGGCTCAAATTTTTTTTAAATCAAAGCTTGACTTGAAAGCTTGAGCTCTATGAAAAGCTAAGGGAAGAAATTTTGAGATATTTTTTTTTTTTAAATTTCTTGAACGTAAGGCATTTTTTTGCAAATTTCAAAAAGCAATATCTCGAAAACCGTTCGACCGATTTTAATTTTTTAATTTTTTTGGCGACACAGCATCTGTTTATAGCATACTGAAGCGCATCCAAAAGCGCTCTTGAGGATGCAGTAAAAGTAAGGGGAAAAAAATTAAAAAAAATTAAATTTTTTGTTAAAATTTTTTGTATAAAACTTAAAATATAAAATTATATTTTTATAAAATTTCAAACATGCTTTCCTTTTAAATATATTTAACACTTTTTGAAAAAAAACCATAAGTTTTGGACAAAGACACATGATTTCACTGCATCATTATTGCGCATTAATCATTTTCTTTAGTTTCAGAAAATACAAATTATTACAAAAAATGTCCAATCATAGCAGGAAGTCAACTGATTTTCAGAATTAGTCAATTGTATTTAAGATTTTCCAATTGTATTCAGAAATAGTCAATTGTATTTCAGATTTTGTAATTTGTATTTCAGAAATAGTCAAATGTGCTTCATCTTTATTCTGCTTAAATCAGCTCTAAAAAGATACATGAATTCACTGCATCTTTATAGCGATTTTTTCAGCGCTCTAAAGAGATGTGAATTCAGAGCATCTTAAGAGCGCTTTTTCGGTGTATCCAACCAGCGCTCTAAAGTGTGACATCGCCTTAGAGAATCATGCATGAATTCAGCAGGTTTTGATGCGCTCCTTGACTCGAGTTTCCTTTCCAAAAGCTGCTGCCAGTTCAGCAAAATTTCTGCTGGGATATGAGAAATCTGCTGATTTCAGCAGACGCGGTTTGCTAAATTTCTGTAAAAAAATCAGCAGATTTCAGCAGGGAAATCTGCTCATTTATTTGGTGACGCATTTAAGCGGGAGATATTTATATTGATTCACTTTAATTTTCTTATAGTGACATTTGATATACATTTTTACGACATTAAAAAAAAATACTTTAAAAACGATGAAATTTATTTAAATTTGACCGGACACTTGGAAAAATCAAAAGTTGAAGAAAAAATGTCACTCTAGTTGTAAGGGGTATAATGTGTTTGTGTAACTATGCGAAATATTGGTCCTAAACCGATCGACTTAGAATCACTTTTGAGATATTTAGCCATGTCCGTCTGTCCATTTAAACGTGGTGAGCACGATACAGGTCGCAATTATCAATCGATTTGTATGGCATTTGAAACATAAGCTTCCTTTGCCATAAGGACGAATTTTATTAAAATTGGGAAAAAATCGGTCCGTGCTTAGACCTTACTCTTATACAAATGTCACTTTGTAATTATAATTTGTCTCAAAAGACTCTAATAACCGTATTAAAATAGGTACCCTTTCAAAATTTTGCAGATAAATGTATTTTGTATTTACAATTCCACATTCCAAATTATAATGGAATCGGTCCATAGATCACATAGATCTCTCAAAATTTATGAAATTGGAAATATTTGTTAAAAACTTTATTTTAATCAAATTCTGATTAAATGGAATCTGACAAATCCCGAAACACGTGTCGATTAGGTCTTGCATAAAATGACCAACTCAAATCAATTTAAAACAGAAAAATTATTTTCTGAAAAATTATTCTATGAGAATATCATAGTTTTAATTAGTAAAGAAAATAATAACCTCGAGCTAAAATAAACCAACTCAAAATAGAACATTTTTTTAAGATTTGAAAAGTGTCAAATCTGAATATAATTAAACCGTTTTTGGATTTAGACCCCATATAAAAATTTCGCTCTCAATTTCACAATTTTAAATTAAAAATGGAGCAACTTTAATGTTAAAATGTTTGTTTTTATTCGCTCATTTTAAAAATTAAAATGAACATTTTCAAATTAAGCAAAAAAAAACTTTGGTGACTTTTGACACTGTTTCATTTTTAATATGAGATTGTTTTTGCTTGATTTGATAAGTGTGGAGTATTGTTTTTTTCTTAAATTTCTTTTCTTTTAAATTAAAAATGAAGCAACTTTGATGTTAAAATGTTTGTTTTTATTCGCCCATTTTAAAAACTAAAATGAACATTTTTAAATTAAGTAAAAAAACATTGGTGACTTTTGACACTGTTTCATTTTTAATATGAGATTGTTTTTGCTTGATTTGATAAGTGTGGAGTATTGTTTTTTCTTAGTGTGAGAGTTTTAGAATTTAAAATGGAAATGGGGGAAAAAACGGAATCGGATTAAATGTTAAATTTCTTTAAATAAATGTAATTTACATTAGTTTGGAAAAATGTCTCGCTATTTTTTGACCTCGAGTTTTACCTCGAAGGATTAAAGATTTTGAAAATGTTTAGTATTGACTATCGAATTTTACTCTCTTTGACTTGTTTTAATTAAAAATTAGATCATTTTCGGTATCAAACTAGATTTTTACTGGGGCATGCATGTTTGAATAAGTTTTGTGTTAAATATTGCAGTTTTCTATTGTGTACTAAATAAAATAAATATTTTGATTTGGAATCATTTATATAAAAATTTTAAAATAAAAAATCAATATACCAAAAATGTATATTCAAAGCATTTGCAATGTAAACAAATATAAAGATATTAATATTAAAGGTGGCTGCAAAAATCATTTCGTAGGAACCACATTTTATTATAATTTGCTTCATATGTCGTTCGAAAATGTTTTATTAAATGATAAGTGATTCAAATTTTATCGGACGACTTATAGTACAAGTATTCACACAAACCACTCACCCTATATTTACATTAAAAAAAAAAACCTTCGTGGTATAAATGAAACGGATTCAGATTTCATAGTTTCATTAAAATTTTTATTTAATTTTGTTTAAAAACTTGTTGTTTGTTGGCACCTGTCAAGTCGTGTCTGTTTAATCCGTGTTAACGCGCAAAATATTGGCAAATAAAAAAACATCTGATCAGATACAAAATTTAAACTGAAATGTAATAATATATTTACTAAAATTCGCCTTGTTTTATATTATTTCTTATTTTTACTTATGTATTAAAATTTAAGGATACAGAAAAAATTTTGTGTGAGAAAACTGGGTGAGTTCTATAAAAAAATAAAAATGTAAAAGTGTGTTTTTCTAACTTGTTTTTGTGATTTATTCAGATTTTTTTTACGAAATTTAAAATGAAAAGTAAATTATCAATTTTATATTTACTAAAATCGTGAGAAAACTAAGCGAAAACCATAAAAAAATATGAAAGTGTATTTCTACATTGTATACTGCAATCACGTAAATTAAATAAAATTTAAGTGATGGTGACACATGACTCTCAAAAAATTGTTACAAACGAACATTTTCATTAATTTTAATTTAAGGTTGAAAGTTTTCTTTACTTACCTACTGCTGTTCCATATTTAATCAATGAATACTTTCGTTCATTTCATGAAAGGTTCATAAAACGTTTCAAAAAAGTTTTACAAATATTTTCATTACTTCCATGTTTTATTAAAAGGAACTTTAATGACACCAGTTTCATTAATCAAATGAAACCTGTCTTCGGTTAAAAACGTGAGTCATTTTTCATTGTGTTATTTTTCGTTATGTCTTCATTACTTTTACGAAGCTTTTTCCTAAGTATACACTCAAAGAACTGTAAAACAATTTGTCATAAAAGTTCGTCCAATGAAACTTTTTAATGAAGTTTTTATAAATATTATGAAAATTTTCATAAATATAATGAAATGTTTCAAAAATACTATGAATATTTATGAAACATTTTATAAATATAGTAAAACAGTTTCATTGGACGAACTTTTATGATGAGTTTCATTATATTAATGAAGCTTTTTCTTTGTATGTAGGGTGAGTTTGTCACAACGGGCCTCAAAGACCAAGTGTACTGATATAAAGCGCTGGCAATCATTTCAAAATAAGAGATATTTTATTAATAATGGTTTCTTGAATTTTTAAATAATATTAATTTGAAAGTGCCCACTTGGGCACCTCTTCTACCCTATAAAAATTTAATTTGCTTAAAACTAATGAAATTTTCTGATGTTTTCAATCAGAAATGGGTAGAGTTGGATAATTTGCCCACCTTGCAAGTGTACCCCCTTTTACCCTACACTTGTTAGATATATTTTCCTTACGTTTTCCCCCTTTTCCAAACTAAAAAAACAAAAGTTTCGACCCCCTCTAATGAATATGTTTGCATGAGGTCTGCCTGTAATGCATGTGGATTTGTTTGTATTTGTGTTTACAACTACAAATGTAAACATTTTTGAATGCCAACAATTTGTTTAATGTATCTTGTGCAAAAATCTATAAAAAGTCATTACAAATAAAACTGAATCCTAAAAAAAAAAATCAAATCAAATATAACTACTAGATACATCATTGATGAAAAACATTTTACTAAATAAACATACACAGTTTCCTAGGAAACCTTAAAAAGAGAAAGAACAACTTATTATCCTGTTCTTAGAATTCCTTTTTTAAAAACATTTTAAAATTTAAAATAAAAAATTTTATGAAATTACAAAATTGAATATATTGTAAAGAGCCTGAATCAGGGATGGAATTGTTGATACAAATGTACTTTTTTTGATACTATTTAATGTTGCAAAATACGTTGATACGCCCGCGACTAATTTGATACATTTTTAAATTGAGCAAATTTTAATTAAATTTTTATAGAAATTTTTTTCTTGCATTAATTTTTTCCCCATTTTCTACTAATTGAAATATGGTTATTCGTGGAGAAACTCTTTTTCTTAAAAGAGTTTTATTTATGTTGATGTATGGTCTAATGAATACCATGTATGATCTTATGACTTTTCACTTATTCCCTAGGAATAATTTTTGTCTTAAGTTATATTTTCATATCTCTCATAGTTTTCGAGATAAGCTTGAAATGTAATTTTTATGACGTTTAAACGCTATTTTTCCAAAAACGGCTCTTGCGAAGATTTTAATTTTCGTCGAAATATAGTAGTGGGGCACCCCAGATTCATAATCAACAAAGAACTTAACGGTGTTCGCAACTTGAGGTTAAAGTTGATTCGGCCGAGGGGTGTTTTGTTTAATAAGTTTGTTTTTTACTGGAACAAATGTCAAATCTTATTTTTATTTTTAAAATACATTCATGAATTTTTAGTACCTGTTTCGTTTATAATTACTATTTTTTTTGTTGTTTTAAATAATAAAAGTACCTTGAGGGTCAAAAAAGTACAATTTAAAATCATTTTTGATACCAAATCGAAATTGCCATATTTCATCCCTGGCCTGAATAAAAAAAGCCACACATGGTCGACGATTAACGCTACACAATAAAAAATTGCCAATAAACGACTTTCATAGTGTTTATGTACAAATTCATAAAAATTTATTAACTTTTTCATAACACATACTTTTAAAATTTTTCATAGTATTTATGAATAAATCATAATATGTGGAATTTATGAAATATTAAAAATTTTTTCATAAATACTATGAAAACGTTCAAAAATTTAAATAAAAAGTTCATAATTTTTAAATACTCGTATATTATCATAAATACTATGAATTTTGTTCATCATTTTAATTCATAAAATTAACCCGTAGCGCCCGGCGATCAAATTTTTAGATTAAAAAAAAAGAAATAAAAAAAAAATACAATAAATACGTCTTGAAACACAAAACATTCATTAGTTTTGATACGCTGAACAAAATAACAAACAAAATTGTTAAAATCCGTCGAATGGTTTTCGAAATATCGCTATTTAAAAATTGCTAAAAATTACGGTTTTTTCTTACTGTCAAAAATAAAAAAAATCTTCAGATTTGTTTTCCTTAACCCTTTCATAAAGCTTGATACAAACTTTAATTCAAAATTAATTTGAGGCAAATCAGGCCAGTTCAATCAATGGCGTCCTTTCACGAAAGTTTTGGGTTTTATAAACATATTAAAAAAAAAACTCTAAAATTTGATCGAAGGGTGCCATGGAATGAAATGATCTGTGTTGGATCTAATTGAATTCTAAAGAAAGTTTCTCTCAATATCTATTAGTCAATGGAAAAAATTTTTATATTTTTTTAAACCATTTAAAAAACCGCCATTTCAGAAAATTGTTTGAATTGCAGTTCCGATATCTCGAAAACTGCTGAAACGATTATAGAAATTTTTGGATATTCGTATTCAGCTTGCCAAAATACAAAAATATTGTTTTTTTAATTTTTCCAAATTTTTTTAAATTTTTGAGAAATTAAAGGTCAAAAGAAAGGAATTGTGGGATTTTTTTTGTTTCAAAAATTTTTGAACATAGGTCATTTTTTGTAAATTTCAAATAGCGATATTTCGAAAACCGTTTGAAATTTTTTTTTTTTATTCGTGTTCAGCTCTTCAAAATTAATAAACATGATGTATCACTAGAAATATTTATTTTTTTTAAAAATGCAAAACTTTGAATGCCGAGCTCCATGGTTTCCCAAGTAAATTTACAATTTCATCCGAAAATGGGTTTATCTAATTATATGTACACTAGCTTACCATCCCGGTACTTCTTTACCGGTTGTATTGAATACCGGATAATATAAGGATCAGGATTACTCTATCGATTTAAAAAAAATATCCTCTACATAGTTTTTGTTTTATTTACTTGTGGACGTTTAAGTCTTTCATAAAATAATATTTTAATGAATAATTTAAACAATAAAATTTGAATAACTTTTCTGGTACGTCATCATGCTCGTTTCGGTGAAAAAATATATTGACCATTTTCGAGCCCTTATATCAGGTTTTAAAATTTTGAGTGAATAAATATTTCAGTAAAAAATAAAATGGAATAAAAATAAGTTTGAGTGGAAAAACATATAGAGAGAACAAATATGGAGTCAAAAAAGTTAAATACGTAAAATTTAAGTAAAAAGTATCATTCCATATTGTTCCCAGCTCTATTCCACTTCGTTCCCCGTTCTATTCCATTTCACTTCCAAGTCCATCTCCTTTCGTTCCATGTAAGTTTCATTCCTCTCCGTATAATATGCGTTAAAAAAATAAAAATTTCTATTGCCTTTATATTGTAGATATGAAAAGTACCATTTTACACCACTGTTACCAGGTACCCCTTTTTACCCTAAAATTTTAAAATATGTCCTTGTCTTGGGTGTTATTTCTGCGGCTTTTTGTTCAATAGTTAGATATCTCAAAATAACCATTTGCCCCCTTTTCCCCGTAAAATTATATTTTCCAAAAACTGTTTTTTTGTGCTAGGTGATCCTTTATTTAAAACATCAAGTTTCTGAACCATTATTTCAAGAAATATAAGAAAAACCAAATTTGCACTTTTTATTCCCTTTACGATCGGTCGCGACCCTTAGAAACAGAATTTCCAAAAATAACTTTTTAAAGCATTCAAAATTTTAGTGCCTAGGATAATTACTTCATGAAATATAAAAAGTATCAAAAAACACCTTTTACAGCTCTTGAAACAGAATTTTTTGAAAATAATTTAGCAGAATGTTTTTTTTCACCGAAGTCCCCTACATTCCAAAATTCAAGCTTCAACGGTCATTATTATAGGAACAAAAAAAAAGTACCAAAAGTACACTTTCTTGCCCCCGTTAGAAACGAAATTTCCAAAAAGTACCTCTTTCAGAAGGGTTTTTTCTTCACCGAAAAATCCTACATTCCTTTTTATAAAAGGTACTTTTTATAAAAGGTATTTTTTATAAAAGGTACTTTTTATAAAAGGTACTTTTTATAAAAGGTACTTTTTATAAAAGGTACTTTTTATAAAAGGTACTTTTTATAAAAGGTACTTTTTATAAAAGGTACTTTTTATAAAAGGTGCTTTTTATAAAAGGTACTTTTTATAAAAGGTACCAAAAGTACACTTTTTTACCCTTTTTACCCCCGTAGAATCAACATTGGCAAAAACCCAGCCTTATTGAATCTTTTTTCCGGAAGGTGAACCTACATTACAAATTTCAAGTTTCTAGTACCATTATTTAAGTAAATGTAAAAGGTACCAAAAGTACAGTTTTTTACCCTTTTTACCCCTTTAGAATCATCATTGGCAAAAAATCCAGCCTAAATGGATCTTTATTCCGAGAGGTGAACATACAGTCCAATTTTCAAGTCTCTATGACTATTATTTCAGGAGATATAAAAAGTACCAAAAGTACACTTTTTTAACCATTTTACCCCCGTAGAATCAACATTGGCAAAAACCCAGCCTTAGTGATTTTTTTTCGGGGGGTAAACCTACATTGCAAATTTCAAGTTTCTAATACCAATATTTAAGGAAATAAAAAAGGTACCAAAAGTACAGTTTTTTACCCTTTTTACCCCTTTAGAATCAACATTGGCAAAAGTCCAGCCTTACAGGATCTACATTCCGGGAGGTGAACATACAGTCCAAATTTCAAGTCTCTATGACCATTATTTCATGAGATATAAAAAGTACCAAAAGTACAGTTTTTTACCCTTTTTACCCCCTTAGAATCAACACTGGCAAAAATCCGGCCTTAGTGTATCTACGTTCCGGGAGGTGAACATACAGTCCAAATTTCAAGTCTCTATGACCATTATTTCAGGAGATGTAAAAAGTACCAAAAGTACAGTTTTTTACCCTTTTTACCCCCTTAGAATCAACACTGGCAAAAATCCAGCCTTAGTGGATCTATATTCCGGGAGGTGAACCTACAGTCCAAATTTCAAGTCTCTAGCTTCAGCGGTTGGGGTGGGCGATGATGAGTCAGTCAGTCAGTCACGTTACTCTTTTATATATATAGATATAATTATATAAACCCATTTTTCGGATGACATTGTATCCGTCCGATTAAAACTGATCCAATCTTAGCGATCCATTTTTTGGATCAGTACTGATCTTTCAAATTTCGAATAAGTACTAATCTTACTCGGATCAGTACTGATCTTTTAAATCTCGGAGAAGATATGATATTATAAATATATCTAAACATTTTTACTCGGGTTAATTTAATCCGATTAACCTCAAATTTGTACCATATATGTTTTAGGCCTAGTAGAATAAAATAAAATTTTCCCGGACATTCAATAACGCTATAAAAACTTGTTTACCATACAAAAAGTGGCTGCTCTGATAAAACACATTCGTGCCAAAAATAAATTAAATTTGTTTTTAAGTGGTAAAGAAAAATATGGCCTCGAGCTAGAATAAACCTACTCAAAATATAATTAGTTTTTAAATTCTTTTTCGGCACAGCCGAATTTAATACCCTCACTTGTTTTAATTTGTATACCCTACACCACTCCTTGGTACAGGGTATAATGAGTTTGTGCTAATGTTTGTAACTATCCGAAATATTGGTCCTAGACCCAACATGAAGTACATATACCGATCGACTCAGAATCACTTTCTGAGACGATTTAGCGATGTCCGTCCGTCTGTTCATCTAAACGTTGGGAGCACGATACAGGTCGCAATTTTTAATCAATTTACTTGAAATCTAAGACTCTCCTGGCCCAAGGACGAAGCCTATTGAAATTGGGGAAAATCGGTCCATGCTTAGACCTAGCCCCCATACAAAGGTCGTCTTTATTTTTAACTCAAACGACTCTAATAACCAAATTATAATATATATCCTTTCGAAATTTGGCAGGTAGACGTATTTTGTATTCAAATCATAATTCCGAATTTAAAAGGAATCGAACTAGTTCTTCTTGTAGCCCCCATACAAACCACCTTCCCGATATTCACATAAATCTCTCAAATTTCATGAAAAAAGAAAATATTTAATTAAAATTTGGTTTGTTTGTTTTTAACGCGTAGTTTAATAAGCTTACCAAATTATAATCGGACCATTTTTTGACTTAGACCCCAAAATTACGCCCGATATTCAGTTAAATCGGTTTATTGGCAACAAATAGTATTTCACTCAAATTTAGTTTGTGAGTGTTTTTTACACTTATTAAAGATTTGACAAAAGATAGATTCAATCGGTCCATGTTTTAACTAGGGACCCATTTTCGGGGAAACACTGGTGTAGGGTATTATATTGACCGACTATAATTTTCTTACTTGTTATACCCTCCACTCTAGTGATAGAGGGTATATATAAAATTGTCATTCCGTTTGTAACACAACGAAATATTGGTCTAGGACCCCATAAAGTATATATATTCATGATCCTCGATCGATTTTAAGTCGATCTAGCTATGTCCGTCTGTCCGTTGAAAACACGCTAACTTTTGAAAGACTTTACAGAGGCTACTAAAATTTGGCATATATGTTGGGCATTTACCTGGTCAGGCTGGTATTGCAATCCAGCGAAATCGGTCCAGTGGTTCAAAAGTTATGAGCAAAAGAGTAAATTTCGGCAAGGGTTTTTTGCGAATTTACGAGATAAAAAACATAATAACTTTCGAAAGACAATAATGAGACTACTGAAACTTGGCATGTATCTTTGCCGTTCCCCAGGTCTATTTGGTTTTGAATTTCAGCACAATCGGTCTAGTGGTTCAAAAGTTATAAGCAAAACCTTGACTTTCAGATTTGTTTATCTTAAATGCCACATGTTAAACAAGTTTTAAAAGTATTGGTGGTAACTTAACAATGCTTTTAAAACTTGTTTAGTTTTAAAGCATTGGTAGCTTAAAAATTACACTCGAAAAAATTTTACACTCAAAAAAAATTTTACACTCAAAAAAAAATTGAGTTTTTTATTCAAAAATGACAATATTTTGTGTACATTAGACTGCCCAAAAAAAAACGAAGTTTTTATTTTCTTGGGGGATACCTGCAAATTTTGTTCTTTTTTGTGCAAAAAAATTTCGGTTTTTTTTTGGGATTTTTAAAATAATATCTAGAGGTCGCGAACTCGCGTTTTATAACGATTTATTTTTTTTGAGTTTTTTATTATTTTAAATTGTTAAATATGATTAATATGATAAAATATTAATAATTTCAGACAAAAAAAAAATTAAATTAAAAATTAAATATCGCTCATTCCATGAGATGTCTCCCAGCATCTATTCAAATGTTCCTTAATTTATTTGAAATTTTGCACACATGAACACTATGAAGCTATTAAAATAAATCAGTTGTTAGTTCCGAGAAAATCCGTGAATTCGCGAATATATTCGCGTTCGCGAATTCGTGGATTTTCGCGAAACTAAAAACGAATTTATTTTAATTGCTCCATAGTGTACCAGTGTGCGAAATTTCAAATAAATTAAAGAACATTTTATTAGATGCTGGGAGACATCTCATGGAATGAGCGATATTTAATTTTTAATTTATTTTTTTTTTGTCTGAAATTATTAATATTTTATCATATTAATCATATTAACCAACTTAAAATAATAAAAAACTCAAAAAAAATAAATCGTTATAAAACGCGAGTTCGCGACCTCTAGATATTATTTTAAAGATCCAAAAACAAAACCGAAATTTTTTTGCACAAAAAGGAACAAAATTCGCTGGTATCTCCCAAGAAAATAACAACTTTGTTTTTTTCTGGGCAGTCTAGTGTACATACGTACGTGGATTCACTCAGAAATATTTTTACAGTAATAAAAACATTACACTCGAAAAAAGTTTTACACTCAAAAAAAAAATTTTATTTTTTTTTTTGTAAATAACAAACAAAAAGAGTTTTTTACTCAAAATAAAATATTTCAAATCAAAATTGTTAATTTGTTTCACGTTAAAAAATGCATTGTGGAGGGTATTCATAGATTCGGCAAAGTCGAATTTAACTTTTCTACTTGTTTTTTTTACATTTTTTAGGGTATAAAAGTTTCGCCTCAGCCGATTTTAATACTCTCACTTGATGTGTTTCATTTTCAAAAACTTTCTATAACTTATTTACCTAAGTACAAAGAAAAAAGTATACAAGTTACGATACAGATATCTTAGGATTCATAAAAAATAGTTAATGATAGGAAACCATCCACACTGTACTTATCCAAAGAGACCTTGGATGTTGTTTTTCTTTCTTAAGTTTTTCTCCCCAGTTTTTTTGTTCTTTTTTTATATTGCCATTATTGCTCTTTTTTTCCGCAACAGTAATGTCTGTCAACAGAGATGAAAATGAGGTTGGGACATTGGTACTTTTTTTAGGATATTGGTAAATATTTAGTACTTTTTTCCACTGGCAAGTTCTTAATGCACAATTTTAGTTTAACTCTAAATTTAAACGTTTTTCTCGTAATTTTATTTAACTTAATTTTTATTTTATTTTTATAAATTTTGTTTTGGTACATATATTTTGTTTTGGTACATTTTGCTACAATAATTAAAGTACCTATCATTTTTATAAAATTTTGTTATACAAAGTTTCTCATAATTCATTCTTAATCGCAATGTTTGAATATTTTTCCCTTAATAATTTTTCTTATTGAAATATTTGTACTAAAAATACTGCCTATAATCTTTTTTGGTACTTTTAGTATAAAAAAGTACAATTTTAATAAGATTTAATAAACTTTATATATCATTTCTGTTTTACAAGTTACTTATTAAGTTGTTGTTGTTTTGTGTTTATATTTTGTACACACAAATAAACTTTTTTAAAGTTTTAAACAAAAAGTGGAGCTAATTTTGAAAAGCTTTCAAAATAACAAATACAAAAAATCCTTGATTCGATTCTTAAGAAATGAAACAGAAATGTGGTGATTTTTCACAATACACAACAAACAATTTTTGTTGTTCAAGAACGACCATATAATACCCATCACCAGTGTTTGCCTGAAAATGGGTGACTGGTCCAAACATGAGCCGCTGCACTGTGGGCCAGCATCCCTGAATTTTGGCCATAAATAGACCGCTTAACCTATTTGTAAAAAAAGTATTACATATGGGTGTTAAAGGATCGGTGATCACGATTCTGGGAAAAAAATTTTAAAATTCAAAATGGAAGATCCAAAATGGCGGACATGAATTTTTTATTACTATAATCATTTTTTTTTTACTATAATCATTGTCAATGTATTTGGGGTCGTTAATAACGAATATGAGCTCAGACTTTTAAAATTCAAAATGGCGGATCCAATATGGCGACAAATTTAAATTTAAGATTTTTATACCCTCCACTCTAGTGATAGAGGGTATATATAAGTTTGTCATTCCGTTTGTAACACATCGAAATATTGGTCTAGGACCCCATAAAGTATATATATTTATGATCCTCGATCGATTTTAAGTCGATCTAGCGATGTCCGTCCGTCCGTCCGTCCGTCCGTCCGTCCGTCCGTCCGTCCGTCTGTCTGTCTGTCTGTCCGTCCGTAGAAAACACGCTAACTTTTGAAAGACTTTACAGAAGCAACTGAAGTTTGGCATATATGTTTGTCATTTACCTGGTCAGGTTGGTATTGCAATCCAGCCAAATCGGTCCAGTGGTTCAAAAGTTATGAGCAAAAGAGTAAATTTCGGCAAGGGTGTTTCACGAATTTACGAGATAAAAAACACGATAACTTTCGAAAGACAATAATGAGACTACTGAAGCTTGGCATGTATCTTTGCCGTTCCCCGGATCTGTTTGGTTTTAAATTTCAGCTCAATCGGTCCAGTGGTTCAAAAGTTATAAGCGAAACCCTGAATTTCAGATTAGGATCATCTAAAATGCCACGTGTTTTAACCAGTTTTAAAAGCATCGGTGGTAACTAAACAATGCTTTTTAAACTTGTTTAATTTTAAAGCAATGCTTTTTAAACTTGTTTAGTTTTAAAAGCATTGGTAACTTAAAAATTACTCTCGAAAAAAATTTTACACTCAAAAAAAATTTTACACTCAAAAAAAATTTTACACTCAAAAAAAATTTTTATACAAAAAACTATTTAGTTTTTTTTTTTTACAAAAATGACAATATTTTGTGTACATACTTACGTGCATTCACTCAGAAATATTTTTACAGAAAAAAAAACATTACACTCAAAAAAATTTTACACTCAAAAAAAAATTAGTAATTTTTTTTTTTTTTTAAACGACAAAAAAGAGTTTTTTACTCAAAATAAAATATTTCTAATCAAAATTGTTAATTTTTTGACGTTAAAAAATGTACTAAACTTTTGAAAAAAACTGCATTGTGGAGGGTATTCATAGATTCGGCAAAGTCGAATTTAACTTTTCTACTTGTTTATAAGTTGTCTCTTTTTGCCAAAAACTTTGATTTTAATGGTTTTTCGGATGTTAAAACTGATTTTGGAATTAAAGATTCGAAATTTTAAATGGCGGATCTAAAATGGCGGTTATGCTTTTGTAATTCTTAGTAATTCTTAATTGTACTTAAATAAATCATTTTCGATTTATTTAGGGTCGGTAACTACGAATGTGAGCTCCATTTTTTAAAATTCAAAATGGCGTTTCCAATATGGCGACAAATAAAATATAACATTTTTCTATATTGTCTGATTTTAATGGTTTTTCGGATGCCAAATCTGATTTCAGAATCAAATATTCAAAATTCAAAATAGCGTATCCAATATTGAGGACAATATATTTAAATTATTGATTAATATCACTAGGAAATGATTGCGTAACATCAATACGGACTCAGACTTTTTGAAATCAAAATGGTGGATCCAAAATGTAGGACATAGTATTTAAAAAAAATGTACAATATATACATTCCTAAGTTGTTATAAATCCCTCTTTTTGCTTTTATCAGAAAATTTTAATAAAATTTTTCTCTTTTAAATGCGTCAAAAGGTAACATTTAAGAGAGAACTCTTTTATTTCCAGTTAGCATTTGCCATCCTTAATGTACAAATAATGCTAATAGCTTACAATTTCACAAAAAATGTTTAAAATGCTATTGCCAAAATATGCCCGCTTAAATGCGTTCCCATTTTTAATGTTTAGCAATAGAGATGGACGCTGGTCAAGTGACTCAAATTTTTTGTTCATGAGTGATAAGTGAGTGAGACATTTTTTCCGTGAGTGATTCATAGTGAGTGCCATTTTTTTGAATGAGTCAAAATTATTTAATTGTTTTTATATATGCCCGCTTAAATGCGTTCCCAGCTTTAATGTTTAGCACTAGAGATGGACGCTGATCAACCGAATCACGCGTGATCGAAAGTGAGTGTGTCTCAAATTTTTTGTTCGCGAGTGACAAGTGAGTGAGACATTTTTTGGGTAAGTGATTCGTATTTAGTGCAATTTTTTTGCGTGAGTCAAAATTATATAAGTGTATTAATTCAGTTTTTACAATTTTTTTTTTCGTTTAAAATGTTTAGCGTGAGTTACGCGTAAGAGTGAGTCACATGTGAGTGGTGTTTTGTTTACTCACGTTAATAGTGAGAAAAAAAAGCGATTGAGTAAACTATGTTTTTTTTTGCGTGAGCGTGAGTGAACGTTAGTCAAAATTCACTCATCTCCAGTTATCACGCCAATGTTGTCGAAGTGGGAAAACTTTTATTAGAAATCAATAGAAACAAAATATCAAAAAAAAAAGTTTAGGGCATTTCTAAACGCCATATTTTG
This sequence comes from Pegoplata infirma, assembly GCA_963921195.1. Lineage (NCBI taxonomy): Eukaryota > Metazoa > Arthropoda > Insecta > Diptera > Anthomyiidae > Pegoplata > Pegoplata infirma. Next base: position 14,389,624 of record OY992540.1, read on the forward strand.
GTTTATTGCCTCTATTTCAAAAGTTTATGAAAGGTCGCACAGGGTCGCAAAAATGTGAATAGAATACATTGTCAGAGACAGATCGTAATTCGAGGTTAGTCAATATCGTTTGGACTTTTTTGGACTTTGGTGTTGAAAAAAAGCGGATTTCAACAAAAGTATGAATATCCAAAATTTATTAAAAAAAATATTTACATTTAGCTTACTTTTTGGCAGTTTATTTCATGTGTTGGACTAACAGGTATATCTTTAGGAGAACTTCGCAGAAAATTTGAAAAAATAAACTTTAACATAATGCAAAAAAAAAAACTTTAAGCTACAATAAAAAGATATTAAAGATGCACAAAATTCAAGATGTTGACATTCTGAAGAAATATTTTTAAATATGTGTTGCCTTACAGACCTTATTGGCCAAAAAATGGAAATGCTGGCCCACAGTGCGCTGGTTAGATCTTTTGATAGTGTTAAAAATATACACACCATTCAAATTTGAGTGTTAGAGGATTTCATTAATTCCCTTTTAACGGACCTAATTAACGAACCTAAGTAAAGAAAAACGGACCTAGAATAACCCTTTTTGTGATCTATTTAAGAGAATACATAATTTTCTTCTTCTAATTCTCAATGAGGGTAGAGTTGAATATGTATTAATTATTTGTTTGTATATTAGCGATTGTCATTTCAATTCTCTGTGCTATTTGTGGTATAGAGCTTTTTAAATTGCTAAATAGTCTTTATAATGAAATCTGACTAATTCCGAAACACTTGTCGGCTAAATATTGCAAAAGTGACCAGCATAAATAAATTTTAAACAGAAAAATAAATTTTCTTGAAAATTATTCTATGTGAATATCATAGTTTTATTTAGTAAAGAAAAAAAAATGGCCTCGAGCTAGAATAACCCTTCCCACAATGTAATATTTTAAAGGTTGAATAAATTATGTTTTAAGTTTCAAATTTACACAAAAAAATAATAATTATTTTACCTACATATAAATTTGTATTTTGAGAAGGATTACTCCAGCTCGAGGCCATATTTCTTTACATATCTTAACTTTGACATTTTTCAATACACAATTAATTTATTTGTTTCAAATACATGGTTTAGTAATTTTTCAGGAATCAGTCGACTTTTTTTCTCGATCTGTGTCAATAGATCATTGTCAAGAGTCTTTAGCAAATGGCATTTTTTAATGGCATAGCATAAAGGAGTATATTCAGACGATCTTTTAAAATACAGGGATTGGTTATATTTTGAGTGTTCTCTAGTGTTATAGAAATCTAAAGTGTTTTGTAAAAATTATTATGAAACAACAATTGCCAATAAGTTCTAATAAATGAAAAATTCGTACAAGGATAGTTGAAAATATTTATACTAAAAAAACCAAACTTACAACGAAATACGAGTAATATCAGCCAAAGAAAACAACATGAAAACTAACAAAAGTCAACACAATTCTTTCATAAAGTTCTTTAACAATATTGCATAAAACATGAACAAAGTAAATATATACAATATATATTAGGGATATAACTTTTAAAATCACTGGCATTATAATTGTAAATAAATCTTTTCAATACTGATCGTACTTTCAACAGAACAGCAGGTAGAAAGACAAGTGGACAACGCTAGATCGATTTAAAAACTAATTCTAAGTCGACCACGTAGTTTGAAAGCTTCACAAACTTAATATGGGGCATTCCATGTCAAATCGGACACTTTGAAAATTTTTTTTTTTAGATTTTCGCAATTTATTTACAATTTTAAAGTACTCTTCGAAAACTCCTTCGTGGTAAATTTTCAGATTTTTTTTAATGACCCGTTCAAAAGATATCGAATTTTTAAAAATTGGTAGTTTGTTCCTTTACTCAAACTTCTTTTACTCATAACTTCTTCAATAATGGTCCAAATTTAATTTTTTTTTTTCAAAATTTTTGTTTTTTTACGTACTTTTTAAAAAAATATTCCAAAAAAATTCTTAAAAGCGCTCTAGTATGCGATTTTAAAGTTTTAAAATTTAAATCTCATTTTTTTAAATGTTTGTACTCTTCGATTTTTTTGAAATTTTTTTGTGTAAAACTTCTATCGATTCTACAAATTTAGCATCGTGAAATAACGATTATTACTATTTTTTAAAATTTTTTGAAAAAATTTTATTGCAATTTTTCAATCTTAAAATCACTTCTTGCTCCAATGGTGCGTCATAGAGGGGTCATTTATAGGACCGACCCCCATTAATTTTTACGTCTTAACATTTCTTTGGAACAAACTAATACCATATCTCCAATTTCTAAGGGGGCTCCCACACAAATTGATTTTTTTTTTTTTAATTTGCTCCAACAGCTCTAACTGCCCTAACAGTGCCCTTAGAGCAACAAATTGTATGACCGACCCACAATATTTTTTTAGTCCAAACATTTTCTCTGAACACACCTACCCTCTATCTTTAACTGATAAGGCGGTCCCCATACAATTTTTTTTATTTTTTGTAAATTTGTTTTATTTAATCAGCTTCTGCCGGTCCAATGGTGCGTCCGAGAGGGGTCATTAGTAAGACCGACCCCCCCTTTATTTTTTCCCTGCAACATTTCTTTAAAACATACCTACGCCCTATCTCAACTCCCTAAGTATGCTTCTATTCAAAATTACATTTTTATAAAATTTGCTCCAACTGTTATTTGTATGGGAGCCTACTTAGGGAGTGGAGATAGGGCGTAGGTATGTTTTAAAGAAATGTTGTGGGGTAAAAATAAATGACTCCTCTCGGACGCACCATTGGACCGGTAGAAGCTGATTAAATAAAACAAATTTACAAAAAATAAAAAAAATTGTATGGGGAACGCCTTAACAGTTAAAGATAGAGGGTACGTGTGTTCAGAGAAAATGTTTAGATGAAAAAATTAATGGGGGTCGTCCTTTGAAAAGACCACTCTATGACGCACCATTGGAGTAGTAGAAATGATTTTAAGATTGGAAAATTACAATAAAATTTTTTCAAAAAATTTAAAAAAATAGTAATAATCGTTATCCCACGATCCTCCTGGGCAAAAAATTTGTAGAATCGATAGAAGTTTTACACAAAAAAATTTAAAAAAAATCGAAGAGTACAAACATTTTCAAAAATGAAATTTAAATTTTAAAACTTAAAAATCGCATACTAGAGCGCTTTTAAGAATTTTTTGGGAATTTTTTTTTTAAAGTACGTAAAATAAACAAAAATTTTGAAAAAAAAAATAAATTTGGACCATTATTGAAGAAGTTATGATTAAAAGAAGTTTGAGTAAAGGAACAATCTACCAATTTTAAAAAATTCGATATCTTTTGAACGGTACATCAAAAAAATCTGAAAATTTACGACGAAGGAGTTTTCGAAGGGTACTAAAAACTGTAAACAAATTGGGTAGATTTTCCCAATTTGTTTACAGTAAAATTTTCAAAGTGTCCGATTTGAGATGTAATGCCCCATATACTCTCTTTCACGGAGAAGTAGGTGGTATAAAAAGAAAAGTAAAAAAGTTAAATTCGGCCTTGCCGAATGTAGTGATACTCTCCACAATTTCAAAAAGATTATTGCAAAAAACTTTATTTAAAAGGAAATTACTTTTGAATAAAATTTTTTTTTTTTTTTAAAAAAATTTCCGCGAAAAAAAATTTTGTTAAAAAAAAATCCGCGATTTTTTTCTTTTTTTGTCAAAAAATATGTTCGTACCTGTTTAAGTACCATTTGGTGTTCAATTATGTTCACATATGTCAACCAGAAGCCGAATTAAAGCATTTTGTATTTTTAGGTTATGTTGAATGTACTGAAATTTTTGAGGTGTGCTTACATTTTCGTTCATAACTTTTGAACTGCTAAACCGATATCGCTCAAATGCAATACCAAACTTCTCGGGAGAACTTCCAATAAATATGTTAAGTTTTAGTCATCTCTGTGCAATATTTTGTCCGCGACAGCATTTTCCACAGACAGACAGACGGACAGACGGACATCGCTAGAATGTCTTAAAATCGATCGGGCATCATGAATATATATACTTTATGGGGTCCCAGATCGATATTTCGATGAGTTACAAACGGAATGACAAACTTATATATACCCTCTATCACTAAGTGGAGGGTATAAAAATATGTCTAAAAGTAGGCACCAAAAATCAAAGTTATTAAAAACTGTATTAAAAAAGTTATTTTTGCAAATTAAAATATAAAAAAACTTCTGTCGTTTTAAATTTTTTCTTAAAATTATATAATTTTTTAATTCTTTTTACATAAAAAATATGTTGATTTTCTTGTAGCATACTTTTAGGATATGTTTTTAGCTTATTAACTCATATGAATCACAGAAGTAGCAATTTTCCTGTTCAGTCAATTCCTGTTAAAATTTTATGAAATAAAAAGTTATATCCCTAATTTATACATGATAGTTAATTTATATTTAGTTCAGTCATTTAGTAAATATAGTAAATAATTGCACTTGTATACAATTTCTTGGAAATAAAGTTAATATTATTAACAATATACTCATATGGAATAACATTTTAAGGCAAACAAAAAAAAAATCTAGTACAAATTAAGGGGGATTTTCTTGTTTTCTTGGGATTTTTATTTTGCTGTTATTTTCATAGCACTTCTTAAGCCAAAATAAATTTTACAACATAAAAAACAATACAAGAATGAAAGGAAAATTATAACAAAAAAAGTCTTATTACGTCTAAAATCAGCTAAATAGTGCATGTTTGTTCAGCATTGTGTTCATGTGGCTGGGTACTAAATTTAAAAACATTTACAAGTATGCTGTTTTTTTGTAGTAGATCTTGGCCTTTACGTCAACTTTTGTTTGTAAGAATATGACTTTTTCATTTGTTTTAACATCAAAATTGACGGAAAACATAGAAAGCAAAAAATTTTTTTTAAAAAAATAAGGTTAAGAAAAATTGGCTTGACAATGTAAATTTGAGAAATAAGAAGCCATTTTTTTTTTAAGAAACATTAAAAAAATTGTTAGATAATTTTTTTTTAAATATGTATATGGGGCATTCCATGTCAAATCGGACACTTTTAAAATTTTTTTTTTTAGATTTTCCCAATTTGCTTACAGTTTTTAGTACCCTTCGAAAACTCCTTCGTGGTAAATTTTCAGATTCTTTTGATGACCCGTTCAAAAGATATCGAATTTTTAAAAATTGGTAGTTTGTTTCATTACTCAAACTTCTTTTACTCATAACTTCTTCAATAATGGTCCAAATTTCAATTTTTTTTTTCAAAATTTTTGTTTTTTTACGTACTTTTTAAAAAAAAATCCAAAAAAATTCTTAAAAGCGCTCTAGTATGCGATTTTTAAGTTTTAAAATTTAAATCTCATTTTTAAAAATGTTTGTACTCTTCGATTTTTTTGGATTTTTTTTTTGTGTAAAACATCTATGGATTCTACAAATTTTTTGCCCAGGAGGATCGTGGGATAACGTCTATTACTATTTTTTTTAAATTTTTTGAAAAAGTGTTATTGTAATTTTCCAAGCTTAAAATCATTTCTACTGCTCCAATGGCGCGTCATAGAGGGGTCCCTTATAAGACCGACCCCCATTAATTTTTTTGTCTTAACATTTCTTTGGAACAAACTAATACCCTATCTCCAATTTCTAATGGGGCTCCCACACAAAACGAAATTTTTTAAAATTTGCTCCATCCGCTCTATAGTGCCCTTAGAGCAACAAAATGTATGACCGATCCACAATATTTTTTTATTCCATACATTTTGTGTGAACACACCTACCCTCTATCTTTAACTGTTAAGGCCATACAATTTTTTTTATTTTTTTGTAAATTTATTTTATTTAATCGGCTTCCACCGGTCCAATGGTGCGTCCGAGTGGGGTCATTAGTGAGACCGACCCCCATTTATTTTTACCCTACAACATTTTTTTAAAACACACCTACACCCTATCTCCACTCTCTAAGTAGGCTCCCATACAAATAACAGTTGGAGAAAATTTTATAAAAATGTAATTTTGTATGGGAGCCTACTTAGGGAGTGGAGATAGGGCGTAGGTATATTTTAAAAAAATGTTGTAGGGTAAAAATAAATGGGGGTTGGTCTCACTAATGACCCCTCTCGGACGCACCATTGGAGCAGTAGAACTGATTTTAAGATTGAAAAATTACAATAAAATTTTTTCAAAAAATTTTAAAAAATAGTAATAAGCGTTATCACACGATCCTCCTGGACAAAAATTTTGCAGAATCGATAGATGTTTTACATAAAAAAAAAATCGAAGAAAACAAACATTTTCAAAAATGAGATTTAAATTTTAAAACAAAATATTACACGGAGATTTATTTGAAGTTTGGTATTGCATTTGAGCGATATCGGTTCAGCGGTTCAAAAGTTATGAACGAAAATGTAAGGACACCTCAAAAATTTTAGTACATTCAACATAACCTGAAAATACAAAATGCTTTAATTCGGCTGCTGGTTGACATATGTGCACATAAGTGAACACCAAATGGTATTTAAACAAGTACGAACATATTTTTTGACAAAAAAGAAAAAAAAAACGCGTTTGTTTTTTAACAAATTTTTTTTTGCTCCAATTTTTTTTTCAAAAAAAATTTTTTTTTTCAAAAGTAATTTCCTTTTAAATAAAGTTTTATGCAATAATCTTTTGGAAATTGTGGAGGCTCACTACATTCGGCAAGGCCGAATTTAACTTTTTTACTTGTTTTTACTACTTTTTGCCCCCTTCAAATCGGAATATCCGAAAATGACTTCATTCAGAAATTTAAGACATAACTATTTCAAGTTTCTATGACCATAATATTAGGAATTTTAGAAAATAACAAAGATTCTATTTTTTGTCCCTTAAAATTAACATTTGAAAAAATCCAGCATTAGTGAATCTATTACCCGGAAAGTGAATCTACATTTAATTGTATTACTTAATAGCCCAGGAAAATAAGGGGTCATCTGCGGAAAATCGGATAGGTTCTCTGAAATTTGCACAGATCTTCGTTTTGGCAATATAAATAAGGGACAAAAAGTCTCAAGAAATTACGCGTGTCCTCGCTGAGATATTGAGGTCAAATGTCACAAAAACCGTTTTTTTTTACAGTTTTTTGCTAATATCCCGCTCGATATGCGTCGTACGCTTTAAGAGTCTATTACAAAACTTGTAGAATATGAAATTATCTACAATATGTTCCTCAATACTTTTTCGTATCTCTCGCCGTTTCTGAGATATTAAGGCCAAAACTCACAATAACCAGATTTTTTACAGTTTTTTGCTAATATCTCGCTTGATATGAGTCTTACGCTTTAAAAGTGTATTAAAGAACTTAAAGAATATAAAATTATGTACAAATTTTTCTCTCTAAGTTTTTTCGTATCCCTCGCCGTTTTTGAGATATGGGCGAATTTATCTTTAATTTTTGAATATAATAGGGACACGAAATAATGACACCAAACATGGAAACTGAAAAGGGCATATCTTTTACTATAAAGTAAAAAGTGCTAAGTAGACAATTAATCTAGCTTTTATTTGAGTCTGATCAGAGCAGATTGTGTAATCTATGAATACACTAATGAAAAAAACTCTGTCAAAAATCTGTAAACAACTTTCAGTTTCAAACTTTAAGCGGATTTTTCTACTGAAATAGATTTTTTTACTAAGTTTTCAGTCATTTAGTATAGAAAATAACAGAAATCAGCAGGATATTTTTCTAAATTTAAAGAAATATCTTTAAAAAAAAGTCTTTTTTTTTTAACCAATCATTAGATTGGCTAGCTGAAATCAACAGATTTTTTATGCTAAAATGAGCTGATTTTTCTGATAAAATCTGGGAATTTTCAGCTGAAATCAGGAAATTTTCAGCTGAAATCAGCAGATTTGTCTGCTGTCTCGACAGCTTTTCTCATTTAGCTCAAACTGTGCAGATTTTTCTGCAGCTTTGACATAGGTTTTATTTTAAGTGTATGCTACGAGAGTCGAGCTAGAAAATAAAATTATATTAAAAGTTCAAAATTTTGTATTTTTAGTAATAATCTTTCAGACCAGGATTGTGTTGTAAGAGACACCCGTTTCTCAGGCCATTTAATTTATGACCTCCAACTTTTTTTTATAACACACGAAATATTTTTTGTTGCTTTTTTAATTTCTCTACACTAAGTTACTTGCATCTAAAAAATATTTTAAAATAACATAATTTTACAAATCGACCTTCGCAGCATTTTCATTAATTACACAATCAGCTCTAGATCGGACTCAAATAAAAGCTAGATTTATTATCTACGTAGCACTTTTTATTTTTTAGTAATACACGATTCCGTTTTAAAGATATGCCCTTTTCAGTTTTCATGTTTGGTGTCATTATTTTGTGCCCCCCTATTATATTCATAAATTAAAGATAAATTCGCCCATATCTCAAAAACGATGAGGGATACGAAAAAAATTATAAAGAGAAATTTGTACATAATTTTATATTCTATAAGTTTTTTTATATGACTTTTAAAGCGTATCACTCATATCAAGCGAGCTATTAGCAAAAAACTGTAAAACATCTGTTTTTTGTGAATTTTGGCCTTAATATCTCAGAAACGGTGAGAGATACGAAAAAAGTATTAAGGAACATATTGTAGATAATTTTACATTCTACAAGTTTTGTAATGGACTCTTAAAGCGTATGACGGATATCAAGCGAGATATTATTTGTGACCTTTGACCTCAATATCTCAGCAAGCACACGGGTGATTTCTTGGGACTTTTTTTTTCTTATTTATATTGTTAAACAAAGGTCTGTGCAAATTTTCAGAGAACCTATCTGATTTTCCGCAGTGCCCTTTTTTTCTCCTTATTTTCCTGGGCTATTAAATGCAAAACCCATAATAAATAATTTTTCCAACATTTATCGCGAGGGGAAAGTGTCACCCAATGCCTCCAGCCGACTCCCCCTCCCAAAAAAAAAACACCTCCCCGGAACTTTTTTTATTTTTTAAATTTTGTCGGGTATCGAAGATTCGGCACAGCCGAATTTTACAAACTCACTTGTTTATTTTTATCTCCCTGTCGATTTGCTTTAATTACTTTTCTACATTTCTTTTCATTTTGAGAATAACATTTGTAACTGTAATTTTGTCTTATCCCTTGTACACTTTTTTTTGTCGTTATCCTTAGTTTAATTTTTTGCAACATGCTCCTGTACTATTTTAGGAAGTTTTACAATTGCTATGCCAACAATTTTAATTGACCGCAACTAAATAAGGGCAAAATATTATAAAAGAAGCAAGCAATACCCGGGTAAAAATATTTCGATTTGATCAAATACTGCTTGATATAGTAATATCAAATTATATAAAACTTTTTTTTTATAGTTCGAGGCCATTTTTATATTTCCCAATATGAATTAACATAACAAGTACTTACACACAAAAAATTATTGGCTAAAAATTTTCAATTAAATATATTGATCAACAAAATTAATTACAAATTTTCAACATACCAGATTTTTTTTCGCTTTAATTTATTTGAATAGATTAATTAAAAAATATACAAAATAATAGGGCTTTACTTTTTTTATTGTTGGCAGCATATAGGAAAGCAAAAAAGATGAAAGTTTTGATAACTTTGTCATAAGCTTACAATTCATTGGTTAAATTAATCATTATTTTGATTGACTTAAAATAAAAAATTGATAAAATTTTTGATCAAAATCAAAAAAATGTTTAATTGAAAAAATTTTCAATCAATCACCTACAATTTGATGATTGGTATAACAATTTTTTTAATTGTAGGAATTTCAATAAAAAAAATTGATTGAATCCGCGTTTTTGTTGATTGAAAGTGTTCAAACATCAAATATTTATATTCGCAATTTGTCCAACTAAAAAAATTTTACATAGACGTAGTTGTATACCTTAATCAAGATCTAATTGTATCATTTGTAATATTTTTATATCCAAAATAGTACAATTAGATTTTTATCTAATCCAAATTAATACAAAGCAATTTTCAGCTCAAATTATATCTTTTAAGTTCCATATTTTTTACTCGGTTTTGTTAAAACAAAATAGTAATATGAATAGCTGTTTAAAACCACAATAAATTTAAGGATAACTTACATTCTTTAGGTTTCCTTTACTAAAATATTTTTATATTTCTTCTTCTTAAGTTGATAGTGTTACACAGTTTTAGTTTAGTATCCTTTTTTTTTTGTTTTTGTATAGTATGGCATGAAATATACGGTTAGAAATTAAAGCCTTCTACACTACAAAGTATATTAGTCGTCCTTTGTGGTTAGTAGTTTCAAAGGTAGACCACATTTTACTATAAAATCAAATATATGCAACCTAAATATTGTGGTTGTATGAAAATGTATCCTTTTGATTAATTAAAACTAGTTTCATTTCCTTAAACAAGATTAGAATTTTTAATGTGAAATTAAAAAAAAAGGGTGAAATTTTTTAAAAACGAAAAAGACAAAAATTTGAGATCACCTAAATATTTTTTTTTTTTTTTAGTAATGATTTAAACAAAATACTACCTGGTATTATAGAAGTGAAGTTCTAAAAAACAAAAATTCAAGATAACCAAATTTGTTTAGTAAAATTTGGCCTGTCATTAATGCGAAATAGTTTGTAAATAGTGTTTTACAAATAATTTTCTTTTTCTAAATACATATTTCTTCTGACAACATCATTAGTTTGTTTTCTTGATATTACATTAACAAATAAATAATAAACAAAAGATAAAAATTTGAGATCACCTATATATATTTTTATACCCTCCACTTAGTGATGAGGGTATATATAAGTTTATCATTCCGTTTGTAACTTATCGAAATATCGGTATAGGAACCCATAAAGTTATATATTTATCACAAGTGATCGATTTTAAGACATTCTAGCGATGTCCGTCACGGCCACAATATTACACGGAGATTACTGAAACTTAACATATTCATTAGAAGTTCTTCCGAGTAGTTTGGTATTGCATTTGAGCGATATCGGTTAAGCGGTTCAAAAGTTATGAACGAAAATGTAAGGATATCCGAAAATTTTGGTACATTCAACATAACCTAAAAATACAAAATGCTTTAATTCGGCTGCTGGTTGACATATGTGAACATAATTGAACACCAAATTGCATTTAAACAAGTACGAACACATTTTTTTAAAAAAATCGAGGATTTTTTTTTTGTGGAAATTTTTTCAAAAAATTATTTTTTTCAAAAGTACTTTCCTTTTTGAAATTGTGGAGGTCGAATTTAACTTTTTTACTTGTTTTTTTTTTTTTAACTCACAAGGGAAGTCTGGTGTCACCCTCCGATCTTCATGAAATTTGGATATGTTGTTAAGAACGAAAATTAATTCGACTCGTATTTTTTTTTAGCGGCCCAAACTCATTTTTTGGGGTGGTCGATTTGTATGGGGGGAAATTGACCTTTTTCAGATTAAAGGTATTAAAAATACCTATCTCGTGGTGCTAACGTCGGGCCAAAGAAGCTAATATTTTTCGACTTATTAACAAAAATGTCCTAAAACTTTTGTATTTTACTCAATATGACGAAAAGTTGTACATGTTTGGACACGTTCTTAGCACACGTAGATAGTTTTTCCAAAGACCTTTCATTTGGTATGTAATATGACTAGGTTTCTTTGCATAATATAGGAGATAAACGAAAAAACTGAAAAATGGTCTTGTGTTCCCCCTCCTGTTTACCCCCTAAATATGAATTTGGGCCGCTTAAAAAAAGTATGTGTCACTATATTTGTTTTGATCTACAAAATAAAACCAATTCCATAAAGATCCGCGGGTGACACTAGGGATACTTTACTCATGTCGATGTGATAGCGACTTAAATTTAAGTCGAGGTTAAAGCTTAAACATTGTTCTTAAGGATGCAGAAATCACTTGGTTTGTGACCTTAACCCTTAGGGAAGCAATTATCTGTGAATGAGGTCTCATTCCCAAAAAACGATTTTTTCGCTACTAATCATAAAAAATTCTTGATACGTATAAAACGCCACCTTATACACATGATTACAAATATTCTTCTAGCTTAAGCCCCGAAGTGGGCGCCAATTACGTTGGTTGATAATTGGTTTATCATAAGAACACTACAGAACATTAAAAAAAAAAATTGATGCGGCTGGGGCACGACCTTGCACAGATAATTTCATATGTTCTAGTGATCACAGATCTGATTTTCAAAAATTTCCATCACATCAGGTTTCTGAGAAAATTGAGATCTAAGCTCAAAATATCGCCGTTTTGGGCCTTTTTGACAACTCGTACCGGATGAACCCGATGTGATAGCGCTTAAAAATACGTCGAGGGTAAAGCTTAAGCATTATTTCCTTAAGGATGCAGAGCTCACTTTGTCAGTAGACATAAAGTTTATTAAAAAATTTTAAATTTAAAAAACTCGCGTTTTTCGACAAATTTGACAATTCAAAGCGGATGAACCCCATCCGCTGATGGTGCTCTAAGGGTTAAGGCGACTGACAAAATGAATTGTGCGTCTTAAAAAGTAAATTTTAAGTCGCAAACACATCGGGGTCTTCCGCTGTGAGTTGCCAAAAATGCCCAACACAATTACCATCTTTACAAAAGAGTTGACATATTTTCTGACTGACATTTTCGATAAAGCATAGCTCAAACCATCAAGGCTAGATCCCTGACATTTTTTATGAAAATTGGCGTCCTGAAAAATATTAGTAAAATGTGACTACGAGACCATTCCCTAGTAATTTGACAAGATTTTCGAATTGTATTTTTTTGGCCCCACGTTGGGCGCCAATTTAAGGACTTGAAATTTCGATTTTCTACTTCAAATAAATTGTTTTGTTTAGATTTTAAAATTGAAAAATTAAATTTTCCCACTAAGAACTATTTTGTTTAAAGTCTTTCCTTCCAAATACTTGTGTTTAATCTTTATAAAAGAGTTGGATAAGTGACAGATTTACTGACTGACAGATTCGTTAAAGCACAGCTCAAGCCATAGAAGCTAGAGCCTTCAAATTGTATATGTATGTTAACCTCCTAGAAAATATTATTAAAATGTGATTACGAGACCTTTCCCTAGTAATTTGACAAGGTTTTCGAATTGTATTTTTTTGACCCCACGTTAGGCGCCAATTTAAAGACTTGAAATTTCAATTTTTCTACTTCAAAGAAATTGTTTTGTTTAGTTTTTAAAATTGAAAAATAAAATCTTCCCTTTATGAATTAATTTGTTTCAAATCTTTCCTTCCAGATACTTGTGTTTGATCTTTATAAAAGAGTCGGATAAGTGACAGATTTACTGACTGCCAGATTCGTTAAAGCACAGCTCAAACCATCTAAGCTAGAGCCTTAAAATTTAGTATGTAGGTTATTCTCCTAGAAAATATAAATAAAATGTGATAACGACACCTTTTCCTAGTAATTTGACAAGGTTTTCGAATTGTATTTTTTGCCCCACGTTAGGCGCCAATTAAAAGACTTAAAATTTCGATTTTTCTGCTTCAAAGAAATTGTTTTGTTTAGTTTTTAAAATTGAAAAATTAAATTTTCTCACTAAGAATTAATTTGTTTAAAGTTTTACTTTCCAGATACTTGTGTTACATCTTTATAAAAAAGGATAAGTGACAGATTTACTGACTGACAGATTCGTTAAAGCACAGCTCAAACTATCAAAGCTAGAGCCTTTACTCTGAAGGTTACCATTCTTAAAAATATTATTAAAATGTGATTACGACACCTTTTCCTAGTAGTTTGACAAGATTTTCGAATTGTATTTGTTTGGCCCCACGTTGAGCGCCAATTAAAATACTAACTAGATTAACGTCCTGAAAAATATTAGTAAAATGGGATTACCAGACCTTTTCCTTGAAATTTTACAAGGTTTTCAAATTGTATTTTCGGGCCCCACGTTGGGCGCCAATTAAAAGACTTGAAATTTCGGTATTTTCACTTCATAGAAATTGTTTTGTTTAGTTTTTAAAATTGAAAAATAAAGTCTTCCCACTAAGAATTAATTTGTTTAAAGTCTTTCCTTCCAGATACTTTTGTTTCATTTGTGTTTTTTAGCACTATTTGATTTACGGTTTACTGAGTGTGAATCCTTTAAGGAATATTAAATTACTTTCTGGAGTGTTCATTTTACTATAGTAAACTTTACAATACACTATGTATAGAATTGTAAAAACTTTGGCGGTTTTGGCAATTTTTAAACAACATTTCATTCTTTTTTTTAAATCATTCAGGATATTTAAAAAATAAAAACTTTTTTTTGCTAAAAGGAAAGTTAGGGACAATTTTTTTGTTGCTCTTCTCGAAACATTCCAGCAGCAAGAAAAAGTAGTTTAAAACCAAAAAAAAAAAAATGTAAATAAAAGAAAGGACATATGAATGAATATACATGATGTAAACCTTGAAAGTTTATAAAAATTTAGTTTTTATTATTTCTCTTTTTTTAATGTATTATTTAAACTTCAAAGGAAGTTACATAAATTTTTATTTAATACTTTTTGCTAGGAATTTTATACATTTTATTTTACATTTTTTAAGGTTTTTTTGTTGGTTTCTTCATTTAGGGATATAAAATAAAGAATATAGGGTAAAAGGGGGTACCATTACTAGTGGGACATAGTCGCCAATATAACAAATTGTTCAATTTAATTTTTTTTTTCAATTGGGAAATTATTAATCCACTTTCTTTGTATATGATTTGAATACAACGGCTTTTTTAAGAAAAAAGTAGGCAATGTTTCCCTTTCTACCCTACTCCTTAAATGTATAACTTGTACCATTTTTTTAATAATAAAATATGTAAGAAATAAAATATTATAAAATATTCCAACTCTAGGGAAATGTTTTGGTACAATACTCATTTCTTTTTTTTTGTAAGATTTATAGAAGTTTAACTGCATTAACAAGAGTTTATGTTGAATTCATACACAGTTTTTTTTCGCACTCTAGAATTGTATTTTATTTTTCATAATGTGGGTCAATATGATAATTCAGAAACAGTGAAGTTGTGAAAAAAATCGTAATAAATATTATGCCAAAAATACTTAACATACACAAAGTACTCGTGCTATATAAAAAAAACATAAGTACAATTTATAAAAATATTTAACATAAATAAATATTTTTTAAAAGTTGACCATTAAAAACACGCATGAACCACAAAATAATTTTCACAAGTGTTTGTGTGTTTTATGTTGAACAAGTTAATGTTTGTAAAAGATAATCTGTTAAATAATAACACTGTACAACAAATTTCCGGTAATCGCTTGGTGACCAAATTTTTCCAATGTGAAATGAAAGAGAAGCATTCTTAAAACAAAACCATCAAAAGGGGGTTTTTTAAAATAAAGGACAATTGTCACGATAATATTATATGTGTATGACCCAGCAAAACTTTGGTAATGGGTAGTGATTATATAACACATTACCAGGTAATGCATATAACTTATTTATAGCATTATTTTATGATGTCTTATCAAACATTTGTTCCACAACGTATTATTTTCAAGTGAAAAATAATGCATTACTAATAATTTGCTACGTAATGCATGATTATTAGAAAAAAAGTTTTTCATATTTAGTATTTCTAAACATTAACTCATGGATGACTTATATTTGGTTACATTATGTATTATTTGAAAGTTTGAAATAATGCATTATATAATTGGATGCATAATGCATTACAATAACATAAAAAATAATTATTTTATAAAAAAATGCATAAGTTTAAACTAGAGATGGGCTCACGACAGGAAATTTCTAACGACACACACTCACGAGCATATTTTATCTACTTAAACTCACTTACAATCACGTGAGTAAAATTAATACAAAATTACTTTTGCACTACTCGTAACACCTTATATATTATATCATTTCTCGTAACCTATAAAATATCATATATTTTACACCTTACTCGTATTTTTCGTTATAAATTTATGACTTATTTTATACCTTACTGGTATTCTTTGTGATAATGTGGATGCATTACTTTGAGTCTCATCGCCAGTTAAAATCATCAATGCTGCAATGTATAAAATAAGAGATCCTATACCTTATTTTATACCTTATTTGGTAATTTAAGTTTTGCTGGGGATATTTTTTTTTCGAAAGTTTTTCATGCATATATTAACAAACCCTCTGCACGTAGTGCAATTTCTTAAGTACCCCTTTTAACCCTAAAAATTTCAATTTTCAGAACAACTCCTTTTCTTAGATATTAATTTTGCTGGAGGATCCGACATGTTAAATTTTGAGATTCTAGGGTTTTTAAATTAATAGTTTCCTTAAAATCAAAATTTCAAGTTTTTAAGACCATTATTTTAGAAAATGTGAAAGTACCAAAGTACAATTGTTTACAATATTTAATCCTCTTAGAGTAAACTTGCCAATATTTCCCCATATACACCATATAATTAAAAATACATATATGTGCACGAAAATTCATAAAACTCATGAACCAATACATATAAAAAATCGTATACACATAAAAACTTTGATATTGACGTCACCTTTCATGGGAAATTTGAAGAAACAAAATCGGTTCACGCATTACAGAGAACACTTATTACAAACACAGTGCAACTTATTTTTATATTTAGTGCACAATAATCTGGATCGAAGATAGAGATGGGTACAGGTTCGGGGTATACTCTGAATGCCTCGAAATCAGGGCCTCAGTAAGGCTCCCGGAGAAGTGTAGTGTTTTCCAGGCCGAGGTTTTTGCAATTGACAAGGCCGCGCAGATGATTATCACAAAGGACCTAAGTCCTTGCACCATCAACATTTTTGTGGATAGTCTTGCAGCTCTGAAGGCCTTAGAGTCAAACACTGTAAAATCGAGAATTGTTAGTAATTGTATACAATCCCTTCAACGAATCAGTCAGCACACGGTTAAGCTAATCTGGGACCCTGGACATATTGGGGTCGATAGTAACGAATTAGCTGATGAATGTGCAAGAAATGATTCCGAGTCGGTGCGGGAACGTGTCGAACCTGATATCTCGGTGGAGTTGATGAACGAAATTGATAGGATATCAGAGAATAGGATGAAGAATAGGTGGATATCGCTGACCACGTGCAGGATATCGCAAACCATGTGGCCACTGCCAAATTCTAAGTGGACAGAAAGTCTTCTTACCTTCGGCAAACGGACGGTTAGCTTTTTAGTAGGAGTACTGACAGGACACTGTATAATCGGCCAAATGGCCGTTCGTATGGGAATTTCTGATAGGGACTTTTGTAGAAGTTGTGGAGAAGTGGAGGAGGAGGAGTCAGTGAAGCACTTGTTGTGTGAATGTCCGGGTCTGATGAAACGTCATCTTAAGTACTTGGGGCAACGATTTTTTGATGATCTGGATTGCCTAAACAGTGTCCCATTGACAACTCTAGCAGAATACCTTAGAGAATCGGGGTGGTTTGAGAGGTAGAATTTTGTATATCAGAGGGGAGTAGGGAGACAACTTTAGGGGAATCACAATGGGCGTTATGGTCTCCGAGTGAATTCGCCAAATTGGCGGACGTCCATCCAACCTAACCTAGTGCACAAAAATGCAAATAACTCATAAACCAATACACATACAAAGACCGTATATACATAAAAACACTGGTATGGTAAATTTACAGAAACAAAATCCAAGCATTACAGATAAATCGCATTGCATAGGTAGTGCACTTAAATGCATATAACTCATGAACCAATACATATACAAAGACTGTTTATTAGGGTGGTCCAAATTTAGCTGACGTCATTTTTCATAGGAAGTTTGTAGAAACAAAATCGGTTCACGAAAAGCCTCCGACTTCTTAATTTTTTTTTGGCAATCAAAAGATAATTGTTTTCTCATACCATGGAGTTAAATAAATCTTTCTAAAAATGTCGAAAAATATACATAAAATCATTTTTACCTTGAGCCTAAAAGTATGCACTCTTTTTTACACAAAACATCGAAAACCGTTTTATTCTGTGGTTCCGTACCAATTGAACTTTAGTACCTGGGGCATTCCATGTCCAATCAGACACTTTTTTACAAAAATTCTTTCTGGTAAATTTTCAGATTTTTTTGATGACTCGTTTAAAAGATATCGAATTTTCAAAAATACGGAGCTTGTTTCTTTACTTACAAATTTACCAAACTTCTTAAAAAAAAAAAATCAGCTAAGAAAAAACAGGTAACTCTTATTTTCCTCCCCTCTTTCCCATATGAAAGTTTCAGGACAATCGGTGGGTGCCCTATGAAAGACCTTTCTTGTAAGTGGGCTCCCACACAAATTAAAAAGTGGGGTTAATTTTTTAAAAAATTTATTTTGCATGTTAGCCTCCTTAGGCCCCCTCTAGGACGCACCATTTGACCGGTAGAAACAGATCAAATAAAACAATTTATAAAAAATAAAAAATTTGTATGGGAACCGCCTTAAGTATTGATGATATAGGGTAGTATATATTCTGAGAAAAATTTTGAATTGAAAAAATATTGTGGGTCGGTCATACATTTGACTGTTCTAGGGGCATTCTTGCGCAGTTAGAGCGGTTGTAGCAAATTTTAGAAAAATTAATTTTGAATAGGAGCCCACTTAGGCAATTTAAATAGACTGTTAGTTTGTTTAGAAAAAAATTTTACCCCTCTAGGGTGCACCATTGCACAGTGGTAAATTCCGGCCAAAACCCTATAATTTCTTTTATTTTTTATATACACACAGAAAAAAAAATTTCCAATCGAATTTATCGGTTGTATCAACTCAAATTCGGTTCCTGCTACTATATTTAGCTTTGACAACCAAATTTTTTAGTTGCCCCAATTAAAAGACAGTTATGACCTCCGAAAATGAGTTGTGACTACGGATATTCAACTGTGACGACCCATATACAAAAGTTCCAACCGATTTTTTGTTTTCTGTGTGTAAACTTATAAAATATTGGTGGTAGGTGGTAGGAATACAACACGAAACCAATTTCGCGAAAAAAAAAGTTCCGCGGATTTTTTTTTCCGCAAAAACTTTTTTTTCGCGAAAAAAAAATTTTGAAGGTGTTTTAAGATGTTGTGTCTTAATTGCCCGTATTTCATCCATATTATTTTTTTATGTGTTTTCCTCAGCTCAAAAATCTCTTTATTTGATATAAATGAACCAACTTTAAAAGGCTCTAACTGAAAGACTTGGTTAAACTTGGTTCTGATGTTTAGTACTTACTTGGGAACCCTTGTACTAATTTATGGTATAGCGACTTAAGAGCAATTTTGATCAAAAAGTATTTTTTTGTGCTTTCCAAGTTTTTTATTTTTTATAATTTTTTTTTTTTTTATTAGATTTATTTTCACCACCACTGTTTAAATTGATCCACGCACTCAAAATTACCGAAATGCATATGACATGTAAAAATAATACTTAGTTTTGAAAATATATCAATTTCGAGGTAAAATTTTTTTTCTCAAGTTTTTAGCCTACTTTGATTTTAAAGTTAGAAATCCCAACTTTTTAATTAAAAAAAAAAAATAAATACAAATACACAATTTTGCCTCGTTATAAAACCAAAACTATTCAAGGGATTGGCACAAAACTTTTTAATCGCATGTTTTGAAGTGTTTGCTCTCATTCGGCATCAATTTAAAAAAAGTTTTTTTTTTTAGTTTTGGTCGGTTTTTACATCTGTGCATTGTAGCAGTAGAAGCTGACTTAAAAATTGTAAAGCTGCAAGAACAGTTTTTCAAAAAATCTTTAAAAATAGCAATTATTATAATCCCACGATCTTACTTTGCAAATTTGTAGAATGGATAGAAGTTTTCCACAAAAAAAATTTAATAAAAAACTTTTGTAATAATATTAGAGGGCATCGCTTTAAATTTTGTAATAAAAATTAATTTCCAACAGATAACACGATTTTTAAAGAAATTGTATAACGTGACGTATGAGTTATATATTATTTTCTTATATGATTTAAATATTGATTATACGCAATTGTGACAATTTTTATATTAATTAATTTTTTTTGTTTCTTTTTTGCAGGTAAGCGTTTGTGTTATTATCCTATGTTCTCTTAAATAATTTGTAAGTACAATACATTTATAAACTGGGAATCCTAAAAGTTAAAAAATGAACAAGTTCTGCCCAAACCCGATTGAATAGATATGAATTTGGGTGCCAAAATACTTTTTTCAGTAATTGTAAGTTTCTTAATATAAAAAAATATTTTAAAATTTTTAGTGAAAAACTTTTTTCGGGTATTTTAATTTAAAATACCTCATCGGAATATTTTTTTTAACAATTTGTTAAACAAATTTAAAATTTTTTTAAAGAAGTTCAAGGTCTTAATTTGGACCGAGGGATTGGAAAACGCCGTTTTTCGGTCCTTCCCCTTTAGAAAATAATATTATTAGAAAATAATTTCAATATTTATAAAATTGTATAGCTTTAGAGCAAACAGCTGCATAATAAATGCATTGAAAAACATTTTTACGAAGGACAAGGTGTCCCACAACGACCACCTACTAGCCCAAAAAAAAAAAAACTTTCCCCTGGAAATTTGATGTTTTGTTTTTTTTTTTACATGGTGGAGGTTAAAAAAAGATTCGGCACAGCTAAATTTAACTCTCCCTCTTGATTAATTTCGGGAAGCTCAGTTTTTTGAACTTCAAAGCCCATTGTTTCACAAAAAAATCCCACTAAAATTAAAATAAAAAACATTAAAAAATTATTCCCATACCGGGAATCGAACCCGGGCCTTCTGGGTGAAAGCCAGATATCCTAGCCACTAGACCATATGGGATATATGAAATAACAAACAATTCATATTAAAAATATATAAAATTTTATAAATTTTAATTGAAATTTTTGTAAACTATAAATAAATTGATTTCCCTCAAATAAAAAGAAAAAAACCCACAACAAAAATTTTATGCTTGTTTTTATTCTTTAATAAATATATAGGAAATTCCCCAACAATATGTGTACACACATACATTTGTAAATACTCATGGGAAAACACAAATCTATTAACACTATATAAATAAAAAAAAATTAATATGATAAATTGTTGTACATATAATAAAAAAAAAATAAAAGACAATAATAAATGTCATCCTAAGTTATACAAATTTTTATTATCAATTTTAAGAAATTTCAATACAAGTAGAAATTTGAGTCTATAATAGACTCATATTGGCAATAGTAATCTTGGCAAGATATAAAATAATATGATATGTAGTATAATAGAGCGGCCCTAATGTTTTGGACTTTGTACAACATAATTTCATAAATATAAATAAAAATAAATATTCAAATTCTGATTAATTTTTATTAAAAAAACAAAAATTGTGTTATTCGACCTTTAAAATATTATATTTTGAGTAGGTTTATTCTAGCTCGAGGTAGTTTTTCTTTACTTATAAAAACTATGAAATTGTCATAGAATAATTTCAAGAAAATTATTTTATTGTCATTTTTGCAAGATTTAGCCTACACGTTATTCGTGATTTATCAGATTTCATTGGCAGGACTATTTAGCAAATATAAAAACACTATACTAAAATTGTACATACTTTTAGTTTAACGACTGTCAAACGACCAACAAAAAACTATTAAAACAGATTTACAGATGCTTACACATCTGCTTTAATAGTTTTTTGTTGGTCGTGATCAAACTTAAAGAATGTACAATTTCGTCTTCGAATTATTCTTTGAGAATATCATAGTTTTAATTAGTAAAGAAAAAATGATCTCGAGCTAGAATAACACATCAGCTGAAAAGTCCGTTGGATGATATATATATTTTTTGAAAGCACCAACCCTGTTTTGGAGAGTAAGATCAAGAATATGCCTCAAATCCCAACATAAAGCCCACCCTAATGTATATTGTGTCAAATACTTAGTATGCCAATAGATATTAAAAAGAATTTGTAATTTATTGTTTTGAAATAAAATATTTTTCAATAGACATTATTATGTTACAAAATTTTAATGAATTTAAATAGAACATTAAATTTATATTGTTTTTTTTTATTAACATACAGTGGCTCAAAAATGAAGACAGACAGGCTTATTTAAAATGACAGACAGTCATATTCAAAATTTAATTAAAAAAAAAATCTTTATTTTTTGATTTCTCCAAATGTCCGAGCAAAGTTTTACTCTACTAAACCTACAAATTATGTGGTAAAAATTTGAGAACAATCGGATTAAGTTAAACCGTAGCGCCCGGGGACCAAAATTTTTGATTTTTGAATATTTAAAAAAAATAAAAAAAAAAACAGTGAGAGTGTTAAATTCGGCTGTGCCAAAACTTTTATACCCTCCAATGTGTAAAAAAAAAATAACAGGAGGTTTCTTAGAGAGGGGGAGTGGGCGGTGAGTTGGGGGACTCCATGGCCCTCGCAGTGTGTGTTTACAAATTTATTTTATTCTACTTTGTGCACTAAAGTATTATAGTTTCGTTTTTATTTAAATTATTTTTTACCAACGCCCTCAAAATGGACGGGCAAAAACAATTTTTAACCAACCGGGCCAAGTGCAGGACTTTGAACTTTTGCTAACATCAAAAAGTTTCATTTGCATAACAAAACTACAAAATAGTCTAAAAAAAGGCGTTTTCCAGAGGTTGCTTTAGTTTTTCAAGGGGGAACTTTTTTCCTCCTGGTCCGATTTTGCCCATTTTCGAAACTAATCTGCCTACGATCATTAGACACATTCCTGCCAATCTTGAGAAGTCTAGCTCTTTTATTTTGGACTGCATCGTAATAATTACATACGGACAGACGGACGGACATTGCTAGCATGTCTTAGAATCGATCACGGATCATAAATATGAAGGGCTTATTTTAAAAACTCGAAAAGCAACATTTTATTTTATAGTGGTTTTTGCTTTAAAACTTTTGAAATAATGATAAAAATACATCTTTTGAAGAACTTTCATACTCAAGATACTTGTACGAAGGGTTTAAGCAAAGCTTCTACCAAAAATCTGGCAATAGAACATTAGTAGAAGGCGAAAAACATCAAAAATAAAATGTTGCTTATCAGGTTTTTGCATTAAGACCTTCATATATATGGGGCATTCCATGTCAAATCGGACACTTCGGAAATTTTTTTTTTAGATTTTCCCAATTTGTTTACAGTTTTTAGTACCCTTCGAAAACTTCTTCGTAGTAAATTTTCAGATTTTTTTGATGACCCGTTCAAAAGATATCGATTTTTTAAAAATTGGTAGTTTGTTCCTTTACTCAAACTTCTTTTCCTCATAACTTCTTCAATAATAGTCCAAAATTTTATTTTTTTTTTTCAAAATTTTTGTTTTTTTACGTACTTTAAAAAAAAAATCCCAAAAAATTCTTAAAAGCGCTCTAGAATGCGATTTTTAAGTTTTAAAATTTAAATCTCATTTTTGAAAATGTTTGTACTCTTCGATTTTTTTTAAATTTTTTTGTGTAAAACTTCTATCGATTCTACAAATTTTTTGTCCAGGAGGATCATGGGGTAGCGATTATTACTATTTTTTAAAATTTAAAAAAAAAAAATTTATTGTAATTTTCCAATCTTAAAATCATTTCTACTGCTCCAATGGTGCGTCATAGAGGGGTCCTTTATAAGACCGACCCCCATTAATTTTTACGTCTAACATTTCTTTGGAACAAACTAATACCCTATCTAAAATTTTTAAGGGGGCTCCCACACAAAACGATATTTTTTAAAATATGCTCCAACCGCTCTAACTGCCCTAATAGTGCCCTTAGAGCAACAAAATGTATGACCGACCCACAATTTAGTCCAAGCTTTTTTTTTTGAACACACCTATCCTCTATCTTTAACTGTTAAGGCGGTCCCCATACAATTTTTTTAATTTTTTGTAAATTTGTTTTATTTAATCAGCTTTTACCGGTCCAATGGTGCGTCCGAGATGGGCCATTCTTGAGACCGACCCCCATTTATTTTTACCCTAAAACATTTTTTTAAAATATACCTACGCCCTATCTCCACTCTCTAAGTAGGCTCCCATACAAAAAATAGTTGGAGCAAATTTTATAAAAATGTAATTTTGTATGGGAGCCTACTTAGGGAGTGGAGATAGGGCGTAGGTATGTTTTGAAAAAATGTTGTAGGGTAAAAATAAATGGGGGTCGGTCTCACTAATGACCCCTCTCGGACGCACCATTGGACCGGTAGAAGCTGATTAAATAAATCAAATTTACAAAAAATAAAAAAAATTGTATGGGAACCGCCTTAACAATTTGAGATAGAGATAGAGATGTTCAGAGAAAATGTTTGGACTAAAAAAATATTTTGGGTCGTTCATACATTTTGTTGCACTAAGGGCACTATTAGGGCAGTTAGAGCGGTTGGAGCATATTTTAAAAAATGCAGTTTTTAGTGGGAGCCTCCTTAGAAATTGGAGATAGGGAATTAGTTTGTTCCAAAGAAATGTTAAGACGTAAAAATTAATGGGGGTCGGTCTTATAAAGGACCCCTCTATGACGCACCATTGGAGCAGTAGAAATGATTTTAAGATTGGAAAATTACAATAAAATTTTTAAAAAAAATTTAAAAAAATATTAATAATCGTTATCCCACGATCCTCCTGGGCAAAAAATTTGTAGAATCGATAGAAGTTTTACCCAAAAAATTTAAAAAAATAATCGAAGAGTACAAACATTTTCAATTTTAAAACTTAAAAATCGCATACTTGAGCGCTTTTATGAATTTTTTGGGATTTTTTTTTTAAAAGTACGTAAAAAAACAAAAATTTTGAAAACAAAATTTTGAAATTTGAACCATTATTGAAGAAGTTATGAGTAAAGGCACAACCTACCAATTTTTAAAAATTCGATATCTTTTGAACGGGTCATCAAAAAAATATGAAAATTTACCACAAAGAAGTTTTCGAAGGTTACTGAAGACTGTTAACAAATTGGAAAAATCTAAAAAAAAAAAATTTTCAAAGTGTCCGATTTAACATGGAATGCTCCGTATATATTTTTGCACTAAAATTTTTATTTACATTTTTTTTATAACATTTGCTATATATCCTTTTCTATCATAAAAAGTTACTTACATATGTCTCATTTATTACCTCTTTACTTAGCCAAGTATGAACTTACTAACACAACAACACATACATACAAATACTATCCAGTGCAGGTTTAACTTTTCCAAATGTCATTATGTCATAATGAGACGAAGACTACGGGAAAAACCCAAGTTATTGTTTGTACATGTAATAGGAAAATCTAACCATTTACAATGTATAAGACATGTTACATTGTTTGAAAAACAAACAAGAAAAAATCAACACTTACACCGTTTTCCAGTGTAATGAAAAGCAGACAACACGAAAATGGGTAGAACAAGAAGTGGCTTTAGTTCTTTAAGGGGGAACTTTTTGCCCCTGGTCTGATTTAGTCCGTTTACGAACTCAACCTGCCTAGGACCATAACATATATCTCTTTTGTTTTGGACTGCGTCGTGTTAACAACAGAAAAGGTCTCGTTATACCATTTTACCAATATTAGAAATTGTACTTGTTTTTCATAAAAAATTTTCGAAATTTTTTTGTAATTTTACAAATTTCCAAGAAAATTTTACAAAAAAATCTATTGACGAAAATTCCTTGTAAGTTTTATCGTGTCAATAAATAGTTTAATTAACTGAAATAAAAATTTAATCAATACTACAACATTCGTAACCGGCTACAATTTAATTAATTTTGAATTTTGAAGAAATTTTCCATTAATTTCATCGAAAATGGTGTTTTATCCTCTTTATACTTGCTTAAATTGCATTTTTTTGTATATTGTTTTTTCTTAAGTTAGCCTGCTTTTTAGTAAGGATTTCTCCATGTTCGTAGTTTACTTTCTTAATGTCAGAGTAAATTGAGTTCATAGTAATTTTCCTTCCTTCCCTGTATAATTCACTCTGTTATTTCTTATGTTTTTGAAAGTTCCAACTTGGCCACATACACAAAATATACTTATGTATGTATTAGTTTTTGTGTATTTGTATGTGTATATTTTTGAAATTCAATATCATCTTGCCATAGATTTGTATTAGAGTATTAAAAGGAAATTGTACAAAACAAGGTTAAGGATATAAAGTCATTATCTGTACTGTACTGAACTGTACTGTATGTATCTAACTCGTATTATTGTTATAAGTAGAGTATTAAGTGTTAAATATGGAATTTCCTTTTCAAAATTTATTTATTTAGTTATTTTTTTGTGAAAGGACGGTTAAAACGTACAGACGTTAGAAAAATGTTACAAAGAATTATATTTTTATGTTGTTAATGGAACTAAACATATTTTTGCTCTGCTATGTTTTGTGCAAAATTTAATAAGTTAATCAATTTTTTTGATGGCACCCAGTAAAATTAAATGCATTTTTTTAAAAGAACTACAATCCTGAAGTTTAGCACATATATGTCATAGACTGGTTAAGTTAAGACCTGTGGATAAAAAGTTTCTCCTTGAAGAACTAAACCAACCTTTAAAAAAACGCCTTTTTTTAAAGATTTTTAGCAATTTTGTTTTTCAAATAAAACATTTTATGTCGGAACAAGTTCAAAGTCCTGCACACACTTAATTTATTATAGCCCTCCCACTGGGGGGGTGAAATAAAGCCATAGGCAATAAGGCCATATGGCCTTATTTCCCAATGAGTTGAGAAATAAAGCCATATGGCCTTATTACCAACCACTGTTGGAAATAAAGCCATATATGGCTTTATTGCTCATTTATAAAAGTATTCGTCATTAATTTCCGGAGATTGTAGGGAAAATGTGGAAAAAATTTTCCAGTAAATAGCAGGATTTTTAATTTTAAGATTGTTTACCAAAAAAGTTTTTCTGCGTAGCCGGCCTTCGGCCGGGCTTAGGGATTACAAACTCCATGCATTAACCAAAGCTATTTTGGTTATCAGGCCTTTTTGAGGCATAACAAATTTGATAGCGCAAAGGCCTGCTACCCTAGAAAACTTTACTTTGCGGAGAGGGTGGGTTTAATGCATGGATTTTGAAATCCCTAAGCCCGGCCGGAGGCCGGCTACACAGAAAAACTTTTTTTTTAAACAATCTTTAAATTAAAAACCCTGCCAATAAAAAATTGGTGCCTCTAGACAACTCTTAGTTCCGAGGTTCGTGGTATATGTGGTTTTTTAATTTAAAGATAGTAAAAAATTTTTTTTTTTGCGTAGCCGGCCTTTGGCCGGACTTAGGGATAACAAACTCCATAAATTAATTTAGCGGATTCGCTAAATATTTTTTTTTTGGGTAGCAGGATTTACGGGAAAATATATTTCCACATTTTGAACTGATATGGCTTTGTTTCCACTTTGGTTGCAAAATCAATATGACTTTATTGCTCAATAGTGTTGGTAATAAAGCCATATGGCCTTATTTCCCATTGAATTGAGAAATAAGGCCATATGGCCTTATTGCCTATGGCATTATTTCACCCCCCCCTCCCACTTTTGTGGGCGTTGATAAAAGAAATAGTTTAAAAAGTGATAAAATTGTATTTATTAAGTTCATAAATTAATTTATCAACATCTAGGCTCCTAAATTTTAGCAAAAATATGTCTCTGAGGGAAAAAAATCGTATTTAATTAAAAAAAATTATACTCATTTTCAAAAACCTCAATTTTTTTAGAAAAATGTTAACGCTCTGACCACCATACTTTTTCAGCCGAATCGATTTTAATCTTCTTTACATTTTTGTGATATTTGACCTAACAATAGTTATTCAACAAAAATTGTACCCCCTAACCCACCTCCTTACCCATTATTTTTATTGGTGAAAAAAAATTTGTCCTATGACGATTACGCAGTTCTGGTTAAAGCAATTTGGTAACCGCTGCGATTCTTAAGATCTGCAACTTAAAAATAGTTATTCCCCAAGAATTTGAATCTTTAAATGACTTTATGACCCTTATTTCGCTTAAGAACTAAACGACTTTTTGTCCCTAAAATAGAAATTTTTTTTTCACAAATTTGGGGTAGTTACAGAGAGTAATTGGATACAGTTAGTGACTTTCTGGAAACTAGACTTTTGTTACACTCTAATCAAAATTTGTTGAAATTTACCCAATTTATAGTAGGAAACTGGACTCCTACTATAAATTGGGTAATTTTACTCTGAATGTGTAAATTTAATAAATTGACCACTAGTGGTCAAAGAGGTTAATAAATATAACCAAAAACAAAAAAAAAACATTCGGCACCAGCGAGCATCAAACTCGCCACCTTCCGATTTGAAAGTACACTTCTTAACCACTATGCTACGGAAGCTTATACTTTTGTCTGGCGTTTTAGTTATTTAACATGTGTGTATGTATGTTGGATGACAATTTTATTTACACATTTGTGTGTAAAATATTTGAATTAACGGATAATATTTATAATTTGCTTTGTTTAATTGGTTTAAAAGTATTTTACGCCTTTTGTGCTGATATTTACACAAAAACAATTTATAATAGTAAGTTTACATGCGTTTTTTATAGTGTACCCTAACTCTACTCTACAAATTATCCTTTTGCATATTTAACCAATTTTTTATCAGCACAAAAAATAATCGCAAAAAATCCTTTGGCACACTCAAAATAATCACTCTGTTAAATTACAGAGATACTCTGCTGAGCCAGCAGAAAATACCATAGATTTCCAACCAGCAAGATTTTTTGTTATTTTACGAAGAAATCTCTGTAAAATGATTTCGATAAAAAACTGCAAATTTACAGAATTATCTATACAATATTGATATACCCAAAAAAAAATTTACCAAAAAAACTCTGAAAATTTATAAAGTTTTAGTTAAATGCATTTTATGAGTTCAAAAAATTTTACAAAAAAACTCTGTAAATTTACAAAGTTTTAGTTAAATCCATTTTATGAGTAAAACTTCGCTGCATCAAAAACATTAATTAAAATAAAAAAAAAATAATTAAAATTAAAATTTTGTTAAATTTGCCCGTTTTAATGCTTCCAAATTGTAAATTTACTTTTTTATTTTTGTGAATATTACGAGTTTTTAATGAGTAACTCCAATTTTACAAGTCATCCTCGTAAAAGTGTTGAAGTGTTTTTTATTTGAAAACGGTATTACAGAGCAATCAGTAAAATTACAAATGAAATTTAGTATTTTGGTTACGAGAAAAAAACAAAGTATTTTTCTAAAATCCGTTTTTTAACAAAAAAAAATCTGTTTATTATCTGGAAACAGAGCTTCGAACGAATTAATTCTATTGAGAATTAATTCACCAAAAGTTTAATTCTGTTTTAATAAGTTTTGAATTATCATTCCTTACCAGCATTCAACGCGAATTAATTCAAAGGCTTAATTCTCAAAGCTTAAATAAAATTGAATTAATTCCCAAGAGAATTAATTCCTTGCAAGCAATCATTCGATTGAATGATCAAAATTTTTCATCATTAAAGAATTAATTCCTTCGAACCTTTGTCTGGAAAATAGAGATTATAAAGTAAAAAGTAAAATTACAGATAAAATTTTGTTTTTCAGTCACAAGAAAATACAAAGTATTTTCTTAAAATCTGTATTTCGACAGATAACTCTGTCATCTGTCGAATTGAGATTACAGTCATTTTACAGAGTATTTAACAGAGTAATTATTTTGAGTGCATGTATACTTGCCTGTGGTCGTTAAAGGGTAGAATTTTGTTGATAACTTCCTAGAATTATTTAAAAATTCAAAATGGCGATAACTCGAAAACTAATCGAGGTAGGGCAAAACAGATGAAATTTTTAAAAGCATGTATAATAACGAAAAATATGGAAAAGCCTACACACAAAAAAAAACTTTGTCAAATTACTAGGAAAAGTCTCGTAATCCCATTTTACCAATATTTGACAGTTTTCCTTGTTTTTTAACAAACAAATTTGGATCAAAATATAATTTTTTCTGTAATTTTACAAATTTCCAAGATAATTTTACAAAAAAAAAAAATCTAGTAAATTCACGAGAATTCCTTGTAATTTCAATTGCGCCAAAAAAACTGTAAATTTACAATTTTATAGGTAAAAAGCTTGTAAAATTACTAGGAATTCACGTAAAATATGAGGTAGCTACGAAATCTCCTTGTAGATTTTATCGTGTCAAAAAATTTGTAAATTTACAATTTTATTGGTAAAAACCAATGTTGGCAATCGATACCTTTTCAATACAGTTATCCGTTTCAAAACCCTTTAAATTGAATACCGGTACCAATACCAATACCGAAACTCAGTTTTGGTATCGGATACCGGTATCCAAAAACCTTTTCCTTCGGTATCGGTACGTACCGGTATTAAAACGGTTTTTCTTAAAAAATGATTGAGTTTCACGAAATTTTTATGGATTCATTTTGACTCCCAATAGAAACTTTCTGGACCCCTTTCGTATAGTATAGATTTTTGGGGATTTTTATTTAATCCGTGATGTGGGTGTCCGAGGATTTTGTTGATATTTACAGGACTTCGGGGAAGGCATTTGGAATACTAGAAGGTGGTTTTCCATCATAGTATAAATTTTGGAAGTGCTGAAGCTTGGCATATATATTTGCCGTTCCCCTGGCCTGGTTTGTATTGAATTTCAGCCAAATCGCTCAAGTGTTATTAAGAAAACAGTAAATTTCAGATTGGTTTCACCTTAAATTCACTTGTTGAAAAAACTGTTAAACCAGCTTTAAAAAAATTGATGAGTCAGTAAAATATTTTACAAAGTATTCTTCTAACTCACAAAAATTGTTATACTAAAACAAAAAAACTTACACTCGAAAAAAATTTACACTCAAAAAAAAATGTTGTCAATTTTTTTTTTTTTCAAAAATGACTAAAAAAATTTTTTACTCAAAATAAAATATTTCTAATTAAAATTGTTAATTTGATTCACGTTAGAAAATTAACTATCACTTTAGAACGTATTGACGGATTTATGCAAGTCGAATTTAACTTTTCTACTTGTTTTTACAATTTTTTTTTAAGTTTTTATACGTTTTTTTGATATTTTTAGCAATTTTTCGATAATACCGGTACGTACCGGTATTGACGTTTCGGTATCGGTAATACCGTAACCGATTCAACTCAAATACCGTAACCGATACCGATACCGAAATAAAGAAAAAAGCGATACCAATACCGATATCGATACCGTTATTCGTTTCGATTGCCAACCTTGGTAAAAACCTTGTAAAATTACAAAATTATTGGTAAAAAGCTTGTAAAATTACAAGGAATTTTTGTGAAATAGGAGGTAGCAAACAAAAAAAAGTTACAAGTTTTTCTAGTAATTTTACAAGGTTATTTTTTTGAGTGTAGCTCTACACATCTATCAGGGTCCCGAACCCCTAGTTTTAAATCAGAAATTTTACAGTCCCGAGATTTTATATGAGGCATTCCACACCAAATGCCCCGCTACATAAAAACATGTGTGCCGTGAAATTCTGAATAGGTTGTATGGATAGACTTAGACAATTGCGTTTTTGGTTTTAAATTTTTCAAAAAATGGGCTTTGGAGGTCAAAAATTGGAAAAATGGTAAAATTTGTGTCGAGTTGCCTTGATTAAATATTTATCAAATTAAAACGGAATGCATCACAACCTCAAAAATTTACATTCTTGTATAGTTTTGTATGGGCTATCGATTATTTTTTTTTAAATTTTTAATGTTCTGAACCTTTTCTGAAATTTTCCATTTTGTTTGATGAGTTTATTTTGGCTTGAGGTTATGGTGTTTTATATATAAAATAAAAATTCAAAAATATATCAAAAATCTGGCCACTTTTACCTTCGAGTAATAGTTTTTGAGTTTTTTTCAGTTTTTAAGATCCCTAACTCCCGTATCTAATATACTAAGCAAGGTAGAGTGAAATGAATAAAGGTTTTGGATCAAATCCTATGGCGATCCATAAAAGACCCTACGCGGTCTCGAGCCAACAGGGTCTATACCAAATCCTTAAATGTATATGAACTAAAGCATAATAAAATTTTTTCCATTTTCTAGTTAAAATTGTTTTCCTTATTTTTAAGAAAAATATGAACAAAAACAAATGAAACAAATCTTTGGAGCTAAATCATTACAATATTTTCTCAAAATTTAATTTTTCTCTATTTTAGTTCTCTTTTTTTTTTTAGTGTATTTCACGATGGCGCCATGTTGTAAATTATCATTTTGATGTTAAACATTTTAAAAATGAGTTTCAACAACTTTACCAAGGAAAATGTCGTCATTATAACTGCAATAAATTGGAACGTAGGATAGGTTAGGTTAGGGTGACGGTGTACGATTTACACCTCGCATAGACCTTTTGGTCCATAGCGATACCACAAAACTTTTTTTTTTCTTTTTCCGCTAGCGTCGCAAGTTAAACACGTTCAAAGTCATTGCGAATCTCTTTAATATTCTAAGATCCATTCGCGTTATATCCTCCAAAGTATTAAAGCTCATCTGACCAGTAATCGATCGGCGACTTCTTGCCACCGCTGGACAGTGACAAAGTATGTGTTCTATCGTTTCATCCACTCCTGGTGAGCCGCATCTTTTACAACTGGTGTCCGGGATGAGTCTAATATTCTTAGCATGAATGCCGATGAGACAGTGACCAGTTATTATTCCCGTCAGAGCCCGACATTCCCTTCTCGTAAGTGATAAAAGGTATTCAGTTTTCCCTTGGTCATAAGTTCTGCTGATTTTGCATGTTGTTAGTTGTCCCCACTTCCTGTTCGCTACTGCAACATTTATGGAATCCCGTCTTTTTTTGAAGTGTTGGAGCGGTGGTAAAACTAGCACCGTGGTACCTACACCATCAGCTCCAAGTTTCGCGAATTCGTCTGCCGTAGGATAATTCAGCGGAAAAAAAACATTCTAATAAAAGTTTTTTTTAAGTTCCGATTCCAGTAGCGTAAAAATAAGTAAACAAGTTTACTTTGTTATATATTTCTTAAAATTAATGGTCCTAGAAAGTTGAAATTCGGAATGTAGGACTCTTTGTCGATAAAAAAACATTCTGAAATAAGTATTTGTACTTTGGTACTATTTTTATCTTCTGAAATAATGATTTTATGGACTTAAAGTTTTGTAAGGTAGGTTCATCCCGCAAATAACAAAAAAAATCTGAAAATTTTGTTTTTTAGAAAGTTGCGATAAAAGAGGTTGAAAAAAATGTACTTTGTTACTTTTTCAATGTCCTAAAAAAATGGTCTTGAAAACTTGAGTTTTGGAATGTAGGATCGTTTATCAAAACAAAACATTCTGAAAAATTACTTTTAGAAAATTTCTGGTACTAAGAGTTTAAAATGGGTAGGAAAATGTATTTTAGTACTTTTTCAAAAAATAATAAACAAATTTTGGTAATTTCCCTGCAAAAAAAAAATAATTTTTGTATCTTTTGAAATTGTTCAAAAAACTTAAAATTTGGAATGTTGGATCATCCAGTAAAAAAAAGACGATGGTAAAATAGATTAATTTGGTACTTTTTCGATCTCCTGAAATATTGGTATTAGAAACTTTTTTTTTTAATGTACACTCAACCAAAAATCATTGTATTCCCAAAGAAAATCGCTGTAAATTCAACAGAAATCATTGTTGATTTTGACCCTACAGATATTCATGTTGATTTCAATAAAAATTATTGTCAGTTTTTGTAAAAGTTGATTAACTCGTTTTTTTGTAAATCAACTCTTATTTTTTGTAAATTCAACTCATATTTTTGTTAATATAATAAATTTTATTTATAAAAAAAAAAACTTGTTGTTATTTGTTAATATTCTTTTATTAAGCATAAATCACAATATTTTTGTATTATCGTCGGCTTTTTAAGCTGCAATATTTGAAGATTTTCACAAAGATTTTCACACACACTTCGTTTATTCATGTTATGCACTCATAAGCCATTCTCCAGTTTTCTGATGATACCAAACAAAATCCTTAAAAAAAACAAAAAAGTTTTAATATAGTATGAATACATAAAGTAATCAATGTATTTTTTTACTTACCAAATATTTACAAATCAGATCCTATTTTTATTTATTTTTATAATATTAAATATTTTTATAAAAAACAAACACATAAATTAATTTTAAAAGAGATAAACACGATTCACATTGCTACCAACTCATTCGTCACTCGTTAATAATAAAAAAAAAAATGAACGAACAGGGTTGTTTTTTCTATTTTGATTTATCTATTGAATTCTGTATAAGCGTTGTAAATAGTTGATTCAACTTTACTGATTATTCAACGATATCAACATTAATTTTTGTTGAATACGGCATTATTCTGTAAAACTTGATCTACAATGGGTCTACTAATTTTTCTACCAAGATATTTCTATGAGTGTAGGATCCTCTTTTGAAATAAAACATTCTGAAAAAAAAAATGATTTTAGGAATTTCCGATAAAAAAAATATTAAGGGTTAAAAAAATTATACTTTGGTACTTTTACAATGTTAAATTGGTACTTTTTTGAAACTATTAAGCTAAAGACCCCAAGATATCAAAATTTGATATGTAGAATCCTTCTTCTAAGGAATAAGAAGAACAAAAAAAGGGTAAACATAGGGTAAAAGTAGGATAACATGGTACTTTTTATATCGCTTAAGATAAAGACTTGAGTTCTTTTTTAATTTTTTATAAAATCTACCAAATTATTTTTTAAGTGTTTTTAACAATAATAAAACCAAGTACATAAGTGTTTCTGATAGTGTATATATTTTAAGGTAGAAACAGAACAAGCACGGCACGGGGGACGGTTGCCGTTGCCGGAGAATATAGGCCCAAAACAATGACGGGGGACGGCGACGGCAAAAAATGTCATTTGTTTGTTTGTTTTAATAAAATTAGAGTAATTTTACGGAAAAAAATCGCTTGTTACATAGTCAATGTGATTAAGTTGGCACTACTGTACGTTTGTTACACCATTGTGAATGAAAAAATTAAAAATTGTTGTGAAAATGCGGCAACCCTGGAGTGTGAGAGGGAGAGAGATTGAGCGAACCCGGAGATAAAATAAAATAAGTTTTAATTTTTTGTCGTGCCGGTCACGGTTTTTAACTGTCAAATCGTATGGAAAAAGTCGTGCCGGGCTTGTTCTGTTCATACCTTTAGTGGTGAAAATACAAATAATGTAAAAAAATGCAAACAGTTTTTTATGTTTACACAATATGACAAAATTGTATTTGTATGGGTATAACGACAGCAACAACAAAAATATTGTTAAAAAAAATAATACACAAGTGCATTTATTGTGAAACCAACACACACAATCATATAATACACATACATGTAAGTACAAACACACACTGAAAGAAATAACTATACTGAAATTAAATAAACACTGTTATTAATTTAAGTACACAAATTTTTTTATAATTTACTTCAACTTAACTTAATATAAGGTGGTTTTACTTAAAACAAAGAAAATATACTTGATAGTACATGCAAATACTTAAAAAAGCACAAAAGTTTTCCTTAATTTGTTTTTTTAAATTAAGTTAAAAATTCTTTACATTAATGGCGAATTGATTGCATTTAAGAAAAAAAGGGTTTATTAAAAAATTTTGTTTTACTTAAAAGAAAAAAAAATAAATTGTGTGCAAAAAAAATAAATAAGTACGTAACTTACTTAAAAATAGTATAGACATTTTCAAGACATTGAATCAAATAAGTACTAATCTTTAATTCCAAAACGCATTTTCTTTAATTTAATCAATTTTTGTTTTAAGTTAAGAAAAAAGTAACCTTTATTTTATTGATTTCATTGACTTTATTTGAATCCATATCTTCATCAGTTTAAGAAAGAATTGACTTAACTTAAGAAAAGAATACTTGAGGTATTTTGGGGACGCCATCTGGGGGCCCCATCTAAAGACCCCATGAGACCCTAACTTTAAATCCAAATTTCGATTTTCCCGGAATTTTCAAATGCCTATAACTCTGCAAATACTGCAGATACGAAAAAAATTTTAAAGGCATTTTTGTAGTCCTTAACTTGTAGAATATGACCGCCGAAGACCCGAAAGCTTTCCGAGTTATAGTTTTCGAGTTATTTCATGATCAAATTTCTAAAGACCCCATTCCCAGATCTCGAAAACTAAGCCAGATAGAGCGATTCTGACCAAAATTTTGGATCAAAATCAATAGTGACCCTATAATAGTGTAAGCACATACTCATGGGCGGACCCCATATATTGGGGGCCCGTAGAGTCCTCACATTGGGACTCCATAGGGTCCACAGAATCCGTAAGTTTAAGGAAATTTTTCCTTATTTTAAAAAAATATTTTTCCTCTGGATAAAAACAATTAAACTTATAATAAGTACAATTTTACTTACTTTTAAGATATATTTAAGTAAATGCATTACTATGTTTTAGGAAAAAATATACTTGGAAGAAGAATTAATATCTTTGGAGCCCTCGCATACCCTTCTTTTTTTAAATTAAGTTCAACATGCTTTAAAAATGGTAAAATTTTTTTTCAGTGCATAAACATAACTGTCATTAGTATTTTTATTTTTGTTTTTATAACACACTCACACAGACAACAAGACAAACTTCCGCTCATATATTCACTCCCATACATGTGTTTTTGTTTTTAGAAGATGATTTTCTTTCAATCTTGTGGGTGTATGTGTGTGCGGATGATTGTTTTCATAGATGCATCCATGGTTTTAAGTTTCATTGTTGCATTTTTTTATTATATTTTTTTTTTGGTTTCTAAGGTTGTATGTAGTTTTTGTTGTTTTTTTTTTCGTTCACTATAAATAATCAACAATCAAGTCCTTGACCTATTAAAACGATGCATGTGTATGTACTTGTATTGCAATTGTTTTATATTGTGTATTTGTATATATTAGGGTGGGTCGAAAAACTTTTGATTTTTTCAAGTGTCCGGGGAAATTTTGATTCTGCTAGACCTAAAAATTTTGTTGTACAAATTTGAGGTCAACCGAATAAAATTATTCCGTGTCGCCCGGCGATTCTGAAAAAGTTAAAAACCTGTATTTTATTTAATATTTTTTTTTTAAATTCCAAGAACAAAATATTTTTTTTGTCATAAAATATTTACAGAATTTGTTCAACTGCCTAATTATTGGCAAATATGGTTGAGCGGTATAACGTGCCACTCTAATACACATGTGGATGTATTGTGTGTTTGTTAAAGTATATTGAGCTTGTTAAACACATAAGTATTATTTGGAAATAATTGTGTTTCTCTATGGTTTTGTATACATACGTAAAATCATTTCAATTTAATATAACTTTAGTCAATTTTTTGTTTCTGTTTTTTTGCATTTTGTTCAATTTTCCACATCAAGGGATTTTAAGTGTATAAGTGAGTCTGTGTGTGAATGTGTTCTCATGAGAAATGCATTTACAATTGTATCATGTATGTATGTGTTTGACTTGTTTTACTTGCCAACTATTTATTTGCATGGCATACAAAATTTTTAATGTCCTTTTTTTTGTTTTTTTTTTTGTATATTTTACATTTCATGTTTAATTGTCATTTGTTTGTACATAAATGTGTTGTGTGTAGTTTTGTGTGTGTGTATTTTTATACATGAAATTAAATTCTTTTTTCGTTTTTTTTTTTTCATATATTTTTATGTTGTCTTCTTTATAGTGTGCAGTTGACATATAAATTTCCATATTATCTTATTTTTTTATGTAATTTACAAAACGCTTGGCATGTACCCGTGCCATAAGATATTTTTATTTTATTTTTTATTTTTAATACCAACACACATAGGAGGCATTCCACACCAAATGTCCCGCTACAGAAAAACATGTGTCCCGTAAATTTCTGAATATGTTGTTTGGATAGCCCTATATGAAACTAAGAAAATTGCGTTTTTGGTTCTTCAAATTTTCAAAAACTGGGCTTAGGAGGCGTGGTCAAATATTGGAAAAATGGTCAAATTTGTGGCGAGTTGCCTTGATTAAATATTTATCACATTAAAACGGAATGCACCACAATCTCAAAAATTTACATTCTTATATAGTTTTGTATGGGCTATCGATTAAAATTTTTTTTTTTTTGGAAAATTTTCAGAAAACGTTCTGAAATTTTCCATTTTTTAAAAAAGTCAATTTATCAAAAATCCGGCCACTTTTTTTTTCTTTTTTAATTTTTTTTTAAAAAGTTTAGATGTTTGTCCATCCACACAAAAAAAAATCAGAAATAAGTTCTTCCTTTTTTTCGAGAAAATCGCATATGAACTTTAAACTTCATAACAATTTTGTAATTTTGCTTGTATTTCTTTGTTTTAAAGTTGCGAATGAGTTTTATTAATTGCATAAATATTCCTTATACGCTCTGTTGAAACAAGAAAATACAAGAAAATTACTAAATTGTTATGAAATTTAAAATTCAAATGCGGTTTTCGTGAAAAAAACCAAAAATGTTTTTCTGATTTTTTTTGTGTGGATGGACAAACATCTAAACTTTAAAAAAAAAAATTTAAAAAAGAAAAAAAAAAAAAATTGCCGGATTTTTAATAAATTGACTTTTTTAAAAAATGGAAAATTTCAGAACGGTTCTGAAAAAAAAAAAAATAATCGATAGCCCATACAAAACTATATAAGAATGTAAATTTTTGAGATTGTGGTGCATTCCGTTTTAATGTGATAAATATTTAATCAAGACAACTCGCCACAAATTTTACCATTTTTCTAATATTTGACCACGCCTCCTAAGCCCAGTTTTTGAAAAATTGAAAAACCAAAAACGCAATTTTCTAAGTTCCATATAGGGCTATCCATACAACCTATTCAGAAGTTTACGGTACACATGTTTTTTCTCGCTGGACATTTGGTGTGGAATGCCTCATAGTTGGTATGTCCTGTACATACCATAGCTGTTTACAAAGAATACTTTTAAAATAATTATATTTTATCAAAATAAAATTTTTAAATTAAAAATAATTTTCTGAATTTCTGTTCCCTTCAAAATTTTTCCGAATTTTTGTATATCTTTTTTTGTTTGTTTATTGCCTTGATTAAATATTTATCACATTAAAACGGAATGCACCACAATCTCAAAAATTTACAGTCTTATATAGTTTTGTATGGGCTATCGATGAATTTTTTTTTTTGAAAATTTTCAGAACCCGTTCTGAAATTTTCCATTTTTTAAAAAAGTCAATTTATCAAAAATCCGGCCACTTTTTTTTTTCTTTTTTCTTTATTTTTTTAAAAGTTTAGATGTTTGTCCATCCACACAAAAAAAATCAGAAACACGTTCATCGTTTTTTTCGAGAAAATCGCATTTGAATTTTAAATTTCATGACAATTTAGTAATTTGCTTGTATTTTCTTGTGTCAACAGAGCGTATGACGAATATTTATGCAATTAATATTACTCATTCGCAACTTTAAAACAAAGAAATCATGGTTGGTTACCGTTACCCTTATTATACCGTTACCGATTCAAAACCCTTTCAAATCGAATACCGTTACCGTTACCGATACCGCTAAAAATATTTTTAAAATACCGTTACCCTTACCGTTACCCTTACCGTTACCGTTATAATTATTAGAAGTTACCGGTATTGTACCGGTATTCAAAATTTTACCTGTTTTAAGGGATTTTAACGAACAAAAAAATAAAATCAAATTTCTAACATAATTTTAAATTTATAATTTGCAAATTATCATAAAATAAATGACAAAAATAATAATCATATCAAATCTATTCTGGTTTTTGGGTCTATAAAATATTTTTAGCTTTCAGTTCTATCTTTTTTCAAATTTTTAACTAAATTAATAATACCGGTACGTACCGGTTTGGTTGGTTCGGTACCGGTACATACCCTTACCGAAACGATTTGAAAACACTTACCGTTACCTTTACCGAAATAAATAAAAATTAGATACCGTTACCGTTACCCTTACCGTTATTCGTTTCGGTAACCAACCTTGAAAGAAATACAAGCAAATAACAAAATTGTTATGAAATTTAAAGTTCAAATGCGATTTTCTCGAAAAAAAAGATGAACGTGTTTCTGATTTTTTTTGTGTGGATGGACAAACATCTATACTTTTAAAAAAATAAATAAAAAAGAAAAAAAAAGTGGCCGGATTTTTGATAAATTGACTTTTTTAAAAAATGGAAAATTTCAGAACGGGTTCAGAAAATTTTCCAAAAAAAAAAATTTTAATCGATAGCCCATACAAAACTATATAAGAACGTAAATTTTTGACATTGTGGTGCATTCCGTTTTAATGTGATAAATATTTAATCAAGGCAACTCGCTACAAATTTTACCATTTTTCCAATATTTGACCACGCCTGCTAAGCCCAGTTCTCGAAAATTTGAAAAACCAAAAACGCAATTTTCTTAGTTACATATAGGGCTATCCAAACAACCTATTCAGAAATTTACGGGACACATGTTTTTCTGTAGCGGGACATTTGGTGTGGAATGCCTCATATTTTCGATTTCTTAGTGTATGAAAATCTCATGCAAATGTAGGTTTTTCCCCTTTAGTTTTAGAATAGCATAAACCAAATATCTTTTCGAATCAAAGAAATTGCTTTATGATGGCATCGATTTGTTAGTGCATATTTTGCTAAAAATGCATATTTTTGCATTATTTGCTATATATTATTTTTGGGGCATATTTTTCTATAAATGTACATTTTTAGGGTATATTTTCTATTTAATTTTAGTTTATTTTTTAATATTTTATGAAATTTTTTAAAAACATCGTTAATTTATGCCCAACAAACCCAAAATTAAAAATCGAACAAAAAATTGTTGAATGTATGGAAAGTTTTATGCATATTGTTATGGTTTTTAGTGCAAATTTTTTAGTTTTTAGTGCATATTTTAGGATTTTTAATGCATATTTTACGCGCTTAATAGTTTTATTGCAACTCTCGGCAATCAAGAATTGGATTTTTGGAATTTAAAAAAAAAAAATATAAAAATAAATATAATTTTTTTAAAAAATATGTCTTCGAACAAATCATACTTATTAATTTTGATGCGCTGAACACGAATAAAATTAAAATCGGTCAAACAATTTTCGAGATATCGCTGTTAGAAATTTGCAAAAATGGCGGTTTTTTCTACACTCAAAAAAAAAAAAGTGAACTAAAATCTGGGAAAATTAACTCAATTTTGAGAAAAAGAGGGAATGATTTGGCTCCAAAGATTTTTTTTCTTGGTTTTAGTTCGTAATTTTCCCAAAAAGAAGGAAAACAAAATTATTTAATTTTAAGCCAATTTTAACTAGAAAATGGGAAAAATTATACTTCACATTTTAGAAATAGATTGGGTCTAGACTCTGGACCCATGGGTTCGGACCCCATTTAACTCGAGACCCCGTTGGGTCCTTTAAGTTTCCCCATAGATTTTGAACCAAGTTTTTGAGATACGGTAATAAGGGGCCTGATAGGGTCTTGAGAATCTTAAAAACTGGATAACTCAAAAACTATTAATCGGAGGGCTTTCGGGTATTTTTCGGAAGTGTTCTACGAGTCAAGAGCTACAAAAATGCCGTTGGACCTTTTCTCGTGTTGGCAGTATTTTCCGAGATATGTGCATATATAAAATCTTGGAAATTTCAAATTTTAGATCTAAAATTAGGATCTTGAGACCCCGACAGATATGCAGAGCTAGGCTATTCCATATTTTTCTTTGTCGTCTTTCTTTTGAAAATTGAATCTGTTTCGCTCTATCTCGCTTAGTTTTCGAGATATCGCCATTTTAAATTTTTAACTAAATTCTCAGAAGTCATTAACTAAATTCTAAGATGTACACTTCCTCAATTCAAAGAAGAGAAATACGATGATGTTTTTATACCCTCCACTTAGTGATAGAGGGTATATATAAGTTTGTCATTCTGTTTGTAACTCATCGAAATATCGGTCGGGGACCCCATAAAGTATATATATTCATGATGCCCGATCGATTTTAAGACATTCTAGCGATGTCCGTCTGTCCGTCTGTCCGTCTGTCTGTCTGTCTGTGGAAAATGCTCTCACGG
Source organism: Pegoplata infirma (assembly GCA_963921195.1). Lineage (NCBI taxonomy): Eukaryota > Metazoa > Arthropoda > Insecta > Diptera > Anthomyiidae > Pegoplata > Pegoplata infirma. Next base: position 14,431,585 of record OY992540.1, read on the forward strand.
ACAAAATATTGCACAGAGATGACTGAAACTTAACATATTTATTGGAAGTTCTCCCGAGAAGTTTGGTATTGCATTTGAGCGATATTGGTTCAGCGGTTCAAAAGTTATGAACGAAAATGTAAGCACACCTCAAAAATTTCAGTACATTCAACATAACCTAAAAATACAAAATGCTTTAATTCGGCTTCTGGTTGACATATGTGAACATAATTCAACACCAAATGGTATTTAAACAAGTACGAACATATTTTTTTTACAAAAAAAGAAAAAAATTGCGGATTTTTTTTTTAACAACATTTTTTTTCGCGGTTTTTTTTTTTCAAATTTTTTTTTTTTTTTTCAAAAGTAATTTCCTTTTAAATAAATTTTTTTGGCAATAATCTTTTTGAAATTGTGGAGGGTATCACTACATTCGGCAAGGCCGAATTTAACTTTTTTACTTGTTTTTAGTAAATTTTAACTAAACTTGAACTAAATTGTTTTTTAAGAAATATGTCTTAAAAATAAAGATACGATTCTTAGATTTGTGGAAAATTTCTTTGGCAGTTAGAATTTTTTTCCTAATATTAAAAAAAATCCATTTAAAGAAAACTATGAACTAATTATAGGTAAATGAACTAAATTTTTTTCCTCATAATTAAGAAAATTTCTCATTTTTAAGTTAAATTAAACTAAATTTTAGGAAAATTCATGATAAATTTTCAAAGACATTTTTTCCTTAATTTTAGTTATGTCTTTTTTTTCAGTATACGTTCAAGAAATTTATTTAAAAAAATCTCCTTGACCCTTTCATAGAGCTTGAGATAAGCTTTCATTTTAAAATTAATTTGGGTCAAATCCGATCATTTTTTTTTAGAAAATGTTTGCCAAAAACTCTAAACTTTGATCGAAGAGCGCCATATAAATATATAAACGGTTTGATTTTTCTCAAATAAAGCTTAAATGAAAGTTTGTCTCAAGCCCTATAAAGTAGTTAATGAAAAAATTTTTGGAGATTTTTTTTTAAAGTTTCTTGAACGTAGGAAAAACCTCCATTTTTACAAATTTTTTGACAAATTTCAAATGGTGATAACTCGAAAACCGCTCAAGTAATTTTCTAAAAAATTAAAATTATTTCCGCAAGATATATTTTTTTTAAAATTTTTCAAAAATTTAAAACTTTTAAAACTTGATCGAAAAGCGCCACAGGTTAAAATGATCGGATTGGGCTCAAATTAACTTTAAATGAAGGGAAAGAAATTTTTAATTCTTTTAATTTCTTGAACGTAGACAAAAACCGCTATTTTTTTTGCAAAATTCTCGATGTCTCGAAAACCGTTCGACCGATTTAATTTTTTTGATATTTCTGTCTTGAATTTTAATATGGCGAATTCAATATGGCGCCCAATTTTTTTAGAGCATTACAGATTCGCTTAAAACTCTTTAGATACGGGTTTTTGTGGTCACTTAAAATTAATCTGAAGTTGGAATTTTAAAATCCAAAATGGCGGATTCAAAATGGCGACCAATATTTTTAAAAAATAAACCGATTTGCTTAAAACTTTTTATGCTACGAATTTTTGGGGTCGCTAAATAAGAATCTGAAGTTAGATTTTCGAATGGCAGATTCTAATTTAGCAACCCAACAAATTTGTGCGTACAGATTTTTAAGTGAATCTGTTATTTTTTAAAAAAACTTTCGCCATTTTGGATCCGCCATTTTGAATTTGAAAATCCAATTGCATATTCTTCTTAAGCGACTTTAAGAACCCGTATATGAAGAGTTTTAAGCGAATCTGTAATATTTTTAAAAAATTGGACTCCATGTTGGATCCGCCAATTTTAATTTTGAAAATCCTATTGCATATTCTTCTTAAGCGACTTTAAGAACCCGTATATGAAGAATTTTAAGCGAATCTGTAATATTTTAAATATTTAAAAAATAAAAATTGGACTCCATGTTGGATCCGCCATATTGAAATTCAAAAACCGCCACTCGACATTCAAAAGCAAATATTTTTAAGTAATTCGAAATTTAAACAAGTAAAAAAGTTAAATTCGGCCGTGCCGAATTTTAAATACCCTCCATCTGTATCCCAGTATTTATAAATTAATACGATTTTCTAATGCACGTTCTTTAAAAATTTAATATCTACTTATGGCACAGATTAATACAGACTCGACAATATAACAAGTGTAAAAAAAGTAGTCCAGCTAAAAACCGATCTGTTTCTTCTAAAATCGCTAAGTTTTTAGTTTTTCATTTGTTTTTCATTTGTGGCTCTGTAAAGCATTTTGCATGCTAGGCTATTGTGGGAGGTGCCACACCCCTTTGTCCAATTCTTCCAAAATTTTACACAGACATTGTACATGGTATAATATTATTCTGTACCAAATTTCATTTGAATCTGTAAAGCAGAAGCTCTGTAAACGCATTTTGTATTTTCAAAGTTTTAGAGGTGTCGTTAAACTTTCACTCATAACTTTTGATCGGCTGGGCCGATTTCGCTCAAATGCAATACCAAACTTCTCGGGAGAACTTCCAATAAATATGTTAAGTTTCAGTCATCTCTGTGCAATATTTTGTCCGCTACAACATTTTCCACAGACAGACGGACAGACGGACATCGCTAGAATGTCTTAAAATCGATCGGGCATCATGAATATATATACTTTATGGGGTCCCAGACCGATATTTCGATGAGTTACAAACGGAATGACAAACTTATATATACCCTCTATCACTAAGTGGAGGGTATAAAAAAAAAATTAAACCCATAACAATTTTGGAGAGAGGGGTGGCCCGGTTGACGAAAAAACCCTCATATATTCATGGTCCTTGAGCGATTTTAAGACGATCTAGCGATGTCCGCCCGTCCGTATGTCAGTCCGTCTGTCCATCTGTCCGTCTATCCTTCTCCCTGTATGTCTGTTGAAAACACGCTAACTTTTGAAAGACTTAACGGAAGCTCCTGAAATTTGGCATATATGTTGGGCTTTTGCCTAGTCAGGTTGGTATTGCAACTCAGCAAAGTCGGTTGAGTGGTATAAAAGTTATAAGCAAAAGAGTGAATTCCGGCAAGGGTTTTTTTCTCGAATTTACGGGAAAAAAACACACTTACTTTCGAAAAACAATTCTGTATGTACTGAAGCTTGGAATATATATTTTCGATTTCCTTTGTCTAGTTAGAGCTTAATTTGAGCCAAATCGGTCCAGTTTTCAAAAGTTATTAACAAAACTGTGAATTTCAGATTGGTTTCACCTTAAATTCACGAGTTGAAAATCCGCTCAACATATTTTAAAAACATTGGTAAGTTACAAAAATATTTTACAACGTATTTTTGTCACTTAAAAATATTTTTACACTAAAAAAAAACTACACTCGAAAAAAATTGTACACTTAAAAAAAGTTGTACACTCAAAAAAAAAAATTTAGTAAATTAGTTTTTTTTTTTTCAAAAATTACTAAAAAAAAGTTTTTTTTACACAAAATAAAATATTTCTAATCCAAAATTTTATTTTTTCCACGTTAGAAAATTTACTATCACTTAAAAAGGAAATATTGGAGGGTATTCATAGATTCGGCAAAGTCGAATATAACTTTTCTACTTGTTTTTTTTTTTAATTTTTTACGTGTAGGAGGGTATTCAAGATTCGGCACAGCCAAATTTAGCACTCTTACTTGTTTTTGTCTGGAATCATTTTTTCATATCTTTCATCGTTTTCGAGATAAGCTTAAAATATCAATTTTTTGACGTTCGACTGCGATTTTTTCACAAACGGCTCTGGCGAAGATTTCATAATCAAAAAAGACATTTACAGTGTTGACAACGTGAAGTTAAAATTAGTTCGGTCGATACGTGTGGAGGGTATTTATTGATTCGACCAAACTGTACTTAAATGTGTTATACATTTTTGTATTTTAATTATAGCATATATAACAGTGATGGTATTTGACAAATTGTATTTGATGTCAAGTTGATGTCGAGAAAAGGTCCAACACGATTCAATTCAATGGGGCCAAAAGTACTTTTTTTAGTTTTTGGAACTTTTGTGGCTAAAAACTTAAGATTTGGTTGGGCTTTTTGTTGTCATAATAATAAAATTTTACTAAAAATAAAAAAAAACAAATTGCAAATCGAAAAATATCGAATTTGGAATGAAAAGGGTTCAAAACACTTCTTTTGTGGTATTTTTGGTACTATTGTGGTCACTATTGTGCCGCATTTCTCAATACTGATACATAAATTTCAAATTAACTATGCATAAAAACCGCATCCTTGACGTAGACAAAATAATCAAGATAGTTGGAGAGATAGTTGTCAAAGATAGTTGCAACCATTAATTAACACTTAATGTGTACGTACGTACGTACACGCGTCTCACAATCAGTTTGTTTTTTAGTGTTGTTCACGAGAATGTATAAAATATATTTTTTAGTATAAAAAAAACATACATATTTATTACTCTATATAAATTAACCTCGTTAGTGGTTATTTTGACGAACATTTCCTTTGGCACTTTGTAATTTTAATTTTTATTATAGCATTGAATTCATAAAAAAAAAACTAGTTATAGACAGACATACTACATAAAAAAATAAATATAATAATGAAATGCAAAGAAAAAAAACAGTCAAAGGCTTTTTGTTTTAATTAATCTTAATTAAGAAATGAACAAAAAAAAATGCAATTTACGCAAAATATGTAAGCTTTAATTAAGTATTTATTGCATGAAATGGATATCTTGCAACAATTGTGCTTATATTGACAAAATTTAACGTAGGTCCGTTTAAAAATCGAGTGTAGTGTTTAAACCACTGAACCGATTTGACTTATATTCAATAGCAATTTGTCTCAGAGTATGACAAATATTTTAGACAAATATTGGCCCTTTACTCCTAACAGTTTTTTCTAAAATTTGATTTCAACAGACAGCCATTTGAAAAATTTAACCCCATAGTATACTGCCTTTTTCAATTTGGAAATTGGAATATGAAGTTTAAATCTCGATCCCACTACTCCTTTAAATATCCCTCTCCTAATTTACCAAACCTCCCTCGCACATATAAATTACAGACTCTGGCACTGGGAATTTAATAAAGACAGCTAAGCACAAAAAACAAAATCACTAAAAATAGATGAAGGAGGAAAATAATCGAGCAAAAAATAAAAGCACAAAACAAGTTAATGCATAGTCATAGGTCAAAGTCATTAATAACCCACTCTCATCTCCCCCTACTCAATAATATTAAACATCCACTATATTTTCCATCTGAGTATTGAATGGAATTATTGTGTGTGCGAGTGCATTTTAAAGTTTTATGGGGGATTTCTTGAGGCTTTTTACGATTTGTATTTTGTGTTTTTTTTTAGTTTTTGCAATTGCATGCTGCTTTCATGCTTCGTTAAATGATCATTCAAGTGTAGTTTTTAATGTTTGGAAAAAAAGCAAGAAAGAAAATTATAGTCGGTCAAGATCGACCATATCACACCCTACACCAGTGTTTTACGGAAAATGGGTCATAAGTCCAAAACAAGGACCGGCTAGATCTATCTTTCGTTAGATGTTTAATTAGTGTAGAAAACATGAACAAACCAATTTTAAGTGTGGAATTGGTTTATTTTTGTTAACAATAGACCGATTTAACAACAATAAGCCCAAATATTGTCCAATTATATTCGAATTTGAATATGTTACCAAAGTCCTCGTTAGACACCTACAAACAAAATTTTAATAAAATATTTCCTATTTTCATGAATATTAAGAGATTTATGTGAGGGTCGCATGTATTCGGACTACAAGAAGATCTGCTTCAATTCCCTTAAAAAATCACTTAACTGAGCTGTTTATCTAGTTCGTTCATTTCAGCTCTTTTTGTTCATTTAGCTCAATTGGTCATTAGGTAGGTTAGGTTGGATGGGCGCTCGCCATTTGGCGAATTCACTCGGAGGCCATAAGGCCCATTGTGATTCCCTTAATCATATTTCCCTACTCCCCCTCTGATGCAAAGTTCTACTTTTTAAACCACCCCGTTTCCCTGAGGTATTCCGCTAGAGACGTCAATGAGATACCGCTTAGGCAATCCAGGTCATCGAAAAATCTTTGCCCCAAATGCTTAAGGCAGCTCCTCATTAGGACCGGACATTCGCATAGCAAGTGCTTCACTGACTCCTCTTCCTCCACTTTCCCACAGCTTCTACAATAGTCCCTATCAGAAATTCCCATACGCACGGCCATTTGGCCAATTATACAGTGTCCTGCAAGTACTCCTACTAATAGGCTAACCGTCCGTTTGCTAAAAGTAAGAAGACTTTTTGTCCTCTTAGGATTCGGCAGTGACCACAGGTTTCTAGGTATCCTGCACGTAGTCAGTGATAACCACCTATCCTTCATCCTATTTTCAGATATCCTATCAATTTCGTTAATCAATTCCACTATAGGAACCGAGACGTCAGGTTCTACATCTTTCCTCGCACATTCATCAGCCAATTCGTTCCCAGCGACCCCACTATGGCCTGGGACCCAGATTAGCTTGATTGTGTGCTGAAAAGATTGTATACAATTCCTAACTATTCCCGATTTTACAGTATTTGACTCTAAGGCCTTCAGAGTTGCGAAACTATCCACGAAAATGTTAATGACACAAGGACGAAGGTCCCTTGTCATAATCATCTGCGCGGCTTAATCAATTTCAAGCATCTCGGCCTGGAAAACACTACACTTATCCGGAAGTCTAAATCAGACCCCGTTTCGAGGCATTCAGAGTAAACTCCCGAACCCGTATCCATCTCCATCTTTGATCCGTCCGCAACGATTGAGATCGCATTCTCTGTAATAACAGAGTTTTCCGCCCAGTCTTCCCTAGTCGGTATTTGGACTTCGAAGCTTCTGTCAAAGTTCGTCTGTGGTGAGATATAGTCGGTTCTCTGTTCCAGTTCCGTCCCGCACACCGTACTTAATATAATCGAGTGTCCCCAAGAGCGTTGCTTTAGCATTTGCGACTCTCTTAACCTGAGAGCCGATTTTGCTGCTGTGCTCTTGACGTAAATATCCACGGGCTGAATATTTAGTATCACTTCCAGACCGGCCTGGGGTGCTGATCTAATAGCACCAGTGATACCCACACACGTCAGTCGTTGTACCTTCTGTAGATTGCAGAGATATGATTTCTTATCCACTGCTTTCCACCACACAAGGGCACCATAGGTAAGTATTGGTCTAATTATCGCACCATACATCCAGTGTATAATATACGGTTTTAGACCACCCACCTTCTCCCGAAAATTCTTCTGCAGGTGTAAATAGCACATAACGACCTTTTCATCCTTTCCTCTGTGTTTCTTTTCCAAGAAAGCTTTGAGTCCAGGATCACACCCTGGTATTTCGCCTCATTCGATAGTTCCAGGGTGATTCCATCTAATTTGGGAAGGACAAACCTGTCTATCTTAGTCTTTTTTGTGAACAAGACGGGTTCGGTTTTGGCAGGATTGACTCCCAGACCGTTATTCCTTGCCCACGTTGAGAATATAAGCGCTGATTCCATGAGTTCGCTAATCGTTGGTAAAAACTTACCTTTTATTAGGATCACAACGTCATCAGCGTAGACAACCGCCTTGATACCCATTTCGTTAAGTGACTCGAGGATTTCATTTATTACAAGATTCCACAGAAGAGGAGAGATGACTCCTCCTTGTGGAGTGCCCCTTGTAACTATTTTCCTCGCCTCACCATCACCTATCTTCGAGTTAATTGCCCTGCTTTTCAGCATGTTACCCGTCTATAAAGTAATCTGTGTGTTCGTGTCTGTATTCTGTAGGGCATTAAGAATATATGATATTTTGACATTGTTGAACGCACCTTCCACGTCCAAAAATTATGCCAAAACATAAACAGCCCGACAACGTCGCTTAAAGCCGTTTCAACAGACCTACCCTTAAGATAGGCGTTTTGGGCCTTGCTGAAATTGTATTGTAATTTGTAGTGAAAGCAAAGTGCTTGCTTTAGATTTTTCCACGTCGTTTGTGGCATGATGCACTCGTTTCGAAGCTTATTTTGTTTAGTGTCGATAGTGATTTCTCCCGATTTGTATCGAGCTTTTTCAGAGACCTGTCTATATATTATGTGTTGTAATAGATGAGTTCTCATTAAATGAGTTTTAGTATAATTCAGGGGTACCGCAAGGCTCTGTTCTTTCTCTTACACTTTTTCTTAACGATGGGCCTAACTTCCAATCCTATCTATTCTTTCGCTGATGACAGCAACATTTTTTATTCAAAGTTGCTGACGATGTTGACGCTATGAGGCAGAACATGAATGACAATATGGCCATACGACAGACGGCTTGTGCACTCAAAAAAGTATGTCGGTAAAATCTACTACAAAAGACAGTTGTTTTGACTACATTTTGTCGTTGAAAAGGCGTCCACTACATAAACGGTAAAAACAACTGAACATGTTGTTGTTTTTAACTATTGATTTTCAACTACAAAATGTAGTAAAAACTACTACAAAACTGTTTAATACAGTTGTTTTTTCTACAATTGCCTGAAATTTTATTTAAAAAATTTCTTAAACGTTTAAATGATTGATATTTATTTATTTAAAAAGCAATACATTTCAGTTGGTTGTATAGAATTTCGACATGATGACAATTTTTTGATGTATTTATCTGGAATTATAGAAGAAAAAAATTATATTAATAAAATGTTAAACAAAATAAATTGATTGTATTTACCTTTGTTTTTTTAATAGTTCATTTCAAATTTTCACCGCTACTGATCAAAATTTGTCTGGAATAAAAAAAACGAAATGCTTTGGCAAAATTGATTTATAAAAAAAAGAATTAATTTGAAATGTTTCAAAAAAGTATGTACCTGCTCTGTTGTGTATACAAAGAAAAGAAAGATGGCGCGCTCATAAGAAAACAAAACACTGCACACATTTTATTTTGTTTTTTTCCGATTGGTTTTTACGCACGCTTATGTGAGCGCTATATTATACACACTTGTTATCTCATTTATCCACTTATTTTCTTTCGCTCTAGAATATTTTTCCAAAAACATATTTTTTGTTATAATTAAATTTAATAAATTGTAATTTAATTTATTTAGATATTATTTATTTGGTATAAAAATAATTCCTTCCGCATCCCGCACGACCAACTCGCTCGACACATTCGTTTGCAATAAAAATTTCTAGAAAAAAACGAGTTTTAGAAAAAAAAACTAAAAACAACTACATAAATCAACTATTGCTACAGTGTAGTATATTTTTTGTAGTTATTTTTTGAAACTACTACAAAAAAAGTTGTTTGAGATTTTTTCATACAAAAACGACCGAAATTGTAGTTAAAAACAACAGCTACTACTTACTACACAAACGACCGTCATGTAGTAACTGCAATAATTTTCTGAGTGTGGAATCAGCGTCTTCTGTATCCATGGGTGGTATAGCTATTAAAGAATCAGACATTTTTGATGTTCCAGACATGAAAAACAAGTTTGATATTCGTTGAAACCAACATGTTTTTCTAGAGTCTAAAAAAGCTTTCAAGTATCTTGGTTTTTAAAAGCGATGTTAGAGCTACTTCACTCCGTCTGATCTCGTCACTATTTATACCGCCTACATTCGGAATACAACTTCCATATCTGGGCAGTTTCTTCATGGTTAATCTTGAAGTTTCTGGAGCTGTTGCAAGGAAGCTTTAAAGCTCATCAATAACAGTAGGGTTTTCAGCTCTGTTGACTAATTGGGTCATCGTCGGAATGTGGTTTGTAAGTAATTTTTCTGTCGATATTACCACGGTAAGTTTTCAGCTGAAATGTGCGACCTCACCTCTAAGTCGCGGCTACACGCCTGTGAGATCGGGGCAATTCTGACATCTCATCATCAGGCAATTTGTTGTGGAGCGACAGATCGACCTAAAGAAGCCATGCTTGACACAAGTGCCTCAGACTATCCTCCTCGTGGTTAATCCCGAGCAACGGATCAGCATTTTTGAAATGCTGAACGGCTAAGGTAATGACTATTATGGAGGTGCACCTGGATGTTGATGCTTCTAAAGATACTTGTTGTCTGACCTTATGCGTACCGCAGGTTAGTGACAAATCATTTCGTGCCTCACTAGGACGAAGGGCGCAGTAGGTAAGTTGTATGAGTCGAAAGATGGTGTGGATTTTATTTTACAACAGGGTGCCTGACCCATAGAAATATATCCTGTGTCACTGCCGGGCTTTGGTACGGACCCGACTATCAATAACAGGGATCTGAAATTTTAAGGCTTTGAAGGAAATTGTGACTATGGACCTGAAAAGCTTTAGGCAATTCACAATGAGGGTCAATGTGAAAAGCCAACCTGGCATCCTAACCTACCCCCTTAAAATCGGAATTTCCACAAACAAATTTTTATTGGATCTATATTCCGAGAGGTAAACGTATATTTCAAGTCAAACGTTTCATTGGTTTTTGCTGGGGACTACTTCTTAGAAGAAGATAGATGGGGTCCCAGACTGATACTTCGTTAATTCACAAACACAAAGACAAACTTAAATGCACCCACTACCACAAATGGTAGGGTATAACAAAAAAAACTACATTAAACTCTTATTACATTAAATATACTCACTGGTAGTCGTACATACAACACGCATACGCATTGCCTCCCTACCACCAAACATACGTATAGTGAATTCCTTTATAGTTTTGTTCCATTTTTCTTTTTGGTATTTTATTGTGTTCAATAGCAAAAGGAAAATGCAAACAAAAAAAAAAAACAAACTCCATAAGAGCACTTTATCCAACCAATTCGTTTTACACTTGACCATTTATAAACAAATGCATCTTCCTCAGATCGAATACTTCTTCCTCTCTCCACAATCCTTTGTTCCTGCTGCTGCATATGTTGGCATGTTATATGTATGTATGTTTTAGCAGAAGACTTGTGTATTACCAGGCCTTTAGGTTGTATATTATGCAGTTTTTTTTTTCTTCTTCCACTTGGTTTCTTTTGTTTAGGTCCGTACCTACTCCTATTTGGTTGCCTGGTGTTTTCTGTCTACACCCTCACAATAATTTATCTACATTTGTACTTTGTGTTTTTGTTGTTTTTTAAATGCTCATCGTAATGTTACCTACATTGAGTCCTTTATAGTTGCTTTCATCATCATTTGCATCATCATCATTATTATTATTATTTCTGAACATTATTGCTCTACTCTTCTGCTTCAAAGAAGACTAAGAAGTAGAAACAGCATCTTTATTACATATTGTAGCTGGGAGGCAATTTATTCCACCTTTTAGTCGAGAATATTTGCTTTGGCATTTTTTATTTTTTTTAATTTTTACACTCTTAAAAATTATATTTTATGAGGAAAATATACAAACACCTTTGAGGAAGAACTTTTTACATAAATAATATAAATGGAAGTATAAAATTTCAAGCGGTGGTTTTAACATACCTTACACTTTAATTGTGTAATTTTATTTGAAAAATGTGGAAATTCAGCTAATATGTATTAGGAACTTGATATACTTTTTTTTAAAGTGTAGGTCTGGTTGGATGTGTGCTCACTTAAAGTCGAGAACATTTGGAGATCAGATTATCTATTGTAGTCATTTGGTTTGCTAGATCGAAAATAATCCTTCTCCGGACACTCACATAACAAGTGCATCACTGACACATAACAAATGCATCACTGACTCCTCCTCCTCCACTTCCCCGCAACTTCAACAGTAGCCCCTATCAGAAATTCCCATACCTACGGCCATGTGGCCAATTATACAGTGTCCTGTATGTACTCCCACTAATAGGCTAACCATCCATTTGCCAAACGTAAGAAGACTTTTTGTTCTCTTAGAATTTGGCAGTGGCCACATGGTTCGTGATATCCTGCAAGTAGTCAGTGATATCCACCTATTATTCTATCTTTTCTCAGATATCCTATCAATTTCGTTAATCAATTCCACTAAAGGAACCGAGATGTCGGGCTCTACACCAATTCCGAGCCTTTTCTTGCACATTCATCAGCCAATTCGTTCCCAGCGACTTTGTCCAGGGACACAGATTAGCTTGACTGTGTGCTGACTCATTCGACGAAGGGATCGTATACCATTCCTAACGATTCCCGATCTTACTGTGTTTGATTCTATGGTTTCAGAGCTGCGAGACTATCCACGAAAATTTTAATGGCGCAAGGACAAAGGTCCCTCGTACTACTCATCTGTGCGGCTATAGATTGCAAGTACCTTAGCCTGGAAAACACTACATTTATCCGGAAGTCTCAATGGGGCCCCAATTTCGAGGCATTTAGAGTACACTCCCGTACCCATCTTCATCATTGATCCTTCCGTGAATATTGAGATTGCATTCTCTGTTATAACAGAGTTTTCCGCCCAGACTTCTCTAGTCGGTACTTTGACTTCGAAGGTTCTGTCAAAGTTTATCTGTGGTGAGATATAGTTGGTTCTCAGTTCCGTCCCGCCCACCGTACTTGATATGGTTGAGTTCCCCCTAGATCGTTACTTAATCATTTGCAAATTTCTTAACCTGAGAGCCGATTTTGCTGCAGTGCTCCTGACATAAATATCTACGGGCTGAGGTGCTTATCTAATAGCACCTGTGATACTCACACACGCCAGTCGTTGTACCTTCTGTAGATTGCAGAGATATGATTTCTTATCCACTGTTCTTCACCACACAAGGGCAGTGTATAAGATTTGGTTCAATTATCGTACCATACATCCAGTGGATAATAAACGGTTTAAGACACCACCTTCTTCCGAAAGTTCTTCTGGAGGTGTAAAAAGCACATAACGGCTTCTTCAGCCTTTCCTTTGTAATTCTTTTCCAAGAAAGCTTTGAGGTCAGGATCACACTCAACTATTTAGCCTCATTACATGCTTCCAAGGTGATTCCATCTAATTTGGTAAGAACAAACCTGTCTATCTTAGACCTTTTTGTGAACGAGACATGTTCGGTTTTGACGAGATTAACTCCCAGACCGTTGTCCTTTGTCCACGTTGAGAGTATCTTAAGCGCTGATTCAATGAATAATCGCTACCATTTATTAGGATGACAACGTCATCAGCGTAGGCAACCACCTTGATACCCATTCCGTTAAGTGACTCGAGGATCTCATTTATTACAAAATTCCACAGAAGAGGAGAGATCACTCTCCCCTGAGGAGTTCACCTTGTAACTACTTTCCTCGCTTGACCATCACCAGTTTTCGAGTTTATCGCCCTGATTTTCAGCATGTTGCCAGTCCATAAAGTAATCTGTGTGTTTGTGCCTGTATTCTGTAGGGCATTAAGAATTGATGATATTTTGACATTGTTGAACATACCTTCCACGCCAAAAATGGTGTAGTAGAAACTTGATATACTTTTTTTACAGTGATGGTCAGGTTATATGTGTGCTCACTTAAAGTCGAGAATATTAAGAGATCAGATTATCTATTGTAATGTTCTTTGGTTTTCTAGATCGAAAAGAATGTCAAATCCTTCTTTTTATCTTCCAGTTGACCAACAGATCATCGGGTCTAAGCCTCAGATCGAGACAAGTCGATACGGCTGAGACTAAAGGCTCTAGCTGTAAAAATCTGTTTAAAATTGATCGGCTTGTATCTCTTGACCTAAACCGATAGTTTATAATAACTTGTAAAGGAAATGATAACTACAGTTTTGTTGCAGAGACGGACAGGGATTAAGAAAAATTATCAGATATTGAATATAATTTATATTTTGAATGTAACGAGAAATATCAGAAAAAAAAATTATACTTTAAAGAAAAAAAAACTTATACTTTTAAGAAAAAGGTTATAAATTTTTTTCTAAATCATATAAATACAACTAACATGTTCTTTTTTTTCCTTCTTTTCAGGTAAGAAATTGAAAAACTTTTATCCAGAACATCATATTTGTAAGTATGTATTGTACACTTTCTTGTGAATTCGAATCGATTTAACTTAAAATGTATGGATCTGCCATATACTCACTGAAGTGATCACCGGGCACTGCCTTATAGGTTATTAGAGAAAGAAAATGGGACTTATTTCCGATGGCAGCTGTAGAAGGTTCAATGAACCTAACACTGAGGAAACAGTCGAACATATTCTTTGCCACTGTTCTGCTTTGGGAGCTTCGAAAAGGTTTCGAATGTCGACTTAAGGCAAATAGTACAATTCGCGTCACTGAGGAATTATTGTTGCTTCACGATGTATGTGAAGAGTCATTAACTCCGCCATCTCTAACCTAACCTAGATTCCTGTATCCATGGGTTCTCTGTGCATCAATATGACAAACTTTTATAAAAACAATATTGTCAAATAATTACATTTTTAAAGAAATTGATTTGAATAATATAAATATGAAAATGAGTTAGAATATTTGTTTACATTTAAAACTCGTATCATTCCACTGAGCCCCAAGCTGGGCGCCAATCGATAGATATAAAAAAATAGTCTAAGTCTGAAACTTTCATACCGTCCTAGAATAACGGTGTTTAGCTATTGTACCGCAAGTAGTAAATTTCGTCGGTAAAATTTCTAGAGTTTTTTTGATGTGTTACTTCGTGTTTGTAGCGATTGATTTATTTGATTGGTTGCGGTACAATAGCCAAATACCGTCTAGAAGGGTATCGATTGCCAACATTGTTAAATACAAAAAAAAAATGCAAATATGTAGGATTTCAGTACCTCGGAACTCCCATCAATATGATGCACTTTTGTAAAAATGCATGGTCAAACAATTTAATTTTTGAAATAATTATTCGAATTATTTTAAAAATAACTTATAATGTTTTTAAACAGAAAAGAATCCCATCTTTCTGTTGGGCCCCAAGTTGGGAGCCAATTTTTTTGTCATTAACAACATTTTTATAGAACACAAAGATATATGAAAATATGTCAGATTTTTGTATAGACCCACCTTTAAGTGTACCGATCAACTCAGAATCGCTTTTTGAGTCGATTAAGTGATGTCCGTCCGCTTGTATGTGCATGTAAGCGGTGTAAAGTCGATACAAGTCGCAGTTTTTAATCGGTAAAAAGCTTCTATTGGCCCTATAACGAAGCCTATTGAAAATGGAAAAGATGACCCCAAAATAATAGGAAACTGGTCATTTTTGACCCCCCGTTTAACCCTTAAAACCCGAATTTAGTCCAATAAGCTCCCAGCAAAAAAAGTGCGGAGTACTTCTATTTGGAGTGCTTTAAAACTATAACAAATGTAATGAAATACAACAAAAATAACAAAAAACACAAGAAAAAACACACAAACAGTTTTTTCTACTCCATAAAAAGTTATTATTCAGCACTTAACTCATTACCTTCCGCGACACTCCCATACAAAAGTAAGTAGATATTCAATAGATAAGAAGTACTCCGAGATTTCAAACAACTTCCAACCACTTCCACGGAGTAGTTCTTATCTACTGAATATCTACTTACATTTGTATGGAGGTGTCGCGATATGTAATGAGTTAAGTGCTTATTCTGGAGTAGAAAAAACTGTTTTGTGTGTTTTTGTCTTGTGTTTTTTGTTATTTTTGTTGTATTTCATTACATTTGTTACAGTTTTAAAGCACTCCACTGAGAAGTGGTAATGACTTTTTTTGCAGGGCTCAGACAGGTCGATCTTAGATTTTTTTCTATATCTTGTGTATACATTTTAAAGAAATCAGTAAGTTCACACTGCGGACTCTGTGGACTTTCCCTTTAAGATTACAAGAAAACCCTACGATAGAATTCAATTCTGAGGGCGGAATTGAATTCAGGAGGTGTAAATACATAAATATATAGAGAATATTGGGTGTTGCTTCTGGGTCAAAACCTTTTTTGTGGGGCTGTGCCTCTTACCTTATCCTTTACAAATAATATAATTCTCAGGCAGACATATTTTCGACATTCTCACTAATATTTTTTGTTTGTGTATTTTTCTGTTTTTATTGTTGTTATTAATGTAAGTTCCCTTGCTGAGACCATTAAAAACGCGCCATGTCGTCTTGATGATATTGATTTATGATTGTTTAACACAGGAGTAGTGTATAAAAAGGATTAAAATTGCAGGGGAGTAGAACTTTTTAATGTTTGCCTTTGAAGATGTTTTGTTACAAACAATTATGAATATTGAGCCATGTAATACTACTTGTAAAGAAAGGGTATGTGTATTTTTGTAGAATAATTGTAAACCGGTGAGTTGGTTCTTAAAAAAAATCCGTCCATATTTGCTTAAATTTTTTTATACATCTTGATTGCTTTCTCAACAGAAAAAAAAATCGCTACAAGCGATTTTTAAATCTAAGTAGTTTAATAATTTGACTCCCTCCTGCTTAACAAAATTTATAAACTTTTACATACGCTTGCATAATATTGTTTAACAGCACTAACATCCCAGCAAAAACATGGAACAAATTAATAAAATTAATTATAAATTTATTTTTTTTTACTTTGTTAAATAATTTTTTGGCGCCCAACTTGGGGCCTTTGAATTATTAAATCAGGTTTTAATTAATACTAGACATTTGTTTACTGGTAAGACTTCAATTATTTTATGTTTAACTTAAAATAGTGTCATTAGATGATGCGAGATCTTATGGCGCCCAACATGGGGTCTTTAATATTTTTTTTTTCAATATTTATTATTTTTGAACACCAAAATGCTAATTTTATTGCTGGTTTATAGATTCATCTATTTAGACAGCATTTATAACACTGTACTAGATTGTGTATTAATGCTCATATTGTATACCGCTTGAGGCCATATCTGTCTTGTATTTTTTTGCCTGATTTAAGTTTTATTTTTTTTTATGCACTCTTTGCAAAAATTCTGTTTATAAAAATACAGCGATTGGCATACATTTGTTTAATATACTACAAGCCGAACTATTAGTTTGTCTTTACTTACTGAGTATATAGATTTTTTCCGTCTTTCTGTTCAATTTTTATCCACCAGTCCAATGCATAAATCATTGGAAATACCTTAAGGTTTGTAAAATGGCACAGCGAACAAAAAAAAAATACATCGTACATAATTTTACTTATACGTAATATATGAACATTAAACGTCAACGTTGCCATTGTCAGGAAAACTCAATAAAAGAGTTGCCAAAGAAATATTAAATAAATAGCATTAAAGCTTTAAATATCTGTCAACCAGTGGCAAATGGCTATATGTAATTACACATTTAACGTGTAATTTTGTGACACACATTTAATGCCTAATTTATGTGTAAATTTTAAAAATATTTTTTTATTTTTTTTTAATTTGAAATGAGAAAAATTACTTAAAATTATGGAAATTCATTTAAAAAAGTGATATTGTGGTACTTTTTGCCAAAAAGTATTTTAAAAAAATCATAGTACTTACTTAAAAAAGTTACTTTTTGATAGCAAATTAGTACTTTGTTAAAAAAAAGTACCAAAAATTGTGCAAAAATATCACTTTCTTATAAGAAGCAACAAAAAAAGTGCCTAAAAAAATGGTACTTTTAAAAAAAAAAAAAACCTAACTATTACTTTTTAAATAAGTTTCTAAATAGCACTTTTTTATAAAAATTACTTTTATATAAAAGTACTTTTTATAAAGAGTACCAAAAATTTACTTTTTCATAATTAATTTCAAACTAGTACTTTATTATAAAATGTGCTAACTTGAACTTTTTTATAAAATGTACCAATTAGTTCCTTTTTTTATAAAAAGTACCAAAACCCGTACTTTTTGCAATTATTTTATTATCACCTATATAGAACTTTTTCATAAAAAGTACCAAAATAATACTTACTTTTTAAAAGTACTATTTAAAAAAAGCACCGAAAAAGTACATTTTTTTAAAAAATATAATTTTTTATTTTTTTTTTTTTTAAGTTTTTTTAATGTCAAAATAGTGCCTACAAGACATTTTTTAATTTTGGAATGGGAAAAATTACTCAGAATTTTGGAAATTTCTTGCAAAAAAAATCTATTTGGTAGTAGTATGTACTTCTTATTAAAAAATTCCATTAATGCATGCTGTTTATAAAATAGGTACCAAAGTAGTATTTTGTTATAAAAATTGCTATTGTGGTACCTTTTGCCAAAAAGTATTTAAAAAATTCATCCTAGTACATACATACTTTTTATGAAAAAATTACATTTTGGTAAAAAAATTAGTACATTTGGAAACCGTATCAAAATAGTACCTTTCCAAAATTACTATCAAAATAGTACTTTTTCATAATTGGTATCAAACTAGTATTTTTTTTTATAAAATGTGCCAATTAATACTTTTTTTATAAAATTTACCAATTAGTACATTTTTTATAAAAAGTACCACAAACCGTAGTTTTACAATTATTTTTTTTTTAATTACCCACTATATAGAACTTTTTCATAAAAAGTACCAAAGTAATACTTGTTTGTTAAATGTACTTTTTTTTTAAAAAAGTACCGTTTTTGGAATGACAAACAATTACTCAAAATTTTGCAAAAAAATCCCATTTGGCACACTTTAATAAAAAATTCATTACTGGTATATACTTTTTATGAAATAAGTACCAAAATGGTATTTTCTTATAAAAAGTACCACAAAAAATTATTTATTATAAAAAGTGCCACTTTCTTATTATAAAAACACGTAAGAGTGTTAAATTCGGCTGAGCCAAATATTTTATACCCTCCAACATGCAAAAAAAAAATTGCAGGGGCGTTTTATTTTTCTGGGGGGGGGGGGGGGGGGTGGTCGGTAGTGGTAATTGGGGGAGGGGGATATCCTCTTGAAATATATGTTTAAAAATTCCTTCTTATGCATTTTGCACTGAAGAAATAAAAGTTTACCATTATTTAAATAATTATTTTTAGTCCACGCCCACAAAAGAGGGACGAACCAAAAACCGAGAACCATTTTTAATCAAAGTGCATGACTTTACACTTGTTTTAGCATAAAATTTTTGGATGTGTTATATGTCATGTAAAAAAATTTTATTTTTCAGAGGTTACTTTAGTTCTTCAAGGGGGAAGAAAATCGGACCCTCTGGTCCGATTTTGCTCATTTACGAACTTAACCTGCCTAGGAACATTAGACATATTCGTGCCAAATTTCGGGAGTCTACCTCTTCTATTTTGGACTGCATCGTGTTAACTACAGACGGACAGACGGACGGGCATCGCTAGAATGTCTTAGAATGGATCACTGATCATAAATATATATACTTTATGGGGTCCTAGACCGATATTTTGATGCGTTACACACGGAATGACAATGTGAGTATACCCCCATACTGTAGTTGGAGGGTATAATAAGAAAAAATATTTTTTAACAAAATGGAACTTTTTTATAAAAAGCACCAAAATAGTACTTTTTAGAAAAAGTTCCTAAAATAGTACTTTTTATAAAAACTAAAAAAAAAATACTATTTTTTAAATAAAAATACGTTTTGTAAAAAGTACCAAAAATGTACTGTTTCATAATAAGTATCAAAATAGTACTTTTTCCTAATAAGCATCAAACTAGTACTTTTTATGAAATGTACCTAATAGTACCTTTGTAATTTGTAAAAAGTACCAAAATAGGAGTTTTTTTTATAATAATTACCAAAATAGTACTTTTTCATATTAAGTATTAAACTAGTACCTTTTTATAAAAGTACCGTACTTTTTACAACTTTTTTTAAACTGGTATATACTTTTTTTAAAATAGGTACCAAAATGGTATTTTTTTATAAAAAGTACCAAAAATTATTCTTTATTATAAAAAGTGCGAAAATACTACTTTTTTATAATAATAACAAAAAAAAACGTTTAACAATTTGGGATTTTTTTTATAATAAATAGTACTTTAAAAAAATCAAAATAGTACCATTTTATTCAAATTAAAGAAAAAGTACAATTTTTTATATGAAAAAACTTTTCGTAAAAAGTACTAAAATATGATTTTTTTATAATAAGTATCAACATAGTACTTTTTCATAATAAATATTTTATTAGTACTTTTTTATAAAAGTAGCGTACTTTTTACAACTTTTTTTTTAATACCCATATGAGCTTTTTCAAAAAATAAAAGTATTTTTTAAAAAAAGTACTGAAGTAGTATTAAAAAAAACGTTTTTACCAAAATAGTGCTATTTTTAAAAAAGGAATATTTTGGTACTTTTAATGAAAATATTATTTTTTGGTACTTTTTATAAAAAAATACTATTTTGGTACTTTTTATAAAAAATACTATTTTGGTACTTTTATAAAAAAAGTATTATTTTAGTACTTTTTTCAAAAAAATACTGTTATTTACTTTTCTAAAGCACTTTTATTTGTTTGTACTTTTTATATAAAGTAATTTTTGGTTCTTTTTATAAAAAAAATAATAATAACAAATATGGTTTGTTTGTTAAAAAATTTGGTCATTTTTGTTAAAATGTTGCTTCTTAGCATATAGGCTTTTCAGCAGATAAAGATGCATTTTATAATGAGCATAGTTGGAAACCCTTAAAATTCCCATTATTGTCTGTGAAGGAAGTAGTAAGTATGTGTGTTTGTGAATGCATATTTCAAATTTTTGACAGAATATAAGTTTGAGGTTATTTTTGATAATGTTCAGATAAAAATTTTATCATGTATTGGTTTATATTCAACAAAGTTTAAAAATTTAAATTTTTTTAAATAAAAAAAATTGGTTAAAAAATTTTAAATTTAGATTTTAATTCTTAAAATTATTTTTTTTTTTTTTAATTTTTCTGAATAAAATACATTTTAAATTGTAAACCCCATAACATCAGTTTTCCAATCTTAAGAATTATATTCAAAGAAATTAAACTTAAGGATTTTTGTTTTTTTTATTTTGTTTTCTGTTTTTCTACTTAAGTATAGTATGATGCATGAGTATGAGTACATATTTAAATCCTTAGGCATATTAAATAAAAACAAATGCTGTGAACAATAGAAAATGAGTATGAAATTGTTATATTTTTTTTTTTATACGCAAATTCTTTAAAAGATACTGGCTATGGTGGCGATGTTTGTTGGGGTTTGTTACACTCAAACAAAGTTGTCAGTAATTATTACTCTCATTTTTTCACTTCTTGTTCTTAATCGTTTTTAAGTTGTGATAACTGATTGAAACTGCTGGTTGTTATGTCTGATAAAATAAGCCCATTACTGACAATTTTTTTTGAGTGTATGCCTCGTTTATTTTATAACTAAAAAAAAAATAATTTCGGCAAAGTCCTACAATTTTTACCAACAAAAATTACCAACATAAACAAATTTTAAAACAGAAAAATATTTTTTTTTGTTTGAGAATATCATATAGTAGTTAGTAAAGAAAAATTACCTCGAGCCAGAATAAATATTTTTAAAAATTTTTATTTTTCAAATAAAAATTTATCAGAATTCTTTACTGACAAATTTTTTTAAGTGTTCCATGTGCATGTTCAAGCGGCAACATCACGTTTTGTTTTATACTATTAAGTCTACGAATACATTAAAAGAAATTGTTACAAAGTTTTATTGTGTTTTTTTTTCTGTCTGTCTGTTGTTTTTTATTATTTTGCAAAAAGAAAAAAATATTTTTATTTTAGATCCTACCCAAAAGATATGAGGTATTTTGAGTTTTATGATTTCATTTGGAAATTAACCTTGGAATGAAAGATAGTGAGTTAAAAACTTGTAAAGACCTCTATATTCTGAAGATGGGTTTAAAAGACTCTAAACAATTAAAACAAGTGAGAGTGTTAAACTCGTCAATTTACGCACTTAACCTGCCATAAGACACATTCGCGCCAAATTTCAGGTGTCTAGCTCTTTTATTTTGGACTGCATCGTGGCTTCTACAGACTGACGGACATAAGGACATTCATAGAACGCCTTAGAATGGATCATTGTTTATTAATATACATACCCAGTCAGAAAAATACAAGCAGGCCAAGGTTGCCAACCCGATTTACAAGTAACACTGTTCAGTAACAAAACCAAAATGATATCACCAAAAAGTGTCTTGGCCGATATGTTTTTCTGATGTTGGGACACTTTTGGAAAAACGAAAAATACTGTACATTATTAGTAGGGCAAGTACTTTCATGAAAATGCATATTTTTACTCCGCACTCTAAACATATCTTAAATTAAATATCTATCCGAATCAATAAATTTGCAATAAAATGGCATCGATTTGTAGTTGCATATTTTTGTATAAATACATATTTTCATATAAATTGCAATTTTTTTAATTTTCGTCAACATTTTTTTAAAAAAATCATTTCAAAAACCATTTCAAAAAAATATTTTCTTATAGAAATGATATTCTGAGACAGTTTTTATAGAAATTTGTTTCTGAAAATAAAATTTTTAGATTCTTAAAAAAAGCTTTAAATTTAAAAATTTCTTACAGGAAAATGGAAAGAAAAGCGTATACAAAAATTTTTATTATTCTCCAGGTCAGATTGGTATTGAATTTTAGCGAAATTTGCACAGTAGTTAAGAAGTTATGAACAAATCCGTGAAACTAAGATTGGTTTTATCTCGAATTCATGTGTTGGGTAAAACGATTTACACGTTTTAATACACTCAAAATAATTACTTTGTTAAATACTCTGTAAAATGACTGTAATCTCAATTCGACAGATATTTGACAAAGTTATCTGTCGAAATACAGATTTTAAGAAAATACTTTGTATATATTTTCTTGTGACTGAAAATCAAAATTTTGTAAAATTGAAGTTACTCGTTAAAAAACTCGTAATTTTCACAAAAATAAAAAAGTAAATTTACAATTTGAAAGCATTAAAGCGGGCAAATTTAACAAATTTTTAATTAATAAAATGGATTTAACTAAATTTACAGAGTTTTTTTTTGTAAAATTTTGAAATCGTAAAATGCATTTAACTAAAACTTTGTAAATTTACCGAGCTTTTTTGGTCAAATTCTTTTCGGTTTTATCATTATTTTAAAGATAATTCTGTAAATTTACAGTTTTTTTTTTATCGAAATCATTTTACAGAGTTTTCTTCGTAAAATAACAAAAAATCTTGCTGGTTGGAAATCTATGGTATTTTCTGCTGGCTCAGCAGAGTTTCTCTGTAATTTAACAGAGTGATTATTTTGAGTGTAGAGATTGGTACCCACAAAAATATTTTACAAAGTATTTTTGGGACTCAAATATTTTTTAAACTCAAAAAAATTTTACACCTAAAAAATATATATTTTTTTTTTTCAAAAATTACTGAAGAAGTATTTGACTTCAAAAAATCAAATAATACAATTTATATCAGAAATATTTTTCGACTTCTAAACAAAATTTGTACATTAAAATTTTTTATCACAAAATGTGTCAATAAAAAAATATTTTCTAATTAAAAGCTGAGTCCACCCAAAAAAAACATTTGTTTAATATTGTAGAGGGCATTAAATATGTTAATACAGCTCCGTTTTAGTAAAAGCAGTTAATTTTTAATACATATTTTTAATTTTAAGGTGCATATTTTTGAGTTTTAAGTGCATATTTTTGATTTTTAGAGGCATATTATAGGCACATACTTTAGATTTTTAGATGCATTAAAGTACTTGACCTAATTATTAGTAATTAATTTTTATTTTCTGATTAATTTTTATTAATAAATAAAAATTGTTTTATTCGACCTTTAAAATATTATATTTTGAGTAGGTTTATTCTAGCTCGAGGTCATTATTTCCTGTACTAATTACAACTATGATATTCTAATAGAATAATTTTCAAGAAAATTATTTTTCTATTTTAAATTTATTTATGTGGGTCATTTTTGCAAGACCTAATCGACATGTGTTTCGGAATTTGTTAGATTCCATCGACACGTGTTTCGGAATTTGTCAGATTCCATTGTCAAGATTATTTAGCAAAAATATAAACGATTTACTACAAAGTAGCAAACGAGTCTAATGACAAATCGCTTGTTCACAAACTAAAATATTAATACATATTCGACTCTATCCACAATGGGAATAAGAAAGACGAAGAAATTGTACTATACTAGTAAGGCAAATTGTACTATAATATTTTTGTTGGTTATTGACAATCGTTGCTAAATAATCTTGACAATGGAATCTGACAAATTCCGAAACACGTGTAAAAAATTCACATTTCTCGGTCCCCGACCGATATTTCGATGCGCTACAAATGGATTGACAAAGTGAGTTTACCCCAATACTGTGGTTGGAGGGTACAAAAATTTATAACATTTTTATTTTGAGTAAAAATATTTTTTTTATTAATACTCATTTATTTTATTAATACTTATTTATACTCACTTTGTCATTCCGTGTGTAACGCATCGAAATATCCCAGTTGGAAAATGTGTCACTGAGGAAATTTCCACAGTGATTCCTTGAGGAAATGTCTTCAGGTTCTGACAAATCATGGGCAACCCTTGATGACATGTCCTAACAGTGTCAGCACTGAATGTTTGCTTTAAGAGTGTGGACAATTCCTCTAAGACGTCTAAAAGGAAATGTCTTCAGAATAGAAGTAGAATTTTAAATCTGGGCAACTCTTCAATTTCCAAGAAAAAGATGGCAATATTATCGACTTAATTAAAATAAAATCAAAATCTAACAAGTAGAATAAAAGTTTTAAATAGACAAACAATTTTAAAAATAATGTTTGGAACAAGTGGTTAGGTGTGGGACTAATAAACTGAAGGTTCCAGGTTCAAATCCAGTTGGGACTAAAAAAGGCGAAAAGTTTTTTCTAAATATGAGAAAGTTAATTTATAAAGGAAAATGGATAAAAGTAAAAACTAAAGGAACTACGAAATTTTTTTGTATTTTCGCATGACCTATGTCAGACATTTCCCCAAAGAAGTCTTAGGTGACATGTCCCCGGAAGGTCAGCCCTGACCACTGCTGACGTTGAGTGAGGACATTTTGAAAATTTGTATGAAACTGTCCTCAACCCAGTACATAGAGATGTCTTGTGGATGTCAGGTGTGACTCTGACGTGTCATCGCTCCGTCACTGAGGATGGCTCGAGGACGTTCCCAATTGGGATTGGTCGGGGACTCTATAAAGTATATATATTAGAGCAATGGTTCCCAACCTTTTTTGCGACATGTCCCACTTTTCAGCTAAAAAAACCAAAATGTCCCCCCTACTCACACAAAAAACGCGAATTTTACATTTTGTAAAACGCAACGCGCTGCGTTGTCAAAATTTCAATACAATTTGTTGTTGTTACAAAAACAAATTACACAGATATTTTGACAACGCGGCGCGTTGCGTTTTATAAAATTAGGGGGTAAGTATACGCCTTAAACAGTGTTCAAGCAATTATTATTATAATTATTATAAAAGTTCATCAACTTCAAATGTGTGTAAAAAAATCTAGCGCTGAACTAAAAAAATCCTTGAGGATTTTGTTATGGAATATGTCACCTTTCATTTGATTTTGGTTTCATTCCATGTCTGTCTGTCTGTAGATGGCACGATGCAGTCCAAAATTAAAGAGCTAGCCTCCTGAAGTTTGGCACGAATATGTCGGTTCAAGGGGTAAAACTTCCCTCTTGAGGAAATTAGCCAACCTTTGAAAATTTTTTTTACGTGTTTTTGTATTTTTGTTAAACATATGAAACATTTTTATGCACGAAGAATTTCAGAGTCCTGCACTAAAACCGAAGGAATTAAAATAAAATAGTTTAAATAATGATAAAATTGTTTAACTTTAGTGCAAAAAGCATAATAAATTAATTATTAATTTTTTTCGCGAGGGGCAGGTGTCCTTTATAAGCCTCCCCAAAAAAAAACACCACTTTAATTTTTTTAACATGTTGGAGGGTATAAAAGATTTGGCACAGCCGAATTTTACACATTAACTTATTTATTTTATTGTTAGATTTTTGTTTACAGACGTTTGAAGTGATTTTAAAAATCCCCTGTTGTGCCCTTATTGGACATGTTGGTATACCCAGTATGAATTTCTCTGCAATCGGTCCAGTACTTACTGAATGGCCGAATTATTAAAAAAAAAAAACACTGTGCACCGTTGCGTATGATTGTTATTTAAAGTCAATTGCAAAATCAAGTATACGCCTCTTGTACATTAATTTAAGTAATTATAATTAAAAAAATAGTTCACCAACTTCAAATGTGTGTAAATAAAAAAATCGCACTAAAATCATTTGCTTTTGGTTTCATTCCATTTCGATTTTTGTTGTTGCACTGTTTTATTTATTGTTAATCAAAAAATTAATATAATTATTAAATATTTTTTCTACTCAAGTCGTCTTACACCGAAAGTACTTTAAATTGTCTACTTGCATATGATTCTATGAAAAGCCTAGCAATTTCATAACAAAAATCCATATTTAAAGACAGAAAAAAATAATAAAATTTTAAAAACAACGAAAAAGTTTTTCGCTTTTTTTTTATTTAAAAAAATAAAAACACGCCAAAAGTTTTAAAGTAAAAAGTTTACAAAAACAAAATTCTATTAAAAAACAAATTTTTAAGAGACACTTTTCATGATTAGACAACATTGCGACGCCTCTACTACACAGAAAAAAATATGTTCAACAATTTTATAATATCTTGTTTAAATTATCACTTGTTTAAATTTCAAAAAAAATTTGAGTAAGTTTTTAATTGACACAATTAAAAATTTATTCAAACAATTTTTAAAAAAAATTTAAGTAAATAATTTAATAAAAACTTAATAGTTTTTTTTTTCAATTTTTATACTCTCCAACTACAGTATGGGGGTATACTCACTTTGTCATTCCGTGTGTAACGCATCAAAATATCGGTCTATTACCCCATAAAGTTATATATTTTTGATCAGTGATCGATTCTAAGACATTCTAGCGATGTCCGTCCGTCCGTCTGTCCGTCCGTCTGTAGTTAACACGATGCAGTCCAAAATATAAGAGCTAGACTCACGACATTTAACACGAATATGTCTAATGTTCCTAGGCAGGTTAAGTTCGCAAATGAGCAAAATTGGACCAGGGGGAAAAAGTTCCCCCTTGAAGAACTAAACCAACCCTTGAAAAATATCACTTTTTTACATGATTTTTTGTGTTTTTGTTTAACAAATGCAAAATTTTTATGCTACAAGAAGTTCAAAGTCCTAAATATGGACCCTGAGAATTAGAAAATTTCGTTTTTTTTGGTCCGCCCCCACCCCCTTTCTATGGGCGTGGAATAAATTATTTTTTTTTTTTTTTAATTATGATAAACTTGCATTTCTTTAGTGCAAAAAGCATAAGAATGAATTTTTAAACACATGTTCGAGAGGAAATTTGCCCCCCCCCCCCAAAAAAAAAATAAAACGCCCCTGCAATTTTTTTTTTTTTGCATGTTGGAGGGTATTAAAGATTCGGCACAGCCGAATTTAACACTCTTACTTGTTTTTTATACTCTTAGTTTTTAGAATTCTCATTTAGTTTAAAGTTTTTTGTATATGTATTAGAGTGTCCCTTATTTTGGAAATGTTGGAAATCTTGAGACGGTACCCGCTCATTTTTTTCCTTTTGACTTAAAAATAACTCAGGAAAAATTTTACGCCCCTAGGACCACGCCTTCCCTACGCGACGGGCCCTTAAAGAGCGGGGCCTAAAAAATCATTTTTCCATACAAACCAAAAAATTTTTTTTTTGATTTTTAATTTTTTTGTTATTATTTATTATATTACTTGGTTTGCTTATTCACAACAAAAAATTTGATTTTGGTGGGATAAGTCTTTCAGCGCTAAAAAATTTTTCGCAAAAAAAAATTTTGAGCCGCCGGGGTCCTACAGTAAAAAATTTTTAAAAAATATTTTTTTTTAGTTTTGACCAGCAACGGTTTTAGCTGCTATGTTGCTTTAAATGATATATATTCATAAAAAAATATTTTTTGTATCTGTGACATCTTAATCGTGTTCTAAAAAAGGGTAAAAAATGCATTGATGATTTTTTTCGATACACGATAAAAATGTCACAAATATGAATAATATTTTTTTTGGAATATATATCATTAAAAACAACATAAAAACTAAAACCATTGCTTTTCAAAACTAAAAAAAAATATTTTTTAAAAATTTTTTACCGTAGGATTCCTACGGCTCAAAATTTTTTTTTTCGAAAAAGATAAAGATGTCACAGATATGAATAATTTTTTTTTTGGAATATATATCATTTAAAGCAACATAGCAGCTAAAACCGTTGCTGGTCAAAACTAAAAAAAAATATTTTTTAAAAATTTTTTACTGTAGGACCCCGGCCGCCCAAATTTTTTTTTTGCGAAAAATTTTTTAGCGCTGAAAGACTTATCCCTCCAAAATCAAATTTTTTGTCGTGAATAAGCAAACCAAGTAATATAATAATTAATAACAAAAAAATTAAAAATCAAAAAAAAATTTTTTTGGTTTGTATGGAAAAATGATTTTTTAGGCCCCGCTCTTTAAGGCCCCGTCGCGTAGGGAAGGCGTGGTCCTAGGGGCGTAAAATTTTTCCTGAGTTATTTTTAAGTCAAAAGGAAAAAAATGAGCGGGTACCGTCTCAAGATTTCCAACATTTCCAAAATAAGGGACACTCTAATATGTATATAAAAGTTTTATCTCATCTTTATGAAATTTTTCTATGTCTTTAAAGCTAAAATATATTTGGTAGAAGTTTGAAAAAATATTTTTTTTTTGTAAAAAAATGTGAAATTTTTTAAACTTTATAAAAAAATAATTTGATAAAGTTTGAGTAAAGTTTTAATTGTGGCAATTAAAAATTTACTAAAATTTGTTGGCATATAATTAATAAATTTTTATTAAAAGTTTATTCAATATTATTAATTCATTTACTGGTGCAAAATTGATCAATTTTTTACTCAATAGAATAAAAAATTTCTCAAAATTTATTTTTTTATTTTTTTCTGTGTACTTCTCTTAATACATTGTATTACAAACATAGATAGATATTTTGATCTACAAGGATTAAATATGAAATAATAGAATTTTCCGTATATCCCTGAGGGAATTTCGGTACTTTTGTTTTTTGGCGGCATAAGTGTGGGGTATGCCACTGTTAGTGTATGAAGTGACTGAAGTTAATATGTATGTGAGTGAATAATACAATCTTTTATGTTTTACACAAGAGACTTGTAAAAATTCGTATCTTTAAAGATTAAGTTATACGTTTTACCCACAAAAATAAAAATAAAAAATTGAAAATTTTCTTGTCTTTTGAAGGGAGGGAGTATTAAAGCAACATGTTTTCTTTATGGAATGTTTTTCAAGTTTTTATATGTATGTATGAAAAACTAAATTATGTGCACACAAATTTTTTTCAGGGGGGTTGCTGTTGTTTTTCCTTTGGATGATTTTCTTCATGTTTTCCTTAAAAGGGGAGACAAAAACGCATTAAAAACAATGAAAGGATTTGACACGAAAAAATTGTAAATTCATAAAGTGCTTTTTAATATATATTTACGTCTCTAAAAATTCTGTCTAGAAGTTGAAAATTCTTTAAAAACAAAAAATAAGATGAAACTAAATTTTATTAAAGATTTTCAGAAATTTTATTTACTTTAATTTTGTACTTATTATTTGTAACTCAATTTCCTTAAATGATTTTAAATTAAAAAATCTTCAATGTTTTTATTAAATTAAAAAATTCTTTAATATTTTAAAAAATGGGCACGTTTCATTTTAATCACCATCACTATAATCATTATTATTTTCTATCTTTATAGTTTCTATTGAAATTCTTCAAAATACGTAATTGCTCTTATTTTATTTGATTTCATTATTATTTTTTTCTTTCTTATTGTTAATTAATTTCACATATTCTTCAATCACGTGTTAAGACATATGAGTTTATCAAAATAATAAATTCCCTTGGAAGTTTAATACATTTTTAATAAATATATCTATTGTACAGTGTAAGGCATATAAATTTAAACAAATTTTAAGAACAATTAAAATAAAACAAGTAATAAAATAAATTCTGAACATTTCAGGAATGTTTGAAGTTCTACAAAAAATCAGAAAGAATTAAAAAAATAATTAAAATACGGAAAAATAAAAAAATCCAATAAAATTAAAACAAAATCTACCAATTCTGAAAATTCTGAAAAAATCCAGAAAACATAAAAAATTCTAGCTTTTATTGCAAAAGTTCAAAAAAAAAGCTCGTGGAACTATTGACAAATTGGGCAAAAAGCTGGCTAAAAAAAATTATACAAAAATCGGAAAATTTAAGAAACAATTTGGGAAAATTTAAAGAATACATAAGTAAAAAGAAAAACAAGTAGAAAAGTTAAATTCGACTTGGCCGAATCTATGAATACCCTCCACAATGCCCATTTTCAGTGATAATAAATTTTTTAACGTGAAAAAAATAACAGTTTTGATTAGAAATATTTTATTTTGTTTAAAAAAAATTTTTTTTAGTAATTTTTGAAAAAAAAAAAAAAATAATTTACTAATTTTTTTTTTGAGTATAAATTTTTTTTGGGTGTAAAATTTTTTTCGGGTGTATTTTTTTTTTTTTTGTTTTGGTATAAAAATATTTTTGAGTGACAAAAATACGTTGTAAAATATTTTTGTGACTTACCAATGTTTTTAAAACAGGTTTAACGGGTTTTCAACACGTGAATTTTAGGTGAAGTAAATCTGAAATTCACGGTTTTGCTAATAACTTTTGAACAACTGGACCGATTTGGCTGAAATACAATACGAACCAGCTCAGGGGAACGACAAATATATATGCCAAGCTTCAGCATCCTCAGAATTGAGATTAGAAAGTAATCTTGTTTTTTATATCGTAAATTCGCGAAAAATCCTTGCCGAAATTCACTCTTTTGCTCATAACTTTTGAACCACTGCACCGATTTCGCTGGATTGCAATACCAACCTGACCAGGTAAATGTCCAACATATATGCCAAACTTTAGGAACCTCCGTAAAGTCTTTCAAAAGTTAGCGTGTTGTCAACAGACAGGCGGATGGACGGACGGATGGACGGACGGAAAACGCGTTTAAAGTTACAATTACTGGTTGTTCATTGAAAATGGCCGGTACATAGAAAATGTAATAATTACGTATTTTCTTCTCAAATGATGAGTTTTAGAGATATAAATACGAATTTTTGACACAATATAAAGCATCACATTTTTTGAGTTATGACACTATACAAGTAAATGAGCGATATATATACCCTCTATCACTAGAGGGGAGGGTATAACAAGTTTAAAAATTATTGCTTTAAAACTAAACAAGTTTGAAAAGCATTGGCATTTAAGATGAAACCAATCTGAAAGTCAGGGTTTTGCTTATAACTTTTGAATCACTAGACCGATTGAGCTGAAATTCAATGCCAAACAGACCTGGGGAACGGCAAAGATACATGGCAAGTTTCAGTAGTCTCATTGTTGTCTTTCGAAAGTTATCGTGTTTTTTGTCTCGTAAATTCGCGAAAACCCTTGCCGAAATTTACACTTGAACCACTGGACCGATTTGGCGGGATTGCAATACCAACCTGACCCGGTAAATTACCAACATATATGCCAAACTTCAGTAGCCTCTGTAAAGGCTTTCAAAAGTTAGCGTGTTTTCAACGGACATACAGACAGACAGACGGACGGACGGACATCGCTAGATCGACTTAAAATTGATCGAGGATCATGAATATATATACATACTTTATGGGGTCCTAAACCAATATTTCGATGTGTTACAAACGGAATGACAAACTTATATATACCCTCTTTCACTGGAGTGGAGGGTATAATAAATAAAGACAAGAAAAGACAATGAACAGTGCTGATTTTTGCCTGGCCGAATTTTTAATACTTTCCAAAATGTAAAAACGAGCTTTGAAAATAAAATTAAAAAGAGTTTATTCTAGTTCGAGGCCTTTTCATTTTCCACATAAGGAATTATCATAAGTGCTTATATTCTTACTTTCTTTATTAGCATCATTAAATGAAAGTTGACATTTTGCATAACAAACCCCTCAAAGTTTTTTTTTTTATTTCAGCGCTGGATTATTTTTTTTTTTTTTAAGTTAGTGATTTTAAAGCATTTAAAGTTTTTGTGTACTAAAACTATAGTACCCTCTGGTGGTGCCCTTATTGGACATCTTATGTCCAAACTTAAGTTCGAAATTACGTTAGCTATAAGCGGTATGAATTTCGCTGCAATCGGTCCTGTACCTACTTACTAAATAGCCAAATTATTCAAAATAATCTACTGTGCACCGTTGCGTATGATTGTTATTTAAAGGCAATTACAATATTAAGCATACGCCTTATACAAAAACGGAAAAACGGATTTTTTTTTGTTTTTTGAGAATTGTTCCCATTTGTTCAAAAGAATCTATATGAAGATTTTATATATGTCGAAAGGTTTTTTGAAGAACTATCCAATGTCGTATCGGCCTTGTCCAAACTCGATTTAGCTAGGTTAGATATTGTCAAAAAAGTACAAACGTGGGGTAGTTTAAATGCGGTGAATATACGTACGACCGCCAAAATTATATATAATAATCTCTATTAAAATTTATCTGACCAGTATTTTTGCGTTTGGCGATTTTCCCGAATGCCCATATTTTTCCATCAGGTGGCAACCCTTTTTTAAATTTGAAATTGGGCAGCTAAAAAAAAATAGGTAACTCTTATTTTTTTCCTCTCATTCCGATATTCAAGTTTCAGGACAATTGGTGGGTGCCCTCTGAAAGACCTCCATTGTAAGTTAAGGGGTTCAAAAACTTTTCAAGAAATATTAACATGAATCGCGAACTAGTTCGAATATCGTCAAATGCAAAAATGAACTAATAATTGTTAAATTTTTCTTACATTCTCCCTATCAATTATGCACAAATAAAGCCAACTAAGACTATGCTAAAATGTATATTTACAAGTTTCATAGTTTCATAGATTAAATTTTCCAGCAAAATAATTAATTTATCAAATAATTGACATTGTTAAATTGATCTACATAATTTTATGTATAAACTAATTTCATATACGCTTTATGAACATTCTCTGACTCTTTCTCTATTAATGTTAGACAAATAAGAACATTTTAACAAAAAAAAAAAAAACAATTATAAATTAATAAAACATAATTGCAAAACATGAAATTTATTGTCAGATAAATTTAATTGTATGAAATTTGTAACATTTACAAAAGTTTACATACTCAGTCAGTCAGTCACAGGCACTTATGCATTATTTGTTTGTATATGAAAACGTTTTATATAACAAAAACTGACAATTAATATGTATGTTTACTTACACTCGAAAAAAAATTAATTAGTAAAATTACTAATTTTCTTCTGCTAAGATGAGTTAGTAAATGTTCAACCAAAGTTTCGCTGAAATAAGCGTTATACCAAAGTTAATTTAAATTCATTAACAAAATAAATTCATTCTACTAAACTTTTACTAATTTTTCACTATTTTTTAACTAAATGTTAGTACATTTACAGTTTTTTTAATACCAACACGAATAAACTAATATTTACTAAAGTTTTTTGTAAAATTTATTTGAGAAATACAAATGCATTCTACTAAGTTTTCATCTAAAATTTACATTTAAATTTTTTTGTTGGTTTTAAATTACTAAATATTAGTGATAAGATGTTCTAACTTTGGCAATTAAAATTGTGGATTCGTAAACAAAAAATTCTTCTAAGTTTTAAATTTTTGAGTGTATATAGAAAAACCACAATATCCTCATTATATCCTGCAGTTGTTTCATACACACTCAACTACATACAATGATTTGCCTATTTAAGTTGTAGTTTTGTGTGTATTTATTAATAATTTTCAAAGACACAAATACATAGAAATGCAGCACACACTGTTTTATCATGAACAAGGATTCATGTATTGTGTTTTGTTTTGTGAAATACAAAAGTACAATTAATCCTTACTTTCATTTAAATATGAACACAATACAACTATACAACTAAATTATAACAATGTTACCACCCAATAAACAATTTTAAACATTTTTGGTATTTCTTTTAAATTTAAATATCGTTAAACGGATCGGCTGAGATTTGATTTATTGAGAAGAAAGTATAGACAAAAAAATAAAAATTTGAATTTTAAATTTTTTGCAATATTTAGATTTTAATCATAATGTGGGAGGGTGAGGAAATTTTTGATTTTCACGAACATTTTATACAGTTATTTTGACACCCAATAGACCCTTTTTGCACCCCTTTCAGTTCAAACAAAAAATAATAGTATTTTTTAAAATGTCCCCAATGTCATGCCAGCAGTTGGTCAGGAGTGTCCACCAGTATCGACGGGCAGCAACAATCCGTTGAAACAACCGCTGACCAGCTGCTGACATGTCATTGGGGACATCTTGAAAAATTGTATGTGGATGTCAGCAATTTTATAAAGGGAGAGTCAGCAGTATGTCAAGGGCGATTTTGTTTGCCGACTGGGAGAAACCGAGATGTCAGGTTCTACACGTTTCCCCACCGATTAAAAGCCATTTCTCACACATTCATCAGCCAATTCGTTCCCAGCAACCCCACTATGTTCAGGGACCCAGAATAGCTTGATTGTGTGCTGATTGATTTGAAGAAGGGATTCCTAACTATTCCCGATTTTCCACATTCTAAGGCCTTTAGAGCTGCAAGAATATTCATGAAAATGTTAATGACGCTAGGACGAAAGTCCCTTGTCATAATCAAATGACAGATTGACGGCTTTGTCAATTGCAAGTACATCAGCCTGGAAAACACCACATTTATCCAGAAGTCTAAATGAGTTCCCGATTTTGAGGCATTCAGAGTAAACTCCCGCACTCGTACCCATCCATCTTTGATCCATCCGTAAAGATTGAGATCGCATTCTCTGTTATAACAGAGTTTTCCGCCCAAGAGCGTTGCTTAAGCATTTGCGACTTTCTTAACCTGAGAGCCGATTTTGCTGCTGTGTTCTTGACGTAAATATCCGCTAGCGGAATGTTTAGTATTACTTCCAGGCTAGCCTGGGGTGCTGATCTAATAGCACCTGTGATACCCACACACGCCAGTCGTTGTGTAAATTGCAGAGATATGATTTCTTATCTACTGCTCCCCACCACACAAAGGCACAATAGGTAAGTATTGGTCTAACAAGGGAAGTATCTCAACCCTTATAAACCGATTTGCCTGAAACTTAAAATATATATAAACGAGACGATTTTAAGGTTGGGGTGTCTCAGCTTATCGGCCATATCAGTGTTTCAAAATTTCGTTGTCCCCTTATGAAACAATGTGCACCTCCGGGAAAATTTTGATAACTCCCGAACTTACCGGAATATCCTCTAGAGAAAAAATGCGTGTCGACTTAAATTTAATAAAGATTATTTCGTATTCATATGGACATTGTAGGACTATGTCTTCATATAAATACCCCCCAAAATTTACACATTTTCATAAAAAAGTATTTAGCGAAGCCAAACTTTTGCAAGGTTATGCCCCCGTTGAATAGGCATTAAAAAAACCTTTCTTCTCATATGTAAACATCATATAGTTTCTTAGAAAGAAATGGCTGAAAAATTCAAAAAAGATTTTTTTGCCATTCTTTTACCCATATTTTGAACCCCTAAATCTCCGATATGGCCGATAAGCCGAGACACCCCAACCTTAGGATTGTCTCTTTTATATTTATTTTACGTTTCATGCAAATCGGTTCATAAAGGTTGAGATACTTCCGTTGTAAGTATCGTACCATACATCCAGTGTATTTACGGTTTTAGACTTCTGCCGGAAGTTTTTCTGCAGGTGTAAAAAGCACATAACGAATTTTGTATCCTTTCCTCCAGGATTACACCCAGGTATTTGGCCTCATTAGATATATCCAGGGAGATTCCATCCAATTTGGGAAGAACAAGCCTGTCTATCTTAGTCCTTTTTGTGAACAAGACGAGTTCGGTTTTGGCGGGATTAATTCCCAGACAGTTGTTCTTTGCCCACGTTGAGAGTATCTTAAGCGCTAATTTCTTGAGTTCGCTAATCGTTGGTAAAAGCTTACCTTTTATTAGGATCACAACGTCATCAGCGTAGGCAACCACCTTGATACCTGTTCCGTTAAGTGACTCCAGGATTTCATTTATTACAACATTCCACAGAAGAGGAGAGATCACTCCTTCTTGTAGACTGCCTCTTGTAACTACTTTTCTCGCTTCACCATCACCTATCTTCGAGTTAATTGCCCTGCTTTTCAGCATGTTGCCCATTCATAAAGTAATCTGTGCGTCCGTGCCTGTATTCTGTAGGGTATTTTCACGTCCGGAAATGATGCCAAAACATACTCTTTTTTGTGAAGAGTATACTCAATCAGCTCGACAACATCACTTAAAACCTTTTCATCAGACCTAACTTTAAGATAAGCGTGCTGAAATTGTCTGATGTGAGGGACATCCACCAGTCTTTCCAGTGTTTTCAATTAAAACGATGACAGACTGATAGGTCTGTAATTCTTTGCGGTATTGTGGTTTACCTTTCCTGCTTTGGGAAGACCACCCTTACCTCCCTCCATTCGGAGGGCTTATACCCTGATACCAACCTACCCATAAAGATACGTGGTAGCCATGGCATGCTACCACGTATCTTTATGGGTTAGTCCGGCACACTTCTGCAAGAGTGCCGGACTTGAAGGAGCGAATCGCCCACGTTATCCTGCGTTCGTCCACCATTGTTCTGATGAATTCATTTACCGGAATTGTAGTTGCTGAATGCAAGGGAATGTCTTTTTCACCTTGTTCTGCAACCCCGAAAACGGGTATTCATCAGAAGTTCAATGGTTTCCTGACTGCTTTCAGCAAATGATCCGTCTGGTTTATTAAGAAATCCTGCTACACTGGGGGGGGGGGTTTGGAAAGAACTTTACGTAGTCTCGCAACTTCCGTAGTTCCCTCCAATTCCCCACATTCCGGGTTTCCTTTTTGAAAGCAATAAAACTTAGATGATAGTTCTCCCAGTCTTCCATCGTGTTATATTTAATTGCCTTATTGAAGAGTTCCCTACTTTATGTTCTTAGAAGCTTGAGTTTCGACGTCTACAATGGGTGATGGATCTTCTTGGGAGGCAAGCGCTCTGGCCAGAATTTAAGATAAGCTTCTCGAAGGGTGTTTTTCACTAAGGGTAACTCTTTAATTTGTTTTTTGTTTTTTTCCGCTGGAGGATCCTACACTCAAATAAAAAGACTTAACTTAAACTTTGGAAAAATTTTCTTCAAAATAGTTTATAAATTTTCCCACAATTTAGTTAAATTTAACTAAAAGTTGGGAAATTTTCTTAAGTGTTGGAAAAAAATTTAAGCTTATGTACTGTTAAATAGTCCATTATTTTCCTTAAATGGAATTCCCAAATACATGGAAGAAATTCTTAACGCCAAAGAAATTTTCCCTAAATATATGAAAAAAATCTTTATTTTTAAGACATATTCCTCTTCTTTAGTTTTAGGACGTAATTTTCTACCAATTAGTTTATTTTCTTAGATTTGAGGAAGTTTTTTCCACTATTTTAGTAAAATTTTAATAACTCGGGCAATTTTTTTTTTTTCAAAAACTTAAAATGGCGATATCTCGAAAACTAAGCCAGATAGAGCCAAATGGAGGCCATTTTTGATTCTTTGAATATCCATAGTATCGCCGGTCCTTTTAACATGTGTGGACCCCAATGGGTCCTAACTCGGTAAATAATGCCAACATTATTAGCCCTTAACACGGCGAACAAGGGCGCCAAATACCGAAAAGCTCTTCGAGTAATAGTTTTAAAGTTATCGAGTTTTTAAAAATTATGGATCAAAAAATAAGAAGATTCTTAAGGAACCCAATTGGGTCTTTCGTGGTCTGAACCTATCGGTCCGAACCCAATGGGGCCTTCACCCAATCGGGTCCTCAAATGTGTATGAACTAGATTGAAAGAAAATTTTTTTTGGAGTGTACATTTCGAATTTTAAAGCTCAAGTGAAATTTAGATAAACCCAATTAAAAGTCAAAAAATCCCAAACAAAATTCAGAAATCCTAATTGAAATTCAATTGGACTTTTCTGAATTTCAATTGGGCTTTTCTGAATTATAATAGCACTTTTCTGAATTTCAATTGGGCTGTTCTGAATTTCAATTATGATTTCCGGCTTTACTGAAGATAAATTGGGATTTCTGAATTTCAATTGTAATTTCTGAATTACAATCGATATCTTTTCTGAATTAAAATTGGAAAAGGTGTAGTCTTATCAGCGAGACTGTTAATCGAAATTTCAAGTATCCGTAGATCTCTCGATCCAGTTCCATTTTAACCTGTATTTCTTTTCAAAAATTGTCTACTGGTTTATTTTTATATTGTCTCAAAAGTTTTGCCTGTATTGTCTGTGTGTGTGTGTGTGTGCAAATCTCTAAACTAGCTTATGCTCTAATTAATCTTTTATACTAAAAAAGTTTTACTAACTCATTATTTAAATAAATTTAGTTGTGTGTAGGTACATCTTACACTATAGACTACACGATTCCAGCTATCACCACAGTCATTATTCTCATCAACAGTTGCTTTAATATATTGTCTGTCTGTCTGTCGCTCCTTTTTTGAGATTTATATGCAAAAACACACACCCAGTAGCAGCAGTGGTAGTAGAAGTATCGTAACTGTAGTTCATCCTTGTACATGATTGTAAAATATTTTAGACAAGTACCGAGTACTTGTTGTTCTATAATTTTTTTTTGTTAATATTCTATGAGTGCGTTAACAGAGATTTAAAATAATGAAAACTACTTTTTTTTATAATGTTTTTATAACAATTTTTGCAAAAGATCAAAAAAGTACCCAATAGTACACTTTTTCCCCGACTTAGAAGTGGAACTTCCTAAAATTAATTTTGTGAGAACGTTCTTTTTCCTGGATGATCCTTAAATTAAAATTTAAAATTTTAGTAGTACTATTTTTGAAGATAGAAAAAGTACCAAAGTACTATTTTTTAACACATTTAAATCCGATTTTCCAAAAGGTACTTTTCCCTTAATGTATTTGTGCCGCTGCAGGATCCTTTATTTCTGATTTCAAGATTATTAGACAATTATTTTAAGAGCTAGAGATATAGATTTGTGTTCCTCTGGAGGATCCATTATATTAAGTTTCTTAAAATGAAATCTGTCTTCGGTTGTGAATCATTCTTCATTAAGCTTATGTCAATTTTTATTACTTTTACGAAGTGTAGAATTGTAATTTACAAAAACCCCGCTTGAGTGAATGCTAGTGTTAGAAGAGGAACCTACATTTCAAAGTAAAAGGTTCTAGGTCCAATGGTTTCGGCTGGCGTATTATGCGAGATTCAAATTCAGTCACGTTACATTTTTCTATAGTAAAAGTACTTTTATTCTTTTAAAACTCTGTGTGAGTGTGAAAGTGACATATGTATGTGTTTGTTATAATATATTCTCATGTTTGTTTGTCTGCGTTCTCTTGATACATGCATGCATATTCATGTTTAAATTTATTATAATTTCAAATTCCTTTTGTTTACCTTGTCTTCAATGTTTGTCAAATGTTTTTGCTGCTATTGTTTAAACTGTCATAAATGTATTCCCAGATCAGATTTCAAATTGTTTTGGCTTGTAAAATATGTACAAAATTGTTTAATTTTGGGCTAAATGGGAAATGTTTCAAATACATAACAAAGAGCAAAACTGTTTGTCCAATGCAATGGTTTATGAAATGTTAATTACGGGTGACAGGGTTTTATGGGTATTTCAATTATATATGGGGAAATTTAAAACAGATGAACTATTAAGAAACGATTACTCATTGTAGACAGCCTTTAGATATCCTTATATGGGATTAACGTATACGTAACATCTTAAAATATTGATTAGAAGTAGAGTTGTGCTTGCCCCTTCATTTCAGTAAGGGAACATTTTAGTTCAGAATATCAAACAGACCTAGTTCGCTTTTCCAGTTCACTAGTTCATTTTGAGTAGTGTCGTTGATGAACTAATCAGAAGCTGAGTTATAGCAGAATTCAGACAATGAGTTTGGAAACTGTTATCATGTTAAAAAATTGAAACAAATTTATTTTATTAAATCATAGTTTACAGTTTTCCTGCTAGTTTCTTTACATTCTTTCAATCTTAGTAGTTTCAAAAAATCCCCAATTATCTTTCTCCCATCTTCTTGCTGCTGTGTGCATTAGAAGAATTCAACAAAACTAAAAATTTCAAGTGTCAATTATCTATAACACAACTTAAGCTTAAAGCACATAATCTGACAGACTTCAAAGTTGTTTTTTAGTTAGTGAACTCTCTTAAATTAAATTAATTCTTCAAAATCTTAAAAAATAAAAAAATATATTTCAGTTTTTTTTTTTCTTTTCAAAACCTTTATCACGTTTTAAAACGACAACAACAAAACGTATAAAAATTGTTCAAAGTAAAATCCTTGACATTCCGGAGACGCACATTTAAGCACAGACGCAGACACACACACACTCATAGAACGCACAACCCAACCAACAACACTTGATGTTGAATATAAAAAAATATGAAATAAAGCAAAAATTGTACCGAAATGATGTGGTATAAGTAGTGCAAAGGCAGAAATTTAAAAGAATTAAGTCATTTAAGAGTTTATGTTTTTTTTTGTACGTTGAACCAACACTCAGGGAATGTCCTTACTAATGCATTGCAGCCAAGCTACTCTAAAAGCTCTTAGCAGCTTTTGTATCAAGTCGAAAGTAGTTTTAGAATGTTTCGAGAACTTGTAAAATGTTAGGGAGTATGAGAAAGCCTACAAGCTCGCGAAATAAGTTGCTGATGTAATTGGTATTTGGATACATATAGATCCATCAATCCAACACCTCAGATCGCTTCATAATAATCTAAATACCGGAATGGCTAGCAGAACGTGAAGGGAGCTAACAACAAGTGCGATAAGAAGAAGATTGCGGTCATGTAACAATCTGAAGAAATCCAACTACTTACTCTCACTAATCAGATGTAACTGTCCTATACTTACTGGAGTGATCACCGGGTACTGCCTTATAGGTTACCATAGAAAGAAAATAGGACTTATTTCCGATGCCACCTGTAGGAGGTAAGATGAACTTAATACTGAGGAAACGCTCGAACATATTCTTTGCCACTGTTCTGCTTTGGCCAGAACCAGCCTGCACATAATTTACAGATAACCTTCTAGAGCTTTGAAACGGTGTACCTAAGGCAAATACAACAATTCGCGATGAGAAATAACGCGTTCTATCAGCGTCGCTGAGGAATTATTGTGGTTTCAATATGGACTAACCGGTATATGTGAGGATTCTTTGACTCCGCCATCTCTAACGTAACCTAGACAAGGTATGAACAAAGAAATTTTGGACGTTCAATTTTCTCAGTCGTAAGCAGTTGTTAATCGGTGGGCTGACTTTGAGCGGTAAGCCGCTCCCTACTGATAAATGTACTTCAAGTACGCCTAAAAGATAACGTACGTAGAGATGCATAATAATGTTGGTACCAGGGCACATAGGTATTTAAGGGAACGAGAGAGCGGACGAGCTCGCGAAACAAGGTTCTGATAATATTAGTATTTCGGTACATATAGATCCACCTATCCAACTAACTATTTACTCTCACTTACCAAATGGAACTGCCGCACACTTACTGGAGTGATAACCAGGTACTGCCTTATTGGTTGTCATAAAAATAAAATGAACTTATTTCCGATGTCAGCTGTATGAGGTGCGATGAACTTAATTCTGAGAAAACGGTCGAACATTTTCTTTGAAACTGCCCTGCTTTGACCAAAACCCGCCTGCAAATATTGGGCAGACATTCCCAACCGCCTCTAATGCAGTGCATTGTGTTGTTATCAGAAAATTGGTTATTAGGAGGAGGGAAAAGCAAGCAGTGTTTTTTGACTTGAATTTATCTACATTCAAAGAAACAGTAAAGAATCCTGCGGGAATTTTTTTCTACATACTGCTAGTACGACTGATAAACGAAAATTCTCTGAAATGCGATGTGTGATCGAAGGGACAATCGACGACAAACGGATTTGATCTAGATAACCTAGTGCAAAAAATCGGGCTCTTTGAGTCAAATGCAGATATAAATTTGTATCCTCCAATCACAATATAAAGGTATTCTAACTTTGAAATTCCGTCTGTTAAGCCTTGTAATGTCGGTTAAGGAAGAACCCATATACATTATTGATACTTGATCGAATCTACTTTCGAGATCTGCGTCGATCTGTAGAAGACATTATATAGTCCAAAATAAAAGAACTAGACTCCAAAGGTTTGCACAAATGTGTCTTTTTTGAAACCTGTCACCGAATACAATGTTGCTCTCTTTAGAAGCACGTGGTTATCATGTTGTCGCATATGCTGATGATGTCGCGATAGTGGTAAAGGGAAAGCATCTGCCAACATTGAGGGATATTCTTCAGGGTTCTCTGAAAGGTCTGTCTTAATGGGCAAGAGGCTGTGTTCTTAGAGTTAAATCAAGTAAAACAGAGCTTGTTTTGTTAACAATGAAAAATATAAATTCTCCTTTTGATCCTATTTCTCTGGTCGGCACTGAAATCTCCTTCTCAGATGGAGCCAAGTATCTTGGAGTGTTTCTAGATAGGAAGTTGAAATTCAAGCGTAATATTGAGAAAAGCAACGATTGCTTTATATTATTTTTCAGGCGGAACTGTATACAGTGTCAGAAGCAGCTAGAATCATTTCAATGAGACCGATCTACTCTAATGAGATCATTATTTACAATGAAAGTCAAGCGGCTTTAAAGGCATTGGGAAAGAGGAATATACGATCCAAGGTAGTCAGCCGTTGTCGCCAAGAGCTTCAGGCTCTCATCAACAACACTCCTCAAGACTGTGCTGGGTTCCGGGTCATCAATATATTCCAGGAAATTAAAAAGCGGACGAGTTAGCTCGTATGGGAGCAATTATACCATCAAACGCAATTAAGACCGATGTGCATCCGGGCCTGGATGCTATTTATATGGAGATCAGAAAGAATTTTGAACGCCAAGAAGATTCAAAATGGGAAAGTAGACATGACTGTATCCAAACAAAGGCTCTGTGGACTCCCGGCGAAAAGCGTGCTAAAAAATGCTCCTGCACATGGAAAAGGCAGATCTAAGGAAGTAGGTCTAATTACAGCCCATACTGGCTTTAAAAGTTATTTAAAGATGTTGAAATTAATTGGAGATGACTTGTGCAGATGGTGCGGGGACAAAGAGACCGTGGAAGATTCATTCCATTATCTATGTCAGTGCCCTGCACTATCTCGCACTCGATGTAAATGTTTTGGCTCTTATTTCTTTCAAAATATTGAGAAACTTAGAGGGATAAGCCCGTGGAAGAACTTAAATCGTCATACTATGGGACATGAAGGCGAAAGAACTTGAATTAATGTTTAAAAAAGCCCAACACCCTCTTTTCCCGAGGTAACACTACGGATGAGGATCTGGTCTTGTGGGCATAACGTCAACCTCTTAACCTAACCTTTATATTCCTGTGAAAGGGCCATTGGAAAACTAGGGGGTTTAGCCCTTAAGTCGTTCATTGGATTTATACAGCGGTTGTGGCATACTTTAGAGACAAAAGGGAACTGTGTCGTCATCACAAAGGTACAGAGAATGGCGTCGATGTGCAACACTGGTGCTCTTCGTACTACACCTACGGCTGCATTAGAAATCCTCCTTCACCTGATACCACTGGACATATTGGGTAGGCAGTATGCGGCTACGTCGGAAATTCGACTTAATAGCACAATTGAAGAAGATAACAATGCCACAAAATGTGGACTGTGCTCCCCCTATGAGCCTTTTTGAGCGCCATTTTACCACTATGATACCATCCAGGGAGTCTTTCACAAGTGAGCTGATATTGCTTTCAAGAGGAGATATTTCGACGGTGGTTGTTATAATTACCGGACAGCACGCAGAGTGGTTAACTTGGGAAGTACGCAAAGTGGTTAAATGTGCCCTCGAATGACTTTTTCTGGAGTTGCATGGATTAAGAGTTGTTGGAGACTGTCGAACACCTTATCTGCCGTTGCCCGGCACTTTCTGGTCAGAGACTTACTTCACTGGGACTAAGATGGCTGCACGATCTTTCCGATTTGTCAGACGTCAAAATTAAATATCACATAAGAAGCTCAAATTGTTTTGACGGCAAGACTACTGGGGAAACCTATTACAGTCCCGTGGAATCACAGCGGAGTTCGTAGTCTACGTGTGGTGACGTAAAACGTCAGCCGCCAATTACAACCTAACCTGAGGCAACACGACAGATTTAGCATTCTCTTAATCAGAAGCGCACAATTGAGCTGATATCGCTTCCAAGAGGAGACATTGAGACGGTTGTTGCTATAATTACCGGACACTGTGCCGTCGAATGACTTTTGCTAGAGTTGTATGGATGAAGAGGAGTTGGAGACTGTCGAACACTTTATCTTTGGCTATGGTTGAAATCCCAGGATGGAAAATGGTTCCGCTTGATGAACTAAATCAACCCCTATAAAATGTCCTTTTTATTTTTGATCTTGTCATTTTGTTTTAGTTTTTTTATTTCGTATTTTTTACATTCTGGAGAGTATAAATAATTTGGCAAAGCCAAACTTAACACTCTCACTTGTTTTTAATCATATTTGTTTCAAAATTTGGCACTTCTTGAAGTTAATTGCAATTTTTAACACACAAAAAATTATTGGCTAAAAATTTTCAATTAAATGTATTAATCAACAAAATTTAAATGAGTCAATCAATGTTTTGATTAAAATTTTTGTTACAAATTTTCAACATACCAGATTTTTTTTCGCTTTAATTTATTTGAATAGATTAATTCAAAAATATACAAAATAATCGGGCTTTACTTTTTTTATTGATGGCAACATATTGGAAAGCAAAAAAGGTGAATTTTT
This sequence comes from Pegoplata infirma, assembly GCA_963921195.1. Lineage (NCBI taxonomy): Eukaryota > Metazoa > Arthropoda > Insecta > Diptera > Anthomyiidae > Pegoplata > Pegoplata infirma. The sequence continues at coordinate 14,476,398 of OY992540.1, forward strand.
TGATAATTTTGTCATAAGCTTACAATTGATTTGTTAAATCAATCATTATTTTGATTGACTTTAAACAAAAAAATTGATCAAATTTTTGGTTAAAATCGAAAAAATGTTTGATTGAAAAAATTTTCAATCAATCACCTACAAGTTGATGATTGATATAACAATTTTTTTAATTGGAGGAATTTCAATTAAAAAATTGATTGAATCCGCGTTTTTGTTGATTGAAATTCGTTTCAAATTTTTTCTGTGAACTGAAACAAATCACTCCACGAATCTCTGGTTACACACGCAAAAAACGTATCTATAATATCGCATACAGGGTGAGTCAAATCGTGATTATATGGTACATTAGGGTGTCCCGTCAGATTTTAACTTCCGAATTTCGTGTCGTAACACCTGCCGAACAAAGGCCACGGAATAACTGATTGTAGGAAAATTTATGAAAAAAATTTCTAAGGGCATCTTCAGTCGGCAACCAGTGGCATGGACGTATACAGGGGGTGGGCACAGGGGGCACGTGCCCCCCCCTTTTCGATTTGAAAATTTTGAAAATTTTATACAAAAAAAAGTTCACAAGTTTCTAAATATTTTGATTTTAAAAGAAGAGATTTTATTTTTTTTTTATAAAAAAAGTTTGAAATAATTTCGTTTCTAAAAAGTCATTTATACCGCAAAATAAGTAAAATATGATAGAAAAAACACATAGGCCTCTGTTCTGTCTTTCACAACTTTTCAATTCAAATGAAAATTTCCGAATCACATGAAATCAAGTTTAGTGTTTTGTTGATCACGTTATCATATAAAGTTGAAATCGAATAATCAAAATTTAAAAAATTATAAGGAAAAAATTGCATTCGTTTTACTTTCACCAAATTTTATTTATGTGAAACAAAACGGAAAAGAAATTCGGATGTGAAATCTAGAACACCAAAAAAATTCGGAAATTTTCATTTTCACATTTTTTATTTGAATTAATTTTTTTGGAACAGCGGTCATAGTATTACTTTTATCAAATACAAATTATGCATCAGGATCAAGAAAATTAATTTCTACAAAACAATTTTCAAACAAAAGGATAAGGGAAGTATCTCAACGCTTATGAACCAATTTCCCTGAAACTTAAAAGACGATTTGAAATTTACACATTTTCATAAATAAAAATATTTAACAAAGCCAAATTTTTACAAGTTTGTTGGATAGGCATTAAAAAAATTTATTCTCATATGGAAACATCATATAGTTTCTTAGAAAGAAATGGGTAAAAACTCCAAAATTCCCAATTTTTTTTAACCCCAAAATCCCCGATGTGGCCAATGAGCCGAGGCACCACAACCTTAGAATTGTTTCTTTTATATGAGGGTTTCTTCGTCAACTCTTTAAACACAGGTTTTTGTGGTCGTTTAAAATCTGAGGTTGGAATTTTAAAATTCAAAATGGCGGATCCAACATGGCGACAAATATTTTTAAAAATAAACCGATTTCCTTGAAACTTGTTATGGCCGAGTTTTTGGGGTCGCTAAATAAGAATCTGAAGTTAGATTTTCGAATGACAGATTCTAATTTAGAAACCCAACAAACCGGTGCGCAAAGAGTTTTGAGTGAATCTGTTATTTAAAAAAAAAAATTATCACCATGTACGACATTTTGAATTTTAAAAATCCAACTGCAAATTTTTCTTAAGCGACTCCAAGAACCCGTGCATGAAGAATTTTAAGCAAATCTGTAATATTTTTAAAAAATTGGGCGCCATATTGGATCCGCCATATTGAAATTCAAATCCGCCACTCGTGTGTGTGGTGTGTTGGGTGTGTTGGTTTGGGTGTAGTTAAAAACATATATTAATAGGCGATGACGAAAAAAATTTTGGGAATTGTGCCCCCCCGTTTTCAAATTCCTGGATACGTCGCTGACCAGTGGTCAAAGTTTAAAAAAATTACGCTTTTCAAACATGTTCGAATATGTTAACCAAATCCGGAAAAAGTTATAGAAAAATTCCAAAAACTTTTTTTTTTTTTTCAAAAAACAACGTTTTGTCTAAAAAAGTTTCTTTTATAAATTTTGATAAAATTAAATTGCAATTTTTTTTTTCCAATAATCTTTTTATACCCTCCACCACTCTGTGGTACAGGGTATAATTAGTTTGTGCTGATGTTTGTAACTTCCCGAAATATTGGCCCTAGACCTACCTTCAAGTATACCGATCGACTCAGAATTACTTTTTGAGTCGATTTAGCTATGTCCGTCTGGGTGTCTGTCCTTCCGTCCGTCTGTCCATCTATCGGTTTAAGCACGATACAGGTCGCAATTTTCAATCAATTTACTTAGAATTTGAAACTTAAAGTTTTGCGAAATATTTTTAATAACGTTATTCCTGACCTTTGTTTTAAAAAATTTAACATCATTTTGTATCACCCTGTGCACTCAGTTACAAATAATGATTTTCTGCAATAGCACTAAAAACTAAATTAATGAATCTATAGCTTAAAAATTGTGCAAAAGATATATGACAAGTTTTTTTGCTGTTTTTTTTATTTGTTGGAAAATGTTGAATGATTGTTGGATGTTGTGTTGCCATTTGGTCTGTGTTTGCAACGTTTATCAGTCAGTCATTGAGTCCATGTACACTTGCACTTGAGTCAAATGTACTGTACTCCAACTTTATTTTTTGTTTTGTTTTTGTTGTCATTGAATTGTCGCGTCTATCTTTTTTACACTTGAAGAGCTAAATTCCTTTTATTATTACGAGAACATATTTTTGTATGCGCTCCACTTAGAAATAGGGGACGCATAATAGTTGGACGTTCTGTTTGTAACTTAATGAAATATCGAGTATATTTAAGATTCTTCATTGAATCCATCTGTCTGTGAAAATCAGTTTTTTTGCGAAACTATGAAGTTGTGAGTTCCAACTAAGATGACAATTACTTTATCATCTTTCTATGATGATAAAGTGTAAATTTTGGAGAAATGGGTCATTCTGGCGATGTCCGTCTGTTGAAATGATGTGCACGTCCAAAGTACTAACCCTATATGACTGAGACTTAGCACATTTACTTGATGTTGTCCTAGAAAGTCTGGTATTGCATTTGAGCTAAATCGGTTCAGCGGTTCAAAAGTTATGAACGAAAATGTTAGAACACCCCAAAAATGTTGATACATTCTACATAACCTAAAAATACAAAATGAATTTAATTGGCTGCTTTAACACAGAATGGTATTTTAACAAATACAAACATATATTTTTACCAAAAATAATAAATCGAGGAATTATTTTTTTCATCCAAAATTTTTTTCATCCAAAATTTTTTTTCGCGTAATATTTTTTTCAGAATTTTTTTTTTTTTCTTTGCAAATTATCTTTTTTTTCATTGTAAAGGGTATCATTAGATTCGGCAAGGCCGACTTTAACTTTTCTACTTGTTTTTTTGTTTGTAGTTGTTGTATAGAGTTTGTATAGAGTAATAGTAATTAAGATAACTGTGCTTACTGTTTCAGACTTCTTTATTAAACTTCAACATTCATTCAGACATTTGTTCGTTCATTTGCCCGTTCATTCGTTTGTTCTTCTTTACAGAGATGCACAGATATGTTCTGTACTTGAAATCATTAAATCCACATACTTTTCTTGTCATTAAACCAGATTTTTTTTCTTTATCTATTTTAAAGTTTTTTTTCTTTTTTTATGTTTAAGCATCCTGTTTGTGAATTAAATTTTAAAATACAGATAAAAACAAGTAAGAAAGTTATAGTCGGTCAAGACCGACCATATGATACCCTACACCAGTGTTTTCCGGAAAATGGGTCCCAAGTCCAAAAATGGACCGATTGTAGCTGTCTTTTGTTAGATCTTTATTTAGTGTAGAAAACACACTCAGATTAAATTTTAGTGGAATTGGTTTATTTTTTGTCAATAGACAAATTTAACTGAATATCGGTCAAAATTTTTATATGGGGGACAAAGTCCAAAAATGGTCCAATTATATTCCGATTTGATTAGGTTACTAAAGTACACGTTTAACACCTAAAAAAAACATTTATCAAATATTTCCATTTTTATGAATTTTGAGAGAATTAGGTGAATATCGGGAAGGTGGTTTGTATGGGGACTACCAGAAGGACTAACCCGATTCCTTTGAAATTTGGAATGGTGATTTGTGCATACAAAATTTGATTAACTGTTGAATTTCAAAGCGATATCTATTATAATGCGGTTATTAGAGTCATTAAGCCGAATCCAAAGGGGGAGTTTGTATGGGGGCTAGGTCTTAACATGGACCAATTTTCTTCAATTTCAATAGGCTTCCTTGGGCCAGAAGATGCCCGGCCGTCCGTCCGTCTGTCTGTCCATGTAAACGGTGTAAACACGATACAGGTCGTAATTTTTGATCAATTGACTGGAAATTTGAAACTTAAGCCACTCTTTGCCCAAGGACGAAGCCTATTGAAATTGAGAAAAATCGGTCCATATTTAGATCTAGCCCCCATACAAAGGTCCTCTTTAGTTTTGGCTCAAATGACTCTAATATTCGTATTATAATAGAAATCATTTCGAAATTAGGTAGGTAAACGTGTTTTATCTTCACAAATCACCGTTCCGAATTTTAAAGGATTCGGACCAGTTCTTCTTGTAGCCCCCCATACAGCCCACCTTCCCGATTTTCATATAAATCTCTAAAATTTCATGAAAATTGAAAATATTTAATTAAAATTTTGTTTGAGTATGTTAAACGCGTACTTTAATAACCTTATCAAATCTGATTATCATCAGTCCACTTTTGGACTTAGGCCCCATGTGAAAATTTTGACCGATATTCAGTTAAAGCGGTTTATTGGAAACAAATCCAAGCCGTTAACACTTATTAAAGATTTGAGAAAATATAGATCTAATCGGTCCATGTTTGAACTTGGGACCCATTATCCGGGAAACTCTGGTGTAGGGTATTATATGGTCGGTCTTGACTACAATTTTCTTACTTGCTTTTTTTGATATTTGATGAATTAACGCTACTTTTTTTTTAATTTTTCTGAATTTTCTATAAATTTCTCGATTTTGTCTGATTTTTTCTGAGTTTTTCTAAGTGTTTTTGAATTTCCTTATTGTTTCTGAACTTTCCTGGAGATGTCGACTTTCAATAAAATGTTAACAAATTCATTCATTCATTATGCGATTTGCACTTAAGTAATAAATACAATTTTATAATTATTTAAACAAAATTCTTTATACCCACGCCCACAAAAGGGGGAAGGCCAAAATACGCACTACTTTGAACTTCCTTTAATATAGGAGCAAAACCATGGCAAATTTAACTAACGGATCACCGATATTGTTTATTTTTGGTTATTAGAGCTTCGTAAATGATTAAAAACCATATATATTTTTTTTTGAACAATATTTTGGAAGATATGGGCGTTTAAAAAAGCGCTTTTTTGACAATATTGACTTTTAGACAGGTTTTTAACATTTTTGTACTCGGAAACCGTAAGTCGTACGAAAAAAATTATAAAAACAATTTTGTAGAAAAAATTATGAAGATTTAAAATTAAAAAAAAAAAAATCAAAAATTTCAACAAAAAATTTTGAAAACAATATTTGAATGTCCTTTTTTCCTAGGAAGGGCATCATGGATTTCCAAAAGCAAAATTTTGTTTTAAAGTTTAGAATGCCCTTTTAACGCTGTTAAAATTTCAGAGAGGTGTTTTTTCGTATTGTTGAACAATAAATTTTCAAAGTTTATTAGAGAGCCAAATATTTGATTTTTTATACCCTCCACTCTAGTGATAGAGGGTATATATAAGTTTGTCATTCCGTTTGTAACACCTCGAAATATTGGTCTGGAACCCCATAAAGTATATATATTCATGATCCTCGATCGATTTTAAGACGATCTAGCGATGTCCGTCCGTCCGTCTGTCTGTCTGTCTGTTAAAAACACGCTAACTTTTGAAAGACTTAACGGAGGCTGCTGAAGTTTGGCATATATGTTATGCATTTACCTGGTCAGGTTGGTATTTCAATCCAGCGAAATCGGTCAAGTGGTTCAAAAGTTATGAGCAAAAGACTGAATTTCGGCAAGGGTTTTTCGTGAATTTTTGAGATAAAAAGCACTATAACTTTCGAAAATCAATTCTGAGGATGCTGAAGCTTGGCACATATCTTTTGCGTTCCTCCAGGCTAGTTCGTATTGAATTTCAGCCAAATCGGTAAAGTGGTTCAAAAGTTATTAGCAAAACCGTGAATTTCAGATTAGCTTCACCTAAAATTCACGTGTTGAAAACCCGTTAAACCTGTTTTAAAAACATTGGTAAGTCACAAAAATATTTTACAACGTATTTTTGTCACTCAAAGATATTTTTATACCAAAACAAAAAAAAAATACACTCGAAAAAAATTTTACACTCAAAAAAAATTTTACACTCAAAAAAAAAATTAGTAAATAATTTTTTTTTTCAAAAATTACTAAAAAAAATTTTTTTTAACAAAATAAAATATTTCTAATCAAAACTGTTATTTTTTTCACATTAGAAAATTTATTATCACTTAAAATGGGCATTGTGGAGGGTATTCATAGATTCGTCCAAGTCGAATTTAACTTTTCTACTTGTTTTAAGTGTTTTTTGAATTTAGTTTTTATACGTTTGTTTTGATATAATTCTATCATAATTTGGCTTATCGGTTGTTTTCAACTTTACCGACAATATTTTTTTGCTTTTTATAAAAAATAAAATTGATTTTATACCCTCATCCATAATGTATCCATCCATATAGTTATGAGCCCTTTTTCATCTTTTTGTTTGTCCTGCCAGTTCTTTATGACTTTAATGGTTTTAGCCAGTTTGTTTATGTTTTATAACTTGTTTTGTTTCTTGGATATTTTTTATTATAATTGTTATTTTATCTGGTAGACTGACATAACACATTCATACTTTGGCATATTCAATATTGTATATAAAACTGTGGAAGCTGCCATGGGAGGACTATGTGTCCTGTTCAATGGAATAAGAGGAAAACGACTATACCACAGACTATATACAGACTCGACAGTAGAGTTTTATAAGAAAAAAAAAAAACTAAGCGATTTTAGGAGAAAACACAGCGGTTTTTAGTCCGTTTTACGCTAACATGGCAACACTTTCTACGACTTAGGAGTGAGTGAAACAACAAAAACCGATCTGGCATCCATTTTTCTTATGGCGCGTTATATTAGTTTTCTCTTTCTAACCTAATTCGTAGAATAATTTGAAAATATTAACCATATGGTTAAAGAATACTTTTTTGACACCTGTCACTTATGTCGAGTCTGTATTAGTCTGTGACTATACATCGAAATTTGCGAACTTTTTTTGCCAATCTTAAGAATGATTAAATATTCTCCAAGAAACACAAGACGGTTATGCACGATATTAAGGTCAAAAGTCACGAATATCGCATTTTTTCTGTTGTTTTTTGCCAATATCTCTCTTGATATGTGTCGCGCTGATTAACTGTTTACGAAATATATAGCTAAAAATCCAAATTTTTAGATCTCTATAGGAAGTTTTTGTATCCGATTAACCGTTTTCGAAATATTGAGCAATTTTCGGTAAAGAACATATTTTGCGATTCTGTCTCCAAACTTCATAATTTAAGTAGCTACACAGACAAAAATAAAAAAAATTAATTAAAAAATTCTTAGATTTAATTAAAAAATTAATTAAATCCAGACCAATCATTGTAGCATATAAATTAAAAATATTTGTATGTCGTTAATTAAAAATAAATGAATATTTAGTTAATTAAAAACTTAATTCTATAAATCAAAAATATTAATTAAAATTTAAAAAAAATAGTTAAATTTTTAATTATATAAATTAAAATTTTAATTAAAAAAAATTTTAAACAAATTAAAATTTTGATTGTATAAATTAAAAAAAAAATAAAAAAAATTATTTTTTAAAAAATAAATTATTAAAAAAAAAATTTTTTTTTTTTAAATTAAAAGTTTTAAGAAAAATATTTTTTCAAACTTTACCAAATATATTTATGCCCTAAAGACATAGTCAGTGAGACAATTTTATAAAGTTAGGTATAAACCTTTTATATACATACACATAAAACTATAAACAAAATGAGAATTCAAAAATCTATATAAGAAATAAAAAACTTTCAACAAACTGTTTATACTTCTGTATTTGTTTTTGTAAGTAAAACAATGCAAGAGATAAACACATACTCGCACACACTGAAAACAAAACAAAGCTAAATAACAAAAAAATAGGTAAAGCTAAAAATTTAATTAAACAATTAATTGTAATAATTAAATATTTAATTAATATTAAACTAAAAAAACAATTAAAATGTTAATTAAAAAAAGTTAAAAATTTTATTATATTAATTTAAAATTTAATTGATATTAAACTTAACAATTAAGAAAATTATATTCGATCAAGACCGACCATGTAATACCCTACACCAGTGTTTCCCGGAAAATGGGTGCCATGGACCGATTAGATCTATATGTTGTCAAATCTTTAATAAGTGTAAAAAACACTTACAAATCAAATTTGAGCTTCTATTTGTTGACAATAAACCGCTTTAACTGAATATCGAAATTTTCACAAGGGGCCTGAGTCCAAAACTGGTCCGATGATTATCAGGTTTGATAAGGTTATTTAAGTACGCGTTTAACATACAGGTCTAAATATGGACCGATTTTTCCAAAAGGCTTCGTCCTAGGGCCAAGACAGGCTTGAGTTTCAAATTTCAAGTCAATTGATTAAAAATTGCAACCTGTATCGTGTTTACACCGTTTACATGGACAGACAGACGGACGGATATCGCTAAATCGACTCAAAAAGTGATTCTGAGTCGATCGGTATGCTTTAAGGTGGGTCTAGGACCAATATTTCGGGTAGTTACAAACATCAGCACAATCTCATTATATCCTGTACCACAGTGTGGTGCAGGGTATAAAAACGATTAACATTTTAATTGAAATAAAATATACGATATTATTTTCTGTGTATGTCGAAATTTTGTTTTAGTTTTGTTAATATAAATCACAGCCCATTCTTAAAAATAATGGCCCTTACCACAAGAAAACAAAAAGTCTATTTTAACAAAAGTTTTATTTTAAATTTCAAATTTTCAATACATTTTTTGAAAGTCGATTTTAAAAACAAAAACAATTTGTATGGAAATAAAATTAAAAGCTCATTTTAAATTTATTTTATTTTCTTGTGGTAAAGCTGAATTTGTATGGAAATAAAATTAAAAGCTGATTTTAAATATATTTTATTTTTCTATGGTAAGGCTGAATTTCATACATGGGAAATTATAATTTGTTTCAAATTATAATTTGTATAATAATTACAATTTTGTCTGCAAATGAAAAATTATTTTTTTCTAATTTTCATTTTCTGAACAAATGGAAATTAAAAAAAATTTAATTTTCATTCGAATGAAAAGCTTTCGCACATTTTTTAATTACGTTGCCATAAAAAATCAAAGACCAAAACCTTTAAAAACCGATATTTATAAAGTTGGCAACGCAAATAAAAATTCCAGCAAAAACACAAACCCTAAACAAAAATCGTAATCTTTAGACGACAATCAAATTGTACCCTTCTTGTGGCAATAATATTAATTACCAGTCAGGATTTTCTACGATGGCATAATTAATAAACCCTTAAAAATAAAACACATTTTCTAAGTTCTCAATTATTAAAAATATCACAAAATGACAATAGTTTTAATACAAAAATTTCATTTTGTGATGTTTTTAATTACTAAAAACTTTAAGGATTGGGCCGTTGATATCCAAAATATTAGTAACAATAGCGTTTCAAACCATTTTGCGGTAAAGAACTTTATCTGTCGTGATTTCCTTACAATTTGGACAGATTAATATAATGTCGGGAATTGTCTAGCATTATTTTTACACCTATTTAAAAATTTATATGAGTAAAATTTTGAGTTATTCCATTTTGAATTAAAGACAACAACCAACATTATTTACCAAAAGCTCCAGCATTAAAAATCTACTCACTTGTTACATACTGTTTTGCAATTAAATAAATACATTTTTAAGCTAGGCTTCCTCCGGGCGTAATAAGTTGTGACCAAGTCAGATTTTTACAGTTTAATACTCCTGGAGAGTATTATTGGAGGGAACACTTTAAACGTTGCATAGAGCGCTAATGGCAAGCCAACTAGGTGTTCACTGTTTCCCAACTGATATAATCTATGGAAATCATTGTTAGTCTGCAAATGGGGAAATAAAACAATTGATGCTTTATTTTCGGTCTCTTGAGAAAAAATACTAGAAAATTTTAATAATAATTAATTATTAAACCATTAAATTTTTATATGTCAATATGTAGAAATTTTTTGGAAACCCTAACCACGTAAAGTTCTTCACCACTCAAGAAACTCTATTATTCTTAATATTTAGGAGCAGGTATGAATCTGAAAAAAGATTCATAGAATTTTTATTTTTAATGTTAAATTTAAGATTGGTACATGTTGGTAATAAGTAAAATAACATTTTCATCAAAGTCCTGAGGTACGTCTTCGAACTGCTTTGAATACTTTATCCCATAATTCTTGTAATACCGAACTGAAAGTCAAAAACTGTGAACTGAAATTTAAAGAACGTCAATAGAAAGTTGGAAAATATCATTGAAAATCATAAAATATTAGTTTAACTGAAACGTGTAAAAAATATTAATGGAAATTCAGGGGACACATTCCCTCCTCGGCATAAACGTTTTCAAATTCACTTATTATATTAACGCTTCAAAATACAGTTTTGTTCTTATTTTTATTATTTTTAATAACCACGCCCCAAAAACGTTTGCAGACATTGGGGACAAATTCAACCCAAAAAAGGAGCAACATTTTTGACCATACTCGTTTTGAGTTGGATAAAACTTGAAACATAGTGTCATTCTTACAAAACAAAATGATAGTGGCAAAATTTTAGACTTTTGGTTATTTTTCTTCCCGAGATATGGGGTCTTGAAAATTTTGAAAATCGTATATGTTTGACAAAAGCGTTTTGACATAAATGACGTTATCTCAAAAATGCTCAAGAAAAATGTTATATCTCAAAAAACGATATTTTTAACATTTTTGAAAAATGTATTTTATTAAGGATCCCCTACACTCAAAATAATTACTCTGTTAAATACTCTGTAAAATGACTGTAATCTCAATTCGACAGATATTTGACAAAGTTATCTGTCGAAATACAAATTTTAAGAAAATACTTTGAATTTTCTTGGTACCGAAAACAAAATTTTATCTGTAATTTTACTTTTTACTTTGTAATCTCTATTTTGCCGATAATAAACAGTTTTTTTTGTTAAAATACGGATTTTAGAAAAATACTTTGTTTTTTTCTCGTAACCAAAATACTAAATTTCATTTGTAATTTTACTTATTGCTCTGTAAAAATAAAAATGACATTAAAAAAACTTAAATATGACCGATATGACCCTATTTAAAAAAGTGTCTTAAATTACAATAAAAACTGGTAAATTTTGCGAGATGACGTGTAAAATTGGAGATACTTGTTAAAAACTCGCAATATTCACAAAAATAAAAAAGTAAATTTACAATTTGGAAGCATTAAAGCGGGAAAATTTAACAAAATTTTAATTTTAATTAATTTAATTTTAATTAACGTTTTTGATGCAGAAAAGTTTTACTCATAAAATGGATTTAACTAAAACTTTGTAAATTTACAGAGTTTTTTTGTAAAATTTTGAACTCATAAAATGCATTTAACTGAAACTTTGTAAATTTACAGAGTAATTTTGGTAAAATTCTTTTCGGTTTTATCAATATTTTACAGATAATTCTATAAATTTACAGTTTTTTTTTATCGAAATCATTTTACAGAGTTTTCTTCGTAAAATAACAAAAAATCTTGCTGGTTGGAAATCTATGGTATTTTCTGCTGGCTCAGCAGAGTATCTATGTAATTTAACAGAGTGATTATTTTGAGTGTATACTACATAAGTTAACATTTTCAGGATTGAGACTTCATTGATTCTTTCATTCATTCTTTGGAACGCTCAAAATACACTTAACTTTTAAAAATATCGTTTTAGACCAGCGGTTACCAACCTATGGTACGCGTACCACTAGGGGGTACGCGAAACTGTCCCCGGGGGTACGCAAAATTTTAGTAATTTAGACATTTGTTTTAGATTAACCTTTCAATGCTGGTTCCGCATTTGGCTTCCAAAGTTTTTCATAACGTCAGGTTTTTAAGATAGTAGAGGTCAAAGTTTACAAAAAAACTTATTTTTGTGCAATTTAGATAGCATTTTTTGCGATATTTTGAGATCTGACCACTTGTTTTTAATAACCTTTCGATGCTGATTTCGAATATGGTTCCCAAATTTTTCTAAGATGTCAGGTTTTTGAGAAAATGTATGTCAAAGTTCTCAAAAAACGTGATTTTGATCATTTTTGAGACGGTTTCTGATAGAGTGGAAATTTTGGTACCATTTTGTTAAGCTCAAAATGTCCTTTCATTGTACATATACAATGGGGGTGTACATTAGGGATACAACTTTTTGCAATTTTTGCAAATATCAAAAATACCACCGCATAGCCGTGCGGGGCATAAAAAAATATTAAAAAATATGGTGCCACTTTTCTCTATCGTGAAAAAAGTTTCCGCACCGAAAGCGTTGAAGTTTTGTCTTTATTTATTAATTTTTTCATAACATTTACTTAAAATACGGGGTAATCAAAATGGGTTCCAGGTCTACAAAGTCCAAAAAACCTAAAAAAAGAAGCTAAAACTAATAATGCAAATGGACCACACCGAAAAGCTACGCCCCTTCGTAAATAAACCCGAAAGTTAAAACCCGATCGTTCTTTTTTTGTTATATCGATGGATTGGACGGACTTAGCTTTTGTGCTAAGCCCATTGACCATAATTCTAGCCTTTTAGGAATTGTTTTTGACTGATTGACCTTGGGAATTATGTGATAGATAACCATTGTAGTTGCAGTTAAATGCGTTGAATCAAATTTTAAAAAATAAAAATTTAAATTTAAAGCACTTTAGAAATAGCATTCGGTGCGGAAACTTTTTCACCGGATCAACCTAAGAAACAGTTTTTTATTATAAGAACAACATTCCCCACATGGTACTGGAGTGGTATTTTGCACTCAAAAAAAGTTATATCCCTAGTGTACATATACAACGGGGAGTTTCATTCGAAAGGTCACGGAATTGTTGATCTGCTCTTGTATTAAAAAAAAAAACATTAAAAAAAAATCAAAAACATTATATTTCCGCCCTCTGTGATGTGTTTTTGGAACTTTTTTAAGAGTTCAAAATACCTCCGTTATTTTAAATTTTCGTGTAGAATCAACTGGTGAAATCAGATTTGCAATATTTTCAGATGTTTTTGCTCTGCAAAAGAATCAGCTCAAAATCCGCGTTTTCAGATGCATTGAACCACCCCAAAGAGCGAAAATTTTTCCCAAAAAATACCACCATTGTTTTGATCTAAAGCCTATGAGGAGTTTTTTTAACGAAAACAAAAAACTCGTTAAGGGGTACGTGGCTGACAAAATTTAAAATTAGGGGTACGCGATCCAAAAAGGTTGGTAACCGCTGTTTTAGACGATATAGCATTTCGAAAATTAAGGTTAAAACAATGATCGTTAACCTTTCGCATGTCATTTTAAAGGCGGTCTTATTACTTATTATATAAAAACTAAATGAGACCTCTTCCTTAAGTACTTTTTGAGATAACGGCATTTACGTCACAACACTTTTGTCAAAAATGTACGATTTTCCTAATTTTCAAGACCCCATATTTAGAATACTAGAATGACCTGAAGCCTGAATGGCAATGACTATAACACATATTTGTGCCAAACATCAGGAGTCTAGTTTCTATGTTTTGGATTTGTTGTGTCTTCCACAAACACACGTGAATGCGATACATACTTTATGGTTTCCTATGCCGATATTTCGATGCGTTACACACGGAATGACAAAGTGAGTATACCCATATGCTATGGTTAAAAATTATGTTTTCTGGGATTGTTTAAGTTCTTTAAAAAGATACTTGTTTTCCCAAGGACGATTTTGCCAATTTCCGAATTTTAGAAGTAGAAAATAGAAAGCTATTTTATTGTGGACTGTATCATGTCTTCCAGAGATTGACGGAAATTCGGATTGGCGATATTTCGATGCGTATTTACGGAATGACAAAATGCTGATATTCCTATACTGAGGTTGAAAGGTAAAAAAAAACATCCGCCGTTTTCTTACCATCTCTAATCTTGAATTTTTTAAACAACAATGTGTGGAAGGGTTGGTGGCATTTTGATGTTTTAATTATCGCTACAAAAAAAAACATATTGTTACTGATATTTATCTTTTCTTTCGAAGAGGTTTTAAACTTACATCTTAATTTTGATAGAGTCGGAATCCGCGTCTTTTTATGGTCCTGTTTTTTATTAAAATTCCAAAAAAAAATATATATTCAATTGTATGTATTTTTATTTTTTTATTTTTTATATTGACACATAAATAAAGGTTCGAAAATATGCTTACAAAAAATTGTTGGCAAATCGAACAAATTTAAAAAGCTACAAATTAATTTCCAAACTCAAAATCATTTGTGAATTTAAGGCCTCTGTTCTGTCTTTCACAACTTTTCAATTCACATGAAAATTTCCGAATCACATGAAATCAAGTTTAGTGTTTTGTTGAGCACGTTTTCATTCGAAGTTGAAATCGAATAATTTAAGGCCGCTGTTCTGTCTTTCACAACTTTTCAATTCACATGGAAATTTCCGAATCACATGAAATCGAATTTGGTGTTCTGTAATTCACATTTCCATTCGAATATTCGAAGTTAAAATCGAATAAGTGTCAAATGTTAAAAAAATAAAATATTTTGTACTTAAATGTTTCCTTAAAACAGCAATCGTGTAAAATATAAAAATTTAATTAAAAAAAAGCAAAAAATAAAATGCCAGGAGTATCCGTTATAATCGTGCGTCAAGACCGCCTAAGAAAAATAAATGAGGAGAACATTCGGCGACGTCGTCTGAGAGATGCATCAAATCCTCTAGAGATGTCAGAAACAGCGTAAGTTAACTTTATTAGCAACTACTCCACATAATTTGTTTTTGTTTTTAAAGATTCATTGCACTTTACCGAGTCAACCAGGAAGCATTTATAATGATTCTTAATGAAGTGGCTCCTTTTATCATTAAAACACGACTACAAAAAATTCTGCAGTTAGCTGCAACTCTTAGATTCCTGGCGGTGGGCGGATTCCAGGGAGTTGTAGCTAACGACTTAAATATCAGTTTTGGTCGAAGCACAATGTGCAAGGTCTTATGGAGAGTAATTAATATACTCGAAGCAAAACTATGTCCAAAGTGGATAGCTCTTGTACGAAATCAACAACAAATTGCTGAATGCAAGACATATTTTTTGGAAAAATTTGGTATTCCCGGGGTTCTAGGGTGCGTTGACGGTACTCATATAAGAATGATAGAACCGGAAGAAGATAAAAATAACTTCCGTAACAGAAAAGGTTATTTTGGTATCAACGTAATGATTGTAAGATAATTATTTTAAGTAAACTTAAATTTTCTTAGTTAATATATATTTTCTTGTAGATTTGTGACCATAAAATGAGAATTCTTGCTGTTGATGGCCGCAGACCTGGATCATGTCATGACTCCTTTATTTGGAGCCTGAGTGATGCTAGACTTTATTACCAAAGAAAATTGGAAAATGGTGAACAAAATGGATGGCTTCTAGGCGACTCGGGGTATGGTTTGGAGCCATTTCTAATGACGCCATATAGAAATCCGCGATTTGGTTCCAACGAGCACCGCTTCAACAGAAAACACTGTGCTGCCCGGAATATTGTGGAGCGGACCATAGGTAACCTTAAATCTCGTTTTAAGGAGTGAGATCATAAAAATGTTAACACACATAAAGTTAAATAAAAAACAGACCGAAATTTTTCCGCAACATTTCCTCGAACATCGGAAACATAAAATTCTTGACCAGGGAGCTGCGCAAAATCAGCCAGGACATAAGTTTCGTCGTCCATTACACAACAGTTGTATTTTTTTATAAAATTTGATTTCAATTTTCTAGCTCTGGTTTTGGCCTCCAAATTTTTAAAAGCGTTTCTATCGGGAACTTTTTGAACTTTGTAGGACTTTAGTCCCGCCTTACGTTTCACTTTACGTACAAAAAAGTCTGAGCATTGGGCTAACCGAGCTGTTTTTCTGCCAGATGTGTTAGGAGCTCTCTTAAGGATGCTTTTAACTTTATATGCCTTACCAATGTTACGATAACCAGTCGTTGTTCCTGTTCCCGGCTTCCTTTCAATTGTTAGGTGTTCCAGATACCTTTTTACCACTTTTGAAACTGTTTGGCGGCATACATTAGTTTCTTTGGCAATTTTTTTGTATGTCCATGTTTGGTTTTGTTGAAAATATTTAATTATTTTTGAACGCACTTTTCTTTCATCGTCCATTGTGTAAAAAATTGCAAATTAAAACTCATGATGTAAATTAATTTATTAACTGACATATTTTTAAAATGTAAACTGCCGAAAAAAAAAAAATTTGGAAGCTTTACACCAAAGTTGTAGGCAAAAATGTGTGTTAACATTTTTATGATCTCACTCCTTAGATGTCTCCAGAACTATATGTTGGTTTACGATCCACCAAAGGTTGTTAAATTGGTCAATGTATGCAGTGCATTACATAATATATGCAAGGCCTATAATATTGATGACGGAAGAATACCTGAATTATACCAGGATAACAATGATGATGCTGATGAAGACAACGAAAGAGAAATATTTGACAACGAAGAGGCTGAGGCAATAAGAAATAATATTGCAAATGGTTTAGTATTTAATTAATAAATATTTATTTCAATAAAACAACAAAAACTTAAACAAAACAAATAATTAAAAACAAATAATTCAATCTTTTAAAAAATACAAAACAAATAATTAAACACAAATAATTCAGTCTTTTAAAAAATAAGGAAAACAACTTATGAGCTATACCATATCAAATTGTATTTCAGAAAATGCAAATTACACTGTGCAAAAAAATTTGGGGTCTTCGAGTGAATCTTGGACGGGACCAAAAAAAATGAAAGTATACCAATAGAAGACCAAAACCATCGAAGTGTTTTGAAAACTAAGCTCGAGTTCTTTTTTTATGGGCCACTGAAGTTTTTAATTTTTTTTCAAAGGCGTTAAGATAGTGTTAAGACATGTCTTCAGTTAAATGGATAGCGGTTCTTTTCTTAGAATAATATTAACCCTCTATCTCCCATTTTTAGGGGTCATTTAGGTCCTATTTTGAAAAATCCCTATAGAACATCAATAAAACGTGCGTTTAAAGGGTTAAAATGTTTTACAAAAATGTTCTGCATAAAATTTCACTAGGGGTTTTCGAAGATCAAAAGTTAGTGCGAAAAGTGCAGAATGCTTTAAAAATTAAAATTGTAAATTATCACATACATTCAACAAAGTCGTGTGAAATAAGTCGAAAAATGTTATAAATCTGCTTCTGAGCTAAATTACAATAACAGATGTCTTCTGTGAAATTTGATGGCGGTTCTTTTCTTAGAACAAATTAACCCTCTATCTCCTATTTGTTGGGGTAATTTTGGACCTTTTTTAAAATATCCTCTTAGAACATGACTAAGGCGTGCGTTTATAGGGTTAAAATGTTCTACAAACATTTTCGGCATCAAATTTTACCAAGGGTTGCCAAAAGTCAAAAGTTCGTGCGAAAAGTGCAGACTGATTTAAAAAGTAAAAATGTAAAGTATTTTGGTGAAACATATTTAACTAATGATAACTTAAAATTTTCCTTTTTTAAACATTTTTCTTATATCGCACGAACTATTGACCTTTGACAACCCCTAGTAAAATTTGATGCCGAAAATGTTTGTAGAACATTTTAACCCTATAAACGCACGTCTTTGTCATGTTCTAAGAGGATATTTTAAAAAAGGTCCAAAATGACCCCAACAAATAGGAGATAGAGGGTTAATTTGTTCTAAGAAAAGAACCGCCATCAAATTTCACAGAAGACATCTGTTATTGTAATTTAGCTCAGAAGCAGATTTATAACATTTTTCGACTTATTTCACACGACTTTGTTGAATGTATGTGATAATTTACAATTTTACTTTTTAAAGCATTCTGCACTTTTCGCACTAACTTTTGATCTTCGAAAACCCCTAGTGAAATTTTATGCAGAACATTTTTGTAAAACATTTTAACCCTTTAAACGCACGTTTTATTGATGTTCTATAGGGATTTTTAAAAATAGGACCTAAATGACCCCTAAAAATGGAAGATAGAGGGTTAATATATTCTAAGAAAAGAACCGCCATCCATTTTACTAAGACATGTCTTAACACTATTTACCTCAGAAATAGATTTAATACTTTTTTTGAGTTATTTAAAACGCCTTTGAAAAAAAATAAAAACTTCAGTGTGCCATAAAAAAGAACTCGAGGTAAGTTTTCAAAACCTTTCGGAGGTTTGCTCTGCTGTTGGTATACTTTCATTTTTTTTTTTGGGTCCCATCCAAGATACAAAATCGTGTTGCACAGTGTTATTAAAAAACTAATTTCTAATTACATATACAGTGCCGGTCAAAAGAATTCACACAGAGCTTTAGTTGATGGAATTTGTTAAAGACAAAATTCAAAAAAACAATCTTTTAAAAGCTTTAATTAAAGCTTTATAGCGTTCAGATTGAGTTAATAATAAATGTGCTACGAGGGTCGAACAGGAAAATTATAATTTTTATTGACATTTTTTATAACATTTTTAAAAAAATATTTTGAAATTTTTTTCCAAGTTTAAACATTTAAAAAATTTTCCAATTATTTATATTCATATATCAACTATTTTGTTAATGACCAAAAAATAACTTAACATTTTTTAAATACTGCAGAAGAAATTCGCATTTTTTTACCACTATTTCTGTAAAAAATTCAAGCTTTTTGGTCATAAAAAAATAGTTGATATATGAATATAAATTATTGGACAATTTTTTAAATTTTAAATGTTTAAACTTGGAAAAAAATATTATAATAATAAAATAAGTGGATATATAAATTTTCCACTGCAGAAGAAATTCGCATTTTTTAACCACTATTTCTGTAAAAAAAATTTAAGTTTTTTGGGTCATAAAAAAAATAGTTGATATATGAATATAAATTATTGGACAATTTTTTAAAATTTTAAATGTTTGAACTTGAAAAAAAATTTAAAACATATTTTTTATAATTTTATAAAAACTTAGAAATATTATTTTTATTAAAAAAAAATCAATTGGAAATAGTGCAAAAGTTTTAAAAAATAATTGGAAATTTTTAAAACATAAATTGAAGGTTCTGAAATAGAAATTTCTAAAATATATTTAGAAATTACATTAATATAATTGGAAATTTTTGAAATTTTTGAAATATAATTAGAAATTTTAGAAAAATAATTGGAAATTTTTTAAATATAATTTGCCTTTTCGGAAATACAACTGGAAATGGTGTTATTTGGTATAAACAAAAGAAAAAAAATAAACAAAAAGTAAGGCACTTCTTTGAACTCTGAGATCGTTTGGTTTGTATTATGCATGCTTTTAATAGCCTTGTTTTTTGCAGACTGGATTAAGATTATGATTAACTGGATTTAGTTAAAAACATGGGTCAAATCAAGTCCAGATTTTTTTTTTTTATAATTGTTTTCTGAAATTACATACAATTAGTAAATATAAACAGAAAAACAAATTAAGCTTTTTGCAAAATAAAAAGAATGAAAAATAAATTTAGTTAAATCCTATAGGATTAACTAAAATTTATTAATAGCATTTTACATTTTGGACAATGCTTAATTTTTTTCCTGTTTATATTTACTAATGTAGATTCAGAAAAAAATTATAAAAAAAATTCCAGGACTTGATTTGACCCATTTTTTTAACTAAATAGAGTTAATCATAATCTTAATCCGGTCTGTTAAAAATAAGATTAATATATCCCTTTCATTGCGTCCACTTTTAATTTTTTTACTTCTATACTCTTCAGTTTTGTTTCTATTTTTTTGACTTTTGATCTTTCTATTTTAATATAATGTTGTTCTTTTTGCAAGTTATGTCTTTTCTTTTCTTCAAGTTTATTTTTTTTTAATTCTATAATTATGTCGTACTTATTGTTTAAATTTTCTAAGCGGTTGTCTATTCTTCCTAATTTTTGGTCTATTTTTTCAAAAGTATCATTCATTAACTCATTATTCTTACTAATCTTCTCCAACTGCCCTCCAACACTCTCTAACTGATTAACCTCGTCTTGTAGAAGTTCATCAAGGTTCGACTGTCGTTTCCTTTTTGAAGAATTTGAAGTAGATGGTTGTACTTCTACTTCTTCGTCATGAGGAGTAGATAAAGAACTATTGGCACTATCGTTCTCTTTATTATTTTCTGCTGGTACTCCAAAACTTTGAGCATTTGGTATTCCGTCTACAGCAACATACATACCACTCATGACAGCAATTTCTTCCTCCTGATGAGTAAGTATATACTGATTGTATGCTCCACCTCCTGTCTGACGAACTTCTTGGCTGTTATGTACTAATTTGCGCTTAACATTTGCTTTCCAGTCCAACCATACCTAATAAAATTAAATTTGTTGAAATTAAAATGTTTAGTTATGTAGTTTTGATAATATTACCTTTTTCCAACCGTTTACATCCTTTTCCGGTGGGCCCTCAAGGTTTAAAGCATTAGCGAGGTTTTTCCACCACTCCTCTTGGACAACTCTATCCCCTTTGACAAAACCGCGGGCGTATTCGGGTTGGTCTTTCATTTTGCTTAACAAAATTTCTTCCTGCTTATGGTTTTTGTGTTTTCCCCTACAAAAAATGTTTGCGAATTAGAAATCAAAATTTTTGTTGTTAAAATATTTAGTACTTACATTATTTTTATTATTTAAAGCAGAAAAATATGCAATTTATCTGTTTGTTTATTCTCCTTTTTTTGTTTTTTTTTTATAAACATATGTTTTGTTGATTTCTTCAACAAGAGTACCAAGTGGCAAAACAGTGTTTGTTTATTTTGGAAAATGCAATATGACGGCTTCATAAATCCACATTTTTGGTTAAAAAGTAAAAATTAAGTTAGTTTTTATAAAAAGTTCCGTCAAGTTGTTCAATTATTAACAACCAATTTTTCCATAAAGCCACAAATTACTTAAAAAAAAATGATTTTGTTCTGCATTAAATTCAACTATGTTTCACATCTATTGTTATGCACTTACAATTTGCAGTGGTGCCATACGGTTTTATAAAATACCCTTTTCTCACAAGGAGATGCCAAATGGAATTTATAAAATTTCCCTCAAAAAGACAGTTTTTTTTACGAACGTGCTTGCTTTGAGTGTTATTTAATAAAATTTTAATTATTTTTTCTCTTTTAAACAACAATCAATCTGGTGATTTATATTATATAAATTATTTTATTGTGGAAATAAGTATGACACATTTATTTTGAAACATGTTGGCATCATAGTTTTGTTTTAATGTCTATTTAGGTGGTATCCTTGTAGTTTCGAAGATAACAAAACGTCAATCGCCATATTAAAAATATTTAAGAAAATTTTATTAATTTTATTTTGTTTTTTATTGTAATAATAGTAATTGTTTATTAAAGAGTTGTATACCAAAAAATTTTAATTTATGTTTTCTATTGATTTTAAGTGTTTTTTTGTCTAAATAGTCAATAATTGTTGAAATAACTAATGTTTACAAATTGTGCTTCTTCTTCTTGTTTTTTTATCAGAAATAAACAAAATTGTTAAATTTTATAGAGTTATTTTAAAATAAAAAAATAATGTGTTTCTAGTTATCCAAATTTTATGATTTTTGAAAAACTAGAAAGAAAAAATGTTAAACTAAAAACCAAAATTGTGTTTATCAAAAAAAACCGACAAATTATAATGGAAAAACTGCATTCGTTTTACTTTCACTAAACTTTTTTTATGTGAAACAAAACGAATAAAAACATTCGGAAGTGAAAGTTAGAACACCAAAAAAATTCGGAAATTTTCATTTTCACATTTTTTTTGTGAATTACTTTTTTGGAACAGAGGCCTAAATTTAAAAAATTACAAGGAAAAAAGTGCATTCGTTTTACTTTCACCAAATTTTATTTATGTGAAACAAAACCAAAAAGAAATTCGGATGTGAAATCTAGAACACCAAAAAAATTCGGAAATTTTCATTTTCACATTTTTTATGTGAATTACTTTTTTTGGAACAGCGGCCTAATTACCATTTTTGTCCAATTCAACAACCATACATTTCCATTTGCTAAGGAAATGGAAATTCAAAAATTTATCATTTTCATTTTGATAAATGGAAATTGGTTGTTAATTCCCATTTGATAAAGAAATGGTAATTAAATTTAAATGGAAATTAAAAAATCCCATGTATGCTGAATTTCTATCACAGCTGGCACCTTTTCTGTATATTATTTTTTTGATTAGAGTATTACTGTGGCTCGAGGCCCAAAACAATCTTTTTATGTTATTCTAATGTTAGTTTTTTTTATTTTTTGCTTTAAAAAAGTTGCTCATCTCATAGTATATCTGTACAGATCTGTTTTACCCTTACTAATCCGCTGATATTTTAAAGAATATTTGTTTAGTATAAAAAATAATTCGTTGTCCTGTCTCAGCTGATTTTACTATCTCACCTTAAGTGTAACATTACTTGACTCCTAACCAAATGTGCTGTGTCTGCATGTGTTTGTTACTTTAACATTCTATTATATTCTAAATTGGCATCTTAGGTAGAAAATTTAATACACACACAGAATACAGACTCTTCGATGATTGTGTAGTTACAGTGGATCAAATCTTAAATGGTCCAGTAGATGGTAAATAGCAAAACCAAACCTTATTATTACTTAAAAAAAATGCTGTGCAAAGAGTTTATCAAGATTTTATTTAAGGTTGATAGTGTCTAGATTGAGTAAATAATAATTGCGCGACGAGGGTCAAACTGGAAAATTTATTTATACACACCCATTTTCTTAAGAAGGTTTTTCAAAATTATTTTCTAGTCGATAATTAATATCTGCTGGACCACTTTAAATTATAAGCTACTGTCTAAAAAGCTTACCTTCATTATTTTAAGGGTTATGATGTGTTTTGTGCTATGGTGTGCTGTTCTATTGGCTATGGAACCTTTCATAAGTAGTATATGTAGTAGTAGGTACTCCCAATCCTGTCATATATGTTCTTAAGTATATATTGTCTCGAGTTTCGTTATGGTTTGTGTAACATTTGTTCTTAATGTTTCTGTTTTATATCCTTATTAAGTTATTTAATATTTCTCGTAAGTGTTTTTTGCAATTTTGATATTTTTTCTTATTTTTTTTTATTATGACTTGACATTGAAAGATCATATTATATACATTTTTTATTATATAAGTACCCACATACTCGTGCAAGTAAGTTGCTATATGAACTATAAAGTATTTCCTTTTTAATAAATTCATTTTTTTCTGTTAAAAGGGTCAAAGTGTTGTAATAAAATTTATGTGAAACAATGTTTATACTTATTTAGAAGTTATTAGTTTTAAAATCTTTAAGTTAGAATTATTACAAAAAAAGATATTGAAAAATTAAAAAGAGTTGCTTAAATAGCGCCGGTCATCTTCGAATGTGTGCAGCCCAATATGTCCTAACTTTGAATTTAAAAAAAGTTGGCATAACCGAAAATTTAAAAATGCTCAGATCTTGGTAAATATTTCCGACACCACAAAAAGTCCAAAGACATTTTTGTAGCTCTTAACACGTAGACTGCTGAATACCCAACAGATTTCCAAGTAATAGTTATCCAGTTTTTAAGATCCTCAAGACCCTATTGGGC